>CM044559.2:25805376-27092043 GCA_024416835.2 Perccottus glenii
ATCTTTTTCAGAAAATGGAAACATCTAGGACTGCAAAATATATTGCAAATCTATCCTTTTAGCAGTGTCAGCACTCACAATATCTAAAAACACAATGTCATGGTGTTTCATGTAAACACCATATCATTTACTCTTTGCCTGTAAGAATAACTGTAGAGGCTAGGCCTGGTTTAATGCTACATTTAGTCCTGGTTTAGGCCTTGGCATAAACCTGGTTTAGTCCTGGATCAGTTCTTATGGTTTGTCTTAAATATAGTCTTAGCTTAGACCTTGTTTAATCCTGGTTTAAAATTGATTTAGCTCTTGCTTTGACTGATGGAATTTAGTCCATCTAAATCAGTTAAACTCTGTTAAACTCAGCACTCAAATTTTACAAGTCATATCATATTCACAATATTCAAAATAGTTTTTGCATATCGCATGTTTTTTCTATCATACAGCCTTTAAAGCAACATAGGAAATTTTGTTTTCATCATTATATCAACATGTGCGCTGTACTGAACTTAAAAGACACTTGAACTGCAATAAATGCCATTATTGTATGTGCCTGGCATTTACACATAGTATCTGCATCTTGCCAGTCCAATGGAGCAAACACAAAGCAGACAGATGTTAGCACTTTGAAGTATTTTTATATGCCCTATGGAAAATTAAGTTATTGTCATTGCAGTATTTCACAACAATATTACCTAACTCATCTAGCTTACATTGTGTGCTTAATTTAATTTTGTATGCAGTGGTCCCCCAATTAATAATCTCTTATGTGACCTACCTTTGGCCCCAACCAACGTATTGACAAACAGTGGTCTAATGACTGCTACAGATGATTGGACACTTGTCGTTTTTCTACATAATCCAGTTTAGGTTTTGTTTAATGTAAAAAATATATTAATCGAAAAAGAAAATTAAAGCAATATGTTAAAAAAATCTTGTTATCTTGATATCAACATGCACAATATAAACATATTTGACATTATTTTTATGGTAACTGGAAAAGCTGCTTTTTGGGAGGCTGCTATTTAATTAATTGTCTTCCCTTAGACTCTGTGATTTTAATAACTGGAAGGTTGGTGGTTCGATTCCCGCTGCCGTTCATACTGTTGAACTATTGTCCTTGGGCAAGACACTTAACCCACCTTGCCTCCAGTGGTGTTCCAGCTGTGACACTGGTGAATAGAAGCTTAATGTAAGTCGCTTAAGAATAAAGCAGCCCTAAATGATTAAATGTAAATCTTGTGATTACCTAAATATAATCTATTCTGTAACCCACCTTTTGACCCCAAGCCATTGTTTGTTAAACACAGATATGGATAATGGGGCATACACTTCATGGGTCATGTTTCCATATAATCCTGTCTGTGTTATATATAAATGAAAATACAGTATCTCTAATTTAAATTTTTAGAGATAAAGAGTAATGGAACAATGTGGAACAATATTAACAATTAACTTGAAGCCACACACCAGTTGTGCATTGCTGTGTGTGTTATCTTGTGTGTTCACATGATGATTTTTATGTTAGTCCTCTCCACTTGGTTTAGTGTCTCCACTTCAGAGCAGAGTTGGCTTCCTTGCTGAAACCAAAGTGCCATCTCCTGGTGTCTTCAGAGAACTGCACGTCTCTCTCATTCTCAGAAGACACCTGGTGATTTCTGGATGAGTTTAGTTTTCGCCTACCAGAATCAGCATAATGCACATTCTCCTTCTTTTATAGTCTTTCTTTCTAAGTGAAAAGGAAGGTGTCTTTTAGCAACAGCCAGTTGGACGGCCCTGCAGCAGTGGAGCTTGCCTCAAACACTTTTTTTCTTTTCTCCCCGGCTCTTAAACTGGGAGACTTGGCTGTACTTCTGCATAGGCTGTGTCTCTCTCTCTCCCCAAGGTTTGTTTGCATTTTACCGGCATCTCTTTGCGTCCGCTGCCAAGCTGTGAGATCAGTGCACTGCTCAGAAACACCATATGAAATGTATAATGTAGGAGCGGCTATTAAAGTGCGCTAGCGTTTGGCCCTGTCACAGAGAGGCATAGCTGCTCTGCTTAAGCGGTCATGCGGCGATGGAGGAAGGGGGAAAGTTTGTTTCTCCAAATAAAAACAGCTCCTAAAATCACTGTGATGGCTTTTTCCCTCATAACCAGAGGAATTAAACCTGATTAGCTGTGTCCAATCTAATGAGAGTATTTAAGATTTTTTAGATATTTCAAATCTTCAATCATGTTTACTGTTTTGTCCTCATTTATCCGGGACTATAAAGGCTTGTAATGAGCTTTAAGTGAACATTAATGTTGGAGAAAGCCAAGATGATTCCTTTACCTCTTTAGCCAGGTATTTAAACCCTCGATCAGAGTTATAAAATTAGAGGCTATAAAAGAATTTACATTTAAAGAGATTTGGGGGGAAGTAATCAAAGTCTATGCAAGAAATGTTGCCATATTGAATTGTTGTAGTCTGAATTGTGTCCTGTGAAAAGTTGGTGCTGTTTTGACTGAAAATAGCCTGACCGTTTGTATTATATCTGCCTGACTTGTGTCTTTGGCTTTCTGCGTTGTGCTCAGTCACTTGTGGCGACATGATGGAGAGAGCCAGACAAGACACAAACAGTGACATCTGTCAGCGGCGGCAGAGTGACAGAGGAGGAGAAACCGAGAGACAGCGAGGCATGCTGGGGAAAAAAAAAAAAACCCTCTCATTCATTTTCAGATTCCCATTAGCCGACAGCAAGAAGCTAACGAAGCAGGGGTATGATAATCTGTTGTACGCTGCAGTGTCCTGTCAGGCCTGGGGAGGTTGCGTCGCTGTCACTGACTCAACGTGGAAACTGTTTGGCTGTGGTTGAAAATATCCCATTGTGAATGTCAGAAATGTCAAGTGTTTTGTGATTTATTGCACACTGACATACCGTACAGCTTATTCCGACTTCACGTTTAGCCTCATTGTTGGCTTTGACAGCTCTTTAAGAACAGCAACATTATGTCCCAAGTCACAAAAGCATACTTTGTGGCTCACGTTTCCAGTAAAATGAATACAATATGTTTGCCATTTTGAAAAGGAGGGTGGGGGAAAAAAAAGGAAAGTAGCATAAGAGCTGACCTCTAAACCAAATTTGGCACTTCTATCGTAAAATGCTTAGTCGTTGTAAATAGTTTATTCTGAACCGCCGAACGAAGGGTCACAGTGAAGAGAGCAAATTACAAATTGATAAAGCCGTTGAAGTGAGGTACCGTTCATTTAAAGCTCCCTATGGAACTTCCTTTAAGCGAGACGGCTCCGGAGTCATAACTGAGATCAGAGGGCCGTACTTTGTGACCTGTGCCTGCTTGTGTTTGGGTTCACCTTGCTTTAATAAACACCTCCAGTCCGTCACAGAGAGAGAGAGAGAGAGGCCCTGCTTCCACAACTCACCTCCGCTTTATGAACATTTACCACGTGTTTGCCCGTGTTATTGCCTAATGACAGGTTGTGTAAGTTACATTTTGTTCTGTTCTGATCTCACTAAGAGCAAAGGTGATGCAAAGTCGACAATAGCAGAGAACAGGATAGTTGTACTACTCATTAGGGCTGTAGTCTCCTCCCCATATCCCTCCTCTAGTCAACAATATCACATAAGCTTCCTCAGTCACAGCCCTTTAAACACTCTTTACTTTAAGTTTTGTATCTCCCTAGTATAGTAGCTATAATAGTTTTACTAATATACCCTTAAACTACTCATTTATTTATAAATAAAAGTATGTTAAAAACAGAACGATCTAGTACTTGTGTCTGGATGATGTGATCAAACTGAATACTGAAGACTACAATGTCTTTATTACTTTAACAGTCAAATTAATCACAGTAATCACGGTATAAATAATCTCCGTAAAAGAGATGCAACATCAACAATGACTGATGCATCTGTTAAGGATAAAAATCGTACATTGATTTTGCTGTTCATAGACACGTTATATAGGGCTTAAGGAGTTTGCATGAAGACTATATTAGCCTATATTACAAATGAAAACCACACTTTAGGGACTTTTAGCATATTTGCCATAATTTGCATCTAAACCATGTGTTTAAGCTATATTTGCTGATAAAGTGAAGCTAATAAAGTGAATCACAGCATGGATAATCTTACTAAAGAGCAAAGAAGATGCACTCTGAACAATGGCTGTCATAGTGCTACAAGAAATTTGTAAACAAGTTATATGAGACTTACAGATTCCTTTGAACACTATATAAGGCTCTGCTACGAATGAACAGCTTAAATAACATTAAAAATGTAGCACGTGATCTGTACTTTTTATGTTAAACGATGGGTTGTGTTTTCTCCAGTTGTTCCATTAAACATTTGTGTTTTTGTGCCCAAAAAGTAGTGCTCGTAAGTAATAGTGTATACTGTACTAGTGTAAGTCTATGGGGCTTAAGGGGGGTTCTATTAAGCCTCTGTCACATGAACAGCTTAACCAACAGCACGCTTTATGAACATTTAGCACATGTTTGTCTAATATTTCTGTCCTGTAAGTGTCTCACAGGTGCATCTCCGCTGTCCCGCTCCGTTCAGCTTCCTGCCGTGTAGGCTTGGCCCCAGATTTACTGCCCTGACATAAGAATCCATTAAAAGGCTGTTTAGGGATCCCAGGCCCGAGCCCCTCAGAAATCTCTTTCATTATGGCTCCAAGCTACCATAGAAGAGGAGCGGCCTGGCCAATCAGCAGCGGCGCCACATGTGTTCGTGTTTAGCCCCATGACTGAGAGGCTTAAGTGGCTACTGCACACATCTCCTCCACTGACTTTTATGGACAAAATGGCACTTTAACTCTTTGTGTTTGGTTGTAGGCGGTGTACGTGTGTATGTGTTTGCCTCGGCCCAAACGCAGGCCCTAAAATGAGGCCAGGCCAGCCACACGTTACATTCCGCCTGTCTGGCTGGCACTGCCTCGGCTAATCAAGACCGGCTTGGTCCAGTGCTGACCCCCCTCTTTCCATTCCCATCATTCTTTAGGGCTTTGAGGACTTTTTTTTCTCACTTCTCAATATTTCCTTCCTTTTTTCATCCTCTTCTTCCTACTTTTTCTTTGAATTTTGTTCATAGTTCTTAGATTAGATCATTTAAGGGGGTTAATTCAATTTTTAGTCCCCTGGCCATAATCTATGTTCAGACAGAAGTTAATAAAGAACAGCAAAGAAAAATACAAGCTGTTAGGACCAGTTAAAGCAGAAGTGAGGTCTACAAAAATACATCTAGATCAACTTAAAATACAATGATGTCCACTAAAAAACACACTCTAGCAAGTCTTGTCATATTTGAAAAGAATAGTCGATGGTTGAACTTTTATGTTTGCCATGTTATATCAAAGCCTCAGTCAAAATATGATGCGACCAAATATAAAAGTTAATAGGACCAGTGTAAAAGAAGGTTGGTCTAGAGACGACTTTTGCTCTGCCAAAGAGAACCATCAAATAACTCCGATATAATATAGTTATTGCATATTTTGTGTGTTTTTCTGATGTTTTGCAGCACTACTTTTTTACTCTTTCTCGGACTTGAGATGATTTCAAATTAAGACCAGTCACATCGATTGGATTTGTCCAAATCATTATTGTTATTTGGACAAAAACATTAATCTTCAAATACAACAACCCTTTCCCTACCTTCTTTCACCAAACACTGACAACCCTTTATGAGTTTGTCAGTGGTGCAATACTAGACTTACAGAGTTTAAATGGTTCTCATGTATCTCCTTCCATGTATCATGCACTGGTGCTAGTCTTAAACTGGTCTCACTGAGTCTAAGTCTTGGTTATTGTGGTCTTTACTTCAAGAAAAGGCTCTAAAATACCTTTTCATACGCTGTTGGATTTTAACAATGTGGCAAAGTGAGTTTACGGCGACGCATGCAGAGTGACTGAAAAATGGGAAAAATAAAACTGAGGGAAAACATTGTAGTGGCCTCTCAGTTTTCAGAAGAAAACATCTATTACCCTCTGGCCTCATGCAGAGATGGGTTGTGACAGGTTAGATTCACTTAAGTTACTTTTTAAATAGGAGCAGCTTTCTTTTGTGACATTACTCTGAAGCCAATCACAGGACAGAAAAGGAAGGTTCTGATTTGCAGTCTACAGTGTCGCCACCAGATGCTGCCATAAACTAAACACACCCCAAAGTTTACTTTCAACTTCTGGCTCTGAGTTCAGCGTTAGACCGATTCAATCTCACAATTATCTCATTAATCACTGTTTGAATGCATTGCCAATATTCATGTGAGTGTTATTTTACTTTCATTTTTGTATGTTTTTCTCTTTTGTGCTGTTTCACTTAGAAAGCAGAGATCTTTCCCGGTAGGATTTTTTTTTAGCTCAGTTGATTCAATGTTGACAAGCCATTTAGAGTATCCCAAAAAGAGTATCCTTAAGAGCATGTGATTGGCCAAATCTTACTGTCACACCGCGGACAATCCCATCTATTATAATCCCTCATAATTCATCCTACCTGACGTCTTATGGTCCTGTTTTTTACACCTATAACAAAATGCTATCAGATGAACAACAATGATCCTTGAATACAATAAAAAAGCATACTGTACTGTTAATATGAGGGTAGTTTCATACAATATGCAATAAAATTGTGGTTCTTAAAGTTGTTTTTTTACAAATCAATTTTCATATTGTGGTTTTAGGAGATCTAGCAAAAGCTTCAATACTTTTGCAATGATAGGAACCTCTGTGGGACATTGTACACCTGTGTGACCTTAAAAGGAAAGCAGATTTGTCCGAGTATACAGAATTTATTTGGGGTTTCCATTAAGACTAGTTCAAGGTCCTTCCTGATGTGATTTTCTTTTACTCAGGTGCTGTATAATACTTTCTTACTTATACTCACCTACCCACCTCTGGCAACACATTTGTTTTACTCTCTCTGTATAATTTGACAATAAGAGCTATTTCCATGTGTAAGAAGCCAAATGAAACGAAGAGGCTCTTAATGAGAAAGTGAAAGATAGTGTTAACACAAGTCAACATGCGCACACAGCAGAGGGGAACATGTGTGTCGGAGTGGAAGGCATGTTAATAAGAGGCCTGGGGCGAGTTCGGGGCTCCCATGGGGGGAGTCCTGCCCTGCTCAGTAAAGTTTCTGTCTTTTCTTTAACCCGCCCATTAAACATGGTACACAGGTGGCTTATTAAACCTGCGGTGTCAGACGGCTACGGTACACGCTGATCATTCGGAGCGCCTCGGTGACAAATACGATCACATGCAGTGGTGTTGTTTCATGTAGTAGCCGATATCTTAACTTAGTCAGTGCAGTGTTTTCACATTATGCTAAAATACTGCAGGTGATTTTAAAGATTTTATCCAAATTCAACACATTTAGTATCACCTTAAGGGCCTAAACTCCTTAAGTTAGTAGTGCTGTCTTCTTTGGGACCTACCACAGATCAGCATGCACCTTTGTGTCATTTTACTGTAAAGCTTTAGTATATAAAGTATAAACCTGTGGGTCCATTTTATTATTTCATCATTTCCAAATCTTTGTGTCTAACTGGACCCATTTCCTGTTGGTTTGTCATTATCAGCAGAACTTCAACAAGTACCCGATGAGCCCTCGAGATCTGGGCTACGGCCCTGACGACGATGAGCTCGACACCGCAAGCAAGTAAGAACCACTTTTAACATCCTTATAACAGCAATACAATTATACATACATGATATAGACTTTATTTATAGGTGCATATGTAACACTAATGTCACCTCACAAGTCAAACACAAGAATGTATTAAACATTAAAATAAATGAATGAATAGAGATAAAACATTGTGTACAGTGGGTAAAGTGGGGGTTTTGTTGTAGTGGTGTAAGGTTTGGAGATGTGACTTAATGGCCTTTGACCTCACTTTAATCTGTAATAGTGAAAGTAATACACTCCATGTTGAATTTCCTCTGTGTTGAGTCAAAAGTTTAGAAATGCGTGTCCTGTCACATTAATTTAAAATTTTCAGAGCTTCTTTATCTTTTAGCTTATGATTATAGTGCCCCCAAGTGGATGTATTAAGAAACTTGAATAATGAAACTAAAAACTTAATGATTCTGTTTTTTTATATTGTTAGAATATGCTCTACACTATTTCTAAGCTTGTTTTCTTTTGTCTTTTCCCATTCTATGCATATAAATATATATATTATTTATGTATTTAAGAAATAATACAAAATGCTTTATTGTAAATCAATTATTATTATGAGTTATTGTAAGTTTTTTTAAAAGGTGCCAAAATAATACAGTTTAATTTATAGAAGCAGTAACAGTGCGTTAATTCTGAAATGAATATGCAGTAATACTTTAATACAATATAAACTAACAACATACCGGTAACCAACAAATATTTTATTATCTCGAAACAAATGGCACTGAATGTACTTTCCTTAATCCTCTTCACTGTTGTGTCAGGATCTCGTCTGAGGACAGTGGGGATGTCCCGTCCTACACAGAGGACAGCGACGACTCGTACTCTCTGGACCTGGACTTGGACTCGTCCAGTTCGGGTCAGATGAACCTGCTGGAGGAGATCCTGGACTCTCTCACCACCAACACGGCCGAGCAGGGCAAACTGAGCGCTGCCAAAAGCCTGGACTTCTTCAGATCCATGGAGGAGTTGGACTACCCTGCACCGGTTTGTTCGGTACACTGTGTATCTGTTTGGTCAACTTTATGTAGACACGGGCTTCACCTTAGTTTGTTCTCTGCCTTAGATCAAGCCCAGACCCTCCAGGGAGTCCAGACCTTCAGATGAGAGCGCAGATGGAGACGAAGGTGGTCAGAGTGGCTGGAATATGGGACAGGATGACAGCGCGGTCCACGGCAAACACCTGCCCCCCTCGCCCCGCAGACAACCCACCAAGAGCAGCCTAAAGAGCTCCAAGAAACCCACAGCAACAACAGAGGCATCCTCCCCCATTAAGATCTCTAAACACCCTTCACTGGACCACGCCAAAACACTGTCCCGTACACCGCCTTGGTACGACACTCAGCCCACGGTACGGCAACCATGTGACCGGTACTCCTATTCACCGTCACTCTCCCGTAGAAGTACACCCCCATCTCCGATTTCTTCCTCAGTGCCAGAGGGACGCTCTCGGACCAGCTCAGATCCCCAGTCCAGGGAAGAGCCCCCTCAGGCTTCAACACAGGCTTCGTCCCAGCCCAGCGTCCTGCGGAGAAAGGTGCTCTCCAAAGAAACGGTGCGCTACTACCAAGAAAAGGCTCTTCAGAAACAGAGCCTTACAAAAAAGAAGAGCTGCCCGAGCAGAAACTCAACCATACAAGTTCCGTGGGAGAAGGACCCTGTGTCTAAAGATGGCCTACTGGGTTTAGGCCTGTGTCTGGGGCAAGGGAAGAGCCCCAGTGAGGCAGGGCCACAAGTTCAGGGACTCTTGGAAGAGATCGGGTGCTGCCTTGGGTCCGAATTCCAAAGAGGACTTCACCTTTCACAGGTTCACTGCAACAACAGCCACCAGCAGGTCCCCAGCAAAACAGACGAGTGACAACACAAAAATGAAGAAATCCAGTTACTGTCTGATTTTAGAAAACTCTGAAAAAAAAAAAACAAGAGCCTTTGAAGGTTTAAGGCTAAAGTTATAAAATACGATGTCATTGTGGAGCCACACAACAGTAACACAGCAATTGGTGCAACTTGGGTAATTTTTTGATAACAACCAACTTCTAAAAGCTTATTTTCATTACTATTATCTCTCAGAATACCTCACACAACCTACCGTTTTTTATATTAACAATACAATAATATAGTCACCTTAAAGTGAAATTCAGAGAGTTTTGTAAGGTACTCCGTCTATTACCTGCAGTAGATGACTGTCTGTGTGGAAAACTCAGTATATATGAGTCTGTGGTGTCAGGGAAAAAGCCCATTTTAAAGCAACACTATGTAACTTTTCAGATTGAATACTCACTCAAAGACAAAAGGAGACAAATGCTGTGGTAAAACTCACATGTGGCTGCTCCTAAAAATATTGTAGTTATGTCAATTTTGGTTAATGTGATCTCACCAGATGGTAGTGTTCCCCGAAACTCCCTTCTTTGCATAATCTTCATTTAAGTCTTCGATATAATATTATTTTTGTAACACGCCCATGACTGCCAGTACCACCGCGCCATTGGTCAGACACAGCTGTAGTTTGGCTGAAATCACAAGATGCAAGAATCCAGCAAGAATCCAGCTGTTGCCCAAAGTAAGTAATATCCTGCGTTCTGAGTTCAGTGTTATTGACAGATATTAATTCATTCAGAAAATACTTTTTGTTTATTTAAAATGTTTTTTATTCCCTGACACCATCGCTCATTTACCAGCCTCTCAGAACATAATGTACTACGGGTAAAACACTATTTGTATGCATGTGTTACGTACAACCCACATTCATATGTATCGAACTAAACCCAAACGATAGTAATAGGCTTCTTCACCGGTCACCATAGCGATGACATCAGCGCCAACCGTGTCTGAATGTCTTAACAACACTGATACCTTCACAATCTTTTGACTTTATTATAATATTTATACTGCAACAGCCTGTAAAGACCCACACATTCAATGTAACACACAGAGCCAATTACAGGAGAGACTCTAAAGAAGGATAAAAGAAGGGACTATGCCTCCTCATTAACCATTGTGTCAGTGTTGCATTTCTCCAGTCATTTCAATTTAATCATCTCAGTCAATACTAAGATAAATCAAGACTTAAACGTTTATTTAGACACAATGTCCAGACAGGCCTTTATTTCTACACTGTGTAATAATGTAACTACTTATGCCTTAAACGGACATTTGTTTCTGAAACTCTGGTGTCTTAACTCTAGAAACCACAGCAGGTACTCGTAGTGTTTGTAATGAGAGTCAGATCTCAAATGCAACCTTAATTTAAACAGCATTGTATTTGTCTAGATTGATAGTTTTATATGTTTGACGTGCTTTGAGCTGCGGTTTTAAATGCATTCCAGACACAAGTGACTACAGAAATATCTCCTCTTCCTAGTTACGTTTTCCTCAGGATGCATTTGAGAGAAGGAAGCGCAGCGCGAGGAGGGTTAAAATACTACCAGTCTTTGTCTATGCACAGTGTCTCATTTGTCTTTACCGTCACTAAACTCCTCTTGTCTGCGTCTGATGTCCTTTCTGCGCATGAGCTCAACTTGAAACAAGGCCAGTTGTTGCTGCACTTTAACAAATATTCTACATGTCACTTTTTTCAACAAATCCACTGAAAATCAACTTTAAACACTTCATTAGAACAGTACTGTATGTGTCAGATATTCATTTAACAGAGCAACAGTTTACAACTATTTGAGCAAATACCCAGCAGTGTGATGGAAAAAAAGTAGTACAATAATTTTTAAAGACCCGTCTGACCCTGATTGCTTATCCTTTTATGGCACCTTGTACTGTCCAAAGACATGTGTAAAGATGAATGTATGATTCAAAATGGAGCATTATTACTAATGACATTGTTCAATATATCTGCTATATTTCTATTACAGCTCTGTACACATTTTGTAAAGGATTTAACAGATAATTTTATTGTATTAGACCTCTTAGTGAGCTAATATTTTAATAAACAAACCTAGTGAGGGCATACCACATATTCTATCTACTGTCCACTATCAAAAAAAAAGCTAAAATCCAATGAGGACAAGGCTTTTTATTGTGCAAGTCAGCTAATGTAATATATTTTCTTTTGGCAGGACTCTTAAAATCAAATTAACCTGACCATATTTATCGGAGTGCATGGTTTAGTCTGTGTGTTGTTGCTCCTGTCTGCTTCTCCAAACTGGGAGCTGACAACTATCTACTGTCGAGGGAGTAATGTAGCTCTTACAAATTACTTATAGGACCACATTTGCAAAATTCGACACTATCCCTTTTGAGTCAAATGAAAAGTGACACTGTAGGACTCTGCTTCAGACTTTTATTGTACGAACACTGGATTAGAGCCACATATGAAGAGAGAGAGTCCATATAGTAGTCAATTGCCTGATATAATTATAGATGTTAATTTGTTGATGGGATTTGTTGAGATAAATGATAATCTGGAATATAGCTTGTCTCTGTCTTCCTGTCCTTGCCTCTGTGTCACATGAGGAAATGGCGTCCCTGTTGGCTCCAGTCGTAAAGTTAAGACAGTTGGATGATTTGTACTGTAATGAAGCAATACAGTTCTCCTCAGAGACAATAGCTGCACGGATTTCTTTTTTGTTTCTAAAGCAGTGGAGAAAACACTGCTGCATCTACAGATTGTGTTTCCCATGATTCTCTGCTGCTTTGCCACAAACCTCACAGACAAAAAAAAAGCTTATTTCATTTGCTTGTGTGATTATTACGTTTATGACCCGTTGTTCTAGTGATTTACGCCAGACACCAGTCGGTGTGGCAGTTTAATAGCAACCTATTTTTCCAGTTCTTGAGTGCTGCTCTGCGTTAACGATTTGCTCATAAAGTCTTTGGCCAGCTTTTTAAAGCCTAGGGTTTTAGTCCGAGTCATTCCGAAAAGAAAAACTACACCAGAACAATCTCTGCACTGGCCTCTTTCAGTGGAGTCACTTTAAAAGACTATGCAAATGTTGATCAAAAAATAGTTTTATTTTTACTTGAAAGTTAAAGCAACACTATGTAACTTTAGACTGAAAAAAAAAAAAAAACCTCAAAAACCCGAAAGTATGTAAAGTCAAAGTCATTTTTTATGCTTCCTGGGCTAAAAAAGGAGAGAAGAAGTGTTATTACTGTAGATCTTATTTAATTGCGTAGAAATAAACATATTTTCATGGTATTTCGGTATTATAAATTTTACAGTATCTATTTCATTAGCTTGTTTTATGCTCACTTTTGGTTGCCAGATATTTCTGTCTTTCTTATGTCGGGCCAGGTTGGGAACTGGGAACTGGTCCCTTCTTGAGACGTCATAGATGTGAGACAATTCGAGCATAAATTAAATTAGGTGTGTGTGCTTAGCAGGAAGTGCACAACAAGAAAAAGTGCATAAATACAGATTTAGGTTCATGTCTTATAAGCTTTCAGGTTTAAATTTTTACATAGCACTTTTTTGCATAATTTCTGTGGTGTGTACATAATTTGTCACACTATAACACAATCAACTTTTTTTTTTTTTTTAACAAACACTAGTTTCCAGAGAAAGAGAGGACAGTGGCTCACTTTTTTGCAGTGTCGCCTGTTGAGCATAAATGGGAAACTGGCTTGAGAAATGGAACTAGATTCCCCATTCTGTCCTTGTTTCACTGCTGTGGTACGGGTCGAGTCTGACCAGCATAGTTTAGTACAACGCCCCCAAAGAGGTTTGTGTTTCCACTGCACTGGGTCCAGGCCCGAGGTCTAAACCGGGAAACTTCTGTTGCTACATCTGTTTTGTTTTCTCTTGGAATATTTGTATTCTTAATTGAAAAACAACTAACTACCCATTATGTTTTTTTTCTTCTGGCTTTAACTTGAGTCAGCTGACTGCAGAAATTAGCTCCATTTTTTTGAAAGCGGACCACAAACTTGGGACCACTTTGAACTTGGGGCCAGAGCGACCCCCTGTGGTAACAGAAACTTACCGTACTGTCCCGACCCGCACCGTAGCCCTCCAGTCGAGGCTTACGTGACGGTCCCCTGTGAGTTTGCAGCAGTGCAGTTGCAGGTGGAGTCCTTTAGGGGGTGTACAAGGCCTGAAAGTTACATAGTGTTGCTTTAAATGAAAAGATTATGTCTGATGGGAGTAAGGCATGTTTGTCCCAAATAATAAATGAAAATAAAAACATAAATATAGTAGAGTGAGGTATGAGAGAAGTGGGTTAATGTGTGCCTTACAGAAAACACAGTATTTTCACGATATTAAAGACGAGATAAAGAGAAGCATTTCAATATTTCTTTGAAAAATTTAAACAAATTTAAACTTTTCTTTGGACCTACCCATTGTTTTTTGCTTCTACAATGAAAATTAATAGTCAAAATAGGTATTTCCTTTAATTTTACTTTTAGATTTATTGATGCATTTGTGTTATTTTCCTTAAAGAGAAAATTTTAAAGTGTATCCCATATGTGTTGATTTAATACAAATGGAAGTTATTTTCAACTGAACAAGTGTGTATTTTTGCTGAAAAGACATGTAACATGTAAAAATACACTTAATAATACTTATTGAATGTTTTTAGATTTTATTTTTGAACAAAGTATATATAAATATATATATATAAATATGCAGAAAGAAAGAATATTATTCATCGTTCAATTTCACAAGCATTTGATGAAAAAAGCGTAGATTGACGCTTCATGCTCGTATCTGCATGTGTGTGTGCTCTATGCTACCGTTCTGTCCATTTCTTTTGGTATTAATATTTCAGTATTGAGCTCATCCATCAAAAATAAAATGCTGTAACTTTAGATTTGACAGTACTTTCTTTCTGCCTTGCATTGTTGAATTCAAGTCGTCTGCCTTGCATTTTTCTTACAGGGAAGTCTTTTCTGTTGTAGATTTTTCTGTAGGTGTCTCTGGGCGCAGAAAAGCTTTATGATAATAATATATACAGCTCCGAAGAGTAATGATTTCAGGGGATTTGCATTTTGATGTGCAATGTCGTGTGGTTGTCCTAACACTGCAAAAGTAGAGCAAGTGGAGACGTGGAGGATATGTAGCAGCTTTTGATTAAGGTACTAAAGAAAACAAATGCAGATTATTCAAATGGTAGCTTCCCTTTAACCTATGTTTACATGTCCATATATTAATGACTTATTGCTTGCAATTTCAAAAGGTTGTATGAATTGAATTGTTGATTTGTTACAGTGAATTGGTTGACATTTGGTTTATTTACATTTGAAGTAATTGTGAGTTATTGGGGGAAAAAAAGACAATAAAGTTTTATAGTACAGCTCAATAATGGAATGGTAATAGTGGAGTAATAAGATAATATATTGGTTATACTGACATACACAATCAACAATTCCCAGTAATCTCAGGACTAACACAGATTTAGATTCGCAGCAGGAGGAGACCTGTGGAGAGAAGCACCCTGTCACTATGCACCCCCCACTGCAGGAAATATAGATACAGCTAATGGAAAGTAATTGTAAATGAATATTGATTTTTATAGAATTACCAACATTTATAGCATATACCATAATAACAACTCTAAATTTATAATTAATATAACAGTCTTTATCTATTAGGGCTTAAATTCTTATTACCTTGAGATATTGTGGTACTTTATGGATAATAACCAGGAATCAGAGCTGTTTAATGCACTGTAACCTAGTGCTACTGAATCTGACTGAACAACAAGCTTCCAAAACAAAACAAGAAACAAAGGATATGTAATTAATCATAATAACATTATCATGGATGGGTTTAGTTATCATGTTATTGTCCCACTCTTACCAAGCCTTTACTCAGCTGTACTTTAGTTTTTTAATTTGTGAGGACTTTGAAACACATCTGCGACTACATAATGTTTGAACATCTTGTGTTTTAAGAAAATGCAATGTGGATAGTCTTAAGTCAGTATGAAAGTGACATGAAGCCCCCTTTCTTCTAATAGTAATGGTGATTAACTCTTCTTCTTTCTGATCTGGTGCACACTTGCATGTTTTCTTTGTCTTAAACAACTGAGGTCCATCTAATGTGCTATTGATGAGTAACAGATACATCTGCACACCATGTATGCACTGTGAACTGAAATAAATATGAAATTATAATGTTCTTTGTGTGTGTTGAAAGAATTATTGACAGAAACAGGAGTCATACTGGTGAGAATCAATCTTTTACATGTTACATAAAAAGAACAATGATTTATTGAATAGTAAAACTTCATGGAAATGCAAATAGTAGAGTTCATGGCACATAACAGATGTAATTGAGAAAACTACTTGGTCTAGATACCTTGACTTTATCTAAATTCTCAACAATATTAACAAAATGAACAATGTAACTCGAGAGGGGAAAGCTGGGAAAATGGCATTTTCTTTTAATAAATACATGTTTCTTCATCTCATGTGACGGCCTCTGCATTTTGAACACTTGCTGCAAATGACTTTTAGATGGACATGGTGCTGAATGAAAACCCAAAACCGTAGGAGCTTTAAACTGAGACCACTCCAGTTGCTGGTCCTCTGTCCCAGCTCTCAGATGAGTCTCTCCATCAGCGGCGGCTGTGTGATGCTCCACATCTCCACTCGGGAGCCCTCCTTCTCCTGCCGACTCGGGCTGTAGGTGCCGTGGGTGGCCCTGCGGTTCAGTGCCACCACCAGGCCCACGGAGGTCAGGATGAGCACCAGCAGGAGCACAACGGACACCAGGGAGACGGACAGCAGCAGGCTGGAGGTGAGGCCCCGAGCAGTCAGCTGGAGGTGAGGAGAGAGGGGGTTAGAAACAGGAGACTTAAGAGGTTTTAATGTCTCTACAAAAAATTAAGATTCAAACTTAGTACAATATGTAAGATTCCTGTAAGAAATGTAAGACTCCTCACATAATGTGGAGGTACATGTAATATACTGCCCTCTGCATGTATTTCACAATTGTATTCATTTTTTTACATGGGAGGGGTGGGTTTGGGGTGTTTAGCTCTTGGCCAGCTCACAGAAAAAGATCAACTTAACAAAACTGACTATTGACATTTCCTCACCAATGAGCACTCAGAGACATCATTCCCCGAGAAAACCTTCATATGAATCTTTTAGTACTAATGTAAAAACACAACTTCAATATGAGAACTTTCAAATGTGGGATTAAAAGCCTTTATTCTTAAAACTGTCCAGATTCCCAACTTTAGTATTCATCTGGACCTTCACAGTCATAGTAAACATTTAAACATTTAGCTTTGACTTTTCACAAATTTAGTGTAAAAAGTTTATATGCTCCACTTTTGCCATTGCTTAATAGTATGTTATTAGATGTTTCTAATTATTATAATGTTAGTCTTTCAAAATATACCTGTCACAGCCCTCAACACATTATCTACTAGCACTAGTCATGTTTAATATTATAGTAATTACGGCTGATTATGGAATATTTCCTTGACTTGAGTCCCTACATGGTTATAACAAGCTATGACTGCTGGTAAGTCTATAAAAAATTAAATATAGTAACAATAGCATTACCCATTTACTTTTCTGTTGCTGAAATAAGTACAAATTAAAAAATCATTTAAATTTATGGTAACGCTTTACTGCTGCTCAAAAGTGTGCAGTTATTATAAAGCATTCATAAATACGCAATTAATGATGAATTAATGAATGTTGAAAGATGTTGAAAAGTCTTTATATCTACCATTATGATGAGTGTATTATTTAAGACTAAAACATAAATAACAATGTTTATAACAAAGTGCTTATTAATGTAGGAGCAATGCTTTGTAAATGATTAAGTAGTTACCAATACTTTATTAATACTTAACTAATGGTTAATAGTGTGTGGTTAATATAAAGTGTGGGTTTTAGTCACATGGACATATTACTAACTCCCGACTGCTTCATGTCATTCCTATCTTTTCCACAGCCCTATCTCACAAGTACATTTTCAAAAGCATTGTGGGATTACTAAAGTCCAATCTTATCTGCTGTTCCTGCCCATTCTTTTTAACGGAAGTACTTCATGCGACATGCCTCTCACTCTCTCTGTTCGGCCGCCATTACACCAGTCGCTCGACGCGCGCCGTCAGAGTGTTCAGGGATGATATCTGGAGCTCGACAGGTGGACTGCGACCACCAGGAGACTCCAGCTGCTGCGGAGCGTAGCGTCCCTCCGTCTGCCGCCTCTCGCGCAGTTTGACCACAGCCATTGCCAACGCCAATGCCACCACTATCGCCAAGGCAACCAGACACGGTGCCAGCACAGCAGCCACCCGTGAACCGTACGGGGCCCGATTCTTCTGTGGGGATCACACAAAAAAAATACACAGAGGCGCCAGGTATGCCCAAGGTTTTCCAATCAGCAAAACACAAAGTCAGCAAGTCATTTTAACCAACAAAAACGTTTTAGTAGCAGTGGAGGAATCTAACAGTAATACTCATTCATTAATTTCTTCAGCCTGGACCTGTTAGGGGTCACGGGTGACCGGAGCATATCCCAGCAACTTTGAGCCTTGCATTTAGTCATTTAGTGGCTCAGTGGTAGAGCGGTCGTCTTCAACTGGAAGGTAGGCGATTCAATTCCCACTCTTCCCACAGTTCATACTGCCGTTGTGTCCTTGGGCAAGACACTTAACCCACCTTGCCTCCAGTGGCTGTAACACTGGTAGATAGAAGCTCAATGTAAGTTGCTTTGGAGAAAACCAGCTAAATGACTAAATGTATATGACATGTATCTGTCCTATATTACACTTTCTGATCCGGTCCAGCTTTAAGCCATCAGAAATGAGAACTTAATTAGTCAAACGGTGATTGTGTGTGTTCACAGTAGCTACGTGTGGAAAATAATACTAGCCTGGCCAGCCATATAGCTCAAAGTGTCATTTAGCTCTGTGTTCGTGTGCCTTGTTTCTCTGATTTGTTGTATGTCCATCCACTTGCATCCAGAGGCAGTTTGTTCTGTGTCTGTTGATACTGCCCCTTGGAAATCTTATCGAGATCAGACTAATTATTTGAATAGAAAAGAAAATTATTGGGTTGCGTGACCAGGTTCGATAAACACCAGCAAGGAGTGGTGGAATAGTTATTAACCAGGAGGCTAAATATGTTTTGACTCTGACCAATTTCAGAGTTAGAAAAAGCAACATGGCACTGCTTGAATGAAACTACTCAGTGCATAAATATCCACTTTTATGATAGGCTTGCATCTGGGAGTATCTCATCACAAACTTTTAATTTAAAGAGCACTTCCTCCACTGCTGTTAAAGAGACTCATTTGCACCAAACCTTCAAACATTGATTTTTTTTTAATTGTCACCCCAAACCACACACCAGCCTAGTTCGTCCTAATCCATGCACACACCCAGATCCCTCACAGCCACTGAATCACAGCCAAATCAAAGCTGTGGCTGCCGCAGGTGAGTGATTGTTAACCTTTATTAACCGGCTCCAGATGGAGAGAGCAGACAGACTTACATCGGCAGTCGAGCTCGGTCTGATAGTTGTGACATTTTGAGCGGCTGCAACAAGGTGAGCAACACCACAACAGCTGTAAGTCTCGCTGTGTAACACACAAAGTCGTGCTGACAGTACATTCATATCTAAGGATCCTATCTTAGCTTGTCAAGTCACACAGAAAACCTCAGAAGTCAGCAAACTTTACACTGAACAATCAACTCGGAAACATAATTCTAATAAAAATACAACCAATCCGTATCCTGAGGCAAAAATAACTTATGCAGTGGAGCTCAACGCAAGACTTTTTCTGCTCTCTGCAAGTTCTTTGTTGACTTATGGAAAGTGCTTACCTGTCAGTGTGGCACAGCGGGCTGTCAGAGTGAGCGTGACACCAGCGAGGCCCAGCAGCCTGCAGCCACGACCCGCCATCACTCACCCACAGACGCCGAGATGTCTAACTAACCAGTCTCTGAGGTGCTCTGAGGCCACCCTGAAGCCTCCAGAGCCGCTCCACACAGACAGCGTCATGCTTCCCCGCTGTCAGCACATATACCCTGCCAGATAAGCTGCCCTCATAGGTTTCTGTGAAGCAGCTTGAACTTCTGTGAATGCCACTGTGTCTCTGCTGAAACTGCACTTCACTGCCAGGTGCTTTTTTTTTTTTTTTGTGCTGGCGAGGCACAATTCTGCCACATACTTCTCTCTCTTTCTCTCAAAGGATGGCCACATCAGTGTCGACTCAGAAACTGCTCCCCATTGCCTCCGCCTCAAAGTTACACACCGGCACTTATCAAATAAAATGAGGTGTACAAGAGAGCCTTTGCATACAGTGTAAGCTAAAGTAAAGTATGTTAAGGTAGGCTCTTTCAGCTTTCACTCGCTTTTTTTTTTCTTGACAATTCGGAACAGCATTTTCACATTAATCATCATAAAATTTACTAGACAATTTTATTCCTCATTTTTATACTCCTATGTTTGTGTGTAGCCATCACCTGGAGTTACCTTGACACTTCCTTCCTGCTTTGGTTCAGAATCACTCTAAACTTCCAGTGACACTTTATATAAACTACAGACTATTTAACATTAGTTAAGTGTTAGTAAAGTATTGGCAACTACTTAAATCATAATTTCCAAAGCATTATTCTTACATTAATAAGCACAAGTTATAAGCATTGTTATAAATGTTTTAGTCTTGAATAATAAGCTCATGTACATTATAATTCTAGATATAAATGACATTTCATTATCTATAAATTCTTCATTAATTAATTAATCAGTTATTCATTTTCTTAGGGTTCGCTGGTGACTGGAGCCTATCCCAGCAACTCATTAATTCATCACTAATTTACCTATTTGTTAATGCTTTACTACTGCCTAAATAGTGTGTATTATAAAGTGTTACCCGTAGATTCAGACAAAATGCACTCCTGAACAGCTACAATACAATTAACATTTTTAGGTTGTTGCCTGATGATCTTTTTTTTCATATTTTTACATTAAAATGCACTGTAACAATACCTTAAAGAAACATGTGGCTGGATTTTCTACATAAGAAATGTGTGCACCTCAAAGCTGACCTAGTGTGAGTATATTTCATCGACTGAGCCCATTGTCTAATCCCCGACTCAGATAAAGTATCTTTTCCTTTGTGGTGTCTGTTCTGAATCATTTCTTATAGATATTATTAGGGCATTGAAATCCTCTAAGCAGCCTGATCATGTGTATGACTGGTTTCAAGGTTTACCATGGTGTCAAAAACTCAACAGACTCAAGGTATGTAACCCACTAATGCGGTGACAGCTCAGTGCTGTAATATGACCACAAACCACAAACTACACAATGACACATTTACAGCACAGCCTTTCTCTTTAACTCTTCAACCGTCTGCACTCGAAATATATAATCAAATGGTAATGAGTCCAGACATGCGAGACAAACTGCAGACTTGAGTTGTTTCTATGTTGTTTTATTGTGTTACTGAACAGAAGAGTGTAAATTGCAGGAATTATATTGTTACTGTGCATCTCTTATTCTTATTTGTGGAGTCGTATAAAAAACAATAGAGCTGCAGTTTAACAGTGTCTGGTGTGACTCCATAATGACCTTTGTAAGTACGGGTCACCTACCTCTGATAAATGTGCTCTGTCTTGAATGTTTGTATCTACCAAGTATATGCAAGGTGTTAGTTTGCATCAATACAGAGAAATTAAATTCTGTTACATGAAAACTGTAAAAACATGGGCAACAACACTGTGCACATTTCTGTGAACCTGAGTTATTCTGGACTATACACTCCTTAAGACAGATTAAGTGGCTATGTTGGGCGACACGTTACCTGCAGGACTTATGCATGTCTGCTGCTTTACTCACAGCAGTGGATAGAAAAGCACAAACAGGATTTAGACAAAGGCTGAAGTTCAATGAAAGACAAGAAATGACTTATTGATTTAGTTAAAAATAGACAACAGTTAAAAGGTGAAAAGAGGACAGACAAAAGGTGAGAAAGCTTTTTATTTAACAAACAAATGGTAAAATGGACAGACAAAATAATAAAGTAAAGACACAAATCAAGACAAAGAAAGATTTATGTAACAGAAAGACAGTGAAGTGATTTTTAAAGTGCGCTAAAAGCTGACCAACAAGAAAGTCTGCAGTGAAGCGGCTGAAAATATCTTTGCATCAAACACACGGGTTTAGAGAAAGAAAGTTCAAACCGACACACAGCAGTCAGCCTGACAGTCACCGCAGCGATCTGAACATGCATCAACAACAAAGTGAGACATCCTGTCGTCCTCCCAGCCCTCCAGACGCCTTTGTTACTACAGCACTACTTTTGATTGCTCGTACATTCAACCAGCTCCCAAAATCCAGATCAGACTGACATGACTGCCACCATGAGAAACATTATAAATATGATTTCTTTAACATCAAACAAAAAAAAAAATCACTTTTCTTAATTTGAAACTACTTTAGTGAAGTTGTTTTAGTATTTAAAAAATCTTCTCTGGTTGAGCTACTTCCTTTTAATAACTTAATAAGTAGTCTGCAAACTTGTCTAATCCAAATTTTACCCATAAAATTGGCCTACAGTTGAGATATTTTAAGTCCTTGTCTGCAAACTAAATGTTCCCAATGCAGTGCTGTGGGGTGCTCCAGTAACATTCAACCTACTCAGTCTGGATACTATTAAAAGTTTGATGCAATATTTAACATTTATAAAATTACCTGATAGTTTCCATTTAACCATAGTAAAGACATTATTACACATTACTTTATGTCACTCAAGTCTCAACCAATCAATAGAAATAATAGTGTATGTTTGAGACTGACCTATCCATAGTTACGAGTAGGGAAGGTTATTACATTCTAAGGTGCTTTCATTAATGAAGACATTAATATTAATTTTAAGGCACAGACATTAATCTAAACTGTGTGCTGCTCCACCTGATTTTAAAGATCCACTGACCAAATCTTAAAATGTCTTAATCAGCGTCTCCCCAGTCGACCTCAGGCTCATCGTCCAGCCTGAGGATGAGGTAGGAGAGCAACTGAAACAGGTTCTGCCACAGCAGTATGGCCACGTAAAAGTAAATGTCGCTTACGTCAACCTCACAGATGTCTCCCGCGAAGCTCATGTCGCACACACAAACAAACTTGTTCATGAGGTTGCGGCAGTAGCCTCCGTTCAGACATGGGTTGGACTTGCACTCATCCACATCCTGTTCACACCTGCAGAAAGAAATATCAGACACAGACTAAGCTCTTATGACACGTGTTTGTTCAACAAAGATATTTGATCTGAACACTTTTGTGAAGCCTCAGTGAGCAGCTGATGCCAATTAACTCCTAAAAAGACATTGTTAAACTGAAGTTCTTTTTTAATCTAGTCCCTAAAATTTCATTTTAACTAGCTTCCCACTCGGCCTGCACTCATGTCACTTCTCAGACCAACTCAGGTTCAAACTATGCAATACTTAACCTTTATCATGTTTGTCCTTGATGCACAAAAAGATATAAAATTCCACTTTGTAATAATCATTATTCATTTTATCTGTGTCTTCAATGTATTCCATGGTATCAAGTGTCTTCAATCTCTCAAAAGTGGAGTGAAAGAATACTGTATATGTATTGTACCATTTGTTTAAATGAGCGAGGGTTTTGTAAATGTAAAGCTGTATATTTGTGCTAATTAAATTCAATCAGAATTTCCTCAAAAAAAAAAAAATTATGATAAAAGTTTTGTGAAGAACAAATGATCAGGAAAGTTGCTCAACAAGCTGGATTTGTTGAGCACTGTTGCAGGCTCTAGGTCTCATTGTATCTCTTATGTTTGATACAACACAACAAAATGTGTGACAAGTCTGCTAAATGAAACCAAATAAGGGTAAAAAAGAAACATGAACATGATATTTTTTGTTAACTTAAAATAGTATAGAATTATAGATATAGCTTTAATTGGAGCTAGAGCTCACCTGTGGCCAGTGAAGCCTGGTGGGCAGTCACAGGACAGGTCTCGCTCGGTGCAGTTGCCTCCATTGAAGCAGGTGTAGTTCCTGGTGTCGTCACCGCACACTGAAACGGGCAGTTTGGGCCGTCTGCCCAGAGACAGAACATAAGACATGTTAAAGGTGAAAAGCATTGATGGATATGAAGCTGTCTTATGGACAAGGGCTCAGTGGTTCGTTTGACATCTGCTGCATTGTACTACTTTCTGTTGACCCACAAAGGCCTTTTTACATTTCTCTGTCCTGTATACACCCTGGACAATACTTGTTAAGGTCTCCAAAGATGTAAATGGGTGAGTCTAAAATGCCCATAGCGAATGAATGTCTGAGTGAATGGTTGTTTGTCAGTGTCTGAGGAATATTTGTCTTTATTTTCCCTAAATAAAGGTTGGTTTAAGACACCAAGGATTGTTTAAAACTACAGCTGTCAGTCATCTTGAACCAAACAGCCTTATAGGGAGAGATAATATTAGCTTTGTTTGCCATTTTGTTGCACTGAGTTGAACAAAACAATCCGGAGACACAATACATGACATTTGAGAGATAGATATCTAAGAGGAAACAAAAAGAACTTACACAGTTTTGACAATCATGTACCATGGTGTTTCTGCAACATGTTCACTGGAGAGAAACAGAGAACAATGAGAAAAGGTGGTAGAAAGAGGCACAAACACAAACAAAAGGAAGTCATTGGGATGAAAACTTTAGCACAGAGATGCTCCCAGTAAAGATGCACAACAGCTTGTCTGGTGGCTTTGCTTAGTGAGACACTTGCAAAGGCTTTCCTTGTGCAAAAAGAAGCAAAATGCAAGAGGCTGTGTGTTTACAGGATAAATGGTTGGAGGCGTTCCCCTGCTGGTTCTCGGAGGCAAACGGGAGATGACAGGGGGAAAGAAACTGGCGCTCAAACAGTCAGCCCTGTGTAGTGAGACGCGGCGGCAGACTGAGGCCTTTCTTGGTCTGACACAGGAATAGAAACGCAGCATCTAAAGCGCTCACTGCAGGCGGTGTGCAAACGCTGAACAGAGGCAGAGCTGTGGAAGCATTTACAGTGGAGGAAGATGTTTGTGTTGTGCTGCGCTCCCTTGTTTAAGCAATTTTGCAACATTTGTTTTGCATTTACTAACTAATTTATCTTTCTAAACAGCTTTTATTATTCAGAATAGAAACTTTACTTTTTCACACGTCTCATCTATTTTAAAGCTGTTAGAAAACTCTCACTTTTTGCATTACAGTCATCAGGGCCATGCTAGTTTATCCTGCACAAACGGGACGTGAGGTTGCAGGCCCTGTCACTAAATGCTACAAATTCCTACACAAAGCTCAGTCATGTCATATCTTTCTCACACTATTTCATTTAGGAAGTACAATATCAGCAACTGTATCTGTCCCTGATGTTTGGAGAATTTATTTTTTTACCTTTATTTGGATAAAAAGATCCCAATGATGTCTTTTTTAAGGGAGTCCTTAGTGGGTGGGACTCTTGTACAGGGACAGGGAGAACATCCACCTCCTCACAGAAAGACCCTGTTTATTTATGTATTTATGTATTTATTTATTGGTGTTAGGCAGGAATGATAACCACACACTATAAAGCAGTGTTTTTTTATATTTTACTGTAAATGAAGATGATAATGGTTGCTCTGTAAAGTGTCAATAGTGTATTTGTGTCTGTATTTGGTTTTGGCCTGTAATAAGTTTTAGGTAGTCTTTCAGGACTACAAATCTCTACATATAAATCTCTACACTCTGATGTAATGAGTAAGTACATTACAGGATTGAAGTAAAGCTCTTGTGTAGCTGCCGTACCTGCAGAAGGGTCCGGTGTAGTTGTTGGGACAGAGGCAGGTGTAGGTGAGTGGCCCGTGCAGACACGTGCCTCCGTTGGTGCACAAGTGGTTTTCACACATGTCCACCTCCTCCTCACAGTCCACGCCTGCGTAGCCAAAGTCACAGGTGCACTCGTAGGACAGGCCCTTGACAGTGCAGTTACCATGGCGACAGGGATTAGAGGCACAAGTGTCCATGTAGAGGTCACAGCGTCTCCCGGCCCACCCCCCAACGCAGGTGCAGTTAAACCAGTTGAAGAGGTCCTGGCAGAGCCCTCCGTTTAAACAGGGGTTGGGCTCACACACGGACGCCCCGTTACAGCCGAGCAGCAGTGCATTCTGGGACGTGTGTAGGAACTGATCCTGCTGCAAACGGGGTAAGTTCACGTTAGAGCGGCTAAAATAAGGTAGAGCGATGCCCCCAAGCTCCACAGTGCTCAAACATCCAGCCAGAGCCCAGCCTGTGTCAGGAGTGAGCCCCCCCAAGAAGATGTCCACCCCCTGCCTCAGAAAATCCAGGTTTCCCGCTTCACTTTTGGAAGTACTAGCCTCTTCTATTTCTTCATCCAGCACTAACGTCCAGCGGGAGGTCTGTGTCCATGGTGTGGCCATAAACAAGTGGACATTGTGCCACTCGCCATCACTGACAATCCTCTGACTGCTCAGGCTGACCGTGGACACGTCCCTGTGTACTTTGTCATCCATGTTGTCTTCAGAAGTGCTCTGTAGCTCCAGGATGAGAAATCCCTCCTGGACCGAGAGTGTGATAAATGATGAACCATTTTCTGCGTGAAGGATGGCTGTGTTACGCTTTCGTGTGCGCATGTTTAAGGACAAGTTAGTGAGGTTGCGAAGGATGTGGCCATTTCCTCTGTAGGACAAGACAGTGCTGTCATCCAAGAAGGTTGCATTGGAGTAACCTGGGAAATACAGAAAGACATTATACAAATGCCTATTTTAAAGCCATTACCACACTGAACAATAAAGTCAAAGGCAATGACAGCAGTGGAATTTTCTTTGTTGGAAATGAGACCATGGGAGAGTAGGTAGATAATGAACAGGAGGGTCCCAAGACAGAGGCCTGGGGAACACCAGGATTGATGGAGGATTGATGGATTGAGGTCAATATATAAACAGAGTACAGTATTATGTGTTTAAGAGGAAACATACTGTCAATGAGCAAATCTAGCTTTAACTAAGTAACAAACGTAAAGGCTAAGAGCTTAACAGTTTCTAATGGTTTTACTTTGCTAAGTGGTAGCAACATGCTAAGCTTAGACAATAATTGAGAAGAGAACATTAATTAATCCACATTGGGGTGATATAATTATCATTATTGTAGTTTATTTCAATTTGTTTTAGACAGATGGCTTTTTACACATCGCTTACATTCATATCCTTTGTTGAGCATCCTGCACTCTGCGTCTGCGGGACAAGGGGCCAGCTCGCACCACCGGACCTCTTCACAGTGTCGCCCCGAGGTGCTGGGGGGACAGGTGCAGGTGAAGTCGTCCCACATGGAGAAGCACATCCCTCCGTTCAGACAGGGGTTCCTCTGAGGGAGAGAAACTCCGAGGTCAGACTCCATTTTCATTTTGTCTTTAAGCCTCAAACATTTTGGAATAAGTTCTGCTTTAAGTCGCAAACTAATTTCTAATCAAATCCTTGAATATTTTGGTTAGTGGTGTTATCCAGTGTAGGTATTCTTTTGCATTATCACAATCAAGTATTAGTTTGCATTTGGTCAATTTGATTCATTTTGGGGCTTACGTGACCTCCTCATGTGATGTCTCTCATTATTAAGGACACCTGAACATGCCCTAATCAGGACCAGCAGGTCAGAACGCGTTGGTATGTCCCTTGTTCAGTAAAGAACTCCCTTCACTATCTTTATATTCAGACAGAGTGCCTTAGATCTTTGTTTTTAGCCTCACAGTCTTATTATATTTATTTTGGACTAGAAGAGGCTTATCTTATTTATGGTTGAACTGGATTTGCTGTGTTCCTGGATCCTTGAAGAGCACTATATACACGGTATATACAGTCAAGCCCAAAATTATTCATACCCCTGGCAAATTTGGAGTTGTCAAGTGTCCACTGGTGCCCAAAGACAAGTTTCTCTGCAGACTGGTTGATATTGTTGTTGAGAACCTTGATGTATTGTTCTTGGACTGTTTGGAATGGTATAGATCAGGGTTTTTCAAACTTTTTGTGTGTGTGGACCACTATTTGTAATCAAAACATTTTGCGGACCACCTCATAACACACATAATAAAATGTCTACACACAGTCTTACCTGAATTAATCCGCACCTCTAAATAGGCTTACTAGCACTACTATAACTAGTCATCACATCAGTGTGCAACAGGCTTGTTAAAAGAAAGTTTATTGCACACAATGGCTGCCTCTTTTCTCTTCAGAGTGTTGCTATCCACCGATCCATAACGACACTGAACTTGAACGTCACGGCCGAACACCACTGGCCTATTTTAGTAATCGCACAATAACTTGACAATTTAATGCAAATGTTATATCAATATAGGCCTACATATTCTTTTATTTTTTTTTTTTATGGGAATTTCCTGGTAAAATGAAGGTAAAATATTATTTTATTTTGCCTTTCCACGGACCACCTGCAGTACCCTCACGGACCACTAGTGGTCCGCGGACCACAGTTTGGGAATGACTGGTATAGATCTTAGGATTTGCCCATAGGCTGTGACAGTTATATGATATTTATTTACACAACGATGTACACTTGTAAACTTGTACATCGTCTTATTAACTTCTGAAAGATGCCTGTGTCATTTCCAATCAAGAGAAAACTTGCTGGTTGAATAAATGTAACTTTAACTCAAAATTTGGGGTATGGATAATTTTGGGCTCGACTGTAAATAATAACATATATTGTTTTGTTTCACTTTTTTGACCCACTGATGCATTGTTATGCTATTAAAGCCTTAAATGTATTGATGGATGATTGTGCTTACACTGCAGGCGTTATCCCCAGAGCATCCTGTGATCACATTGTCCACGTTTTCCAGAGGGTACGATCTCACAGAGGTGTCCAAGCCAAAAAACTGCAGCCTCCTGTCATTGATCCGTAAGTCCTGGATACAACCTTTAAAATATCCACCAAATACAGACGTTTCCTTGCTCTCCAATAGTCCCCCCACGATAACAGCATCTCCTACTTCAATATTGACTGACCTAATCTCCATATGACCTTGTTTTTGACCTTGTACATAAAGTGTCAGTCGCTCTTTGGTCATTTCTAGATTGACAAAGTGGATCTCCCCGTCACTGATAACACTTTGAGCCTTTATAGTCCCAAAACTGTTGAGATAAACTGCGACCCTGCCGTCCTCCAGCCACAGGTAAAGGCTGCTGTTGTTGGCCAGTGCCAGAAGGAGCCCACTGATTTTCCGTGTTCGCAAAAAAAGGGAGATGCTGAGGTCGTCCGTGATATTGTCGGTGACGGTGAACATAGCATAGCTTTGGGAGTCCTCGTCCCCGAAGCGGGCTGTTACATACTCTGCAGAATAGAACATAGAGCAAAGAGGAGATTAGAAGACTTTACTGTTATAGTACCGTGTGCCTCACTCATTCCCATTGCAAAAGAGAATATGAATATGAAGGAAGGTAAATTATTAAAGACTAACTTTAGGTAAGCTGCAACCTAAAATAAAAGTCACATGAATGTTGATTAGATCGTTTAGGCTGTGTTTGTTGTTTTTGATTTTTGATTATTTTTTATTACTGCTTTGGTTTAAGGTGAAATGCTAAATCCAAGTAATAGCCATAGAGCTTCTTCTTACTTCTCTTAATAAAAACCTTTTTCAATAAAGTAAAGTGTTCTGTTGCAGTATTAGGAACATTTCTTTTTCTGTTTCAAAATAACTAACTTTAAGAATTGTTACAGTTTTTTTTTGTAGAGCGGGAGTAATAATAGGATGCCGCCCTCATGTTTGTGAGGAAACAGTCAGCACTTTCCACTGTGCTGTGTTTATCTTATAGAGGCGGAAGAACAGGGAGAAGTTAAAGAAAATGCACTGATGGAGACAAAGGAAAAAGCATGGTTGCAACTCCAAATGAATTGAATTGCACTGTAAATGGTTCATAATCAAAGGTTTATTGTGTTATAAAAGTAAAATACAAAGTTTTCTTTATAAATGTATTAAGGAAGGACTTTGACCATTTCCATTTTTTCCTAAAAGCTGCTAAGATAACCTGACTAAAGCAGATTACTACATTTAGTGTTTTGTAAATGTATTTTTTCAGAACTCTCTGGTCTGCTCTCTGGTTTTTCTCATTTCCTCAAATCCCATGAATATTATGTCACTTTATTTGTATGTCTATTTTCATAGCGTGACATTTTAAAACTGTGATACAGTGTATGAACCTTTGAAGTCCTACTCTTCCCACACCTACATTCATCCAGGTGCAGCTCTGCTTACAGATAATCTTTGCCAAGTATTTCCAAGATAGAGCCTTATCTGCATTGTTGGATCTGACCTTTTATCTTGGCTTTGATTGTCCTCTTCAGTATTTACACTTGCAACAAAAAAGGGAGTGTTATTTAATGAACCACAGAGGGATTTTAGTGAGCGGCTGAGCCCAGTGTAAAGATAAATATGATGGTGAAGCTTTTTGGTTTAGTTTAAGTTTTCAAATGTCTATTTTCAATTTTCAAATAAAGCACCCTTCAAGCACTTTCAAGGCAAAGTACAAATTAAATAATGTTTTCAGGCTTCCATTTAGACTCCAACTTTTTTCTCCATCTAAAAATTATTTCAATCAGCGGTTTGTAATGTAAATGATTACTACTTTAAGATTTCTAGGATCAAACATCTATGTGACCCAGTACTTTACTAATATGACCATTTACACTAAAAGGATAACTTTAATTTGATCTGATGTTCATTGTCACTCAACACGTGCTGGACACTTTCATCTCCATCTGTGCCTCAACATAAAATTTCAACAAACATAAGTGAATTAAAGCTAAATTTAATGATTTTTTCCACACACAAGTTTGGATAGTAACAGAATCTACTTGCACACCCCTACTGAGTGCCTTCTGTCTTTTTGTTTTGTCAAACTAGTGCAGTTAAAAACATACCCTCCTCGCAGTCCTGGCCCTTGTAAGGCCTCGGACACTGGCACCGGTAGCTCTGCCACAAGTTGACGCACTGTCCTCCATTTTGGCAAGGACCGTCCAGGCAGCGGTCCCTGTGGCTGCAGCCCGGGGACACGTTAACAGCAGAGTTGCTCAACCATTCCTCCGGGACAACGAGCTGCCAGTCCACAAAAACATCACGCAGGCAGCCAATGAACGCTGGGAGCACAGAGTCCACACTGTGGCTATCTGAGTCCTCCAGCACTCCACCAATGAAAGTGTTTTGAGGAGGCGACAATGGCCCGGCCAGGATTTGGACAGGGGCCACTTTGTGATATGTTTGCATGCCATAGCTCTGCGCCACATCCAATAGTTTGAGGCTGAGCACCCAGTTTCCAAGTGTGGCTTCTACAGAGTGCCACTGCCCATCTGTGACATTATGTGGCAGCTCCAAAACCTGGCTCTGGGTTTCAGATTCAACACCAGCAGGGGCCTCTTTCGTCAGTGTGAGCATAAGTCGCCCTGCCTCGAGCGAGAGGCTCAGCAACAATCCCCTGCTGTTCCTCTGAAACAAAAGAGCCCTGGGGAGCACAGTCTTAAAGCTTAAAGTGACGTTCACAGACACTTCTGTTTCAACCAGTGGGCTTTGAAGCAGCAAGTAGCCTCTGCGTTCAAAGGAGAAGGTGGTGGGGGTCTTACAGAGGGGGTCAGTGAAGCCAGGTGTACAGGAGCAGGTGTAGCCGTGAGTGGAGTCCAACAGAAAAGGAGAGCACGAGCCACGGTTCTGGCACATGTGGCCTTCGCAGCCCACCAGACGCTCTTCACAGTTGACCCCTCCAAAGAGGACGCCGCTGGGACTGTGTTTGAGGCAGTGGCAAATGTAGCCACCGACAAAACGTTCACAACTTCCCCCATTCTGGCACGGGCTGGGGTCACACTGGTCTATCAGCTCCTCGCATAAAGAACCTGGAAAAACACAAAAGGCTTATTCTGAAAACGGAATTTGCAATCTTCAAAGGAAAGTTTTGTGCTGTCCAAACTGAAAAAACGGTCCGGCACACAATAGATGACAATAGTTTGGAGTTTTAGACAAAATGAGGAAAGTGACAAACAGTAGTGTGGTATAATCAAATTTAAAGAACAATTGGAAAAATGTCCATGCAGTGTGCCATAGCTGTTCACATGCTCTTAATAGGAGTGAGGTGTACTATTACAATCTGCACTTTTGTCATCAGATTTTTTGTAAAAAAAATATAAAATTTTTTATATTTACTATGAATACTTTGTACAGTTCTGACCACGTTTGGTTTTATTAGGTTAACACTAGAGACGCTTGTATTACATCAGAACAAAGTCATAACAAGGAATGATGTTTAGGGGATGGCACTCCCAGACAGGAGGAGGTAGTTCTCGTTTCTGTGAGTGTAAATGCACTATTAAGTCTACTAAGTCAGTTTGTAAGTAAAGGAGATTTTAAATTCTCTTAAAGGACATTCAGCAGTTTATAGTTAATTATATTTCTGGTTCTGAACTAAATAAAACTGTATCTAATGTTTCCGATAGCCTTTAAAGGACATGTATAACAAATGTAATTTGATTTTAATTAAATGAAATTACAGCTTACTCACAAGTACGTCTTACTTAATACCTAATACCTATTATGTTGTTACCTGTTCCAAGCAACAAGATCCCTAGAATCCATGGTGCGGGTGTCCACATCATGCTGTAACTCTTTCCACCAGAACAGACCCAAAGTTGACTAAGTGCACCATATTAGTTTGTGTGTCTACAGGCCATGGCAGTGAAGGAATGCTCCTCGTCTACTTCACTGAAGCAACATGGAGCTGCATAGCTGTAGTCAGGAGACCGGCAAAGCCAGATCCTGGGGGATTAGGTTAATGCTATTTGGCCACCTTAGTGAGTCAATGCCACTGCGACAGGTCCGTTTTAGTACACAACTCACAGCAGGCAAAGCTCACATGCTCGTGCAACCTGCAGTTCAAGTGTTATGTAAGCAGCACACAAGGATATTTTTTGACACATTAATAATTGCTTAAAAAAAACAATTTAATTATACATTAAGCTTTTACAGTCTCTTACTAGCTCAAATCCAAATCTTGAAAGTGAATGTTTGTCTTGCGTCCTCTGCCCTCTGAACCCGGCTGTGGAGAGATTACCTGTTGTTCCTGGAGGACAGCTGCAGATGTAGCCACCAGCGCTGCGTGGGTCATAGTGCACAAGCAGCAGAAGCTCGCTGCCGTTCAGAGCCTGCCATGACCGCTCCACACAAAGACCTCCGTGCAAACAGGGACCGCTGGCACACTCACTGATGTCTACCTCACACTGACGCCCCTCGAACCCTGCAACAGAGAAGCAGCAGTCCTCAGTTAAAGGCACTGCTCTTTAAATGAAGGAATTACTGAAAATAACAGTTTATACTTCAGGGAGGGATAGAAGGCACCTTGAAGCAAATAGAAAAAGTTCAGAAGTGAATACCCTTTTTAATATTCTGAATTCTATATTTTTCTGGCTCACCTGGTAGAGACCATACAACACTCTGGCAACCCGGGACCAATTCCAGCTCGAGTCCTTTGCCTCATGTCATTGCCCTCTCTCTCACCTTGCTATCGATTATTAAATGCAAAAAGACCAAACAAATCTTACAAGAAATAAAAATTTTGATAAACTTTATTGATCCACATGGGAAATTACTTTAGTCACAGTGGCTCAGTTGCTAGTTACAAATGTCAAGTATAAGAGAATATACGTATACAATATAAAAATATAGAAATAGTGAAAAAAATGTGCACTAAAGGGGATAGCATGTGTGAACTTATCTGTTGCATAAGAGAGAGTTATTGGAGGCAAACTGAAACTTAAACTCTTACTGTTTTTTTCATGATTTGTTTATACATAACAGTATGTTCCAGAAAGTCTGCTGTAAGTGATCTTTGTCTCTGTAAATGAAGTGATGTGATGTCAAGAAATACAATCTCCAATGTTGCCACCAGATGCCGCTACACGCTGCACCTTTAACTCTCACCTGGCCAACATTCACAGCTGTAGTTACCCGGACTGTCCTTACAGATGGCGCTGTTGAAGCATGGTTCAGAGAGGCAGGCGGGGAGTGGAGTCTCACAGTGTTTCCCAGTGAAGGCCGTGTTAGAGCAGTCACATCTGTATCTGAGATATAAGAAGATTATGTTCAAGCAAATCTCATTCATGATTACGATCAACAAGTGTTAAATGTTGAAGACATTATTCAGCTCCTGCTCAGGCTACTTACTTATTCACTCCGTCTATGCACAGAGCCCCATTCTGGCATGGCTGATCTTGGCACTCATCGATGTTTATTTCGCACTGGTCTCCACGGAAACCAGGCAGGCAGGTGCAGTTGAAGCCACCAACGTAGTCATGGCAACTGCCGCCATTAAAACATGGCTTTGACTGACACTCATCAATTTCAACCTCACACGAGACCCCTGCATAAAGAAAAATAAAATCAAAGCAATCCAGATGTCACAAGGTCAAGGGACTACAGGAAAACAGACTGAAGAGAGAAGCTTTTATGTGGGGTTTCTCAGCGTTTGGACCTGGCTTTTATCATCCACAAAGGCTTCTGCAAAACTTCTCACAAAATAAACCAGACAGCATAAACTAACTTTACCTAGGACACTAATTCAGTAGAATAAGATTTTATATTAGAGGATCACAATACATGTTTAACAATGACCTAAAATGTGTTCTGTATCTGTATTAAGTTAATTTGCATGTATGTAGTAAAAATATAACTCTCTTCTATTTCGATGTATCCTATTTGATCCTAATTTATGTATTATTCTGTGTTGAACTCGTGGTATTTTCTCTTGTATTATCTTATCTTACCAGTAAACCCAGGGGAACACAGGCAAGAATATCTGCCCACTCTGTCCAGACAGGTGCCTCTGTTCTCGCACGGCTGTGAAACACACTCGTTCACATCAATCTGACAGTGATTCCCTTGGAAACCAGGCACACAGAAGCATGAGTAGCTGTCCCCGCGGGTTCGGCACAGCGCTCGATTTTGGCACGGGTTTGGGGAGCACTTGTCCAATGGAGATGGCAGCTTGTCAGTTGGTGCACCTAATAAACAAAGCACAAAAAGGGGATAATTAATGTGCTAATAGGAATACTTCAAAAAGAGCCACTCGGGACATGGAAAGAGAAATCAAGTGATGTCATACATACTAGTAGCTGATCCTAGGTCCACTCTGCATTAATTTCACGAAGGATATTTGGGTGTTAACTGTGCCCGAAAAGCAATGTTATTAATAAGCCTGTATTAACCCCATGTTAATTATCATCTTATAGATTATAATTAGACTCTGAATTCACCAGGAACTGATTAGAAATGGCTAATAACTCTTAAGGGAGTCCCATAGGTGTTGTTGAAAGGTGTTTTTTGTGGTTAGGAAAGCCTAAGCATTTGGTGGAGAAAACCTACACAGACACATGAGAACGAGCGAACTCAACACAGAAAGACTCTGCCCTGGCCCAGTAGATCCTCCAATTTGAAATCTGTGCGTTCTTATTCTTTGCATTTTACATTGTATTATACATATTTCAAAGGTGTTTCTAGACCTGGGAAATATGGTTGGCCAGTTGATCTAAATAGACCTAGCATGTGCATATGTTACTAATCTTGACAGTAGTTTCTCTCCTTTTTTTATTTTTTATTTTTTTTAAATCTGATGACAAAAGTGCTGATTGTAATAGTATACCTCACTCCTATTAAGAGCCTGTGAACGGCTATGGCACACTGCAGGGACATTTTTCCAAGTGTTCTTTTAATTTGATTATACGCTATTGGAAACATAGTTTGACTAATGTGTCCCATTTGGAACAATTAGTGTACTGTACGCTACAATATTTTACACCATTAATTGTAATCAAGGTGACATTAAGATTCAAGTAACCATTATATTGATATGAAGTCATATTGTTCACTGATAATAGTAAACAGTTTGCCCCTCAGGAAATATACTTTCTAGTTTTGTAACATAACCTAAAAGCTAGTTTTCTAATTAATAATGTTATTAGAAAATGAATAAAGATCATTAAATATATAAGACATATGAAGTAAATTTTCTTTTTGACCTAAAACCCTCAAGCCTCAAGAAAAGCAGGCCTGATTTTTATTGATAAATTTACCCCGAGACTTCCTCTATAGATTTAATATATGCAGGAATGTGCCGAAGACAAATAGCTCCCAGCCAGGCATCTCAAAACTGCACGTCTGCTCTGTCCCTGCAACTTTTGATAGAGTGCGATCACATTTTACATTAAGGATAAAACACGAAACGGAGAGCAGCAAATACACCTCAAGTCATCTTCACACAGATGATAATCAGAGAAATCATGTCTCAAGTGCTGGATCTGCAGCCCAATCAGATCAAGTGCAGTCTATAAAGATGTTCAAGCACGCAATTAGACTTAATGCTTCAAAATCACCATCCCGGCGTCTAATCTTGAGTCATTGGTTGAGGTCAAACAATTTCACAGACAGTCGCTGCTTTGTAAGGGCAGCTTATATACTAGACTTTTAAATGTCTAGACTTAAGCGCAACATGACAGGACAAGTGCCACAGTGAGTATTACTGACCAACTGCAAACACCAGTGGGTGTATTTATATCCGTTTGTCTTTAGATATCTTTCGGTTTTATCATGTGGCTGTAAAATCTGCCTGTAATGAAACTCACTAGTCTTTGAGCGTTCTTGGTTAGGGAGATTAAGTGCCAGGCCTGTTGCTTATTTCAGACATCGCTCCATCCAACCTCACATCCCCTCCCACAGCATGTAGGCTTTTTCAAATGCTAATTCCTTCTATTGGTCTTTGTCTGGCCCTATCTGCAGGCTCTGTTATGGTACAAGCGGGACACCTGACACATCCTTTGGACTGACGCATGCTACTGCAGTATATGCCTGTGTGATTGTTTTAGTAGTGATAAGGATATATCTTTTAAGACCTCATTGATGCCCCTTTTCACCCCCACTTCTGCGTTTCTTTGTCTAATAACTTATCCACAAAAACATAGCTACTCCCCCAACTCTTTACACTCCATTGTGGGCCCAGTATTGTTAGATCTTCTTTCCTAATCAGCAAATTCTGCCTCTGGCAATGACATCACCTCACAATCTTGTAATTGAAATTCCAAGCATGGGCAAGAGAAAATACAAGCCATTTACACAAAGTATTACAAAATATTACATCCTACAGTAGCTGCAAATATTACACTTTAAAAAGAAGCAACTTTATTTGGACGCTTGTTATTAGATCAGTTCATTTCATAGGCGTAAATTGCAGGGGACAAAAGGGACAAAGCCCCCATACTGAGCAATGACCCCCTCTATAAAATAAGGATATATATTAATATCCTTATTTTTTATAATTGCAAATTATCTTGTGTCCCAAAAAAACCCATCTTCTCTCCAGTGATATTCTTTTTTAGATAAGTGGTTTATTGTCCTGTAAGGAATTTTTTTAGAGTAAAACACTTCTAAATTTAAAAAAAGCTACAGATACAGTACATTTTTACTTTAATAAATTACAATAATCTTTCACCTTTCTTCGTGGGAATTTTTTTTTAAAATTCAGATCAACCTGAATTCTTATTGGATTTATTGCATAGGTGATGTGTATTTGATTATTATTAGACAGATTCTTCACCTCAAAAAGAAATTTAACTGACTCTGAAAAGTCACAAATTGTAAAAGGTCTTTCACAGGGATGCAGCCCTCTTGAAATCTCACAGACATTGGGGCGTGATCACAGAACCATCAAACGTTTTGTAGCCAATAGTCAACAGGGTCGCAAGAAACGTTTCAAAACGAAAAGACGCAAATGAACCGCCAAAGATTTGCGAAGAATCAAACGTGAAGCTACCAGGAACCCATTATCTTCCAGTGCTGCCAAATTCCACAACTGCAACCTACCTGGAGTGTCAAGAAGTATGAGGTGTTCAGTCTCAGAGACATGGCCAAGGTAAGAAAGGCTGAAACCCAACCACCTCTGAACAAGACACATAAGTTGAAAAGTCAAGAATGGGCCAAGAAATATCTGAAGACAGATTTTTCAAAGGTTTTGTCGACTAATGAGATGAGAGTGACTCTTGACGGACCAGATGGATGGGCCCGTGGTTGGATCAGTAACAGACAGAGAGCTCCACTTCGACTCAGACGTCAGCAAGGTGGAGGTGTGGTACTGGTATGGGCAGGTATTATTAAAGATGAGCTAGTTTTGAGCTAATATATGTTCAAGCTAGCTTTTTCAGGTTGAAAATGAACTCAAAATCAACTCTCAGACCTACTGCCAATTTCTAGAAGACACTTCCTTCAGGCAGTGGTACAGGAAAAAGAAGACTTTGATTTTTATGCAAGACAACGCTCCATCACATACATCAAAGTTTTCCACTGCATGGCTTTAAAGGCTTTAAAGATGAAAAACTAATGACATGGCCCCCTTCTTCACCTGACTTAAACAACTTGGGTCCTTCTTAAGCAGGACTTTTACAGTGAAGGTAAACAGTACACCTCTCTGAACAGTGTCTGGGAGGCTGTGGTTGCGGCTGCACAAAAAGTTGATTCTGACCAAGATCAAGAAACTGACTGACTCTGTGAATGGAAGGCTTGTGCCTGTTATCGAAAAGAAGGGTGGCTATTGGAGGTTTTTTTTGTTTGTTTGTTTATTATTCTCACTTTAACAGGTGAAAATAAACAAGTGAAAAGGGAAAATCTTTGTTTTTCATTTAGTTGCATAATAATTCTGCACACTAATAGTTGCCTAATAATGGTGTACTTGTAGATATTCTGTTAAGAAAGCCAAAACTTCACTTTTACTACTTACATGTTCAAGTTTGAGGGTTTGTTAACAGTTTAGATTGACCAAGAGCAATGTATTTTCTGGATTATTATTTGAAATATGCTTTGTTTACAGCACTATCCTCATTTTTTATTTAAACGTTTAATGCCAGTCAATTAGACCAATAATATAAAAGATTCCTTAACTATTCCGTAACTTTTATTACATGTTATGCATATTATGGAGGAATTGCACATAGACTTTTTTTTATCCAATTTAACACTTCAGTGTGACTTTAAATTGATAAAGGATATGTTATCTCACAGTACAAAATAGTGAAAATGTGAATGGTCAATAGCAGCTAAACGTGGATTCAGAAACAGCCTATTGCTCAAAGTGATCAGAAAAAGTTACTTACCATCCACCACCCAAAGTGATGAGATGAGAATTGTACATGCAAGTAGGTGAAAATTGGGATAACAAAACATTAAATCCATAGTCGGCGACAGGGAACCATCCTGCTCGCTTTCAGACTGTCATCGGAGCATCTCTGTGCCTTCTGCCCGCCGTGTCTCATCTGTTGTCAACTCCAGAGCCACTTCACCGACACTTGGCCGCTAAAGCACCATCAAGAGGCTCCATCACACATGGCATAAAAAGACTACTGCTCCCACTCCCCCGCCTGCACTGCATGGGAGGGATGAGCAGCACAAAGGCGGTAATTCATGTCCCTCTCTCTAATATGCTTTCTACTTAAGATTCATAGCAAGTGAATAACGATTCAATGCGTAATGCTGTATGAGGCTTAGGGCTGATTTCAGCACTTCTACAGCATATTCAACACAATTTCACATTCAAGTAGATGATGAAAAATAATAAACAATATGACTGATTAGTAAGATGTCGGCTCACAAAATATTAGGATAATTATGTTTAGTCTCGTTGGCTATATATATATATAGTGGTATATATATATTTGTGGTCCAATGCTTATATTTTTAGCATTGGACCACAAACTTAGCAAAGTACCAAACTTTAGCCTCGCACTTGAACTGGACGTTTCCATGGCAACGCGTCCAGTAAAGCAGGCAGAGCTCGACGAAGAAAGGATGTTTATCTTTCTATCCAGCGAATTTAACTCTAATTAGTTTATGATCGACATGACTTTTAAGTCTCTGCTGTGAGGATTCAGGATGTCTGCGTCCATAAGAGCCAACTCAGCGCCGGGTTCATCGAGGCCGGAGCCGTCCCTGGACGGCACAGGTGACATTATTAGCAGCGGAGGCTAACGTTAGCACTAGTTCAGTTTACTGTCACTACTAATCTGTAACTTATTTAGCCTTATTCATTTTATGTTTAGGAAACCACTCTTTTCACTGCTATGATTTGTCACAGATGTAAACTGCATACACAACCTTAAAGTAAGCTAATGTTTCTTTCACTAGATAAAAGTGAATCACAACTGTAGATTTTCTTAAACTTTATCAAACAATCTAAACCAAACCATAGTAACAAATGTCAGTGATTAAAACAATTCATATACACATTACTAATATGCTAGTTATAGTAATAATTATAGGTGTAAGTTTTGATGAATGCTGTACAGTAAATGGTATTTATAAGTAGTTTTGATTTTATCTTTCTTTACAGCTGCAGAGCTGCCATGTCATGTCCTATCAGAACAAAAGACTTTGCTTCCTCGAGTCCATCATGAGCTCATACCAGGCGAGCTGCTGGTCAGCCTCACCTCCACAGTGTGCAACGAGAACTCACTGATGCCCAGTGCACATCAGCGGCACTGTAAGGTATACCCATGTCCTGCTTACACTGTTACAGGGACAGCAATACTCTTTGTGAAAAGTGATACCTTTATGCCACACATGAGGTGTAGCATTGCAGGAAGGAGGAGCCTTACACTGTGTAACATATGGGTTTTAATTTTCATGTATTTTAATGGTAATTTTTTTTAATCTAATGACAGCACATTACATTTCTATACGTTTATACATCATCATCTTATTTGTTTTCCCAGGGATGTGCATTCAGACGACCTGATGCTGTCTGGCACCACCCAATTGGACGCAAGAAATACAAATACTTTTTAGAACAACCAACTTCCTGACTGGAGCCGGCAGGTCAGACAGACAGTCAATAAACACAATTAAACACAGTTTTGTCCAGATCAGACAAACAATGTTGGTTTGGTGCATGTGGTTCTTGTGCAGGGACATTTCATTTCTATGCAATGCATCTCAAAGGAAGGCCAGAACTCTCCCTCCACTTTCTGAAAAAGCAGATGACACACAGGTATGTATGAAAACCTCTTTTATGACTAATTATTCAAACAGGCAATCATTATTTATATTTAACTACAGCCACAATATGCAACACATAATGAATGCCAATTTCTATAGAACCTGACTGTCTCTGAAAGCCTTATCCCGGAAGAGTATCATATTGTTAAAAATAAAGGGCTACGGAACCTGGAGCTGTATGAGGAGTGAGTTTATGTTTTCCAACTTTTAATTTAATAGTATTACTGATAATATAATGAATGTTTTCACTTTGCCTTTGTTTTGTCAGTGCATTTACAGTTCAGCTGCACGATGACAAGCAGAAATTACGAGTCTTCCCTTCAATGTGAGTTTCAACAAAACCTTTAAACTTATAAATATTGTGTACTTTGTAAATAAGAAGTAATAATAGGCTGCAAAGGATGGGTTTGTTCCACATAGATTAATTTTTGTATTTTTTATGCAACAGTAATGCAACTAGCCAGTATAATAACATTTCTGCAGTAAGTAGATTTTTTGTGTATTTTGTGAGGTTAGGAAGCCCAGTGGCAGACAGGAAGTGCTGCAGCTTATGAGAGTGATGGATGACATGCTGAAAAAGGCTGGAGTGGAAGAGCAAAGTGAAGAACTGAATGAACTTTCACAGGTGAATGGAAAAATAAAAATAAACATTATTGGACGCATTATGTCTATTGTCATGAACCAAAGTGTTAGCTTAGCTTGAATAATATCAAGAGTATTGTCTTACAGATGGAAGGCCTGTTGGAGTTGGTGAGAATTGAGCAGAATATCTACAACATTGTTTTCCATGAGCTGATCAGGCAGGTCAGTGTGGGCTGTGCTGAGAGAGGCCAACTCCTCGCCAAACTCAGGTTAGCTGCTACATGGTGTGTTTACTCCCGTGTAGGCTTTGGACAGTCTGAGATTCTGACAATATAATAACCTTGATTTAAAAATGCTAGTATACCATGAAGCCAGTTATTGTCCCGTGCATACTACGGTGTTTTGTGTGACCAGACAGCATTATCAATCCCTTTTGGAGCGCATCCCTCGACATCTAAAGGCTCTGCACACCGAGGCTGTCGCTCAGAAGGCTCTGGACTGGCAGCTGACTGTGGAGATCCATCGCATCAAAACATCTATCCAGCAGCTCAGCAGGTCAGGGGTCAGGCTGGTGTTTCTTTTATTTCTATTTGTCTTTTATTTCTGTAAAGCACTTTGAGTTAACCCTTGAATCAATTGTGCTCTATAAATAATTATAAAGTATATTAGTGTATGGTTTTATACACTGAAGCATTGGTGTGTTTTTTTGCAGAGAACTGTCCAGGATCAGAGACCATGATGCCTTTGTTTCCCAGCAGGCAGAGCGGGCTCAACAGCAGCTGGCAGATGCACTCGATCAGACACAAAATAACTCAGAGTCAGTTTAAATATATTAAAATATATGTTCAAATAAATAGAGGAAGTATGTAATTAGTAATATAACATAAGTATATAAGATTGTAAAATGGTGTTTAATTCCTACTTTGTCCCCTCACATCTGCTTTCCAGAGTGGTTCAGAGTTACCACGAGCTGTATGAACTTCAGAGGAGTCGTCTCAACACTCAGCTGCTGCAGATGGCTGAAGAGAGGGACCTCTGGAGCCAGTTTACCCACTGCCTTGCCCTTAAGGTGTGTAACCTTTAATGCAGGGTTATTTATTCATTAAGTTTGTCATAACTTTTAAGTTTCAGAAAAGTGTGTTGGGTTTTTTGCAGCAGCTTTAACAAAATTTGCTTGGTTTCCACTCACCCTGGAAAAACCTGGAGTACTTTTTCAGTCATGTATGTTAGCTCGAATATGATTAAAAGTTCAAATGTCCTGAAAATAATAGATATTGTTCTGGAAAAATGTAACAGTATTTATTAACACGTTTTTCTTTCTGCAAACTTTCTGCAAAAAATTGAGAATTCAAAGTTTGGCCCTTTTGAAGCGGCTGTCAGTGGAGATCAGGTTAAAATAAGCCTGAGAGGTATAGCTAGAATAATTCCAGCTGATGCTTCTGTATGATTGTGCAAATGTTTTGGAAAATAATAACCCTGCTAAAAAAAACTTTTCAATTTCCAGATCACCACATTATGTTTAAACTTAGCTAAGGTTTAAACAAAGAGCTGACATGTGTGAATCTTCTGTTTCATTTATTTCTACATTAAATGAATTAAAGTATTCTGTAATTCTAGGTCATCAGTGTGAAGGACCTGCAGCTGGTCAGTCAGTTACATGCGAGTGAAGAGACGTGGCACAAAACAGCAGAGCACTGCAGCATTTATCTAACTTCAAAGGTAACACTGTTCTTTACAATTATACAAACACTGTGTCCAGACTGAATCGTTATTTACCTATTTAGTCTGCTCTGGTGGTAAATGCATCAGATATTGCTGTAAACTTATCCTAAGTTTAGAAGAGATGAAGCCTGTTAACACTGATACAGAATGCTTTGAACACCCTCTAAAATGATTCTGCTTATGGAACATATATTTTGACTGTAACAGTGACTTTGCTGCTGCAGGACACAGAGGACCTGAAAGCCCTCACTGACATCACTCATTACTGGAAAGAGCAGCTGCTGACTTTTATGTCGCAGCTGAAAAAAAAAGACAATGCTCAGTGTGAACAGATCAGAGTCATCCAACAAGGCATCGCTAAATGGCAGGCGTTCTGCACCACACAAGATGAGTAAGGACTATTTGCACAGTTCACCATGTTTTAAGATTTGAATGACGGATAAGAATTGAGTACATTACACATGATAATGCAGTTTATACTAATTTTAGGAATCATGTTCAAAATGTTGAAAAAGTTTCAGTGGAAGAAATTAATGCTGATTTTCAAAAGTGGTTAGAGGTAAGGGTCAACATTTATTCTGTTTTTTTTTTTAGTAGTCCCATCTCTCACTTATTTTTATCTTATGTTACGTTTCTTGGCAGGTATTGGGGGCTCAGTGTGAGTCATATCAAGGTGAGGAAGTGCTTGGCCACAAAAAGGCTCTGGAAAAGGCTGTCTCTGTCCAGGATCGCTGGCTGGATATGTGCATTCAGCTGCTCAGACGACACTCGAGTCCCGATAGTGCACAGTCCAAACACTACCAGGGCTTTACAGAGCTGCAAACAGTTTTATCTGAGCTCCACAAACACTTAACTGACCACATTACTGGAGAAAACGGTAAGGACTTTGTGATAACAATTACACTGATACTACATTCAGAAAAGAGTTTCTTTTTTAACATGTAAACTCATCTGTTGTTTTAGGGACTCACAGTCGGCTGCGGTCACTGTCTGAGTGCATAGAGTCCTGGATTTTCAAACAGGCTAACCTGATAGGCAGGCCACAATTAAAGCTTGTGTTAGATTTAGAGAAGCTGGAAAAGTCATTTGCAGTTTGGCAGAGTTTAGTGGATACAATTTTGCAGAACATCTCGGGCATTAAAACAGAAGACCAAACACAAAGCAACAAACCTGACCTCTAGTAAGTTTTTTTCTTCATCCAATATCTGATACATAACCTCACATGAATAAATGTATAAGATACTAAAAGGACTGTCTAACTACATTGTTGCACTTGCAACAGTTTTTATAAAATTATATTTACCTGTCTATCACGTCTTACCTACTTATTGTTTTTTTTTTTTAAATCAGCACAGTGACAAAAGAAGTACTGGACAAAGTGAAGTCATTCATAGCCGGTCTTACCAGCTTCACAGACAATGAGAACCAAACAGTCAGTAATGAGGTAGGTATAGAACAGTTTTAGTCAAAGGCTTTTGCAGAATGTTGCTGGGCCTCTAATAATCTGGAAAAGGTTTTATTTGATTTGTTAAAACAAAGTGGGATCGCTGCTAACAATATGATTCACTGAGGCAACCTGTTGTTGAAGTGCACTTTCCAGTCGCAGTTTGTGACACGCTTCAAGACATCGGTGGTAGAAAACACAAGTCAAACCGTGTGACGGGGTCTAAGAAATAAAAATGGCTCCAGATACATTTATTTGGATGATTAATGCTGTGTTTTTTGTCTTTCAGGTCGATTCAATTCACATGAGCCGGACTCACTGGATGTTGGACTTGTTGCTCCTGTTGGTCCCTGACCGCGATGACCACCAAGACCACAAACAAAAGTACCATCATTCGGCAAACCTTTCAGTTCAGCAACTAGAAGAAGCCGCAAACGCACTAGCCCAGAAAGTGGACCAATATTCAAAATACTTTACAAGGCAACGCACATTTTTATTTATTGTTACCCAACTGGTTTTACAATTATTCAATAGATTGTTTAATTTTTTATTTTATTTGTTTATGACTTTAGATCTTGTCAGCAAATATTGGAAGAGCAGATTTTGAACAACCCACGTCAAGTTGAGAGTGAAAAAGAGCTGAATGACTGCAGAAAGCTAGAGGTAAGATTATATATTTAATCAAAGTAATTGTACTTTAATGCACAAATTATTATTACTTTTTTGCTTGTTAATCCCATTAGTGCATATGTTTGTGTGTGTCTGTCCATAGAGTGAGTGTATTGATTGGGCGGACACCTCTAAAATCCTGCTATCAAGCTTAAATATAGCCCCCCTGCAGCCTGTTACTGCCATCAGTGGTGATTTTGCCACCGGTCTGTCAGACAGCAGGGAGTCACTGGTATGAACTGTACAACCTGGATTAACTTTAATATTTTCATTGAATTTGAAATAAAGATATTTGTTACTGTTTAATTTATTTATAGGGAAACATTGAAGCACAAGCAAAAGATGAAACTGAGGAGGGACCAACACAGGTCAGTGGTAAACAACATTTCCATGTTGTTATATTTGTAAATACATGCTTTAATGCCATGGACTGTTTTTCAGAGCACTGATGAAAGATTTGAGCCAGAAACTGAGGTATTATCATAGCTTCATTTCAACACATGGTTTAGCAGAAGCTCATTTCTACTGAATAACCATGACAACACATAATTTCACACACTGCATATATTTATTGCACCATTCAGTTGACTTTCATGTGAAGGTGGAGCTTATTCTCTCAAAACACAAGATATTGTATTTGTTTTGAATAGCTTGTTGAGGGTAACAGCAATGCTTCTTGTTGTCCAGCAGGGGGAGATAGAGGTTCACAGGAGCCCTATGTTAGAAATGATTGGCAGTGATCGGAGCATTATTCAGAAGAAACTGGGAGACCGCAAAGTTCATCTGACTGGGGTCTGCCAAATGAAACTATAATTGTTTTATATTAAGTGTATTACATCTTCATATGATTTAAGTTTCTTTTAGTAGCAGGTTCAGTAAAAAGAATTGCTGAGTCTTATAAAGGGCTAAAGGAAGTCTGTCTGTGATTGTCTGTCAGACTGAGGAGCTGGTTGTATCTCCTGTCACTGAAGACGCCCAGAAAGCCTTTAATGATCTCTCCACAGTAGGATTACTCCAACAGGAACTGCAGTATGTTTGTATTTCTATTGTATGCAAACAGCACAATAATATACTGTATACATACTATATTGGATTGTTTAAATCTGATTATGTGAATGTGGTGCCTCCAGTGGTGTTCTAGCTGTAACAGTTGCAGTTGCAAGTTGCTTTGACTGAAAGCGTCAGCTAAATGACAAAAAATGTAAAAAAAAAAAGAAGAATGTATTTGCTCTTCAAAAACTGTTAATGTCTTGATTATTTGTCTCTTCTTCCTCAGTGATTCAGAGGAACAGGTCCTGAGTGCGGAGCAGAGAGCCCTAAAGGCCGAGGAGGCTCTACAGGCAGCGCTGCAGAAGATCCAGGACCTAGAGAGCCAGCTGCAGGGTGGGTCCAGTTTAGAGCCTAAAGGAACCGAAGGTACAGACTAAACTCATACATACACAATAAAATACTGTTATTTAAACCAAAGGATGGTAATGAATCTTTTTGTTTTTGTTTTTAGAAGCCACTAAAAAGCCACTACCATCCACTTCATTGGCGTCTGTGACAAAACCAACTCCTACAAAGAAAATCCCTTCTGAAGCAAAAGCAGCAGCCAGCTCCAAAAAGACCAAGAAACACTGATATGACAAGACAAGAAAGAAAGAAACGTCAAGATCATAATGGCTTTTTGCACTTTAGTAGACATTAAGATTTTTAATGTATAAATACTGTTGCACTGGCTTCCTGTTAGTTCTCGTATTGATTTTAAAATTCTCATGCTCACATATAAGGCCTTGAATAATCTGGCCCCTCAATATTTGTGTGAACTTTTAACTCTCTACACTCCTTCACGCGCACTACGCTCCTCTGAAGCTGGTCTCTTAACTGTCCAAAAAACACAGTTAAAAACTATGGGTGATCGGGCTTTTTCATCCTTGGCTCCTAAATTGTGGAATTCCCTGCCCTCTGAGATTAGGAATGCAGAATCTTTTAGTATTTTTAAATCATTACTTAAAACGTACTATTTTAGGATAGCTTTTATGTGACTCATTTTATTATTCTTGCTTGTTTTACTTTGGCTTTTTAATTGATTTTATTGCTTTGTGTATCTTTTAATTTTATATGTATGTAAGTGTATGTTAAGTGCTTTGAGATTCCCATTTAAAGGCGCTATATAAAATAAAGTTATTATTATTATTATTATTAAGTACCACCAAGGTCAAGTAACAAGTAAATTACATTTTAAAAAGTCAAATCCTGATCCTGAGTAACAAAAAAATGTCCCTCTGCTTTGCAAGAAACTGATAATACATTTGTAGTATCCTGTCTTCTTTTATCCGATGTTATCTTATCAGATGAGAGAAGTCAGAAAATAGAATGTGTGCACAATTATGGGGTTTTAAACAAACCCTGGACCAGGTAGAAAGCTGTATTTTAATATAGAATAGCCAGAATGTTATCTTTTTCTCCACTGATGACCAGATTATGTGACAATTCAACACTGTTCTGAAAAAGATGTTATTGAAAACACAAGTGGACTTTAGTTTAATTAGTTTAGTGGTTTGAATGTTAATTTAAATCAAACTTTTTACTGGCACCTTATGTTAGTCGTGTGTCTGCTTTTCTAAACTGGCAGTGGGCTGAAAATGATCTATTTTAGCTGTTCAAAACACACAAACATTTATAAAACACTGCACAATCCTTTTCATTTTCGACAGTCACATCATTGGAGAATCAGTCCTTGGCTCTGAACTGTCTCCCGCTGTGTCCACAGAGGGAGGAGGGGGAGGGAGGGGTAAAAGGTCAGAGTTTACATTGAGGAGGTCAGGCGGCAGTGGGAGGACCAGTGCAGGATGGAGGAGTCGTAGAGAGGCTCTGAAACCTTCCCAGGTGTCTCTTTCTCCTTCTGCTGCTTTCGTCTGGAGGAGAAGAGGAAGAAGACTGCTGATACTAACAACACTGTATAAAGCAAAGCTCAGCTAAAATCTGAGCGAAGACGTATCCCTGCTGTCAGCACGGTTATTTTTTGCCACAAAAGTTACTCACTCTGATCTGCTGCTGTCTTTTAGCTTCACTCTCAGCGTCAAGCCTTTGCTGTAACTCCACAGGAAAACTGAGCTCGTCTCTGACATAAAAACAAACACATACACAAATGAGATAAACAAGATCATGCAGTTCTTCATCTACCTGAGCATGTCCTTCCTTTGATATTAGCGTTATATATTTACACTAAATAATGAAGAGGACAAATGGCAAATAGAAAAAAAGGAACTAATTCTTGCATTATTAGCAAGATGTGCCAGTTTTTAATGTTTGACACAATAGAAAACCCCTTTATTCCAAACCTATGGGCCTCTAGAGCCACGTGAAGATGAATGTGTATGTAGACAAATAATTTTAGTGTGTGTACATGCAAAAATAAATTTAGTCAACCATGACAATTAAACAGCAACCAAACATTTAGCAGATATCTGTGTCAAAGAAAGTTTTTATACTTAGTTCGGACCACAGACATACAGGAGATAGAAGACACATTTCTTTAGACTTTTTCTGTGTTTTAGTGTGGCTTTGTTTATTGAATACAAATTGTGTGTAAAAACAAAAAAAAATAAAGTCGACAGACTGTCACACTGCTGCCAAAAATCAGGTCACCATTCACCAAAGCATTCCCAAACACAACCATCAAAATAAAACTGTAAATGAATTAAATAAAATGTATTATCACTCCAACATGTGATAAGTTGATGGTATAAAACAAAACAAAATGTCTGCTCTTTATTCAATCTTTTCATAATATTGATTGATCATATATATTACTGTATAATGCTGAGGATAAAATATTTGATAAAACCCACAGTAAGCTACAGTTTTAGGCTTTACTGCAGCACTCTGAGGGTAACTGTACAGAGTGTCCTAATATAGATCTTGTTTACAAAAGACGAGTGAGAAATTGTGTTGATGTGACAGGTTTGGCTGATATAAAGTTGTGCTCATAAGTTGGCAGAATTAGTGATTTTTTTTTTTTGGCCATTTTTCAGAGAATATAAATGCTAACACATTAAAAAAATCACTCATAGTTAGTGGTTGGGTGAAGCCATTTATTGTCAAACAATTGTGTTTACTTTTTTTTAAACTCATACTGACAATAGAAACTTCGAAAAAGGGGTTATAAATCTATTTAAATATGTAAACAGTATGTGGTAAAAGTTGCTTTAACTTGTGTTTTATTACCTTGCATGATGACTTACATGTCAGCTCTCTCCACTTTGATGCCCCAGCGACAGGCCACAGCATCAGCGGCTATCTGTATCTGCTGTCCCATCTTCTTCCTCTGCACCAAGATGTGGCTGAACGTGTGTTGTGCCAGGACGTCCCGGACCACTGCCTGGACCACGGTCTGTAGTGTCGACGTCAGATTGGACAACGCTGCACAGCACAAAGCTACGTTTTCTATTTGGTAATAACACACAACACTCAGCTCGGGCCTTACCAGGTCCTTTGTCACCACCTGAAGAAAATACATGTACATTCAAGAATATTGGACACAACTTAGTCAAAGGTTGTTACATGGATGTGATTATACACTACTAAATACATTTTACATACTGCACCTTTAACAGATATTACAAGTTTCGTTTTCTTACCGTGTGAAAAGGGACCTTGAGCATTTTCAGTCGATTGTCAACAATGTGGCACACATCAAGTATTGGCAAATAGAACAAGAGGCCTGGAAAAATAGGATACAATACATGTCTACTTTATTTTAGACATTGTACTTTAAAGCAGGTTTCAGATCTGTCCCACAAATACTTTCTTTCAAGAGACTTAACAGATAAATGCTTAAAATCACCAAAGCAACACAAAAGTGTATTTAATGGTTTAAATAAAGCAAGGTATACCACCAGTGGGTGACTGTGAGTGAATGAATAATGGACGGCCTGTAAGCGATTTCTACAAATCTATATTAAGCCAGCTCCATGAGTTTGGATTTGATCTGAGACTGGACTGAGATATTTAATATTTGGATTTTATTACTGTTGAGACGTTTCCAGTGTATTATACACAGGAAATGTCTTCTTCATGTTTTTTGTTTTTGTTTTAGGACAGCAAACAATGTACTTTAAGCTGGAGCAGAGATGCTTGTGCCAGATTATATCTTAAAAGCTCATTTCCATCTGTAGTCCTATATTGTTCATGTTTCTGGTGGTAGGAGAAACCGGAGCGCCCTGCACAGACACGGGGCAAACATACAAACTTCACTCAGAAAGATCCTGCCCTGGATGGGATTCAAACCAAAGACCTTCTTGCTGTGAGGCAGGAGTGCTAACCATTGCCACATGCCACATTGATAATGCATGTTGGACAACTGTGTTTCTGTGATGTGTAAAATAGTTTAGTGTCATGTGGGCCATAACCCACCTGGTCCTTTAGGTTTTCCCCTCAGCAGATGACCCAGTCTGAAGATCACTGCTCGCTCATGCTCCCTCACCACCTGTCGATCAAAGCAAAGTAATAAGTCAAGCCACCTTTACACTTTTCCAAATCCATAAACAAGTCAATTCACCAACACGCAGCACTTTCCAAATCTTTGCTGGTTGTTTTATCTAAGGCTCACAAATTAGTCTTGATTAGACTCGACGCGTCTGCAAAAACACTTAAGTATCAATGTTTAGAAGCATTTTCATAGAATTGAATTAAATTAATTTAGAAAATATGGATAAAATATAGAAAGGGATTGTATGTGTTACAAGTTAAAGACCTGTACTAACATACATATTGCACAGTTAATTTCTAAACTGCTTAATAACACTGCCACACATCATGGTTTTTGTGTGATAGTCTTACTTTGACACAAAACCAGATGGACATCGGCAGGAAAAGAAGAACCAGAGTTAGGACGAAGACCGTGAGCAGCCACTCGAACACTCCCAGGCTCCTGCGCTTTAGACCTGCAGAAATACAAAATACTTAAATGAATTTTATCCAACAGAACTTGACACTATTGAGACAGCAAGTATTTAAAATTGTAGGCCATGTATTAAATGGGATAACATTAAAAGCGTTTCTTTAGGCTCAAAAGTCCAGATGAGATTGCTAATATCTTTTTCAGTATAAACTGTAGTTGTGGAGTCAATGAAGATCAGGGATTGAACCCAGAACCTTCTTGATGTGAAGTGAAAGGACTAACTACGTTCCTGTGGTGTCAACCCACTAAAGTAAGCAATATATTTGTCCTACTCTCTTCTTCTATTAATTTCAGATTTTCCAGCCATGGATACATTTTCACTGTTAAAATAAAGTACCTACAGGACAATGTCTTGCTCATAACTCACCATCCTCTTGTCCGGCTGCTTCCAGGAGTCCCACAATCTCGTCTTCTCTCCTCACATTGTCGATGTCCACAACAGTTGATTTAACTCTAACCTCTGTCACCTGCTCTGTTGTCACCTCCTTTGTCTCTGGCTTCTCCTTTCCTTTGCTCTCAGATGAAGCCTTGGGGACCTGGCCTGTCTTGGACGTCCGCTGATGATGACCTCTCTCCTTCCTGGGCTGGAGTTTAGGTTTAGAAGGTGTGGGAAGCATGTTAGAGGTACTCTCCATACTGGCTCACGGCTCTGCAGAGAAGAAGAAGATTAAATGTTTGCAGCTTGGTTGAGCCTCTCCCTTCTCTTCCACTGTTTGCACTGGTTAATGAGGTAGTTAGGCTGAATGTGGGAGTGACACCAACAACATTTATCCAACACAGAGCAACACTTTCATTGTTTTTACAAGTAAATATTGCCTACACCCTCTTGTGCAGCCTTAATTAATATTGTCACTTTTTTTAACCATGAGCAGTGAGTTCGGTTTAGTCCCTGAGCAGACATCATCATTTTATTAAACTCAACAGATCTATCATACAATGTATTTTATACCAGGGATTTGTTATGTTACAAAAACCATGGGGAGTGTTTCGGGGAAAGAAAGATATAATTTTGTTGAGACCTGTTTATGTCTGAGTGGTTTTATGTTTGGTTACTTTGTCTTTTAAAGAGAATTTGGACCTAATCGTTTGGTCATTAAAAAAAAAAAAAAAAAGTATTTTAAATAAAACAATTAAACGTAAATCTGTTAACCCTCTTTTAAAAAGTGTGGTGTAGATCAGACATGTCCAAAGTCCGGCCCAGGGGCTAAGCATAGCACAAGGGGAAATTTAATGTGGCCCTTATTGCCCCAACATCAGCAGCTTTATACAAACAGGTTCAAATCCAGCTAAAACCTATTCTAAGCCAACTAAAACCTGTTCAAATCGATTTAAAACATGTTCAAATCAATCTAAAACCTGTTCAAATCTGATTTAAACCTGTTTCAATCCAACTGAAACTTATTAAAATCCATCTAAAACTTGTTCAAATCCAAATTCCCAATTACTAAATAATATATGATAAATAAATAAAAAACTGTCGGCCTTTTTTTACTCATCAAATGTGGCATTCTTTGCAAAAAGTTTGAACGCCCCCTGGTGGAGACAAGCGACATCACTTTGAAACCAACTTTTGTTGCTGTGGCCATCATCTCCAACAATAAATGATCTCTGGCCACGTCACTGAGTTTAAACATAGACTTGCTTAAATCTGAACTGTTGCACGGAACACATACATAAAATGCCATTTCTGCCGCAAATTGAAGAAAAATAGTTCTTAGTAAAGGAAACCGTAATTAGTTTTTGCAAAATAGTGGTGTTTTGTTTTTTCTTGGTATTCAGTGCTAACATTGGATTAGCAAACGCAGGCGTGGGCCACTCAAGGAAAGGTAAGGACAACACGTGTTTGCTCCATATTGTGTCAGAAATACACCCGCAAAGGTTTAACAACATCTGTAGAAGATATTAGTCACTGTGTTGTACTTTAACCACGGTTACGGTTAAGGGTAACATTGTAAAGTGCAGTCCAAGTGGGTCAATTAACTTAATTAATGTGTATCTTTGCTGTCTGTGTTTGCACTTGATTTCAAACGTGTCTCAAATTTAATAGAGTAAATTTACAAACCCTCTGACTAAAAATATATTAAAACCCAACATTGTATTTGTATTAAGAGACAAAACCATACTGGAACTATTGTATGACTGTATTCACTTTTATTTATAGATACTAATATAACCCCAGAGGTTGCCTAAAGGGGCTTTATAGAAAAAATGTCTCCATTTTAGATGTATTTAGCTTTAAACAAGATTGCTTCAACCATGCTGTAATGTGAACTATGGGCCGTGTCAGTTTCTAAACAATTTGTGATGTATACTTAAACCATGAATGAAAAAATGTAGGACACACTGATGTGAGATCCTGTTTTAGTCACTTTGTATATGATGTTTCATCCAGACAAGATGGACCAGGAAGAGGTTTTAGCCCAGTTGAAAAAGGATGTCCGGTCCTTGCTGCTTTCGTCCAAAGTGGGCCTGGACCCCGAACAGCTGAGGAGGGACTACGTGTCCATGTTGGGTCACCCCATGCCCCTGAGGACGCTGGGCTTCAGAAACACCCTGGACATGATCAAAGAGATGCCTGATGTGGCGTCTGTGCTCTTCAGACCTGACGGCTCTGTATATCTAACGGGTAAATTTGAATTTGTCTCATAGGTATCTGAGATTGCTTTGTCTTTGAATGTATTTGGGAGGTTTTACTCTGACCTTTCTGTCACAGCTGTTAGTGATGACACGACTCGAAACATTGAGAAGCTGGTGGCCAAACAGCGCATGTCTAAAGCTGATCAAAAGAAACTCCAAAGAAGATCTGTGAGCTTCTTTTCACCTCGATACAGTCACTCTCACGCTCAGGTCTCCCTCCCCAGACGAGGCCGTGCCCCTCCAGCCCTGCCCGCTCAACTCAGGGCTCAGCTCCGCATTCTGCTCTCACAGGTACCAGCCCGGGATCTTTAAAAGGACTTTAAACTGTAGTTACAATATATACAGGATTCATGAGAAACCTGGAAAAGACATTTTAAAAAGCAAATTACAGGTTTTTGAAAAGTCTGGAATTACTATATGTTAGGTTAAAGTTCAAACACGAGGTGAATTCTCCTTCAAGTTGTGTTATTTCAGTGTAAGATATTTAAGATTTTGTTTATTTAAGATAGTGTACACAACATTAGAAACCTCTTCATTATGACAAAGACCTCATTGTTGCTTTGTAGCCACATATATTTAGTTTTATAAGGTACCTCATGTTTAAAATATATATTAGAAATTCAAAAGTCATTTTTTCTTATGGATATTTGTTGATTCATTAAAATAATTGACTAAATGTAATTGCTTGAACCTAATATTTGCTATTCCGTAAGTTTCTCTCAAATTTGGCAAATCATTGTAATGGCAAATTAAACACAGTAATTTTGGAGTCTACCAAAGGTACAGTTAAAATATTTACTCTGAAAGGAGATTATAGCCTGATTGCTGAGCTAAATCTTTTCTGGCTATTGGAGAATTTTGTGAAAAAGTTTTTTTATGTTTCTTTTTTTTTTTTGTGTTTATTGTTTATACACAATATTTCCTCCTTGTTTTGGGTCTTTCTCTAGGGTCCAGTCAAGCTTTCTCAGCTGGAGTCCAGTTTCCTGCGCTGCTTCGGCCACCCTCTACGCGCCCACAGCCTCGGCTTCTACTCCACCGCAGAAATGCTCGAGGCTGCGTCCGACCTCATGGTGATCACCCAGAGCAGGCTCGGTTCCATCGTCTCCCTCAGGGGCCAGATGCTGCCCCCAAACCTGTCCACAACGTCTAACCAACCCAACCCAAGTTCAATGAATGTGCTCAAACCTCAGTCAAACGCTCCAGTTCCAGAAGCACCGACAATAACCAAACCCCCAGGATTGTCCCCTATTCCCACTGAGGTCCCAGAGAAGCAGAGTGCGCCTGTAAAACCCATTACTGAAGGTTTGATCAGCTCTGTTACTGAAGAGCTATCAGCTGACGCTCTAAGGCCAGAACTGAGTGAAAATAAGCAGGAGTCTGAACCAGACGATCCGCGGTGCTTCCAGGAATGTGTACTAAAGGTAGGTTTTTATTCTGTTGCAAGGCAAAATTTTATTTATATAGCACAATTCATACACTTGGTAACTCAAAGTGCTTTACAGGAATGAAAGACAAGACTGGAAATATTACCATTTCTTTGTCAAATAATTATATGGCTATAAATTAAAACTTGGTTGAGTTTTAGTTGATTGCTTGATCTTGTCTTTCTATGTCTTCTGTCTTCTTTACAATTTTTTATTTTTTTTTTGGGGGGGGGGGATTATGTCATTCTATTTTAAATTTATTTTTAGCTGGAAGAGCGATTACGCCAACAAATTGAGGAACATGGAGTTGCTGGAACCATAAGTCAAGAATTAAAAGATAAGCTACAAATGGTAAGACTCACTGCCACAATATTAAGAATGGTTTTATTTTTTAAATTATAACTGGCTTAGCCGCCTTGTTTGCCTTGCTGAAACTTTTGTCAATTAAGGTGGCAGCTGGTATTTTAAAGCTTCTTCATTTATACAGCTCATTTATTACCCAGACTGCCTCGAAAACCCAACTCTATAAATAATTAACCTCATTTCTCCTCGGGGCTCAAACACAAAAGTACGACTATCAGTTTATCACTGAATGTATTATATTTATATAATTTTATTTATTTTATTTTTTTTACATAGGCTGTCACCACATAAAACTGCAGTCAAAGTGGTGCCTTAAGTAGTTGTTTTAATTCTGTGCGAAAAAGTTTGTATGAAATATTTTTAAATGATAGTATAATAGTTTTCTTTCCTTTTCTTTCCGACATGTTGATGATACAAATAACGTCAACACAAAATTTATCTCCGACTCACCCAAGTTTCCGAGCTGTTGTTCAGACTTTAGCAGGTGTTTGTGTGTATTTTTCAAATCTGAAAAACGGTTTCCCAAATTATCGAGGACTTTGTGAATACACCATTAGTGCTACCTTTTTTCTTTAATTTCTTATTTTATTTTATTTATTTTTTTCAAATCAAAACAAACTGACTTTCTGTCTTCTTCATCATAATTATGCTTTTCTGAGTTACCGCGGAAACACATTTGCATTATATAAACATTTATCTGTATTTGGATTTAAGAGACAGATTTGATTTAATAAAGTTATACAACTACTTTTTAAATTTTCCTTGCAGGTTGTAAGTCAGTTTAAAGGTGGGATTTCAGTTCATGACATCCCTGCTAAGTACCAGGTGGTAATAATAATAATAATAATAATAATGTTATTGTCTTAAATGCTAACTGTTGCTAACTTCTCAGCTGCAGTTTGGAGAGGAACTACCGTTACTCGTGAGTGGCTTTGTCAGTGTCACTGAGCTGGTGGGTGCCATGACGGATGTTTTCCACCTGAAACCAGTTGAGAACGAAGACGGCCACCACTGGATTGTTATGGACCTACAGGACAGCGACAGCAAACACTCAGGTCGGCAAAAAAGATAGAAGCATTTAAAGCTACAAAATCAATCATCCTTGTTCAAGCTTTTAGGAATTTAACCTGTTCCCACGCTTCTTGAATTTCAGACAGATTAACCGAAATAGGTCCTTTTTTTAAGTGCTTTAACAACTTAGATTTGGTTTAGTAGAATGGTGCTATTTCTAAAAATGTTCATAATGAGAAGATAATTGTAACTTGAGTTTATTAATACAGTGTCTTGCGAAAGTATTCGGCCCCCTTGAACTTTGCGACCTTTTGCCACATTTCAGGCTTCAAACATAAAGATATGAAACTGTCATTTTTTGATTCTTCACAAAAAATGACAGTTTCATATCTTTATGTTTGAAGCCTGAAATGTGGCAAAAAATGCAAAGTTCAAGAAATACTTTGCAAGGCACTGTAAGTAATGTCTCTATTGAGGGAATGTGCACATTTTGAATAAAAAATGTATGTAGTAAAAGTCCTTGAAAGTCCTTAAATCTAAAGTGGGAACCCTGCAAAGACCTGTACCAGTCTAGACCGACTCTTTATTATAGACCAAGGCCAGTCTATAAAGCCATACTTCAAAAGTAACCTGTGTTTTTCTTCAAACTTTTAGATAATTTGCTACTAAATTACGTTAATTGATTACGTTTACTTTAATAAATTCCTTTTACAAAACAACTATAAAAACAGTCCCACATGTCGTGGAAACCTTGAGAAACAGTAGATTTAAAACTATGCAACATTTTATGCATCTTTTTGTGAACTTAAGGGACATTTAAAGTATGTTTTTAATGTACTACTTCTGTAGTATTTGATTTGAGTTTAAACTGAAGCAGAGAGGAGTTGCTGTGTCTACACACTATAGGAGTAAAAAAAGAGAAACAAAAGTAGGTCTGTTTTTTTTTTAAATTGTAAGAAATTTCATCCGGAATTTTAAAGGAAACATTTAGCCAAAATATTTATTTAAGAGTGTGCACCCTGCAATGTATTTTAACAGTTAACCTCTGCATTTTAAGACATACATTTTAACATTTAACCTCTGCATTTTAAGACATAGTTGTCTAAGTAAACTGTTTTCTTTCTTGAGCAGACCCTGAGGGTGCAGGTGATGGCATTAAGTCACAGCTTATGAGCTACTACTTAAGCACCGAAGACTCTGCCTGGGAAGCCCACGTAGAGGAAGACAATGAGATCGAGGAGCCGGACACCAATAACAATGCCAAGACTCAAGAAATAGTAGAATAGAATAGACTTTTTATCAAACTTTATGGCAAATTATTACTTGTGCTGTATTAAGTCCTTTGTTTCTATCCTCTGCTGAACCTGCACTTAGACGTACCCTGCCATCCATGTTCATAGCTGCCCCGTCGTGCCGCTCGACGCCCTGCTGAGTGAACGCCTCAAACCTCCCACGCGCCACAGCCCTCGGGAGCTCATAGGGGTTTTTGTGGAAGAGGTGGAGTCGCCTGGGAATTTCTACATTCGCTTTTGTGAAACTGAAGAGGCTCGAGCGATAGAGGACATGATGTTTGAGATGAGGTTTGTGTAATTTCACTGCACACCGACAGGACGGGATCATTCCGAGCCGAACACTGGGAACGTCTCGATGTTTATTCCTTGTTTGTCTTCAGGCGATGTTATAAGTATTCTGAGGTGTCCGAGCGCTACCGTCTCCCCGAGAGATTTGTGAGACAGGGCCAGGTTTGCTGCGTGTCTCCGAGGGGGATGTGGTTTTACCGTGTGGTGATCCACAAGATCCTCAGCCCGAGTCAGGTCGAGGTTTACTACGTCGACTATGGTTCCTTCTCTGTGGTGCAGACGTGTTCCCTCATGTTCCTTAAGTAAGATTTTCAGACATTTAGAAGATTTGATAATCGAAGTGGCGTGTTTAAAACATTTTGTAGTTCAGTTTTTTTTTTCCTTCTCAGGTCGTGTTATTCAGTTCTTCCGGCTCAAGCTGTTCCCTCTTCTCTTGCTGGGATTAAACCTACAAATGTGAGTTGTGTGCGTGTGTGTATAAAATTTAAAGGTCAAGGGATTTATAAAAAATTGTTTACCTTCTTTGTTTTTTTTTGCCTAAAATGTATTCTCACTCCAGTATTGTCTTCTCACAACGGCCAGGCTCCTGACATTGACATATTTACTCGTACTGCAATAATCTTCCTTTGTGCCTCCATCTGTTGCAGGGGAGCTGGAGTGCAGAAGCTACAGCCTCTTTCAAGAAACTGTGCTTAGCCCCCCTAGTGGGCGTTCTGAACTATTACAGCAGAGACGTGCTGAACCTCTACCTCTGTGACACCAACACTGATGACGACGTGTATGTTCACTCTGTCCTGCTCAGCCAAGGTCACGGGACGGCCTTAAGCCCCTCGGCCAGTGCAGCTGTAAGTGACTCTCGGACTTACGTTTGGCTTCTGTAGGAGGATGGTTTAGTCTTTGAATTGTACAATATGAAGGATAGCGTAGCATTCAGAGCGTTAGGTTATCCTCATGAGTTTGATTAACTGCCACTAAACTCTTTCAGTCTAGCTCATTGCCGACTGTTATTAAATGGTAAGCAACATTTTATATTTCATTTGGGGTCCGCTATTGGTAATGGCTGGGCGGTTAGCCTTCCTGTGACCTGTCCATGGGTTTTCTCAAAGTCCGACTTTTTCCCTTTTGTCCAAAGGAATGCATCAGGGACCCGTTGTTGTCAAATCTAAATTATCCATTAGACTGAGTGTGTCTCACCCATAGTAGCTGGAGTAGGCTCTAGTGGTTTTGTCAAAACATGACAGAACCTGTAGAAAACGAAGCAAACATCTGTGTTGCAAATATGATATGATTGTATTTTTCTCCCAGCTGTGCCTCCAGATCACGCCGGTCAGTCTGTACCTGGGAGAGGGGATGGTAGAGCTGCTCGAAGAAACAGAGGTGACTGTGTCCGGCTTTGAGCCACCGCACACTGTTAAGATACCGGCTTAAAGACACATTAAACACACACAACACAGCCCAATAGAACATTGGACATTGACAGACATCATTATAGACTGGCTTTGAGCTGCATCTCCAGGCGTCCGGATCAACAAACCGCCTCAGTGAAGTAAAACGTCACATAAAGCACGCCCCATTTTAGACAAACCGTTACATGAGAAGTGAACGGATATGGCAGTGCAGGCTGTATATGGCTCTTATTACAGTAGCACATGGGTATTTACATTTTAGTAAATAGTCACACTGTTTGAAGGTCACAGTCTGTTGTTGAACGATAAATAACATGGCAACCAAATAGTGAGCTGTTTAATGGCTATTGAAATACAATGGAGTTTTCCTTTTCTTATGGTAATGAGCAAGCTGTAAGATAAATAACAGGCATAAACTGTGTCTAGTTTGTGTGAGGCAGCTGAGTTGGGGGTAAATGGAGCATATCCAAATCAGGAAACAGCAACATATACGGTATCCTAAATTATTCAAGAACAATATTGCATATCACGTGTTATAATGTTATTTGTGAAAAATATAAATAACACTTAGTGTTATTTCAGCTTGAAGACGATGAAATGCCCGGTCTGGAGTACATTGGCCCTGGCCCTGTTCAGGTAAGACACCCCCTGCTCAAAAGTTTTCAAGATTTTGAAATTGCTTTATTTTTCTACAAAGTGATAAAAGATGCGACCCAAATGAATAGTTTTGTCATTTTTATATACTGTGCTTATTATGGGCACAGTTTTGTAAAAGTGGATGTATAAAAGCGTTGTGTTTGACTTTGGAAAAGGTGTATGAACTCATTGTATTATAGCCACCTTTATTAAACACCTATATTTGTTTCTAAAACTTTGTATTTATTGTGTCTTTAGTTCATAGAGACCGAACAGTTCGATTCTTCACTGAATGAACAGACCCTCGAGGGCAGGGAGCTCGGATGGGCCTTGAAAGATGAAATGCCTTCGACCAGCTCCCTGCCCAGCCCGCTCAACCCTCCAGACCTGATCCGGGCTCGGACAACTCCACCTGACTGTTCAGCTGAAAACAACGTAAGTGAACTAACGGACAGGTCCAAATTTACAAAACCTACTGTCATTTCTTAAAGCTATCAAACAAAAGCTAAGCACAAAATTGGTAATGTCCGCTCACAGACAATCAGTCCAGCCTCAACGTCGTCTCTGTCCGGCCACGACTCAAGCACGTTTCTTCAAACTACGTCAGACAAGGGACAGCGGTCGCCTCAGATCCCTGCGCCGTCGCAGCTCAGGACCCTGATTCGGCACACCGCCGAGCTGGGCCAGGTCCAGAACAGCTCCCGAGGTACGCAAACAACATGAAACAACAGGATGATAATAAGCATTCAAAAGCAGACAATGTAAAGCTGTAGAAACAGCTTTAAGCCTCACTACAGATTTAGAACTGAAAATATTTTCACAACTTGGAGACAGAGCCTTTATAGTTTTGTAGTTGTGAAGAAAATGATAAATGATATACAGACTGAATGAATAGTAAATCTGATGATGGGTTACGTGTCTAAATGTCATAACTGGGCTTTAAAATATAGCAGTTTTTACATTTTTACAAAGATTTTACACAATTAATGAAGTAACCAATGACTGATTTTAACATAAAGCGTATTGGCCGTGTATTCTATGAAAACATAACTTTATTCTGTATCATCTGTCGTAATAGTGGCACAGAGACTCATTTACTGTCTCCACTCACGTGTCCTAATACAATTGTACAGTGACCTTCATCCACCGGCTCCTCCAGGCCCTCTCCGACTCTCTGTGTACACTCACAGGAAAGCCTTCAATGAAATTAGAGCGCGTGCATGGCTGCAGAGAGGACGTATCGATTTCCGTCCCGCCGCTCACAGTTTGGTGGTTGTTCCTGCGCTAAAGAACCCGACACAGATTCAATTAAACCTGTTACCAGAGCTATTTGACCCAACGAGCTGCTTTCATTGCGTTCGTCCCGATATCGATGCACTGTCTGCCGCTCCGCAAAGCTTCCCTCCCTCGCACAATAAAAATCCAAATCAAATCCCGAACCCCTACTGGCAGAGCGATGTCACGGTAGATTTATCTCCAAATTGCTTTAAGTGAGGGGTAACATCACAGGCCGCTCTACACCGCAGCCCAGATCCAGATGAAAAGGCAGATAATGAAAAGAACTGGTACATAACGAATTTGAAAGCACCAGATATGCATGTCCCATACGTGTCTTATCTGCTTTAATTTACCAAGACCCAGTATTTGTCTTGAATTTTAGAAGTGCTTTTGTTCTTGTACATTTAGTGGGATGCGAGTATTGTTTCATATTCAGCCATTAAAGTCAATATAAAGTCTTTATTGTTTGATTCAGGTTCCCTGGTGTCTCCGCTGCAGCACAAGAGCGTTCTGTTCCAAGGGTTTGGGAGCAGGTAGGAGGTGCCCCAAAACACCCAGACCTCCGTTTATGTACTGGCTTTAAAAAGGTCCCGACATAATTGTCATATTTTTATACATGGTGTCTTTGCTTCATTTTATATAAATGTCTATGTTTTAATAAGGATGGCAGTTCTCCTTAAGTTTTTTATTTTTCTGAAAATCACATGTTTAAAAAAAAAAAAAAAAGTATTTTCCTGTTCTGGATATAATAAAACCCCCAAAAATGTTGTTATGATTATATGTATGTAGTTTAATTTTCAAAATAAACATATTGAATTTCTTTTTTGTCTTGTGTTTCTGAAACATTAACTTCATTAAATTACCTTGAAAAACAGCTAAGAAATATTAGGAAGATTTGTTTTTTGCTATGATCTTATGAGGGAATTTTATTTTGATAACCACTGGTTATCTGCTTAAATTATCTAGGTATTTTAAGTTAACCCTCATATCAATAAAGAAGAGATGTTTTTTTGTTTTTTGTTTTTTAACCAACCACAGCTCACAGATTAAAGAGAATTTCAGAACTAAATGACAAAGTTTATTCTAAACTTAGAGTAAACCTGGATTGGTCTCTTTCTCACTGACATAAGAAGAGAATATGTTACACAGAATACAGAATATGTTGTTATGGTGAAACTGCATTAGAAGAAGTACACAGGTGTACCAAAACTAACTTTATACTTAGGTGTAATAAAAACATTAAGATGTTGGCAAGTCAGATCAATAAAAAAATGGAAGTAACACTGAAACACCGCTAAAATACAATAGCTTTGACCAAATACATATAACATTATCTTTCCATTACGTAGTGCATTCCCTTTGTCTGAGGACGGGTGGAGGAGGGTGAGGTTTGGTTCAGACGCTGGCCAAACCTTATCATGAAGAAGAGTAATGTGGTTTCTGTTGAATTAGCAGTCGACAGCAGCCGAGCATCTGCGCCGAAGCATGAGGCATGAATATGTGATGGTTCAGTCTGTGTGCTTATTATGTTCTAAAGAGTCACTACTTTACATTTTTAGGTTTCTCTTTTCCCTTATTTGGTATGGAGACCGTGAGACTTTGATTTCATGGCTAAATTAATTCAGATGGTGCTTGGCAACAGTCCAAAGTCTAAGTCAGTAAGTATCACGAAAAATAAATATTGTAGAAGCCATTGTCATCTCTTTTCTCTTCCATTTAGATTTTATTTAAAGACCACAACATCATTCAAACACTAATCAGTCTAAAGACCATCTATACTGGCCTGCACTATCAATTCTAATCCAATAAGAAACACTGAAGACACTATTGCTGACATTTTTATTTTCTTTTTATCAAGTCATCTCGGCTCCTGTCACTGAGACCCCCCCAGTGTGAAAATGTATAGCGCTGTGAAGTAATGGAGGCCTTGAAGAGACCCTTGGGGCAGGGCAGAGCAGTCTGTTGTGGAAGGACAGACGGATGGCTGCTCAGATAAAATGAGAGGAAAATGCTCATGAGTCGGGATACATCTTTAATAAAAATGGAACACAACAGTGAGTTGCGGGTGAAAGTAAAATGGTTGTCTGTTAAAGTTTGTCTGTAAATGTTAGGCCTGAGATTAACTGGAAATTGTCCAGGGTTTGCCCATTTTTCACTTTCAAAGCAGCTTGGATAGGCTTTAACCACCTGTGACCTGTTATAGAGCTTACACTCAGTATCATTGGTGCCCATCCTTCTGTTTTTCAAGAATCCATTTTGTATCCTCTCCCTTTTATCCAATCACAGGAGAGAACTCAGCAGATAGGCTGTATAGATTTGAAAAGGTTTTAAACAATGGTAGGAAACTAGCAGACTAGCATATGGATGTTTGTTAGCTCAGTAGGTTAGGTTTGTTGTCAGTATTGGTTAAAGACAGAGTTTAGAAATGAGTGATGTCAGCATTATACATTTTTAACAAGAAAAACAAATGAACAGAACAAATGATCAAACAAACCCAGCCCCGCACAGTCCCAGGAAACAAGACGGAGAAAAAAATGTCCATGATTAGTCCATGACGGCGCTGCTCAGCCCTGAGGCTACAGCAGCACCAGTGAGGTGGAGGTATAGGACCCATATCTCCATGAACTGTCTCTTTTTGAAATGCAACATAGAGGTCAAGTACGCCAATGAGAAATTCTCCAGGACAGGTTTGTGCCAGTTTTATTTGGAGGGAGGCTTGTCAATAATTCAAGAAGGGAAAATGTTCTTTTGTGCACATATGTGAGATGTCATACAGTCAGCTGGAGCCTAAACCAACATTAATGTCTCTACAGCCCAAGAACAAAGACACAAGATCCAGATCCAACATCACTCCGGATATTTTCCTCATGTCTTCAAGAATGTCCGTCCAATATGAATGAATTTTAACACATGACCAAACAGTGAGTAAAGTCCCTTCCACTGACACATAGACCTTTGAGATCTGTACACGGTGAATAATTTTGAACTGTAGCAGCCTGGCACTGTTACAAACAGATATGTTAGTTTGGTTCTGAATCAATTTGTGATAATGTGGCGTCAGACGTAAGCATGGTTTTCTAAAATGTGAAATCTTGGACTTGGAGATATCTAAAGAAGTGGCAAGTGGGCAAGAAAACACATTTTCCTGATCTGAGGTCAGGGTTACCTTGTAATGTGAAGAGCACAGGGGCTTTCACAACCACTCTTTAATAGTGTTTGTGATTATTGGGTATATTATTACAGGACAGAAGGAAGAGTATCAAATAAGAAACCTGTGATTTTTCCAGGCATAAATATGTTTTATCAATTAAAAAAGTTAAATTCAATCATTTATTTTGTTTGTGTGGTCTATGCACATCTTTTTCTTTTGCAGTGGTTCTAATCTTCTTCCATACACAAAGTCTAATTGGTGTTTCTAAAATATTTTGCCTTCAAAGATTTTGTCACATATTCTTGTCTGTACATGCCCTGAAACCACCTGCTCCACTTCCAGCTGTGTGCACATATAACCACTAATGTTTGCCAGCATCTGCAGCTGAACTCAGTTAATATGCAACGACAGTGGCTGACAGTTCCATTATAGCATATTTATGGCAGCCACAAATAATCGATATGCAGATACACCACTCACGCTGTCCACACTCGCTGAATTGTTTTCACTGCGCCAGTTGCATAAAGAGAGACACAATATGCACCATCGCTGTACTGTTTGTAGACCTCTCTCTTCTGCTTATCTCTGCTTCTTGTCTTATCTGTCTTCACTTTATCCCGTCGCACATCCATTTTCTTTTGTAGACATATGTAATGAAAAATCTTTGTGTTATGTAAAAGAAAGTGCTGTGCTCAGTGTTTTAGTACAGTGTTTGTCCTCCATTAAACACTGAGGATTTCTAGAGTTAAATCTTTGTTGCTCTCTCCACAGCCGCTCCCTGAGGCACCCCAGAAAGGATTTGTACAACAATGGACAGTGAGCTCTATAACATATCTGCAATGTACAGGCTCAAATCACATTCATTGGGACAACATTATGTAACACGGCTATTCCCTACTAGCCTACATAATGTTTATATTTGCATGTATATTAACGTCCTTTAATGAAACATTAAAAAAAGACAGACATACATGCAGTATATGTGAGAAGAAGGGTGCTTTTGTTGGACACTAGATCAAAAGGGTCACTCTTGTAGTCTTGTATTTATTTTAGAAAAGAAAAGGATCCCTCTAGTTCAGATAGCTCCTGGTCTGCTTAACCCTCACAGTTGCATTTTGAGCTCGGGACAAAATGACACTGACATGACAGTGGCTCAGTGGTAGAGTGGTTGTCCCTTAACTGGAAGGTTGGTGGTTCAATTCCCGCTCTCCCCACAGTTCACACTGCCGTTGTGTCCTTGGGCAAGACACTAAATCCACCTTGCCTCCAGTGGTGTTCCAGCTGTAACACTGGTGAATTGAAGCTATGGATAAAAGCGTCAGCTAAATGAATAAATGTAAATGTCATATGTTTGAAAACACACAGAGAACCCCACCACACTAAGGTCCAGAGGAGGGGCCAGTCCTGATCAGTATCTACGGTGATGCCTCCCAGCTCAGGAAATAGCATTAGCTTTGTTGTCAGACACTGGTGACCTCTCACTGACCCAGGTTGCCATAGCAACGCCGCTCCCTTTTGACACACTGACAGAAAGCTGGCCACGCAAACATGTTGTGTCTCGGTGTGTGCTCTTTTTATTGTGTTTTATCTACATTTTCTTTGCTGCATCCCTTTTGTACACAAGTTGTGCCAGGTCAGAATAACCTGGGAGGTTCGTGTTGTTCTTGTCATTGTCTGTTTTTGTTTTGAACTTGACACTGGCACAAACAGAACAAATGTTTACATAGCCACATATCAGTATTTTAAAGGAACTCTGTGATATTCAAGATTTGTGGACATTCATAATGTTGTGTTGAGTTACATTAAAACCCAGGATGGCAATTTTAGAGAAGCATTGTTTATCTTTATAACACTTTGCACAGTATTAACTTTCACATTTCTGTCTATATACTTCTTGTAATATGGAAATGTTTGTGGGTGTTTACAGCCTAGAGTCTTGTTACACCAAATATGTCAATGTTTATTTGTGGATGGCCTTTTATATAACTTTCTACCACTAGATGGAGATGAACACCCTCAGTCCTACTCAAACACGTTTTTTGTGTAAGAACGTCACGTGATCAGTGTAAATGAGTGCAAAGTGGTTCTGCCTTTGTGTTAGGCTGTGATTTATGTTATTACATGTTATTTTCCTTGTAAATCTAAATTTGACCTAAACTAGATTATGATTCTCGTTCTGACACTGCCTGTGTTTCCTTTGGCCCGTAACTGTCTATAGTGTGACTTTATAAATGTGACTGCTCTCAGACTGACTGACACAGCAGTTCAGCACAAGAGACCAGATCCAGTGTCACACCTGAACACCTCACTGCCCCACAGTTTCATGGAAATGACCTCTACAAAACAATGCTCCACATCCGCTTTTAAAATCTTCCTGGAACTCTACCTCTAACCCCTCCATGTGTCGTCATTATAAGATTTTAACGTACTACAGAGACTTGTAAACATTGCTTATTCTGTTTAATATTTGAACTCTGATGCGTTTAGGTGTAAATAGACAAAAAAAAACTAGAACATTTCTTACAATGCTGACATCAACCATGAGATAATGTGGGTCTTGTTAAAATATCTCTCTCATTATATCCCTTTTTAAATGCCAATGTTGGTGGAAGTCATTTAAAAATCTTTTCATTCCACAAAACTATAAAAAAAAAAATGCTATAGTGTGGCTGTAGTCTCTTCAGTAACTTTGGGTGTGGGCCAGGAAAACTTCTCAGAGCAGTTCAAATAATGAAGTTGGCAGTGTTGGTGCTTTACTCAGTCAGACGCTGCATTTAGAAGACACAAAAGTAGAGAGTGCAGAGCTACTCGAGTGGTATAGTCCAGCCGCAAAATGCCATTGGCCTAAACTTTTTCATATTTAGTCAACACAGGTTTAAGTTTCCAGCTGCAGAGAGAAATGGCAGTCTTGATTCTGATATTCTGATTGAACATGAATGTAGCTTGTAGCTCTGGCACGCATTCATGTCTACCCCTAACAAAACAGGACAACAATTTAATTACACAGGTAATTGCACTCGTGGGTAACAAAATATATGGACATAGTGAAGTAAATAAACAAAGTTTTCCCTTAAAGTTTATAACAAAAATACCAATTACAATACAAATACAAAACAAATTTGTTGTTGTTCACTCAGGTCAGACCATCCCTTTCAACTAACTTTGATGCTACTCCTTTTTTTTAGTTTAAGTAAGAATTCAGACGAAATTGTACAAATGGCCACTTCAAAATATTATTGATTAATTGATTATTATTGATTATTGATTTAAGGAAAAGACGACTTTTTTATGCTTTACAGTTGTGCCTTGCAGCCATTTCAGTTTGAGCCAGGTCCACTCACTCTTATTTGCTTTGACTGTGCAACAGTAAGTAGATTAAGGAGCCAGTGATTGAGGGCGAATCAATAACTGTAGCTTAAAGCTGTGTGCGAGAGGTTAAAGAGCACTGATGTAGGATACTGTTTCAGGTAGTGGCCACGTTTTGTCGACAAACTCCATTTGTATCATGAACATCACAGCCATCACAGACAAACTGTTATCGGACTATATACAGCTCTGGAAAAAATGATCAGTTTCTCTGGTTTTATTATTTATAGGTATATGTTTGGGTAAAATTAACATTTTTGTTTTATTCTATAAACTACTGACAACATTTTTCCCAAATTCAAAATAAAAATATTGTAATTTAGAGCATTTATTTGCAAGAGGGTAGTGATGACCCCAGAAGTGTTTTCTTTATACTTTTCCTTATTAAATAAGATTTGTTTCAGGTGATCACCTAATCAGTAGAATGAGGTGTGCCTGTGTTGGGATTCAACAGACTTTGAAATGGAATGGTTTTTAGACTTGTAGAGATGCTGATTCAAAAATTGCAGTGGTCTCTTTTTTTTTTTCCAGAGCTGTAGATTATAAAACGACCAGTTAAATTATAATGTTTCTTCTTTTTTAAAGTACATCGTAAACTGTCAGTTTAAAGCGGTTATAGGTTACATAGATTTGATATTTTATTCATCCCATCCTAACACTGTATGCCAGGAGTGTGCAGCTTTTGGAAAGAGACTACGTAAAAATAAAGAAAATGGAGGGAGGAGATTCACGTTAACATATTCACTCACGTTGAAGGAAGTTACTGTTGTAAGTTTGTGTCTGGAGATGAGAGGAACACTAAGAGGAACCCATTAAATAGTATTTCTCCCAAAAAGCTGGAGGAAGTGTTTGGGGAGAGGGAAGTCTTAAATATGATGTGGTCTAAATCCACTCAGATCTCTTACTCTAATGTCTAACATTAAACATGTTAGGTTATCAGATCCATTTTCACACGTGCTCCCTGAACGCCTCTCGGGAGCGCGTTGGTCTCTCGCCAGTGGCAGCTGCTGATGCGGGTCTGTCCCCCTCGTTGACCCCGCCCCCTCTCAGTGCAACCAGCTGCGCTCCGTCATTTCTCCTCTTCGTCTCTCACTTGTTGGATGCTTCTCTGTCTGTTGGCGCGTGTCCGGTGAAGATCACTGTGTAAAGCCGTGCGTAAACGCGAGATCTCCTTTTCCTGTTTGTTTGTCTCCATGTGCTTCAGTTCTCGCTCTGTTTTTGCCGTGACTGTCCCCTGACCTCAGGTTCGCGTATCCCGTGAGACTTTGAGGTTTCTCCTGACTCTAAGTCCCGCCGCAGTCCCATGCCCCTCTCCTCTGTGCAGATAAAGATGCTGCTGGCTTTACGCGCTCCAACGCCACAGGATTAGCACGAGTTGGACACACGGACCATGTAACCAGATCAGGTACGAGTCTATCATTATTTGAACTTATAGGCTGCTTCCCAGTCAGTGTTAAATGGCAGCTTGTGCCAGAGACAAAAATGTGAATTCAGCTGTTTTCAGTTCAATGTGAAGCCTTCCTGTGAGGGGGGTGCCAGAGCGGATAAAATACAGCAACTCAGCAGAAGCTGCAGCCTTGGGATTTGGCCATTTGTGGGTCTTTTTTTTTTTTTTTCAAGGGTTTGGTCATGTCTGAGTGAACTGCTGCTGCTGACAGTGGGGCAAAGTACAACATTCAATTACATGTAAACAGGAGGGGTCAGCTCTGCTCTACTTTAATAAAGAAAGTCCACCACTGAAAAGGAACAAAGTGATTTATGCAGGGTTTAGGGTTGGGTAATATGTTCAGATTGGTCAGTGTTAATAAGGGGCACAGTGGCTTGGTTCGAATCCGCTCTTCACAGTTCATACTGTTGTTGTGTCCTTGGGCAAGACACTTAACCCTCCTTGCCTCGAGTTGTAGAAGCTTAATGTAAAGCGCTTTGAGTGCCTAGTAGGTGGAAAAGCGCTAAAATCCATGCCAAAGGAAAATGTTCTTGAGCCATTGGACATCAGTGAAGTAGCTTTTATCGTGAACATGTGTCTTTGTGAGAAATTCTCAAGATACATTATGCTGAAGAATTAAATGCACTGTATCTTTATACACTGACAACATCCATGCTTGGTCCCACCAATAGATTATAGTAGATATAGTCAATTATAAAAAAAATTTTTTTAAAGACTGCACAGATACATCAAGCTAAAGAATAAAATAGACTGTGACAAGGTCATAATGTTACACCCGGACCATTAAAAAACATCTTTCATACAATAGAAGTCAGTCCTGAAGGGAGTGCTCTGGACAGCCAACAAAGTATATTAACAGCTCGATTATAAATGTGGGCCATTTAGATTGAAAAGCTCACCAAAGCTAAATTGTAATTTTTTTGTAAAATACAAAGTAATGTGAAGGCATTAGGTAAAACGGCATGGCATAAATTAGTCTCAACAGAAAACCCCATGTTCAAATAGTATTAGTGTAGTATCTGCAAATAAAACCTGTCACCTTCAGTAAATAAGCCTGCAACAACATTTCCCTCAGGTTTAGGGAAAATGAAGACCGTGGTAACATTTCTGCCACGTCAGATAATCGTAAAATATTGACCCATTTAAGCAGCTGTTTCTGTGCAGCTCTGAGACATTTCTTACTCTGGGTGTTCCGTCTCGATGGCCTCACACTAAGCACATACACACATATCATCTCCAAAGGCTGCTCCGCGACGTGAAGTGGCTGATTTCCCAGAGGAGTCTGCAGTCAGCGCTTGTCACAGCAAAGCCGGCAATATACAAGGTGTTTGACGGCGCTGTGCTCTGATAGTTCAAAACAAACTTCATAATCGATTAGCTTCATTTCATTTAGAACAGCGTTAATCCCAGCTGCTTCATTAACCTCCGCTGATCTCTCATTTTCATTTTATCAGCAAAGTATCAAAATGGTACATTGCATCCTTATTCCACATTTATTCACCCACAGCTGAATGTTTTGACATTAACCAGCCAACACTCTGGTTTTCTAGACACATAGGAAGATATATACAGTCAGTCTGTCATGCTTCTCCACATGAGGTACTTACAAATAAACACGTAGAGGCTTTTCAGCTCACCAAAAAAAAAAAAAAAAGCAAAACTCAATGGAAAAGAAAGTAGAAAAAGTAACAAAAATGAGTTGATGTGTGTAGATTGGGACACTAAATTCAGGTGCATCTTTAGTCCTTTGGTTTGGAACATGGTCTACAATATACTGTACATATATGATCTCTTCTTTACAAACCGGGTTTCAAAATCTAAAGCAAAGGTACAATAGTTTTTTCTTTCACCTATGGACAGTAGAGGATTAATGGACAGTTAAACGGTGACATCATAAACATGTAGCAGTGTTTCTAAAGCCTGAAGATATGACCATAATTGGATAAAAGTCAGAGATAGGGCAGCACAAAGCATGATGGTCAACTGCAATGGTTAGCCGTAGCTACAGCCTGTGTAGCTAATAATGCTTAAAAAAGGATTAGAGGAACACATTTTAGAGAGTTTGACTCAAGAAAGACCCCAACCACAGTCACTGTTGACGAGTCTAGCTTTAGTGTGCTTTAATAAAAAGCTTTTAAAGTGGCAGTGTACAAGTGTCTTTCACCTAAAAAAAAACATGCTTTTTGTCACCATTTAAGGTGTGCTATCTCTAAAGGCTTTATCCTTTTCACTAAATTACTTCCCTGTGTTTGGACGGTGGGAGGTGGGCACAAGGAGGACATGCAAGACACACCACCTTTTTACCGTGAAGCTAGTGTGTTGAACTCAGACAGTTGTTCCTGTTGTTCCCCGCCTCACTGGGATGGGCTCCAATGGACACAGAAAATGAAAGAATGAATTATATAATCAATACAACATAAACAATCTTAATACTGAGAATTCCCAGAAAAAGGATAAAAAGGCAAAGTGATGCATACTGCGAAATGCTTACAGTAATATTCACTGGAAATATCTTTTTTTAGTTGAAGCAAAAGTGAAAAGAAGGACATACTTATGAATCATTTTATAATATCTTTTATTGCTTAACAGAAATCACTCTAATCTTTTTTTTTTTTTTTTTGCAAGTGCTGACACTGCTCTTTGGAGCTGATAAAGTAATGTCTTCCATTTTGAAATCTTTATACTTTCAGCAGTCACTGTTTTTTCAACTTTAAAGTGTTGAGATGAAGATATAGGGGCAGTAGCTCGGTGGGTAGAGTGGCCGTCCTTCGACCGGCGGTTGAGTGGTTCGCGACCAGCTCGAAACATCCCAAAACATCATAACATCCCGCTCTCCCCCACATACTGTCGTTGTGTCCTTGGGCAAGACACTTAACCTACATTGCCTCCAGTGAGTGTTCTGTAACACTGGTAAATAGCTTAATCTGTGTAAAGTGCTTTGAGTGCCTACTACAATAGCGCTATATAAAAATAAAGATTATTATTATTATTATTATTATTATTATATAACATATATGTGTCGATAATGTCAACAATAGCATCCAGTATTTACCATTTTATTGACTGACTGCTTACAGTATCTGGGTTGATGAAGCTGGAGCCTGTCCCGGCTGCTTTGGGTTTAGGGTGGTGTCCTACTCCCTGGTTCCCTGATGGCCCACAAGCAGTCCTGGGCCATCAAACCCCTCGTAGCCAACCTGGGTTTGTCATTAAGGGCTTCCAACAGTACAACGCAGAGAAGCAAGTGCAACTGTCTATAAGACGTATTTTAACATTAAATATTGAGTTAAAACTACACAACAACTCAAATATGGTCCCTGCTGTTTGTGTTAAGAAATACAGAGACTATACAAAACCAACTTTTAGCTTAAATCTGGCGCACAGTGCAGTGTTCCAGTTGAACAGTTGAATAAACCTTAGAGAAAGTCACAAGCGCTATGTTTTTGTACTCTTGCATGCTATTGTATAGCCCTATACCTGGGCTCACCTCCTTAAACCGGGCCAAACCCCAGAAAGCATGTACAGTACATTAGGAAGCTGGTCAAATGTGATATGCTTTAAAGATGTGAAGATACTTGTAGCAACATGGTCATACACCTGAAGAATACAGCAATTTCTCTCAGTTATAATGGTTTCTGTCATTTTGACCTAAAACCACAAAGAGGTCTAATTTTATTCCGAAGTCTGATTGTGCCTTTTTCAGAATGTGTTGTATGTATACTTGTTTCTAAATGTGTAAGTGAGTGCACCCTTAGAGACAATTTTTCAAACTCGTTCAATTAAAATGTGTAATTTAGAGTCGCTGATTCCCTTATACATGTCTTTGGAGGAAGCTGACGTACCCTGAGAGAACCTAAAACAGCACAAGGCCGTTATCAGTCAATCCCATAACCTTCTTCTTTGGGTGCTCACCACTCTGACCCAAGTATATCGCAATAGTTGTATAATTTAAAACAACAGTACATTATTGATACAAGTCTGACCTCATAGCCCAGCATCAAGACTCAGAAACAGAAATGTGTCATTTCTTTGCCACAGTACACTATTACATTATTGATATAAAGCCTGTATGGTCCTCTCCTCTGATACCAACTGCCCACTTTCAGTTGTAAATCTTGTCCTGTTCCCATTGCTGACACGGGACAGCCTGCATGAAAGAGGGTTTTAAAGTCGTGCCGTAGGTGAATACATGGTTGTATACATGTTGTGTGGTAGGATCGTGCCTGGGGAAATGGTAGAAGACTACGCTCAGAAAAGGAAAGTCTTTCAGTGTTTTCAGAGTAATACGTGAATTATTGAAAAGCCCTGTGGTTTTTTCCTGTTAGCTGGATGGGTGTTTACTTCTCGACCGGACTGTAGTCAAGCATTAGAGGTGAGACGAGACGGAAAGTACACTGTCGACTGGGACAGTGGTCCTACGTCTTAGTATAACCGCAGTAAGAAAGCATCTTAAAATAGACTCATAATGTGATTTCTGTGTCGGACCTGAACTTGGACTGACGTGAAAGATGTGGAATTGAAAATTAATTTTACATTTTTTGTTCCTAAGGTTACAATTCAAGGACTCTGCCAGAAAGATAAAAACAAAGAGCCTTGATTTACAAATCATTTTTATGTCATGTGGTCTGGAGATGTCACCTTGGCCATTAGTGCAGTGTATAATTCTACTTGAACTTCCAAAATACTTTACTTTAATTAAAAAGAGAGTAAATCCTCCTCATAGCTGTAGAAGAGGCTGGATTTACAGCTGTATACATTTACATTTACATTTAGTCATTTAGCAGACGCTTTTATCCAAAGTGACTTACAAGTGAGGAAAACAATGGAAGCAATTTTAACAACACAAGGTACAAAAAGCATAAGTGCATCAAAAACTAGTCCGTTTAAACCCAGCGCAGCATACAAAGCTAAAGATAGGAGAGGATTTTTTTTTTTTAGAAAGGAAGTAGAACTCAGTGTTTGTCAGTCAGGTGTTGACGGAAGAGATGTGTTTTCAGGCGTTTTTTAAAGATGGCTACAGAATCTGCTGATCTTGTAGCAGCAGTAGATCATTCCACCAAAGTGGAACAGATCCAGAGAAGGAACGTAAGAGTGATTTTTTTTCTTGTATACTATTACAAGAAGGCAAAAGTGTCCCAGGTTTATTTCCAGCTCCCTCGTCTGTAAAATTATAACACTCCATCAGTTTGACACTTTTGAGGGACCCGTTCTTTCATGTCACAAATTCTAAACCAAGTGTCTGCCTGTGTTTGATGCAAAGAGCAAAGAAAATGCAAACAAGGTAAGAGCCGTAGGACACGACCGGAAACAGCTTTTGATGCCAGACTTTTGATTTGTGTTGAGTTTATTCAAAGAAATACAGCAATCAACTCCGTTTATGACAAGCTTTTTCAGAGGAAATGTTTTGAAAATGCAAAGTGTTTAACCTGGAAGAACCTATTTATTTAAAAGTAGGCTTAAGTAAGCTGTAAGATTAATAGCATTTTGTTAGATAGTTAGTTTTGAGTTTATTTCGGTCCCAAATGCTATTTTCATTATCATTAATTATCATTATATAATTTCCACCATCACTGTCATTATTTTTTTTTTACATTGCAAAAACACTAGCACATAGCAACAATGGCAAGAAAAAAACATTTAATCAGAATTCCTGTTTGCTCTTAAGGAGCAACAATGCCATTAAACAGTATTTTCGATTTTGGGAAAAGCTGCAGTACAACTTGAACTTTTCTTTTTGAGTGAAACACAAACAGAAAAGACAGCTTAGTCATGACGAGTATTACATAACAGTTATAATATAAAAGCATAGCACATCGGCCCAATCCTTTTCTGTTTTCATCATAACTAAGCAGCTGAACAATATTACAATATATTAAAAATGTATTGTTTCTGTTTTATAGTAAATAATTAAAGTATATAAATGATGATATTGTGGTTTCCAATGTGATGTCCAATCTGTGCATGTCAAAATATTCCAATCAGATCCAAAATCTGATGCACCCATGGTTGAATAACTAAAGTGAACAAGAAACAATCCTATATCCAACCATTTTGGAAGTTGTAGGTGATGTCAGGCATAAATCAGCCGTCTCATGTCAAAAGGATTTTTTTGTCTTCAATACCACAAGTGGTCACTAAAAAATTATAAAAGTGGGTGTGTGCCTTAAATTTCATTCTATATTAAATACAGTTCAGCTCTTACTTTCACAAAGGGGCCAATCAAATGACGCAGCTCATATCTTTATCAGAATATTATTCACAGTTAATGGATATCTCATGTTTTCCTGATTTTGCAAAAGTGAAAAGAGCCAAATAGCACCAATGTGAATGTTTAAAGTCTGTGGTCCAAAGGCTTTGAGCGTGACGTGCTGCTGAGTGGATGTGAAGCCAGCTGTGAAGAGCGGAGGAAGTGCAGAGGAAAAGGCTGTGGTTGGCAGAGCTGTAGGCGCTGGATCAGGACGCTCTGCTAACGTGGCTGGAGCGCTGCTGGCTTCTGCGGCGTCTCTGGGGTGACTCATCAGGAATACACAAACAAAGAAACACTGACGAACACAGGCTCAAATTTACTTAAATCGTTCTAGGAAGGAAAAGTGAATAAAAGTTTATTTAAATTGTAAATAGAGCGGCGGGGAAAAAACAGACACTGCTTTTTATTGACTTTGAAAACGTTTCCAGTACAATTGTAAAAGTCAGATCCTTTGTTAAATTTTTTTAATATACATCCACTTTTCAATGCTTCTTTTGAGCAGGTTTTTTCAGATTGGATGTCAATAAAATCTTGTCGTAGACTTTTGTCGTGTTGGTTCTACACCAAGCAACAGACTTTAGTTGTTTTCGGACAATTTTCTAGAAGAACAAAAACACCATCTCAGAACACAAAGTCAGGGGAGATTTTTTTTTTTAACCAGAAAAGAACCGTAACATTTTAAAAACACTGACCAATAGTCTGGCGTTCAAAAATTTCCAAATGAAACGATAGTTTCAGTTCAGACTGTTCCTCGCAGAGGCGGCAGCAAAGCTCAGTGCTTTTTTTCTCATTTCTGTTCTAACACAGTTAGAAATGTTATTCTTACATCTGGTGCTATTGGTCATTGAAAATGTGTTAAGGAAGAAGATTTGGAAAAATAAATTATTAATTCAGTAATACAAGAAAAGAAAATTGTAAAAATGTACCCGTTTTTTTATTTTACGTTTATAGAACATAAGTTATTATACAAAACTCATTAACATGAGATTTCTGTAACTAATGAGCGCTCTTTGTAAAAAAAAACATGCTGGCATTGACACAACAGTTAATCACATGTTTTTCCTGGTCCTCAGTGATTTTTCAAAAGTTTAGCTCTGTTTGGAGGAATATAGTAAAATATGGTTATGTACTGTATTAGTTCTAGTAGTTGACCGAGAGTTTGTCTTCCTACTAGTCACATGACTCAGTAGGGACGGAGTGGCTCAGTGGTAGAGCAGTCGTCCTATAACCGGAAGGTTGGCGGTTCGATTCCCACTCTGCCCTGTTCATACTGTCGTTGTGTCCTTGGGCAAGACACTTAACCCACCTTGCCTCCAGTGTCCGTAGCACTGGTGTATGAATGTGTGAGACTGTAGAGGTGTGTTTGGTGGTGGTAGGAGAAGGTTGAGCGCCGTGTGTACGGCACCCCCTCTGTCTGCCCCAGGTGTGAATGTGGGAATGTGGTGAGTGGAAGCACGATGTAAAGCGCTTTGGGTGCCCGAGAAGCGCTATATAAATGCATGCATGCGTGAAGACCACACTCAGTGAGACCTCGTCCTGAATGAGATCATTGCGAGGCAAGACAAAAATAAGGTAATGATACATTGGGAAAAGATCCAGGGAACAACCCAAACACAACAAAGCCAGTCTTGTTCAGTGTCTCTTTTGCTGCTGGTTAGTGCTAACAGACAAAGTAGAGAGCTAGTTAGAGCTAATACACTGACTACCCACGACCTTCCCAAGCTTTCCCCAAAAAATCCCAAACTAACTCATTAAAAAACAAATAATTTTGAGCTCCTGAGTAAGGCACCTTGGTTCTTCTTCTCCTTCCCTCCTCTGCTGTCTGCCGCTCCCCCCGCTTTATTAATGTCACAGATAAAACGTCCGTGTGAATGTATGCTAATGTAATATTCCTGCTACATTACTCCCTCTGAGATAGAAGCGGGAGCATTCCATTTCCTTTTATGAGAGTGCCGTGCTGACCAGCAGAACGGAGGTACAGTAATTACCGCTTCCTCCTCCTCGCCGCCTCGTACGAGCTGTGCCAAAACGAAGCTGGCATAGCACGGTACAAAGCGACGGACAGAGGAGCAACAAGGCTTCAGTGAAACCCATGCAAACCTTGTAAAGTGGACCAGTGTGCATGTTTAACGTCAGGGCCCTTTTTCTGCTTATGTTCCTCACAATAAATCTGTCCAGACCAGGCATTAATTAAGAAGAAAATCAATTTAAATGTTTGAGGTTGAAGAGCAAGCAACCCTGTGGGTAGTGTTTAATTCTGAGAGTTGTTTTCAAAGAGCTGTATTTTTTCTGCTGCAGTCTTTAAAGTCTCCTGAAATATACTTCTAATGTTTAGAAATGATTTGTCGTGGAGTCTGAGTGGTTCACCCGGGCGAGCGTAAGAGACCTGGGTATAGATTTGGCTCTGGTCTATTGGCTCCACGTCATTCACCTGTCTGTCTATCTATCTATTATAAACCCTAACCCTATAAAATATATAAAAATATATATATATAAAAAAATAAAATAAACAATAAAATAATAACAAATATATAACCACAAATGAACTCATGAACACAGCTCAGCACAAGTCCAAGAAGATAAAAAATAAAAGGAAAGAAAATGTCCATGGCTCGTCCACCACAGCACTGCTCAGCACTGAAGCAAGAACAAAGCTTTAACAGTTACCTATTACCAAAGAACCTGTGTTGTATTCTGGAAATGTAATCAAATCTTCTGTGTAAAGAATAATACACATGTACAAATACACGGAAAGACAAAAGTGTTTAAAGATGTAGGCTGTAAGCATCTAATAACAACAAAGCTATAAAGTACAATAAGTATGTGTAAGTATCAGAGCAATGCCTTGTCGGTACATCTTCAAATCTTAAACACTGCCACATCATTGGTCTTCAGTCCGACGGTCAGGACATAGAAAGTTTGGGTGAAGCAGTAGAAGATGGATTTTTGTGTGTTAGTGAAGTCACAAATCTCACAAGAATCCAGCTGCTGCTCAAGATAATACTTACGGTAGGTGTGTTAGTGAAATGTAATTCAGAGTTCTGCAGTATAATGATACATCTTGCAAATATTGACATTATCTGTTTTAAGATGTAAACTAGTTTATATTAATTAGATACAGTGAATAAATAAATACAAATACAGTAACATTTGAAATTTATAAAAACAAATTATTACAAATTCAATTAAGAACATAGTTAACTTCCACTTCCTATAGCTGGGTTTATTTAATAAGTTCCACCATGAGGAGCACCTATTGTCATTATATGGAACAGAAAACATTAGAGAGAGCAGTGATAACATAGAAAAATGTACCTGAACTGGCAATTAAGCCTGTACCTTACATTTATAGTGTGGATATATATTAAACAGAAACTGTGGGCTGCAGTGTGCGCTAATGCACTGGCACTTTTACAGTTTCCGTGAAGTTCAAGCAGTAGTTAATCCAGTGAAGCAGTCAGTCCTGAGTTACTGTCAGCCGTTATGACAGGCCGCTGCATCATTACTCTTATTAAGTCAAGTGTGTTTCAGCAAAAACCCTCTCATGCAGTCGTTTATGAGCTGGCTGCTGTGGATATGTCCCCCGTGTGGTTCTAATTGACTCCTCAGAAGGCCCTGGGAGAGATCAGCAGCTCCTTCACTAATGCAACTTGAGTTGGAGCAAATGTTATATAATGAGGCTGTGTTGTTTTATGTCATGTCTGTTTTAAGAACTCCTCACTAAAAAGAGAAATGACTGTGCACTGTGTCACAGAGGAAATTAAACAGCTTTACTTTCTAACAACGTTTCCAAAAGTCTGATTCTAAGTCCCTCATTTAGGTGTTTATTTTAATGTCCTCCCAAATCTGTTCGATGTCCTTTTGGTTTAAGGGAGTTTTTAAACAGCATTTTTAATTTGTGCACATTTTAAATCTTAGTTTTATTTTGAAAAACCTGTATTTTCTGCTTAGTGGTCTTCTCTTCATGGACAGAGGAAACAATATATCTTTTATTACCAATGAACACCAACCTGGCCAGCCATCCTAATTCTTTTTTAAATTCTATTCAGCCAACTTACACAGACGTTTCTTTTCTAGTTGTGTTGTTGTTGTTTGTTGTTATTGAATTGATAAATTATTGATAGTAATGGTTCTTTCTTTCCCTGTAGAGGAAGGTTTTTTTGTTAGATATTTGATTTAATAATTATAAATTGTAAGGGGGGTGGGATTACATAAGTTCACACTTCAACATTATTTTTTACATTATTTTACATAAATGTCTATTGTAATTGTTTTAAATGTTCAAAATAAACAATAAAATATTGCATAAAGCCTTCTCTGCTTTAGAATAATGGCTATAATTGGTCAAGCAGGACTGACTTCACTTTGAAGGAAATGAGGGAAATTTCACATTCAACACTGTGGGGACAGCACAGTGGACATTACACAACAAATATAGGAATAAATGAGTAGATAAATACAACAGTAGACTTTACATGAAGAACTTTCAGATGAGTCCAGGACTATGTAAAAGTGCAGAGTGCCAATAAGAATAAAAACTGAATTTTACTGTCCAGCAGAGAACATACATCATTTGAAAGCCTTGTAGCTCCACAATGTCCCAGACATCTGCTGATAGCCTTTTATTGAAAGGAAGGAAATTGAGTTGGACATGTGTATAAAAATCACACACGGACCGTAAGTAATGAATCCTGCCCTGGGCTTGTGACTAAAGGTATTCAGCCCATCAGATACAGTTTAAGTAGAACGGATGATTCAGGAGCTGGCAGGCTTCAGTGAAGAGAGCCACAACATTTTAATGTACACTGGTTATAAATCTGCCAGAGGCAAATATGGCATCACAACACAACCCACACCGGACAGATCGGAGCAAGCTGAGCCGATTTTACGCTTGTATCGATCATGCACTTTTAACTGGGCCAAGAGGATCATTCTTGGGAGTGCTTCTTCACATTCATTGCATTCATTGGCCCAAATGACCTCCAACAAAATCAAGTAATTGAACTGAAATGTTAGGTGTCATCAATCTCTGGCTCCCTCGACTGTAACTGCAGCGACAGCTCAACGGCACTTTAACGAGAGCTCGAGCTGCTTCAGGTCGCTCACTACGAGAGGCAGGGTTTAAAGGTCAGGTGTAGTATTTGTATCCAGGAAGTGGACTACAGTCACCAGGGCTTTGCGTTCATTTACTCGTTTTCTACTGCATCACCTTTTATTTCAGGCTGTTGAAGCTTATCACAGCTGCTTTGGGCATAAGGCAGGCCACACGTTGGACAACCAGTTAATTGCAAGACATTGTAAATAAATATAATCTTGCCAGGATCATATAGTTTCAGCACAGAACTGTTCAGAATATTCATTAAACAAACTGTAGTTCATTTGTGTTGCTTGTTGAGTGAGACATTCATGTTGTGGTTTGAGGTATTTAATTTCAGACTTTAGCGAATGTATGAAAGAGTGACTTTCAAACTGTTTTTGAAAGCGGGGACTGGAAGATATGACCTGTGAAAGCTAAAAAACAATCAAACAGTGAAAAAAGGCCATTGCTGATTATCACAATCGATCATTGAAAAGATTAAGCACAGTATTGCAAATAATTTGTGAAGTTTGACAAAAGAAAATAAACTCCAATTCTCAAAAGCTAGAGAAGTACTGTGAAGAAGGTTCCTCAAAAGCTTCAGTATTAAACTCACATCAGTCATTTTTCTGTTTCAAGTGGGGGCCAGGTTTATACATAAAAACATGGTAGTTTGTGTAAGTCTGTTTTTTACAGAAAGAAAGAGAAACCACTACTGTACCTACCTTCAGCACCAAGGACAGCTCTCGTTCCTTTTCCCCTGTCCATGGTCCTGGAGCTGCGGAGTCGTTCACACTGATAATATTATGTAATACTTGAAAATACTGTTTATTTCAACAAGCCAGTCAGGTGCATACAGTGTCCATTCGATTTTTGCAATGAGTCTCTTTTTTCTTCCATAAATTGTTGCCGTGTATCTGTTTGAGTTGAACTACCTTGAGTCACACTGACTATAAAATTTTGCATTGTGCATGGAAGAGATGTAGACAAAGTAGGATACATCTCAGGCCAACTATCCTCATCACTTGGACTCGAAACTTCTGGCTTGAAATCTTTTATTGAAAAAGACTCAACTTGGACTTTAACCAATAACTCAAGACTTGACTTTGACTTGAGCCTCTGACTTGAAAAGACTTGATGCTTCTCCCCCGACAATTAAAAGAATGTGCATTGAAAAGTGCAAGAAACAATTAATATTCTTATGTCTGTGTAACTTAAATAGTCTGCTAGATTATGCCTTCAAATGTGCTCTGTACAGCTCAGCGCCACAGGGCTTTACTATTAAATCATTTTTGCATAAAGGCCAAAAAGCACCCCACACAATACTTTTTTGACTAAATATTCTATAGAAATACAAGCACTTGTCAATTGTACTGGTTTTACTGTTTGTTGTTTGTTGAATAAAAGTGATGATATACTGCTATATACTGTGAGCAAGCCAGCAACCTTTATACTTAACCTGGGTTGAATATTAAGATTAATGTAAATAAGAGTGAGGCTATTCAACTTAATTCCCACATTCCCTCAGATCTGGTGGATTTTACAGTGATTTTAAAACAAATACCAATCTCTGGACCAGCACCGTCAGGTTTGTGTTCACATTCCTCCCACGCTTTAAAACACACAAATAAACAAACAGAAATGCAGATGTGAACGCACAGCTGAGTCTGCCAGGCCTGATAGAGGACAGCCTTTGTTCTGGCAGATAACTGGATTAGACAAATTACATTTCAACTGTGAGCATGAATCCTCTCTGGAAATGTGGGACTTTTTCAGGCTGTAGTTTAGAGCAAGAAAAGGATGGTTTGGCTAAATAATACATGTTGAAGTCTTGAAATATTGCATAAAATATTGCCTCAGTGGATTGGATTTGTCTCTGAAGAGATGTTTGAGCCTGAGCCTGACACTGAAAGTCATCAGGAAGAAAAGAGTTATATTGCATGTCTACTCAGTTTAACAGAGAAATGTGGGCTTCATTTGTCAGTAGGTGTACATGTGCAGTACTACAAAGTACTGTCAGGGCTGCTCTTTCCAGGAAAGCAATCCCACACCTTGAATTGTCTCCGTGTTTGTCTTTTACTTTTTGCCTAAAACCTGGCTCACAGGACTTTTAAAACCATACTTATTTACAAAACAGATCTTTATATCTATTGTCTTAACTGTGCAAACACTCTGTTATTATGGTTTGTCTTGAGTGACTTCCTCTCGTGTGTTTTTATAAAACAGGCTGTATTCCTGAATTTCCCATGGGTTCAGTAAATATCTATTGCTCTAGCAGCATTCATGTAGCACTGGTTATAAAGGTGCTGTTGTAAAGGATTTTACTGTAGGTTAATGGGAACATTAAATAAAGAGGGGAATAATCCATACCTCTTCTCTTAATCATGACAGATCAAATATTTAGCTTGACATACAGTTAATAAAGCCTTTTTATCTCCCCAGCACCGGACAGGCCATTGTGTCTCACACGGTCTCTGTGTCTCACACGGTCTCTGTGTCTCACACGGTCTCTGTGTCTCACACGGTCTCTGTGTCTCACACGGTCTCTGTGTCTCACACGGTCTTTGTGTCTCACACGGTCTTTGTGTCTCACACGGTCTTTGTGTCTCACACGGTCTTTGTGTCTCACACGGTCTCTGTGTCTCACACGGTCTTTGTGTCTCACACGGTCTCTGTGTCTCACACGGTCTCTGTGTCTCACACGGTCTCTGTGTCTCACACGGTCTTTGTGTCTCACACGGTCTCTGTGTCTCACACGGTCTTTGTGTCTCACACGGTCTCTGTGTCTCACACGGTCTCCCTGTGTCTCACACGGTCTCTGTGTCTCACACGGTCTTTGTGTCTCACACGGTCTCTGTGTCTCACACGGTCTCTGTGTCTCACCACGGCCTCTGTGTCTCACACGGTCTTTGTGTCTCACACGGTCTTTGTGTCTCACACGGTCTCTGTGTCTCACACGGTCTCTGTGTCTCACACGGTCTTTGTGTCTCACACGGTCTTTGTGTCTCACACGGTCTTTGTGTCTCACACGGTCTCTGTGTCTCACACGGTCTTTGTGTCTCACAAAGTCTCTGTGTCTCACACGGTCTCTGTGTCTCACACGGTCTCTGTGTCTCACACGGTCTTTGTGTCTCACACGGTCTCTGTGTCTCACACGGTCTCTGTGTCTCACACGGTCTCTGTGTCTCACACGGTCTTTGTGTCTCACAAAGTCTCTGTGTCTCACACGGTCTCTGTGTCTCACACGGTCTTTGTGTCTCACACGGTCTCTGTGTCTCACACGGTCTCTGTGTCTCACACGGTCTCTGTGTCTCACACGATCTTTGTGTCTCACATAGTCTCTGTGTCTCACACGATCTTTGTGTCTCACATAGTCTCTGTGTCTCACACGGTCTTTGTGTCTCACACGGTCTCTGTGTCTCACACGGTCTCTGTGTCTCACACGGACTCTGTGTCTCACATACGGTCTCTGTGTCTCACACGGTCTTTGTGTCCTGTGATGCATGATATCCGTCTCTTCTGTTTTTAAGTGCTGGCTTAATGTTTTTTTTGTCTACACAATGTAAAAGAAGAGAGGAGAACAGTGACCACACCCAGTAATCTGTTAGGCTTCACCTCATCGAGTGTAAAACAGAAGGTCAGACCTGAGACACACACTTAGCTCTTCATTTGAGCTGCTGCCGTCTGAGCTAAGGTTCTGCCCCTGTCATCGTCTCAAGAAACAGATTTCAGATTTTATTTGTATCACAGGCAATAAACTGCTAAAGGGTCTTATGTCAGCTGGTTGTCTGGCACGTCCTTACTGTTGTTTTACTTTTTTGTGTGTGTTTGAATGTGATTATTGTTTTGTCTTTTTTGTTTAAGAGACGGAGTGGCTCAGTGGTAGAGCAGTCGTCTTATAACCGGAAGGTTGGCGGTTCGATTCCCGCTCTGCCCTGTTCATACTTTCGTTGTGTCCTTGGGCAAGACACTTAACCCACCTTGCCTCCAGTGTCTGTAGCATGAATGTGTGTGACTGTAGAGGTGTGTTTGGTGGTGGTAGGAGAAGGTTGGCGCTGTGTGTATGGCAGCCCCCCCTCTCTGTCTGCCCCAGGTGTGAATGTGTGTGAATGGGGTGAGTGAAAGCACGATGTAAAGCGCTTTGGGTGCCCGAGATGGGTGCAAAAAAGCGCTATATAAATGCATGCCATTTACCATTTAAGACTTTAGTGGGAAGACTGCTAATAATGTGCTTTTTTCCTACAAGGATACATTATGTGTAAATCTTATATCTCTCTGAAAACATTCAGAAAAATATTTATTAATTTTGTGTAAAACCTGTGCTAGATTTGTGCAGAATGACAATTAACATCACAGAGTCAAACAAATTGTTTTTTAGACCTGTGCTTCCACATCATAGACTATTAAACCAAATCTGCCTGATGAAGTTATCTTTGCCATGGCAAAGTAACAAAATGCTTGTTTGAGGCAACATAACCCACACACCCTTGCTTCATCTGCTTTTTTTTACTGAAATGATATACCACTGCTTTTGCTGCTCTGTGAAGTGCATCACTTGCAGAATGGCACATTATTAAGATCAATCTTTAGTGATTCAAGAAAAGTGAGTGATATACTGTAAACTCAAAAGCTAGAAATTTGACTAAAAACTAGAAACACAATATTTTTCAAACTAAAATAGAAGATAGTACATCTTAGTAAACTTCCATTTAGCCAGTTTATGGTGGTCGGATATAACTCGAGTTGTTTATGTGAAAGAGTACTGCTATAGGTCAAATACATCTTCACAGTGCGTCTCTGGGTCTGGATTGGAACATGGGTTTCTTGGTCATTGCTGCAATTTCTTAACAAGAATGTCTCACTTACATGTTCTACTGTCTTGTATTTTCTCTTACGTCAGAGAAATGAGAAAATGTGTCTTAAATGAACCTTTTATTTCTTATATTTTTGTTCTTGTGCAATGTTAAAGTTTCACAGAGCACAAAAGCATGGCAAATCACCGAATGTAAAATGTCAAAAAGAACGTGTGATTGGATGATTACAGACACTCACTTTATTTTCAAACCTCAGCATTGTTTTTTTTATAACCTTCAGCCTTTTACTAAAGTCCTTTCAAAGAGACTGACAGGTGCTGTTATAGAGGCTTCGATTAGGCACTTTTTGCCTGAAGCTAAAATATTGCAGATAAATAATAACTTGTAAGAAATGAATTAACTCAAAATCAACTCACAATAATGTAACTTATATTATTTATTTAATTACTCAAAAGATTTAAACTGATGTAAACTTGCTTCATTTTTGTATCAGTATCATATTATTCTGGTTGTCAGTCAATATTTCAAACAGCGACAAAGTGAAGTATCTCAAAATCTCAAAAAGTGCCTCCTAAAACCGAGACTGGATGAAGACTCAAGGTACTCTCTCGGACATAAGCCGCTGCAAATGACAAGTTCTGCTGCATTAAACGTATTAGGAGTAATCAGATGTGGATATGTAGTTTGTAATATGGCAGGATGAGCTGGGAATGAGACATTTGTGGTGAGTTATTTCACAAATAAATGTTGGTGCTTTTGTGCTGACAGCTGCAAAGTGCAATGAAGCCATCACTGTCTTCTCTAATGGAGGTTTTATTAGGACGTCCTGATTTATCTTCTGAAGCATGGATACATGTGTGCGTAGATGAATAGAACCGCTGCCATTTAACGGTGCATTGTGTAAAATGCTGTGGAATATATATAAACAAAATTAAACGCATCAGTCGATTCAACATTTATAATATACGATCTAAATTAAAACTAATGCCATTTGTCTGTGTTGGAAAAATAGACATGTTCCATAGAACCTAGTGGAAGGAGCCAATGTGTTTCTACAGCTGCCCAGAGAGGACAAACTAAGCACTGCTGGAAAAAAAAGCACTTTCTTCTTGCACATATTCTTGCTGAAGGTTTAGGTATAGGACATCTAAGAAACTAAATTTAATTTGTTTCAGTTTTCAAAGCTGAGATCACCATAAGACAAAAGAACTAAAAACTCCACTTTTTTTGGTAATTTTGTTAAAGGCTAACAATGGATTTGGCAAGAATATGGCAAATTACATTTAAATGAGGACCTTTTTTTTTTCATTTTAAAATCTCTCAACAACCAGCTATTCTTCTATTATTTACCTATTTATAATGAAAGAAAAATGTAGTAGTAGTAAAATATTTAAGCCATTACTTTCTGCCTGCAACATCATCTGGGAGCCCTAAGCAGGATAGCTCATAGATCTATAGAAACTGCAGTGCATCAAGACAGCTCTTGCCCTGTCTCTTGCAGTCTATTCCCTTCATGCTGTGAGGCAGGAGTGCTAACCACTTTTCCACCAACATGTAAACCACACAAATGCATAACACAATGAATGACTGTATTAATTAAAACCGAGGATTATTTAGAATATGTGTGGACATTGGGTTTTATTTTCTTCCTTAAATGGGTAAAGCTCTATACTATTCTACTCTGTCTACACTTTTAATAATATATATTTAGAAGGTCAATCGTGTGTGACATCTGGTTTTGAGATGAACTATAACCACCTGTCATGGACTTTTAATTGGATTTTCTTGTGTGAGATGTGATTGGCATTGTGTAGAAGGACAAGGGAGTGGAATAAAAAGGTATTTCCGATGTGAATGAATTAATTTCTTCATGACCCTCTCTGACACTTCCATTGTAAATCCAAGTATTCAGTTTAAGAGCCGACCCATGTTCTGTGTGTACGAGGCGGTCTTATCAGTGCAGTGGCCCTTCAGGCTGGACGGGGATTGAATGTCTCTCTAATCCGGACCCGGCGGTGACAAATCCACTTTTGCTCGCGCTCAGTTTTAGTGACGAGGCAGTTTCTCTTTATTTTCTGTCCTTTTTGTCAAAAGAAGTCATCTCAAATGGATCTAACCGATGTCGTCTCAAAGTGACGGCGCAGCAACATGTAAACAGAGAGAAAAACACATTGTGTGATCTGTTTGTGTGTGTGTCTATTTGCTGCATGGGGTTTGAAGAAGGATGCTTAGAGGATAATGTCTGCTGGCTTCTAGTTTGGTCAGCAGAAACATGTTTATTAGGTCCTGCTTTCTACACTACAGTTGTCTTTATGTCCAAGGTTAATTTTTCAAAACATTTTCCCCCTAAAATAATGACACACAGTTGCCTAACATTCACCTTTATGCAACAGCACGTGGTTACCATGGCGCCTGGGGGTTGGGCTGCCTCACAACAGCAACAAGCTTTATATGATCTGATATTATTTGTTATTAGATCTTATTCTGTTCATTAAAATCAGTGCTTTTTTAGTGTTTGCTCTGGGGCACATATCTGCAGTAAAAATGGCTTTTTGTCTTCTTCTTTTTCTTCTTCAAATTCTTCTTATTTTCAAATTCTTCAGTGCTTAGTGATGCTGTGGCTCCCAATCCTGCTTCTGCTATAGGCTCGGTCCAGTCCACTTTTTTATGTCCTTTAGCTACAGTGTTTGAGATCTCCTTCATTTTTTTGTTCACCTTCCCGGCAAAACTATCAGTTTTCTATGACATTAGGAAAAAAAACAACCAGATCATGGGATCAACAGACTCAGAAAGACAAGGGATTTTAGAATGGCAGAAGGTCTTAAATGATGAAGTGTAATGCGTGGAGGTCGGTTAGGAAGATCTAGAACCAAAAAACTAAGGAGCCAGTTCAAAGCAAAAGGCACAAACACTGTATTTAACAGGTAAATTAGCCCAAGGTATTCTAGCACTTACTAGGTGGAACAATCTGGTGATGAGTGGAGGAAAGCCTGGGGTCATTGTGCTGTAGTCGAAATAGGATTGGTGACAGCTGTGCCTGCCTGCAGACCACACCCACCAGTCGGAGGACATGCCTAAAAGACAAACACACAATGACCACAAGAGGGAGACAGAGACCAGGGAAAACTGACAAGAAACACTGGGGAGAACGGGTCTAAGCTCAGACCATGACATGTGCTAAATATTAGTTATTACTTAGTGGTGCGTTTGGACACTGCTCCATTGGTCTTTGGGTTTGCTCATGTCAATACAAACTTGAATATTGAATAAAATAATTAACCAAAAGAGCAATGCCAGGACTTCCAATAAAGTTATAAAACTGGAGGTAAGAAGATAGAGAAGGAAATATAAAAGTTAAAAAGTCTGATCTTTGAAAAAAACACTTTGAAAACTCAGACTGGTCCAGCTGTTAAACCTGTGCGCTGTACAACTTTCTCTCTCATGTTCTCCTCTGATTTGACGCTGACTGTGGACAATATTTTCAGTTATGTGCACAGTGTGTTAGTGCATTTAAGAGACGACACAATCCCAGTAATAAGAGGCTCAGTCAAAATGTAACTGCTTCCAAACTGCATCTAGAGACTGTAATTGGTACAGCTAAAGAGACTCTGATGGTTATTAGAGTTTTATTTATTGTTTTATGAGCTGCTCTGTCAGGTCTGTCTTTATACATTGACAGAGGAGCTGCTGTAATAATACTTAATTTACTGAAAGTGATTCCTACTGAAATGGTACAATGAAGGTGAAAGCTTTGTTTACTGCCTCATTGAAATGGCCTGGTTAATATGTATTACTTAAACCCTTGTATTTATTTACAGGAACATCAAAGTGTCCTAGATTTTCTCATTTTTGTCACAGGTTTACTGTGGTAGGAACATTTTACAGTAAAACAATCCTTCACTATGACATATTAGCTGTTTGTATGGACAGCAAAAGACCCATATTTGTCATCACCTGAACACAAGCTTTGACAAATGATGCCTCTTTTATGTACGGCGACACTTTATTTGACACTACACTTGCTACATTGAATACAAATTGTAGGTAGGTTTAGGGTTAGGTATGTACAGTATGTACTATGTAGTTACATGTTATTACAGTTTGTTAAACATTGTGTTACATTGTACAATTCATCAAGTGTAGTTTTAAATAAAGTGTCACCCTATGTTTTTTTCAAAGTTACTATTTTTTAAACATTGTATTTTTTGTGATTTTACTTGCTCACAAAAGCAATCACAAATCACGACTGTATTTTTAACAATTTGTACATAACAACATCTAAAAAAGGGAAACGAAACACTTTATGCTTGTAAGAGACATACTGTATATCAATCATAATTTGTTCACTCTTGTTGTAGGACCTTGGGTCATATTTCTAAAATATATAAAGTGCCCTTTAATATAATCTTTTCCTTTGCTTTTTAAACCTCTTTCTAACAAAGTTTACTATTTTACTCCTCACTGTATCTCTGTGTTTTTATCTGCTTCATGTGATTTCAAACTGGATTCTCTCAGAAGGTGATTGTAGTGAGCTTATTCTGTTTTCTCAGCGCCCCCCTGTGTTAAAACAACACATTGCATGTTGTGTTTTCCTTTTCTTTAGAGATGTCCAGCTGTGTGACCTTTCATGTTTGACCTCTGAGCTAACTTCACTTCAAGCTTCAACACTGAACACTCTTCTGATGTAAGCTACAGACCTGTCCCTGTCTGTCAGTTTTTCTGCTCTTTTCTGCAAATAATACCTTCTGTTTTTGTTTTTCTCCTTGTAGGTGTTAAGCAACTTTGCTAAACGTGAGTTAAAAAAATATTGTATAGATTTAGATTCTTGTTATTGTTTTATAAGAGGAGTATAACATAAGGAGTAATGGATAGGAAAACAAAAGTGTCTCAGTGCTCCATCCATTTATTTAGTCAAATACCGGTTTATCCTGTCTTTTAAAACAAACTCCTCTATTCATTATTGAAAGTATTTTACTTCCTTATTTGACCCCATTACAGGTCAGACAAAGGACAGACAGGTGAAGAATAAACAAAATATTCAAATTTTTCTAAAAGCTTACAGGCATAGTTTACCTTAATCTACCTGCATGTCCTACAGTAAGTTAGATGTATTTCTCCCGGTGATAAAAATCCTCTTCTGTGTCAGAGTTTGATGGAGAGCTGGTCGGATGACAGCGGGAACTGTTGTCATAACCGGAGGAATACTGGCCACAGTGATACTGCTGTGTATCATCGCCGTGCTCTGTTACTGTAGACTCCAGGTAACAACTTTCTATTGTCTTTGTAATAATATATAGTTAACAGTGCAGCTGCAAATCACATTTTCAGTCTTACTGCACATATTTATATATATTTTTAAACAAATTTACAATTATATACATGGCTACATATGTTATGCAGAACAGTGATGCAGTCAAGACACAAACCTCAAGTCAAGATAAAGGCCATTGACATGAGGGGTTTGCTAATGAGTGGTTAAATAAGGTCATCAGTGAAAAGTTAATGAAAAATAGAAATTACCCAGAAGTTTTATCAATAGACCTTTTCATCCATTTACAGATCTTGGTTTCATGGTCTTATTTTAATCTTGGACATAAAGTATTTTAAACCAACACCAGGCAAGTCCACAACTGGTTTATTTTTCTACATCATTCTTGTGATAATCCCTTTAATCCAAGGATTCTACTTTGTAAAAAAATGGTTTGACTACACTTTTGTGTTTGAATGTTAAAACCTTTCCTTGAAATATTTTCATTGTATCAAAGGCTGGTCTTGGACATGACCTTGGTCTTGGTTAGTTTGGTCTGGACTACAATACTCCCAGAAAGCATTATATCTCTAACTCTCTGATGACATGACATCTGCTTGTGTTGTTATGTTGTAGTACTACTGCTGCAAGAAGAATGGGTCTGACAGCGGCTCCAATTCTCAGCAACACTTTGCCTGTAATGCCTGCAGCGTCTCTGGGCTGGACGGCTCCATCCCCACACCCCTGTCCATGTCCCCACCTGAACTTCCCGGTACCTCCTCCACCCTCAAGTCCACCACAGCGGGGAGCCACCGGTACTGCCCCACCTGCTCCCCTTACGACTCGCCCTTCTACATTCGCACCACAGACGAGATGCGTAATGGCGGCGAGCGCATCACCTACATGCCCACTCACTATGAGAACCAGGCGCTGGCAATGCCACTGCCCGCCGTCAGAGGCTCCCTGCTGAGGAACGCTCCGCGCAGCCGACCCACGGACTTTTACACCAACACTCGGGCTATTAGCACAGAAGTGTGACCCCCTTTTACCGCCTAGCCCCCCCACGAGAGCACTGAAATTCAACTAATATACATAACAAGTGTAAAAAATTGCTGCTGGATTTGTTACGGGATATGAACCCACCCACTGTTCGGGTTTTCAATGACGCTTTACAACATCAGTGGAACAACTAAGATACACCATTTCAAACACTGGCTTATCCTTTTTAACCCCTCAATTTGTATAATTCTCTTACTCATACAATATGTGCTCTATGTATATGCCAAACGTCAGTTACAGTAGATGCATCTTCAATTTCAGATCCACCCTTTTGCTCTAAAAAATACGGGCCTAACTATGAATAAACTTGGACTGAAACCAGGCGTAAAGCAACATTTGAACTTGTATGATTTTCTAGCTCGCAATAACAGTGTGTTTGTGACTGATACAAAAAATAGTTGTAAAGTTTCTTGTAAAAATTCCCTCAAAACAAAGGAATTTGCTACAAAGCTATAGTCTGACTGTTACCTGCTCTGACTGAGGGCTAAGTTAGGTCCTCTTTATGCCTATTGACTGCCTATTTAGGAATATAGTTTATGTAGGATTTACTCTGTGTGTTTTTAAATTAGAACAACTGAAATGGACTCGTCATGAAAGAAGGGAAAAACAATTTACAAATATCTGGATCTTGAGATTCCTCTATGCAAACACTCTTCTTCTCCAGCCACACTTTGTTTTTTTTTTACTTTCATGGTCACAGTGTCCCCAAAAGGGAATCCACAATGCTGCACATGTACAAGCAGTTGACGCAGAAGTGTGGAAAGTTGTATTTGTGAAGCTCTCAATTAATAAACCTGTGAACAAACAAGAACGCCTGAGCCTTTGAACGCAACAGTGAAGCCTGAAATGGACTTACTGGTCTCTGTACTGACTATGATGCAAAAAAAAAAGTGTAAATATTATCCTGTAGCAATGAAAACTTGTCTTGTTTCTGTTTGTAACTGATGGAGAGAAGTGCATCCTGGGATTTGGAGATGACGTGTTGCCAATGAGAACGTCTGATTTAATACTTTGTGTGGATCACTAATACATCCCTATATTAGTCTAATGTTGAACCTTTACGATGCAAATAAAACAGTTTTGTCATATTGTAACTAGTGCACACTGATGTGATTTAGCTCTTTTAACACATCAATGTTCAAGTCGCACTATAATATTTGTGGTTTTGTGTTTGTGTTCTCGTGTACAGAGGGTAGTATAGGGCTGTATAGTAGGACTCTGAGATAGTAAGTTGTTGTCATATACAAAAAAATTTCATCATATCACCATTTTATTATGTACACATATATTGGAGCATTAAATCAGTTAAATGCATCTAATCAGCAGATTTGGTTTTAGGAGAAAACATTGCTCTCTTTGGAAGCAATACTAAGGAAGCAACATAAAACTATTTCATGGCTATTCATTGTCTTTTATTTACGCAATGTAATGAATTCCCATCCCTTTTATATATATATAGATATTAATAAGAATAATAACCTTTAAAAAGATGAACAAATGATTTTTAGAAATGTGGTAAAATAGAAATAAAATATTATGAAAACATATTGATTTTTGACAATTAAATCATTTGTAACAGCTTGTGTTTGTCTGTTTTTAATATATATTATTTTTGGGTAATCTTTTTAAATGATGACATGGTGCAAACTGCTCCAAGGTGGGAGTCACTTTGTTACAAGGGTGTAAGAGGCATTTGGAAAGTGAAGGGGACAATCAAGCTTATTCTGGTTGGGTTTGAATCCCACTCTCCCTGGTTCATACTGTCGTTGTGTCCTTGGGCAAGACACTTAATCCACCTTGCCTCCAGCGCCACTGCACTGTTGTATGAATGTTTGAGAATGTTTGGTGGTGGTCGGAGAGGCTGTAGGCACAAAGTGGCTGCAACGTCTTTGTCAATTGGCCCCAGGGCAGCTGTAGCTATCTTACCACCACCAGCGTGTGACTATGAAGTGAATGAATAAAGGCCTGTGTGAGCTTTGAGTCCGTTGGTCCCTTGAGATGAAAGCGCAATATAAATCTAATCCATTATTATCATTATTATTATTATTATGAAGAAGAAACTAGAAGAGGGTTTTCTGTATCTGATGCTTTGGTGTAAATTACTTTTATGAAGCTGGAGAAAAAGAAATAACTATTTAACCAATAACCATAACTAAATAAACCATTTAAAAAAGTGGCTGCTATTCCCATGCTTTGTTTTGGGGTATGCACTGTAGCACTGTAGTATGTGCACAGGTGAGTCATCACAGAGCCCCATTTTTGTGTATTTCAATCACCTGCTGACTCAGTTATATAATTGTTTGAAAATAATTTACTGAACTAATGATACCTGTGTTACCTATAGAAGTCATAGTTATGCATTTTGTAAAGATTTATGATTCAATAAATTTTTTTTTACAGTAAACACTACCTGTGAAAAAAGTGAAAGATTATGTGGCATGTTTTGTAAACCCCTCAAACATAGTTCTCCAATCATTTTCTGTTCAACAATGTAATAAAATTAAAGTTGTAAAGTATATGAAACCCTCTATTTCCTTGTCTATTTCCTGCCACCTTAACAGTGTATGGTTGACTTTATCTGAAATATGCATAGCTAGAGGTAACAAACATTGCGCATGCGCTTTTACAATGTACTCCACCGGAAGACATGGGAATTAAACGAACAAGTGATTCATCTTTCTCAACACACACAATCTTCGCTGCAACTCCTGTGACAGCTAACAAGCCCAACTCCCCAACGCTTCAAAATAGTAAGTTGACAGCTCTTTTCCCAAGAATAAATGCTTTTCCAGTGTCATGTGTGCACACGGCGAGGATAAATGTGTTGTTTTCCTTCTGAAATCTCCCTCCCCCCTACCCCAGAGCTGCTGGATGTCACTGAGGGAGGACCGCTCCTCCGGATAGTGCTCCAAGTGTTTTGGACTTGGAGCTAGGTAGTTAGCATTAGCTTAGCTCACACTCACAGGTTTCGTTTGGTACACCTCAGCACTTCCTGTTTAGCTTGTATACACCTGATCTGGCACATAGCTACACGTCTCCATCACAAATGTGTTCACGGGATAGAAACCAATTCACCGCGATTTGGTTTTATGAATAAGTGGCTGCTTACTAGTCGTTTACGTGTCAACACCATTAGCATTGAAAGTCGTTTTTTGGGTTATAGTTTGCCTTTATATATACGTCTTTCTAAATTAAATACCCTTTTGTCCTTTAAAAGAAAAAGCTGCCATATAAGGCTAGTCTGCTTCTGCTGTGACAAGTCACCAGCTGTTTTTTTTCAGGCCTACATGCTCAAAAACTAGCAACATTTTACTGCAGCAATTAAGAGGGAATATACTCCCAGCCTCCAAAAAGTCAACCCTTTCTTGACTGATAAGTATAGACTGACAAATTTAGCCTTGTACCAAAAGCTTCAACGCCTCATAATTATTTGCAATTACATATCGACTGGTAAAGAGGGAATAAAGCCTGTATATATGTGTTTTTTTGGAGGTTAAGTAAAGCAAAATCACTCTTTGTTGTGTTTCAATGGCAATGTTTTTAAAGATATTGTGTATCAGATATACTCCATAAACTGTCTACATTGATGCCTAATGGATAACAAGCTGCTGCCAAACTATGTTGAATTTGTTTATTGTAGTTAAGTCTATTCTGCTGTAAATGTCACAGTAAATGTCACTTGTCCAAATACAAAATAAGTAAGTGTAATTAAAGTTTTACACTGTTCTAAGGTATTGTCCTTAAACAGGTGTGGTCTTATAAACAGTAATGAATGAGTAGAAGGAGAGATGCCAGCTGCAGGTTGGGCTCTGGGCTTTGTGCCTTTGCTGAAAGTAAAAAAAAAACGACACACAAACCGAACAAAATTGAAGCCATGCAGAGGAGATTCTTAGCAGTTGTCAGAAGGTTGTGGGATTTTTCTGTACACTCAAGTTTCCTGTCTCTATGACATGTATAAGTAGAAGTTTGTAGAATATTGTCCTATAGCCCTGCAATTTAGTGGTAGGTGTCATGGGCAGACTTTACTTGAAAAAGGCCAAAATAATATATCGGCCACTCTACCCACTGAACAAAAAAATTAATCAGCATTTTCTGTAAACATATCTGGGTGCATGCTCTAGCCATAAAAAGGTTAAGTGCTAATTATGGAATAAAAGTCAAACCAAAAATGGTAAAAAACACAGTGACATTAATCTAACTTCTATATTGTTTTTTGGAACATATGTGTGCGTGTAAGTAAGTAATAATTATTGAAATCCTGTATATTATAGCTTTGATATTTTATATTGGCGTTTATCAGAGAAGCATGAAATTCTTGGTTTTAAATCAGAGAAATCACATGAAATCTTCTTTAATCTTGACAGCCCTATAAAAATACCTTTAGCTGATTTAGAAGAAAAAATTTGAACTAGACTTATAAATATCAGTAATTTAAGCCGGACATAATCAGGGGTAGTTTGAAGGTCAGTTAAATGTTGCCACATCTGACAAATTTCACAAGAAATATACTTGCTTTTCATGTTTTTTGTGCCAATGACAGCAGCAATTTTAGAGAAATTACAAGTGTAATGAACACTTGTGGGTGACGTCTCAGTCCAGTGGCCACTCACAATTTCCATGAATGTTTTTGGCTCTGTGTTGACGGCTGCCAACTGGGAAGACAGGAGGAGCAGGCTGGTAATAACTGGGTGTGCTGCGAGTTTATTATGGGTTATATTTGGAAAAGAAGACATAGTTAGTGAGGTCTTTAACATACATCCAACTTGTATTACAGTTTAATAAGAAATGTTAACTTATTAAAAAGAAGCTTAACTTGATCAGAAAATATTTGGCATGGGATTTTACTTCCTCTTGGCATTTGCTTAAAATTTCTCTCTTTCTCTGTCCATTTAACCACTGCATTTCCCTCTAATCTACCAGTCTCAGTGTTTCCTTGTGTCCACGGGTTATATAGTGACTAATTGGTCTCCTCATTAATTTACTTTGTTAATGTAGAAACTGTTTTTTCAGTCCCATTTCAATTACATACCTCACACTCTTTTTAGAGCATGTGAACAGCTATGGTAGCCCTGTAGGGACATGGCTGTTGTCTATGAACAAACCCAGTGGAAAAAGATCTTGTGGTGAATTTACCTTCTATTAAAAAAATCTCACATTTTGTATTTAATTCATAAATGCCCTATGCCTTTGTGCAAGAATCTTTTTCAGCATTGTTTTTGTCCTCTCTGGGCAGCTGTAGAATCAGAAAGTAATGAAGCTAGGACTTGCTAAAATTAATTCTTGCTCAATACTAACTGAAAACAACAATATTAAAGCACCAGAAGTGTGTATTTCTGGTGCTTTATTTTTGTAAACAAAGCAATTTAGGTTGGATAACTTTTAGGTTGTCTCTCTCTGTCTCCATAGACCAGCTCTAATATAATTTACACTCCACACAAAGTCTCGTTAAATGATGTAAGCGCTCTGGAACACATGGCTAATTTGCATAAATCTAAAGTAGGCTGTGGACTTGACAAACACTACACTGTTCCTGTTTTGAATTTCTTTCCACTTCACTAAACCAGAGCAGCTACTATGACTCCTGTAGTGTCTTTCTGGTTCTGCAGAGTCATTAAGGACATAACCTGAGCTGCTCTGGAGCTGAAGCAATACGCAGTGTACAGCGCAAGGTTAGAGGAAATTTGAGTCACAATATGGCTACTTTTGACATGAAAAGCTTGGATTAATCCACTGGGTTCTGTGGAGCTTTAGTTGTCTATTTTCTCAGCTTAAAGTGTTATTTTGACGGTGATTATGCACTATTTTACATAATGCACCTTTTGAAATAAAGTTATTGTTTTTACTTTAGTTTCTTCTTAATTATTATCTCAAACTAACACTCACTAACACTCACACTCATTTCCCATTATTACATTTTGAGTCTCGGTGTGAGAAGACTAGATTATGTTTGTAAACAAACAGTATAATTTTTTTTCTGTTGCATGTGACTGTTTTGAAAGATTATATCCAGAGTTGAGAGTAATCCATTAATAACCTGTTCTCAATGGTGTGTACAACAATTCAGTTCAGACTCATTTCTAAAGATACATGAGCAAACAGAGCCAAGGCCCAGCTGCGTTTCACCATAATGGCATTTTTCTTTCAGAATGCCTAGTCACCATCTGTATTTCCGATCTCGCTTACATTACATCTTTGTCCAACCGTTTAAATCAGTAAAGTGTTTGTTTCTCTGCTTCATTTTGCTCTGTGTAATTCAATAAATGTGACAGGAACACATGACCCTCGGTACTTTCCTCGTTTTTGTTTCTGGGTACATCATGGATGAGGATAATTTTCTTAAAGCACTCTTTCTATGCTCTTAATTAAGTCACATTTAAACTGATGCAGTATCTTCTATGACAAGTTGTATGTCTGTATTGACATGATTGCTCTTGTTAATGTGGTACAAAGGTAGCTCTTAAAAGCTGTTTCCTGTTAGTATGGTAGTCTTTGTCTTGCAAGCTTTAAAAAAAAAGTCTCATTCTGTTGAGGTTATTGGATTTTAAATCAAGACCGGCCAAGATGGCAGCTGGTTTATTTGTCAACATCAGAATTGCTATTAGACAAAACTTTCTATTAATTTGTATTATCCTTATTTAGTAAAGGCTTTAATCTGCCTCCTTTACCTTTTGCTAGTTTCAGTACTCTAGTCTCCGGCACAATTACGTCTAGACCACAACACTTCAGTTTATTTATCAGTCAAGGTTAACAACATAACGACCTAATAATTTGTGACCTAATTGCTTGGTCTGTTTTTAATTTCTGGTTTAACAGACCAAGGTCTGGTTTATTAAGTTTCTTTCTTTCTAGTGCCATTTCTGTCTATTACCAATTTGTAAAAGCAGCTATATATACAGATATGTTAGTGTTACTGTGGTAATGGGACTGAATTGGGAACCACAACCTTAGATTTCTTTTGGCAAAGAAGAGGCTAATCTTTTGCTCAACATTTGGACTTAGATAAAACAAGGTCATTAAACTCTAGACTTTAGGTGAAGTGCATTAGTTGGTGCTTGATGGTGACCTGTACTTTTTTACTGTACAAAGTTGAATCCACTTGTATTTGCTCACAAAGCTTTGAGACAGGTTTGTTGAGCAGCTCCACACCTCATTACAGACTTATGAGATGTTGAAACAATGAACTGAAATGCTGAAATGGAATTTGATCTGCACATTCAATCTGTATTTTATCGTAACTGCTGTATCAACAATCACAGAGAGCTGCTTGTGACACAATGATATTAATTAAGACATTTAAACACACAAAAGCTGGCTGAAGAGTGCTTTAAATTAAAGTGGGACCAGTGAAAGTTTGTCCTGAGATTGAATCTTTATTACTTCTACTAATTTTAAATATTGCAGCCTTTTTGGCACTATATAAAATGAATAAACCCTAACCATAAGTTCTGTGTGTGTAGTTTATGATGGCATGTGGTGGTAAAAGTGCGTCCTTTTTAAGGGCATGTGAACAGCTATGGTAGCCCTGTAGGGACATGCTGTTCTCTATGAACAAACCCAGTGGAAATAGGTCTGATTGTGATTACACTTGGAAAAAAAAAAATATTGTAAACCTTCAGCTAGAATATATGCTCAAAAATAAAAAATAAATGTGCTTCTCTTCCAGCAGTGCTCAGTTTGTCCTCTTTGTGCAGCTGTAGAAACATGAACGGGAAGTAATATAGATTCCTCGGCGCAATGACTTTCAAAAGGTCTATTATTTATTTTTTATTTTAACACAATTATCTTTGAAATACAGAGTTGTGACTGATTTATTAGGGCAACATTTTTTACAATATATACCTTACATTATATATACATTTTTAATTTATATTTGGAGCTCCATGTTACAATCTTTCAATACAGTTTATATTCATGCTGCAAATGGAAAATAAACTGAACTGAGTTTCCAGAAAAAGGAATTAGTCTGACCAAATTCTGGCTGCACGTTTGTTCCTGTCTGTAAATGTGGACCTGCAACTGATAAATATCTGTTTGAGCTGTGAGGAAAGTTAAGCTCTGAAATAGTTTCTGAAATGGTTGGTAAACACCATTTTCTCATGCCAGACTTCAGTTTAATCAAAGACAACGTGGCATAGGATAACCTTGATTGTTGACTTTTACCTGACAGTCATATTGAAACTTTTTTTTTAGTTTTCATTGTAACTGAAGTCTCTTTTCTTCTCGCACTAATATACCGTCTTAGTCAGCCTTGTTCCTCATTTACGCTCTACCTGTGACACAGCAAAAAGCAAAGCCGCTCTTTTTTATGCTGTGTTCTGAAAAAGCCAACCAGCTGCTTGTGTGACATTAAATGCACACGCCACATAAGCTCTTTACACAATGAGGCCAAGTGAATAAACAACACTAAACAAAGCTCTATATAAAACTAAAACCAAAATTTGCATAAATAAACAAATGCTGAAAATTAATGACACTATTTACTTGTGTGGGATAAAGACGGGATCATATTATACGTCACTTTTTAGGATGAGACGAGAAAGACTGGAATATCCCGGGAAGGAAAAGTGAGGATAAAAAGCTTTCAGAATATATAAATAGTCATCAAACAATACTGAACTGAACTGAGCTAATCCATTTCTGTGATTTGTTCAAATGCAGACTGGTGTCTTAAAGAGCAGCGGGGCAGGACGGGAGAGGTGCGAGCTGGAACTTTGGTCTTCCCCTGAGTGCACCCCTCAGCCATGGATGACCGCTCCTCACTGCGCAAAGTCAGCAGCTCCACCGAGTCCGTGGCCACCGTCACCAGCGAGGAGTTTGTCCTGGTACAGTCCAGCGCCGGGTCGCCTCAGGGTTCAGAGGGCAAACCCAGACTAAAGGTCAGAGTCAACACCACCTGTCCTGGAACAGGCATGGGACGGTTTGAGAGACTAGTCGTTAGAATTGTTAAATGCAAATACAATTCTTTCAGGTAAATGACAGGACACATTTCCACGGGTTGCATTGGTGTTACAGGTCTTTTCATGTGGCCACAACAACGAGTGATAGAGAAACAGATGCTCTCACTACTTTTGTTTTGAATATACCGCCTCCATCTGAATAGTCCCACACAAACTCATTACAAGAGTCATATACACGCTCATGTCGCATTTGTCTTTGTTCTTCCTCTTTATTTTTATAGTGCAAACGCTTAAAGAGATATGTTAAATAGAGAAGCTGCTTTGGAAATGTCAGTAGTTTCTGGTCTTGTCTCATTGGCTCATGTGAAGAACAGTGTAACTGGAATGTCATGCTAATAGTGGTTTTTATACTGTGATAAATCTTGAAACCAGTTATTGTCCCACTGCCTACTCTGAAAAAATGTTCAGTACATATGCAAATAAAATGAGAAATTAGTAAAGTGAAAAAAACTTAATGTTACTCTGGAAATTAATACAATAAAGTATTTTTTTAATGTAAAAAGTCAGTTATGTTTTTGGATATGATCATAATAACAGTGAAATGGCATTTACCACAAATGTTCATGACTGAACTCAATTTATTAAAACAATTGGGTCTAAATTTATATATAAATTCTACTAACTTCACATTTAATTTAATTTTCAGTAGCTCTATTTCTTACATGACATAATACAAAATGCTATGTCATTAGAAAAATGTGTAGGCCTGATGGAGTGGGCCATGTTATTTTTAAACCATTTAGACTTTGGCTGTGATAAATTTCACAATTTGTAACAATCTGTAAATTGGACTCTCCTTTATCACTTAATACTACAATTTGGATTATTTTTTTTGCCTGACAAACCACACATCTGTTAAATTTACCTATCACATCAACTATATACAGTACATTTGATTAGAGACTTATTTCTGGTGTCTGTACCGACTGTAATAATGCATTTGTAACTTATTTTAACTTCTGTTTTTCTTCAGATGTCTTGTAATGGAAATGAGCAGTTGGAGAAAGCGATGGAGGAAGTGTTGGACGATGATGATGATGATGATGACGACAAGGAAGTAAAAGAGGAAAAGAGCAGCACTGAAAAAATGGAGAAACATAAAGACCCAGAAAGCCAAGTCCTGGGACCCACAGCTCCAGGTATAGATTCCAAATATATAACATTAGACTGACGTTTTCCATTTAGTTTAACTGTATACGCTGACTTTTGCACCTTTCAGTACTGCATCTTGTCTCACAGTGAAAATGTTGTGAAAGTTGTAGTTGGTGCTGTATTTCTGCTGACTGAATGGGAAATGGTTGTTGTGGTGTTGAATCAGAGCCAGTCAGCAGTGGAAGTGCATGTGCTGCCCTCATTGTTCTACTTCCTGTTTGTTATGTGTCACACTTCCAGGTAAAAAAATGAAACACGGCACAATCCCCATACAAATCATCCATTGCTCTTTTTTACTTTCTGTTTTCCTTATTCATTTCTAGTTATTTTAGGATACTGTCTGACTGATCCTATTTTTATACTCTCTGACTTTTGCCCCAGATCTCACTTCTTCATGACATCTTTTCAAATCCAGACCCAGGACACGATATCTTGTATATCTTACTCTGTGGTGGGGTTTTGGATGTATTTAGGGCAACACTACTGCATGCTATCATTTGTTAGAATCTGTGGCTTATGCACCTTTTACTGTTGTTGTCAAAGTCATTGTCTTGGCAATTATTGATGGCCTAATTGTAACACTAACATTGCACTAAAACATAACCATCAACCTATGAAGTTTGTGTTTTTCTGTAGTATGGCTGTTCTGTAAATAGTTTGTTTATTAACTTATGTAGATGCACTAGTAGCACTAGACAATAGTGTTGTAGTTAAGACCCCAGGAACCATAACCAATAATATAATTGTAGTATTTTACATTAGAATGAAACAACTGGAAGGTTTTATTCAGTAATGTGGAGAAATAAAGTAGCTGTGGTCGGGGCTAGTCTAAACTACTCTTAAGACCTGTTTTAAGACCAAGCCTGGCCTGAGAACTACAGAACAGAATGTAGTAACCAATTTTATTGTCTGGATGAGAGCACATTTTAAACTTATACTGAATACTGAATAGAGGGACTGTAAATACTGTCCTTTTATAAAAACCTCTAGTGTACTTCTGAACAAATAGTCATTCTCTTTCTTAAATCATATGGCTAAATACCACAAGAGCAAGGCATGCTTCATTTAAAGCCATTTTGTGTTTCTAAGGGTACTCTATTGTTTTCTTCTATCTTTTATTTTACCTTTTTAAAATAATAAAAAATCTCCTTGTGGATTAATAAAGTTTATCTTATCTTCTAGTAACTGTACCTCACTGAAACACAAGTGAGGGTTTACCAACATTGTACTGTATGCATATTTGGTTGGCATCTAATCCCTTAACAATATAAATATGTACTGTATTAATCAGACCTGTACTGTACTACATCAGTTAAAAAATGTGCCTTTATTCAGTGTTTAAAATGTTCCTCACATTAAAGTAGGCTTCTGTTTGCTTTCAGCAGCTAGTTGGAGCTTAGCTGAGACAACAGCTGATTGTCATTTACTTTTGCTAAAAACTATCTCAACCAGCACTTTTACTCCAAGAAATCCTGAACTGATGACAAAAAAGGCCCATTCTTTTCAGTTTTTTGTCAAACACTATGAATTAAAAGTACACATTGCAGCCTATTTAAAATAACCTGTCCATTTTTCCTCAGATGCCAGTCCCGTACCACCCCGTCCCACTGTCCTGGAAGAGGACAGCGTTCAGTTCAACAAACTCTCCTACTTAGGCTGCACCTGGGTCAAAGCTCCACGTAATGAGGCTGAAGCACAGAGAGCAATGGCCACCCTTCGAGCTGAGAGCGCCATCCCTATTCCCATCACTCTGCATGTCCCTGTGGACCGGACGGCTCTGTCAGGTCAGCAGCACATTCAGGATTGTGGGGATAACTCCTTTTAGGCAGGACTTTAAACTAACTTTCCCATTGGTTGAATTGATGTTACTCGTCTATTCATTTGTCCACATGAATAACTGGTTTGAAAGAAAGGGTTTTAACAGAGATGCTTTAGTTTAACAGCCTCCTTCTTTTATTTTTCAGTATTTTTTATTGCATTTTTTAAACATTAAAAACTCAAAACTTCCACACAGACACAAACATGCATACAGGAGGAGAGAGAGGATATAATACACAATTTACAAAGTTCCCTGAAACAATATATTTAATCGAAAAAATTAAATAAAGTCACAGGTTACTGAATTCAAATAATGCAACAAAGGCTTTTCCATTTGAACAAAAATGCCCTCTCTGGCCAAAATTCGGACATTGCTGTCCTCAAAAGAATGCCCTTTCTCTTTGAGGTGGAGGTGGACTGCAGACTCAGGTCCTCCAGGATTGGCTCTTCTGTGCTGATACATCCTCTTGTGCAGCTGGTGTTGCAGTGTTGAAACCTAAACCAGAACAGTTTCTGAACAAGAACAACACCTGAATGGAACAGTGTCATTAACGACTCATCTGAGCCTTCAAAGACTCTCACTTAAGGAATCACACTGCCTTTTCAGAGCTAACGACTATGAGACCAGAACAGCCTGGTTCCATTAGAGTTAGTTTCAAGTCAAACCCCTCCCTCTAGAGATATAAGCTCAGCTCGCTAACCAATTGATCTCAAAATTGTTAGACTTTACTTTACGTCCTGGATGACCAAGAACCTTCACAGATTTATATGCCTAAGTTTTTCCAGTTTTTCGGGATTGCATTGAGTAACTCATGAAGCCAGTATCTAAAGCCTGGTGGAGAGGGTGTGGTCCATTCTTTGAGAACAGCCTCCTTCCTAATAGTGTCACTCAGTCATTACCTTCAAAGAGGTTCATGTGAAGTCAGGGCTGTTGGATGACTTTATCTCTTTGCCCTTTTCCTGGGTTTACCAAAGGTTACTACAATTGGTTAATGCAGATCCAGTTATTACAGTAAACCACTAACATGACAGTTTATTCAATATTTTTATGGTGAAAAAGGTTAAATAGTTAAGTTAAATATAGCAGCTGTTCTGTAAATGTGTATTTTGGAACTTTCTGATCTTGTCTCATATACCCATTTTACAAGAACCATAATGGTTTGTCTTTTTTAATGACACAAAAAACGCAGTTTACTCTGAAACTTGTTATTTTTCTTAAGTCCCTACAGGAGAGTGCAATAAATTATTACTTTCTTAGTCTGCTGCTATGACTTCTGAATATATTCAGTTGTTAAAATTCTCTAATAGAAACTGACTTAAATAGTTCACTTTTTCAGAGGAAATAAGACGTGACCTTGTTATAACAGTGGAATCATAGGGTAGTGTGAATCTGACACTGTAGCTTCTGTGTGAAAGGAAGCACACTTGTTAAACCTCAACTTGTGAAAAATCTTTTTTTTTTTAGGATTGTCGACCAGGCGTCTGCGACTGAGATTGCCTCCTTCCCTATCTACAAAGTGTTGTTTTGTGCTCGAGGCGAAGGTTCAGTGGAAAGCGACTGTTTCTCTTTCACCGAAAGCTACAGAAGTTCAGAAGACTTTCAAATTCACGTCTTCTCCTGCCACATCAAAGAGGCAGTAAGTTACAGCACAACAAAATAATTGCATCTCAAAATGAAAGCAAAAAATTACAAATGTTTCATAGAATATCATTGCTTTATTTTGTAAAACATAATAATTGCAGGGAAACAGCAGAGGGCACTGTTGTTCTCTCTTGTGCACATTTCTAAACTTGTCTTTGACACTGTTTCTTCTCCGTTTGCTTTTTTATCATTGATTTTTTTAATCTTTGTTCTTGGGTGAACTTCTAATTTGCTCATAATGCACAAATTCTTCTTTTTCACACAGGTCTCTAATACAGTCAGTACAGTTTTTACACCAGTTACAACAAAATACCCTTACTTTAAACTGAATAGAAGGAAGAAGTTACAATTGTTTTATAAAATATCATTGCATTGTTTTGGAAAGTCATTTGCTTTATCCCAATATCCACACATGTGCCCCAAGGTGGGTGCACTCCACTTGCAAATCTCTGCACCATTACCTCCAAAGAGTGCAACAGATCTTTGCTGAAGGATATTACCCAGAATCCTTTTCTTTGTAAAGTTTTAAATGAAGTGGCTGTTGTTTCTAAGCAACAAAGAACAACAAGCAAAAAAATAAGCAACCGTGTATAATGTTGAAGATGTGAAAACGCATTGACAGCTTAACCGGAAAGTAACATTTAAAGTTTAAAGACGCCTTTCTGTGATCTGAGTTATCTGGTGCTGTTGGCTTTGTTTATTCCAGCATCAGTTTAGTGAACATTGCCTGAAAAATTGGCTTTGAGTTTGCCATTTCTTGCTTGTTGTTATGAAAACTAGAGTTACATAGAAAAGTAATGTGTTCTTTTTAACCGCTTCAGTCCCTTGTGCACCTTTTATTTTATTTATTTATTTTTTCCTTTCTATGTTTATTTCGATAACATTAATATTTAAAGCATACATAAGTCCTTTCATGGTTCATTCTTTTTGAATTGGATGTCTTTGAACTCCTGTTTCTGTAGTTCATATCTCTTGTTCTTTTTTTCACACAGGTCAGCCGTATCCTGTATAGTTTTTCTACAGCCTTTCGCCGTTCCTCTAAACCCACAGACATCAGGGACGGAGCACTGCCCAATCCACCCAACGGCGACCTCTACACCTTCACTGTGTCGTTGGACATCAAAGAGGACGACGGAAAAGGCAACTATAGGTACTTCATACTCGCCTTTAACTCATCTTTTGTCATACTCTCACATTAAGGATGACAAAGATGGAGCCCATGGGCCACATAGATGTAAACTGTCTCCCTTTCCTTTGTCCTCTTCACAGTTCTGTGCCTAAAGACAGAGATAAATACTACTTCAAACTACGACAGAATATACAGAAGAAAGTCTTGATGTCAGTTCAACAGATTGGCAACAAGGAGCTGGGCATTGAAAGGTAACGAGTGGGATCTATAACTTAATGGGTGATAAAACAATATTTAGTCTGATTATTTCAGGTTTTGTCAAGTTAAGTATAGCCACGTCACAAAATCTGTGCTTGGAGGGGCCTAAATAATTAATGATGACACTAAAGAGGAAAAAGTAGTCATTTTTACATTTAGAGTAAATTTGTTGTGTACATTTTGTTAAAACAAGATCAGTGGGGTCTTCTGCAAATTAGCCATGTACTTCAATTTAACAAAGCTCATTTCCTGTTTTTAAACAAGACTTTGAGGCATTTACATTGCAGTAAACACTGTTGGTGCAGTCAGAGAGGGCATATTGGAGCTGCATTATCCTAAATATAAAACCAAAAGGCCTTGAAAGTGTGCATCTTGTAGTAGTGCTTGTCCTACTGCTAAAACTGCTGCTGCTTTGCTTGTATTGGTTTTGTTGACATTGCACATAAAGAAAAAAAACAACACACTTTTTATATCCGTTTCTTGAGACAGGTGTGTAGAAAAAGAGAGTGCATAAAATTATTAAAATTGTAAGATTTATTTACAAATCAAAGAACTGTTGCATCAGCACTTGAGCTTAATCAGGCAAAAAAAATATGGAACCAGGTAAAAAGAAAAATCATATTATTAATATTCATATCACTCAAAACTCAAAAATCTGTCTTGACCTGCTGCAAGCAAAATATTCACGGCCATTGCTGTGGCAGCACTGACAGCTCTGGGCGTGTTTCAGGTTGGAAGATATAGCAACCGTTTTTACCGTTACAAACGTAAGCAACATGACGCTGCTCTGATTAGATAAAACTGCAGTTGATAATTCCAACGCTTTCAGTGGGAGACCTTCCAGATGGTACTGTGGAGCAGACTATGTTCTGTGGAGCAGTATATCTGGCAGACTCAGGTTAGTTTACAGTAGTACATGCACAGACACACTTACGAGCACCATTGTATTGTTTTAAATAGCACTGCAATAGCACTGGAAAGAGCGGCGTTTGCAGAAAGAGGTTTATGCGGAGATGCTGCTGTCCTTTTTGCCTTTCTGCAGTCTCACTCATTTGTGTGTTTGTGTTTACACGCCGGAGCAGCAGGGCATGGTTGGAAGAACTAGGTCAACTTCATTTTCTTTCCACATTCCCTTGTCTCCCATTGCTACAGCTTGCCCTTTTCGATATTTATTGTGTCAGCAAAACTCTTTGTTTGGAAGCATTATTCACTGACTTTAAGTGCTTTAGTTTGTCAAGAGACAGTTTCTTTAAATAGTTACAGCCATGATTAATAAACCTGTTAGACTTTCTGTATGGATTTCTGCCTTACATTATCTCTCCTTTATTAAATCCAATTTTAGCACACAGATATAAATACTGGAATGTATTCTTATGTAATGCACTGCCAATATAGATATTCCCTTAGTGACCACTTGATGGCACCTTCACTCTAAAAGTAATTGACTTGACTTAGCAAAAATATTAACAAGGCTTGCCCAGATTCCCAGGACTTATCTGAGCCCATTGAAAGTGTGCATCTTGAAGTAGTAGCCTCTGTCCCAGTGCTAAAAATGCTGCCGCTTTGCTTATTTTTGTTTTGTGTTGACATTACACATAATGTATAAAGCAACCAAGCAAAAAAAAAAGGAGCACATCTGTTTTTGAGACAGGTGCACAGAGAAAAAAGTGCTTTACATGCAATATGAAAATAGTTTCCTGATATCAGTATTTGGCATTATCTGAACTCATTTACTCACTGCAGTGTGAAGTTGCATTTCTGGTTTAGAAATATTACACTGTCGTTAAGGTATTAAAGCCTTGAAAATGTGAGTGGGCTTTAGCTTTGACAGTCACTCCAACTAGCCAATTTTATGGATTGGATTTTATATTTGCAAGTTTTAAACATATACAATAAGAGACTGCTCTTTTGTATTTCTTTGCCTTCAATACTATGCATTTTCAAGAAAATAAGCTTTAAGATTATCATATCAGAGCATGTGGTGGAGAGGTAAGATAATAAGAGATTGGGGGTTCAAATCCCTTGGGGAGCAGCTCCTGCTACAGTCCCAGTCCGACAGTCCCCAACCTTGGTAAAGGTAAAGGGTTGCGTCAGGAAGGGCAGACAGTTTAAAAACCTTGTCATGGTACTCATGTGAACTACTTTGGTGTGTGATAAGCCAAAAGGCGCTTTGAAATGTATTGGCACATTAAAGTCAGCAACATAATAGCATATAAAACATATTTCGCAAACTAAATTGTTGCCTGTGGAAATACATCAAACGGTTGCAAGTAAAAGGGGCAAGTAACTTTTTAACACTAACACTAGCTACAATGTCAAGCCCTGACTAATGGGTCATGCATCAGTACTGCGCCGTGCGGCTGTGGCAGCCAGTCCGTGAAGCTGAGTGACTGAGTCACTTGTCCATGATGGATGTTGAGCTAAAGGCCAATAGAATTTCCCTTTTTGAAATAAATAAAAGTATCTATTTATCTATCTATGGAGATGGTAAATGTAGAGTGACCTGCATATTATGCTGTGTTAAAGTGTCAAGATTTGCAAAAAAAATGTCTCCATATAAACAATAAACCTGGATTAAACAGTAAAAATCAACATGGCTGTGAAATCCCTGTATGGTTTATAACTATTAAACCATACTTTTCTTTACTTAGAGAAACTGTGAGTCTTTAGTGTAGGTTTATCTGTGTTCTCCTTGAATGCATGAGGTCAGAGCACAACATGTCCGAATCTTTAGGCTGCTGGAGCACAGCCATCTGCAGCAGAGCCAACTGAGTGTTTTATTAGCTCTAGGACTCTGACTTAGCAGGCTAGGGTTATGCCAAGCTGCACGGGTTATCAACATAATTCTATACCTTTTTTTTTTAATAATTTTTTTTTTTTTTTCACATTCAAAGCAGTTTGTGCCCAACATTGTCCAAGTTTTCTGATTGACATTTGCTAACTTTGGATGTTGTATCACTAACTTATCTGTGTAAATGTGTATTATAACACAAGTACATCAAAATATAGTTATTATATAATCTTTTTTGATTTGAAATTGATTGTTTTAAGCTCCATTGAACCCAGTGGAGAGAGACATTCTTTACTATAGCTGCCAAACTGAGCACTGTGGGAGAAGAAGCACACTCATTGTACTTATTTAACACAGATGTTTTGCTTATGTTTTAGGACATTTTTGAACTAAATTAATTATGCCATAAACCATAGCTGTTCACATGCTCTGAAAAAGAGGTGGTTTTTTAAAACCTTAAATTCTTCTGCTGTAATACAAAATAATTTGATTGTAAATTGTTTTCTTTAAACTTTGAACCCAATGGACAGACATTTTACATGCTACAAACTATTTGTGTAGCACATGTCTTCATTTATTTATTAGCTGTTCACATGCTCTGAAAAAGAGGTGGTTTTTAAACCGTAAATTCTTCTGCTGTAATAAAGAAACGGGAAAAAATATAAAAAATAGATGGCACTTTAATGCTACAAAATAATTTGTGTATGTCTGTTTTCTTTTTCAGGTGTTTTGGGATGCTGCTGAGCCCAGGACAGAAAGTATGCAACAGTGACATGCACCTACTAGAAATGGTTAGCACATGTCTTCATTTATTTATTGAATGTTTTTAGATTGGGACATAATCAGATCAGAGTTGGCTATAACTGATGTATATACTGTATATAATTTCTATTTAAAAAATATATAAATTATGTTTTTATGCACTACAGCAGTTACAGCCAAGGCAAATTTGTCAATGATTAATATTGTGAAGATTATATACGAGTATACAAGTATTACACAAAACATAACATAATTTTTTTCTTCAATAGGAGTCAATGGGTAAGAGCTCTGACGGTGCTACAACATTAGTATTGAGAAAGGCTTTTTGTTTGAACAAAGCCAAGCCAAATGTCCCTGTGTTTAATTCACTTATTGAAATGAGGTAATTTGAAAGTGTAAAAAGCATTTTGCAGAAGGATTTATTCCCTTACATTGTTGTGACAAATGAGTCGAGGGACTGTTCGCAGCTCAAGGTCACATCAGGGATTTATGCAATGCTTGCACTGGAGCTTGGATGTGATAATTGCATTCATCCATTTTCCAGCACAACGTCTATCCTTCTACTTGGTCCTTTGACCCAAACCTGTCAGAACTTGGCATATTTTCACAAACTGAGGCACAAAAACTTGGAGTAATGTAACAGGGCCGGCGGGTCTCTGAGGTTTGCACACTTTGCTGAGTTTCCCCTTTTTGGGAATTGAGTTTTGGTTAACACTATAATTGCACAATTCCAGAAGAAAATAATGCTGCAGAGTAAGTTTTTTTTTTTTTATTAAATAGTTACAGAGGTGATTACATTTCCAAAAAAACACTTTTTACTTTTAAGTAAATATTGGAGAAAGAAAATGTGTCCTGCCTTAAACAAATACATTTGACCATTTGTGCTGTCAAATTGTTGAATCCAAAACCATATTATGTGTTTAAATTAACTTAAGGTAAAGTTTGGAAGAAGAATGAGTGAGACTATTGAGAGGGAGGCTGTTATTCAAAACAAACTTGCTCCATTCTCTTTAATCACTTGTTTATGTGCCTATATTAATGTATATAGTAAAAATAGTGCAGCCAATGGAAAAGGCGCATTTAAAACAACCTCAGTTGACCAAAGTCGGCAGAGGGAAGTTGTTCCACAATTTAGGAGCAGCTACTGAAATGTCTCTGTCACCTCTAGTTGTGAGCCTGAATATAGGCACAGCCTAAAGAAGCTGGTCTGCAGACCTCAAGGCTCTGGGAAGAGTATAACGCTGCAGCAGCTCTCGCCCTGCCTCAAGGGACTGCATTCAATTATTTAGAAGAATTGTAGTCTATTTGTGCTTTACTTTTACCTATTTCTCAGATTAGTTAAGTTTACCTTGAAATTGAAAGCATTTAAAGTGTTAACTATAACTTTGTTTACTGTAATATTTCACAAGGTTTCTTATACTATCAGATTCTCATACCTTCTCATCCCAGAGGCTGACTTTGAATTAAAGGTCTGTCAGTGCAATGTGGCTCTGAAAAGTTCAGCAGTGTAAAATTTTAACCACATCAACGCAGAATGACATAAAGATGTAAAAATTCTGCACTAATTCAAAGGGTTTTCACAGATGCCTAAAATCCTGCCCAAAAATCCTGTACTGAAAATAGACTTTAGATTAAGTGCTTGAAATCAATCCAGTTGTAACAAACTGAATTTTGGTGAAAAACTAGACTAAAGAGCACAAATGTGAACATCAATGGTTGTCTTGTCAGCCCTGTGATTAAGAAAAAATGAGAAAAGTAACTGTTTTGTCTGTTTTTTTCAGATAAGCAGGTGTATCTGACAGTGGCTGTGGACCTGGTGGTGACTGAGGTGTTGGAGCCAGTCCGTTTTCTTTTGGAAACACTGGTCAGAGTTTATCCCTCGACTGAACGCTTCTGGTATTTCAGCCGCAAAACTTTCAGCGAGACCTTCTACCTCCAACTCAGACAGGTATCTTTACCGCAGTCATAAATGGACAACTCAACTTAAATTGTGTGTCACTACTTTATTATTAGCTTTGTTTTTGTACCACTACTGAGAGCATGCGCCAATGTCACATTCCTACTAAAACTCACTCCAAAACAACCACTAACTTGGCTGCCTTCAGTAGAGCAAGCTGTGAAAGCATTAACCACAAGATTATCTGCTTAAGATTACTCGACAGTGATCCTCAAGACATGCCAAACAAACAGTGGTCCTTAGATTTAAGCTACGACCAAAACCACTCCCAGATCACTATATAGTGACTGCACCCTTCTGTAATGGTTGTAATCTCAAATATAGGTCCCTCAAAGTTTCCACAATGCATCATAAAATGTTGTGAACAGATAATGACAAGACAAAAGTTAGACTTCTCTAGCAAGGAAATTCATTTTAATGGGTATTAATTAAGTCATTAAAATGTAAAATTTACTTTGTATAGCTTTTCTTGTAAGAAAAAATAGAGTAGCAATAATCCATTCAGTTGTGTTCATTAATGTGACAAGAAATGCTGTAGATAACAATTAAACTTATAATCTTTGTTTAAAGTGTTGCCAGAGATTATTACAATTGTTGTTTAGGCCAACAACAAAAAAACTGTGTATTGAGTGGTTTTGGACACGGACATATAACCGAGAGTCAGGTTTCTTTATATTTATAGGTAGATACATTTATAGATCAGATATTGATGCAAAACAAAGCCTTAAGGTCTACAACCTGAGCCTAATACTTGTTTAAAACTGTCTGTAATGACGGTTAACATTAACATGTGTCAAGATTTTTTCTCAAAAGGCTTATCACCATTGCCACAATTTTAATAGATGCTTAAAAACTACAAATGACAAACGTTTTATAAACAAGTTGACAATACAACAATTTAACCAAAAGTCTGTCAAACGGGACACAAGAAGTGACCCCAACTCCACATTTCAGATGCGCTTCATCATTTCATGTCAGGGTAAGAACAAAATGATTTGAGGCGACATATTTTATAGTAAAAAGTTACATTATGTTTAAATCTTTATTTAAAGAGGTTGAGCATATTAACCCATGAAGTTTAATTTAGAAAAAAAAAATTGCCTTGAGTGATATTCAACTTGTTCTTTCTCTCTACTAACACACAACCTGTTCCAGATATTCAAAACATAAAAAATATCTAGTGCCCAAATTGTACAGTTTACTCAACAGCTGCAGATGCTTAAAACAAAAACACACTTGAGCATAAGCCTTTTCTCCTCTGTTAAAAAGCAGATGTCTGTTGTGGGCCGCAGGGAGCAGGCGAACCAGTGGAGTGTGGGGAAGCTTCTGATTGTAGGGAGCTAATAAGAGGCTCTGTCTCATTATTGGCGTGCGGATAATTAACAGCGGTGCTCTGAATCGTGCGCCTGATTGCTTCTCGAGTTATCTTCCTGTAAATGGAAGAGTGTTGGACGAGTGCAGTGGTTAAGAGTTAATTAAAAGATAATATTGTATTGTAGGTTTGGAAGAAGATAAAAATCGCAGGTGAAACATAGAAAATAGAAATATTACATAGTATTTTGCTTTATTTTTATTTTTCAAAATTGGGAATCCGAGGCCACTTTTGCACCAAATTTTCCTTGTGTTTGACAACTTCTCAGAATGTTTTCTTTGTCTATTTTATTTTAATGGAAATGGAATTGCTTGTCTGCGTTTGTAGGCCAGACAACCTTAAGTTGCCGAAGAACCAAGGTTTGCTTATTGTGCCAGAAAAAAGTATTCAATAGTATTTAAAGAAAATCATTTTTAGCTACAGTAAATTAAACTTTTACCTTTACCTGTGAAGGTTTCATAAGTTGTTGTCACAAAATGATGATGATGCCAAAACTTCAGCAGATTTTTCCTCTAAAAATAGAACAGGTTAGACAATCCCTCAGAATTGTGCTCCCATCACTGGCTGGATTAGTCATTAGACTCGGTGCGAGTGGGCAGATCAATGCGGCCCATTGATCGGTTCCAGCAGGTGGAGGAGAAAGACAACAGCGCTATACAGTAATTGAATAGACTGAAATAAACAGAGTAGCCTAAGTCAGAGAGAGATGGGGAGGTCTTTTGTATGGGTCTTTATATTCTTTCATCTTAGTCTTCATAAGTGATTGTGGATTTTAAAGACACAAAATCAATATCACATTTCCAGTCTAAGATCTAAAATTCTCTTTTTGGTCCGTATGAGTAAAAGTTAAATCAATGTTTTCTCTGGTTTTGAATGAACTCCAGCCACTTGTGTTACAGATCAGGAGCATTTCCCTTTTTCCTTGCGCGAGCTATGATTGTCTGAGAGCGACACACCTAGAAACCTCCCTTTCTTGTGAACAAAGTGGAAAATGGTAAAATATAGGCCTGACAAAGAGGCAGTATATTCTCCTTCACATTGAGTGGCATAGGTGTGGAAAAAAATAGTGATGCTCCGATTGATCGGCCACCGATCATGATCGGCCGATATTGACTAAAAATAGCTGATTGCGTGACGTAAATCGTGCGACTTTTTCACACATGTATGCACGGCGCGCGGCACAGGTACACAACAGCAGAGCGGAGCTTGTCAGTGGCAACATGAGCTCTCCCGTCTGGAAGTTTTTCAAAGTGTCCGATAAAGACGTAAAGTTAGCCGTTTGCAATGTATGTCGTGATGAAATCCCTCGAGGTGGAAGCAAGCAACGTCATTTTAACACCACTAACATGAGAAGGCATCTTAGAACACGCCATACACCTGAATACGCAGAGTATGAGAAATATAAACCAACCGTCTACAGTTTTTTTTTTCTCAATACAGTTAATTTAGAGTTGGTTTCATTTCTACAAATGGTGCAAACTCTGCATGATTATGGATAAAAGATTCCCATTCCCCTGCCATTCTGTGATCGGCAGTGATCGGCAATTGGCAGATCATGATTTTGGTGATCAGTAATCGGTGATCGGCCCCCAAAATGCTGATCAGAGCATCTCTAGAAAAAAAAGAATATTCAATGTGTGAGGATTAATTAAAACCTACATAAAAATCTTATTATGCCTTTTAATTCATTACCAAAAAAGACCACAATTGTGTCTACATCAGTTACTGATGTGGTACTCAACATTGGTCTTAAGACTCAATTCCTAAAAGTCTTGGTCTTGGAAATCAAGACCAACCAAGACCACAAATGCCATATTTGTCTGTTCTCCTGTATACAATTAAAAACCTGCCCTTTAACATCCTTTTATCATTACAGTTAGAACACTGGTTTTGGTTTTGTTTCGGTCTTGACCTGTTCTCGCCCTGACTTGGTCTTGACTCGGTCTACGACGTAGATACCTGAAAGTCTTGGTCTCCTTGTCTTGGTCTTGATACCCTCTGGTCTCGTCAATGCGGTCTTGACTACAACACCTCAACATTAAAAGGAAATCTTCTTGGTTGCATTTGAATATGCCTTTAAATACAACAACAACAACAAAAATATAACTTATTCCTATTTTTTTCTCAAAACGTCTAGTATTTAAGAGTATTAGACCTTGACTTGCTTGGACTTGTAGTGTTTGAATTTTAACCATTCTCAAAGTCTGTTTTCATGTATTTAGATTTGACCTTGAATCACTCACTCCTTAAAAGTCTTTACTCTCAATCATGTTGAGTTTGTGATCTTATTTTAGTCCTATATCTTGCTATATCTAATGCTTCTTAAGTTTTGTTACATAAGATTGGACATAGATTATACTCTCTGGCATGTTTCTCATTTAGTGGCTTGCTCATATCTACATCAGGACTTGCTGTGCTTGTTCGAACAGAGTTTTGAGTACTGGAATTGGGGATACAATACTGAAAGCTGCAGAGACACAGATAAAGGCTCAAGGCCAAGCTTTTATTTTTCCTTGTTGCGAACCAAAAGAAAAAATAGGGCGAGGGGCGAGGTTAGAATTTTGAGTGAGGTTACAATCTTTTACATTTTTGATTTTCCGACAGAACATTTTGTTGAATTCCTACATTTTTGCATCACGGTTTAGTCAATAAAAAAAATATAAAGATTCAATTGCTTGTTATCAATTACTGCTACTGATGTATTTGAATTGTTGGGACTTTGATAACACAATAAATGAGCATAAAAATGAATAAGAGACCTGAAAACTAACCTGGTTCCAACTGCTTTTCATTGAGACATGAATTAAGCTTGTACCTTCTAATTATCTCAGTGTTAGATTGGTCTATTTTAAAAACATCACACATCATTTGAAACAGGTTTTAAATTAATATTATCTCACTTATGTTCATTTCTTTGTAGACATGATTGATTTTTGCAGGAAAAGTTCTCGAGTGTGTCTCTGTTTGTGTGTTTTTACAGAGCTCTCCAGAGAAGCTTGGTCAAAGCGATGCTGTTTTTGAAGTGGTGAGCCTTCAGAGAGAAGCCGACAGGAACAATGAAGAGAAAACACAACAGTCTTCAGCCACTGAGGAAGATGAGCCAGATGAAGGTTTGGCCTTGTTTTCCTGTTTAGCTTTACTTTAGTGGTTTCTACAGTCATCAGGACAAGTCAAATGCATATTATGTATTTAAAAATGAATACATATTTTCCAGGCTGTTGATGTATGCTTGAGAACAGTCTTTGGTCAATAACGGTGTGTAGAATTAGTTTCAAATTAGTTTTACTTGGTCGATATTAGGCATAGAGCTATCTGGATTTTAAAACCAGACTGACCAAGACCACAGCTGGTTAATTTGTCCACATTATTCTTGTGATTGGATGAAAACTTTAATCATTTAAACTCATTTAATTTAACAAATGCCCTTCTAACTCTGCCTCCTTCACCAAATGCTAACCCCTTCTTGGACTGGACTTGTAGTGTTTGGACTTTATAACTGTTCCTTGAAGTCTTCCAATGCACCATAAACTGTTTTTGGGCTAGCCCTTAAAGCAGGGATGGGCAATTATTTTCCCCCGAGGGCCACATTAGAGCATGGAATTCCTGTGGAGGAACCGGGCCAACACAGTCACTCGTACTCAATAAAAACCCATTTCTTTTGCCTATAATTCAAAGTTTGAACTATAGAAGCTTAATGTAACCCGTTATGGATAAAAGCGTCTGCTAAATGACTAAATGTAAACGTGTAGAGATGATGGCTTTATAAAAGGTTGTTACCATTTGGAGTATGTTACATAGTAGAATCAACTAATCACTGCAAAATATTGAAGGAAAAATATATGCAGTGTTTAAGCATGATTTACAATATTAGTAAATGCCTGATTAAATCGCACAACAGGGCGGATGTGGCCCCCGGGCCTTAGTTTGCCCACCCCTACCTTTAAAGTCTGGGTCTTATTACACTAGTGTAGTCTAGACTATAAAATGTACCTTTTTTCTAACACCTTTGGATCACCCTGTCTCTTTAACACTACTCAGTATTTATTACAAATGGAATGGGCCTTACTAGTGATGCGCGGGTCGTCTCGTAACCCGCGGACCCCGCGGGTACCCGAGGGTCGGGTTGGGGCGGGTGAAGAAATTGTCACTTTATTTGCGGGGCGGGTTGGGGCGAGTCATTAAAAACAAAATGTAAAATCCATGTATGTTGCGTGCAATTTACAGCCTATATTAAATATTTGGGAATATCTATTTACATATTTTATTAGTTTTTTTGTAAGGTTACCCGACGCTTGCGTGATGTCTCCAAACATTTGGCGTCACATGCGCGAAGCAGCTCCGCGCCGCTGCCTGCCAGTCACAACAAAAGCGGAGAAGATGGAAGACGAGGTGCGGAGAAATTGAGGTCGGGAATGTACATAATAATTAAAAAAAAAGGTCAGGCTGCTAAGTCTAATGTTTGGGACCGGTTCTCAGAAATAGTTGCAGCAGGAGACAACCGCAGTATCGGCTACGTGAAGTGCAACTCGTGTGAAAAAATATACAAACATGAGAGCCACAAAACGGGCACTTCCAGCCAGTTTAAAGAGCGATGTTTCCAAACACTTTCAGACTGAAATAAAGGCTGTTTTCATTTACATTACAATGCCTAATAGGCTATGTCTATTTAATGGTCGCGGGTGCGGGGCGGGTTATAAAAATAGAACAGTGGTGCGGGGCGGACTGGGGCGGGCCAATAATTTCATAAAAACGGGACCCGCGGGTTGGAAAAAAAGCCGACCCGCGCATCACTAGGCCTTACAGCAAGAGGGACGCGAGTTCAAACCCGACTCGAAAAATCCTTGGCCAAATCTGGTCTTTCTGTGAGGAGTCCACGTGTTACCGTGGGTTCTCTCCGGGTACTCCAGCTTCCTCCCGCCGTCCAAACACATGCATGTACAGGTCAATTGGCAAATCTAAAGTGCCCCTAGTGAATGAATGTGAGAGTGAATGGTTGTCTGTCAGTGCCTATCTGTAAATGTCAGCCCTGCGACTAACTGACCACTGTCTTAATGAATGAATAAATTATTATTCAATATTTTGCCCGTCAAGGACAGTAAATTAATTAATCTATAGAAGCATTGTAGAGCCCAGTGGGTTGTCATCTTCCAATGCAAAAAGTTTAACTTCTGCGATACCTTTACAAACTTTACATACCTATTTACATCAAAGAAAGACTGGATGAAAATGACTCTACTTTTTGCATATATGAAAATAACATGACATAAACTCAAAATAGAAATCAAATGATATGGCCAAAGAATCACAGAAGATTTAAAAACAGGAACATCTCTCCGTTTCTGTAAAAAGGCCTTGTCACATGCGCACATATCAACCACACACTGGTTTAAATAATACATTCTTAGGTTGATTGAGGTCTAAAGAAATAGGAATTGCACAAATGTATGTAAGATGGATGAGATGTGTTTTTCACATTTGTATTTTATGTATGCAGCCAAGCGTTTTGTCTGATATGAAAAATACATTCACCATATACATTTATTACCTTGTCACTGTATTCTGCTTTAAACGATGAGATGTAGGTGTGTTGTGTTTGAAATGTGATTATGTGTGCTTGTATTGGTGCCACTGCGGAGAATGAATTATTTTGGCAGTACCATCTTTAGTGCTGTTAAATACACAAGTCTGGGTCTCTTGTCTACATAAATTTAAGCTTACAAAGCAGACAATTTGATTTATATTTCAATATTGTGCATTGACTTATCTATTCTGCTTTGCTGTTATCAAATGACTAATCAAAGACTTTCCTTTTTGAAGTCAAATAAGAGCTACCTCAGCCTTTTTATAGGTCAAAACATTAATACACATTAATAGTATGGTTCTGCATTGTTAGCCAGCATACTAACATTTTAAGTATAAAGAATTGTACCCATAATGCATCAGTAGCATTTTGACATCTTTTTTTCCCCCACTGTTGTTAAAAAAACTGAAGACACAGACTTTAAGGCTCTGGGCCACTGCACTGCGCTGCCTGCAAGCAAAGCTTATAATTGGCTGTAGGACTTTTGTGGATCCAAAACACGACCTAGTTTCTTGCCACTAATACAAACCGTGTTGACATTTCCACCTGACCAGTGTCTCAGCAGAGCAGGTGTCGCAGAGCAGGCTAAGACTCATCATATTACGGATACACGTGTTCATTTGTGTTCACTGAGTCTGGGTTTTATAAGATTATAAGGTTATGAGTAATGTTGTAGTTGAAATCCCACGGAAAAGGACAGAGGACATGGCCAAGATTAGTGCGTGATACATTAGAAGATATCCCAAGAGACAGTTATGAAATCCAGGTCCGGTCTTATATCAAATCCTAACTCATGGAGGCTTTTCTTTTTATTTGAAGGAGGCAGAGTTAGAGATAAGATTTTGAATTTTTAATCCAATCACAAATATAATGTGGGCAAATAAAAAAGCTGTGGTCCTATATGGTTTTGATTTCAAATTCTGAGAAGGAGACCGAGTAAAATGAGTTCAAGATGTGACCAAGACCGTGACAATGTGATCCAATAATCTCAACTCTGGTCTTGAGTACTACAAAACTAGCTTTAACCATTTGGAATGCAGGTTAGTTGTTGTTCTGAATAGGAAATGACTACATAATTGGTAGATAGAAATCCTATTTAGACGTACTGTAGCAGGAATGCCAGAGTTTGACCCTTATCTTAATTGAAATAGTGTTGTGTGATCGTCATACTTCTTAAACATGAATATTGGCTGCATTTGTTCCCAAGATATTTAAACATGCAGTTGCTAAAAAACCTACCCTGTCTCAGTAATATGTCTTTTATTTTATGAAAAAGTAGAACCTGATTGAGTCACTACCTCAAATTACATGACTTAAAACTCTGAAATTTATTTAAATTACTGAATGTTTTTCTTTTTCAGGTGTCTTATTCTCAATTGGGGAATGTTTTTTTATTTATTTATTTTAAGACAAGCTTTTTGAGAAATGTTATAAATCATTTTTTAATGTTGAAAGATGCTTCTGCTCCTCCTTCTGCTTTTATTTTTCTAGTGGACAAAAAAACATTTTGATGATGCACCTCAGGGCCACCATAGTAAGCAGACCTAGTCAGTGCTGGGTTATTGAATTTCCTTTTATAATTTGCCACCACATTGATTTTATTTGAAAAAGCTGTGTAGAACAACAGCCAATAGGAGCATTCGAGAGGCCATCGAATGCAAGAATGTGAATGTCCAAAACATCAGTCGTTAAAAGGTTTTTCTTTGTCAAAACAATTACAACAAAAAAAGGTAACTTGCAGTCCAAAAAAACTAAATTAAATAAAACCAGCAGAGCTCTATGTGAAATTGTGAACGCTCAGATGCAATGCTGGTTAACATTGAATAGTTTGAGAATAATTATTAAATTTTTGTTGACTTTATAAACTTTGTAAGATGCCATTAGAGTTCAAATGTCATCATAATAGAGAGTATTTACAAAGAACCAATCATTTCTTTCCTATTTTATTGAACATCAAGGCCAGAGTCCAACATTCCAGGACTGTACAACTCTCTCTCTTCTTTGTTACCATTAAGAGTCTTTCACTTTTTTACCTTAAAGGTCTGTTAATACATTTTAACAGGTTTTGGAGGCAAACAAAATCATCCCTTCTTTGTTTTGCCGAAACCTGAATTCATGAGTTATCCACCAAGGCCAGAGCCGCTGAAGGCTTTTAACTGTCACTGCGGGAGCCATTCACTGGGCTTTTCTTTAACGTCCCTCTATTCCCCTCGGAGCAGAAAATTGAAGATGCTCAGTGCTGCGGAGCCGTAGGTCAGCCTCATTGTGTTCAGAAATGAATGCTCTCCCACTCTATATGCCACCGCTGAGAACACGCACATCCAATTCATGTGCATGTGTTTTATTTTCTTAGGAGTTGCGTTCTAACAAATAGGCTTGAAGCTGACAATTCTCCTTTTTTGCTTTCGTTGTGGTTGATGCTTTCTTTGCTTTTCCCTATTCTTTTTCACAGATACAATCAAAAGTGTCTTATTGCATAATACAAAGACTTTGCTATAATGCATTTGCAAAATAGAAGAATAGATGAGAGAACATTATCCTTTGACATAATAGAAAATGTGGAAAAAAAGTGGTAGAAAAACATTGTGGGCAAATACAAACAAGAGCAGCACCCCACAGGCCTGGGCAATTTATCAAAATGTAGTCATTATAATGATTTTGGCTTGACACGTTTATAAAAATAATTTGCTACACGCCTTATTGCAGGAGCTCAGAAAGTTGTCTAACATTGTGCACGCAACTCCAAACTGTACTTTTATTGTCAAAAGATAAGCTCATAAAAGACAGTGACACTCATTTATCAAACGTGCATATGGCTTAATTAATGCCCATATCCACGCAATCTTTGGCATTTATCAATATAAACGTTGGCCTATGGTAAATTTACATTTAGATTTAAATGTAAATTTACGCAAGTTTCAAGTCTGTTCTGAGCTGTGCAGCAAAACTATTATTATAATCATATATAAAAGGACGCTCCTGCTTCATAAAAAGCTACTGTCTGGGAACACAACAAACACAAAAAACACCTGGGAATCCATAACCGAATTGTGAGATGCCAAAAGATTTCCACCCCTAAAGTCGACTTAAAATTACATTAAAGTTACTGAGTTAAAGATCAATGTAAGGATTGTAAATAATCACGGTATTAATGCAAACATGCAAAAATATTTTGGTCACAATCAAGTTGGCGTAAAATTGTAATCGTGCCAGGCTGCTACAGTTTAAAATGATTACAGGCACAAAATAAACCCTCAAAATGTCACGTGTGTCTAAAATGTAAAACAGTGGAAAGGACTGTTACTCACTGTGTTTGGTCCTGTCTTAAAATTCATTCATATTGGACAACATTCTAGATTAACATAAGGAAAATATTTGGGGTGACTTTTGGATCTGGATCCGGTGTCTTTGTTCTTGGGCTGTAGAGACATTAATGTTGGTTCAAGCTCCTCGCATATGCTGCACAAAAGGACATTTTCCTGTCATGGATGAGTGACAGACCTACCTCCAAATCAAACTGGCACAAACTTGTCCTCTGGAGCTTTTCCCAATGGAATACTGCTGCAGTCCACAAAGGGACAGCTCAGGAGGTGTGGGCCCCTAACCTTTTTTTTCTTTATCTTTTTGGACTTGTGCTGAGTTGTGTTCATTATATTCTTTTTTTATACAAATAAAAACAAATGAAAAAAAAAAAAAAGTTGCCATAAAATCATAATAAAGTCACACACCCAAATCCTACATTGACTGACAAATAAACATGATACAATAATATTAGTAATATATAAATTTTTCTGCTAATTGGTTTAATTGATTTGGGATTTATTTATTTATTTATTTTTTAGCCATTTTTGCTTTGCTTCTTTTGCTCAAATATATGCAAAGTGTAAATAACATTCACAGTTTATGTAGTGTTTGCAATATATCTACTATATGATAGTTCTACTAACTTTATTAAACCTTTTTCGACTTCACAATTAGGCCAACAACTGAAAAATGTACACTGTAGTGTCAGGAATCAGTCAGATTAAATTATAACAGTAATGGCCATTGTTTTTATATTTGCAGTACGTGGACAGTATCAGTAACATCCTCTCTGACTTAGGAGACATCAGCTTAGTGCCAGCTCGAAGCCATTTGAGAGAGCTTATCAAGCATTTATAAAGACTTGAAAAGCTCTTGCTGAGGCTCTCAGGACAGACGGAACAAGAGATGCATTTAGTGAATTGGTTTCATGATGCAGAAAATGATTTACTATTTTGTAATTCTTTTTTTAAGTGAGTACATTTTGACTTTGATATATTTTTTATTTTTGTTATATTTTTTCTATTTTGTTGTTAAGCTCAAGCAGACTTTAAAAGAAAGGCTCCTTATTTTATTTAGAGGACAATAATCTTGTTAAAAGGATACATTTTTTATAGAGATTTGACTTGTATTGAGCTGTATTGAATAAATGAGAAAGATGATTGTAATGCTTTGAGGCTTTTGCCAAGAGTTTAACATTAACTGTATGGAATGACATGAAATTTCAGCTGAAGTAATACAAATATTGAGAACTATTGCTTGCTCATAAGTCATGTATGAATCAACTCCATGCCATAAAGAAGACATATAATTTTTTAAACCGCTTTAACCATGGTCCTATCCACAGACAATTAGGATAATTTTTTACCCTAAGGAGTACGGTTCTATTGTCAAAGGGGGTGAGAAGCATTCTAAAAAAACGTACCATGCCATTTTGGTAACCCCTCAGCTGTGAGAACTCTAGTGCACACAGTTTTTAAAAGGTGGACCCGGCAGTTTGATGATGGGACAAAGGAGAATCCATACTTTGATGAAAATGTGAAACAGAAAGGAAAACAAAAAATGGCAATGTTTTCCCAAATATTTAGTTATATTCCAAAGATGAGAGATGCTAAACACAAAGCTAGTGTTTATTAGCAACAGCTGTTTATAGTTTTAGATTGCTTTGGCATCTTACTACTCTTGCTTCCTGAATTAAAAACATTGCATTCGTCGTTAACACTCCAATAAAGACGAGCATAACTTATAACAGTATGACTTAAAATGGTCCCTAAAAGAATTAGTGCAGCTCTTTACTTTTTGGAAAGAAGGAATAAACTAGAAACAGTCACAAGGATTACTGCCACTTTATTGTAGTTAATGGCAAAACATGTGCATTTTAAACCTTTACTTCAAATATGATTTATCTAATCTTGAAACACATGGCACAGTGGAAATGCAAGCCTCTTCGGGGGTTATCTGTATCAAACTGCCATAAGTGGAATCCTGGGTTTAGTGTTGAATAATAATAAATATAATAAGAACACATAATGCACTAGCATCATAAACAGCTTGTTTGTGGAAAATAAAATCACTGCACTTTTGTGTTGGACTTGTGTGTGTTGCTTTCTCTCAGTGGGCGATCAGTCTAAGGGGGATCAGCTCACCTCTTCAGCGGCAGAACAGGCCAGTCAATTTGTGCTCGTCTGTCTCTGCACAAGTGCTTCACTGTGCTGATTGCAAACGACCAGACAAGAGAAGCACGATAATGGAAAGTGTAGGCACTAACACTCCTTCAGCCATTTAACAATGTCAGTCTGAAAATCTGCACTTCAGTTTACCACTGGTTTGGCTTTTAGGGAATTCCTAAAAGATTGTTGTAAAAACTTAGCCTAGAAAGCATAAAGATGGAGGACATTAAGATTAAATTACAATCTACTAAGTTGTGTTTATTTTTGTGTGTTGCAGATAGTGACAATGAGATCAGTAGTGGCACTGGAGATGTTTCCAAAGACTGTCCTGAAAAAATCCTGGAGGCCTGGGGAGGACTCCTGAACAGATGGTAAGCTCCAAAGACGCTTAGATTTTTCTGGGGTTTTTTCATACTTTGCCTCGTTCGGTGCAATTATTAACATGAGGCCGAACTTTGGTCTAGTTGGAAAGAAATGTGATTTCTGTACAGATCACAGACATGAAACTGTATACAATACTAGATATAAGATGACGCAAGATAAGATGGTGCAACAGAACTGAGAAAACATTGCAAAAAATACCAGAAAAAAAGAGCTTTTTAAATAACAGCTTCATAAAGCCTTCATTTGGCTTTCATTTGGTCAAGAGCTGAAAATACCATTGTGAATGTCCAAAGAAGCACAAGTGTACAAGACAACCTTTGACAAAACCTAGAATTTTACATAATACTTTTTCAGTTATGGAAATGACCTGGATATTGATTGAAATACTATCCATTTAAATATTAGTTTGAAACTGAACTGGTTTTAGATTAACATTGTAACGTCACGGTTATGCACCTCATTAACCCAGTGGGAAATTGAAATATGTTTTTTTGGCCCTCTGAGGCTACTATAGTTTAATGGTGGAGTGAAATTTAAATCAAAACAGAATATTTTCACTTTGTGGGTGCAAATAGAGAAATTAAACTGGATCTGTTGTAAATTATTTGACCCTCAATTAGGGAATGTCATGTCAAGAAAATGTCCTACAAATAATGTTAATATTTTATTTAAACCACGCCATTTGTTAATTATAATGTTAATTATAAATTACCGTCATTTAACTTCTCAAATATCAAATTTACGGTGTCATACAGGTTCACTATAACACACCTCATTATACTTTTAGTGCATGTCAAATTAAAACCAGCCAAATTTCATATTCAGACTTTAGTATAATGTAACAGCAGATTCTCTCCCCTTTGTTCCCATTTGACTTCACAGGCGGTTTCTCCGCTCTTGCGTCAGCACAATGAAATGAAATAGTTTATTGTAAAATGGCTTTTACATGGCCCCGAATAAATACATTATGATGGGTTTTCAAGCATCATTAAAAAGAGCTGACAATGTGTTTTCTGGAGCAAGATATTTCCCACTCCTTTTGTTTGGTGGACCATAATAGAACCACAATACAGCAGTTAATACAGCCTCTCTTTTCAGAACATTTTTTATAAGAAATCCAGCTATTATTCTGTACTATATTCAGAATGTTGGATATGTGCTGGAGACTCTATTTTTTCTGCAGATGCTTTAAATAAATCTAAAGTAGTTCACTTATTGTCTCACTTATTAACAGGTTTGTGGAATTACAAAATACATGTAATTGCACTATTTGATCAGAATTTAAAATAAAGTAAAATAAGAAATAAAGTAAAACATTCAGCCATGTAGCAGTCATGTGTTTATGTACCAGCTCATAAACGTTGGGTTCATAAAGACTAGACTATCCTCAGCTCTACTGAAGGTCTGCAACTCTACCTTGGGATTTTATACATTTTTCACATGACAGTTTCACAAATTTACGATTAATCTTAAGATTAAGGAAGACCCCCTCCTTCTAATGGCCCCTACTTTCTTTTAACCTAGTTCCCCCGTGACCCCTTGTACCAGGCACCCATGTCCTCTTTAACCAGATCTTCTCTGTGTGTGTGTGTGTGTGTGCATTAAACTAATCTAACATCCTATACTTGATTATAAACCGTATAAACCATAAGGCATATAATATAAACGCATGCATAATGAATTGCTAAATAAGTACACAGACATAAAACACATAACATTCAAAATATTACACATAAGCTGAAATACACATACAATATACAATAAGGTTTGTTAGCTGTGGTTTTGCTGAATAAAGCAATATTAGTTCACCAAAAAGTTAAATCCTACATTTTGAAGCAAGAATATGTAACTTTTCAGGCTCTGCACCCGATAAAGGACTAAAAGGAACAAATGCTGTAGCAAAACTCAGAATTGACTGTTAACCTTTTAGTAATTTCCTATAAATTTCCTAATTTTAATTTAAATGTAGACCAATGTTTTGTCTAGATGTGTTTTCACAAGATGGTAGCGTGTCCTGCAGTTACAAAGTGGAGAATCTGTCACTTTGTCTTTAACAAAGTGGTTAGTTTCCTTGTTTCAATTCCATTTTTAGTAATTGTACTGGAATATTTCAACATAACATTGTGTGCTCTTTAACAACCCTTTGGAAAGTTTTGACACTCTGAGGCTGCTGTAGTTTGTGGAGTTGAGTTTAAACCCACAACATTAAAAATGTATCTTTAAACCAATTTTATGGGAATGTTCTCATTTCCCTAACACTTCTCAGTGTGAGACCATGTGACAGTGACTATATGCCCATAATATAAATCTGCTGTGTTTGTGCGTTAGGCAAGGTAACCTGACCTGTCGTCCGAAGGGTTTGCCCTCGTTGGTGCGCGGCGGAATCCCCGAGCCGCTCAGAGCTGAAGTCTGGCAGCTGCTGGCCGGTTGCCACGACAACCACGACTTGCTGGAGCTCTACCGCATCCTCATCACCAAGGTAAGTCAACTTGACAGATTAAAAAAATGTTTTATAGGTTAGGGTTATTCAATAAAGAAGTGTCTTTTTAATTGTTAAACAAGAAGGAAAGGCATCACACAAAACAAAAAAATTATTGGAATTACTCTCAAAAAACAATGGTCGTCCTATAACCGGTCTCTGTCAGATGTAGCTTGTACTTATATACTGCTCTACCCATTGAGCTACTGGGGCGGCAGTAGCTCAGTGGGTAGAGGGGTCGTCTTTCAAACGGAAGGTAGGTGGTTCGATTCCCACTCTCCCCACAGTTCATACTGTCGTTGTGTCCTTGGGCAAGACACTTAACCCCCTTGCCTCCAGTGGCTGTAACATTGGTAATTACATTAGAACAATGTAAGTCGCTTTGGATAAAAGCGTCAGCTAAATGTAAATATGTAAAAGGGAACTTTTGCATTGATTCATTCAGTTAAATTTCATAGGTTTCTAGTGCATACTTTGTTTGATGTGTTCCTTCCTTGTCCTGTCTGAAAGGAGTCTTACTTAGTTTGGAAACCTGGTAAGATATGAGAATGCTTCAAAGTATTTTCATACAATAAAATACCACAATGTCTCTGGGCGTTGCAAGATCCTGCTGTTTTCATTATGGCTGTTCTCAGGTTTGGAGAACAATATAATTTCAATCTGACTTTTAAAAACCCACAGAGCAGTGTTAAGGACCACATGTCACACATTTGTTCTTTAGCCTCCAGCTGATGCACTTAAGAGGCCATTTTTTACATGTCATTCCTGGGTTTTCTTTAGAAAGGTCTCTATGCCTAACAGTTTTAGTGCTTTTTCTGGTGCGTTTTTCTTCTTTGTTTGATCTATTTCCTTTTACATTAGAAGATGAGTCAGCACATTTTTCTCACTATCTTACACTATTGATTTCTCCAATGAATCTGTCTGTCGCCACATGAGGCTGCCATGTGGTGAGTATATGCTGTACATTTAAAAAATAATACATGTATAGACCTGCTGGTCAAAAAAAAGGACTAAGCATTTGAGATGTGTGTTCAACCCCAATCTTCATTCGTTCATTATAGTAGTTATGGATTTAAGTAACACTGCGTAACTTTAGCTAGTAGCGTAATTTTAAATTACAAAAATATGCATTCTTGTATTAATTTAATGGTTCTTAGACCCTCTATTGGTAGAATTATCCCTATTTCGCTGACACAGTACCCTCAGCTGGACAGAAAACTCTAACATCAATAATTTATAATTCCATGCCACCGGGACGTGCAGACCTCTCCTGAGAGACACACTCAGCTCAAACACAGGGAGCAGAACTAGGCCAATACACTAGACCCTAGCAGAGTTGTATTTTTGAAAGATTTGAAGGCTATGTTTTTTTAATTGCTAATAGTTGCTAATAGTAAACAGCACAGCAGCTAACATACTTGATTAAAGATAAAGTCCATCAGAAGAATATTGACTCAACAGCTGATTTGCGCTGTCATAATTATGAATGGAAAATACTGCTTGGGTCTATATCGTTGTACTATAAAATATTTGTCTTTTTAACACAATCAGTGTAAAATGTCAGCTAATCATAGTTAAAATTTTTGGTCTTGTGGTCACTATGCCCATTATTTGTGATGAATAATCACATTTTAAGCTTTTTCTCTGTAATATTCATGTGCAGCCTCTATCAGTGTGTGGCCAGTGACAGAGTGGAGTCTGGCAGTAGAAGTAGGAGGTGATATAAAAACACAGAAGACAGAGATCCGTGCTTTTATGGATAATACAATAGTCTTTCTCCTCGCCACACAGAGACTGGTGAAACTACCTGCCCCAATCAATAAACGCTGAAGGAGGCTGGATGGCTGTAACGGAGAAAATTGAGAGAGCGAATGTGGGCCTATAAATATGAGCCTGGAGTCTCTGAGGGAGAGGAGGAATGTGCATAAACCTAATGTATGTTGGCAGGTTTCACATTTATAGTACTCTCTTAGAGCTCCTCGTATTGGGAACAGATGTGATATTAGTGCTGGATATTGTGATATAACTTGTTATTATTAAACATTTCCTTAAGGATAATAAAACATCTAAATTAAAGATACAACATAGGAAAGCGCTTTGTTTTCAATTAAGTTACTGTTTTTGTAACTGCCCACAAAAGACAAATCATCACTGCTGGAGGAGACACTTATGAGCTCAATTGAGTTTTGGGAAAAATATCACAATTAATGACAATATTCTGGTTACAACTGTAAGTGCTTATAATTTTCAGGTAAATGGGACAATGTTGTATTATATCATAACAGTCAAGAGTTACTAAGAGTTGCTCTGGTGTTTTTGGTGTTACATGTTCATTTGGACTTTAGAAAGGACTGTTTGAATGAATATTTTGACAGCATTAACTAAAAGAGGTAAAGAAGTGGTTATAAATGTGAATTCTTACAAGAAATATTACAGTGATAGTGGTTTTAATATCCTGATTATTGTGGTCATCTTAAAACTGCAGGATACATTCAAACCGTTCTTTTTTTTTTAATTCTGTGTCTAATTTCTATTAGGGGGATCTTTACAACCATAAATCAGAGAATGATTAGATGTGTAATTGCAGTTTGCATTTTCATCATAGATTCCACCAAAAAGGCCATAAACTACACACCACCTGGATTTGCTTTGGTCTAAGTTTAGGTTTATGCCATCTAATTTGCCAATACTGCTGTTAAAGTGCTCTTTTTTTAATTTATGGTATTGCCTTTTCAATATAATATGAAGCCATACTTTCTTGTACTGAACCTTTTGTCTTTTTAATGATATTTGTCCTGCACTTGGACTATCTGCTAATTGCTTTCTTCATCTCCTCCATTGTTTCCTCTTCGGCTCATTCTTTTGTCATACTTTCCGATGCCTGCTTCGGTGTTGCATAAGACCACGCTTCTGTAGTTCGCCTCATTTGTTTCCGTCCCGGTGAATACAACACTCCCACATCCTCTGTTTTCATTTCTGCCGGAGTAGTGATGGTATCGATAGGAGGGCGGCTAGTGCTATTAATAGCTGTGCCGAATGAATGGAGCTGAGGAAAGATGGAGGAGTGAGGCGAAGGGGGAATTGACAGGCAAAGGCGAGGGCGTTGTAGACTGTATTAATGTCTGATGTCTGGGCTCGGCGACAAAATGAATGCTGATTAAATTTCAAGTAATTGTATCGTCGTCTGCCTTATGCTAGAGGTCTTACTGCAATAGAGTTCTGGAGGGACATTGTGCTTGTCTTAATGATTTTGTATATTTTCTTAATAAGATCTAGGTTACTACTGAATTCGCATTTCACAATAATAGAAACTATTTTCAGTGTTACAGTGCTATATTGTTATGTCTGATTTTTCTGTTATGCATAATGAACATTTATAACTTAAATTGGAGAAAAAAGACTTTTAAGAGATTTTTGAAAAAAGGATCACAGAAGCTATATATTTATTGGCTTGGCATAGATATTATATAGCACCTTTCCACCTACTAGGCACTCAAAGCGCTTTACTTCAAGCATTCACCCACATTCAAGGTGGGTTGAGTGTCTTGACCAAGGACACAACAACAGTATAAACCAGGGAAAGCGGGAATCGAACCGCCAACCTTCCAGTTATAGGACAACCGCTCTTTGGAGAAGCAGACAAGGGGATTAACACAGGGACTAAAACTTAGTAAAGCACCAATCATTAACCAAGCCGTAAATAAGGACAGTGAAAAACACACAAATACAGAAAAACAGACGTTTGTGTAAACATATGATAGTAGAAGATCTACCCTCCCAAGAGAAAGGTTGGGTCATATGAATAGCCATTTTTAACTTGTAAGAATGTAGTATACAAATGGGACAAAAAAATAAACCTATGCAAATATCTTGGATTTTATTAGAAAAGAATATCCGGCATGTGACGTCAAGGTTTGTCCAATCAAATGCTTGCATGCAATAGGTAATCTACACGGCTTGTTAACAGTATAACTAGCCGTTACATATTTTTTGGTTACATATTTTTAGGTTACATATTTTTACACAACAAAGCAGTGCAAAATGGAAAAAAAAAATCAATAGAGAAAAATGGAAGCAAAATTTATATTTGATTGAACTTAAGCCACAAAACCTTATGATTAACAAAACAATAACTAAACAAGCAAAGCAGCCAGCATCCCAATAAACATACACAAAAAAAGAGCAGGAAGAAGATCAGTCTTATAAGACTTTCCCCTTTTTTGAAACGTGGATAATTTTTGGCAATGCATTCATGAGATGATTAATAAGACAGACTAACGCTAATGTCAGAGCAGTATGAGGTAAATTCAAAGGTTTGGTTATAATTATGTAAGTAAGATTTAAAAATATCTGTGATGGTCATTTATTTACACGGACACTGTAATTGTTATATCAATGCTAAATTGCATTATATAATTTAAGATGTTTAAGTGGTAGGCTTTTGCTTATAAAGTACAAATAAAATAAATCCCTGGTCGTGATTTACTTGATACAATGTGAATCTGTTATTTGAAAAGTTGATCACAGGCATTTTAGGTTAATAATTCATGGGAGTAGTATTGAATCGTGTGTGTAATATTTTCTGAGCTCATAAATCATCTTGCTTTGCGTCTAAATTACCTCACGGCCTCTGACCGAGTTTATTCCCAAAGTGAGAGCCACTGGGGTAGAGTAACCCACTGAGCATTTAGCAGCATATGGCTCATGGCTGACCGGTTTGATATCAAAGATCGTGAGTGTCATGTTCGCTGTTGTGCTGTTCTCATTTACAGTCCCACAGTCACCACTCACCGCGCCGGGGGCCATCTGAGACATTCACAAATAACTCTTTTCTCGGCTGGTGTTTGAGGTCGAGGTTTGGGGGTTTGTTTGTGACATTTGCAGAACCTTTTCGTGTCCCTAGAGTTGAATAAACCCAAGGTGTGCTGCCACGCTTGAACCCACAGCTTAAAAAAAATAATATATATAGCCCAGGCAGCTATTTCCAAGCCTGCCTTTTCCAAAGACCAATCTCACTCCCAGAACAGCATTTTTACCTTAGCACGATGTTAGGAGCCCTGTAATGTATAAATGCAGCCTTTCAAGTAGGTTATAGTGCAAAATAAATGGCTTTTCTCACGCTCTCCCTCTAAAACCAATAATTAGGTGGAATAGAATAAGAACATGTGGGAGGTCCAGAATATTTGCTCTCAAAGTGTAAAGTATCATGTTTAAGGCCTTCTGGGGTCAGCAAGATCCATGCCCAAATAACTCCTACAAACACAAGCCTAACTGGTTAACCAGTAATAATTCAGTCAATTATTGTAACCTATTTTTATTCATATCTCCTGCTCTTTTTGGTCTTTTTTTAAGTCTATATTTTATAGAGATATTGTAGATAGACAGGAAACGGGTTGAGAGAGGGGAATGACGTTGAGATTAAATTAACCTGAGCAGAATTAAACCTGGGTTGCTCGTATATGTGCTCTACCAGCTCTTATAATGCATACATAAACCAAAATTATGTGAAAAACTGCTAGACTGTGCCACAGTGAATACCTCCATTAATATGATATCTCTGTGATCCAATAACAGAGAATCAGAAGTGGTCATATCTTAAATACATTGGCAAGTTTTATCTTTTGTGTTTTAAAACACTGAATAAAACCCGATCTGTGGCCACATTTTACCTGTTTTGTTTCTTTATTTTTACGTGTACTGTCTACAATCTGGCATATTTACCCATGTATCACTTGTTACAGATATTCATTAATGTGCAGATGTAAGAATATTATAAATAATACAGTAAATAATGTACTTGTAAACAGAAAAGGCAAGGTAAGATGAGAACATGAAGAGAGACATGCCTTTCACTTGTTTATCTTGTGTTGCAGATACAATTATCTGACTTGTTTTATCTAAAATCAGCCATTTCTTTACTTTCATTTGATTTTTTACTTACTCCAGTAACGCACTAAGCCTTTTCTTATCTGCAAAGGGTGCGATCAGTTTTGCACATGTTACAGTCATTCTCAAGGGACATTACAAATGTAGTAAATAAAAAAAGAGGTGCAAGTCAGACATGAACAGTTCATGTAGGCCTGAACATCAGGAGGGTAAATAAATTAATAGATACAAAAAATGTATTTAATTTTGTTGGGGACTGTTCTGTAGAAAATGCAGCTGTGAGAGCTCGGCAGTGACATTTCATGATTGCAGTACGTTGGTGTAATCAAAAGTATCATCAGTCATTCAACCAGGCTGCAATAATAAATCACCCACGCTCTGCGGCCGACACAGACCCACAAGGGGATGCACTCGTCTCTGCTTGAAGTTGTCGCCATGACGATTCTGCTTTACCTGTCTCTTTGTGGTTTACCTTGACATCTACGTCAATAATATAACTTCCATTTCAGTGGTGGATAGTATTCCTTCAACCTGCTTGAAGGAATACTTTGCCTTCGTTAAATATACATAACCTTTAAAATCATTAATATGTACCGCTGGAAGTAATTTTCATTGTTAGAATAAAAATATGGCAGGGATTGCTGAGTAAGTATGCGGTAAGTGTTTGGATGATAAAAAAACAGGCGCTTTTTAGGAAATAGGGTGACGTTTTAGAATTAGTAGCACATTAAAGATATCTGTTTGGGTGAAAAATGTTGGATATATGTTTTTTCTTGTTAAAGGGTGTTGGTGCTGTATGTTTTAACTTTAAATACCCATGTTGAAATAAAGGCTTGGAAAGTGCCTTGGAGATTTTTGTCTGCCTTTAAATTCAAATTTACCTTTTTAATTTCTACCCAAGCAGACTATCTTTCTTGTGTTCCTCCTTTTCATTCTTCTCCCATTCAACCTGCTTACTATACTGCATTAGGCTTCTCAGAGTTACAGGACACTTTTCCCTTTCATGGGAACACATAGTTTACCAAATCAGCACAACTTCTTCTTAGAAATGTACAGAGACCTAAGAATCCTGTGTTTGTTTGCAGCGGAGCACATATCCTTAAAAAGTTGTGTAGTGTTGCCTTAAGTAGATTATTTATTATCACTTAACCTAAATTTGTTTGTCTGTAAGAGTTTCCATAGTAAATTATTGTTACTATATTTGTCCACTGACCATTTTATGTTATTGTTCATATAATTAAACATCCATTCATTTTTGAGTCAGTATGAGCATGCTGCTGCCAGGTAAATTTAACAGCTAACCAATACACTATGTAATTCCCTTACTGACTGACTGCAGACGATGGGAGAGAATTCAACAATAGTTTCTCACCTTCACTAAAAATGGAAAAGATCATTAATAAGCATTGACTTTGACTTAATCCTGTGGTCCCCAATTTTTTGTCTCACTATTCAGCAATGAACAATAAAAAGACCTTGAGGGATCAGCCGGCTTTTCTCTGTCTCTCTGTCTGTCAAACACACATGCACTTAGCACTTGATACACTTGGCTAAGCCACACCATTGCACTCTATTCGTCTCTATTGAAAGCACTTTCCTAAACGTCTCCATAGTGTACATTAGCTCGCCTTCACATTCCCATTGCAAATCCTAAAAGTACCCTTTTAACTTCTCTGACAAGCCCTTATCTTTACAAATGCTTTTTGTTATTTGTAGTTTGGATGAAAATGAGTGATGGAGTATATTTATAGTCCAGCTGTAGCGCGTACATACTTGACTATCTGTGCATTAGCATAGCCTCGCTGACACTGATGTGACAGCCTGGATTAGAGAGATGTGGCCTCGACTGTATTTTTTTTCTGCATTTGGTGACATAGCCTTGTTTAATGCAGCTCTTGTGATTTTAAAACATGTGGGAGATGTAGCTGCATTTGAATAGTAGTGCTAATGTTGACATTCAGCATTTATAAATGATACAAATGGTACAGTACACGCTGACCTACATGAGGCAAGGACAATAGGGGCTACAAAATAATGCATATGAGCTCTGACCCCCCGAGGTCGGACAGGTCTTTACTGACGTGTGAAGTGAGATTAAATGAAGATGATGGTCAGTTGGCAGCCTGCCGTTGACCTTAAGTGCTGTATTTTACAGCAAAGAGCATAGATGATGATACTGTACAAGACGTGAATACTATCTATATTCTGGCAACATAAATGAGACTGATAGGTGTGACTTTGTTCTATATGAGACATGAGGTTTATTACAGTGTTTTAGTTTATCATTGTCGTGGGTTTTCAAGTTGGAAAGCTTTTAACTCTTAACTCAGACCAGAATTTTAATGTTTCTGTTCACAAACTGGCTGAGTTAAGGTTAGTAAATTACTTTTTAGACTTTTACACAGTACACAAAACTGATTTAACATTATTTTTGTTACAAGCTGAATGCTAATTAACACCAATAAAGCTCCAATAATAACTAGTCCCGGTCACTATGACAGCTGATGGTAGTCCCATGTTATAAATTGTTTTTGGCCAAAAAGCTATTGTGCAATATGCAGATTAAGAAAAAAACAACAATGCTTTGCTACCATGTTGTGCATGTTTTGAAAATGTTTTGTCAATGACTTTGACAAGAAAATAAGGCAGGTAAAAGGCAGTGCTTTCCCAAAGGTTAATGCTGGGTTTTTTCTTGTAAAGTGGTGCAGTATAAATGAAGTTGTCTTGTCTAGAACGCTGTGCTGTAATTTTTTGTTGGAAAATGTGGCATCTGAACATAGTTTGGATGACTGCTACATGTTATATTTACAGTTTGTGTCTGTCCACTCTTCAGCACAACATAGTTTGGAAAACTATAGGAGTCTCTATAGCATTTCAAAAACACTGGAGTAGTGTTGACACTTAAACCAGGCAAAGCTATGCAGTTTACAATGAAAACATTTTAGACTGGACAATGCAACAATCTGTAGATAACATAAGTTTTCCTTTAAATTTAGAATTCTTAAAAGGTAAGAATTACAGGACATATTTTTGCAAGCTCTTGCAATTATTTTATAATTGTGTATCTAATTAGCAATCAAAAAATTCCAAAAACGTAAGTATTGAGATTTTTTTTTGTCATTTTTAAAAATCTTTATTGCTGATTCAATGGTGTTTAAATTTGAGGTTATTATTTTACAGACCTTACTGTTTCACTTACGATAATTTTGTCATAAACATTCATCTCCAGGAGAGCGGTGGACTTGTTTTAAACAGTGTTTTCACAGACACGCTCTTCATTGATTTTATTGTGTTGTCCCAGTTTGTCATTGGCATAGTTAATCGATTTCTATTATCGATTGTGCACTCTGCGGGGCCCCCTTTTAGAATAAGAAAACACTGAGAAACTTGACTTGTTGTTTGTCTTCTGGTTTAGTTCTTGTAAAGGCACCTTGAGTAGTTTGACGAAGCCTCCTTTTCTTCTTTTTAACTTTACAAGCACAATTTTAAGGTAAATAAACTGTTTGGTGCTTTAAGGTTAAATGTAACAGTGAGTTTAAACTGAAGCTGAAGTGTAAAGATATTAATAAGATTTAAGGAAGATTTAACAAAGTATGACAAATCAATTGTGTGTTTTCCATTAAAAAAAAGTCAGGCGGATACATAAATAAGAATTTATTAAATTCTAGTGTTAAATTTGATTTTAGTTTAGAAGAAACCAAAAGCTTCCTGAACTCATTAATACCAAATACATATGTGTAAAGTTATTTATATAATATATTCTGGAGTGAAGGCGAACAGATGAAACAGGTTTTGTACATTTTAAGCAGCTGTAATGTAACTGCAGTAAAAAACATGCTGTTTTTTAGTCAAGTGTCAGCTGGAGCCCAGAGGTGGAGGGGGCCGGGCCGTTCAGTGAAAGGTGAATCAGCCTCCACCTTTGTTTCCGAGTGGCCCCGCTGGCTCTGTTTTGGAGCAGAATGAATTATTTACGGTGGCCTTCTGGTCCTGTTTTTCATCAGTGTCCACCTCCGACGGTAAAGAGCACTGTGCTGAGAGATGTCCATTGACTAGCTCATTTATAGTGACAACACATCATTGCACCTCAGCTTTTTTACTTCTTTGTTTGGCTTTCTGTCTATGCGGAACGTTACCAAGAATCTATGTTAGCTTATATAATGATAAAATAAAGAAATAATTTTGAATATTATTAATTGTTTTGCGAGAAACTGAAATGAGGCACATCTTTTCATCTGCTTTTTTCGTTCATTTATTATTTCTAGCCATACATTTTAGTTACTAATGTTGTAGCTAATAATAGGGAACTAAAAATGTATTAAAATAGTTTTCAGTAAAAAAGGAAACACTGGTTTAAAATTAGATATGAAATATTGTATTAACTCATATTGTATCAACTGTATTTATGGACACAGTTACAGAGTCTAGTGCACCTGAGCTGAGCTTCTTTTTTCTTTAGATTAAGAGTAAAGCCCATTGTGTCTCAAACATATATGAACAGGTGCTTTGTGCCAAGGTGCCATGAATTGTCTTTGGCTGCATGCCACCTGTCCAGTGTAATTTCTTACATCTTATTACCTCTTCTTCAAGGACATTCAAGCAGAGGTTGTTCACTGGCTGTGGTCCAGATGTGGTTTTGCGCTGATGATTTTTATTTGTGACTTTCTCTCTTCCACTCAGGCAAACCTTTGTCTGGTACAATGTTAACTGCTCCATTACTGGCCCATTTGTATCAGCTAAGCCTTTCATTTTTTTTTTTAAATTTTGCTTGTCATTTATAGTGCACTTTGGAAATTACCCTAGCCTGTTTGTACTTGTCAAACATCTTTTCCCAAATAATCAGTGTCTTCTGTTTTGTGGCTGTTTTCCAAAATGGCCATGTCCCTCACAACTCATCGCCAGCTGCTCCTTATTGACTCTAATAGGCTTTAAATAGCAACTAAATAATGAAAACAAAGATTTTGCCATTGTCGCCAGATTCTTGTGCAATGGGGCTTGACAGTTTCTTTCCATCCGGCCTTCTGCTTTGCCGATTTGCTGTCACTTGATCCTCTTTATCATCCGCTGGCCACAGGATGCTCCCAACTGGCCCGGAATGCTTGGCAACTGTAACCAAGGGGCTGGCATATCTCTGCTGAGCTGTTAGTTAAATAAAGAATAAATACGGGATCTGGCATGGTTTTAAGCTTTGCAGAAAACAATTTTTTTAAATCTATTGGGAATTCTATAAATTCTATTTTCGATGTACATTTGACATGTATGGCCCTGAATCTATGGGTAAAAAAGTACTTGCGGTTGTTGTATTTTGTTGTTTTTATCTATGAGTAACTTTTCAAGATGAAGTATTGAGTAGGGCTGTACATTATATTGAAAATATATATATATTATCGCAAGATCAACATCTGCAATATTGGAAAGAACACTTGACACTTCTTGGCTCTTGACCAATTTGAACTTTATATCAACAGCATTTAGTAAAAGCAGTTTGACCAGTGGAAGCTAGAACCATGTATTTCCAATTCTCTAAGTTTCAAAATGTAATAGTGGATCGTTATTGCAATGTTCAACATTGTTACGACATGGTTTTTCCTTATTTTGTGTAGCCCTGGGGAAGAGTGACTACACAAAAGGTAAGGAAAGAAAACAAGGGGAAAAGTGGGAGGAGTGTAGAAGAAGAGTCTGGTTAACAAACCTGAAAACGTCAAGAGTAAGTTTCCATGGAAAATTACCTGGAAATTTATTATAATCACCAAGCGTCCTGGAAAGAACGCTATTGGGCATATGTCTTAGGCCACAACAAGAGTTGTTATTTTAGCTTTGTTATACTGGAAAAAAAATGTGTACGCCATATTTAAAAAAACAGATAAGGAATAATAATAAATTAAAAAAATCTAATTTGAAAGAAAAGTTTCTCAAATCGAGGGTTAGGGTTCCAGAAATACTCAACACAGTGTTGAGTTTTTCTGAAAAAATAAATAAATCTGAAAGCAGTAAGTTTGTTGCTTATTTAGTTAAAAAAATATTGTGAGATACAGAATAGTACAAAGAGTACAAAATGTGGTTTTCCAGATTCATCTATTAAAAATCGCAATATATTGTTTTACAATACAGTATTTGGTATATAGCGTATCGTGGCACGTGTATTGTATATTGTGGCATGTGTATCATGATACGTATTGTATTGCCAGGTGCTTGCCAATACACACTCCTATAAAACAGCGTGTTGTCAATTATATAACTGTTTATGAGAAATTGTTGCCCTGTATTGCCAGGAAAAAGTCTAATTTCTTAAACAAAATGTGAACTTAAAGTAGTCTCTGGGAGAGATAAGTAATATGTAGAAAGGAAATGTATCCAAATTGACCTCTGGTAGTGAGCCAGTTTGAGCGGCAGAATAATGCTGGGAGCCGAGGAGGTGGGGCTTTGTGTTCAACGAGGGAGGGCTTACATCGCAAGTGTTTATGTGTGTGTGTGTGGAAAGAGAGTGAAGCCGGGTGTGTGAGCTAGAGCCCCTGTTGGAAGAGAGAGAGGGAGGGAGGCAAGCGTAAGCCAGTCACAGCATCTCTGCTCTCACTGCACCAGGGCTGAGGGACTCCTCTTCAACCCCTCGCTGCAGATTTAACTCATTCCCATCAGCGCACTCATCTTTTTTTTTCATCTTTTTAACTTGCAGCATTACAACAGATTCATCCCTTTTATCGCTTTCTACTGTATGCCTGAAGCCAAGGATTGCATTATTTTCCTGTTTAATGGAATGAGAGGGGAAGAAGAAGCTTACAGAGGACACTGCTGGAAACTGGGACTCTGACTTGGACTTAATTCATTCTTCTGCTTGAGGATATATGCCTTTTCTGCCAGCGTTGTGTGAAGGGAAAAATATATAACGGAGAAGAAGCGAGGCTGCAGGACACTGTACTTTCAGCATTGTGTGTAAGTGAGAGAATTAATCAGAGAATTAAGCTCTCCGGTCAGTGCTTTGGAGCGTCCAAACAGAAATTCAAGAAAGTTGAAGGGATAAACAAGTGTATGGCTGCGTCCTTCTTCTTTGCATAGGATTGCTGAGGAGTCCGAGTGAGTGGAGCGCTGAGTTCTTCAGTTGGCCTCTCATTGCTCCTGGAGAGTCCTTTTCACCTGCCTGCGCTGGATCCTAACACCTCCATGAACCACTTAACGTCTACGTTGACTTTGTCTTTTGCATCTTGCAGTGTCCAGGATCAACTTTAAACATTTGGATTCTAAATAAGTGGATGTTTTTCTTCTAAATTTAACTCCAAGGTATGCCCCGTAAACAACCCCCGCACACTAAACCCGGGCCCTGTGTGCAGAGTGAGCGGTGACACTATCTCATGGACATTCCCGTGTTGTTCTAGCCTGTGTCTGTGTTTTGATTTTCACAATAGCTGGGCATACATGGGCTTCAGACATTAAGCAGTGGACCACCAAAATAAAGCAAGCCTGCTACTCGACAATATCTACATCGTTACCCATGTGTAATGTGAACTTTAATTAAGGGATATGAATGAAGATTTATTGACGACATACCCCTTTTGAAGACGTCTTTTCCCAATTCAGAAACTGTTGATTTAAAGTGATCTCTAGGTGTGAGCCATATGCTATTCAGTCTCTTTTTGACAAACTTTTCTTTACTTCAAGTTTGAACTTGGTTGTACGTTGCCTGCTTGGTGTCTTCTGCACTTTTGAGGACAACAAATGCCCCCAGTCGCCTGGTGGCCACCCTCATTAGAGTTGGGAGATGTGGCAGCAGCTTGCAGGCAGAACAGCAGGAAAACTGGCCTCTGGGATGAACTGGGCCTAGTGTTAATGCTCCCTTGCTATACAATTGCTGAAGGAGCACAGTTTTTCTTTCTCCCTGCCTCTGACTGCCAGCCACCCACTACTTTCACTAACCATGAGTGATTGGAGAAGGCGAGCTGAGCGGGTTGTCCTATCCTCCCAGAGGCTGTATTGATTTTCCTCCAGTCAGTGTTCATTTGATTGAGACCCAGCTATGTGAAAATAAGGTTGAAAGAGTGTATTTGAAAGTGCTCCGTTAACCCGAACGAGGCTTCAGACTCCCCAGTCAAAACAGGGAGGGCGCAGACTATACTCTAATTTCACACCAGCTGCCTTATGGGTGGCACTCCGCAAACAACCTGGATAGCACTCGTAACAATGAACCAGTCTGAAGTGACAGCAAACCCAGGGCTCCATGCCAACACTAGTCACGGAGACTTGTTTTTGAGACGATCCACCAACCACTCCTGTCCCTTAGGCTGGGGGTTAAACGAAGGCCTAGAAGCTTGCATTTTGGAGACTGCTGTTATCGTACTTTTGACAGTCCTCATTATTGCGGGAAACCTGACAGTGATATTTGTTTTCCATTGTGCCCCTTTGCTGCACCACTACACCACCAGTTACTTCATCCAGACTATGGCGTACGCAGACTTACTCGTGGGACTCAGCTGCCTGGTGCCTACTCTGTCTCTGCTACACTACCCGGCAGGCGTCCAAGAGCCTATCACGTGTCAGGTTTTCAGTTATGTCATCTCTGTTCTCAAGAGTGTATCCATGGCCTGTTTGGCTTGTATCAGTGTAGACCGATACCTGGCTATAACAAAACCCTTGTCCTACAACCAGCTGGTGACCCCATGCAGACTGCGTGGCTGTATTACCCTCATCTGGGTGTACTCCAGTCTGGTCTTTCTGCCTTCTTTCTTTGGGTGGGGAAAGCCAGGCTATCACGGGGACATATTTGAGTGGTGTGCCCATTCATGGCCTACCTCTGCTCTATTCACAGGCTTTGTAGTGTGCTTACTCTATGCACCTGCGGCACTTGTGGTCTGTTTTACCTATTACCATATTTTCCGCATTTGCCAGCAGCATAACAGAGAAATAAGTGAACGACGGGCGCGTTTTCCCAGTCAGGAAATGGAGACTGAAGGAAATGGAAGTGGACATCACGGAGGGCACGGACCAGACAGACGCTACGCAATGGTGCTCTTCCGCATCACCAGTGTTTTCTATATGTTGTGGCTGCCGTACATCATCTACTTTCTGCTGGAGAGTTCCCATGTGCTGGACAGCCCTGCCCTGTCCTTCATCACCACTTGGCTGGCCATCAGCAACAGCTTTTGCAACTGTGTCATCTACAGTCTGTCGAATAGTGTATTTCGCCTGGGAATGCGTAGGCTTTCACAGACAATGTGCTCCTTCAGCCACTGTGCAGCTGATGACAGAGATTTTGGGGAGCCTAAACCGAGGAGAAGGGCAAACTCCTGCTCTATCTGAGGGATAACCTGTTCTGGATAAGGACTAAAGGGGTTTATGAAGCAAAAACATGAATCTTATCAGGCCTGTACCAGCTGGTAAATAATACATTGGCAGAGCTAAACCAAACACCAAATGCTGGTGACATTTATCATTGTCACAAAGAGATTTCCTTTAAGATGGGCACTTTTTGAAGGCTTTAATCTGTGATGTGTGACTTAGCTATGGATCCTTTAAGAGGTGGCCTTGTGGCTGTTCAGAAGCCTTTTATTCTGGTATCCTGCTGTTTACCATCATGCTGGTCAAATCTAGAGCAAAAGAAACTGTATATCTCAGAAAAGGTTCCTATGACCTACTAAGAGTCCACACAATGTAAAACCTGATAGATTTGGTCAGTAGGCTAATTATAAAATCAGTGGATGCCTGTGTACTTTTTTAGCTTGTCTTTAGCAGGGACAATAAGCTAAACTGTTTTCTCTAACTTTTTATAGGCTGCTTATAGAAACGAGGCTCAGAAAAAAACAACAGGCATTATGTTGCAGATAATTAACAGATGGTTAATGGCCTTGACTGTTTTCTATAAGAGGCTCTGTGTTGTTAATTATGGGAAACATAAAACGAGTCCTAGATGCATCAAGTCTTTTGCCACGGTTTAATAATGATGGTATAAGTAATAGTGGGAATAATGTTTTCTCTGAGCTGAAGGTGCATATGTAATGAAATAGTGCAATTTTTAACCTTAAAAAACAAAATATTACCTGTTAATAGTGATATGCAAAATGTATTTCAACACAAGCCAAGGATTTTGCAACAAGAAAATCTATAAAGGGATGCTGAAACCTTTATTTTTAGTTTATTGACTGTAGTTGAAGCTAGGATTAATATACTTTTTTATAGTATAATTGTACTAGATTCAACAATGAAAGGCCACTTGACAATTACCTGTTTAAATTTTCAAAGCACCTTATTGACATTGGAAAATTATAGTAAATTTATGAATATAATCCATATGTTTCTGGTTTTGTCATGGTACAACCTCAAGACTGTTTCCTGGTTGGATTTTTGATACATGAAGTGCAGCTGATGCACTGCCTTTGCCATTGCCACATGATAATCATTTGCTTTGAATTTGTCTTGTACATTTCCTTAATTAATCAAAATTTATGCCACATGGAAACAACTCTTCAATGGGCCAGTTTCACAGAGGTGTTATAGACACAATCTTAAGTGTTACAACAGTTATTATTGGCAGAGCTAAACCAAACACCAAATGGTGGTATTTTTTTTAATTTTATGTCAACTCTTTTGTTGCTATGGAAATGTCATTTAGGGCACACCAACTGACAACTGTGTTACTCATGCTAGTCTGTTAATATAATAATTATTCTCGCTTGTAGCAGCTTTTGGTTAAAATCAAACAATACTAATAACAGGACCATTTGGTTTACCCCTAAGTAAAAATGTGTTGTAATAATCCAACTACACAAAATAGTACCAGTTCAAATTTATTTTTTCTTTAAACACAAAGACAATAAGACAAAATGTAATGCTCTACAGTTTAAGTATTTTAAGTGTAAATTAGATCAAGTGAATGTGAAATATTGTTTGTCCAAGTGGTGTTGCTGTACCAAATATGGCGGACCATACTGTGTGCGTGTGAGAATAGTTATTTGTGACTATACTAAATTGGAGGAGTGTTTTATAAAAATTGTTAACTCTTGAACGACTGTTACCTCGGACTCAGTTGTTATTCTATTATCTGAGTGGTGTTAGTGTTTGTCCAAAAACACTGCAGACCAGTCTGAACTACTTCTGTGTAACTGGATCCATTCGGCAGTGTTGATCAGACTTGATTTGTCCTTGCTTGAAAAGAAAGTGACACAGCAAATCCAGTCCCTTTATATTTCTCCTGTTGCTCCATTTACCGCTGCTTACAGTTACCCTGGAGTCATTCCTCAGTTTAAAGCTGCATTAAGTGATTTTCAACTTTTGACTCAAAGCTATATAACTGATGAATGTAAACAAGAACTACTGCTTTTTATGTTTGTCTGTTTTTTATTCATTTGTTTTTCACATCTAATGATAAATAAAATTAATTTAGCCCACAGCGGTAGATATAGATATATTGAAGGTTCCAGCTAAAGTTATGGCATTATGTAGTAAACACCACAGACAATTACCATTTTTACTGTGAGGCACACACTTTCGTTATTTTCACACTGACCTTAAAAATAATATGGACTCAGATTGGATTTGGTGCAAAGTGTGAAAAAGTCTAAATTCGTGTGACTTTAGACCAACATTATTCTGTTTCTTTAGAAATGTACTGCTGACAGCTATGATTGTGTGAGATAAAACATACATTCACAATGAAGCAAAAATGTATATATGTTCACTCTTTTATATTCTCTTTTATATTTTATACAACAAATTTATGGGCAAATATTTGTGCCACTAGAAACTGAATCTGAGTATTGTTTTTGATTTTAAAGCGCTCAAACTGAATCTGAATTGCTTAAAAACTGAATTTAAAAAGCGTAAACTGAAACCAAATTGAAAATTAATTTATATTTATAGTTTCTAGTGGCACAAATATTGCCCATACAAATTGGTCTATGTGAATTTAAGTTTAAGGCACAATTGGATAAACAACAACCAATCAGAAAAAGGCAACACTGCATAAAGGCTGTTACAAAAATGGTTACAATTGGTCTGGCAGGATCTTTGCTGAGTGGGAATTACTATAAATGGAAGGGATTTCACTTGCCAGGTGAATGGGTTTCCCTGGCCAGGCTATAGACAGAAGATTGAAAATTTAGTAAGCAATTTGTATTTCCCTTAGGGTTGCATTTTTGGACCCTGGCACAAATTATAATCCCTCCGTATATCTTCTCATAAAGTGGACATCTCACAACTTGAGCGTTATTTTGTTTACAGATCATCTCGTACATTAAAAGTCTATTTTTTACCACTGTCGATAAACTGATTATTACTTGATGCAGCTTTAATTTATCACAGATTGTTCTGTGTATGTGCCTAAAGATGTATTTTGTAAGAAAATTAAAAAAATAAAAATTACAGATAAAGTATAACATTGACATGCTGCATTTTGGCATACTGTAATTTTTCAGTGGTTCACTGGATAAATTTCTCCATGACTGTAAGTGTTTTATCAGAGGGGTTTCCATCTGAGCCAAGAATGGGTCAAGTTATATATTTATTCTTCTCGAGGCAAGTCTCTGGACTGGGACCATTTTTCTTCAGATGTCTTGAAGCTGAGAGGAGATGGCACGTTCTTGCGAATCCATTGTGAATTTCATCTTTTAGCCATAAGACCCGGCATATATGAGGAACACAGTAGAGGACCACAGTGTGTCAAATGCTAGACTTGTGAGATTAATTTTTTGATTTTTTTAGCTGGTATTAATGGTACTTTTCAGAAACATATTGTAATGGGTAGTAATGGGTAGTAATAACATTTATATCTTCACATATCTTCACTGCTGCCACATAACACACAACTACACAAGCTATACATGATTCAGTAGTTTCAACTAAAATAGCTCAGTTGTTACTCTACCTTTACAAATGTAGTAAAGATGGAAATGTTACCAAGTGGATATGCAGTATTTGGTCAAATCCTCCTTTTTTTTGCTGCGCTTTTTGTAGCCGTTTATGTGAAATATGTGTGGACCTTTTGGAAAAGCAGATATCTCTAAGTTAATTTAATACGTTGCTTATGTGTCTGTACTGCACTGACCAAACTGAAGTGATTTTGAAAAAAACTGTCACATCGTTCAAAAATCTATTTTCGAGTACATAGTGAAAATAGAGGTTTTAGTTAGGAGCCTAATGACTGTATTTATTTTTTAATTTATGTTTAAAACTTCATGTTACTGTATTTGAATACTATTCAGACTGTGTCCTTTGGTTTTGAACTGCTGTGAGGCCAAAAAATGTATAAATTCACACTGAGAAATGGCACATCCATTTGTGGTTTATAACTAGGCTGCTAACGTCTTAATTAGGAAGCAGAGTGTTTTTAATTACATTATCTATTTTTTTATTTTAATATGTTGTCAAAGGCTATGGTTTTGCTGTTGCTGCCAACCCAATAAAGGTGAATAGTAGACATTAACAACTGTTTGTGTTTGTGCATCGAAAACACTGGCTCGTTTCACTGATTGTCCATTGTACCTTATATAATTTCTTTTAAACTTTGTTGAGAACTGGCCAGTACAACAGACTGCACACAGAAATCTATAAGGAATGTACTATATGTACTCATGCAACATTTAACCCTACTATATAAAAAACTAATATCACTTGAATCAGTATTAAAGAAAAACTGTCTTATCATCTAATAGCATATTGTAATAGGAATAAATTAAACCTTAATATTAAGATTTAGGCTTTCTTATCAAGGATTAAAGTAAATGAGAAGGTTCAGCACCCACTTGGAGCTTTGGTCAATTACATTCTGAATAGAGAGGTCTATGGCTTTATCTGGAGCTTTGCAAAAGTTAAAAGGTCCAGATAATACAGAGTCCCTTCTAGCACTGGATAAGTCAGCTTATACACAGACAAGCTTGACACGACAGCTTGCACACAAAAAAAAACAACATTGCGATAATTGCAAACACTGAACTCAAAGCTAAGACAAACTCTAAACTTTGATTTGATGGAATGCATAGTATATTTCTTTTTAATAAAATAAAGCAGAAACGGTTGCTATGGTGTTTTAAGGGGTTGACTAAGATGGAAGAAAATGTCAGGTAATGCATCTTCAAAAGATTGGTGCCCAATGAATAAACGCAATATGCTGTAGGTGTTTTGTGAATTTCAGGCTTCAAACATAAAGATATGAAACAGTAATTATTTTTGTGGAGAATCAGAGCCGACAATAACAAGTTTGATTTGTGAAACTGCAAGATTATTTGTAAGTGGAACAAAATTTATGGATATTTCAAACTTTTTTAACAAATAAAAAACTGAAAAATTGGGTGTGCAAAATTATTCAGCCCCTTTACTTTCAGTGCAGCAAACTCTCTCCAGAAGTTCAGTGAGGATCTCTGAATGATCCAATGTTGACCTAAATGAAACTAATGATGATAAATGGAATCATGAAGTGGAACAAAATTTGTGGATATTTCCACCTGTGTGTAATCAAGTCTCTGTATAAATGCACCTGCACCGTGATAGTCTCAGAGGTCCGTTTAAAGCGCAGAGAGCATCATGAAGAACAAGGAACACACCAGGCAGGTCCGAAATACTGTTGTGGAGAAGTTTAAAGCTGGATTTGGATACAAAAGATCTCTCAAGCTTTAAACATCCCAAAGAGCACTGTGCAAGCGATAATATTGAAATGGAAGGAGTATCAGACCACTGCAAATCTACCAAGACCTGGCCGTCCCTCTAAAAAATGGAAGGAGTATCAGACCACTGCAAATCTACCAAGACCTGGCCGTCCCTCTAAACTTTCAGCTCATACAAGGAGAAGACTGATCAGAGATGCAGCCAAGAGGCCCATGATCACTCTGGATGAACTGTAGAGATCTACAGCTGAGGTGGGAGACTCTGTCCATAGGACAACAATCAGTCGTATACTGCACAGATCTGGCCTTTATGGAAGAGTGGCAATAAGAAAGCCTTTTCTTAAAGATATCCATAAAAAGTGTTGTTTAAAGTTTGCCACAAGCCACCTGGGAGACACACAAAACATGTGGAAGAAGGTGCTCTGGTCAGATGAAACCAAAATCAAACTTTTTGGCAACAATGCAAAATGTTATGTTTGGCGTAAAAGCAACACAGCTCATCACCTGAACACACCATCCCTACTGTCAAACATGGTGGATGGCAGCATCATGGTTTGGGCCTGCTTTTCTTCAGCAGGGACAGGGAAGATGGTTAAAATTGATGGGAAGATGGATGGAGCCAAATACAGGACCATTCTGGAAGAAAACCTGATGGAGTCTGCAAAAGACCTGAGACTGGGACAGAGATTTGTCTTCCAACAAGACAATGATCCAAAACATAAAGCAAAATCTACAATGGAATGGTTCACAAATAAACATATCCAGGTGTTAGAATGGCCAAGTCAAAGTCCAGACCTGAATCCAATCGAGAATCTGTGGAAAGAACTGAAAACTGCAGTTCACAAATGCTCTCCATCCAACCTCACTGAGCTTGAGGAGGAATGGGCAAAAATTTCAGTCTCTGATGTGCAAAACTGATAGAGACATACCCCATGCAACTTACAGCTGCAATCGCAGCTAAAGGTGGCGCTACAAAGTATTAAGTTAAGGGGGCTGAATAATTTTGCACGCCCAATTTTTCAGTTTTTTATTTGTCAGAAAAGTTTGAAATATCCAATAAATTTTGTTCCACTTCATGATTGTGTCCCACTTGTTGTTGATTCTTCACAAAAAATTACAGTTTCATATCTTTATGTTTGAAGCCTGAAATGTGGCAAAAGGTCGCAAAGTTCAAGGGGGTCAAATACTTTCGCAAGGCACTGTAATGATACTTATTTCTCAATGGTAATATATCACATGGCACCATATTACTCTAATGATAATGCCTTACTTTACAAAACTGCAATTCTGAGTAATTTACAATATTTAATGATCTGTGAAAATGTAGGGGATTGTTGTCTTTGCATTGTGTTGTCATCTTAATGTAATTTATCTAAACTTGTCACATATCACATGCTAGTGGTTTTTGCTTAGTCCCTCTGAACTTAACCCCCACAGATTGATTTATTGTACGTCTTTAGTCAGTTGGGAAGAAGGAGTTTTTGTGGTGTTTTGTCCTGCAGCTCACTGATCTAAGACGTCCACTAACTGGTTTTGCTTCTTCAAAAGCTGAATGCAGAGAAAGATCCATGTTTTCTTACTGTATAGATGAACCAGCACTCTGTTAGAGTTACCTTACCACCTGATAAAACATCTGCAGCAGTTACAATAAAGACCTTAGCTATTGTATACTGTATACATAACATTTTATGTAGGCTGCACATTAAATCCCAAATGTATAAACATGCACAATATACATTTTATAAAGACTGATTGAACTGCTTGTGTTCAATGTGCCAGGAATACCTGCTTTAAGAGCCTTATATCAAATGAGAAATGAAAAAATTCTTTAGATGTGTTTTGAAAGATCATTTTCAAATTAGGATTAGATCTTTATTCCTTTGAACAAGATCAGATTTAATATAATAATAATATAGAGTGTATTACTGTAAATAATACAGTCGTTCAATAATAAAACAAAGCTGCACGTGGATCTATTACACACAGGACTTTCCGGGGCCAGCTGGCAGTGCACTGATCTCTGGCTGAAGCTGGCAGTAACCTTTTACTCAAATAAACAGACACCAGAAACGCACTGATAAAGTCACAGTCTATTAGCAACATTGTCAATCTGGATGCGATTTTTTTCTTTGGTTGGAGAACGTTTCGCCAACATGTTTGCAGTAAATATTGTAAAGCTGATGATTTGGCAGAGACGATGGAGATGATATGAGCAGGTGGCTTTGATTGATTGACTCGAGCCTCTGTGATGATCATTAAATCATTCACTGAGGCTGACGTTTATCTGGATTGATGCATCTGCCTTCAGCTTCACTTCACTTTTTTTTTTACAGATGGTAGTCCTTACTGCTTTTGTCAGGGATGTCCAACTTAAACTAGTGAAAGTTATCATCACTGCTGTTATTAAATTAGAGTTTTAGTTCTTAAATTCCCAAACTAGATGAAGTGGTGTAGCCTGATGTCTACTGTCATTGTTCAATATTTTATAAATGACTTGCAGGACTCAAAATATCAAAGTAAAACTGTTATAACATATTGTTTTTTCATATTGTGCAGCTCTAACACAAACCAAATGATAAATGCCACCTTTAGTCCACAAACCTTGAGGTGGATTTGTTTTCTTCAGCACATTATTTTACCCTGTACCAGATAAATGTTTCCCTCTTCCCTTTTTAGTAATTTAACTAAGTAGCCACAATCTGAGCCAGTATTCCTCCTCTGGTATTTGACACGCTCAGGAGATGAGCTCAATCACCTTGTGCCAAGTGATGGAGGACAAACTGGACTGATTTTTACTAAGGTCCCTGCAGACTTCAGGTACTTGTGCTCTGCCAGCAGATGTTTTGCTAATTCTCTCTCAGGGATTTTTTGCTGAATTAAATACCATACGACAGTTAAATTATCCCCTCGGCTCCTCTGCGTATTTGCGTTCTCCTCTTCTGTCCCGAGGCAGAGTTTCCTCATACAAGCGCGCCGAGCCTTACTATGTTAGGCACTTATTTTGCCATGATGGTCCAGCGGCTCGCCTCTGGGCGTCGTTGATGTGGTTCTCGCTCTCTCTCTCTGTCTCTGGTGGCATTTAGCTCAGCTGCTGCCTCGCTGAAAGGAGGGGGAGTGTAAATGAATAAAAATAATGAAATGTAGAGGATGTTGTCTTTTGTCAGGCCAGTTCTCTCCACCACAGTCACGGTTATTGGATAGAAATAGAGTGTAAAATGCATGTTGCTCAGGATTCCCACACATCCTGAAAAGCTTGGAAAACCTGACGTGACCTTGAAATTGACCCACATTTTCTAAAAATGTGGATCTAATGTCCCCCAAGACATAGTTTGAAGTTTGAGTTTTGACCCCTTGAAGCTGCTGTAGTTTGTAGATTTGAATTTAAACAAAACAGGGACTTTGAGGGTGCAGATAATGAATGCCGGGTCTTGTTTGTTTTCTGAGAATCTACTGGACCTACTGGTAACTTGTTTGTATATAAATATACTAAAAACCTGGATTATTCTGGTTAGTCACATTGTACTGCTATTATTTTGAACAATACTGTACTTGCTGTGAGGCAGGGGGGCTTACCACTGTGCAGCCCCATGCAGGGAGAAAAAGTCTGGGCGATAGGCACATATGAAACCTGAGGTATAAACATTTACATTTACAAAAGCGACTTACATTCACCAGTGTTACATTTACATTTTTACATTTTAGATGACACTTTCATTTTAAAGCGACTTTCATTAAGGTTCCATTCACCAGTGTTACAGCTGGAACACCACTGGAGGCAAGGTGGGTTAAGTGTCTTGCTCAAGGACACAACGACAGTATGAACTGTGGGGAGAGCGGGAATCGAACCACCTACCTTCCATAGAAGTCTAAACATACATTTACTCAAACTGTCATTATATCATCATAGAATAAATCATATAGAATAAAGGCACGACAAACATTTGTGCATCCATTCCCGTTAATATATTCTGGTTCATCTGTGCATGTCTTAATTGGCCTTATTCCTGCAGAGACAGTGTGGCAGGAGCATTTACCTTTGAGCTTGCATGTTAGAAAGGTCTACAGTGTCAGTTTATCCTACAGTGTGTCTTAACACTAAAAAGATTAATGGAAAATGAAAAGAGTTTAAAGTTACTGGAATTAAAACGTTTGTAGAAGTTTGTTAACATGAATGGTGGAAATTCAAAATGGCCGACTTCTTTCTGGGTTCAGAGTGTGGCAATAAAATACTTATCTGTTTGTCTTGACTTGTCAAACATGTCAAAGAAATGAAGCACTAACTAAAGAATATGAGTCTTGCGTTTTAATATTCTAGATCTATCTACATTGTCAAATTCTCCAAACTGTAGGTTTTATTACCGATCAGTGAGCTAACTTTCAGATTATTGTGTCAGGACAAGAATGAAAATTGCCTTTGCATAATTTTGCCTCTGATTAGAGAGGCTAATGAACATGAATATTGATGAATAAAAGGTTGCATATGAACTCACTCAAACCCTACGACTAAAGCCTGGTGACAAAACCCAGTGCAGATCCTGAATACTCTCTTTAAAACCAAGCTTTCTTGACGTCTGGACCACTTCTGCCTCGGATGATTTGGTCATTTAACCATTCAGGCAAATGACATCCCTTCACTGAATTTATAATGAAAACCTTTGCTGCAAGAAATTATGTGCATATTAAGTAGGCTATAGATGTTCAAGTGGATGTTTTGTCGCTTCTTGCACAATATTATTAACTTATTATTTAATTAAAAGTTGTTTATAGCTTTTTTGACTGAGAGCTATCACTACTTCTGTTCTGTTCATTTATTTTTATTTTTCCTGATTGAACAACAGGCTCTAAGAGGCTTGTGTCGCCATGGAAACCCTAAGCCGGGAGAGCAACAAGGTTTCACCGAGTTTATTTGAAGTTTAAAAATAGGACACAATTAAAATGGATGTTAACACAGGCTCTAAAATAGCTCCGTCTTCATTATTCATTCATGTGTGCATTTATTTTAAAGATGAAGAGGAGAGAAGGAAGCCTCTGTCTGAATCATTGTGCTGCTCTAACGCTTACTGTGAGATCTCGTGGGGACTGCATTGTCTTTAATAAATAAATAGTCAAAGCCAAATGCTTTTATGACACAATGTATAACACATAACATGGTTAATTGATATATTATGCAATCTTCTCGTGCATTCTTGTCCAATTTAGACAGTACTTCAACAGTTTTTACTCTCTTTGTTTACTTCTGTTTAATCTGGTCTTTCTTGTTTCTTCTGTGTGGCCTGTGGAAAGTATTGTACAGTAGAGTAATTAGAACATGACAAAGTAAAAAATACTAAAGTAATCTAGAAGAAACTATCAAAGCAACACAGCAGGATTAGTTAGGGTCAATTAAAGATTATAAAAGAAAAGAAGGGTTGTCATTATTTTGGAAGTGGAAGCAGCGTGGTTAAGCACACTGCCGCTGACACACTTGATGGGGCCCTGGATAGAGGCCCCCTGTAAATTTTGTGTGATTATTAATAAATCATAGAAGGGCTTAGTTCTGGGCCCCCCTGACCCTGAGGCCCGGGTCAACTTTCCTGGTTGCCCTTCCCAGTCAGCCCTATACAGTAGGTCGTGGATGCAAATATTATGGCAGATTTGACAGTTTGACAGATTTCTGTTGAGGCGGAGCGTAGGAAAGTGTCATTCACAGTTAGCAACATTAAGAGAAATAAACACAAATGCTTGTCAATCGAAATCACTTAATGTGCAGCTCTAATTCTTATTAGGAAAATTATCAGAAATTATTAGAGCCAAAAATCAGGTTATAAATCGCAGTGGAATCATTTTGGCGCTGTAAAGATTAAATTAAGATGGCATTGGGTTTGAATGGTTGTTTTTCCACATCTGCTTTTGTATTTGTTGATTTATTTATTTTTTTTGCTTGTTAAAAATTGCATTGAACACTAGTCTTTATGAACTTTTGAGGCCTGAACTATTTGTTTACACTCAGTCAGGCCAAAAGATTATAAATTCATTTGTAGATGCAAATGATTGATCGACAAAAACCATGTGACTCAGCCAAGCTTTGGACCAATCGGTAAATGTTTGAAACATATACTTTTGTACATGTACTTTTAACATAACACCAAAGATAACCAAAGCAATAAAAGGCACTCTTTCTCACTTTTAAAATTGAGTAAAAAACAAGCTTTCAGAACTCCTAAAGAAAGTTAATGTTCTTGAGTAAATGTCGCTTGTCACTGGCCCTCTTTTCCAGTGAAGGGTGCCTTTTTGCCTTTTATGCCTCGTGTCTGAGCTCAGTGTGCACTCTCTCAACCCGGCTTATTGAAATGCAGAACCGGTCAGACCATTAAAATGCCACGGCAGCGAAACAGACAGATGAATTTGCAATCTGCCAGGCGGCCCAGCTGTTGGATACCCCCCCGCCCCCCCCTTCCGCCCGCCACAAACCACCCTCCAGGGAAGCCTGCAGAAACTTCCTCACCCGCATCCAAGGACAAAGGCCTCTGGGGAAGCTGGTTTTAATTACTGGGCCATAGTCATCCTGTGAATATCACACTAATAGATTATCTGTGCATCTCAGCGAAATGAAGAGAAATGAGACAAGCTCGGAGAAGCCAGGTGTGTCAGCAAACAGCAGCGTTATCATGATTGCACTACACCCTCTGTTAATGTTTGTGCTTTGGACTAGACTTACAAATACTGTCTAATACAGAAACTAATGTACTTAAATAACTGGCTGGTTGTATTTGAGGTCGGACAGTCTTACAGTTTCATAAAAGCTTACACCTTCTTGGAAATTGTAGTTTGTCCAGCCAGTGTGCTGACCTTTCTTGACTGTTATATTTTCTTTATTTAGACTCTACATCTTATACATTTTATTTACTGACCCTTGTGTTTTTGCATGGCATTGTAATTGAGTTGGACAATCTTAAAATCAGCCTTAAAAGCAGGGCTGGAGCATGGTTTTTAATCTTATTTTGTAATCTTGAGTGTAAACAGCTAAAATTGGAAGACTGTTGGTTTTACTGTTGTATTGTTAGACTATGACTCGGTTGGTAAGGGCACCTTCAAAAGAGTAGATTTTAAAGGTGAGGGAAATTACTACCATTATTTATATACTATGCCCACTTAAAGTGTATTGTATTAGTTTTTTGTAGTTTATAGTTGTCTAAAATCACATCAACATGACATGATAAAATGAGCCATTCCTTTCTGTTACTTTTCCTTCAGTTGCAGAAAGTACAAACTGAGGACCGCTGGAGGAGAAGCACATTTCCTTTTGAGCGTATATTTGAGCGTTCCTTTTACGTATATTAAATGTATTGGCTTTGTTTCTACATTTTTATAAAGTAACGTATTCTACTGGGTTTGTTCATAGCCGGACGGCACTTGCTCTAAAAGGAGGAGACTATAGAGAAAATTGCCCAAAAAATCTTTTAGATTGTCTACTTAAATAATTGCCAAGTTTTACAGAAAAAGCCAGTCTCCAAATTATTGAGGGGCTTTCTATTATTTATGTCAAAATAATGACAAAGTATTTCAACTCAAGCGACTCCAAAATGCATCTTTAATGACTTATAATTAAAATTCTGAGTGACTATGTAATTATTTTGAAAAAGCTTTTCACTTTGTGTTTGATGTTACAATACTAGCCTTAGGTATAGTTTCTCTTTAAGGCTAGCATTTCAATCTATTTGCCGCTGTTACTCTAATACCTGCTAACACCACCACACGCATCAGTCTACATGTAGACTTTTATTAACTAAGCTTTTTAAAGTTAGCTTTTTTAACTTCACCCTACAATTTAATTTCATGAAAATATCAGAAAGAGCCTCAGTGTAAATAATGGAAGACCTTTAAAGTAGATAGAAACCTTTTCAAATTCATCTTTTAGAGAGAATGTGTAGCCATGAACCAATTTTCTCACTAGCAACTGTTACAGAACACTTTCGCAGGGTTCACTCTTTACATTCTTTTTCATTATTGGTCTTACCTATACCACAGTCAAAACCAAACCTCTATTTCTCTGGGCAATATATATGTTCAACATTTACAATGCCAATATAGAGTTTTTCTTGTTGTCTCGACTGTTTAGGCATCACACACTGATTCTAGGCAATTCAATTTAAATATAATGCTGAAAATATAATGCTGGTATTAAAATATGGACAGACAGATCCGATCGTGTTAATAAGTGAAATTTACTCTGAAGGATCTTATACGTGTCCTGAAAGATCTGATCTGAGGATGTGTATCTGCTGGTGGCCTGGATGCTTTCAGATCTCTGTGATGTGAAGGAGTCCTGCCTCACTTTGATGGAACTCCTACACCACACCACTTGTTAATATGCAATGTCAGTGAGGCAGTGGTGTCTGCTCATTATATGCGACCATTGATGAAGCATTTTACATCACTGAGTCCTTTTTTTACAAAACGATTAACATTTTATAAAGCCCTTTATAAATGGTTTTACAGCTTATAATGGTAGAAGTACAGCACTTGATAACACCAGGGACAAAATTAACAGCAACATTAACTCTATCTCTCTAGTTTGACAAAGTAAATGGTCAGAAAAGCGCTGTATCAATCAAACTTTTGTAGTTTTGCAGATGAAGTGAGAAGCTGAACAGTTTTAATCTAATGCAGACTGAGATGGACACACGTAAATACAACATGTGAATACGTCGAGTCAAGCTGAACACATCTGACTTCAAGATTATCAGAGTTGAGGCTCATCTATTGTCGTATGGAAGACAAATTTAGTGTTAAGCTCCACGAAATTGCAACGCTGCTTCACCAGGTTTAGTTGAGACTCCCACTAAAGGGAAGTGAAGGCAAAATGATTATATTACACGCTCCATATGCTTATGCAGCAATACTGTTTTTTCTCCTTAACCACATTCTTTTTTGCATTTTGGTCTTTTACACATCATTTTTTGGATCTGAAGGCTGGCTGGGTGTCACTTTGAACACTGGCCTTTTCTTGACGCAGCGACCATCCATCTACAAGACAAAGGCACTCGATAATGTTCTGGGCTGTCTCTGCTCTGGTGCTCTCCTTGTGTCCCTCTGCTTCCATCTGTTTGCATGAAAAATCATTTCTCCACACTTTTTTCTATTCCTGATTACACTATATTTTCATTTTTCAGAAATATTGGTGTTTAAATTGAAAGAGACAAAACAAATTCTAGGCTATGTGTGAAGAAAATGGGTAGGGACACAACATGGGTGGAAAAACATGACTTAATTCTGGCACAGAATATGACAAGAGGCTGGCGAATGAAACAATAATTATTTAAACAGACTTGGAAAAGGTTGAAGCATTGTCTTTATTTAGAGTAAAGAAGAGAGTTAAACCCCTTTGGCTCTCGGGTTTCTGCAAATAAAAATGGAGGGGAAAAGAAGTATTTTCAGAAAAAGACTTTAGTTTAGAGGTGCCTAAAGTGAATCATGTAATGCATAACAAGTATATAATGTAGAGACTCACTTGTGAGCTTGAAATAGTAAAATTAAAAGACAAACTCTTGAATGAATTAGCATCTCAGCGATACTGAAAACTTTCCCATCAGTTTCTTCTCATTGCGTCTTAAATGTGTCCCAAGAAATGTTCTGTCACTCGACTGTGCTGTGCTGAAAAGCAGTAGGTCTATATTAACTGTAGAAAACACGAGAGAATGAGTATTATCCTCACCTTTATTTTAAATCCAATTAATAGTGGAGGTTAAAAGGAACATTGATATATAAAATATTCAGTATAATACTAAAAGCACTTAAAAAAAGGGTATTACCAGGAAATGTCTGAGGGCTGATAACTTATGTTTATGATTGGGGTTTAATACATGACATTTAATGAAGAAACGGATTGTGTATGTGGATTGAAACGGAGAAATTCGAGAAATAATAGAAACGTTGGCGGGGTTAACTATTATGATGGCATTTTAATGTGATTTATATTTTTGTAATCCTGTTACATGTAATTTGTGTCACAGACTGTAAAGAATGTACTTGGCTAGGATAAAATAACAAACGTAATGTATGGGCTGCTTATAATTACATTATGTCATCCTCAGTTTCCATAATCAGTAAAGAAAAATATTTAAACGAGAAGAAGAATAGTATTTTCTAGGCATTTCCGTTTGGCTCTGAGACTGACGGCCTCTCATCTGGAGTGTCACCAGGGTCCAGCCTTCAACAGACGTGCCCTTTAACACACCATGCTGCTGGTACATCCTCTTCTCAATCCGTTTGTAGGACTTGTAATGCAACACTCCCCGGCCTCAAACGAAGCAGCGCTGGCTTTTGTTTCTGTGTCGCACTCAGTTGGAATGTTTATTGAATTGATCTGTCTCACGGTGAGAACGGGAAAGAAAGATTCACACTGACCGGGCAATAATCAATACATGCAGATGAGTAACAGGCAAACAATAGTGTAATGATTTCTCCTTTTCAGTCTTTCTTACCAGGGGGGCTTTTAACAGACTTTAGTGTTTTAATGAAGAGCTAAAGTGGCATAAGTGCTGCTTAAAGGTATAATAATACAAAAATGAATCTGTACACTAAAGAAAATTCCTCTTTATTCTGATCTATGGACCTCAAGAACAATATAAAACTGAAATTTTACATAAACTAACTATCCTCTGTCTGTTATTCCTCCTTTGTTTATAATAGAGGGATTTGGGCACATGGTCAGGTTTGTCTACTAACATTGACCTGGAAATCCTGTATAGTATGCTTTTGAAGACCCCATATATTTATGCTGCGTGTGACCTTGAGACATATTACAGGGACTATTTGCAGGGCTGTCAGTATATCTGTGCATTTCTAGAGGTCTGTTGCTGTTGTTACTGGTGAATGAGCGAGGCGTGTTGTGCTGATGTGACAGGTTCTCACAAGATCTTCTCACGAGGAACTGGGTTGGTTATGTCAAAGAGAGAAGGGTATTTTCCCTGTTGTTACTGTATGTCAGGGAACCAAATTATCCTGATACTGTATTTTTAATGTAGAGTTACCTTTGAAATCTAATAAATAACATGAAGATTTTTTTTTAATGGTTTAGAGTACAAAAAGCACCAGGTAACCTGTAACTAGAAGGCGCAAATGCTAAAAGATTACATATAGCGTTGCTCTAAAGCCTTATTTCTGGTGATCGTTTCCTTTATAAGTAACATCTGCTGAGGTTAGAATCTCATTAAGGCTCTTGATGTGCAGCCTCTGTAATTATTTTCTACTCGGTTTCCACTTGAAACCCCGCGGTGTGTCTTCACGGTTGCCCCCAGTGTTTCAGCTCCGGCAGCATCTCGCTCTGATTGGCTGCCCGTCACTTCAGGACCTGCAGTACTCAGTTGTTTGAACCGGCTGTGAATGTGGCTCAGTAAAGCACGACTTCTCCTGCGCTGCCGAGGAGTTTTTCTGCCAGCACCCATGGGCCCCGTTCAACACCCGGAGAGTTGCAGAACACTGTCAGCAGAGACAAGTAACCGAGAGAGATCGCTGCTCCAACAGAATGGACTGAATTTGCAAATTTTAGTATTTTTTTTACATCTTAAGCTTTTGCCGGAGAATACGAGGAGAGCTTCATTATGTGACTCTTTAGGTTAATTCGTGTTGATGGGCGTCTTGTCTCTGTCAGAACGGCTCTGCAAAGTGAAGCACACTTATCTCGGGTTGATTTCTCCGACCTTTCTCGTTTAATCTGCGAGTTAACCTTTTATGTTCCAAAAAGACATTCTTGACATTTTAAAGCGATTGTCACTGAGTCAATAACCTGCACAGACATGGAAATATATAGACACCTAATGCAACTTTTCCCCACAAATGTCAACATAAAGCTACCTTGCACCTTGTCATGTAACATACGCCATACACACACACAACTATCAATGCTGTCTTTACGAATTCCTATCAGTTCAATCAGCTGACCGGCATGTTCAGTGCAACAGGATTTCTGTAGTGTTTTACATAAACAACAATAAGACAATCTGGAAAAAAATCACTGAAACAAGTGTTTGTATAAAACTGCCTACGTGTCTCTGGGTGTGAAAAGTCATTAGGTTTTTCTAAGTTTTTTAAGGTGCTTTTCTTTGTATCTGTGCTTAAAAATGCATATTAGTTACTTTGTTCTTAGTTGTCTGTAGTGTTTATTTATGCAGCACTGACAGTCTGAGGGCATATTTGCTCTCCTGAGTCTTGATACTGTACTGTGTTGGAGCCACTCTGGGTACAGCAGTGGAAAAACTCGACCTGTTTACCTGATACTGTGGGTGGCATGACTAGACTCAAACCAAGGTCACTAGTCACTAATGTCAGCTGACCTCAGAGAAGTGACCCATGGTGAAAAAGGGCTCCTGGTTTCATGTTGCCTCTCTATAGAAAGGGGGGGGTTAACAAAGCCTAATGAGCCTCCAGGCAGTAAGTGGACAGAGGACTTAACCTGTCAGTGCTGCGGAGCTCACTTGACACTGAGCAAGCCGCCTGTCTGCTCAGCTGCACTGCCGTCTGTATGAAATGGTTTTATCACAAAACAACAGGTGTTCTCTCGTATTTCCTTCAAGCTTACGATAAATTAAGACATAGTTCCCAAGGCAGTGATTAACATTTAATCATCCCTCATAAAGCTTTTGTGCTTTTGCCAATTTTCCCGTTTTACAGACAGAATGTGATAAAGTTGGTTTAGTGTTGGTCAGTTCAGTGACGGTCTGTTTGTTTTTATAGATTTGAGAACAAAATGGAAAACACAAATGTATTACACATATATTTAGCTTTAGTTAATAGTTAATATACCAGTTTGTGTTTTGGCCTTTTCACAGTAATGCACACTTTTTTTATTTTATTTATTTGCCCATGTTTAAAAAGTACATTTCATATTTCAAGGTTTGCCTGTGGACTTTTTTTATTTTAATATAGAGCTGCCATTTCTTTAGAATGGAACAAACGAAATCTGCAAAATGCCACAATTATAATACAACTCCTGATAATTACATTTTCCTTGCCCCTTGGCAAAGTTATTTGACTGTTTATTAATAATGTAAGCTGAGTGGCCACAGATGTTATTCAGCGCACAATAAATGTTTAATAGAAGAATGTGCATCAGTCTAAAAAATCACACATTCTGTAAAAGAAGACAGCTTTGTCAAATAGCAGCCGACAGACTGTCAAGTCGTAAGTGCTGTCAGTGAGTGGGTAGAGAACATTAGCGAGTGGCTCGATTATAAGCTGCTCTATTTATACGAGCATTTAGACGACACCAGCTAAAGGCTGCAAGTCTCTGCATACAGGGTTTTTTCTTCTGGACTAATACTAAACAGCAAGTAGCATGGCACAGAGGACCCAGAGTTACACATGGATTGTTTAAGGACATGTGCTTCCTCATTAAAGGCTGTTGAACAGTAACTACTGTAGATTAAGGCTAAACCTACTTTAAGGTAACATGGACATCGCCATTACAGACATAGGCTTCATATAAACCCAAATTAGTTCAAATACAACACCTTGCAAACAGCACAACTGCAAACATAACAAAAAGTCTATTTGTTTTGTTTTTTTACTTTTGAGGCAAGAGTATCTAAGTGTCCACATTAATGGGCCGTTTACACAACATGTTTTTCCAAATCCACAGTAATTATACACAACCAACAACTCTACAAAAGAGAGGGGGGGTAGCAGAAGTAGAAACAGAAAACTCACCCTCTACTGCTCTAGCATTTGTGACTGTTGCATATTCCTGACCAGCGTTGTTGTGTAAACTGCTGTGTTCGATAGATGAATGAGAATTGCCGCTGCTGTGAACATGTATATTTTCAATGCCGTGCTTTGGAAAGAGTCTATACATTTTGAACAATAACAACAATGTTCAATGTTTATATTCTTTAGGTTCACTCCAACTGAAAATTCAAGGTGCCTTTTGCCATTCGTAAATTGTGAATGGTTATTTTGCAAAAATGAAAAAATTGATGTAGATGGTTTTATTAGAAGAGGCTAAAACATACACGTCTGAACATTTTTATCTTGATTATGAGACACAAAGATCAATGAGAACCAACTGTGAATGAATGAAGCAGCTGCATCACATTGAGTCCAATCATTTCTTGCAGAGAAAGCAGTAGTGGTTTTCATCAGAGGGGCCATCCTGTGGTAATAAAGTGTTCATAGATGTAGAACTGCTGTGTGGCTTCATCAGCAGTTTTAATTTTTCATTGTTCATTGTAGGTTACCTGTTGATGAGCTGTGAGTAATGGAGTGTCTGCCCAATAAGACCCCAGGCTACAATTAGTGTAAGCTTCTCAGTCGCCTCTGTTTAAGTCTCACAACACACTTTAACTCTCTCCGCTTCTACTTCACAGTCTCTTATCAACTTTATTTAGCAATGTCTATTCGTCTTGTACTGCTGTCAGTTACATTAGAAGTCACCAAATGATCTGACAGATTTACATAACACAGCGAGAGACTGAAGGTGGGGAGAGTTAAAGTAATACCTTTGATTTAATGCATTTTACCTTATTTAGCTTGTTCTTTAAAAAAATAAGCATCCTTTTGTTTAGCATAAAGCTTTCCACAACCACGTTATCTAAAAGATACCCCCCCACCTTGGCAACAAAAGAAGTGGTGTTTCCCATTCATTTAAATGAGCACACACATTACACACTAAAGACTCTTTAATAAGCAGATTTTTTTAGTTTTACTCAACTATAATGGCTGCTGCATTTGATTTTCTATAATTATTTGTATTATGTATTTATAATTGTGACATTATTTTATCTCTTCAGGCAGATCTTAGTGTCTAGTCTTAAAAAGTTTTAGCACATGTTTGAAATCAGTCAGTGTATAACTCTGGGTCCTCCATGTTGTGTTGTGTCCAGAATAATCTAATATTTAACATCTAGTGACTTAGTTGTTTGTGTCCTTTAGCTGGTGTGGCCTGAGCTTTATATCTTCTCTAAAGCCCCACTGACACACACACACATAACAAACATATTGTCAGTTGATTGCCAAATCATCTTGTTTACACTGAATCTATATTTTTGGGGTAGCTAATGCCCTTTTGATCATTGAAATCAGATGCTTATCCACAACATACAATAGATTTCCAATGCTTGAAAGTTATTCTTGCGGCCATCTTGGTTGACAGTGTGTAGAAAAGTCTGTCTAAAAGGTATACTTGTCCGTGTTATTCACAGAAGAAGGGGTGTAACCCTCTTTGTTAGCTTTGTGCTGAAGGTGTTCAGGAGGAGACTTTGCGCAGGGCAGTGTGACGGAGAACTGGTGAAGCTGATGAGGCTGTACTTCCTCCTGAGCACCTTGGACGCCCCACAGAGATCAAAGAGCTGCCAGCTTCAGCGTTTGCAGAGGCACCGACAGCCTGAGCACACACCTCATGCAAAGCCAGCAAGCTGCATACTACTCGTGTTCTGGGACTTAGGACTAACACTGAAAATGTGCAGAAATAACATACAGTATAGAATATCAGTACATTATCTAGGTATGTTATTTCAGCACATGTTCTTCTCTCTAGGATTAGTTTTTTCAAAGCAATTGATGTCAATGCAAGAGGGAAGGGTTTGGAGTAAGATACTTTCAGACTGGGCTTTAAAGTGATCATATTAGATTTGGTGAGATCAGACTTGTTTACTTCAAATATTATCTTTTTGAAGAAAGACTTACTTGTAGCTCACTTTGAACAGGCCAAACAGAATTTGACTTTTCTCACTTTAGACTAACAATTATAAAAAAATAAAAATAAATGACTGACATGAAGATAGTTTTGATTGTGTAAGGTGACAAAACTGAACTCAAGTTGAACTTTAAAGGTATTGCTTTAATGAGATATAACATTACTTTTTACACAATGGAGATTACTTTTCTGGCACTCATGGCACTCTTTAACAATGTAGAGGAGAATGCATCCGTAACCCAATATCCGCGTAGGTGTACTTTACCATTTTATTCCGTAGATTACATGGCAGGAACTTTATTGTTATTATTATGGGATTTGTGCAAAAGGAAGTAAAAGGATCTATACATGTGTAATGTTATAGACCAGCATTTTAATGTGTGATATTCTAGACTCCTGCTTGATATGATCAGATATTATAGCCTAGCTATCAGAGCAAAGCTTAATTTGACTTTTAGTTTGTTTTTTTGTTCCATTGACATACAGTATTTTGATTTGGAGACCAACCAAATACATTTGTGAAAAGTATGCTTTGTTCTGCAAAAAAATAAACTAAAGGTTGAGCAATGCTTTTTTAATTAAAAAAGTTGATTGCACAAGCATAATCATCACAAAGCAGAATTCTAAGTCTTTAAAAATGCTTAGATTTCTGTGAGCTCGTATTGTTCTTTAGTTAAGTTAAGGTGACTTTTACTCACAGTTAACATCTAATCCAGCCTTATTGCGTCACAAGCTTTTTGTGCTGGTCCCAAGCCCGGATAAATGGAGAAGGTTGTGTGAAGGGCATCTCGCAATAATACCTCCAGAAATCCTGCATATTAGCGTTTTCCTTTCTATCTAATTTACAGTATTTACTTTAATTTTTCAGTGAATAATACTTTTATTTAAAAAGTTTATGTTAACACAGTGTGAGTACATAAAACAATATTTTAAAATATTGAGTTACTTTGAATGCATTGATGTGTATGTTGTTGTATTTCAGCACCAAGGTCAGCTCACAGTGGGATCTCAAAACCTTTTTTTGCTTCTTGTCATGATATTGGTGGGAAGTTGTTTCAGCAATATCACATCACAGTCGGCCTTGTGTCCCATTTATGTTAAGAAAACAAAAGACAAAAAACATCTCTGACCCCCTGTCACTTCTTTTAGGTTGTCGTGATATTCTTTAAAAAAAAACACAGTGCATTGATTAATGTTGAAAATTACACAAACACCAGACCAGCTCTTTACAAAACAGGACAAAAGTAATACATAAAAAAAAACATGAGCTGTAATCAAAACCGCTTGGCCTGTTAACAAAATAAATAAGTGTTTGTGCTTGTTTTGCGACACACATATGTGCCATTTCCTGTGACCCCAGACAGACCGTTTATGCGGGTGTTGTATTGATCCTTTTCACCAGTGGTACGCCTCTGTCACCACTTGACACTCCTCATGCAGCCCGTTCTCTTTTTGTGAGCCATAAGAGAGGCAGAAGCATAAAAACAAAAAAAACAAAAAATGTAATTCTCACAAAAATCCAAAGCTCCATATTCAGGTCTAAGCCACTTTTCAGTTCTGTGTGGACGTGGCCATTAAGAAAATAGAAGCCCTAATAGACAAGATGTGCATAAAATAGAGATGGGACATGCCAAAATGAAAGATGTTTCCATAAGAAATGTTAAGCAGGGTAAAGATAAAAGCCCTAGTAACATTTTTGGAGCGGGTCCCAACAGGAAGAAATCAGATTTGACGATAACGGACTCAAGGTGAAAAAGCATCCAAGGACACGGCTTTTGTTTTTTGACTAATGAGGCCTTTAATGAATTGAGGCATGCGTGGTTTATTAAATCAAAGTGTGGATAACTTTCACTGTCAACTCAATTCCTGATGAGCCTCGCTGACGTTGCCATGGTAATTACTTTTTCTCGTCAATTTGTTTTTTTTATTGATGGGCTAAGTCGTAGGAGAAAATCAATTAATCATGAATCTGTAATTACTGGAAAAGTAATGTGTCTTACTTGAGTTATAAAAATGTGTGTAATTAAATTTCTCTTAATAACCTGTTGTGTAATTGTAGCTTGCAGACTTTGTATCTTGGAAAAAAAGTGACTGGAAAAGACTGACTTAAAAAAAATAAAGCCTACTTTCAGATGAAACCTTTACACCAGGGGTGTCCAAACTTCTTGAAAAGCGGGCCGCATCTGATGAAAGGAAAATTTCCAAGGGCCGACTTTTGATTCTTTTTTCAGGTGCAGGTTTTAGTTGGATTTGAATGGGTTTTAGTTGGATTTGAACAGGTTTCAGTTGGATTTGAATGGGTTTTAATTGGATTTGAACAGGTTTTAGTTGGATTTGAATGGGTTTTAATTGGATTTTAACAGGTTTTAGTTGGATTTGAATGGGTTTTAATTGGATTGTAACAGGTTTTAGTTGGATTTGAATGGGTTTTAATTGGATTGTAACAGGTTTTAGTTGGATTTTAATGGGTTTTAATTGGATTGTAACAGGTTTTAGTTGGATTTGAATGGGTTTAGTTGGATTTGAATGGGTTTTAATTGGATTGTAACAGGTTTTAGTTGGATTTGAATGGGTTTTAATTGGATTGTAACAGGTTTCAGTTGGATTTGAATGGGTTTTAATTGGATTGTAACAGGTTTTAGTTGGATTTGAATGGGTTTTAATTGGATTGTAACAGGTTTTAGTTGGATTTGAATGGGTTTTAATTGGATTGTAACAGGTTTTAGTTGGATTTGAATGGGTTTTAATTGGATTGTAACAGGTTTTTGTTGGATTTGAATGGGTTTTGTATAAAGCTGCTGCTGTTGGGGCCAGTACATTTTATCTGAAGGTGAGGGCCACATGAAATCTCACCTTGTGCCATGATTGGCCCCCGGGCCAGACTTTAGGCAGGTCTGCTTTACATAGTTTATGCTCCTTGATATTTTTGAAGATGTGTTGTAAGCTTGTTTAATTTTTTTTTTTTTTTTTTTCCACACAGAAAGAAATATTGAAAGATTGATAGCACAGTACAACTGCCTTAACACTCCAGTTTCTTCACATTGTCTAAAGACATGTAACGATGAATTAGTAAATCTAATAAATTGTCTGTCAGTGTCTGTCAGTACATGTTAGAAATCTTGTATAGTGACTCATTGTTAAGTGTGTGTAGTGTTGTAATAAAGCGACAGGGAGAAGGAGGAACAGACAAAATGAATGAAATACTCCATCTTTTACTGATACTTTAACACACATCGTCCAACATAGTATTGTCTTATTAATTCAGTTGTTTTACTGTTTTTGATAAAACAATACACAATTATAATGTGCCAAAGTGTATATACATTTTAATTCAGCATCATTTAATTTTTTTACCGTCAGTATTTACTAAGGCTGTAGAATCATTTTTAAGTGGTATGTAATTATCTTAGCAGTTACTAAATCCTGTAACCTGAATTTAGCTGCGTCCAATGGAACTGCCTTTTGGAAATCCAACTCAAATCCACAGAGACCAGACTAATATTTTTAATGTTGAAATAAAAAAATAATTGGAATGGCTGGTCAGAATACAATTAACCTGTTTAGCACCCAATGAGAACGAGTTAGTCTGCTTTTTATATAATACCATTACTTTTGGTTTCTATGGACATAGTTTAATATAGAGACCAACCGAATACATTTGTGTTTTGCAATAAGCTTAAAATGAGACTTGCATGTGAAATCCAAGGTCGAATGATGTTGCTGGGATAAAAAAAAAAGCTGATTGCACAAGCATAATATTTGGCTTTACATGCAGCACGGCTGCCATCCGTCTCCAAGGCACTTCATGCTTAAATTCCCTGCCTCTTCTCTCTGTCAGGAAAACAAAGGGAGAAAAAGAGGGGTGGAAGACACGCTTTCTCAGCCAGCCTCTCGTTTCTTTTCTGTGATACGCACAAACACATCAAGGCCAGTTGGGCTCGGGCTGCGTTTATCTGCCGCTTCCAGTGAGTTGTCGGAGAAAAGCCGGGCTGCCAGTCGCCTTCTTCTTCTGTGCTGTGTTTGCTCTGTGCATAAAAGAGTGAGGAAAGACATACATATGGAAAAGAGATATGAAAAACAGGTGGACAGTATTTTTGCATGTACAGTACGGTGGTCTGACTGCGGGTGTCTGACTGAGTCTCATGGAGAAGGAATGAAACAAACAGTGACGCAGCACTTTGTCGAGACTCAGTTTGTGTCCTAGATTTAGCTGCAACCGTTTATGTTCTCTCTTTTTGGTTACACTTTTACTGTCAGTGTGTTTGCACAAATTTTAATCTAAGATATTGAGTGATTTAGTGCTACTGTATATTTTAGATTAGGTTGGTATGGCATTGTTTTGGTTTGGGTAATTCCTGAAAACACTTTTTCCAGTGCATTGTTGCATTCTACCAATTAACTCTTGAAAAGGGATAATTGAAAACTATTCCCGGGGACTACCTCCTGAAGCTGAATGAGAGAATGCCAAGAGTGTGCAAAGCTGTCATCAAAGCTAAAGGTGGCTACTTCGAAGAATCTAAAATATGAAACATATTCTGGTTTGTTTAACACTTCTGTGTCTAATGCATAATTCCATAAGTCTCCCTCTATAGTTCTGATGTCTTCAGTATGAATCTAAAATGTAGAAGTAAGAAAAATAAAGACAAACCATTAAATAAGCCCAAACTTTTGACTGAAAGTGTACGTTGCAGGGAATCTTATCTTACTAGTTTAGTTGTTTTTAAAAGGTCTATTAAATGTGTGGTTATTCTTATGTGTTGCAGGACTCAGCCCAGGAGAGTGGCATCATGCGGGACATCCACCGCACGTTTCCTGCTCACGACTACTTCAAGGACTCGGACGGAGATGGGCAAGACTCGCTCTATAAGATCTGCAAGGTGAGGCCAACCCTGTTTCAAAGACCTTCTTCTTTATGACAACATAAGTCCACTGTGTGTGACTTTGTCGAGCAGAACATAAACGTTGATGCTGCGTTTTATAATTTTAGCACACATCCTTGATATGTGCCATGAGATGAGATTTTTATCCAAAAATGTATGCTCACCCATCTAAAATGTATGTATATACGTATAATGTTGTAGATTTGCTTTATTATTTCAGCAATGTCTATCTTTGTTGTTTCAAGTTGTCTTTTAAACGGACATCATCTTATTTTTACATTGCAGTCCCTTTTATTCAGATTAGAGTAAAGTTACCCTCTGTAAAATGCTGTTGTGTCACCTGTTGTCCAAAATAGTTCACAGTAAAATACCATGAATACTGTCCCAGCAGCTCTTGTGAAGCTCAATCCCACAACATTCACAGGTCAGCACTATTCACACCTGACGTGTGCTGGGAAAAGGTAAAGCTTGTGGTCAGTGGGGGGCAGTATTTTGACTATAATTAGCTAAACTGGCAAAGTCACATCAAAGAAAAAGAACATATAGTAAAGTCAGCTCTACAGTACATGAATTGTATTCAGCAGTAATGTTTGAATCCTGGGTTTAACTTAAATAAGAGGAGCTGAAACATCAAAGCAAGCAGAGACAGGAGGCAAGGCGAGAGGCAGAGAAGAGACGAGCGGCCACGAGCGGTCTCCTTTTAACACAGGAGCCAATCAGTACCGAGAAGGCAGACACACCCACTCCTTCTAGACAGATAGAAATCCAGAACATAGATGTTAACACAATGGAATATATAACACTGCCTTTATTTGCCTCAGGTCTAGATCTACAGTAGAAAATAGCTGAGCTGATTTCCTGAGAAGTCGTGTTTGGCTTCTTTCACACAGAAAATACAGAACAGCCACATTTCTAAAAAGAGGCTAAAGATGTGAGCTGTTTGATAAAGGAAGACAGAGAAAAATTGCATTTAAAGGCAGAAATCATTAAGTCCTTATTATTCTAAGTCAGACTGAAACATTTAAAAAGTGGTCTAAAATGTCCAGTGTTGAATATAGCAATGATAAAAAGAAATAAAATAAATAGTATTTCATATTATAATAGAAGCAATATATTAATAGCAAAAATATAGTGGCTTCAAATGTGCATGGATAGATGGATGGTTATAGACTGTTCTCAGACATGTGACTTTTTTTATTGACGTCGCCATCTTGGGAGAAATGATAGTTCAAGATGCAAAGCACCAACACAAATTAGTTAATATATTATGTTGTCTGTGACTTTCTTACAAATGTGTGTTAGTGTAGTTCACCTCGTCGTCAGGATCTTTATACCTTCTGCCACAGATTTCACAGAGTACACCATGACACCAGGTTAAACTGTGTAAAAGCTAAGATGTGTTTTAAAGTGTATGTCTGAGTATTACTATTTAGCATTGTTTACAAATGGCTCACTGCAATATCAGCCAATATTGACTCAAACAATAACTCCTTAGTTCGACAATCCACTGCATTGACTTTTAATTATGAAATATACAATTTTAAATAGGGCTAATAATTTTCTAGGACTGTGCTAACCAAGAGCAGAATCACGTGGCTAAGCTAAGTGAATTCTGAATTTTCCATTTCATGCAAATATGGTGCTATAGAAGTGCTGTTTTCTTTGCCTTTGAAATACTTAAGGCTGCCATGAGAAGTCTCTCTGCTGCTACTATATAAACACTGACCTTTTGAAGATCAGCCACATGCCCCGCTGCCACAAAAGATGCCGCTCTGCCTCTTTTCTATTAAAATTGAATGTGAACAATGTGTGCTGCAAAGAGAAGGTCCCACTAGACTCACAAAGTAATTATCTGCTGAGACACACTCTACAGTTTATTCAGACAAAGGCCAAGGTCAGCAGAAGTGTAATGTATTAAAGCCAGACCTAATCTCTGTCACTGTCCTGCTCTTAACCTGAATGTAGCTGTCCACTCAACCCACGTGCTCTTCTCATGGCCTGATGTCACTCTGTTGGGGCTTTGAACACATCAAACAACATTTTATTTGATTGATTAATTTATTTGATTATTTGATAACATTGTTATTTATTTATAACTATTATATTTAAGGTCATATCTCATTGTAGGGTGTTTTTACATCTGAAAATCAACTCCAAGATCTGCAATAATCATATCAATATACTGTATGGATGTATCAGTCATATCAATTTGTTTTACAAATCCGTGGTTTCACGCAGCCCTCTTTAAAATCATACCAAAAGACTTCTTTACAGTTGTCTTTTGGTTGTTGTTGAGTCACTTGAGACTTTATTATTATAGCTATACATTTATATCCATTAATAGCCACTCCAAATGAGCTGTTTTATGTTTGTTAGAAATTGCTATAATTTAGGGCTACCACAACAATATATTGGACATTTATTGTGATTCATTGCAATATCATTAATCCCAATATTCTATAATAACTATTTGTATTATAATGTTATGGTTTTCCACGTAATGGACATGGATAATGCTTCAAAGTCATTGTCCAAACAAAGCTTGAAATCAAACTGTCCTACGTCCAAATAAAAAAAAAGTCCTGGTTTATTCCGACATTCAGTTCTATTTTTTTTTCGTTTTTTTGTTCTGGTTAAGTCTTTCCTTGTTTTTTCAAGGAAGAAAGTTAGTCCAGAGCATTGTATTCCTTTATTCTTTCTTAGTCAGTTATTCTTTGTCAAAGAGCAATCAAATTTTACAGGTCAGATTGTTATCACAATATATATCACAATATATATCACGAAATATATATATATAAAGATTTATCACACCTCTCATCTTTTGCTAATATCGTGCAGCCCTAGATATAATGCTTATTAGTAACGTGTGACTTTACAGGAGGCAACTGCTGCAGAAAAGCAAGTATTTATGAATTACAGACTATAAAATGACATCTGTATAGCTGTTTTCCTAACTCTGTGTGCTCGGTTTCATTTTCCATGACTATATGTACTACTATATCTTGCATCTGGTCAGAAAGTCCAAACTCTCTCTTTTTGCTGGAATGAGCTGTTTGAGCCGAACCACAGTCTACTCGACCTTTTACACTGTGGGGACAATACAACTAAATCAGTGGACTTACTTATTACCAGTGAGGAAAGTGTGAAATTCAATCTGTAAAATCTGTATGCACACAGTGATCAGGGTAATGGTGTCCAGATGATGCATTTAAGGATAAGTAATACGTAATATGTTTTCGAGTAGTTTTAGATTGATGAAGGGGAACTGTTCCTTCTTAGTATTTACCTGGAGTTGCAGAAGTGGAGTACGGCCAGAGAGTGCTTTGGGACGACCTGTCAGGGAGGGTTAGCATCAAGCTTGGAACCAACTAGGTCAGCGGCGAGCCAGTCTTCATTTGTATGCAAATGTAGATTTGCTACTGATAAGGTTGGTCGGATCTTGGGGCATGAATGGGATACAGGACAAAGTCTTCATATTCTGCTCCTGTAATAAGCCTGGAGTCTTTATGCTCTAACCTTTATTCTTCGAGGAAGGTCACTTTAAGTCGCAGTCACACTGTGACTACATTCACACTGACCTTAAAGTCTCCAGATTGAATCAGATTCGGACTATTTCAAAAAAATAGTCAGCTCCAGGTCCAGACTGAACCGATACAAGTCAGTCCTTCTTCCGTTATGTCATTGAATAGAAATGCAAGCAGCACTTTATGGCTGTGTCCAAACCCACTCCCTAACACCTCAGTCAGGTAGTGCGGCACTACAGAGGACTATATGGTGCACTCAATTAGTCAGCGGTTTGAGACACTACAAAAAAAAACTGATTTTTGTTGCTGATTGTCCCGTGTCTCTGTCCTACCAAAAAAAATCTATGTAATAAATCAGAACACTTTAGTGATATAAGTTTTAATATAATGTGTTTTATTCAACAACTCTTGTTCTATTCATGACACTGGATTATTACAGCTCTTTTCTGCCTCAAGAGTAAAGGCTCTCATATGTCTGTCTGTGTGATTTAAGGTATGCTAACGCTAGGAATTTTACATTTTTATGGATTTTGCTGCCACTAAAAGTCAAACTTGTGCCTCTCACTCATATTATTCAAACCTGTTGGGTTCAGTTTAAAGACATGTCACGGTCGTGCTGCTCTAAAACAATTTGCAAAATGGTCTATTTTGGCCGTCTTGCAACCATCGCTGCTCACTACATTTACTAATGCACTGTTGGAAATTTTGAGTGTACTACATTTCAGGCACCAAACATTCGGCCCACTACAAAATGACAAAATGATGCACTATATAGTTATTAGTGTGTTGATTCAGAGACAGCCTGACTTCAACTTACAACAGGCACTTTAGACCTTTCTGACTTTTATATTTTGTCTGTTTTAGTTATTTTTATGGACATCTGGTTCTAAAATATGTCTCTTAATCTACTTAACATGGCTTCTTTACTATTACTGTCATGTCATGTTGTTGTTGTGTTGTTGTGACTGATATGATGCAACTCCATGTGGCCAAGACAAATTTCCCCAAGTGGGCCAATAAACGTATACCTTAACTTACCTTAGAACAGGCCAAATCATATTGTATTAATCTAATTGTTATATATTTTTTTATAATTCTTGTTGTAGTTAATATAAATTAATTTGAATAAAAACGACACAGTGGAATGAGGCTGTTTGATTCTCACCTCAGTGTTCCTAGACATTAATAAATATAGTATAAAAATAAAGTAAGAAGAGCACAATGAAATAATAGTAAAGGGAATATTTTGAGAAAAGGGGAAAAACTTGTGATTGAAGAGCTTGCAGATCAACATTTAGCAGGGAAAGCTACTTGAAGTATTGATTTTCTGTATGATTTTTATCAGTCTTTATCAGTGTTTGTCCCATTCTTCTTTACAATATAATGACATAATGGCACTGTGTTCCTTTATCAACTGTTTTATTTACCCAATAAGATCCACTATAATCAGAATAATATATACAGTATATAACACACAAAACATAACAATGGAAAAAAATATAAATAAATCTTTCACAGAAGTGTATGTCAAATTTAAACGCTTAATTAAATATTGGATGTGTAGTTTTTGGTCTGAAGGTCAACTCCATACCTCACTCTCCTCCCTATGCAGCCAACTTCAAAGAAATAAAAACAAAATCATGCTGGTTCATAAGTGTTCTAGACCTTCATGCAGGAAGCTGTGCTTAAATAGAATGATAAGTGTGTTTCCCTTTGAGCAGTGCTCATTTTGTCTGCTCTAAACAGTCATAACAACGGGAATAGAAAAGTAAAGCAATAAAATTTCCAAATAAGATACTGTACATTTTAAGGCAATATATATTTTCAAAAATCAGCTCACAGTACAAGTAATGTGAACACTACAAGACAAATTATTATCTCAAAAACATGTCTGAGCGGCTTTTCTCTATTGTGTGATATGTCTGTTTAGTTTTTTTCCGTCACAGTCGCACCTCGACAGAGCAGCTGTACATCACAAGGTGGTGGTCATTCAAACGACACGCTGCAGCAGTCGGGAGTTAACAGTTTCATTTAGAGGCACGCTGCTTTGCCAGCTGGGGCACACGTTCACAACTTGTGACTCTACTGTAGGTTAAAACATATCGTCACCACGGAAACCGAGCTCAAACCGAGCAAGGTGAAAAAGTAAACACGATAAGGTGTTAACGTGCCTCATCAACCAGGCTAATGTGGCGTGTCGCGGCGATCAGTGAGTGTTTCCATTCACACATTATTCACAATACTAGTTCATTTCCTGGTGACCACCATCCACTCACATTTCAGCGAACATGAAAAAAATATGATTCCCCCCTCTTTCTGAGGCTTTCACTGACCACTCGCCGAGAACAGTGACAAATGAGCAACAGTGGGCCGCTTGGGTCGACCTACGGCCTACATCCAGCACCACAAGTTCATTTGTCAAAAGATATTTGCATGTGTTCAGCACGTTAAAGGGGCAGTGTGTAACATGTGTATAGTTCAACAGATCGATCAAAACTCTTCATTATTAGATCAAAATAACACTCCCTGTATTATATCTTAGAAAAATAACTGCTTACAGCTCTAAAAAAACCCAGGTTAGGTTCCTAAGCACCAGTTATGGAGGAGCTTACAGTTTTTTCTCTTTGAGCACATGGTCTTTCATGAAAGTTTAGCGCATTGATTAACAAATATTTTTATTTTTTAAGTAAAAATACAATCAGAACTATCTCTACTCTGTTTGATCAGACACAACAGCATTTCCCTGTAGGGCTACCGTAGCTGTTTACATGCTTTAAGAAGTGTGCAAATGTATGTATATAGTCTGCGCTTTTCTCACCAAATTTTATTAAAATGACACACTGTACTTTCAAAAGTGTTAGACTTCAAACCATTTACACTGATATAATTATTTTTAACTTAATTACAATTAATAACAAATAATTTTTATTGTCCTTGTAGTTCAATAACAATTTAGGAAAATGCACAAATCAATTAGTATTTTTTATTAGGACAGTGCATATTGACCAATAGTACAAATGTATAACATGCCAGAGTTAGCCAAGATGTAGTCCTTTGCCATATGTAAAGAGGGCACCCTGGGAAAAGTAGAACAATTAAACAGTAATAATTAAATGTATAACTTGTTCTCTTTTCACTGTTGACCATAGGTATAAGATCTATGTCGAATCTTTAATTTGTAAAGGCGTAACTAGATTACCTTGCGCTTTGGCTGGATTTCTGCCACAATTTATGTAAGTTCACAAATTCAACAAAGGTTCAACTGATCCAAGCAAAGTGTTTGTAATCACCATGTTAATATTTATATATTTATATTTTAAGTGACTGCCCTTTGTTAGCCATTTCTACAGACACCCTCCCAGATGGTACTTTGTCATGGACAGATTAGTAAATGGTACTTTGTATTGCCAGAAATCATTGTTATATCAGAAAAGAAAGGTCCAAAGAGAGACTCAGAGAGAGAGCCATATGGATGTTTGTTAGCTCAGTATGTGAGGATTGGGGTCTGTGTTGATTGTTTTTGGGCTTGTCTTGTGCCACAGTCCTCTGTTAATGCTTTGGTAAATGGTCAAAGGCAACAACTTCTAAAAAACAATGTGAAAATTAGCCAGAATCTTACTTGAAATCATCATCATGGGCAAAAATAAAGCACTTAAGGATTCAAATGTATAATTACTCAATTATTTGTGGTGTAATTATAACCCTATTATTAATTGTCACAGGGCCTACCTTTAAAAGCTTTACTTACTGGGTTTATTAAAACACTGCTGTCACCAGTGTCACGTAACACACTGTATGAACCACACACATGATGTTAGTTTGTAATGAGAAGCTGTTCATATAGATCCTAATAATCCACTCCTGTGAGCCCATTATGTGCTGTGGCTAACAAATTTAGATTTCTCCCACCAGGACCTCCCCCATCCATCTGTCAGTGTGCGCTCCTCCCAGCTGAGTTAGGGACGTGTGAATGCCACACTCCATCAAGCATGTCAGCTTGTAGATTACACTGCAGACAGCGCCACAAGACCTCTCCATTACCTCCACATCGAACCCCAAATTAGCCGAACATATGAGCGCTCTGGACGTCCACTCTCATTTTTAAAACATGGGATAAGGATGAGTGGATTGACCCTGTGCGCAGAGATTCCACTGGCTATAATTCACAAAGAAATCTGGATAAGGCTTGAATAACATGCTTAAGGTTATCCAAGTCAGTGGCTTAGGCTATGATGTTGGAAAAACTGCTGGTACACTGGCTCTCTTTAAAGTCTCTGTGAAAACCAATAAAATATATACTATACTACTGGCTGCCACATCATATCACCCACTGTAATACTGGAATAATTTTTGTGTTCATAAAATATTGTCATCTCAACAACCCACAAAACAGTTCTGAACAAGAACTGCACGCTACAATTTTTTTTCTCATTGCACACTGAGACACAGAAAGCATATGCATCAGCGGATTCAAAAAGAAACGTTGTACCCTCTGAACTGTAAGCCCCAGTTGTTCAGAAAGAGGAAAGGCTTTACAAACCTTACATCAGCTGAGACAAAGAGATGTCACTAGCAGGTTGTGTAAGCAGCAGCTTAACTCTTATGAAGCGCTGGTATTGCCCAACATCTCTGAGTGAGGTAATAGTGTTTCACAATTAGGATTAAATGTTTTATCTACTGCTACTAATCATGGCTTTGTGGTAAATATGGAAAAGGGAAATAGTTATCTTTGTGATGAATTCACAAATTAGTAGCTGGAAGAGTTGTTATCGTATTGGTGATATTAATTTTGTGGAAACCAGCAAAGAAAACAAAAAAACGTACAAAAGTGACTCCAAATGTGACTTTATTATTCAAGTATTTGATTTATACATTCAAGATTCAATTCATTATATTCATACAGAAATCCAGTTTTCTGCAACACAAACTATATTAAAGTTGTTAAATAGGCCATATAAGTGATATTTCGGGGAGACAAATATTTTCTGAGGTGAAATTTGGGATAAAACCTTCTAGATGTGTGTTGACTTAGAGGTAGGAGTTGTTTACTCAGAAATCTCAAAAACATCTCAAAAACATTTCCATACCAGAGTTTTTCACACACTTTAGTGAAAGACGAACACGTGCACCCGAAAGATTGTGGCTCCCTAACATTTCAAAAGTAAGAAAAGGCTGCTACTTAAGCTTTTCATTAAAAATTATTTATTGCACAATGAAAATTTCCTTTTATTACACACTTTTGTCCCTCAACGTGAGGTAGCCAAACCTTTATTCCTGTCTTGTTTAAGTATGTGACAGGTGGCTAGGGTTTAATAAACCAGGATTTAACTGTTTACTCATTGACACGCAGTTAAAAAAAGAGGATGGGGCACAGGGCCAGATTTTATTTTACAAACTCTCACCTGGAAATCCTGCCTATTATATCTTTAAGCTGTTTGTTAACCGAGTAAATTCATAAGTTCAAGTGTGTGGCACTATAGGAAGACGTCCAAGTCTGAGGCAACTCAGTTCAGATTAACACTCTGACGTGTCATTGTCTTTCATTCACCTTCACTTTGTATTCACATTAGAAAGGTGGATGCTAAATAGTTTTGGCTGCAGTGCCTCTCCTGGAGTTCTGTTTACACTGTGAAAAGGCCTGTCTGCTGCTCATTAGCATGATTTGTGGGACGTGCCAAAAAGCGAGTGCTCTGAGACTCACACTTTTTTTCCAGCAGTCGTTTGAAGGTTATTGTCCTCGGTTGGTCTTCCATACTTGACCTTAATAATTGAACTACCTACATTTTATATGTCCTCCACTGCTCCTACTCCCACAGTGCTGTGCAACTATGTTAAGTGTTTGTCCATTGGGCTATAACATAGCCAAAGACTATTAAAGGTTAAAATAAAACAAATTTAATCTAGAGGATTATACTGTACCAAAACCTAATTATACCTTATGAATACTTGTAATGTTATACGAGTCTTTCCTCTCTTGTTTTTTACAGGCCTACTCGGTTTATGATGAAGAAATTGGTTATTGCCAGGGTCAGTCGTTTCTCGCCGCTGTTCTTCTGCTTCACGTGAGTAAACTAAACATCCATTCACCTAAAGCTGGGCAACAAATCAAAGATACAGTAAGTCGAGTTGATTTGAACAATGTCGAAAAGGCTCCATTGTAAAGTTGAATTTAAAGCTGCAACCCCCTTTCAACCCCCATTCCCCACAACAACTAGCAACCTGCCACTGAAAAATACTTCAGCAGAGTTCAGCATTGGACCTACCCTGCAAATATTTTTGGAAATGCAAATATTAAATTTTTTTCTCTATTTATGTTTTTCTTTCTTGGGCAGTTTCTCTGTGAATGCTGCCTGGAATAAACACTTTACCAGTTCTTCACTGAAAACTTTGTGAAAGCTAATTGCTGCTGCTAGCGCCTGGAGCATATAAAAAAATGGCCATTGTGACTATACAGATGTTAAAGACCACTAATAATCACCAGCGAACGGTGGTCATGTGACTTCAGTAATGCCTACGTTTTGCAGTGTGACATAAATCCAGAGTGGTGACATAAACCCAGAGCGGCATCTGTGTGATGTGCCATGTACTAGGGTTACTTTATGCAAATTAGCCATGTGCTTCAATTTAGAGCACTTTCATCTTTTAACAACACCTTGTCTGGCATGTAAATTTAGACCTTGTGTATGGAGACAGAGAGGTATAAAACTATAAGCCATCCAACCTGAAAAGCTTTCTTTAGGTGTATTATGAGGGTAATGCACACTGCCTGCTGCTGAGTTGTGTTGCCAGTAATCCAGTAGAGCCAAAAGCAGTGGCTTATGTCTAAGCAGAGTTGTTGACGTGAATATGTGAAAATATGTCTTGTTTACGCTGGTCTTATTCCTATTTTTCCATTTTAAAGTTTACACACATATGGTTCCCACTAACCTTTTAGTTAGTCTCCTATGGACAGGTTTTGAAAATGAGCATGTGCATTTGGTTTGGTCCAATGTATTTGTGTTGTCTATATTAAATACATAAATAAATGGCCATGTAAACATACTTATTAAAGCTAGAAAAGCCTATTTAATTGTAAAATTGGTCCACTAAATGTAATTACTTTAGCTGTAATGTTAACGGTACAAACCGTTTGAAAATATTCAAGGCTGACGATGAAAGAAATGCAAGGACGTTTGTAGTTACAAAGCCATCTCCACAGACTTGGTTATAGCTCGTTGAGGTGTTAAAATCCAGGACAGAGACAATATAAAAAGGGCTAAAATAGAGGTCAATGGAGTGAGAAGCAGATTCAATGAATGTCAAGAAGACAAAAGGAAAAGCTGCTGCAAAGAAAACAGTTTACAACCGGATTAAAGAAAGTGAAATGACAGCCGTGACAAAGAGAAGCTCAGAGTCATGCAAAAGTGTCCTGGAAAAAATGTGAGCAGAGAAAAATAATTGATTTTCTTTTTACATACAAAGCAAAACATTATTTGAAGAAATAAATAAAAAATAAATAAATAAAAAACTAAAGAAAAGCAAATAGAAAAATTTAAAAGCACCAACAAGAAAGTTGTTAAAAGAGAAGTGTAGTTTTGCCAAGCTCATTACAGTATTGAAATCAGTATCTCATTTTGCTGTTAATTTTTTAACCTTTTTCTAACCTTTTGACCAGGCAGAAAGTAATTTCCCCCCTCCCATTTTAGACAATTTATGAGGTAATTAAAATGTATTTTTATGTTTGAAATGTATTTTTGTCCGCAGTGCCAACATAACACCACAACAGCAAAGCAACAGCATTAACCTCAGAGTAAAAGTTAAGCAGTTCAGATTGGGTATTTTCTGTTTATAAAGATATGAGGATTAATTATAAAGCTTGAGTACAAAAGTAACTAGAAGTAAAACTGTGCATAGCCCTCCGCCAACTCTGACCCAGACGTCTGCACATTCTGGAGATGGGCATGTTTGCTGAAGCACAATGGCACTGGCTCTGGTCCGGTTGTGGAGTGTGGTATAAATTGAAAACTGGGCTGATTTAGAGGTTGGATTTATGAAAAAATCTACTAAACGAGCTCCAACAAAAGGTTTATTCAGTTTTGTTTTTCTGAAGCGTTGTGTTAAATCTGAAAACAACACGCACTGGTTGGCTATTATCTACAAAGTGTAAAATCCTAGTTCTCTCCTCTAATAGGATAAAAGTGGACGTGATTCCAGGCAAAGCAGAAGTTTGAACGCTAGAACAGACTCACTTCTCCTTTACAAAGACAAAAAGACAAAGACAAAAGCAGCACAGAAGAGGAGTGAGTTATGAAGCCACAGAGGACAAGAGATATGGAGAATAGCGGCAGTAAAAAACAGTGAGTTTGCAATAGAGCAGGAGGCAGTGTGGTTATAGAGGAAAGGAGAGGTTATGGAGGAAACGTCAGGAATATTAATAGGAGTTTGGGTTTACCTGCAAGAGCCCATTCAACCCCAAACACCTACTGTCACTCTGATTAAATATCACCTCCCAGAGTCTTGAGTGTGTGCCTTAGAGGAGAAATAAACCCACGGAGCCACAGTTTAAAGCGTTTCTTATCTCCATCCATCCAAACCGCACAAACACTAATGACTTTCCGCTCTGTAATGTATCGTATTCACACTCGCTCATGCCTCCGACACACCTCGAAAACCGTCCTTGGACACAGTCCCTGAATCATCTCCAGTAACATGTCACTTGTCGTTTGTAACGTTGTATGTTTTATACATTCATCTGCCCTTCTGTCCTTTACTCTCTGTTTTCAAACCAGTAAAATGGCCGACATAAATTTTGTTTATCGTTTGTGAGAGTAGGTGAAATCAATAAAATTTGTCTGGAACATAGTGTGGAGAATAATGTGGAGGAAACTTTTGATATGTTAGCTATTTATGTTGAGAAAGCATTAGCGTTAAAATGTTATAAGTCCTCCTACCCAGGTCTGTGCACAGATTAAAGTATTAACAACTAAATGAAGGCCTTAAATTATTACGTTTGACAATTTCTGTTTATAAAATAATTATAATATTAGTTCATTATTGTCCTAAACCTTCATGCAGGATTATGAAACATGAGTGTGCTTTTCGGGGCCCCATTGCATTGGGACACAAAGTTTATACTCATCCCAAAACAGACAAAAAGCAACTGAAAGAGTTTGAGCAGTCATTTTAAGGTAAACCTTTTTTAATACCCACTTGTGATTTTTTATTAAAACAAAATATGAAATTTAAGTTGTACCTGTGTTTAAACATGTTAAACAACATTAGCCTGTATATTAAATAAAGTTTCCTGTCTGAACGCTAAAACAAAATTATAACCCATAGTTATCAACAACTAACATTTAGTATTTTTGTTTTAGTTCAAATAAGTACAAGTACATTATAATCTCAGCTCATAACCAAAAAAGGCTAATGTCAAAAGCCTGTTGCTCACCCTCACAATATGGCTATGATGCTAATGCTATTTTGCTAGCAATATCGTAGCTTACTTTCACTGCTTTATTGCTAACAGTTGTTTCCTCAAACCTGTTAACAATTCATTATTATCATAACAATCCTGATCTAGAGACTCACAGATTCACCTTGTTACAAAACTAAAGGCACTATTGGGTTCTAATTTGACAGTATATGCCGGGTTTAAATTTTTATTTGTGATTGTCTCATTGACAAAAAAAATGGTACTTCCTTATTAAAATCAAAATCTCATTAAATCAAATACACTACAACTTAGTCTAGTCATTTCCAGATTAAACTTTAAAGTGGTTGTATCTGCAGAGAGGTGGGGTCTCGGTGTTAACGTACTGTATAATTAGAAAGTTGGAAGTTTGTAAAGTTGAAGTTTGTAAAGTTGAAGTTTGTAAAGTTGAAGTTTGTTAAGTTGTAGCTTAGGATTTTTCATTTTTCAGATGCCGGAAGAGCAGGCCTTCTGTGTGCTTGTGAAAATAATGTTTGAATACGGCCTCAGAGAGCTCTACAAGAACAACTTTGAAGATCTACATTGCAAGTTTTACCAGCTGGAAAGACTGATGCAGGTCAGTAATGCGTTGTAGCAGACATTTTTACTGTAACCTGACTTTTTTAGGGCAGTCTAACCTATTCAAGAATAAAAGCGCACAGTTTACGGCATAGTCTCTTAAACATCAACCATAAGAGGGTCACATTGTACAAATTACTCTGCAAATCCCTTTGAAGCTATAAAAAATTTGATCTGAGATATGTAAATCATGTTGCTAACGCTTGCATCACTTGAGCCTCGCATTTGTTGTGACTGTATGTATCTGCTGTCTTAGAATATAATGCAATCCCCAACACTATAGACAAACTAGTGCGCTTTCTGTCTTTTGAGACCAATGATTGAGCAATTAGCCGCAATGTTGTTGCATAAATCCAGTTTCTAAACAGTGTGAGCTGACTTTAAAACCTTCCTTGTCTCTCATGGACTGGAATAAACTCTGTCAGCACCAATCAAATTAGCATAATGTAACCATTTTAGCATTGACTAGCAATGATTAGCATTAGGACTGATAAGCACCATTGTAGATGTATGCATTAATACAATTAGTTTAAAGCAATAGTTCTGACACAGGTTCCAATAAAGGCATCTGGACGTGGGTTCGACATTGTTGAAACTTTTTCTTGAAAATGTCCTGGATAACTGAGAAGACATGTTCACTCTCTATTACACACTTGCGTCTCACTTATACAAGTAAATCTAGTTGAGTTCTGTACATGAGGGCTAGACTGCTTTTTCCAATGTTTTAGAAGCGTATTATTAGTAAATGCCCAACACTAATGCATGCAAACAAGCTCATATTATATATAAAAATATGCATTAGGAATAAGTAAAATGTTTTTTTTACTTGTTCTTGTTGCTACCATGAAACAGATTGTAATTTCACTGAGACAGCTAGATTTAATAAAGCATAAATAATAGTTAAATAATTGAATGTCAGTAATTTTTTTCCTCTGTTGTGTCTCTTTACTCAAATAGGATCAGCTTCCAGACTTGTGGAGCCACTTCCAGGAGCTGAACCTAGAGGCTCACATGTATGCGTCCCAGTGGTTCCTCACCCTTTTCACGGCCAAGTTTCCCCTCTGCATGGTTTTCCACATCACAGACCTGCTGCTCTACGAGGTATGACTTCAGTCCACAAACCACAATTTATTGAACTACATAATCCATTTTTACCTTAAAAAACAATTAACTTTGGTGCGTTTGTCCACACTAATGCACAGATCTTTGCATAGCCCTCAAGCTAAATACAGCGTTAGACTCACTGATGTATTGTGGGATTTATTTGAATGTAGGTTTTGCAGCTTTATATACAACATATTAATTAATATGGATGTAGACCAGACATAGTCCAAAGTCCGCCAAGGGCCAAAGCAGGGCCCAGGATGAGGTTTTATGTGGCCCTCAGTTTCAGAGATAAAATTTATTGTTTATGGCAGCAGCTTTATGCAAACTGGTTCAAAACCATGTAAAACCTGTTCAAATCTATCTAAGACCCGTTCAAATAAATCTAAAACATGTACAAATCCTTCTAAAACCTATTATAATTCAAATAAAATCTGTTCAAATCTATCTAAGACCCGTTCAAATCCATTTAAAACATGTACAAATCCATCTTAAACCTATTTAGATTTAAATAAAACCTGTTCAAATCCATCTACAACCTGTTCAAATCTAACTAAAATCCATTCAAATTCAAATATAAACTGTTCAAAATTATATCAAACCTGTTCAGATTCATTTAAAAACTGTTAAAATCCTTCTAAAACCTATTATAATTCATATAAAACCTGTTCAACTCCATCTTAAACCTTTTGAAAATCATCTAAAACCTGTTCAAATCCATTCTAAACCTGTACAAAATCATCTAAAACCTGTTCAAATCCATTTAATACCCTTTCAAATCCATGTAGAGAGATCCTTGTAGAGACTGTCAACCCTTGGAAAATTTTCTTTTCTCTCATCAAATGGGGTTCTCCGTGCAAAATGTTTGGACCCCTCTGATGTAGACTGAATAAACCTTACAATACTCTGGAAAAATTGGACAAAATATGGAAACTGTCATGAAAGTAGAAGGAAACGGTAGTTGCAAAAACATTACAGGTTTTACTGATTCTTTACAAATGAAACAACTATAGATTCCTGTAAATTCTCCTCCCTTTAGTTTAATCGAACATCTTCTCAGTGTAATCAATAGATGAGCTTATCAGGCTTTTAGGGTCGACACTATCACCTTTTTAATATCATTAGAATCAGTAAAGCTGACACTAATCACAGCATTAGTGTAGGAAACTACTATCCTGGCAAGCCAGACTCGTCGCTGTATCAGCAAGGAGTCTGAGAAAGCTCAATGCCAGCTCGTTTTCCTCAAGGCAGGGCAAAGCGACTCAAGGCCAACCAATTGGAAGGGTCACGTGATATGACCTCAAGTCAATTTCCTGATAAAATGAACATTTTAACTTTAACTAATGAACAATTATATTTGGCTGTCAAACGTCACTGTTTACTGTTGTACTATAAAAACCTTTGTGTCATGAGGATTATATTGATTTGATTTTCTGGTAACACTTAAAGATAATGTGCAGAATTTGCATTCAAATGAATCCTCACATAATAAAAACACTTTGTTATGCACACCTGGAACAATATCTTAGTTTTAATTAAAAACATTTATACTGATTCATAATAGATAATAGTGTGATCATAGTTTGGAAAGGACCCATTCATTAGTGTTCCTGTACAAATACTAAACCTGAGCGCTGATGGATTAATTTGCAAATAATTAGCCAAGCCCTACCAACCACTTTACTCTTAGACTTTTTTGTGTCATGTAACAATCTAAAACTTAACATTGTGTGGGATAATAATTGCATAATTGTTGTCTCTGTTCAGTCTTCTATTAAGCACTTGACTGAGAATAGTGTAGCCCATAAAGGCACCTGACACCAGAACACAGCAGAGCATCGTTCATCAAATGTAATCAGACATCCCCAAATGGATCACGTCCCGCTGATGAGTTGGACCGATGCTGGATAAAGACACCAGCCAGACATAATGAAGCCAAATGTGGGGTGGAAAAGTCTGCTGAGGGGCCCCGTCTGCAGCTGTGTCCATACAGAAAGTAAATATTGGGTGGAAACATACAGTAGGTAAAGGAAAAAAGCAGGGACCAAACTATGTGAGCATCAACAAGCTCAGGTAACACATGAGGTGTTCTACACTGCAGCAGCTTTTACATTTTAGATCAGATTTTGAGAGTACATGTTTATTTTAATGTAATGATTTATTCAATATGGTCTACTCACAAGAAAACAAATTACAGATTTCTCATGGATTTCATTGGCTGTCAAAAAAAAAAAAAAGCAGTTATGAACTATCACAGTAAGATTTAGCTCAAACCGAGTGAACTCTGCTCAAAACAAAATAAAAAGTTAAGCCTGGATTTACCCTATATTGCAATTAGGAAAAATAAATGATGAATAGCATCCTTTAATGAAAAACATCCCTGAAAAGATTTCTGGCAATGTCATAAGGCTCCGCAAAATCTGACATTGCAATTATAATTTTCTTCTTTATGTTGATCTGGGATCAACTGAGAAGCATTCTGTCAGCTCATTGGTCCGTTAATGAAACTCCCACTGATTGGTTCTCGTCAGGCAATGAAAAGTAGAACCTTTTTCAACTTTCTTGGATTGCGTCGTAAGCCAGCGCGTGCACGAGAACATGCTTCAATGAGTCTCGTCACTCGGCTTCCATTGGAAACAAACTTGGGAAAGTCACAAAGTCACCTTCTGTGTGTCGAGCCCATAAAGTTAAATGTGCAAACATACAACTAAACATTTTCAATATTCAAGTAGTTGTTGTGTTAATATTTGATTCACTAAAGCTAAAATGTAATTTTCATAATTTTTTGAGATTGTTTGGCTGAAACAGGCTTTAGTGCTTCTTTTTTATGTTCTTTTATGTCAAAGTGAGTCCCTTGTTGGAACAACCCCCTGGAATAACAACCTGAATCTACACAGACCAGGATCATTCTTTATATATAACAGAAAAAGCAACTGCTCAGTCTAATAAAGTACTTAAAAATCTTGAAAATAGACTTTAAAAGTGTGTGAATATAAAAAACTATAAAACTATATACATGATCTCTTTTCAAAGTTTCTCCTCGGCATCGTTCCACTCTCCTTTCTGTTTACCTTTACAACTTTTCCACTCTTCTTTCCTCCCTCCCTCATCTGTCTGTCTATTCGCTGCAGGCGAAACAATTAAAAGTTTGCCCGGTCTTTCTCCCTCAATGAGCCGCATGATGAGAATCTGCTTGTTTTGTTAACATATATATTTTGGTCAGTTTTTAGGCGTACGAGCTAATGAAGCTTTTTATATTCCGTTCTTGCCTGCTTTTTGATTTTGGACACATTTTATCATTTGTAAGTTTTAACACTTTTTTTTTTTTTAGCACTTTTATTCCCCTTTTTTGACAAAGTTTGGACTTTTGTGTTTACTGTTACAATAAATGGCAAAGTTCTATGCCAGTGGAGTTGTATTTGTATTTTTGTTGAGTTGTAAGTTGTATTTTTTAGACTGAAATTAAAGAAGAAAAAATCAGGAAATCAATAATTTTTTGTACCTCTCTGTCAACTAATAATGTTTAGCTAGGGTTTTAATTCTGGTTCAACTATTGGCTTTGTCCTAGTTCAGTCCTTGATTAGTCCATTTAAATGAAGTGTAGTGAATAATAAGCTAAGAAATTTGGTTTTAACTTTTTTGTATTTGTGCTACAAACAATATTTGGAGAATATTCTATGCCAGTAGGATAATTATTTGTAAATTTTTGTTGAGTTGTAATCTTTAAATTCTCATTTACACAGGAAAAAGAAATATAATATATATATAATCAATAATTTCCACTTGTACCACTCTGTCAACTAATAATGTTCAGCTAGGGTTTTAAATCAGGTCTAAACCAGGTTCAACTATTGGCTTTGTCCTAGTTCAGTCCTTGATTTGTTCCAGTCCATGTAAATGAAGTGTAGTGAATAAAAAGCTAAGAAATTTGGTTTTAAGTCACTTTGGATAAAAGCAGGGCTGATAAATGACTAAATGTTAAATGTAAATATTCTGTGCAAAATACTAATATTGTGATTGTAATCTTTAAATTCTATTTACACAGGAAAAGACACTATTAATATTATTTTAATGTCAACTAATTTATTTGACAGAGACTGCACAATACATATTGTACCAACCAGAAATAGCTAATGGGTCTAAATCAGGTCTAAAGCAGGTCTAAACCAGGTCTAAAGCAGGACTTTTTGTTTGGTTTGATTCAAAGCTTTGTTAAAACAATTTTGGATGATTTTGAAAAAAAATTACATACCGATCAGTAAAAGGTTTATAAAATGGGAAACTATAGTGTTAACTCAAACTGTAATGTGATACAGAAGAGTGGCTCAATGGAGAGATGATTGTCTTCAACCGGAAGGTAGGTGATTCGATTACCCAAAGTTTGTTCACCCCAACACATTATATTGTATAATTAATAACTTTTCCTGCTCTTTAATCATCATTTTCATCCTCATTGGCATTTATATAGCACTTTTTTCTACCCTTGTCCTGCACCCAAAACCTTTAAACCATGCTCCTATTGTGGAGTGTCTTGGCCAAGTACGACGGTATGCATTTCTACTTATCCATCTCTGACATTGCTTTTTATTGCTGTCACTGATGTTTTTCAGTGAAGTTAACAGTAGACCTTGTACAGTTACATAGCCATCACAGTGTCAGCTTTGATCTTCCCTCAGCGCTGTAGCTCCATCTTGTGGCTCAAAAATCGAAGGTGTCAAAAGACAGAGCTCCCCCTGTCTTCCTTTATTCGTTATTTTTAGAGTTGGCGGATATTTTTAGCCCTGTGTTGCCATGTGAACTGGTTCTCACAGAGACCAAGGAGATGGGTGGTCCCGAGCTGAGACCAGCTTTTCATTATTTGTTCTCTGTTGAAATCTCATGCTAATATGACTAAAAGGCTGAAGCATTACGCCACAAAAAACATGTTTTCTGAGGCATGTTCAGTGAATAAACTTAACGCTGTAATTACCTATATTAATAACACCCTAATTATAATAAACCAGTTTGGATGAAGGATTGTTTAGTTGTTCACTGAAGGTTGTACAGTAAAACTGGAATACATTTTCATTAATTTATTGCAATTACACTTATATAAGCATGATTAGTCTGTTAGATGATGATTCTTTTGATTATTGCCTAGCCTTCTAAGATACATGCTAAAATGTATATTCATACACACTTGGATTATATTGTATTATTAGTGGATAACTTTGATTGTTGGTTCTGAATTGTCACTTACTTGCTATTAAAATATAGAAATCATTGCATATTCATTGTTTTTTGACATAATTGTTTACTTTTTTAATTATTGTACAAAACAGCTCACAACATCCTCTGTGTACCTCTAAGCAACAGGGCATGTTACAAAAATGCTCACGAGAACACACTTCTTCCAGACATCTGAGACTTACAAGATCTGTATTAGAACTTGTGTGTCCCATGTGTGTTTGCAGCAGTGCAGGTAAAATCTTTTAGTGGGTGCAAATGTTTGGTTGCTTGAAGGTTCATACCTCTCCTGTAAAGACCTACAGAAGCCTTGCAGGGACATGTTGTTGTCTCTGCCAGTGTCCAGTCTGTCCCTGTGTGTTCATTATATTTTCTACTTTCTGGTGACTCACTTCTTATTTCTTTCAGGGCTTGAACATCATCTTCAATGTAGCTCTGGCTCTGCTCAAGGTTAGTTCACTCTTCAGTCATGCATTTAGTTTGACATTTCTTCAAAGAATAGTCCAGCATTTTGTAAAAGGAGGTCTATTAGAGTTAGATAACTTATTCGCTACAGAGGTTAGTCATCAGCACTGCCCCAGTTTGGAGAAGCAGACAGGAGCAATGGCTTTGTGTTAAGTGTGAGAAAAACACACTTATAATAAATGTTCTAAAAGTGAAGTGGTTTAAAAAAAAAGAAGAAAGAAAAGTGTTTAAATGAGTAGTAATGCTTCCGTCTGCTTCTCCAAACCTTAAGTGTGCTGACAACTATCTACTGTAGGGAATCAATTAACACCAAAAGTATCTAATTGAACCACATTTACAAAATACTGAACTATTCATTTTCATTTATACAATTCAAAATAAACATTAAGTGCACAATAACGGATCCAGTGTGTAAATAAAGGTCTACTTCTGCTAACAGCAGAGCCACGAACAAATTATTAATGTAGTGTGCAGTAATACCTGATGCCTAAATGTGAAAGACCTATGGGAATAATTACTATAATTATAGGGTTTATTTAATGACAATATGCTGCTGAGTGTGGGCAACATTTATCATTGTGTCGAAGGAACGCAGTAGTATTCTTTAACAGGTTTGTTGGTATTTCCCGCCCTCTAGAGGTCACATTCAGTACTGTATTTGTAGTCTCACCATAATGTGCAGTCTGCATTAACTTAATACTGTGATTATATATTAGCTAACAGTTTAAAGTATATTTAAATGAGTGGAATTACAATAAACATAAGTAAATTACATGTTGTAATACAAATTATTTATGAAGAAAGGAGGATTAGTGTCAGGAAAGACTTTAATAGATAAAAATGAGTTGTATGCATTATTAGTGGTAAAATGGTCCAATTATACTTTTTCAACAAAATGAAAGCTGAAAAGGTCACTATTCATAAATAACATTTTATCATATTATACACCTCAAAATAATATTATGCTGGAGCCCTGACATGAAAAAGGAAGAATAACTATATAACGCTCTATGAAACTTGGATGAAGCACATTACATAACACTTAACTCGCCAAATTAATATAACTTTTCATTTATCATGTTCAAGATACGTTTAGTCTTTGTTTAGCCGAGGGCACATCCTGAAAAGTTATTTAGTGTTGCTTTAAAGATTACTTTTCAGTGCAAATTCAATAATGTTTCAGATGTTTGTGGTGAGTTGGATCAACGAGGCTTGTGTGTCATGTTACAGGATGTTTTCTATTCAACTCTACAAAACTATACAAAGATGACAAATAATCGCAGGTTTATAGTGTATTATAGGCCTTATACTTAAACTTAGGTAGTAACTATTATAATGAAAACCATTTGCAATTTTAAATGTAAAATATAAAAATACACTGACTTTATTCTAAAGTGTTACCATTTACTTAATTTACAAATATATACATCAGTTGGTCGATAAATGTCTTTTGTGGTATCTGGTAATGATATAAATTCACAATGTGACTGTCAGAGGAAGAACGATGCAGTGACAGTGAGAGACAGGATGAAGAGGAAATGATGACAGGAGAGAAGAGGGGCTTCCACCGCTGTCTTCTTATTGGTGGAGAATAACGGCATGTTTTCATTGGCCGGGCATGACGGCATGTTCCCAGGAGGCAGCCTCCTCCGTCTGCGCTCTCCTCCCTCCCTTCTTGTGTTTAGCTCTCCACATCACTCTTCAAAATACACAAGCCTTAGCTGTAGCATTAGCCATATGGACAAAAAGGATGCTTTGTGTTTTTTTAATTCTATGGAGCCTTTTTAGAAATATTTCCTTCCTGTGGATTTCTCCTTTTGAGCTCCCTCCATCAATTCCTGCTGTGTTGTCTCTATCTTCCACTTTCCTCTCTTGTGCTTCCCTGTGATCAGCTGCTACATCTCCAACCCTACCTCACCCAGACCTCTGCAACGGAGCCACCCCTGCTAGCTCCCATCATTAGCTATTAGCATAACAAAGAGAGAAGAGGGCAGAAAAAAGTCAGAGGCACCAAACAGGAAAGGATACCCCTTATCTTTGCGTTGCCTCACCCCTGCTGCTAGCCTGGATTTTTATTTTATCGCTAATTAGTGAGTGTTTTGAAGAGGAATTCCTTCTGATCTCCTTTTGAAGAACTTGGTTTCTTTCTACAGACGCACTACTGACTTTTCTCCTGCAAATGGGAACCTACTGGATGAGACTCTGCTTCAGGTGGCTTATAAGTAGTTTATCCTATAGGGTTAACAGCCATGAACAAAAAGAAAAATCTAAATAGCACCTTTTCCTGTGCACTATCTGCTGTGTTTTATGCATCACTGCGTAGATCTGAGTCAACGGGTTCAGCATCCACTCAGCCATAAGCTCGGACGAACACGCAATGCATCATCTCCTGAAGGCACTGGAGTCCTAACAAGCCACATCTCTTATGTTTTCCGTCCCATGTTGTCAGCCTTGTCTTTTTAGATGAAAGGGTTCAGTTGATTTTTACATTTCAAAGTGGTTTTAAATCCTGTCGCCCTCGCAGGTCTCATTTCAAAACCCGGCATAAAACGTCCTCTGCTGCTTTGATGTGCTGTCTCTCCTGCACCGAGCTTCAAGCATTAAGGTCACTCTTGCTCAAACACTGAAGGGAATTTTCTCCATCCTTTGAACTGTGACAAGGAAGAATAAATAAAGGTACTTATCCACTGCCGTTCGAAAGAGCCCACGTGTCGAGGAGCTTTGTTGCTAAGCGACAACCAACTGCTTGCCGGGTTGAAATGAGGTTTGAGGATTTTGGCAGAAGAACATGAAAGTGGGAAGTGTGGCGAGGCTGCAGAGTGAGAGTGACGGATAGCTACAAGGCTGCATTATGGAGAAAGCGGCGTCGGAACTCACTTCACTGACTGTGATTGTGGAGAACCACGAGGCGGTTTCTGGTCTCTGACAGTGGCATAAATTAAAGCAGTTTCCACCGTTGCCTTGTCCTACTTCTCCTGCCCCGTTTTCTCTGTGGATATCTTTACTGTGCCTCCTAGTGTTTTGTTTTTTCTGTCAGTGCCTCAGTTTGTTCTCACCTCGTCCATCTGGGCAGCCTGAACTTTCTAACGTGACATTTTCTGGACGACACGCTGGAGTCAACTGCGACCCCAGAGCGGGTCAGCCCCTCTGCCTCACCCCGCCCCACTCCGCCTCCTCCGCTGTCTCCTCCCCACTCGCCGCCCCCCATCCCAGCCCTGGCTCCCCATTTGCCTCTTCCCTCCGTTCGCAGGGCGGTGGAGGATGGCAGCGAGGGCAATGCCCAGGAAAGACCACACGGCAGTCAGGCCTCGGCGGACTCCTTGTGTCGGGTCATGGGCCTCCTCGGGATGGGACACCGGCTCTTTGTCCCCAAGCTGCTGGCGGTGAGAGAGAAGGGACGGGAACAGGAACTACATCCTGGAGCGTTGTCGGCTAAACAACTTAAGTTTATTTTGACGAAGATTTATCAAATGTTACTGATTTTCTAGTTTTCTGTGAAGTGTTAATAAGAGCCTAAACAAAACAAAATATACCTATTCCTCAGGAGAAGGGTTGCATTAAGCTTGGGAAACTGGGCAATTTTGGCAAAAGGGTGCCCCAAATCAATCTGTTTATCTGTTAACAAATCTATTCAAAATATCAATCTGCACACAAATTATATTTTAAATATTAGTTCAGCAATCACAACATGATTCATTAAAATAAATAAAAAATAGTGGTAAGTGACCTATGTACATAATCCTCACTCTGCATGTACTGTATACCTGTTCCTCGAGTTGAGTATGTATCGGGGGCTCCTTGTGCCTCTGGCCCCTTCAGTCTCATGTGAAGCCATTGTTCCTTAAACTAAATCAAAAGTGTAATTTCTCTATTATTGACTATTACATCATTAAACCACAAGAGGGCTGTGTTGGTCTGTCTTTATTGACTAGGCTCTGGCTGTCCTTCAGTGCATCCTGTCTGACTGCTCTGTTTAGTTTATCTACAGTCTCTGCAACACAATTTAAACTCTTTCCAAAATAAAACATGAGATGTACTGCTGCTCTTTAAAAGTTGGTCAGATGTAGGCATTTGAAGAGGAGATTATTTTGTAACTAAAATACAGTTTTTATGGTGGTCGTAAAAGTGCAAACAAAATAAAAAAACATTTAACAAAATAACAAATAAGAAAACAAATAAACAAAACTAAAAACACTACTACAATTCAGAAAACAAATTAATAAAAACAAAATAACAAAACCGAAAACGCAACAACAAATCAGACAAACCAGAAAAGGTAGGTATCATTTGTGGACGGAATTCTTACTGCTGATGGACAAGACATCTGTCACTCAAGATATACAGCAAATAGGTATCTAATTTTATTTAATTTTAAATCTAAGAAAAATAATGACAATTCCCATTAGCAAGCAAGGAGAAAGTGGAACTCCTTCAAAGCTACTTTGAGGAAGGATATTCATGTCTTGATTGTGGATCTGCTGAGAACATATACCTACGAACAATACCTACTTTTTCCGGTTTGTCTAATGTGTGTTTTTGTTTTTGTGAATTTGTTTTCTGATTTGTTATTTTGTTTTATTGATTTGTTTTTTTGTTTGCACTTCACAACCATCGTATGTTTTCCACATGAAAAAAGTATTTTTAAGAAGAAGCAAATAATCTTAGGTCTGCCCTGATTGCCTCTAAAAAGGTTCAAAAGCATTTAACAACAGTTAAAAAGTAATAACAGCCCCTCTAGGGTCAAGTGGGGGGTATTTGTGTGACGTCTTCAACAGCAAAACCAGACCAGACGTTTAGGAAAACCAGTGGTGTTGGTGATATTATCCAAAGACAAAAGTCTGAGTGGTCATTATAAGTGACATAAGACTGCTGCACAGTACTGTAGGGCACATTTCTACTATAGTACTTTACTATCTTGGCCATTATCATAAAAGGCTTTAGAGACCAGCAGAGAAAAAATTACAAATACAACCCCAAATATGTCAAAATAAACAACATTCAGTTCTTAATGTAAGCAATAAAATTGTTTGCCATGTTGAATAGGCCTAGACCTCTGAAGTTCACTGACCTAAAGTCTGTTTTGGAGAGACTAGTATTTTCTGAGGTGGTACTTGGTGAAAGTTTCAGATCCATAGAGGAAGACCTAGGCTGATTTTAAACTAACCTCATTCTGTCTCTTTTTGCAGACATCTAAAGAGGACCTCTTGCAGCGGACTTCGAAGGAGCACTGAAATTCTTCAGAGTCCAACTCCCCAAGCGCTACAGAGCCGCCGAGAACGCCCGTAGGCTGATGGAGCAGGCCTGCAACATCAAGGTAAGGCCATCTGTGCAAAAAAAAACAAGGGCTAAGTACACTATATTATTATTATTTTTTTATCTTAGTTGGTATGAGCTTTGTTTTAATTCATTCTTTAGTTAAACAGTTTTACCCAAGACCTGACCTCAGCAGGTAAAATGCACAGACAGCTACAGCAATGTCTTCTTTATTGAACCACAAATCTTGAAGGTTGTGTGTTCATTAAATTTCTCGTCTACACAAATACTGACGTTATCATCCTCCCTTTGACCTTAATGAGGCCGCTGACATTCAGGGAATTTGCTGAGAAACCAAAACTGACGCTAGGCTGTATGAGAGTCAGAGCTGAGAGTGTGGTACATATTGTTGGAGAAAGATGAAGAAGATAAACACGATCAATCTCTTTTAGTCTCTCATTGGTTTGTTTGTTTCAATGAATACTTGAGACCGTGCACATTTCATAAAGATCCCTCTGGTCACATTAGTAGTTATAAAACAAACAACAGATTGGTTAAACAATGAAGAGTAGTAACTTTTGATGAATGAGAACACAAACACTCTGACAGTTCAGTCTTTTATCCTATTTATTTATGGGAAGTGACCTCTGCCAAAGACAAATAATTTCCAGACAGTGGAAGACATTATTATTATTATTATTATTATTATTAATAACCAAAACTATGTCAATTTTCCTTATTTTAATGACAGTTTCTATAAACAAAAAATGAGGGCACTCAAGTGACACTCAATTCTGATACTTTTGTCTTTTGGAAAATCTTAGAGAAAAGATACATAGTGTAAAATATTGTAGTTTATAGTGGTTTAAACTTTACAGTAGAGTATAATTACATCTAGAATGGTTTGTCTTTCTTGGAAAATTTGAAAAAATAAATAAAAATTCTATTACGTCCTACAGCACACAATCTTAGCACTTCTGGAAGAAAAATATTATTAATCATTTTTTATTTTATTTCAATTTTGTTGAGCACAGATTCTTGACAGTTAGAACTTAAACTGATTGTTTTAAATTCTAAATTAAATCATCACCAGATGGGTTTTGTACAGGGCTGGTGGATAGACAATAACATGTCCCTGCAGGGCTACCATAGGACCATACCGCTCAATCTTAAAGTTATGTTTTAGTTTTACAAAATAATATTATCTTAATAACTAAGAGGTTTTATCCCTTCCCCACATTTTTACTTGAAAATTGTTTGTTTATTGAAAAAATATGTTTCTGCCAGTCATATTGTTTAGAAACGTTTTGTCAAATAATGATCTAGTAATTTCTAATTTTTTTTAAATTTTTGCTTTATTTTTGATTTTACTGAGAATCGAACCACCAACCTTCCGGTTAAGGGACAGCCGCATTAGTCTATATGTTGTACTTACCACCAGATGTCACCAAAAACATCTGAGCATCTGAGATGTGTGAGAAGTGTACTGAGTGTAAAATACCTTATTATTGCTGTTGCATAACTATATTGGCCAAGCTTAATTTTACGCATAGATTGTAGAAAAATGGATGTAATCCGCCCATTGGTCCCCTATTCACAGATATTGTCATTATGACAGGGAAATAAAATGGCAGTTACATCCGGGCTTTTCCCCCCAGAGTTGTCATGTAGTAAAAACTTAGCTCTAGAGACTGGAGCCATCTTTTGTAAATGGTAAATGGTAAATGGCATGCATTTATATAGCGCTTTTTTGCACCCTTCTCGGGCACCCAAAGCGCTTTACAATCGTGCTTCCACTCACCCCATTCACACATTCACACCTGGGGCAGACAGAGATGGGGGCTGCCATACACACGGCGCTCAACCTTCTCCGACCACCGCCAAACACACCTCTACAGTCACACACATTCATACACCAGTTACGGACACTGGAGGCAAGGTGGGTTAAGTGTCTTCCCCAAGGACACAACGACAGTATGAACAGGGCAGAGCGGGAATCGGACCGCCAACCTTCCGGTTATAAGACAACTGCTCTACCACTGAGCCACTCCGTCCCTTTTGTACCAGGCTGTAAACATGAGTTTTACACTTGTAACGTCGCCATTGGGTTTCTCCTTATATTTCCGCTTTTGGAGCCTGCCCTCTGGTGGACGGCAGTATATCGCTGTATTTTCGCTGTAAATCGCCGTATGGCGGCGCCCTTACACGAGGACCATTTTAGAGGTTCCATGGGAGAGGCTTGGTTTTACGTCAAAAGTCGGACTACTGTAGGGTTATTTTCTTCAAAGGTTTGGGCACAACAAAATGATCAGGGAAAGGTTTGGGTCCCAGGATGAGACCCATTAAGAACCACTGATCTATCCATCACTGAGTCCACCTTCTCAGTAAGCTGTTCCTTCTGATTGTATTGTTAAAGCCATGTCTTAGCAGAGAATAGAACCCCTGTATTTTGATTCACTTTTGTCCCGAGCCACTTCTTTACATTTTACTCTGACAAACTTCAAATTGGATCACAATCAGGTGAACTCTATAAGCTGCTTAAAATGGGGAAAAGAATTCCCTGGCACCTCAACTTAATGAACACAGTGGGACGTAACGTGGCTTAGCCTTTCAGGGGATTATAAGAAGAATTTGAATTTCACTGCCTCCTTAAACATGCACCGGACCGCAGCGGCTGAAGAGAGGACTTCTGAGGACTTCAGCAACACGGAGTGCTTTTACTTCAATGAAAATAACTATGCTGAAAAAAAAAAGATTACTTGCCAGTTGCCACGGATAAGTACATAAGAGAACAAAAAAAACAGGAACTGGGCACAATAAAACACTGACCTCATCTATGTATTTGTAAGTTTATTTGATAGGGACAAGTATGTTCCATTCTCTGTGTCACATACTGCATTTATGGCCAAGGATAATTTTCGATGCTCGTCCCTAGAAGGGCTTTTATAAACAAACAAAAGTCAAATACAATCACAATTTACAAAGCCTAAAACACAATGAAACACCTAACAGAGATCATTTATATTGGTATTAGAATAGTTGCTTTTTCCCACCAAAAGTCCACTAATTTCCTTTTATAATCCCTAAATATGTAAATGTTGAAGTGGATGTTTAGCAGGAAATATTTACTCAATAAAGCTAACAACATTTCCAGTGCACAGGTTGAATATGCATTGTGATATGTATTCATTATTAAAGCTATACTATGATAGCGTCTTACAAATTTAAATGTTAGTTGTGAGACATAGTTATTAACAAGACCCCACAACAAACCAAAAGTTACTGTCTTAAAGTAACTTGTGTATTTTAGTCATGTTATATTCTTTTAAAATGTACATACTATTATATTAATCTGGTTTGAGTTTTCAAGCAGTAAGTACTACAGAGCATTTTTGTTCCAATAAAGTATTACTGACAATTATCAGACAGATGCTGCTGCAAACTCACATGTGACTCTTGACATTTAATAAATAACCAACAAAAATCCTAGTTGCAAAGTAAATGTGTCTCGACGTGATGTGTCCTGTGCAACTGAGATACATAATAAAACCAGGCTTGCTTTGTTTAAAAGAGATGACGTTTCTGTTTTATGTCAAGAAACCATCAACATGAATGTGAGGGTCCATATTTCTGGGCATAAAGCCAACCTATTGTTGCTTTAAAACAGGTAACTTGAGGTTGTTGTTGTGTAGACTAGAGCCATAGGGAGGATCTTGTTGCCGTGACGACTGGTTGTCAGGTAGTTTAACGCTGGAGGGTCCCGTGAGAACAGGTTACAGTCCCCCAGGGTCTGTCCGTGGTGTTTGTTTGGTTTCACAAATGCGTCTGTTATTTAGTGTAAGTTTTAATAATCTGATAATGATAAAACAATCTAATAATCTAAAGGCCCAGCTGTGAAGCTGTACAGCATTTGTGCATTTGTAACATCTGAGAAACTGAGGTTAGATGTTATCTTAACATTATTTAGATCATTAAAGTTCATGTGGCAGGAAGCCAAGTAAAGGTTTTGTATATGCTTTTTAAAAAAATCATTATTTATTGTACTCTTGTATAGTGACTTAGACTTGTCAACCTTTCATTTTACATTAGTCCAATATTTAATCGTCTGTAACATGTCATAGTTAAAGCTAGACAAGTTACATGTTCAGGTGTAAAATGTTGTTTTATAGGAAAGGTACGTTCAGGTCGTTGATAATGTTCAAAATAACACTTTTTGCATTGATCTATCTCAAGCAACCCATGCAACCCTGCTTCAAAAAATCTGGACTATCCCTTTAATAACCTTACAACCTTGATTAAAGAAGATGACTTTCCAAACTAAAATCATACAAATACACCAAAACTGGGATAATTCATTTAGACTTTGACTTTACTTTATTAATCCACAAAGGAAATTGCTTTTTACCTCAAAAGGAGCACATGCAGAATCAGTCATTGCTACTTTTGTGAAACCTGAGATGAAAAAAAAAACGGATATTTCACATTTTCCGTGTTTTTACCGTTACAATGTGTTAGCACCAAGTCACTGCGGTTGATCTGACAACTTCCTTCCTATGTGTTTCCAAACCCCAAACATATGCAGACTCACACAGTCTGTTAACAGCTTAGAGAGCAGGTTTTTATCTTTGTACCAAAAGCAGGAAATAGACAGCAGACTTGAGAAACGCGAGATAAGAGAGAGGAGGAGTGGAGAAGAAAGACGAGCAGAAGAGAGCAGCGAGAGCAACAGAGGGAAGTATTCACTCAGTGCAAACAGGAAGAAAAAGCCGACTCATCCTCCTCCTTCTTTGTGGCACACTTCTAGCGTTACACCCAAGAACAAACAGGTGTGTTGTACTGCCCTGCCTCCCTCCCACTCTCCTTTTTTTGAGGAGGCGGGACTTCTGAAGGACTCTCAAAAGGAGCCGGTCGTTTGCATCGCTCTCACAGACGAGCCTAACCTGTCAGCTGCAGCTTTCGCACGGCCGCTCGTCCTCTGTCGGTGCTTGTCATTACCAACTCCAAATCAAAATGATGAAAGAGGTGTCCATCATGGTGGCTTACGACGCGCACGTAGTGGACCGGCCTGGTGAAGAGGACACTTTGACAAGCTTGGTTGCCCACTCCAGACCGATCCGAGCCCTCAGACCAGTGGTAGGTCTGTTCAAAGTCATTAATCCGTTTGTCTTTGCTTCATTCAATTACTACTTCTTCTATTCCACCATTGCCTCTGGTTGGTTCTATTTAATTAAAGCATTTATACTGTAACACAGCTGCTTATGTCGTTCTTTAGTTGATGTTTGAAGTCAGATTTGTGCAATATACAGATAGAAAAGCTGATTTTATCAAAAACTCATTTCCTTTCTTGTTGTAGAGTGTAGTTAAGTGTGGGTGTGCTGTGATAGTCTAGATAGTCAACTTGATGCTAACCTTTTTGGAGACAGACTAATAGCTTGTTTGTTGAAGTTAGTTTGTTTAAAACTGATAACATTTTCCCATGAACTAAGCCTTTGTGTGCATTTTTTTCTCATGTAATTAAATTTAGTGACCTACTTTTTCTCAGACATCCTTTTGGCCATGTCCCTATTTAAATATTCAAAGTACTTCATTCTGCTAGTGCTGCTTCATGTAATCTCATCCAGTGCAATAAAAAAACATAGATGTAAAGTTTCTTGCTCTGGGGACATGCAGTTGGACCTGTTATGAGAGAGGAACAGTTCAGCTGTGGCGTGTTGTGCTTGAGTTAAAAGGTGGATGTGAAATAGTACAAAAGATAAACTGATGATGTGACTGTTGTGCAATAATTTAGATGTACAGTCAAAACTTTGAAACCCTTAAAGGTTGACGATCAAAAATTAGATCATATTTTGGTGTAACTGTTAATAAACTTTTATACTTTTAAGTCTACAATATAAATATTTCAAAAACCCTTGTTAGGCATGATTGTGTTTTCATGTTAAAAAATGTTATTCATTATTATTTCCAACTTAATGTTTTTTCGTGCATAAGCTGTGATCAAACAAGTCATTACCCTCTGGTCAAATAAAAAACGTTGTCCTGAACAAACAAACAAAAAAGGAAATATATTAATATGTTAAACATTTTTGACGTGATGTATGTTAAAAAGGGTCCAGAATTTCAAGGATTAAAGCTGCACTAGTTCAGCAACCATTCCTGTTTTATCTTCTTGAAAAAAAGTTAAACTAATACATTAGAGTTTATCTTAAATGTCTTTTTTTATTTTTTTGTGTAAACAGATGTAGCCATTGCTGGAATAGAACACTTTCTCTGTGTAATTGAGGGCCATTATTTCCTTGTTGATGTGAGTGTAGGCCAACGGGAGCCCTACCTAACTCAAGGCCTCAGGCATCGGTCAAAGTGACCCAGTGTGGATCGAAACACGTTGGCTTTTTAATTATGATACAGCCAGTACATTAAGGGCTTCCTCTTGCTTTGTTAACAAGTTGGAGTGCCTAGCTACCTTCTTAATTTGCAGCGTTGTTTTCCCTTTTTCCCAAGAGCATTATTAAATAGACCTTACACAGAGCAACCAGTGAGTTTTTGTTTAATACATCTATTATACTTGATATTAAAGCCTAGATTATGTCTGAAGGTCTTGTTTTATTACAGATGAGAACAGTTTTTCTCTTTGATTGTAACTGAATTAAAACAGGGTTCCTATGAGTCCTGAAAAACCCTGAAATATAAAAAAGTAGTCTTCTAGTTTTTGACCATTTCAAATGACCTAAAAATGACGTTCTCTCTAATTTATGACTTCTAGACCTTTACCTTTTTGTACATGTTCATCCACATTTTGTTTAAAACCCACCTGGCTTCAAGTACCGCATCAAGTTTTTTTTACAAACCCTTTGGGAATTTGAAGTCTGAGTTTTGATCCTCTGAGGCTACCATAGATTGTGAAGTGCTGATTAAACCTAGATAGAGAAATTGTCATAATATTTCAAGTCAATTGTGAACCCTGCACATTTAAATGGATAAAGAATTGAGTCTGTTGTAAATTAAATGGACATTAATAAGAAAGTTCTGTAATATTCTAGAAAAACATTACTTCATTAGAGTGGGAACCTTGTAAAATGTTCAATCATTCTTTTATTGATTTGTGGTGCAGTCATCTAGGCCTTTATCACCAACGTAATTGCCTTTACCACCTCCATTTTTAGACACTTCCCCAAGTGACACATTACACCATCAGCTGAGGTTTGTGTCACAGAAATTCAGGTCAGGATTTTCAAAGTGGGTCTGACGTGCTTTCACTGTGACAAAAGGTTTGTCTTTTACGACATTCTGTAAAAGCAGAATGACCTTGTTGTTGTGGACGGTAGTTACGAGCTTCAGTGGGATGCACCTGCTGAGTCGGACGGTCCTGTCTTTATGAGGCGTTACAGTCACCTTAGACTGCAGTCACTGGTTATAACTCAGCAGAGCACGTTTATCTGTGCACGTGACATTTTTGTGTGATTGTGTCTGGAAATTTGACATTCATACGAGAACATTGCAGCTGAATTTGATAAAGAAGTGTTCATAAATTAGATAAAAGTTAGAACTACAGAAAGCTAGTGCATCACTTTAACAATCGCGGTCATTGATGTATGTCAACAAGCGCAATATCCATGATACAGAAGACTCACACTCAAGTTTTTCATTTTCTTGAAGTTTACACTTGAGCTACTGATATTAAAGCAAATTGTATAAATCACATTTAATGCCAAAATTGCAGTTTTAGCTGATGGTGCATATTAACTTGTTGCATATTTTATACAGTTTTTATACCTTTTTTGCTTAGTTCTCATTAAGGTACACCCTGTGAATGCCAAAGGAAGAGTTTCACTTTACAAAGAGACATGTTTATTTACTTTTCATATGTCCTTAAGTGCTTAAATTCTTCACTAAGAACCTAATTATATGGTTTAAAGTCATGGCATTCCCTCTTTAAATGTCCATACATCTGTTTTTTTTTTACTGGGTCCTTTATCCAACCACTGGAGCTTTGTGGAGCACTTTGTAGAACGTTTAGATAGAACGTGAAAATGAGGAATTCAGTCTGATTGTAGCTCAAGAACAAAGTCCCCACCTCTTCCAGGTAAGTTGTGCCCAATTTGTGATTTATTTCTCCATCATGCTGCAGTGTTTGTGTGCTTTAGGGGCGGCACAGAGCTGCAGTTGCGTAATGAGTAGCCAGACTCACGCCTGTCTGCGGGAGGTTTTATGTGTTACTCATAAAATAGATAATCTGTGTGTGTTAAATGATGTGTTAAGTGTTATAAATACATCAACTCATTGCTGCTCTGTGTAATTACAACGTTTAAAAAAAGGAAAATCCTCCCTTTCCTGAAGTTGTTAGTTTGGATCATGACTTCTGAAGTGTCCTTGAGCCAAGCACTAATCTCAGCTCAGACAACCAAGGCTACCTCAAATGCCAGTAAAACTCTTGCACATGATACTGAACATTTATCCTTAAAGGAGCACTAGGCAACTTTTAGCCTAAAAAGACATATTCTCTCTCTCTTCCGTTTGTTTTGTTTTTTCTTCTAAACTTGCCGCTTGGATAGTCTCCATGAAAACAAACAACGTCAGTGAATATTGCGCCGCTGTCATTACAACACAGAGTCTTTAGAAGGATCTGCGACCTCTACTGGCAAAGAGTATTATTTACAGTGTTTTTATTTACAAAACACTGTTTAAACTGCATTTATATTTTTACCTTTTTCCCATTTGCATATCATTTTTATTTGGCCAAAAGATGGAGAAAACACATTGCTTAAAGCTATTAGTATTGTGATGCCCCTGTGATTTCCTGACTGGGTACACCTGTGGGGCTTGGGTTGTTGGGTCAGGTGACTATTTATGGCCTGGTGTGTTTGGCCTCCGGTGTGGTTTGCCTACTTGCAGGTCGGAGACCGGCTGCCACCTGGTTTGTTTGCTTTGACTTAGTCTTGGTTTGAAGGTTGATTTTGGTTTAGTTTGGTTTGGTTTGGTTCGTAGCTTTCCTCTGTGGTTAGTTAAGTTTACGTTATGGGTGCTGATCACACCATACACACACACACACATTGCTTTGTTTCACTCACCTTCAACACTAGCATTACACCACTGATTATACAGACGCATACATTTCATGCCATGTTATAATTGTTGTTGGTTATATTGATTTTGGTTTCAATAAAGATATTATTTTTCCCTTAAAATGTTGTTTGCTCGTGTCCTCTCTTTGTTCCGACCCCTTGAGCCAGGGTCGTAACAGTATCAAAACATTTTTCCGTTAATGTTTACAAAACTATCCCTAAAAATAAATCTAAAAATTTTTTTTTTAGATAACACAACTTTTATTGTCATAACAATAACTTTTATAGCCCACGTTCTGGTGGGCCTGGAAACAGAAGTGGTTTGTGGGTTGTAGAGTAAAAATATTACTTGCATTTTTGCATTTTTTTTGCAAAGAGTTTGCTGTTGTCCTTTTAAATGGCAATTAACGGAAAGCTAAAAACTGAATGGACCATAAATGTGTTAAAGTATACTAAAGTAGACAATTTATAAAAACTTAAGCATCCATTAGTTTTGCAACAGTTTTTTAAGCTAAAAAAGGTATATATAGGTTTTAAAATATAGGCAATAAATTATTCAGTAAAGTATCTGGGTGGCATGTGCTCCTCATTTTGTAGATCATGCAGTTCTTTCATATTAAGTAAGTAAAAAGTATTTATACAGCACCTTTCTCAAACAGCCATCACAACAAGCTTCACAAATAAGAGACATAATAGAATAGATCATAAAGTATAGACACATCATAAAGTTTAGTCATAACAACTCTGGGCCTATTTTGTCTTGAATGCTTGTTTCAAGAAGAATGGAAAAGAATTGTACTTTATATTGTAGACTGCATACATAATACCCACATCTCTCTGGTTTTGAAGGGCTTTTTTAAACTAACCACCTGTTATTTTCACACACTCAAAGTTTGGAAATGATGACAAGTCAATGTGTGTGAAATGAGTCCACTAGAGTTGTGTAAAACAAACCTTAAGGGTGAGCGTGTGTGTGTTAATTGAGGTTAAAAGAGCCTCGAAGAGACGTGGGTGTGTTCTGTTCATATCAAAACGGAAAGTACATATAGGGTTATCACGTGTAGTAGTTTTTATTCATGGAAATGACTATATATATTAAATATCAAATTGTTCTTTTTTAAGTTTCAGGTCCTTTTCAGAACATTTTATTTTTTATTTTTTGTGATTGTTTTATAAACTGTAGTGTGCATTTAGTTTGAAATTCAACTGGCTGTGAGGTAATGCAACATTTCTGTAAACCAATTAGAAATTAAACTTTGACCCTTTGAGTCTGTAGTAGTTTGTGAAGCAGTGAGGAATTTCCAGAATAATTCCAGGTATGTCTACAGAAATATAGAGGTGTTAAACCAGGTCTGTGGCAAACTATAGGAATGATCCAAGTACATATCATTAACTAAAGATGGTTGAAAACTGAGTCGGATGGTTTACACTTTCAAAAATACCCCAAATATGTAACGGTCTTTGTTCTAACTTACTGTGCTTCTACCTGGAAACACTGTGTTCATTCTGTTTGGTTACAATAAACCCATTATTAACCAGCAGCTACAGGTCCAGCTGAAATCCTGATCCTCTTATCGGGTTGTGTGTTGTTGGACAGATTACTTTGTTACATTCATCCACTCTCAATACTCTCTGTCAGAAGTGAGCGCACACGTCACTGGAAAAATAGACTTTTTTTGTTTCTTACAGCAGATTTTATCCATTAAAATCTTGTGTTGTAGGAGCTACCTGCTTAGTGTTTGTAGTAACTGAACAATAATTAGAAAATAAATCTGGCCTTTGACAATTCACTTTTACTTTTTAAAGAAGGAGGAAAGGATATGAAATATTACACACTTAAATTTGTCAGCTGTGTCTTTGCTTTGATTTGTTTAAAACATCCTGTTATAGACATATGTTAAATATAAGGGCACAATGCAAGTTTAATTTAAAAGGGTTTGGTTTAGACACACACAGTGGCACATGGCTGTCCCAGAAGAGGGTCATGTGACCGACCTGGATTACCCAGCTGTAGCAGTGTCGCTGTGGCAACACTGTTTTCACACAGGGGAGATAACATTACCACTGGACTCACACAAACACATGGGTACCAGTCACTCAGTGTTGACTCATGCTTCAGAGCAGCTTCAAGTTTTCATTCATTAACTTTGGGGACATTTTTTATGCCATTCCAGTCTTTTGTAAATACACCTTTGTTAATCATCTTTAAAAGTGGGTCTAAATCTTCCCATTTCAAAAAGTAAATGTCAAAAGAGTAGTAACAGTGTGATTCTGGTGTAGTGGCGCTAAGCTACACAGATGTGGTGTATGTTTTGAGGCACAAAGGAGTCCAAAACTCCAGGATAAATACTTTAAATGATCCTAATAAAACCAATAGACACCTCAATTTATTTTTATTTATATAGCCCAGTATCACAATAACAATTACCTCAAAGGACTGCAGTAAAAAGAAAAGACAGCCAATAGACAGGTTGAATTAGACAACATCCCCCCAAAACTAAACTAAAGTGTATGAACTCATTGTCCTTGGTCAGTGTTGTCCTTGAAGCTTTAACAAAACAAGTAATACTCTTTGTCGAACCATTTGATAATAACACAATGAAATTTAAAAAGGTGTTGATGTTGAAAAGGTTTTGATTACATCTGGTGTCAAAATTAAAGATGGCAATTCCACACTTTACACATCTCCTTTTAAGAGCATGTGAACAGCTATGGTAGCCCTGCAGGGACATACTGTTGGGAACATATTTAAATTTTGAACAAATAAATTTGCTCTTGTGCTCAGTTTGTTTGCTTTGGGCAGTTGTAGAAACAAGAAAATCTAGACTAGACTAATTGACATTGTTGCCTCAGTCCGACTCAAATACATAAGCTCAAATTATACAGAACCTGTTGTTAATGTTCCTTTATGTTTAAAATACTGTCTTCTGATAATTACAGGTCCCCACAAAGAAACTGAAGAAGTTTGAGAAGGAGTATCAGACGTTGAGAGAGAGCCAGCTGCAACAAGAAGACCCCATTGATCGATACCAGGTAAGAATTACAACAAACACATTCACACTCGCTGCAAATGTCCTGCTGTTTAACAAAGTTATTTTTATCTGACCACATGCAGGTTATTTATATATTCTCTTTGAAGTGGGATTTCTTTTAGCTTTGAGAAACATTAAAAACGTGTCACAAGCTGCAGCGCTGTTGTCACTTTAAGCTACAGTTTTTCTTCTCCCTTATCAAGACAAAAGACACAGGTTTATATTTAGATATTTCTTTTTTTAACACCTGCATAAACAGCACTGTAAATTCAGTCAGGTGTGTTCATACAAATACTTCTAGTTTCCCTGGAGGAGAAGTAGAACAGTAGCTTTTCTATACCGTGAAACATTATTGTAAAGGTCATTAAGATTTAGAGTTGGTTGACTTTATTAATCCCACTAAAAGAAAATTCATCCAGAAAACTACACACTAAAGAACTACAAGAAATAAAAGAAGAAAATAATCCATGTCAAGCTAGGTTCTGTTCTGGACAGTTTGTCCTTTCACAAAAATAAACCGAAAATGGAAATGTCAAACATCTTAAAAATAATGTGCATATATTAATTTTATTGTACATGTTTTATAAAATGATCTGTAAAATCCACTGGCTTTAGAGAAAAACAATGCAATATTGATTCAATGTCTCAATTAAAAATCCATTTGCTAAGGACTAAACCAGGACTAAACCAGGACTAAACCAGGGCTAAACCAGGACTAAACCAGGACTAAACCAGGGCTGAATCAGGGCTAAACCAGGACTAAACCAGGACTAAACCAGGGCTGAATCAGGGCTAAACCAGGACTAAACCAGGGCTAAACCAGGGCTGAATCAGGGCTAAACCAGGACTAAACCAGGGCTGAATCAGTGCTAAACCAGGACTGAATCAGGGCTAAACCAGGACTAAACCAGGGCTAAACCAGGGCTAAATCAGGGCTAAACCAGGACTAAATCAGGGCCGAATCAGGGCTAAACCAGGACTAAATCAGGGCTAAACCAGGACTAAACCAGGACTAAACCAGGGCTAAACCAGGGCTGAATCAGGGCTAAACCAGGACTAAACCAGGGCCGAATCAGGGCTAAACCAGGACTAAACCAGGGCTAAACCAGGACTAAACGAGTAATAAAACTCTGAAGTAAATGACATTTATTGAAGAAATACTTTAAGTATTGATTAAGTAGAACCCGAGTGGAAAAGCTCCTACCTGACAACAACCCTGACTTTATATCTAGCTGTTGTTTTGCTGCTGGGGTCTTGAGTGTAACGCTGCTGGCTCATGGGAGAAGGCAGGAACACTTTTGTGAAAGATAAGACATTGGACTGGAGCCATCTCCTCTGCAGCCAATGGAAAGACTTTGTCAGAGTCAGAAGACAAAGCTCTCTTGTAACTAGTCCAGGGATAAATGTTAGGAAGAACTTCAAGCGTCTTAAGTTACTCTCTGCTTCCTGCACTTCAGCTCTCAGTTTTAGCAGAGAGGTATGTGCTCTATATATTTGTAACATTTGTGCTTTTGTGTAGTCTTTGTACATTTCTTTTGTTTCGTTTAGTAGTCATAATGAAATGTAAGAGTTCATGTTGTCATGAAAAACAACCCAGACATTGATTCAAATGTATATTGTAAAAGAAATGAACGCACTTCTTTTTTTAAATCTTAAATGTAAACTGGCACATCTAGTTCCCTAGTTTTTAGTTTTGACCCCTTAAGGCTGCTGTAGTTTGATTTTAAACCACAACTAGTGAGAATAATTCCAGGTTAATGGCATTCATGACAAAATGCTGCGCTTGTCCCCACAAACTAATGAAAATTTCTTGAAAAGTAATGGAAAAAAAGGCAAAGCGAGGGAGAGAATGCTCGCTGTAGAACTCAGGAAGTGAGGAACAGAGAGAGGAAACTCTTGTCAGGATCACGTGTATAAGTTTAGTCTGTGACGCTGCATGTAAGACACATTGTTGTGGACAGCAGAGAGTGGTCAGCTGCCATTTCTCCAGGATATATTTCCGTTTGAAGGAGTTTATAGTGAGTATTGTTTGAATTTGTCTTGCTCAGATAAATAGCCATCAGGCTTTAGAACAGGTTTAATGCTTAACTCTGGTGGAGATTGTTAAATCTAATCTGGATTTACAAAAACAAAACAAGTCATAAATTGATTTAAAATTACAAACATTGCTGTTTTATCTAGTGTATTATTGTTTTAATGTAAGACAGAACAGCAAAATACATGTAGCTGTTGATCTCTTTCTTCTAGCTCTGTACGTCTTGCACGTTCAGAGTGAGTGATTGTGGATTAGAGCAGGTCGCTGCTGTAAAAGTCAGCAGATATTTGGATATTAGGGCCAGGAGATTTGTTGTAACCTCGTTTTGTCCTGTTAAAAAAAAAAGTGTGTACATCATGTGAGTGTGCTTAGAGCAGCGCCAGCTCCAGTCATGAGACTCACTGATGGGCACAGAAGGGACTTTAGAGATGATTAGTGATCTATAAGCTTTATAAATACATTTGTTCCAGAAGAATAAAGTTGGTTCTTGGTCTTAAAACAACACGTTGTAACTAATATAACAGTATAGCCACTAAAATACTAAAGGAGTTAATACAAGTGATAAAACTCACTCACATAAATATTTGTAAAAAATATTCACAATATAATGTTAATTTCCATTGTTCTAGTTAGATGTTCTCACCTGCCGTGCTGCTGTGCCAGTTTGAATATGCACATAACATTAACAAAGTTCACATAAAACCAACTCCCAACCTTTGACAATACTTTTGAATTTAAGAAACAGACAATAATTCTGTACATTTACAAAGCCTGTTGTTCAAAAGGCTGATCCACGTGGCTGTTTGTCTGTTTGCAGAGGGAGAACCGTCGACTTCAAGAGGCCAGTATGCGTCTGGAGCAGGAGAACGATGACCTGGCCCACGAGCTGGTCACCAGTAAGATCGCTCTGAGAAACGACCTCGATCAGGTAACACTGCACTTTACGATACTGAACTGAAACTGAATATATGCTCAATATCGGGATAGCACTATATTGAATACCTCTGTTGGATATTGCTATAATGACAAAGTAAAAGAATTGAGTTTTAATTTAAGGAAATGCAAGGCCCTGGATAAACTTTCATACAGCTATGGTCAGAACACCTTTTGATTTAAAGCTCGCTTCAGACAATATTTCCACATCCAATGAGTGAACGTCTGACACATGGAAGATAATATTGCAGTTCATATAATTATTTGCTGAAGAGACATTGTGATTGTTGATATTGTAATAACAATAAAAGCAGTTTGATAAAAGTCTACAAACCATACAAACAAATGAAAGAGCCATGATTCCATTTAGTAGTTAAACAACAAAAACAGATCAAATGTAACTAAAGAAGAATTTTCCAGCCTATTTTTCTAAAAAGTCTATGTTTTTACTGGAGAGATGCAGTTTGTGACAGGACTGTGAGACTTGGTGTATTGACTGGGTTTTGTCTGACTGTGTGCTCAGGCAGAAGACAAGGCTGACGTTTTGAACAAAGAACTACTCAGCACCAAGCAGCGTCTGGTGGAAACGGAGGAGGAGAAAAGACGACAGGAAGAGGAGACGGCCCAGGTAACATTACAGTAACTGATTTAAACAATTGTGCAGAAAGACATTATAAAACTGGGACAAAGTGTGATGATGTAGAAGACAAACATTAACATTAACACACAAGTAACATTATTTTTATGGACCTTACACCTCCTGATGCAACAGCTGACATAAATAATCATCAGGTTTACTGTTATAAAAGTACAAAAACACTGCTAAAACGTATACTTCACATTAATGTATTCAGCTTCAAATGGAAACGTGTATGTTATGGCTTACATGTACCAAGAGGGGGCGCCATAAGACACCCTTATGAGTAAAAGAAAAAGTAATCCTACTCAGAGAACATGAATGCAGCTGAAGTTAAATGTTGCTGTAATAGACGTTGCCTAAAACTATTCTGTGTCAAACAAATGGAGCTACTTCTGGTTAGATGTTGTGCATTGTTTGTACTTGTTATATGTTTAATAACTAGAGTGATCATATTTTCAAATCTAAAAACAGAGACACTTTAATTTTGACTCAAATTTAACGAAAGAATCTTTAACAAATAAAAAGTCATGATGCGTAGGATCAATACAACGACAGTAAACAATTTTAAAAAATAACTGATTAAAACAGTTTTACAAACAATCTACAAAACGCTGGAAAAGGTTAACAATACCCTCGCGCTTAAGAACCAATCATTTTTGAGGTACAGATTCTTTTTCATTGGTTAATACTGCCATCGCCATGGTAACTCTATGATTGACGTTTAGACAGAAAAGTTCCTGGTTAAAAATATTGACATCCGGGACAGGGAGAGGACAGAACCGGCACATTTTAGTGTTCTTGTAGATATCCACCAGGACACGGGAAAGGGGCTTAAAATCTGGACTGTCCCGGGTCAATCAGGACACATGGTCACCCTGTTAATAACAATAAGGTTTGATTTCAAATTCAATAAACTGTTTAATCATTTTCATTTTCTGTTGTTTTCAGCTAAAGGAGGTGTTTAGACGTGAGCTGGAAAAGGCAGAGTTAGAGATCAAGAAAACCACAGCCATCATCGCCGAATACAAACAGGTACAACAGCCATGTATGAAATTAAACTACTGTTTACTTACTGTGAATATAAAAGGTGTTAGGTCTAAATCCTCTTCCTGTTTCAGATCTGCTCCCAGCTGAGCACCAGGCTGGAAAAACACCAGGCGGCCACTAAAACGGAGCTGGACATCGTCAGGGTGAGATTACAGAGGACGTGACTTATAGTTGACGTAACACTTTTATACCACCACAGGTTTCTACTCACACAACCAGAATAATATTATAAATGAACTGTCGGTGTAGCACAGAAGTAAACTGTAGGTTGTGCAAAGTTTACTGAAAATAATGAGTGGTCTGTTTGTATTCAGGAATAGATTGGGACTTGGTAATGAAAATTATTTTAATCATAATGTAATTTAAAGTAGGGTTTGGCAATCTGACCACAAATCAATATAGCATTTTGCATTTTATATTTTATTGCGTTTCCTTTGTTTTGAATGGAGATATAGTATTCTTTATTTATTTATTTATTTTATTTCATTTATTTATTTTTTGAAAAATAAATAAACTAAACAAAAAAATTAATAAAAAGCTCAATTGTAGTGTACTATATATACTCTCCACTATGTACGGCTGGATTTTCTTTTACATAAAGGAAATACAGATGATGTTTTTTTTTTTTTTGGTCACTTCAATTATATTAAAACAATTTTAATCACTGATTGTAATCTTTAAAGAATATTTAAACAAATGGTTTGTCTGACATGTATTAAATCACGATGAAGAAAAACAAAATGTAAATAAAAAACACAAACAAGTTCTGTCCACTTGTTTTTATGTTTATAACACGTGTTGTTGTTGTTAATAACCTGTCTCTGTGCAGAGTAAAGTCATGGGCTGTGACCACTGTAAGGACCTGTTCACCACTCTGGAGTCCCTGCAGACGTCTTCACCCGGTCGGGACAAGACGACCTCAGAGCCTTCGGACGAGGAGAAGGACGGGCTTCAGGAGCAGCTCAGACACCTGGAGCTGGAGCTGGCCCAGACCAAACTGCAGCTGGTGGAGGCCAAGTGTCGCATCCAGGTTAGACAGAAACACGCTGACAGTGTAGCCCTTTGGTGACCTCTGGTGGCAAAGGTGCAGATTGCAATTCCTCAAATCGTTCTTTTTTGTGAGTGACATAGTATATAGAAATAAGTTAGCTTTGTACTTACTTAGTTCCGGTGTCTGTGTTAATGAAGGGGTTGTGCTGCTGCTGTACTCTCTCTTAAATAATTATTTAAATGAATGAGACACTAATGCAAGGGTGTTTCTTTCTGATTTAATCAAGCTTTAGATGGTTTTAGTTGGATTTGAACAGGTTTTAATTGGATTTGAACAGGTTTTATTTGGATTTTAACCTGTTTACATAAAGCTTCTGCTGTTGGGGCAATAAACAATACAATGTTACACAGACTTTGGACATGTCTGCACTAAAGCCGCCAGTGGAAATCTGCTTGTAACCTTTCCAGCTGTACATCACTAAGACACAGAGGCAAAGGGGACAAATTCTTTGGCATGACATGGGAATGTTAACTTCGGATAAATATCTAATAAATATTGTAAATGTAAAAATTACTACATCTACTAAATAAAAATTTGTAAAAATTTATTTTTTTATTATACTACAGTTATACCTCTGCCTACCTAAAAAAACGCAGGCTTTTGTTATAAAATGTCTTTATTTTATTTGTCTAATGGAGGTCGACTCTCCTTCTCATCTTCTGCAGGAGCTCGAGCACCAGAGAGGAGTCCTGATGAACGAGATCCAGGCCGCCAAAAACTCATGGTTCAGCAAGACTCTGGGCTCGCTCAAGAGCTCTTCCTCCTCTTCATCCTCCTCTTCATCCCAGACCCCCTCGTCGCCCAAGGACGGTCCCGCCTAGTCAACCCCTACACCCCTCCTCAATCATTCCTTGCAGCGAGATGCACAATAAATGTTGAAGAAACAAGCCGTGGAGAAATGCAGTATTCCTAATTCCGTCTGGTGGCAGTGGAGCTGAAGGTCGAATGGACTGCAGACGCAGAGGAAATAAGGGAGGCCTCACAAGTTTCAAAGCACTGGATCTGTCTCGTCTTTTACTCATCTTTACGTCTGAGTAGAACAAAAATACAGCTCCATCATGTGGCCAGACATTGCTATTGCAGAATTAATGAAGAAACATGCTTTGTTCCCTAGATTTCTTTTCATTTAGAGTGAATTGTTACAAAACATAAGTTAATATTGGTAGAGTTTTAAAATATACCAATCTTTACTAAGTGTCTGAGAAGAAAAAAGAAAACTGCACGTGTTCACAAAGTCTTAGAAATACGTGTAACTAATTACATTTTTATAGTGTACAGTTCTTTAAGATTAAGAGGGGTTTTGTTAATTTTTTTTCTACGAATGCCTTCCCTCTCAATGTTGTCGTAAGCACAGTCTGTGAGTCCAAACGCTGACGAACCCCACACCCCACCCCAGTCTCAGATTCATGCTTGTAAATATGTAATCATTTTTAAATAAGAGTTTTATTTCTAACCTTGAACTAATTTATACTTTTGTTGGACTTTAACAGGCGGCCAATTGGATCTTCAGTAATCCAATCCAAATACAAGTGAATATGATAAACATGCAGTATCTATTATTATTCCCAATATTGTAGTTCTGGGTTTCTTATTTCCCTCGCTCCCTTTTGTAAATGGATACAGACATTTTAGAAAAGGAAACTTTAGTCGGTAGATAGTCCCAAACACAAACAGTAAATTAAATTTTTTTTTTAATTCAGCCAAAGGTAATGGTGCAGTCCGAGTTCCCTCAAGTTCTGGAAACTTGGGATATTACAGTTTAGAGTCGTTTTTCAGATATGACCAGGAAATGTATTCAAATATCCAGTTTTTCTCCAAAAATCAAATGTCCACGAAAAAAGCTACTTTTTGAGATTGTTCTGTAAACTTTGGTGCACAAATAATGCAACATTACATTTGTGCCTCTTTGTAAAGTTTGAGTTTTAAACCCTCTGAAGTTTGTGAAGTAGAGTTTAAACCAAAGCAGAATAAGTTAAGATATCTCCAAAAGACGGCTACACATAAACCTTTCAGATTATATGATCGTTAACGAGAAAAGACTGGCAAAGCTATGATTTCTTAAAAAAGAGTGTACGTGTAACAAAGCTGCAGTGTAGGTGCCAATAGTCCTCCCAGATCACACTAGAGTCGGCCTTTGGACTCTGATGAAGCGTTTGTTAAAGTGTGTGTCTATGACAGATGCTGTGTGGTCGTGTTAAAGCTGAAGTCAAGGCTGCCTTTTCTGTTCACGACTGAAGCGTTTAAAATATTAAAGAGTGTAAACCGTGCCATAGCCGTGTACACCCACCCCCCACCCCTCTCCACCTGCTCCGTCCCAAACACTCCCAACTACAAGTATCACTGAAAGGGACGCACTCATGATTGGCTGAAAACTATTAACAACGTAAATGTGTTTTAATCAGGTCTTCCCTCAGTTCATCACAGTTGTATTTTAACTTCTTCCAGTGTCATGTTAACTGTGGCCAAGTTAGTTTTTTTATGTGCACTAACCCAACACTGATGTTTTCAACACTATTTTCAGACGTGTGCGTTTGTTTAAGAGTTATCCTGAGCACAGAACATTATTATTTTAAACTAATGATTAATGTAGAAACGAACAATTGCCAGTTTATAATTCTTTATTTGGTAAGAATAATGCAAAAGCAAGCAACAGTTAGGCTGGTGTCATGTTTATTGTATACAAGAACTCTATCTTAATAAATTTCAGCCTTTTGAGCTTTTAAATGTCTTTGTGGTTTGGTTTTATTGTATTTGCCCACTTACAACTAATAAGAAACAAACAAATGAAAAGAAGTCTGGTTTTGATTATGTAAGCTGTTATTACAAGAATAATTCCTTGTTCTAAATGCTGCTGAGACGATCACTGATTTCATCAAAGTAGTCATCAGCAGAGCGGAGCATCTGAAGCACAGCACTGAGCAACAGGACGTCAGTATTCACGTCCAGCTCAAACTCCTTGCTGTAGTTCTTCACTGGGATCACATAGGACACTTGAAGCATGAGTTGGACACTGACCTCGTTCATCTGAAAAACATCACAGTAAAAAGGACAATGTTAGTTTTTAGTGCCGTCTATTAATTACAACAATAAATGTTGTTTGACTTAGAAATTACCAGATCCTTGATGTATCCACTCTTGTAAACATTTGTCACATCCTCCTTTACTAACGGACAGGCTTCATCTATTTTGGTGAGCAGCACCAGCTGAGGGATCCCTACAGAACAAAACAGACACATGTAAACTGTCAAGGCATTTATACTGGTTATTGGTATGAAACAGAATAAATTACATATTTACTCACTTATTAGGTTGACTTTCTTGCGGATAGCATTCAGCTTGGCCTCCAGCTTCTCCGACATTATTGGGATCTTACTGGAGTCGATGACATAGACCACACAGTGGATCTTGTCTTTGAGCTCTGGAGACTTGCGGTAGCCGTGGACCTCTGAATGCAGAGGAGCAGACGGTTGAACTGAATATAAGACAAACAATAGACAGGAGCTGGTTAACTATTACCTTTTATCAAATACCATATGCTGCCTTTTTTGTGCAAAAGTTTTACCTGGTAACAGTCTAACACATGACCTTGGAGGATGCTGTTGATGTCATCAATATTAAGCCCCGCCCCTGTGCTTTCCTCCAATCCCATTGTGTCACACAGGATGATTGGTAAAGGCTTTCCATCTTGTCCAGCTTTTACAGAGTAGCTACGAAACTGGAATAAAGTAATGTTTACAAGAAGAACACACATGCAATCGGCTTTAAAGTTTTAAGCTCCGTTCTTTCACACTTCTATATTTTCACTTTCACACACATGCATTCATTTCCCAAACCTGCACGCTTAAGGGAGTGACAAGAGACATGATCAGTCAACAGTCCACTAGTTATACAGACCTTCTTTAGAATCTCTAACACTCAATTCTTCTGTCACAATCATGCATTTGTTTGCATTCATTGCACAAAATATACTTTATTTATTATCTTGTCACAGTCTCACCTGAGTGGTGAGGCTGGTGGTGGAGCAGCCAGCGTTGGCCTGGTTGGTCACATGACCTCTGAACACAGACTTAATGGAGTTGAAAAAGCTGGACTTTCCAGCTCCCACTGGTCCAATGATCAGCACTCGAGCCTGGGACACGGAGTCGACTGATGGTTTGTACGCTTTAATACTCTCCATCAGCTCAGTCCTCCTCCTGTTGAAGGATATTAGGTTTATGTAAGGTTTTTTACTTTTTATATTTGTATTTGTTTATACTTGGCTTGGGATTTACTTACTTTGATTCCCAAACTATCGTCCTCCACGGCTTCTCCAGTTCAGTGGTCTCTGTATCAGGTAAAGTCAAAATAATAATAATAAGAATCTTTAGATGAGCTATGATTAAACTAAAAGCTGTGTTCATGTGACATACCTTCAACTTGATACACTTCACACTCGATCAGTTGGAGGTCGTTGCCGTGCATTTCAGGTGCTGTGTAAGTGTAATAGTTTCCAGAAGCACCAGCTACTACTGCTTGGTTTTTACTCATGAGAACCAATGCTTCTCCAAAATTTGGCCCGCAGTTATTCATCATTTCACTGCATAAGGGCTATTAGTGACTGGATATTTCAGAAGCTTTTCTCCACTGAATGTAAAGAGAAATGCCTTGTCATCATTTACGTATTGCCCAGACTGACAGAAGGATATATTAGTGTGGCCTCCAAAAATATAACCAGAGCTGTTGTATCCCACTGACACAGTGGGACCGTGGTTGTCACAGCGTTGGTGAAAGGCAGCACCAGTAAAACCGTGGATGCTGGCTTTGAAAAGCAGTTTGAGCTTAACTCTTCCAAACTCCTGACAGATTGTCCTCATCTGGCTCCTGGTTAAGTTGCAGTTCATTGCTGCTGTGGCCTAATTTAGGAAAAAAGAAAGTTTAAACTATAGCATATATAATTATAATTTCTTAACTAGCAGGAACCTCAACAAACATTTAGAATATCTCAAAACAGTAGATCAAACAACATATAGTACTACAGCACAGAGGTCGCATTAACCGAATATTTTCCATCATTAACGGTTGTTTTTTTTTTAGCAGGGATGGAAAAATCTGAATGCCTCCCGTCATTTTGACGGATTATTCTGAGGGCGATCTTTTGTAATTCCTATTCCTGACCAGTTAGTGGCGAATGTACTACATATCAATTAGTGATGGGAAGTTCGGCTCTTTTCAGGAGGTGAAGAAGAGGGAGTGTCGTGTTTAGTAGAGGTGTGCGATACCGCTAGATTTGGTATCGATACGATACCAAGTAAATACAGGGCCAGTATCGCCGATACCGATACCAATACCGATACTTTTTAATAATTAAGGTGGATGCGTCTTCAACCTAAATCTAAATGAATTTTCATGACTTTTAATTTGTTTTTGTGATTTGCATTTTGGGTTATTAATCAGTACTACAAAAGCTTTTGTTCAGAAACAACTTTTGGTTACTTCTGTTTTATAAACAAAGTTACAAAATGATTACTTCACAAATATAAAAAATGTAAAAACTAATTCTCTTTTCAAGTAGATAGATAGATAGATTGTTTATTTAGCCACACGACAATGCCGGTGGAATTTGTTTTCGGTACAGTATGTTCAAGCTCTGCATCATCATACATTTACAAACAACAAATAGACAATATACGTCACAAACATGTAGCAATACAAGATACAGTGGTTACATGACCATGCATAGTATATAAGAGAAAAGACTAGACTATAAGAGAGTAGTTCAGAGTCCTGATAGCTCTGGGGAAAAAGCTGTCCGTGAGGCGTTTGGTCTTGGCAGAGAGTGACCTGTAGCGCCTATGTGAGGGAAGAAGCTGAAAAAGGTGGTTCGCTGGATGTAGGGGGTCAGAGATGATTTTCTTAGCCCGCTTTACAGTCCGACATTTATAGAGGGAATCGACTGAAGGCAGTGGTTTTCCTATAATCTTGGATGCTTTATTGACAATCTGCTGTAGTTTTTTCCTTGTTTGGCTGTCTGTGCTACCATACCATACTGTTATTGATGATGTAATGATGGACTCAATGATAGCGGAATAGAACAGAACAAGGAGCTGATGTCTGATCCGGTATTTTTTAAGCTGTCTAAGGAAGTAAAGTCTTTGTTGAGCTTTTGCAATGATTTGTTTAGCATTAATTGTCCACTTCAGGTTATTGCTGATGTGTGTTCCTAGAAGCATGTTAACAAAAAATGTTTCTCCTCTTTAGTGCACTTCTTTTCAGGATTTTTTTCTTAAATAAACAAAGTCACAAAGTTTTACTTCAATATAATGAGAACAGCCATACAACGCTCCTCTTTCTCTCTGCTGCCATTCTCCGCCTCTGACTGTGACTGACTGCTGTTAGACATGCGCGGCTGAGCGGCGCGCGCGCCTGACTGCTGGTGGTAGCGCTAGTGGTGAGTCACGTGACGGTACAACACAGGAGAGGGGGAGGAGAGCAGTGTCGAGCACGAGCAGCACTCTTGAGAGCTTGCTCTGCTCTGTGACAGCAGCAGCATTTTGACAAACAGGGCCAGGTCGCAAAACGAGAGAAACTGAAACTTAAGTATCGATATTTTCACGTTGGTATCGATCAATACCAATACCAACGTTGGTATCGATATTATCGATATTAGTATCGATCTGCCCACCTCTAGTGTTTAGTGAGAACATGAGTTTACATGGCTGAGGTGGGAAGGAGGAACAATGTTCTGCGACATCTGTAGAAAAACTAACACAAGTAACGGACTTGTCGGGGGTGCACAACAACAGCAATGGAATTAAGTTCAGTTCACTTTTGTCGGAATGATATTGTGTAATATATCGCGTGCTCTAGAGTCCAATCACAAAATATCCTTTCACTTTTTGTGTAACGTTATTTGAATAAAACTCTTTTGGCTCAGCTCCCAAAGAAGAGCCGGCTCTTTCGACTCCTGAACGGCTCTTAATTTAGGATTTTTTTTGTAGGCCTTTATTTTACCATAACTTTGCAAAAATTAATGGTTTGTGTGTTGAAAACCCTTTCATATGAAGTGTTTTTAGGAGAATCCTTATACTTGCCTAATTTTGTGCATTTATTCTTTTGGATGGGGTCATCACTTTGGGTATAAACTGGCTAATTTTGCTTTGAGTTGTCGTAGAAGTTATACCTGCATGTGTGGGGAAGCCAGTAGATGCTGCTGCAGTTGCTGTTTTTTTGGGATGAGACACACCCATAGATGTATAATAACACACCTTTTTTATAATGACACACCTCATCTAGCTCATGCTAGCTTGCCCTCTCTCCTCTAACTGCACTGTAGAATGGAAAGTTCTCATATGTCTATGCAGGTTTGTGGTGGAACCACATTATTACGAAAGTAATTTTCATCTTGCAGTGAACGCACTCTGCTTTGTTGTTTCCATTGTCTTTAAACTGGAGCCAGATGCTGCTTCTCTTTCGGGTGTCACTCACTACGCCAACAGTACGCCAACTCTCACACTCTCCTCACTGTATCTGACAGACAGTGTCGTTAACTTGCAGTGGAGCGCTGTGCCACTTCTCAGCACCCCCCTCTCTGTTTTTACATAATGGTATGATTTTTTGGATTGATTGGTCGCGATGCCATTGCTGACCAATCAAAACAAAGTTCTTCCCGACAGCTGTTACGGGACAAAAAAGGAGGTGAAGAAGAGGGAGTGTCGTGTTTAGTGAGAACAGGAGTTTACGTGGCTGAGGTGGGGAGGAGGAACAATGTTCTGCGACATCTGTAGAAAAACTAACACAAGTAACGGACTTGTCGGGGGTGCACAACAACAGCAATGGAATTAAGTTCAGTTCACTTTTGTCGGAATCATATTGTGTAATATACTGAGTGCTCTAGAGTCCAATCACAAAATATCCTTTCACTTTTTGTGTAACGTTGTTGTACTTAAATAAAACAAATAATCTGTCCTATGCTCATCTTGAAATTTCTTGAAACGTGAGTAAAACGAAAAGCCATTATAAGTATTATTAAAGTATGAAAATTTAAAATGACAGGTAATGAAAGAAAGAGAACGGAAATGTTACGACTCTGTCTGTCAAAATGACGGATAGTGAGAAAGTCTAGCGCGACATCCGCTACAACATAACGTTTACTAGAGAAAGGAGATAAAAAGTTTTAAGTTAAAATATATACTGTGGTATTTTACTAAATTGAGACTTTTTACTACTGGTCAGCAGATGAGTTACAGTGAATTATTGATCTGGAAACAGGAAAACCCCTAAAACAGTTTATAAACTGTACTCTTTGTGAAGGAACAATACCCATCAACATGAAACACAATAATCTGACAAAACACTACAGGTTTTATAATCTGTTAGTAAAACTGTGCCACTTACCATGTCTGTCTGCAGAGTGAGGAGAGTCAGGAAGAGAATGAAACTTTCTAGTGAAGCATCAAGCCTTAAAACCTGTGCCTCACAAACAGAAATGGCTGAAGGCAAAATAAAGTAAAAGTGAAAGCATTGTATGGGGTTCCATTTGTATGGTATGGGGTTCCAATTGTATGGGGTTCCATTTGTGCCAAAATTATGTTTACGTGTACATTGCATATGTATTTGAGAGTTGTTTTGTCTGATTAAATTACAGGTGAGCTTTATTTGTGTCCAGTCGTTGCACTTGCTGTCATGACTATGCTCTTCCTGTTGTGCTAATGTGTCGTTAGTTGCTGTGTTTGCAACTTGTCATTGATTTGTGTCTTTGCTCTTAGCTCTTATCAATTTGCTGTCGTCTTCTACGGTCTATGTAACTCGTGGTTTGCCGCTGTCGTCTTCTACTGTCTATGTAACGAGTTGTTTGCCGTTGTCTATGTAGCGTGTCGTTTGCCGCTGTCGTCTTCTACTGTCTATGTAACGCGTTGTTTGCCGTTGTCGTCTTGTGCTGTCCTACGTAATATCCGGGTAATACTAATACAAAGTAGGCTATTAACACAAAGTCAGCCAGGCAGTTATAAATTTGCCCTTAAGCTGTAAATAATAGCATTAAAATTGACGGACACAACAGTAGCCTACTCAATTCCAATCTCTCAGCAGGATAGTTGTTCAACTATCAAACAAGACATTTATTTTTGCATAGCCCAATATCACAACAGCTTCACAAAAAAGGGCTTCACAGACTGCACAAGACAGCATCCCCTGTCCTTGGACCATGCATCAGGGTTAGGACTGTGTTTACAAATATCATTATGATTTACACACCACGACAACATTATAAACCTTTATTAAAAGCATGCAACTGAAAAAATCCCGGTGTGGAAATAGGACCCCTGGGCATTATAAGCAGGCATGGACACATTTGACCATTTGAAGTCATCAAACAATAGTTGCTGTAAAGTAAAGGGTTGTAGTGAGATTCTTTTAATTTAATTTAATATTGTGGCCACTACTGTAGCAAGTGATTAAGCAAGGGATATTCTTTGTACTAGAAATCTAAATCCAACTCTTTTAATCCACAAGGGGACATGCAGTTGTTAGGTCACTTCAGATTAGTTGATTTGGACCTCTTCTGCCCTTGAACGATTGCAGAGCAGTCAGGAAGGTGGAGTTCTTGTGACGTTCCGTCTTGTCTCAGACGTCCACTGGCTGCTCTGTTGTTCCAAAACAGATGTGAGAATTTGCCTCCACGATTTGTGTTAAACTGATGGAAGTACTGAAGTATTTGGCTGGTGGGTGCTTCTCTGTACACTTTTCCACATACTGTAGGTGTTTGTGATCACTTGGCACCACCTGAGACGAAAAGAAAACAACCACCAAATGTCAAATGTTCATATTATTCATAGTATTGCTAATCTCAAACTGCTGCCGAGTTGAAACAAGATGCAAAATGTGCCTGTGGAAAACTCACACTTATTTTTACCACCCCATTAGGTGGTATTTTTTGTTTTGTAATATTTTGTAAATATGTCAAGTAGTATTGGCAAGTAAATGCTTTTAACTGCACTGGACCGCTCTCTGTGGTTTTATTTTGTTTGGCGTTTAATGCTTAGTGGCCTCTTAGAAGGTGTGCTTAAAGATGGCTTCACTCAACTTTGAACCAATACACAAAGTACAAACACTTTTGTTCTGTGCTTTAAGGCAGTGTTGTGTGGTCTTTCTGGAACAGTTTAGCTTCATCCACTGACGAAAGTAATTGCCCTTGGACAAAAAAAAAATGTTTTTTTAACGGTGTCTATTGGTTCAAGTTTGGATGTATCTGAATCTCCTACCAGATGGCAGCAGTTCAAAGAGTGCATGTCTGGGCTGAGCGTGGTCTCTTACAAACTGGAGGTGTACTGGAGTGAGGTCCAGTCTTGTTTGTGTGATGGAGGTGCACAGAACGGAGTCAATTACCTCAATGTACCACAGGATCAGCCGGTCTGGTGGCAACTGTGCCTCCTCGGCAGCAACAGAAGCTTCTTCCATGTGGAGGTAATGTTGGTTCCCACTTCGTCGTGGGAGACGGTGGTTCCCAGGAATCTGGAGATCTCTACTTGTGACACAGGGCTGCCAAAAACAGAGGGGGGAGGATTTATTTGGTTTACAAGCTCAGAAACATAAAGCAAAAGGCTTCACTAGTCCGGTGAAGTAGTAGTAGCATAAACTGAGCTATGTTTACTCACAAAATGATATGTTAATTCTCCTGCCTTAACTTTTTGCCTTAACTTGATAGACATGTTGCTTCCTTGTTTGGACACACTGACAAACAAGTGAGACCTGTGGATACATGAGACAATCATAATCAACAAAAGGTTTGTTACAAGTAACAGAGAAAATTACCAATGTCAAATCACTTTCTTCTTGCAGGATATTACAGTGCAGCAGATTATCCATTCCACCATTAACCGCGATACCGAAAGAGTCACAGGATGGCGCTCCAACGCATGCTGAAACGTTAATCAGTAAAACTAGTTAGTACACAAACTATTAATTATGACCATGGGAGTAGGTTTGGTCTCAGCTTTGGTGGGGACACCCCTGATTTTGTAAAAGAGGGTCTAGGAGAGGTTTTGAGAATAATCTATTCTCTACAGTAGGGCTGCAACAAATAATCGGATTAATTGATAATAATCGATTAAAATAATCGTCAACTAATTTAATAATCGATTAATTTCTATCTGGAGTATTCATAGACTCTGAAACCTGCCATGTGCTGAGAGAAAAGGGGTTTAGGGTTAGACAGAGCAGTAAATTCACAAACAGTAAATGTTTTTTTGCCTAGGCACATCAGCTCTATGTTCACAGACGGAAAAATGAAGCATATCAAGAAAAGAACACTGTCCCTACTGTCAAACATGGAGGAGGCTCTGTTATGTTCTGGGGCTGCTTTGCTGCATCTGGCACAGGGTGTCTTGAATCTGTGCAGGGTACAAAGAAATCTGAAGACTATCAGGGGATTCTAGAGAGAAATGTGCTGGCCAGTGTCAGACAGCTTGGTCTCAGTCGCAGGTCATGGGTCTTGCAACAGGACAATGACCCAAGACACAGCAAAAAACACCCAAGAATGGTTAAGAGGAAAACACTGGACTATTCTAAAGTGGCCTTCTATGAGCCCTGACCTCAATCCTATTGAGCATCTTTGGAAGGAGCTGAAACATGCCGTCTGGAAAAGACACCCTTCAAACCGGAAACAACTGGAGCAGTTTGCTCATGAGGAGTGGCCAAAATACCTGCTGAGAGGTGCAGAAGTCTCATTGACAGTTACAGGAATTGTCTGATTGCAGTGATAGCCTCAAAAGGTTGTGCAACAAAATATTAAGTTAGGGGCAGTGGCGCAAAAAGGGGGTATGCAGCATATGCGGCGCATAGGGGCGCAGCACCTTGGGGGGGGCGCCAAAGCGATGGTACAAAAAAAAAAAACTTTTTATTTATTTATTTTTTTGTATTTCATGTTAACAGACTTAGCGTTAGCGTTTGCTAACACTGGGAATGCAGCAGCCAAATGGGGTTTAAATTAAGGCTAGCCTTATATGCAAAACTGAGGTTACTGAGCTGAAAACTGGAAAATATAAGACAGCATGCCATGATCAATAAATTACAAAAACGTGGAAAACAACTAATATACATCCCAAGGTAGATTCGAACCTGGGTACACTAAATGTAAAGCCTACTGCTTACCAACTGAGCTATCCAGTTGCAGACCACTCTAGATTTTGTGGTAGTAAACATTTCGTAGCTAACATTTATGCTGCATACCCCTCCAGCACTGGGTAGTTGCGCCCCTGGTTAGGGGTACCAACAATTTTGTCCAGGCCTGTTACATGAGTTTATTTTTTTAAATAATTCCGTTGAAGCATGGTTGAAAAGCAATGTCTGACTTTCATTGGTTAACATTCATAGAATTTTTATTTATTATTACTTTTGTCAGAATAAAGTTTTTTCTGTGACCATTGTGAGTTTTTCTTTCATTGACCGAAGGGTACCAACAATTTTGTCCACGTGTGTATGCTCTATCCACAAGTCCTGTGGCACAGCTTTGTTGGTTTCCGATTTTGTAAAAATTGATGTGATGTTTTTGTAGTATTGTTATAAGAATTCTATATGTCCAAAAGAATTCTATATCCTTATATTATCCAGAGAGACACGGAGACAGATTATATTATAAAAGCGAAAGGCCAGGTTTTATTCCTTGCAAGGAGAAGCAAAGTACACAGATATATCAAAGGTACAGAGTGCGTTTTGCTTACCTAAGTAAACAAAACATTACATTTTATATCAACCAGTGGGGGCTGTCAGTGGGAGGCGTATCTTGCATACACACTCCCCTCAAGGCCCCAGTTCCAGGTGCAGAAGTACCATGGCAACCCATGTCTATCTAGTTATGTCTACTCCATGCTTGGACTAGAATGGAGGACATGACATGATTTGACATGACCTGTAGAGAACTATGAGCACCTACTAACTATAAACAATATACAGAATTATAATAATAAAATTCTCATAACAAGTATTATCGGTTTTAAGCCTGGTACAATAAAACACCTCAAGTCTTTGTTAGTCCACCGGGTCCTCGTGCATTTACACCGGCTTCACTATCAATTAGTAATTGATTAATCTAAAAAATAATCATCGTACTAATTGATTATAGAAATAATCGTTAGTTGCAGACCTACTCTACAGTAGGTAAATGTCACCAGTTTGGAGAAGCAGACAGGAGCAATGAGACAGGTTTTGTGTTATATGTCTTCTAATGTGACCAATACATTTTGTGACAGCCTTTGGAGAAAATTTAAAGTAAAACATTGCCCCCATTGCATAATAGTATTATTTGGAAGCATAATTATACTTTTGATTTCTCCAAAGGCCCAAACACACACACAGGATGCCACATGTCTTTTCACTCTTTATCAATGTTGCTGGTATATCCAGACACTTGATGTGTTTTTATTTCATCTTCATCATCCTATTTTCCTTCCTCAGCAACAAACTCACAATATTTTATTATTTTTTTTACTTTCATGGCCTACATTTAGTCATGTACAGTGGCAAGACAAAGTATGTGAACCTTTTGGAATTTTATGGTTTTCTGAATAAATTTGTCTTAAAATGTGATCTGTTCTTCATCTAAGTAAAGGCTATTGACAAACATAATGTGTGATCAAGAATTGTTGCTTTACATAAAGCTGGAAAGGATTAAAAAGTTATTTCACAGACTTTAGAAATTCACCGGTCTACAGTAGATTCACCAGTCTACAGGCAAACAATCTACAAATGGACACGCTTTGGGATTGTTGCTACTCTACCAAGAAGTGGACGCCCAGTCAAAATGACACCAAGAGCACAACAAAGACTCATCAAAGTGGTAATGAAATAACCCCAAATGACAGCCAAAGATTTGAAGGCATCATTGAAACTTGCGAACATCTCTGTTCATGAGTCTACAATACGTAAAACACTGAACAAGCAGGGTATCCACAGCAGGACACCACGAAGGAAGCCACTGCTTACTAAAAACAACATTGCTGCACGTCTGAAGTTTTCAAAAGAGCACATTGACACTCCACAGCGGTGTTGGCAAAATGTTTTTTTGACTGATGAAACTATGATTGAAGTAATTGGAAAAAACACGCTACATCTGGCGTAGAAAGGGCACGGCATTTCATCATGAAAACATCATCCCAATTGTAAAGTCTGGTGGAGGAAACATCATGATTTGGGCCTGCTTTGCAACATCAGGGCCTGGCCAGCTTCAATCATTGAGATGAAGATGAATTCCCAAAAATATCAGACAATTCTTCAGGATAATGTGAGAATGGCTTCAGAAAAACACAATCTGCCTTTAGAGAGGATGGATTGACTTGAAGAGGGCCAAATACACGAGACGTCCAAAAGAATATGACAGAGCTAAAGCAGTTCTGCAGGAAGAATGAGCTAAAATTCTCCTCAACAATGTGCAGGTCTGATTTACAGCTACAGGGAGTGCCTGTGGACTTGACTTCCTGCTTCTGAAGAGTGCAGTCGCACCTATGCTTGCTCATGCCTGCTTTACTTTTCTTTTTTAGTTATCTCTACATTTAGCCAATGATTTTATGATTAACTTTTTTACAGTACTTTTTACTTTTACTTTCTTTAACTGGATTTTGCTTTTATGTTTTTACTTGTTTTTTTACTTTTTAACGACCCGTTGGACTCGCCGGCGACTGGAGCCTTGGTATCTATTTTTCAACATGTCTGGGGTAAAAACAACAACTACAAACTCTTTCTGCCAAAATTGCTGGAAATATCAACAGGAAATCAGTGTGCTACAAACAAAGATTTTTGCTTTGGAATCTGAAAGAGGACTTCAGGAGACAATACCGATCACACAATGTGGTAAGACTGTGAATTTAAACTTGGATGATACAGTGTCATTCCCAAAACTGAGCAAAGCAAAGGGATTTAAACAAAATGATACCACCTGGCATAAACTTGGTGCCCAGCCAAAGCAGCACTGGATTAGAAAAAAGAATGCTGGCATCACAAGAGCATATGTAGCATCACCAGACATCCAGCTAAAAAACAGATTCCAACCACTGACTGAGCTAAAGGTGAATGAACCAGAAAACTCTGCTGTAAATGAAAAACATGGAGTAAATCAAGCTTATTCTATGGAGAACAGGAGACATGAATCTGTGGAAAAGCACCAGGCAAACAGAGACAGAGAATCTATGCCAAAAGTGAAGGTCAGAGATATCTTGCTGCTTGGAGACGGTGCTGTCCGAGACTTAGATAACGGTAGATTTGCTACATGCAGCTTTCCAAGTGCTACAGTCTCTGATATAACAGCACTCCTCCCCCAAATCATGTCCAAACACACAGGGATTAAACAGCTGATGTTACACGTGGGTGCAGTTGACACCAGGAAGGGGAATCAGAAGTTTTAAAAAAGGATTTCTCCAGGCTTTTAGATAAACTTGAAAACCTGGAAGTGCAATCCTTTATAAGTGGACCACTCCCAAACATCGACAGAAGGATCAATAAATTCAGTCGGCTGCTTGCATTGAATACATGGCTGTCCAAGGCCTGTGAGACAAGAGGAGTACACTTCATTGATAACTTTAACTTGTTTTGGCAACGTGACGACCTGTTCAAAGGAAAGGGCCCACATCTAAACAAGGGAGGGGTCAGGAGGCTAACGGATAATCTCCTGCACTCCCTGAGACACCTAAATGGTTCTGGGCGCCCTCTTGAACAGAGAAAGGGTCCTCAGCCACTGAATGAAAAAAGCACTCCTGCCTCACCAGCCAAAGATCCTCCTCTGACTCTACCACCATCAACACCTCCACCACTGAAATGGACTCCCCCAATAGGACCATGGACCCCACCAGTAACATCAACACCTTCCGCGGACCTCACCATCCCTGTCCCATCTCCGGATTCACCAATGGGATTTCCAGATCACCTGGAAATTTTAGTTAAATCTGGAATTAAGATGATACCCTTACACCTAACTTGGCCAGGTCACGGGTTCTATCATCATCACTAAAAACATCACCCCAATACCACCCAGGAGTACCACTGCTTCACCTCGGCCACTACCTAGAGTCCAATGCACCCCTGTCAGACCCTCTCCACCCCCTCCCAAACCAGCTCCTCCCAGACCACCTCCTCCCAGACCAGCTCCTCCCAGACCAGCTCCAAAAGCCTTGACTAGCATCAAGGCTACTATCAGTGATTAGGACACTGAGGGCCTCTGCTGTTCCAGGACTTTTCGTCATAATAAACCACTTATCAACCTGAGGCCCTGGGAGAGCACACTCCCTCCTAGCTCCATAACTACAGTCAGAAGTCGCAGATTAAAGAAGAGAATAACAGTTAGATTGTCTAATCAGACAAATCTGATTCAAATCCCCTGCAAACAGATAAAGTCAGGTCCTGCTCAAACGGACTTAAAACTTGCACTGTTCAATGTCAGGTCTTTGGGAAACAAATCTTTTTTAATTAATGATTTTATAACTTCAAATAAGCTTGATTTTATGTTTTTAACAGAAACATGGTTAGACAGCAGGACTGGAAATGCGGTCCTTATTGAATCCACCCCATCGAATTTCACATTTTTATCCAAAATACGGGAAAACAAAAAGGGCGGTGGTGTATGTGCCTTTCTTAGGGATAATATTCTTATCCAGAAGCTATCACTTGGTGAGTTTTCATCATTTGAGTATGTGTCATTCAAAATGGAGTTGAGGTTTTCTCCATCTATTTTATATGTAGTTCTTTACAAACCACCCCAACAGTGTCATGATTTTATTAATGAGTTTACTGAAATGCTTTGGTTATTTGCACAGAATTTGAACAAATAGTCATATCTGGTGATTTTAATGTGCATGTGGATAATGTTTGTGACAGAAATGCCAAAGAACTTTCTACTATTCTTGATACTTTTGGTCTTTGTCAGCATGTTAATGAGCCGACCCATAACAGAGGTCACACTCTGGACCTGGTCATTACTAAAGGTGTTCATATTTCAGATGTCACTGTGATTGATGTTGCTCTATCTGATCATTCATGTGTCTTTTTTCATCTGTCCATAATTCCAAAAGTTGCTGTTGGACCTACTGTTGTAAAAAGAGATACATTAACGATAACACCAGGACACAGTTTATGGAGGCAATCAGGTTTGAAAATGCCTCATCAGGTCAAGTTGATGATTTGTTGAATTGTTATACTTCAGATGTTTTAAATGTTATGAACACCATTGCTCCTGTTAAGGTTAAAGTGATCAGGACGAGGCAGAAGGCTTCATGGAGCAATGCTCACTCTGTCAGGGCACAGAAAAGGGAATGCCGAAAAGCCGAAAGAAAATGGCGTAAATCGAAACTCTTAATTCATTATGAGGTATACAAAGAAAATTTGCATGTTTTCAATCAAACTTTGCAAAAGAAAGAGAAATATTCTTCTCAGAGATCATTAACAACAATAGTAACAACCTGCGTGTCCTGTTTGCTACAGTGAATAGATTAACAAACCCTCCAGCTCCATTTCCACCAGAATTAGTTTCCACCACTAAATGCAATGAGTTTGCATTGTTTTTCAACGACAAGGTTCAAGGCATTAAACATGCGATACAGTCCAAAGGGCATACAACAACACTGCAGCCACCTAGTAGACACTTGGTTGGTTTAACACATTTTACTCCCATTAATGACAGAACAATTGAAAAAACTGTCTCCAGCCTGAGTTCATCCACCTGCTGCCTCGATGTTTTACCCACTAGATTTCTAAAATCAGTACTAATCAGTTTGATACCACAACTCACTGATATAGTCAATAATTCCTTACAGTCTGGAACATTTCCAAGGGCCTTAAAAACTGCTGTCATTAAGCCTCTCCTAAAGAAGAGCAGTCTTGATGCTACAGTGCTCAACAACTATCGGCCCATATCAAACCTGCCATTTTTAGGGAAAGTCATCGAAAAAGTTGTATATCAGCAACTTAATGACTTTCTATTACTTAACAACTGCTTTGATCCTTTTCAGTCAGGATTCAGGCCCCATCACAGCACTGAGACTGCACTTATCAAAGTCACAAATGACATCCGTATGAACACTGGGGCAAAGTCTCTGTCTTAGTTCTGTTGGACTTGAGTGCTGCGTTTGATACAGTGGACCATGAAATCCTGACACAAAGATTAGAGGAATGGATAGGTATCACTGGAACTGCCCTTAAATGGTTTCAGTCCTATCTTGAAGACAGGAAGTACTTTGTTTCGGTTGGTAACTGTGTGTCAGACCAAATGGCCCTGACATGTGGGGTTCCACAGGGTCTATCTTGGGACCTCTATTATTCAATCTCTACATGCTTCCTTTAGGCCAGTTAATACGCAGCTGTGGCGTATCCTACCATAATTATGCAGATGACACTCAGATTTACATTTCACTCACAGCAGGTGAAAATGGACCAATCCATTCACTGTGTCACTGCATCGAACAGATTGACATGTGGATGCAAAATAATTTTCTCCAACTGAACAGAAACAAGACTGAACTAATCATCTTTGGGCCACAGAAACAAAGAGAAAGTGTCAGCAGCCACCTCGCGTCTCTTTCACTAAAATCTAAAAATCAGGTTAGAAATCTAGGGGTCATCATGGACTCAGACTTGAATTTCCACAGTCACATTAAGTCAATTACATCATCTGCATTTTATCACCTTAAAAACATTTCCAGAGTCAAAGGGATGATGTCTCAACCAGACTTAGAGAAACTTATCCATGCTTTTGTCTCCAGCAGGTTAGATTACTGTAACGGTCTGCTCACTGGTCTCTCAAAACAAGTGTTAAGACAGCTGCAGCTTATTCAGAACGCGGCTGCTCGGGTTCTAACCAAAACCAGGAAGTACAACCACATCACGCCAGTTTTAAAATCTCTGCACTGGCTTCCTGTTGCTCAGAGAATAGACTTTAAAACAGCACTGCTGGTTTACAAGTCTCTAAATGGTTTAGCACCAGAATATATCTCTGAGATGCTAGTTACTTATGAACCTCCTCGGACTCTGAGAACATCTGGGACAGGCCTTCTGCTCGTGCCCAGAGTTAGAACTAAACAGGGTGAAGCAGCGTTTAAGTTTCATGCAGCAAAAACCTGGAATAGCCTCCCAGATGAAGTAAAACAAGCCTCAACTTTAACAATGTTCAAGGGAGGTTAAAACCTTCCTCTTTAGCTCCACCTACACTACAACCTAAAGTGTTAGTTTTTCTTTTATCTGCACTCTTCTTTTAAATTTTTTTTTTTCTTATGTTTCTTAATATAAATCTTGTAAATTGTCCTTTATTCCTGTAAAGCACTTTGAGTTACCCAGTGTATGAATTGTGCTATAGAAATAAAATTGCCTGCCTGCCTGCCACTGTAATACATAATAAATTTCTGGTTAAAAAGCAGGCAAAAAAACACCTGTCCGTCTGTGGAGGTGGTTATAGAAACACTCAGGAGGAGAGTGAGGCTACTGCGATGATAAAAGTGTTTTAGTTCAAACATGTTTCTCTAAAACGAAACCAAAAGGACCTGAGAAGAAAGGACAGCACACAATTAAACTAACTAATTAAACTTAAAATAACTTCATACAAAAGAAATATGTTTCAGGCATCCACACAGACCTCCCACTCACTCCTTCCTTATATTTTCTCAACATTGTATTAAAGATTAGAGCTTTTACAGTGCAAGGGCATTTTCTATTCACTTTGACAAGCCGTGCAGACCTATGGCCACAAGGGGGCAGCTCTACTTTTTCTCTTTAGTTTTAGGCTGAAGATAAAACATTAAGTTGTAGTTTGTCTATTTTTCTTTTAAAATACTTCAACCTTACTCATACAAACAATATAGCATAATGATAGTGTTTTATATAGTTTAGCCCACAATCAACCTGTTACTGAAATGATTTGAATTTTGAAACCAAGAGGACCCAGAACAGAACCCTGAGGAACACCAGAGGAGGCTGGGATGTAATTAGCACTGGATGACCTGAGTTTTCAGACATATGATATAAATCTATAAAACCATGTTTCAGTGAGGCAGATAGAGCTGAGTCTGTCTTTAAAGTTTGCTTGAATACCTACTTAATGCATAAATGAGCTGTATTTTATGTAATTCTTTGGAAGACAAAATGAATTGTACTTGCATTAAAGCTGTATTTACTCTTTGACTACATTATTGTCAAACTGTTTTGATCCTAATAACCCCTATCATTAATACAGGTAGGTATAAAACAGGTGTGGCCTATGGAACAACATAATGACAGGAAAATAAGTTTTTTTTTGGAGTTTTTATTCTGTTGATTTAGGTCTGATCATTTAGTTACATCAAAAGTAAAAAAGTAGTTAAAGGTATAAAATCTGGTGAGTGGATCAAGCCCTAAACATGTACAGAATAAGTGACAGAAAACCAGTGAAGCTGTGATTTATTGTTAAATGCTTTGGTTCATACAAGTTAACAATTACCGATTTATAATCCTTTATTTGGTTACATTAATGCAAGCAGTCAGTCAGATTGGAGTCGCTTTATTGTGTAATTTATTCTTCAACTGAGCTGACTCCATCTTAATAATGTCTCTGTGGTTTATTGTATTTACTTAATATTAATACATTAGTAACAAAAATTGAATTTAAAGAATATTGTTAGGTCAACCATGCATCATTATAATTTTAATATGCATCATACATAGCATAGAACAAGATTAACATTTTATATTTCTTTGTTATTAACATGAGATAGCCTGAAATGAGGTAAACCCTATCAAAACATTCTTCTCAGTAATCATATTAACCACAACTTAGAAGCAGTATTAATGGTGAGATAACGGTACACAATATGATGCTTCATCCTTCATTTCTAAACCCTGACTAAATATTATAGAAATAATTACTTGTATTTAATGCTGCTGAGACGGTCACTGATTTCATCAAAGTAGTTATCAGCAAAGCGGAGCATCTGAAGCACAGCACTGAGCAACAGGACGTCAGTATTCACGTCCAGCTCGAGCTCCTCGCTGTAGTTCTTCACTGGGACCACACAGGACACAGGAACCCCGAGTCGGACACTGGCCTCGTTCATCTGAAAAACATCACAGTAAAAAGGATTGAACAGATATTAGTTTATAAGATTACTACAGCCCTGTCCTTTCAGAGCTGTGCATGTTTAGATTTGCGTGAAACCAAACACGTTTGAGTTTAGACTTACAGGTTCATTATAAGTCACTCTCAACCATCACATCCAGTGTTTGTAGCACTGGTGTATGAATGTGTGACTGTACAGGTGTGTCTGCCCCAGGTGTGAATGTGTGTGAATAGGGTGAATGGAAGCATCATGTAAAGCACTTTGGGTTCCTCGAGCAGGGTGCAGAAAAGTTCAATATAAATGCACATCATTTACAGAAGCTTAAGTCTAAAGTCAAGCATCTTTATTACTATTTAAGAAAGAAAAATACTCTTCTCATGTTTATTATATGAACAAACTTAACTGACCATAGAACTAAAAACTTGTCGTTACCAGATCTTTGATGTATCCACTCTTGTAAACATTGTGTGTGCCACACCTTGTATTTGCACACACCTTCTGTTATGATTATGGTCTGTAGCCAAAGACTGACATGTATTTTGAGAATTGTGTGAAGGACTTTTAGTCTTTATATTTTTTTTATTTTACAGATTTTACACATTAGATTACACTCACACATCTAAACCCACACAAATCTCAATATGGATTCAAAAATATTTTTTCTACAATAATATCCCCAGGTGTACTGTTAGGTAAACAGTACTGTTTAAAGTATAAATGTATTACCAGATCCTTGATATATCCACTCTTGTAAACATTTGTCACATCCTCCTTTACTAACGGACAGGCTTCATCTATTTTGGTGAACAGCACCAGCTGAGGGATTCCTACAGAACAAAACAGACACATGTAAACTGTCAAGGCATTTATACTGGTTATTGGTATGAAACAGAATAAATTACATATTTACTCACCTATTAGGTTGACTTTCTTGCGGATAGCATTCAGCTTGGCCTCCAGCTTCTCCGACATTATTGAGATCTTACAGGAGTCGATGACATAGACCACACAGTGGATCTTGTCTTTGAGCTCCGGAGACTTGCGGTAGCCGTGGACCTCTGAATGCAGAGGAGCAGACGGGTTGAACTGAATATAAGACAAACAATAGACAGGAGCTGGTTAACCATTAATATTTAATAAGATGTTTTTTTTTTGGTCCATAAGTTTTACCTGGTAACAGTCTGGCACATGACCTTTGAGGATGCTGCTGATGTCATCAGTATCAAGCCCCGCCTCTGTGTTTGCCTCCAATCCCATTGTGTCACACAGAATGATTGGCAAAGGCTTTCCATCTCGTCCAGCTTTTACAGAGTAGCTACGAAACTTTTCAAGACAAAATAATAATGATACAAAACTCAAATTTATGTGTATTGAGCAGAATAGATGATTAATAATAATCTCATAATAATAATAATAACAACAACAACAACAACAACAACAGCAGAAGACGTCAGGGGAGTTTGTTTCAGAAAACCAGAATGACGTTACTTTACTCAACTCTTAAGTGTGTTCACTCTGAGCTGAGGGAATAAAACCATTATCAGTGGAACCAAGACAAGAGGACTTTCTGAGTCTTTCATTCATCTTAGGTACATTATTCCAAAAATAAAAGTAATGGAAGTAAAAACTTTCTCAACTCATTGCTATGAATGAGGACATTAATCAGAGCTCCTTCAGATGCAGCAGATGAAAAGGTTCAGACAGTCTCTAGGTTAAAGAATAAAACCTGCAGAGACCAGGTTAGGTTCACAGAAAGAGTTCCTACAATAACTCACTTCCCTCATAGAAGAGTTTAGTGTGAGTCTCACCTGAGTGGTGAGGCTGGTGGTGGAGCAGCCAGCGATGGCCTGGCTGGTCACATGACCTCTGAACACAGAGTTAATGGAGTTGAAAAAGCTGGACTTTCCAGCTCCCACTGGTCCAATGATCAGCACTCGAGCCTGGGACACGGAGTCAACTAATGGTTTGTACGCTTTAATACTCTCCATCAGCTCAGTCCTCCTTCTGTTGAAGGATATTAGGTTTATGTAAGGTTTTTTACTTTTCATATTTGTATTTGTTTATACTTGGCTTGGGATTTACTTACTTTGATTCCCAAACTATCGTCCTCCACGGCTTCTCCAGCTCAGTGGTCTCTGTATCAGTCAACAAAATAGTTACAATCTTTAGATAAACTGATAGATTTACTGAATAAAACATAAAGCTGTGTTTATCTCATACCTTCAACTTGATACACTTCACACTCGATCAGTTGGAGGTCGCTGCCGTGCATTTCAGCTGTTGTGTAAGTGTAATACTTTCCAGGAGCACCAGCTACTACTGCTTGGTTATTAGTCATGAGAACCAATGCTTCTCCAAAATATGGTCCGCAGTTACTCATCATTTTCACTGCATAATTATAATGAGTGACTGGATATTTCAGAAGCTTTCCTCCACTGAATGTAAAGAGAAATGCCTTGTCATCATCTACGTATTGCCCAGACTGACAGAAGGATATATTAGTGTGGCCTCCAAAAATATAACCAGAGCTGTTGTATCCCACTGACACAGTGGGACCGCGGTTGTCACAGCGTTGGTGAAAGGCAGCACCAGTAAAACCGTGGATGCTGGCTTTGAAGAGCATTTTGAGCTTAACTTTTCCAAACTCCTGACAGATTGTCCTCATCTGGCTTCTGGTTAAGTTGGAGTTCATGGCTGTTGTGGCCTAATTTAGAAAAAAAGAAAGTTTAAACTATAGCATATATAATTATAATTTCTTAACTAGCAGGAACCTCAACAAACATTTAGAATATCTCAAAACAGTAGATCAAACAACATATAGTACTACAGCACAGAGGTCGCATTAACCGAATATTTTCCGTCATTGACGGTTGTTTTTTTTTTTAGCAGGGATGGAAAAATCTGAATGCCTCCCGTCATTTTGACGGATTATTCTGAGGGCGATCTTTTGTAATTCCTATTCCTGACCAGTTGGTGACGAATGTACTACATATCAATTAGTGATGGGAAGTTCGGCTCTTTTCAGGAGGTGAAGAAGAGGGAGTGTCGTGTTTAGTGAGAACAGGAGTTTACGTGACTGAGGTGGGAAGGAGGAACAATGTTCTGCGACATCTGTAGAAAAACTAACACAAGTAACGGACTTGTCTGGGGGGGGCACAACAACAGCAATGGAATTAAGTTCAGTTCACTTTTGTCGGAATGATATTGTGTAATATATCGCGTGCTCTAGAGTCCAATCACAAAATATCCTTTCACTTTTTGTGTAACGTTATTTGTTGTACTTAAATAAAACTCTTTTGGCTCAGCTCCCAAAGAAGAGCCGGCTCTTTCGACTCCTGAACGGCTCTTAATTTAGGTTTTTTTTTGTAGGCCTTTATTTTACCATAACTTTGCAAAAATGAATGGTTTGTGTGTTGAAAACCCTTTCATATGAAGTGTTTTTAGGAGAATCCTTATACTTGCCTAATTTTGTGCATTTATTCTTTTGGATGGGGTCATCACTTTGGGTATAAACTGGCTAATTTTGCTTTGAGTTGTCGTAGAAGTTATACCTGCATGTGTGGGGAAGCCAGTAGATGCTGCTGCAGTTGCTGTTTTTTTGGGATGAGACACACCCATAGATGTATAATAACACACCTTTTTTATAATGACACACCTCATCTAGCTCATGCTAGCTTGCCCTCTCTCCTCTAACTGCACTGTAGAATGGAAAGTTCTCATATGTCTATGCAGGTTTGTGGTGGAACCACATTATTACGAAAGTAATTTTCATCTTGCAGTGAACGCACTCTGCTTTGTTGTTTCCATTGTCTTTAAACTGGAGCCAGATGCTGCTTCTCTTTCGGGTGTCACTCACTACGCCAACAGTACGCCAACTCTCACACTCTCCTCACTGTATCTGACAGACAGTGTCGTTAACTTGCAGTGGAGCGCTGTGCCACTTCTCAGCACCCCCCTCTCTGTTTTTACATAATGGTATGATTTTTTGGATTGATTGGTCGCGATGCCATTGCTGACCAATCAAAACAAAGTTCTGCCTTTAGCAGAGCTCAGGCTGAGCACGGACGTAAGCAGGGAAAAAGAAAAAAAATGGGAGCCGGCTCTCACTCGATGCGAGCCGGCTCTTCTGATTCACTACAAAGCATCGGCTCTCAGAGCCGCATCTTTTGCGCATGACACATAATATCAATCAGCAATTATCTTGAAATGTGTCGTCTTTGTCACGCTGCATTCAGTTGCAAAAAGGCATAGATTGTATAATTAAAAAAAGTCACGGCAGCTGAGTGTGAGTAGTTTTTTCAAACCGCCAAAAAGGTCTGATATTGTAAATAAAGGTGAAAAAAGAGGACATGATGCAGTGGAGGGTGAAGAAGGACAAACGGAGAACACTGAGCACTGACAGCTGTTACGGGACAAAAAAGGAGGTGAAGAAGAGGGAGTGTCGTGTTTAGTGAGAACAGGAGTTTACGTGACTGAGGTGGGAAGGAGGAACAATGTTCTGCGACATCTGTAGAAAAACTAACACAAGTAACGGACTTGTCGGGGGTGCACAACAACAGCAATGGAATTAAGTTCAGTTCACTTTTGTCGGAATCATATTGTGTAATATACTGAGTGCTCTAGAGTCCAATCACAAAATATCCTTTCACTTTTTGTGTAACGTTATTTGTTGTACTTAAATAAAACAAATAATCTGTCCTATGCTCATCTTGAAATTTCTTGAAACGTGAGTAAAACGAAAAGCCATTATAAGTATTATTAAAGTATAAAAATTAAAAATGACAGGTAATGAAAGAAAGAGAACGGAAATGTTACGACTCCGTCTGTCAAAATGACGGAGAGTGAGAAAGTCTAGCGCGACATCCGCTACTGCATAACGTTTACTAGAGAAAGGAGATAAAAAGTTTTAAGTTAAAATATATACTGTGGTATTTTACTAAACTGAGACTTTTTACTACTGGTCAGCAGATGAGTTACAGTGAATTGTGGATCTGGAAACAGGAAAACCCCTAAAACAGTTTATAAACTGTACTCTTTGTGAAGGAACAATACCCATCAACATGAAACACAATAATCTGACAAAACACTACAGGTTTTATAATCTGTTAGTAAAACTGTGCCACTTACCATGTCTGTCTGCAGAGTGAGGAGAGTCAGGAAGAGAATGAAACTTTCTAGTGAAGCATCACGCCTTAAAACATGTGCCTCACAAACAGAAATGGCTGAAGGCAAAATAAAGTAAAAGTGAAAGCATTGTATGGGGTTCCATTTGTGCCAAAATTATGTTTATGTGTACATTGCATATGTATTTGAGAGGTGTTTTGTCTGTGTAAATTACCGGTGAGCTTTATTTGTGTCCAGTCGTTGCACTTGCTGTCATGACTATGCTCTTCCTGTTGTGCTACATTTTACATTTACATTTACATTTTTCTGCAGTGCACAAATGCCATGAACTGCTAACATACAACCGACAGGCATTATTGGACATCGCCAACTCACGAAACTTTGTTTTTAGTGGTTCTATTCCGCTGGAGCTGCAGCTCATTGTTCGCCCATACCAGGGCTGGACTGGGACAAAAAAAAGGCCCTGGCATTTTTGCTCAGACCGGCCCACCACAATCGGTCAGACACAACCAACTAGTACACCATCCTTGCGGTCCCTGTAGATATGCATATCTACTGCTCCATTCCAAAAACCCCTACAAAGCTGAGAACTAAGTGCCATGGACCAGTGTACCAGTGCAAGTGGCCCAGTGTACTCACTCTCTCTTGACAGACTCCCTGGTGATCAAAGGTTCCTCCCTGTCTCTCTCCTCCACTGCTAACTCAACCTGGCTTGACTATACATAAGGACAGAGAGAGAGAGGATTACAATTATTTGGAAGAGTTATTAAAAGTACACTTAGTAAGGATCCATTTTGGTTATATAGTCCTGTATTCTTGAAGAGCAGGATTTCTAGATGGACAAAGTGCTCCATGTTATAAAAGCTAGTTAACCCTTTAGAACCCAATAAAATGTGGATGTAGAATACTGCTAATTCTAAAAAGAAATGTTTTTTTTTTTCAATGAACCAGACAGCAGAAAAACTAGTTTACAATTGCAAGTATAGGCTACTTTGTTTTAAAGAGCACAAACCCCTCTTTAATATGACACCAAACAAGATTTCCCTCTCATTGTTGAGATACTCCCTTAAAAAAAAAAAAAGAAAACCAACCTATACTACCAAATTACTCACACAAAACGTCCTAAAAATATATGATATTCATATTATTCACTCACTGTAAATATTGCATATTAATGATGTTGGAAATTCATTAGAAACATGAACAAATATCTACTTGAATATACAGCTAAACAAAAATATACAGCTTTCAAAATGCAAGGTGGGTTTTAATCCCCAAATAGCAACTGCGGTCAAGCCATCCCCGTTTCGCAAAACACCAGTCAAGCCAGCCCCGTCTTTATTTCGGAGTGCTCCCGTATTAGCTGTTTTACGGTAATGCAAGGAAACAGCGCCTAGACGTCCTCCCGAACTGATGAATGTTCGTTTTTTACATTTTCAGCTCTTAATAGCTGCGTCTGTTTTGAAAGTTAATATTCAGTTTTTTACCATAAATATATATTATTCACACACTCAATAATCAATTCAGTTTTGAAACTTTATCTTTTAAGTTTTTCTAGAGAAGGGCCGTACAGCCATTATGAGTATTAAAGGGTTAACATTAGAACAGTCAGCCAAAGTTGCAATTGAATAAGTTAACTCTGCTAACCTAGCTTATGCTGTGTTATTTGACTTTAGCTGACTGAGTGGCTAGTGCAGTGGGTGACAATCTGACAGACTATATAATGGCAACAACGATGTAGCTAACATGCTTACCGTTTCAATTACACTCTCCATGTTTCTGCAAAATGTCGTCAGGTACTGTAGGCTTGGATACTGAAGCTACAGCACTAAACATGTCTGTTATTTTTGCACATGTTGAGGCATAAACCTCTAGCATTTTTATTTTTTTGGCCCGCAACTTCTCCGCACCCCCCTTGTACTTTTGTTTCTTTATCCTAAATCCACAGATTTCTGGCTCTGAGCCACTAACTGCATCTGACACAAGAAACAGAGGAGGAGGGGGGGAGCCTGTTAAGAGATGATTGGGCCAGCCCAGTGTCAGTATGAAAAATGAACCAATGGGCCGCTGTCCCTGCTTTATGGGCCGGTCATTGGCCAATTAAAAAAAAAAAAAAAAAATCATATTATATGGACCGGCCCCCAAGTGCGTCGGCCCACCGGGCATTTGCCCGGTATGCCAGATTACCAGTCCAGCCCTGGCCCATACCACCAAAACTTTTACCCCGAGGGCCACGAAGCACCGGTCTCGAGTGAGTTCGCTGACCCCAGGAGAGTGCTTCGGAGACGGCGACGCAAGCGAGGCAAGAGGGGAGGGCTACATGCTAGGCTAAAAGCTCGCGCTAGCCGACCACCGCTACCCAGCCTCCTGTTAGCGAATGTACGCTCCTGGAAAACAAATTGGACGAGCTACGAGCCAGGATTTCAACCCATCGAAATCAGAGAGTGCTGCGCCTGATTTTCACCGAGACCTGGCTCTCAGACAAGGTCCCGGACAACGCCATTCAGCTACAGACTCACTCGCTTCACCGAGGCGACCGAACGGCTGCATCCGGTAAGTCTAAAGGCGGGTGTGTGTGTGTTTGTAAACAACTCGTGGTGCGAAGATATACAGACTGTTGACGAGCACTGTTCACCAGATGTTGAGTTATTACTGCTGAAGTGCCGTCCCTATTATCTACCGAGGGAATTTACTGCTGTGTTTTTGGCCGCTGTTTACATCCCCCCGCGTGCTGACGCCACAGCAGCACTCAGCAAACTCCATGACGTCATCAGCGCGTTAGAAACGGCTCATCCTGACGCTGTTTTTATTGTTGCTGGTGACTTCAACCACTGTAGTTTGCGGACTGTATTCCCCAAATACCACCAGCATGTTGACATTCCCACCCGTGATAAAAACACTCTTGACCACGTCTACAGCAACATACGTGGTGCATACAGGGCTGCACCCCGCCCCCACTTCGGACACTCGGACCACATTTCTTTGTTCCTGTACCCTGTTTACAGACAAAGACTGAAACAAGCACACCCTGTCACCAAACAGATCAAACTCTGGACCCCGGAGAGCGAGATCACCCTGCAGGATTGTTTTGCACTGACAGACTGGGATGTGTTTAAAGCTGCAGCCACTGTGGAGGACTCTTCCATTAGCGTACAGGATTATGCTGAGTATGTGTCTGGGTACATCAGCACTTGTGTTGATAACATCGTGCCCACCATACAAATCAGGAAGTTTCCCAACCAGAAGCCCTGGATAAACAGTCAGGTACGTCACATGCTGCGTGCTCGCTCTCTTGCATTTAGATCAGGCAATGAGAACGAGTACAAAGCTGCGCAGTATGGACTGAGAAAAGCCATCACAGCGGCCAAGAGGCAGTACAGAGAGAAGCTGGACAGCTTCTACTCTACTGCGGATTCAGGGCGGATGTGGCAAGGCCTGCAGCACATCACAGACTACAGGACCACCACCAACAACATCGCATCAACAGACAGCCTGCCGGATGACCTCAACAATTTCTACGCCCGCTTTGAGGCTCCCAGCAACACTGCAGAGAGGAGCTCACACACACCCGGATCACCCAACCCCTCCTCCACCAACCATCTCAACAACACAGGTACACAGAGCTCTGAGGAAGATCAACCCCCGCAAAGCAGCAGGACCAGACAACATTCCTGGGCGGGCCCTCAGAGCATGTGCCAACGAGCTGGTTGATGTTTTCACCTCCATCTTCAACCTCTCTCAGCCAGCGCATTGTACCACCATGCTTCAAGACCACGACCATCGTCCCCCTGCCCAAGAAGAACCCACCCACCTGCCTGAATGACTACAGGCCAGTGGCACTCACTCCAATCATTATGAAGTGTTTCGAGAGAGTGGTGCTGGCCCACATTCAGAGCAGCATACCGACACCATTGACCCCCTGCAGTATGCCTACCGGCCCAACAGATCTACCTCGGATGCAATCGCTACTGCCGTCCACTACTCCCTCTCACACCTGGAGAACAAGGACTCATACATACGGATACTTTTATAGATTACAGCTCCGCCTTCAACACGGTCATCCCACACAAACTCACCCACAAACTGTCCACACTTGGTTTGCACCCCACCCTCTGTGACTGGCTCCTAGATTTCCTGACTGGCAGGCCTCAGTCTGTCAGGATTGGAAATAGGACTTCAGCCAGCACCATCACAAACATTGGTACTCCAGGGCTGTGTACTCAGCCCCATCCTCTACACCCTGTACACCTACGACTGTGTCGCTCTCACAAGGACAACATCATCCTGAAGTTTGCTGACGACACCGCAGTGATAGGACGACGCTGGCGGTGACGAGGCAGCTTACAGGAGGGAGGTGGCCAGTCTGGTGTCATGGTGTGAAGACAACAACCTCACCCTCAACACGGACAAGACAAAGGAGATGATAGTGGACATGAGGAGGGAGAGGAGGACGCCTCAGCCACTATTCATCCGGGAACTTGAAGTGGAGAGGGTGAGCAACTTCAAATACTTGGGTGTCCACATCAATGAGGACCTCACTTGGACACCCACATCACACAGCTGGTCAAGAAGGCTCAACAGCGGCTGTATTTTCTGAGGAGGCTGAGGAAGTTTGGCATGTCGCCCAAGATCCTCAGCAACTTCTACAGCTGCACCATTGAGAGTGTCCTGACCAGCTGCATCACTGTGTACGGCAGCACTTCTGTCATGGACCAACGCCTGCAGAGAGTGGTGAAGACTGCGCAGAAGATCACCAGGACTCCACTGCCCTCTCTGCAGAGCATCTACCACCGCAGAGTCCACAGAAGAGCTGCTTCCATCCTCAAAGACCCCTCCCACCCACAACATGGTCTGTTCACACTTCTACCCTCAGGACGGAGGTACAGAAGTGTGAAATGCAGGACTTCCAGAATGAAGAACTCATTCTTTCCCTCTGCCATAAGACTCCTAAACAGCAGATAGGAGTCTACAATCACAATCACAACATTACATGAACAATTGTTTACCTACTGCACTACCTCACTTTACTTTACACGCACACTTTACTTTACACGTCACTTTACACCATCACAACTGCACTACCTCACCTTACTACACTTTACACTTTTTGTATATTTGTATTTTTTTTTTTTTTTGGTATACTTCCATTATTATTACTTGTATATTTGTCTTATTTTTTTTTTTTTTTTTTTACTTAATTGTGTGACATTTTACTGTGGACGGCAAAGTAAGAATTTCATTGTATAGGGAAACATGCTTTCTGTCTGTACACATGACAATAAACACTTTGAATCTTGAATCTTGAATTTATTCATTTAGCAGACGCTTTTATCCAAAGCGACTTACATTACATCACCAGTGTTACAGTCACTGGAGGCAAGGTGGGTTAAGTGTCTTGCCCAAGGACACAACGACAGTATGAACTGTGGGGAGAGTGGGAATCGAACCGCCTGCCTTCCGGTTGAAAGACGACCGCTCTACCCACTGAGCTACTGCCGCCCCGCCTCTACCCACTGAGCTACTGCCGTGCTAATGTGTCGTTAATTGCTGTGTTTGCAACTTGTCATTGATTTGTGTCTTTGCTCTTTGCTCTCATCAATTTGCTGTCGTCTTCTACTGTCTATGTAACTCGTGGTTTGCCGCTGTCTATGTAGCGTGTCGTTTGCCGCTGACGTCTTCTACTGTCTATGTCACGCGTTGTTTGCCGTTGTCTATGTAGCGTGTTGTTTGCCGCTGTCGTCTTGTGCTGTCCTACGTAATATCCGGGTAATACTAATACAAAGTAGGCTATTACAGTTTTTCTCAATTGCTAAAACACTAAACCCTATTGTTTGAACTAAATGCTCAGTTGCCTGAACCCACTGATTGAATCAATCACTCTTTTGGCAAAACCATAAGCACTTTTCACCTGTTTAGACACAACTTGTCAACACATTTTCATTGTGATGCACCTGTGCTGCAGAATGGTGAGCACAAGTGACAAAAGTCAAACACAATGAAAGCACAGGTGTCACCAGTTGAACACAACAACTCAAAATTGATCACACTTGTGGCTAATGATGTGAGGGAACATATAAGCCAGTTCAGAGAGCACTGGTTTGTGAGGTCTTACAATGGATAGAAATCTGAGAGGAAGAGTCCGTGTGAGAGGTGGTCGAGGTGGTCAAGGTGGTCAGCAAAGACAAAGAACAGTAATATCTGATGAAATCAGAGCTACTGTGATTGACCATGTTCTTGTCCATGGTATGAGCATGAGGAGGCTGGACAAAGGGTACAACCAAACCTTAGTAGATTCACTGTGTCCACCATAATCCGAAGATTTAGAGAAGAGAACAGGTAATAACTTTTTTTAATTATAGCCTAGTATGTAAATGCTGACAGCAATTACTGTAAGACATACTATATACTGTATCACAGTATACTGTAAGTAAATATATGTTCCAGTACACCACTGTACCAATGTACTGTAGTATTGTAATGGAGGGTTGGTCTAACTGTTTGTAGGCCTAGTATTCCATGTATATTTTTTGTAACTCCATGTTCTCTTTTGTAGAATTAAAAGACTGCCACATGGGGGTGGCAGGACAGGTATGTTCTCCCCACACCAAGAGACCCTAATTGTTGATATGGTCCGTGAGAACAATGCCATTAAACTGCGTGAAATTCAGCAGAAGATCATTGAGGACCATGTAAATTTTGAGGGTATAAACAGTGTCAGCCTCTCTACTGTTGATCGTGTCCTCAAGCGCAACAGACTGCGCATGAAACAGCTATACAGAGTGCCTTTTGACCGCAACTCAGACAGAGTAAAGGAGCAAAGATTCCAGTATGTACAGGTTGGCATACATCCAGACACATTCAATGTTGATTACTGTAGTGATTTACTGTAGTGGCCTAAATCACTTTCCGTATCACTTACAGAACTATATCTATTTCTACAGAGGGTTTTTGAACTGGATGCAATGGAAAGACCCCATGAATACATCTATATGGATGAAGCTGGGTTTAATCTCACCAAAAGGAGAAGGAGAGGTCAGTAATGTGATTGGCCATCGGGCCATTGTTGGTGTTCCTGGGCAGCGTGGTGGCAATGTCACATTATGTGCTGCCATCAGCAATCATGGGGTTGTCCACCATCATGCCAACCTGGGGCCCTACAACACTCACCAGCTCCTCATTTTCCTCAATAACATGCGAGATGCTCTGTTGGGGCAGCAGGATGAGCATCCCATCTATGTGGTTGTTTGGGATAATGTGAGTTTTCACAGAGCCCTCCAGGTTAGAGAGTGGTTCAATATGAACCAAGATTTTATCAATCTTTGCCTTCCACCGTACTCCCCTTTCCTAAACCCCATTGAGGAATTCTTCTCCTCATGGCGGTGGAAGGTATATGAACGCCAACCTTACACCAGGGTAAATCTCCTGCAAGCCATGGGACTTGTACCTCGTACAACCCCCAGGCATGCCAGGGTTTTTTTTCCCCGTTGCCTGGCCAGACTAAATGTGACCTGTGATGTGGATAAAGTCCTGTGGCCTGACCCAGTACGGAGACATGATGCTGTGGCTGAATAATTCACTTATTTGTATTTTTTGTACTTTATATTTACAGTATACATAGGCTTACTGTACACAAGTGGTAAGCACGTATGATTTCTGTTTGTTTTTAAAAGTGATACAGTACATGTAAATGCACAAGATTTCTGTTTTGTCTTTTTGTACAAGTGCTAAATGCACTTTTTTATTTTTTTTTTGCAACTTGCATTTAGCCTACAGTGAACAATAAACATTTATTTCACCAGCTTCATGTCCTGAGTATTGTGTTTTCTATTTTTCTACGTAGTGTTTAGTGACTGTTCAGTATTTTTTTTAATTTTGATTGACTCGGGGCACGATTTGACAACATAGTTCAGTTTTGAGCACAGATTGAACTGTTTTGAGGTGAAAGTTTGGTTTTGCAAGAAGTGTCTGAGGTTTTGTAAATGTAGCTTGAAAATTGAGTTGTGTGTTCACAGTTTAAGAGAAAAGGTGAGCTGCTTTCAAGAAATGTGTTTTAGCAATCGAGAAAAACTGTAACACAAAGTCAGCCAGGCAGTTATAAATTTGCCCTTAAGCTGTAAATAATAGCATTAAAATTGACGGACACAACAGTAGCCTACTCAATTCCAATCTCTCAGCAGGATAGTTGTTCAACTATCAAACAAGACATTTATTTTTGCATAGCCCAATATGACAACAGCTTCACAAAAAAGGGCTTCACAGACTGCACAAGACAGCATCCCCTGTCCTTGGACCATGCATCAGGGTTAGGACTGTGTTTACAAATATCATTATGATTTACACACCACGACAACATTATAAACCTTTATTAAAAGCATGCAACTGAAAAAATCTCGGTGTGGAAATAGGACCCCTGGGCATTATAAACAGGCATGGACACATTTGACCATTTGAAGTCATCAAACAATAGTTGCTGTAAAGTAAAGGGTTGTAGTGAGATTCTTTTAATTTAATTTAATATTGTGGTCACTACTGTAGCAAGTGATTAAGCAAGGGATATTCTTTGTACTAGAAATCTAAATCCAACTCTTTTAATCCACAAGGGGACATGCAGTTGTTAGGTCACTTCAGATGAGTTGATTTGGACCTCTTCTGCCCTTGAACGATTGCAGAGCAGTCAGGAAGGTGGAGTTCTTGTGACGTTCCGTCTTGTCTCAGACGTCCACTGCTCTGTTGTTCCAAAACAGATGTGAGAATTTGCCTCCACGATTTGTGTTAAACTGATGGAAGTACTAAAGTATTTGGCTGGTGGGTGCTTCTCTGTACACTTTTCCACATACTGTAGGTGTTTGTGATCACTTGGCACCACCTGAGACGAAAAGAAAACAACCACCAAATGTCAAATGTTCATATTATTCATAGTATTGCTAATCTCAAACTGCTGCCGAGTTGAAACAAGATGCAAAATGTGCCTGTGGAAAACTCACACTTATTTTTACCACCCCATTAGGTGGTATTTTTTGTTTTGTAATATTTTGTAAATATGTCAAGTAGTATTGGCAAGTAAATGCTTTTAACTGCACTGAACCGCTCTCTGTGGTTTTATTTTGTTTGGCGTTTAATGCTTAGTGGCCTCTTAGAAGGTGTGCTTAAAGATGGCTTCACTCAACTTTGAACCAATACACAAAGTACAAACACTTTTGTTCTGTGCTTTAAGGCAGTGTTGTGTGGTCTTTCTGGAACAGTTTAGCTTCATCCACTGACGAAAGTAATTGCCCTTGGACAAAAAAAAAATGTTTTTTTAACGGTGTCTATTGGTTCAAGTTTGAATCTCCTACCAGATGGCAGCAGTTCAAAGAGTGCATGTCTGGGCTGAGCGTGGTCTCTTACAGACTGGAGGTGTACTGGAGTGAGGTCCAGTCTTGTTTGTGTGATGGAGGTGCACAGAACGGAGTCAATTACCTCAATGTACCACAGGATCAGCCGGTCTGGTGGCAACTGTGCCTCCTCGGCAGCAACAGAAGCTTCTTCCATGTGGAGGTAATGTTGGTTCCCACTTCGTCGTGGGAGACGGTGGTTCCCAGGAATCTGGAGATCTCTACTTGTGACACAGGGCTGCCAAAAACAGAGGGGGGAGGATTTATTTGGTTTACAAGCTCAGAAACATAAAGCAAAAGGCTTCACTAGTCCGGTGAAGTAGTAGTAGCATAAACTGAGCTATGTTTACTCACAAAATGATATGTTAATTCTCCTGCCTTAACTTTTTGCCTTAACTTGATAGACATGTTGCTTCCTTGTTTTGCGGACACACTGACAAACAAGTGAGACCTGTGGATACATGAGACAATCATAATCAACAAAAGGTTTGTTACAAGTAACAGAGAAAATTACCAATGTCAAATCACTTTCTTCTTGCAGGATATTACAGTGCAGCAGATTATCCATTCCACCATTAACCGCGATACCGAAAAGAGTCACAGGATGGCGCTCCAACGCATGCTGAAACGTTAATCAGTAAAACTAGTTAGTACACAAACTATTAATTATGACCATGGGAGTAGGTTTGGTCTCAGCTTTGGTGGGGACACCCCTGATTTTGTAAAAGAGGGTCTAGGAGAGGTTTTGAGAATAATCTATTCTCTACAGTAGGGCTGCAACAAATAATCGGATTAATTGATAATAATCGATTAATAATAATTTAAGGGGCGGCAGTAGCTCAGTGGTAGAGCGGCCGTCCTTCAACCGGAAGGTAGTAGGTTCGATTCCCGCTCTCACCACAGTTCATACTGTCGTTGTGTCCTTGGGCAAGACACTTAACCCACCTTGCCTCGTATGAATGTGTAAGAATGTTGAAGGTGTTGGTCGGAGAGTCCGTAGGCGCGGAATGGCTGCCACGTCTCTGTCAGTCTGCCCCAGGGCAGCTGTGGCTACAGATGTAGCTTACTACCACCAGTGTGTGACTGTGGAGTGAATGAATAATTGATATGTAAAGCGTCCTTGAGCTCTGGAAAGGCGCTATATAAATATAACAATTATTATTATTTTTTTATTTTTTTTAAATAATCGTCAACTAATTTAATAATCGATTAATTGCTATCTGGAGTATTCATAGACTCTGAAACCTGCCATGTGCTGAGAGAAAAGGGGTTTAGGGTTAGACAGAGCAGTAAATTCACAAACAGTAAATGTTTTTTTGCCTAGGCACATCAGCTCTATGTTCACAGACGGAAAAATGAAGCATATCAAGAAAAGAACACTGTCCCTACTGTCAAACATGGAGGAGGCTCTGTTATGTTCTGGGGCTGCTTTGCTGCATCTGGCACAGGGTGTTTTGAATCTGTGCAGGGTACAAAGAAATCTGAAGACTATCAGGGGATTCTAGAGAGAAATGTGCTGGCCAGTGTCAGACAGCTTGGTCTCAGTTGCAGGTCATGGGTCTTGCAACAGGACAATGACCCAAAATACACAGCTAAAAACACCCAAGAATGGTTAAGAGGAAAACACTGGACTATTCTAAAGTGGCCTTCTATGAGCCCTGACCCCAATCCTATTGAGCATCTTTGGACGGAGCTGAAACATGCCGTCTGGAAAAGACACCCTTCAAACCGGAAACAACTGGAGCAGTTTGCTCATGAGGAGTGGGCCAAAATACCTGCTGAGAGGTGCAGAAGTCTCATTGACAGTTACAGGAATCGTCTGATTGCAGTGATAGCCTCAAAAGGTTGTGCAACAAAATATTAAGTTAGGGGTACCATCATTTTTGTCCAGGCCTGTTCCATGAGTTTATTTTTTTAAATAATTCCGTTGAAGCATGGTTGAAAAGCAATGTCTGACTTTCATTGGTTAACATTCATAGAATTTTTATTTATTACTTTTGTCAGAATAAAGTTTCTTCTGTGACTATTGTGAGTTTTTCTTTCATTGACCGAAGGGTACCAACATTTTTGTCCACGTGTGTATGCTCTATCCACAAGTCCTGTGGCACAGCTTTGTTGGTTTCCGATTTTGTAAAAATTGATGTGATGTTTTTGTAGTATTATCGGTTTTAAGCCTGGTACAATAAAACACCTCAAGTCTTTGTTAGTCCACCAGGTCCTTGTGCATTTACACCGGCTTCACAATTCAATTAGTAATTGATTAATCTAAAAAATAATCATTGTACTAATTGATTATAGAAATAATCGTTAGTTGCAGACCTACTCTACAGTAGGTAAATGTCACCAGTTTGGAGAAGCAGACAGGAGCAATGAGACAGGTTTTGTGTTATATGTCTTCTAATGTGACCAATACATTTTGTGACAGCCTTTGGAGAAATTGAAAGTAAAACATTGCCCCCATTGCATAACAGTATTATTTGGAAGCATAATTATACTTTTGATTTCTCCAAAGGGGGCGGCAGTGGCTCAGTGGTAGAGCAGTTGTCTTTCAACCGGAAGGTAGTGGGTTCGGTTCCCGCTCTCCCCACAGTTCATACTGTCGTAGTGTCCTTGGGCAAGACACTTAACCCACCTTGCCTCGTATAAATGTGTAAGAATGTTTAGTGAATGTATGTGTTGTTGGTCGGAGAGGCCGTAGGCGCAAAATGGCTGCCACGTCTCTGTCAGTCTGCCCCAGGGCATCTGTGGCTACAGTTGTAGCTTACCATCACCAGTGTGTGACTGTGTATGAATGAATAATGGACGGTCTGTAAGCGCTTTGAGTCCCTTGGTCCCTCGGGAGAAAAGTGCAATATAAATCCAAGCCATTATTATTATTATTATTAAAGGCCGATACATACACCCAGGATGCCACATGTCTTTTCTTCAACTCTTTATCAATGTTGCTGGTATATCCAGACACTTGATGTGTTTTTATTTCATCTTCATCATCATATTTTCCTTCCTCAGCAACAAACTCACAATATTTTATTATTTTTTACTTTCATGGCCTACATTTAGTCATGTACAGTGGCAAGACAAAGTATGTGAACCTTTTGGAATTTCATTGTTTTCTGAATAAATTTGTCTTAAAATGTGATCTGTTCTTCATCTAAGTAAAGGCTATTGACAAACATAATGTGTGATCAAGAATTGTTGCTTTACATAAAGCTGGAAAGGATTACAAAGTTATTTCAAAGACTTTAGAAATTCACAAGTCTACAGTAGATTCACCAGTCTACAGGCAAACAATCTACAAATGGACACGCTTTGGGACTGTTGCTACTCTACCAAGAAGTGGGCACTAGGGATGGGTATCGTTAAGGTTTTAACGGTATTACTACTCTTACCGATACTGCTTAACGGTCCGGTACTTTAACGGTATTTATTCTTATCGGTACTTTGTGTTGTGTGTGTTTTTTTTAAGAACAAATTGAGAACAGAATTAACATTTCTTTATTTATTTAATTAATAAAACAAAAGATAAATACCATATACCCAATAATTACTATTTACAATCTGCAGAATAAACATGATAAATAGAAACAGGATAATGAGCTCATAGAACTAAAATGACTTAGCTCCTTTAGTACATTCAGACATTTACACAGGTTTTAACCAACCCCAACCAACAGCAGCAATAGACCAATCCACAATTCCCAGTAAATTATTTCCTCAAAGCATTGTCCATTTAATTGTCCATACGTGAATAAAATAGTCCACGAGTTTCAATGTCCATATGAACCACATTGAATGAATATGAACTTCAACAAGAGAAAGTTGGGAGTAGACTGGCTACAACAGCCTCCTACCAGACCATGGAAGGCAGTTGAGTAGAGTAGATGTTCATGTTCTTTGGTGTTCTTAGCTTGCCATCAATGGTTGAGATATCCAACCGGGCACACCTGGCCTGCTAGACAAACAGGTCCTTTGTTAGCAAAACCATGCTCACAATTCATCTCTAGCTAGCTTTTACATCCATCCGTGTACACAATTAAAACTACTACATGTACTCAGTTCAGTTGGCAGAAATACAAATTAGAAGAGTCATTCATCTTAACCCCACTACTGTTTGACCATTTAAGTACATTAAATTTCCATAAGTTTAGCCATGGTGTTTCTCCATCGTGATGTTGGTCAGCCATCGCCGATGGACGATGATATCGGCCATCGGCACAACCCTATTATGTGGAAAACACTTGAGTTGATGGAGATACATAGTCAAGCTAACGTTAGCTAGCTACGATTTCAGTACAGTACTATCAAAGATCCTTGCTCCTTCTCAATTCTGTGGATTTAAGGACAAAATACAACCAAAAGTACAATAGTAATGTTAAATCTTACTTGTGAAAAGTAATCCCCCGAGCTCTATTTGCGATGGTCCGCCGATTAGAACATAAAAATGCTGCACAGTGCTCTGGCATCTTAACTGCTGCTATTAAACAAAACTATGAGTACGACCGGTTCAAAATGGCGGCCGCAAATCTCGTCGCGCAGCGGCCAATAGGGCGTCTATGTATTTATATGTCTATGGGTACACACATAAATTGATATGCTAACGCTACATAACTAAATGAAACACACACACTCACCAAATCCCGGTTTGAATTGGCCTCAACGGCGTAAACTCTACGTCAACAAATGATGGAAAAGGCTCCTACAAGATTACACATGCAGCTAAGTGTTAGTACGCGAAAGCCATAAAATAAATTGGGAAAACAAACAATTCAATCACGTTACCTGTGCAGCCGTCCTGTTGCGCGGCGCCTCACTCCCAACTCTGACAAGGAGGAAGCGCTGCCATGCACGTGATTGGTCGAGAGAGTCATGTGTGATTAGACGGGATATAATAAAAGCTTTAACCCCAACAAAGTTAATTTTAAACGTGGGTTACACCAACATCTCTGTTCATGAGTCTACAATACGTAAAACACTGTTATTTATTCTAAGGGTTCACTTATTTTTTCCACTGCCATGTTGAATGAGTGTGTTCAAGTAAGACATAACAGATCAGAATTTTTTTGTGTAATTATTTTTAGACACATGTTTGTCAATACACTTGACTTAGATAAAGATCAGCTCTCATTTTAAGACAAATTTCTTCAGAAAACCATTCAATTCTAAAGGGTTCACATACTTTTTCTTGCCACTGTAATACATAATAAATTTCATGTTAAAAAAGCAGGCAAAAAAAAAACACCTGTCCGTCTGCAGAGGTGGTTATAGAAAGACTCAGGAGGAGAGTGAGGCTAATGCGATGAGAAGTGTTTCAGCTCATTAAGTTTAACTAATTAAACTTAATTAACTTCATACAAAGAAAATATGTTTCAGGCATCCACACAGACCTCCCACTCACTCCTTCCTTATATTTTCTCAACATTGTATTAAAGATTAGAGCTTTTACAGTGCAAGGGCATTTTTCTATTCACTTTGACAAGCCGTGCAGACCTATGGCCACAAGGGGGCAGCTCTACTTTTTCTCTTTAGTTTTAGGCTGAAGATAAAACATTAAGTTGTAGTTTGTCTAGTTTTGTTGTAAAATACTTCAACCTTACTCATACAAACGATATAGCATAATGATAGTGTTTTATAGAGTTTAGCCCACAATCAACCTGTTACTGACAGATTCTCATTTTAAATTTTGAAACCAAGAGGACCCAGAACAGAACCCTGAGGAACACCAGAAGAGGCTGGGATGTAATTAGCACTGGATGAACTGAGTTTTCAGACACAAGCCCTAAACAAAAAAAGTTATAGTTATAAAACTATAAAACCATGTGTCAGTGAGTCTGTCTTTAAAGTTTGCTTGAATACCTACTTAATGCATAAATGAGCTGTATTTTATGTAATTCTTTGGAAGACAAAATGAATTGTACTTGCATTAAAGCTGTATTTACTCTTTAACTACATTATTGTCAAACTGTTTTGATCCTAATAACCCCTATCATTAATACAGGTAGGTATAAAACAGGTGTGGCCTATGGAACAACATAATGACAGGAAAATACGTTTTTTTTGGAGTTTTTATTCTGTTGATTTAGGTCTGATCATTTAGTTACATCAAAAGTAATTAAAGGTATACAATCTGGTGAGTGGATCAAGCCCTAAACATGTAAAGAATCAGTGACAGAAAACCAGTGAAGCTGTGATTTATTGTTAAATGCTTTGGTTCATACAAGTTAACAATTACCGATTTATAATCCTTTATTTGGTTACATTAATGCAAGCAGTCAGTCAGATTGGAGTCGCTTTATTGTGTAATTTATTCTTCAACTGAGCTGACTCCATCTTAATAATGTCTCTGTGGTTGATTGTATTTACTTAATATTAATACATTAGTAACAAAAATGAAAATGAATTTAAAGAATATTTAAAGAATATTGTTATCATTATAATTTTAATATGCATCATACATAGCATAGAACAAGATTAACATTTTATATTTCTTTGTTATTAACATGAGATAGCCTGAAATGAGGTAAACCCTATCAAAACATTCTTCTCAGTAATCATATTAACCACAACTTAGAAGCAGTATTAATGGTGAGATAACGGTACACAATATGATGCTTCATCCTTCATTTCTAAACCCTGACTTAATATTATAGAAATAATTACTTGTATTTAATGCTGCTGAGACGGTCACTGATTTCATCAAAGTAGTTATCAGCAAAGCGGAGCATCTGAAGCACAGCACTGAGCAACAGGACGTCAGTATTCACGTCCAGCTCGAGCTCCTCGCTGTAGTTCTTCACTGGGACCACACAGGACACAGGAACCCCGAGTCGGACACTGGCCTCGTTCATCTGAAAAACATCACAGTAAAAAGGATTGAACAGATATTAGTTTATAAGATTACTACAGCCCTGTCCTTTCAGAGCTGTGCATGTTTAGATTTGTGTGAAACTAAACACGTTTGAGTTTAGACTTACAGGTTCATTATAAGTCACTCTCAATCATCACATCCAGTGTTTGTAGCACTGGTGTATGAATGTGTGACTGTACAGGTGTGTCTGCCCCAGGTGTGAATGTGTGTGAATAGGGTGAATGGAAGCATCATGTAAAGCACTTTGGGTTCCTCGAGTAGGGTGCAGAAAAGTTCAATATAAATGCAAATCATTTACAGAAGCTTATGCTGCAGCTAAGTCTAAAGTCTGTATTACTATTTAAGAAAAAAAAAAAGACTCTTCTCATGTTTATTATAAGAACAAACTTTACTGACCAAAGAACTAAAAACTTGTCGTTACCAGATCTTTGATGTATCCACTCTTGTAAACATTGTGTGTGCCACACCTTGTATTTGCACACACCTTCTGTTATGATTATGGTCTGTAGCCAAAGACTGACATGTATTTTGAGAATTGTGTGAAGGACTTTTAGTCTTTATATTTTTTTTATTTTACAGATTTTACACATTAGATTACACTCACACATCTAAACCCACACAAATCTCAATATGGATTCAAAAATATTTTTTCTACAATAATATCCCCAGGTGTACTGTTAGGTAAACAGTACTGTTTAAAGTATAAATGTATTACCAGATCCTTGATATATCCACTCTTGTAAACATTTGTCACATCCTCCTTTACTAACGGACAGGCTTCATCTATTTTGGTGAGCAGCACCAGCTGAGGGATCCCTACAGAACAAAACAGACACATGTAAACTGTCAAGGCATTTATACTGGTTATTGGTATGAAACAGAATAAATTACTTATTTACTCACCTATTAGGTTGACTTTCTTGCGGATAGCATTCAGCTTGGCCTCCAGCTTCTCCGACATTATTGAGATCTTACAGGAGTCGATGACATAGACCACACAGTGGATCTTGTCTTTGAGCTCCGGAGACTTGCGGTAGCCCTGGACCTCTGAATGCAGAGGAGCAGACGGGTTGAACTGAATATAAGACAAACAATAGACAGGAGCTGGTTAACCATTAATATTTAATAAGATGTTTTTTTTTGGTCCATAAGTTTTACCTGGTAACAGTCTGGCACATGACCTTTGAGGATGCTGCTGATGTCATCAGTATCAAGCCCCGCCTCTGTGTTTGCCTCCAATCCCATTGTGTCACACAGAATGATTGGCAAAGGCTTTCCATCTCGTCCAGCTTTTACAGAGTAGCTACGAAACTTTTCAAGACAAAATAATAATGATACAAAACTCAAATTTATGTGTATTGAGCAGAATAGATGATTAATAATAATCTCATAATAATAATAATAACAACAACAACAACAACAACAACAACAGCAGAAGACGTCAGGGGAGTTTGTTCAAGAAAACCAGAATGACGTTACTTTACTCAACTCTTAAGTGTGTTCACTCTGAGCTGAGGGAATAAAACCATTATCAGTGGAACCAAGACAAGAGGACTTTCTGAGTCTTTCATTCATCTTAGGTACATTATTCCAAAAATAAAAGTAATGGAAGTAAAAACTTTCTCAACTCATTGCTATGAATGAGGACATTAATCAGAGCTCCTTCAGATGCAACAGATGAAAAGGTTCAGACAGTCTCTAGGTTAAAGAATAAAACCTGCAGAGACCAGATTAGGTTCACAGAAAGAGTTCCTACAATAACTAACTTCCCTCATAGAAGAGTTTAGTGTGAGTCTCACCTGAGTGGTGAGGCTGGTGGTGGAGCAGCCAGCGATGGCCTGGCTGGTCACATGACCTCTGAACACAGAGTTAATGGAGTTGAAAAAGCTGGACTTTCCAGCTCCCACTGGTCCAATGATCAGCACTCGAGCCTGGGACACGGAGTCAACTAATGGTTTGTACGCTTTAATACTCTCCATCAGCTCAGTCCTCCTTCTGTTGAAGGATATTAGGTTTATGTAAGGTTTTTTACTTTTCATATTTGTATTTGTTTATACTTGGCTTGGGATTTACTTACTTTGATTCCCAAACTATCGTCCTCCACGGCTTCTCCAGCTCAGTGGTCTCTGTATCAGTCAACAAAATAGTTACAATCTTTAGATAAACTGATAGATTTACTGAATAAAACATAAAGCTGTGTTTATCTCATACCTTCAACTTGATACACTTCACACTCGATCAGTTGGAGGTTGTTGCCGTGCATTTCAGCTGTTGTGTAAGTGTAATAGTTTCCAGGAGCACCAGCTACTACTGCTTGGTTTTTTCTCATGAGAACCAATGCTTCTCCAAAATATGGTCCGCAGTTATTCATCATTTTCACAGCATAATTATAATGAGTGACTGGATATTTCAGAAGCTTTCCTCCACTGAATGTAAAGAGAAATGCCTTGTCATCATCTACGTATTGCCCAGACTGACAGAAGGATATATTAGTGTGGCCTCCAAAAACATAACCAGAGCTGTTGTATCCCACTGACACAGTGGGACCGCGGTTGTCACAGCGTTGGTGAAAGGCAGCACCAGTAAAACCGTGGATGCTGGCTTTGAAAAGCAGTTTGAGCTTAACTTTTCCAAACTCCTGACAGATTGTCCTCATCTGGCTCCTGGTTAAGTTGGAGTTCATTGCTGCTGTGGCCTAATTTAGGAAAAAAGAAAGTTTAAACTATAGCATATATAATTATAATTTCTTAACTAGCAGGAACCTCAACAAACATTTAGAATATCTCAAAACAGTAGATCAAACAACATATGGTACTACTGCACAGAGGTTGCATTAACCGAATATTTTCCGTCATTGACGGTTGTTTTTTTTTTTAGCAGGGATGGAAAAATCTGAATGCCTCCCGTCATTTTGACGGATTATTCTGAGGGCGATCTTTTGTAATTCCTATTCCTGACCAGTTAGTGGCGAATGTACTACATATCAATTAGTGATGGGAAGTTCGGCTCTTTTCAGGAGGTGAAGAAGAGGGAGTGTCGTGTTTAGTGAGAACAGGAGTTTACGTGACTGAGGTGGGAAGGAGGAACAATGTTCTGCGACATCTGTAGAAAAACTAACACAAGTAACGGACTTGTCTGGGGGGGGCACAACAACAGCAATGGAATTAAGTTCAGTTCACTTTTGTCGGAATGATATTGTGTAATATATCGCGTGCTCTAGAGTCCAATCACAAAATATCCTTTCACTTTTTGTGTAACGTTATTTGTTGTACTTAAATAAAACTCTTTTGGCTCAGCTCCCAAAGAAGAGCCGGCTCTTTCGACTCCTGAACGGCTCTTAATTTAGGTTTTTTTTTGTAGGCCTTTATTTTACCATAACTTTGCAAAAATTAATGGTTTGTGTGTTGAAAACCCTTTCATATGAAGTGTTTTTAGGAGAATCCTTATACTTGCCTAATTTTGTGCATTTATTCTTTTGGATGGGGTCATCACTTATAAACTGGCTAATTTTGCTTTGAGTTGTCGTAGAAGTTATACCTGCATGTGTGGGGAAGCCAGTAGATGCTGCTGCAGTTGCTGTTTTTTTGGGATGAGACACACCCATAGATTGTATAATAACACACCTTTTTTATAATGACACACCTCATCTAGCTCATGCTAGCTTGCCCTCTCTCCTCTAACTGCACTGTAGAATGGAAAGTTCTCATATGTCTATGCAAGTTTGTGGTGGAACCACATTATTACGAAAGTAATTTTCATCTTTCAGTGAACGCACTCTGCTTTGTTGTTTCCATTGTCTTTAAACTGGAGCCAGATGCTGCTTCTCTTTCGGGTGTCACTCACTACGCCAACAGTACGCCAACTCTCACACTCTCCTGACTGTATCTGACAGACAGTGTCGTTAACTTGCAGTGGAGCGCTGTGCCACTTCTCAGCACCCCCCTCTCTGTTTTTACATAATGGTATGATTTTTTGGATTGATTGGTCGCGATGCCATTGCTGACCAATCAAAACAAAGTTCTGCCTTTAGCAGAGCTCAGGCTGAGCACGGACGTAAGCAGGGAAAAAGAAAAAAAATGGGAGCCGGCTCTCACTCGATGCGAGCCGGCTCTTCTGATTCACTACAAAGCATCGGCTCTCAGAGCCGCATCTTTTGCGCATGACACATAATATCAATCAGCAATTATCTTGAAATGTGTCGTCTTTGTCACGCTGCATTCAGTTGCAAAAAGGCATAGATTGTATAATTAAAAAAAGTCACGGCAGCTGAGTGTGAGTAGTTTTTTCAAACCGCCAAAAAGGTCTGATATTGTAAATAAAGGTGAAAAAAGAGGACATGATGCAGTGGAGGGTGAAGAAGGACAAACGGAGGACACTGAGCACTGACAGCTGTTACGGGACAAAAAAGGAGGTGAAGAAGAGGGAGTGTCGTGTTTAGTGAGAACAGGAGTTTACGTGGCTGAGGTGGGAAGGAGGAACAATGTTCTGCGACATCTGTAGAAAAACTAACACAAGTAACGGACTTGTCGGTGCACAACAGCAGCAATGGAATTAAGTTCAGTTCACTTTTGTCGGAATCATATTGTGTAATATACTGAGTGCTCTAGAGTCCAATCACAAAATATCCTTTCACTTTTTGTGTAACGTTATTTGTTGTACTTAAATAAAACAAATAATCTGTCCTATGCTCATCTTGAAATTTCTTGAAACGTGAGTAAAACGAAAAGCCATTATAAGTATTATTAAAGTATAAAAATTAAAAATGACAGGTAATGAAAGAAAGAGAACGGAAATGTTACGACTCCGTCCGTCAAAATGACAGAGAGTGAGAAAGTCTAGCGCGACATCCGCTACTGCATAACGTTTACTAGAGAAAGGAGATAAAAAGTTTTAAGTTAAAATATATACTGTGGTATTTTACTAAATTGAGACTTTTTACTACTGGTCAGCAGATGAGTTACAGTGAATTGTGGATCTGGAAACAGGAAAACCCCTAAAACAGTTTATAAACTGTACTCTTTGTGAAGGAACAATACCCATCAACATGAAACACAATAATCTGACAAAACACTACAGGTTTTATAATCTGTTAGTAAAACTGTGCCACTTACCATGTCTGTCTGCAGAGTGAGGAGAGTCAGGAAGAGAATGAAACTTTCTAGTGAAGCATCACGCCTTAAAACATGTGCCTCACAAACAGAAATGGCTGAAGGCAAAATAAAGTAAAAGTGAAAGCATTGTATGGGGTTCCATTTGTATGGTATGGGGTTCCATTTGTGCCAAAATTATGTTTATGTGTACATTGCATATGTATTTGAGAGGTGTTTTGTCTGTGTAAATTACCGGTGAGCTTTATTTGTGTCCAGTCGTTGCACTTGCTGTCATGACTATGCTCTTCCTGTTGTGCTACATTTTACATTTACATTTACATTTATTCATTTAGCAGACGCTTTTATCCAAAGCGACTTACATTACATCACCAGTGTTACAGTCACTGGAGGCAAGGTGGGTTAAGTGTCTTGCCCAAGGACACAACGACAGTATGAACTGTGGGGAGAGTGGGAATCGAACCGCCTGCCTTCCGGTTGAAAGACGACCGCTCTACCCACTGAGCTACTGCCGCCCCGCCTCTACCCACTGAGCTACTGCCGTGCTAATGTGTCGTTAATTGCTGTGTTTGCAACTTGTCATTGATTTGTGTCTTTGCTCTTTGCTCTCATCAATTTGCTGTCGTCTTCTACTGTCTATGTAACTCGTGGTTTGCCGCTGTCTATGTAGCGTGTCGTTTGCCGCTGACGTCTTCTACTGTCTATGTCACGCGTTGTTTGCCGTTGTCTATGTAGCGTGTTGTTTGCCGCTGTCGTCTTGTGCTGTCCTACGTAATATCCGGGTAATACTAATACAAAGTAGGCTATTACAGTTTTTCTCAATTGCTAAAACACTAAACCCTATTGTTTGAACTAAATGCTCAGTTGCCTGAACCCACTGATTGAATCAATCACTCTTTTGGCAAAACCATAAGCACTTTTCACCTGTTTAGACACAACTTGTCAACACATTTTCATTGTGATGCACCTGTGCTGCAGAATGGTGAGCACAAGTGACAAAAGTCAAACACAATGAAAGCACAGGTGTCACCAGTTGAACACAACAACTCAAAATTGATCACACTTGTGGCTAATGATGTGAGGGAACATATAAGCCAGTTCAGAGAGCACTGGTTTGTGAGGTCTTACAATGGATAGAAATCTGAGAGGAAGAGTCCGTGTGAGAGGTGGTCGAGGTGGTCAAGGTGGTCAGCAAAGACAAAGAACAGTAATATCTGATGAAATCAGAGCTACTGTGATTGACCATGTTCTTGTCCATGGTATGAGCATGAGGAGGCTGGACAAAGGGTACAACCAAACCTTAGTAGATTCACTGTGTCCACCATAATCCGAAGATTTAGAGAAGAGAACAGGTAATAACTTTTTTTAATTATAGCCTAGTATGTAAATGCTGACAGCAATTACTGTAAGACATACTATATACTGTATCACAGTATACTGTAAGTAAATATATGTTCCAGTACACCACTGTACCAATGTACTGTAGTATTGTAATGGAGGGTTGGTCTAACTGTTTGTAGGCCTAGTATTCCATGTATATTTTTTGTAACTCCATGTTCTCTTTTGTAGAATTGAAAGACTGCCACATGGGGGTGGCAGGACAGGTATGTTCTCCCCACACCAAGAGACCCTAATTGTTGATATGGTCCGTGAGAACAATGCCATTAAACTGCGTGAAATTCAGCAGAAGATCATTGAGGACCATGTAAATTTTGAGGGTATAAACAGTGTCAGCCTCTCTACTGTTGATCGTGTCCTCAAGCGCAACAGACTGCGCATGAAACAGCTATACAGAGTGCCTTTTGACCGCAACTCAGACAGAGTAAAGGAGCAAAGATTCCAGTATGTACAGGTTGGCATACATCCAGACACATTCAATGTTGATTACTGTAGTGATTTACTGTAGTGGCCTAAATCACTTTCCGTATCACTTACAGAACTATATCTATTTCTACAGAGGGTTTTTGAACTGGATGCAATGGAAAGACCCCATGAATACATCTATATGGATGAAGCTGGGTTTAATCTCACCAAAAGGAGAAGGAGAGGCCAGAATGTGATTGGCCATCGGGCCATTGTTGGTGTTCCTGGGCAGCGTGGTGGCAATGTCACATTATGTGCTGCCATCAGCAATCATGGGGTTGTCCACCATCATGCCAACCTGGGGCCCTACAACACTCACCAGCTCCTCATTTTCCTCAATAACATGCGAGATGCTCTGTTGGGGCAGCAGGATGAGCATCCCATCTATGTGGTTGTTTGGGATAATGTGAGTTTTCACAGAGCCCTCCAGGTTAGAGAGTGGTTCAATATGAACCAAGATTTTATCAATCTTTGCCTTCCACCGTACTCCCCTTTCCTAAACCCCATTGAGGAATTCTTCTCCTCATGGCGGTGGAAGGTATATGAACGCCAACCTTACACCAGGGTAAATCTCCTGCAAGCCATGGGACTTGTACCTCGTACAACCCCCAGGCATGCCAGGGTTTTTTTTCCCCGTTGCCTGGCCAGACAAAATGTGGCCTGTGATGTGGATGAAGTCCTGTGGCCTGACCCAGTACGGAGACATGATGCTGTGGCTGAATAATTCACTTATTTGTATTTTTTGTACTTTATATTTACAGTATACATCAGTGGTGGACAGTAACGAAGTAAATGTAATTCGTTACTGTACTTAAGTCGTTTTTTCCAGTATCTGTACTTTACTAAGTATTTCCATTAAGGGATACTTTTTACTTTACTTCACTACATTTCAACGTCAAATATCTTACTTTTTACTCAAGTACATTTTGCAAAATTAGTCGTTCCTTGTGTTTCCGTTAAATATTTTTGTAGAAGAAGACCTCAAAGACGCGTCTCAGTGGGAGTGTCAGGACCGGCTCAATAGAAGCCTCATTCTCTACACGCGAGCTGATAAACATGAAAATAACAAATAAAAAATACACCTGTGATTAAGCTTTGGTATTAGTAATGACTGACTCTGATTCTGAGGGAGAACATCTACCTTTAGAGTCTTTTCAGCCGAGTGAAAGTGAGAATGAGCGAGAGTGAGTGCGTTTGTAACTTGGACAGCGGCGCCGCTGCTCGTGCCTTTCTCAGCGTCTCTCATAAAGCACACGCTGTTTTTCCCACATTTTACCAAACATCAGTGAAAGAAACGGGAGGAAACTAGTCGTGAAGGATGTTGGAAAGGGAAGCCGTGAGCGCGTAGCACCTGCAGCTTTACCTTTAGCGCAGGTGATAGAAGCCGGGGCGCGTGTACTGCCATGGCCGCGGTACTGACAGGGAGTTTGGGAATAATGCGGCTTCTATTGACAGCTGTTTGGGACAAATACGTGTTGGTCATCCTGACACTTTACCCAGTCGAGGAGGGAGGGGAAGGGGTAAACATAGTCAGCGAGAATGCGCTAATCAAAGCAGCGATAGTAATAAAAGTGATGGCTGTGTGCTGTGCTTTATGAGAGGTCCCACACTCTAAAAAACTACTAACTATGCCACATGGACGGATAAGAAAAGATTAAGCAACTGCAACCACACACATACAGTACATGTGTATATTTCTCAGAACTATTTGCATACGTTTTACTAGTTATGGTTTATTAGAAGTTGTAGTTATTCTTTATTTCAGAAAAAAGAAAAAAAACTATTCTAATATGTTCATTAGTGTATGTACTGAAAAAAACATAACCGCCAATATATAATGTCATGGTATGCAAATTATATGCAAATTAGATGCTTAAAATTTATTTACTTAAATACTTTGAGTCATACCTGACATTTTTCTAGTTTAAAGTAGGACTCTATCTCTTATCATTTTCAAACCACAGCCTTTTGAAATTTGGATCTCAAAAATCTGTATTTTTTAAATAATCCCTGGCACCTAAAGGGGGCAAGAGACTGACAAAAATTATAAGGGCATTATAGCCTAGTACTTGGATACTTAAGTACTATTGAAGGCAAATACTTTTGTACTTTTACTCAAGTGAAAGTTGAAAGGGAGTACTTTTACTTTTACTGAAGTAATATTTTACCTAGTGTATCTGTACTTTAACTCAAGTACTTGGTTTGTGTACTTCGTCCACCACTGGTATACATAGGCTTACTGTACACAAGTGGTAAGCACGTATGATTTCTGTTTGTTTTTAAAAGTGATACAGTACATGTAAATGCACAAGATTTCTGTTTTGTCTTTTTGTACAAGTGCTAAATGCACTTTTTTTTTTTGCAACTTGCATTTAGCCTACAGTGAACAATAAACATTTATTTCACCAGCTTCATGTCCTGAGTATTGTGTTTTCTATTTTTCTACGTAGTGTTTAGTGACTGTTCAGTAGTTTTTTTAATTTTGATTGACTCGGGGCACGATTTGACAACATAGTTCAGTTTTGAGCACAGATTGAACTGTTTTGAGGTGAAAGTTTGGTTTTGCAAGAAGTGTCTGAGGTTTTGTAAATGTAGCTTGAAAATTGAGTTGTGTGTTCACAGTTTAAGAGAAAAGGTGAGCTGCTTTCAAGAAATGTGTTTTAGCAATCGAGAAAAACTGTAACACAAAGTCAGCCAGGCAGTTATAAATTTGCCCTTAAGCTGTAAATAATAGCATTAAAATTGACGGACACAACAGTAGCCTACTCAATTCCAATCTCTCAGCAGGATAGTTGTTCAACTATCAAACAAGACATTTATTTTTGCATAGCCCAATATGACAACAGCTTCACAAAAAAGGGCTTCACAGACTGCACAAGACAGCATCCCCTGTCCTTGGACCATGCATCAGGGTTAGGACTGTGTTTACAAATATCATTATGATTTACACACCACGACAACATTATAAACCTTTATTAAAAGCATGCAACTGAAAAAATCTCGGTGTGGAAATAGGACCCCTGGGCATTATAAACAGGCATGGACACATTTGACCATTTGAAGTCATCAAACAATAGTTGCTGTAAAGTAAAGGGTTGTAGTGAGATTCTTTTAATTTAATTTAATATTGTGGCCACTACTGTAGCAAGTGATTAAGCAAGGGATATTCTTTGTACTAGAAATCTAAATCCAACTCTTTTAATCCACAAGGGAACATGCAGTTGTTAGGTCACTTCATATTAGTTGATTTGGACCTCTTCTGCCCTTGAACGATTGCAGAGCAGTCAGGAAGGTGGAGTTCTTGTGACGTTCCGTCTTGTCTCAGACGTCCACTGGCTGCTCTGTTGTTCCAAAACAGATGTGAGAATTTGCCTCCACGATTTGTGTTAAACTGATGGAAGTACTAAAGTATTTGGCTGGTGGGTGCTTCTCTGTACACTTTTCCACATACTGTAGGTGTTTGTGATCACTTGGCACCACCTGAGACGAAAAGAAAACAACCACCAAATGTCAAATGTTCATATTATTCATAGTATTGCTAATCTCAAACTGCTGCCGAGTTGAAACAAGATGCAAAATGTGCCTGCGGAAAACTCACACTTATTTTTACCACCCCATTAGGTGGTATTTTTTGTTTTGTAATATTTTGTAAATATGTCAAGTAGTATTGGCAAGTAAATGCTTTTAACTGCACTGGACCGCTCTCTGTGGTTTTATTTTGTTTGGCGTTTAATGCTTAGTGGCCTCTTAGAAGGTGTGCTTAAAGATGGCTTCACTCAACTTTGAACCAATACACAAAGTACAAACACTTTTGTTCTGTGCTTTAAGGCAGTGTTGTGTGGTCTTTCTGGAACAGTTTAGCTTCATCCACTGACGAAAGTAATTGCCCTTGACAAAAAAAAAATGTTTTTTTAACGGTGTCTATTGGTTCAAGTTTGGATGTATCTGAATCTCCTACCAGATGGCAGCAGTTCAAAGAGTGCATGTCTGGGCTGAGCGTGGTCTCTTACAAACTGGAGGTGTACTGGAGTGAGGTCCAGTCTTGTTTGTGTGATGGAGGTGCACAGAACGGAGTCAATTACCTCAATGTACCACAGGATCAGCCGGTCTGGTGGCAGACTGTGCCTCCTCAGCAGCAACAGAAGCTTCTTCCATGTGGAGGTAATGTTGGTTCCCACTTCGTCGTGGGAGACGGTGGTTCCCAGGAATCTGGAGATCTCTACTTGTGACACAGGGCTGCCAAAAACAGAGGGGGGAGGATTTATTTGGTTTACAAGCTCAGAAACATAAAGCAAAAGGCTTCACTAGTCCGGTGAAGTAGTAGTAGCATAAACTGAGCTATGTTTACTCACAAAATGATATGTTAATTCTCCTGCCTTAACTTTTTGCCTTAACTTGATAGACATGTTGCTTCCTTGTTTGTTGACAATCATAATCAACAAAAGGTTTGTTACAAGTAACAGAGAAAATTACCAATGTCAAATCACTTTCTTCTTGCAGGATATTACAGTGCAGCAGATTATCCATTCCACCATTAACCGCGATACCGAAAAGAGTCACAGGATGGCGCTCCAACGCATGCTGAAACGTTAATCAGTAAAACTAGTTAGTACACAAACTATTAATTATGACCATGGGAGTAGGTTTGGTCTCAGCTTTGGTGGGGACACCCCTGATTTTGTAAAAGAGGGTCTAGGAGAGGTTTTGAGAATAATCTATTCTCTACAGTAGGGCTGCAACAAATAATCGGATTAATTGATAATAATCGATTAAAATAATCGTCAACTAATTTAATAATCGATTAATTGCTATCTGGAGTATTCATAGACTCTGAAACCTGCCATGTGCTGAGAGAAAAGGGGTTTAGGGTTAGACAGAGCAGTAAATTCACAAACAGTAAATGTTTTTGCCTAGGCACATCAGCTCTATGTTCACAGACGGAAAAATGAAGCATATCAAGAAAAAAACACTGTCCCTACTGTCAAACATGGAGGAGGCTCTGTTATGTTCTGGGGCTGCTTTGCTGCATCTGGCACAGGGTGTTTTGAATCTGTGCAGGGTACAAAGAAATCTGAAGACTATCAGGGGATTCTAGAGAGAAATGTGCTGGCCAGTGTCAGACAGCTTGGTCTTAGTCGCAGGTCATGGGTCTTGCAACAGGACAATGACCCAAAACACAGCTAAAAACACCCAAGAATGGTTAAGAGGAAAACATTGGACTATTCTAAAGTGGCCTTCTATGAGCCCTGACCTCAATCCTATTGAGCATCTTTGGAAGGAGCTGAAACATGCCGTCTGGAAAAGACACCCTTCAAACCGCAAACAACTGGAGCAGTTTGCTCATGAGGAGTGGCCAAAATACCTGCTGAGAGGTGCAGAAGTCTCATTGACAGTTACAGGAATTGTCTGATTGCAGTGATAGCCTCAAAAGGTTGTGCAACAAAATATTAAGTTAGGGGCAGTGGCGCAAAAAGGGGGTATGCAGCATATGCGCGCATAGGGCGCAGCACCTTGGGGCGCTAAGCGATGGTACAAAAAAAAAAACTTTTTATTTATTTATTTTTGTATTTCATGTTAACAGACTTAGCGTTAGCGCCATAACACTGGGAATGCAGCAGCCAAATGGGGTTTAAATTAAGGCTAGCCTTATATGCAAAACTGAGGTTACTGAGCTGAAAACTGGAAAATATAAGACAGCATGCCATGATCAATAAATTACAAAAACGTGGAAAACAACTAATATACATAGTGTCCCAAGGTAGATTCGAACCTGGGTACACTAAATGTAAAGCCTACTGCTTACCAACTGAGCTATCCAGTTGCAGACCGTTTGTGGTAGCAAACATTTCGTAGCTAACATTTTTTTATTTTATCTTTTTGGGGGGGGGGGGGCAAAATTTATGCTGCATACCCCTCCAGCACTGGGTAGTTGCGCCCCTGGTTAGGGGTACCAACAATTTTGTCCAGGCCTGTTACATGAGTTTATTTTTTTAAATAATTCCGTTGAAGCATGGTTGAAAAGCAATGTCTGACTTTCATTGGTTAACATTCATAGAATTTTTATTTATTATTACTTTTGTCAGAATAAAGTTTTTTCTGTGACCATTGTGAGTTTTTCTTTCATTGACCGAAGGGTACCAACAATTTTGTCCACGTGTGTATGCTCTATCCACAAGTCCTGTGGCACAGCTTTGTTGGTTTCCGATTTTGTAAAAATTGATGTGATGTTTTTGTAGTATTATCGGTTTTAAGCCTGGTACAATAAAACACCTCAAGTCTTTGTTAGTCCACCAGGTCCTCGTGCATTTACACCGGCTTCACTATCAATTAGTAATTGATTAATCTAAAAAATAATCATTGTACTAATTGATTATAGAAATAATTGTTAGTTGCAGACCTACTCTACAGTAGGTAAATGTCACCAGTTTGGAGAAGCAGACAGGAGCAATGAGACAGGTTTTGTGTTATATGTCTTCTAATGTGACCAATACATTTTGTGACAGCCTTTGGAGAAAATTTAAAGTAAAACATTGCCCCCATTGCATAATAGTATTATTTGGAAGCATAATTATACTTTTGATTTCTCCAAAGGCCCAAACACACACACAGGATGCCACATGTCTTTTCACTCTTTATCAATGTTGCTGGTATATCCAGACACTTGATGTGTTTTTATTTCATCTTCATCATCATATTTTCCTTCCTCAGCAACAAACTCACAATATTTTATTATTTTTTTACTTTCATGGCCTACATTTAGTCATGTACAGTGGCAAGACAAAGTATGTGAACCTTTTGGAATTTTATGGTTTTCTGAATAAATTTGTCTTAAAATGTGATCTGTTCTGCATCTAAGTAAAGGCTATTGACAAACATAATGTGTGATCAAGAATTGTTGCTTTACATAAAGCTGGAAAGGATTAAAAAGTTATTTCACAGACTTTAGAAATTCACCGGTCTACAGTAGATTCACCAGTCTACAGGCAAACAATCTACAAATGGACACGCTTTGGGATTGTTGCTACTCTACCAAGAAGTGGACGCCCAGTCAAAATGACACCAAGAGCACAACAAAGACTCATCAAAGTGGTAATGAAATAACCCCAAATGACAGCCAAAGATACGTAAAACACTGAACAAGCAGGGTATCCACAGCAGGACACCACGAAGGAAGCCACTGCTTACTAAAAACAACATTGCTGCACGTCTGAAGTTTTCAAAAGAGCACATTGACACTCCACAGCGGTGTTGGCAAAATGTTTTTTTGACTGATGAAACTATGATTGAACTAATTGGAAAAAACACGCTACATCTGGCGTAGAAAGGGCACGGCATTTCATCATGAAAACATCATCCCAATTGTAAAGTCTGGTGGAGGAAACATCATGATTTGGGCCTGCTTTGCAACATCAGGGCCTGGCCAGCTTCAATCATTGAGATGAAGATGAATTCCCAAAAATATCAGACAATTCTTCAGGATAATGTGAGGATGTCTGTATGTCAGCTGAAACTGTGTAGAAGGTGATGCAACAGGACAACAACCCAAAACACCGGAGCAAGTCCACAACAGAATGGCTTCAGAAAAACACAATCTGCCTTTAGAGAGGATGGATTGACTTGAAGAGGGCCAAATACACGAGACGTCCAAAAGAATATGACAGAGCTAAAGCAGTTCTGCAGGAAGAATGAGCTAAAATTCTCCTCAACAATGTGCAGGTCTGATTTACAGCTACAGGGAGTGCCTGTGGACTTGACTTCCTGCTTCTGAAGAGTGCAGTCGCACCTATGCTTGCTCATGCCTGCTTTACTTTTCTTTTTTAGTTATCTCTACATTTAGCCAATGATTTTATGATTAACTTTTTTACAGTACTTTTTACTTTTTACTTTCTTTAACTGGATTTTGCTTTTATGTTTTTACTTGTTTTTTTTTTACTTTTTAAACGACCCGTTGGACTCGCCGAGCGACTGGAGCCTTGGTATCTATTTTTCAACATGTCTGGGGTAAAAACAACAACTACAAACTCTTTCTGCCAAAATTGCTGGAAATATCAACAGGAAATCAGTGTGCTACAAACAAAGATTTTTGCTTTGGAATCTGAAAGAGGACTTCAGGAGACAATACCGATCACACACTGTGGTAAGACTGTGAATTTAAACTTGGATGATACAGTGTCATTCCCAAAACTGAGCAAAGCAAAGGGATTTAAACAAAATGATACCACCTGGCATAAACTTGGTGCCCAGCCAAAGCAGCACTGGATTAGAAAAAAGAATGCTGGCATCACAAGAGCATATGTAGCATCACCAGACATCCAGCTAAAAAACAGATTCCAACCACTGACTGAGCTAAAGGTGAATGAACCAGAAAACTCTGCTGTAAATGAAAAACATGGAGTAAATCAAGCTTATTCTATGGAGAACAGGAGACATGAATCTGTGGAAAAGCACCAGGCAAACAGAGACAGAGAATCTATGCCAAAAGTGAAGGTCAGAGATATCTTGCTGCTTGGAGACGGTGCTGTCCGAGACTTATATAACGGTAGATTTGCTACATGCAGCTTTCCAAGTGCTACAGTCTCTGATATAACAGCACTCCTCCCCCAAGTCATGTCCAAACACACAGGGATTAAACAGCTGATGTTACACGTGGGTGCAGTTGACACCAGGAAGGGGAATCAAAGTTTTAAAAAGGATTTCTCCAGGCTTTTAGATAAACTTGAAAACCTGGAAGTGCAATCCTTTATAAGTGGACCACTCCCAAACATCGACAGAAGGATCAATAAATTCAGTCGGCTGCTTGCATTGAATACATGGCTGTCCAAGGCCTGTGAGACAAGAGGAGTACACTTCATTGATAACTTTAACTTGTTTTGGCAACGTGACGACCTGTTCAAAGGAAAGGGCCCACATCTAAACAGGGGAGGGGTCAGGAGGCTAACGGATAATCTCCTGCACTCCCTGAGACACCTAAATGGTTCTGGGCGCCTCTTGAACAGAGAAAGGGTCCTCAGCCACTGAATGAAAAAAGCACTCCTGCCTCACCAGCCAAGGATCCTCCTCTGACTCTACCACCATCAACACCTCCACCACTGAAATGGACTCCCCAATAGGACCATGGACCCCACCAGTAACATCAACACCTTCGCGGACCTCCCCATCCCTGTCCCATCTCCGGATTCACCAATGGGATTTCCAGATCACCTGGAAATTTTAGTTAAATCTGGAATTAAGATGATACCCTTACACCTAACTTGGCCAGGTCACGGGTTCTATCATCATCACTAAAAACATCACCCCAATACCACCCAGGAGTACCACTGCTTCACCTCGGCCACTACCTAGAGTCCAATGCACCCCTGTCAGACCCTCTCCACCCTCCCGAACCAGCTCCTCCCAGACCAGCTCCTCCCAGACCAGCTCCAAAAGCCTTGACTAGCATCAAGGCTACTATCAGTGATTAGGACACTGAGGGCCTCTGCTGTTCCAGGACTTTTCGTCATAATAAACCACTTATCAACCTGAGGACCTGGGAGAGCACACTCCCTCCTAGCTCCATAACTACGGTCAGAAGTCGCAGATTAAAGAAGAGAATAACAGTTAGATTGTCTAATCAGACAAATCTGATTCAAATCCTGCAAACAGATAAAGTCAGGTCCTGCTCAAACTGACTTAAAACTTGCACTGTTCAATGTCAGGTCTTTGGGAAACAAATCTTTTTTAATTAATGATTTTATAACTTCAAATAAGCTTGATTTTATGTTTTTAACAGAAACATGGTTAGACAGCAGTACTGGAAATGCGGTCCTTATTGAATCCACCCCATCGAATTTCACATTTTTATCCAAAATACGGAAAACAAAAAGGGTGGTGGTGTATGTGCCTTTCTTAGGGATAATATTCTTATCCAGAAGCTATCACTTGGTGAGTTTTCATCATTTGAGTATGTGTCATTCAAAATGGAGTTGAGGTTTTCTCCATCTATTTTATATGTAGTTCTTTACAAACCACCCCAACAGTGTCATGATTTTATTAATGAGTTTACTGAAATGCTTTCGGTTATTTGCACAGAATTTGAACAAATAGTCATATCTGGTGATTTTAATGTGCATGTGGATAATGTTTGTGACAGAAATGCCAAAGAACTTTCTACTATTCTTGATACTTTTGGTCTTTGTCAGCATGTTAATGAGCCGACCCATAACAGAGGTCACACTCTGGACCTGGTCATTACTAAAGGTGTTCATATTTCAGATGTCACTGTGATTGATGTTGCTCTATCTGATCATTCATGTGTCTTTTTCATCTGTCCATAATTCCAAAAGTTGCTGTTGGACCTACTGTTGTAAAAAGAGATACATTAACGATAACACCAGGACACAGTTTATGGAGGCAATCAGGTTTGAAAATGCCTCATCAGGTCAAGTTGATGATTTGTTGAATTGTTATACTTCAGGTGTTTTAAATGTTATGACACCATTGCTCCTGTTAAGGTTAAAGTGATCAGGACGAGGCAGAAGGCTTCATGGAGCAATGCTCACTCTGTCAGGGCACAGAAAAGGGAATGCCAAAAGCCGAAAGAAAATGGCGTAAATCAAACTCTTAATTCATTATGAGGTATAAAGAAAATTTGCATGTTTTCAATCAAACTTTGCAAAAAGAAAGAGAAATATTCTTCTCAGAGATCATTAACAACAATAGTAACAACCTGCGTGTCCTGTTTGCTAAGGTGAACAGATTAACAAACCCTCCAGCTCCATTTCCACCAGAATTAGTTTCCACCACTAAATGCAATGAGTTTGCATTGTTTTTCAACGACAAGGTTCAAGGCATTAAACATGCGATACAGTCCAAAGGGCATACAACAACACTGCAGCCACCTAGTAGACACTTGGTTGGTTTAACACATTTTACTACCATTAATGACAGAACAATTGAAAAAACTGTCTCCAGCCTGAGTTCATCCACCTGCTGCCTCGATGTTTTACCCACTAGATTTCTAAAATCAGTACTAAGCAGTTTGTTACCACAACTCACTGATATAGTCAATAATTCCTTACAGTCTGGAACATTTCCAAGGGCCTTAAAAACTGCTGTCATTAAGCCTCTCCTAAAGAAGAGCAGTCTTGATGCTACAGTGCTCAACAACTATCGGCCCATATCAAACCTGCCATTTTTAGGAAAGTCATCGAAAAGTTGTATATCAGCAACTTAATGACTTTCTATTACTTAACAACTGCTTTGATCCTTTTCAGTCAGGATTCAGGCCCCATCACAGCACTGAGACTGCACTTATCAAAGTCACAAATGACATCCGTATGAACACTGACGCAGGCAAAGTCTCTGTCTTAGTTCTGTTGGACTTGAGTGCTGCGTTTGATACAGTGGACCATGAAATCCTGACACAAAGATTGGAGGAATGGATAGGTATCACTGGAACTGCCCTTAAATGGTTTCAGTCCTATCTTGAAGACAGGAAGTACTTTGTTTCGGTTGGTAACTGTGTGTCAGACCAAATGGCCCTGACATGTGGGGTTCCACAGGGGTCTATCTTGGGACCTCTATTATTCAATCTCTACATGCTTCCTTTAGGCCAGTTAATACGCAGCTGTGGCGTATCCTACCATAATTATGCAGATGACACTCAGATTTACATTTCACTCACAGCAGGTGAAAATGGACCAATCCATTCACTGTGTCACTGCATCGAACAGATTGACATGTGGATGCAAAATAATTTTCTCCAACTGAACAGAAACAAGACTGAACTAATCATCTTTGGGCCACAGAAACAAAGAGAAAGTGTCAGCAGTCACCTCGCGTCTCTTTCTCTAAAATCTAAAAATCAGGTTAGAAATCTAGGGGTCATCATGGACTCAGACTTGAATTTCCACAGTCACATTAAGTCAATTACATCATCTGCATTTTATCACCTTAAAAACATTTCCAGAGTCAAAGGGATGATGTCTCAACCAGACTTAGAGAAACTTATCCATGCTTTTGTCTCCAGCAGGTTAGATTATTGTAACGGCCTGCTCACTGCTCTCTCTAAACGAGGGTTAAGACAGCTGCAGCTTATTCAGAACGCGGCTGCTCGGGTTCTAACCAAAACCAGGAAGTACAACCACATCACGCCAGTTTTAAAATCTCTGCACTGGCTTCCTGTTGCTCAGAGAATAGACTTTAAAACAGCACTTCTGGTTTACAAGTCTCTAAATGGTTTAGCACCAGAATATATCTCTGAGATGATAGTTACTTATGAACCTCCTTGGACTCTGAGAACATCTGGGACAGGCCTTCTGCTCGTGCCCAGAGTTAGAACTAAACAGGGTGAAGCAGCGTTTAAGTTTCATGCAGCAAAAACCTGGAATAGCCTCCCAGATGAAGTAAAACAAGCCTCAACTTTAACAATGTTCAAGGGGAGGTTAAAAACCTTCCTCTTTAGCTCCACCTACACTACAACCTAAAGTGTTAGTTTTTTCTTTTATCTGCACTCTTCTTTTTAAATTTTTTTAAATTTTTCTTATGTTTCTTAATATAAATCTTGTAAATTGTCCTTTATTCCTGTAAAGCACTTTGAGTTACCCAGTGTATGAATTGTGCTATATAAATAAAATTGCCTGCCTGCCTGCGCCACTGTAATACATAATAAATTTCTGGTTAAAAAAGCAGGCAAAAAAAAAAAACACCTGTCCGTCTGTGGAGGTGGTTATAGAAACACTCAGGAGGAGAGTGAGGCTAATGCGATGATAAAAGTGTTTTAGTTCAAACATGTTTCTCTAAAACGAAACCAAAAGGACCTGAGAAGAAAGGACAGCACACAATTAAACTAACTAATTAAACTTAAAATAACTTCATACAAAAGAAATATGTTTCAGGCATCCACACAGACCTCCCACTCACTCCTTCCTTATATTTTCTCAACATTGTATTAAAGATTAGAGCTTTTACAGTGCAAGGGCATTTTTCTATTCACTTTGACAAGCCGTGCAGACCTATGGCCACAAGGGGGCAGCTCTACTTTTTCTCTTTAGTTTTAGGCTGAAGATAAAACATTAAGTTGTAGTTTGTCTAGTTTTGTTGTAAAATACTTCAACCTTACTCATACAAACAATATAGCATAATGATAGTGTTTTATAGAGTTTAGCCCACAATCAACCTGTTACTGAAATGATTTGAATTTTGAAACCAAGAGGACCCAGAACAGAACCCTGAGGAACACCAGAGGAGGCTGGGATGTAATTAGCACTGGATGACCTGAGTTTTCAGACATATGATATAAATCTATAAAACCATGTTTCAGTGAGGCAGATAGAGCTGAGTCTGTCTTTAAAGTTTGCTTGAATACCTACTTAATGCATAAATGAGCTGTATTTTATGTAATTCTTTGGAAGACAAAATGAATTGTACTTGCATTAAAGCTGTATTTACTCTTTGACTACATTATTGTCAAACTGTTTTGATCCTAATAACCCCTATCATTAATACAGGTAGGTATAAAACAGGTGTGGCCTATGGAACAACATAATGACAGGAAAATAAGTTTTTTTTTGGAGTTTTTATTCTGTTGATTTAGGTCTGATCATTTAGTTACATCAAAAGTAAAAAAGTAGTTAAAGGTATAAAATGTGGTGAGTGGATCAAGCCCTAAACATGTAAAGAATCAGTGACAGAAAACCAGTGAAGCTGTGATTTATTGTCAAATGCTTTGGTTCATACAAGTTAACAATTACCGATTTATAATCCTTTATTTGGTTACATTAATGCAAGCAGTCAGTCAGATTGGAGTCGCTTTATTGTGTAATTTATTCTTCAACTGAGCTGACTCCATCTTAATAATGTCTCTGTGGTTTATTGTATTTACTTAATATTAATATATTAGTAACAAAAATTGAATTTAAAGAATATTGTTAGGTCAACCATGCATCATTATAATTTTAATATGCATCAAACATAGCATAGAACAAGATTAACATTTTATATTTCTTTGTTATTAACATGAGATAGCCTGAAATGAGGTAAACCCTATCAAAACATTCTTCTCAGTAATCATATTAACCACAACTTAGAAGCAGTATTAATGGTGAGATAACGGTACACAATATGATACTTCATCCTTCATTTCTAAACCCTGACTTAATATTATAGAAATAATTACTTGTATTTAATGCTGCTGAGACGGTCACTGATTTCATCAAAGTAGTTATCAGCAAAGCGGAGCATCTGGAGCACAGCACTGAGCAACAGGACGTCAGTATTCACGTCCAGCTCGAGCTCCTCGCTGTAGTTCTTCACTGGGACCACACAGGACACAGGAACCCCGAGTCGGACACTGGCCTCGTTCATCTGAAAAACATCACAGTAAAAAGGATTGAACAGATATTAGTTTATAAGATTACTACAGCCCTGTCCTTTCAGAGCTGTGCATGTTTAGATTTGTGTGAAACTAAACACGTTTGAGTTTAGACTTACAGGTTCATTATAAGTCACTCTCAATCATCACATCCAGTGTTTGTAGCACTGGTGTATGAATGTGTGCCTGTACAGGTGTATTATGTGGAGGTCGCCCCCCCCCTCTCTCTGTCTGCCCCAGGTGTGAATGTGTGTGAATAGGGTGAATGGAAGCATCGTGTAAAGCACTTTGGGTTCCTCGAGCAGGGTGCAGAAAAGTTCAATATAAATGCACATCATTTACAGAAGCTTAAGTCTAAAGTCAAGCATCTTTATTACTATTTAAGAAAAAAATGACTCTTCTCATGTTTATTATATGAACAAACTTTACTGACCAAAGAACTAAAAACTTGTCGTTACCAGATCTTTGATGTATCCACTCTTGTAAACATTGTGTGTGCCACACCTTGTATTTGCACACACCTTCTGTTATGATTATGGTCTGTAGCCAAAGACCGACATGTATTTTGAGAATTGTGTGAAGTACTTTTAGTCTTTATATTTTTACAGATTTTACACATTAGATTACACTCACACATCTAAACCCACACAAATCTCAATATGGATTCAAAAATATTTTTTCTACAATAATATCCCCAGGTGTCACAACAGTACTGTTTAAAGTATAAATGTATTACCAGATCCTTGATATATCCACTCTTGTAAACATTTGTCACATCCTCCTTTACTAACGGACAGGCTTCATCTATTTTGGTGAACAGCACCAGCTGAGGGATCCCTACAGAACAAAAACAGACACATGTAAACTGTCAAGGCATTTATACTGGTTATTGGTATGAAACAGAATAAATTACATATTTACTCACCTATTAGGTTGACTTTCTTGCGGATAGCATTCAGCTTGGCCTCCAGCTTCTCCGACATTATTGAGATCTTACAGGAGTCGATGACATAGACCACACAGTGGATCTTGTCTTTGAGCTCTGGAGACTTGCGGTAGCCGTGGACCTCTGAATGTAGAGGAGCAGACGGGTTGAACTGAATATAAGACAAACAATAGACAGGAGCTGGTTAACCATTACCTTTTATCAAATACCATATGCTGCCTTTTTTTGCAAAAGTTTTACCTGGTAACAGTCTGGCACATGACCTTTGAGGATGCTGCTGATGTCATCAATATCAAGCCCCGCCTCTGTGCTTTCCTCCAATCCCATTGTGTCACACAGGATGATTGGTAAAGGCTTTCCATCTCGTCCAGCTTTTACAGAGTAGCTACGAAACTGGAATAAAGTAATGTTTACAAGAAGAACACGCATGCAATCGGCTTAAAGGTTTTTAAGCTCTGTTCTTTCACACTTCTATATTTTCACTTCCACAAACAGGGGCGCAACTACCCAGTGCAGTCCAGAGGAGTGTGCAGCATCAATATTGATATACGGTATTATTATCATGGTTAACAAATTTAAAAAAAACAGTCACAAATTGACAAGCATTAACGTTATGATCAGATTCCAATAAAGTAACGAAAAGAATTTATAACAATTCTAAGTAGGAGCAAGTTCTCAATGCCCAATACTGGTAACAATGCACTCTCTGATGCGTTTTAATGCATACATTAACCAGCGGCTAGATAGCTCAGCTGTCCCATACCTTGACACGGCATCTCCTTTTCCCTCTTTCTTTCTTTTTTTAGCCCCAAAGACAACTGTGTGCATACTGTGACAACTGTACGTAACGTTACCTGCTCGCTCAGCGGGCTCACAGCGCCCCCGCCAGCCATGCTCACTCGCGATATTCTATTAATTCTATTTATAGAATCTAATGAGGGCGCCTACTGTAGCCTGTTAGTCCTTTAAAATGTTATATAGTATTGAGGAAATACTGAAATGAAATACTGAAATGATTTAGAAACGCACAACAGCAGCTAAGCTACATTTAGGAAATACGACAAAAAAAAAAAAAGGTAATTTTTTTTTTTTATACCATCACTTTGGCGCCCCCAAGGTGCTGCGCCCATATGCGCCGCATATAGCGCATACCCCCTTTTTGCGCCACTGTTCACACACGCACTCATTTCCCAAACCTGCACGCTTAAGGGAGTGACAAGAGACATGATCAGTCAACAGTCCACTAGTTATACAGACCTTCTTTAGAATCTCTAACACTCAATGCTTCTGTCACAATCATGCATTGGTTTGCATTCATTGCACAAAATATACTTTATTATCTCGTCACAGTCTCACCTGAGTGGTGATGTAGGTGGTGGAGCAGCCAGCGATGGCCTGACTGGTCACATGACCTCTGAACACAGACTTAATGGAGTTGAAAAAGCTGGACTTTCCAGCTCCCACTGGTCCAATGATCAGCACTCGAGCCTGGGACACGGAGTCGACTGATGGTTTGTACGCTTTAATACTCTCCATCAGCTCAGTCCTCCTCCTGTTGAAGGATTTTAGGTTTATGTAAGAATTACTGTGTGGCTTTTTTTTTACTTTTCATATTTGTATTTGTTTATACTTGGCTTGGGATTTACTTACTTTGATTCCCAAACTATCGTCCTCCACGGCTTCTCCAGTTCAGTGGTCTCTGTATCAGGTAAAGTCAAAATAATAATAATAATCTTTAGGTGAGCTATGATTAAACATAAAGCAGAGTTTATCTCATACCTTCAACTTGATACACTTCACACTCGATCAGTTGGAGGTCGTTGCCGTACATTTCAGCTGTTGTGTTAGTGTAATACTTTCCAGGAGCACCAGCTACTACTGCTTGGTTATTACTCATGAGAACCAAATCTTCTCCAAAATATGGTCCGCAGTTACTCATCATTTTCACTGCATAAGGACTATAATTAACTGAATATTTCAGAAGCTTTTCTCCACTGAATGTAAAGAGAAATGCCTTGTCATCATTTACGTATTGCCCAGACTGACAGAAGGATATATTAGTGTAGCCTCCAAAAACATAACCAGAGCTGTTGTATCCCACTGACACAGTGGGGCCGCGGTTGTCACAGCGTTGGTGAAAGGCAGCACCAGTAAAACCGTGGATGCTGGCTTTGAAAAGCAGTTTGAGCTTAACTCTTCCAAACTCCTGACAGATTGTCCTCATCTGGCTTCTGGTTAAGTTGGAGTTCATGGCTGTTGTGGCCTAATTTAGGAAAAAAAACACAAGAAACAGTGACCAAAAAAGTACAGCATAGAGTTGAGTATATGAAACATTACTTACTTTCACGTATTCCACATCTAGTTAAGACCCCGCCTACAGCTGTTCTTTGGCTCTCCTCAGGCTGTCGCCAGCGGCAGCACCGCCTTGCCTTTTGTTTGTTCTTTGGTTTTCTTATCATACAACACTAGGCAAGGCAAGGCAAGGCAATTGTATTTATATAGCACAATTCATACACTGAGTAACTCAAAGTGCTTTACAGGAATAAAAGACAATTTACAAGATTTATATTAAGAAACATAAGAAAAAATTAAAAACATTTTAAAAAGAAGAGTGCAGATAAAAGAAAAAACAAACACTTTAGGTTGTAGTGTAGGCGGAGCTAAAGAGGAAGGTTTTTAACCTCCCCTTGAACATTGTTAAAGTTGAGGCTTGTTTTACTTCATCTGGGAGGCTGTTCCAGGTTTTTGCTGCATGAAACTTAAACGCTGCTTCACCCTGTTTAGTTCTAACTCTGCACGAGCAGAAGGCCTGTCCCAGATGTTCTCAGAGTCCGAGTAGGTTCATAAGTAACTAGCATGTCAGAAATATATTCTGGTGCAACACTACACATACCATTAACACTCAAACCAAACACACACCCACACTACTGATTACTGATAAACACACCTCATTATTAATATTTAAAATAACTATTAGTTAACTTTATCTTAAAATAAAAGCACTATCTTTGTATATTTGTTTGTGTGGCGTCCATTTTTGTCATGGCCTTGAGCCGGGTTATGACATTCAATATTCAGAGTAAAGCATTATTTCACATTACGATGATGATGTTTCTAAACATAGCGTTTGTTTTGTGTGATGGAAATGACATGTAACTAACATTATTTTGAACATTGCTGTGTTGGCTAAAATTAAATCAGTCAACACGAGGGAAAATTTGAATTTTCATATGACTCCACAAAGACATGTTTTTGGAAAAAACTCTGGATGCATTAGCTTTGTTAATGTGCGTTTATAGAGTTAGCATTAAATGCATTCAAAATACAAAACATAAAATTACAAAAAGCTATAGGTTAGGCTGCATGGATGTTTCTTGAAACATACTACATACGTTACTTTTTAGTCTAGCATGTGAGACCAAAGTCATAAATGTGTAATGTTTTAATAAGATTCACAATTTGCGATGGAAGTGAGGCTGTCGCAGTGATGATAAACTGGAATATAGGAACTGATGGACCTGAACCTTAACGTGTGTCGCAGAAACAAAACCGTTAGTTGCTGAACCAAGCCTCTCTCATGGAACCTTTTCCAAGGAAAAGGAAAAAGGTCCTTGAGTAACAGCGATACACCGCCGTCCACCAGAGAGCAGGCTCCGAAGCAGAAATATAAGCAGAAATCCAATGACGACTTTCCAAGTGTATAAATCATGTTTACAGTAGGGCTGGGAAAAAAAGATTTTAGATTAGATTTTAGATTTTTTTTCTCCCCCTCTTCAGTATAGCGTATAATACATACATTTTGCATTCGCCAAAATAATGTTCCTTCAGGGTTTCTGTAGCACACTCTCTGCGGCGCGGGCCTCTGCCCCTCCCCCGAGATCAGCGCATACATACACAAACAGTCAAACAACATGGCAGAAACAGCTGGCGAAAGAGAGCAGCTCCTTCCAAAAAAAGGCTCTTCCACTTTAGTCGTGTGGAATTGGTATGGATTTAATAATAAACTTTATTTTATAAAGCGCCTTTAAAGGCAACTTCTCAAAGCGCTGTACAAAAAACAAGCAATACAAAAACAAGCAATACAAAATTCAAACAATTAAAAGTAACATCAACTATCAAATGCTAATTTAAAAAAATAGGTCTTAAGTCTACCTTTAAAAATGTCATAGCCCTGTGCTTCTCTAAGATCAGGAGGCAGAGAATTCCAAAGGACAGGAGCATAGGAAGAAAAAGCCCTGTCACCCATAGATCGTAGGCGTGTTTGAGGAACAGCCAACAAGTTGGATTGAGATGAACGCAGTCTCCGAGTTGGGGTATAGGGAGTTAACAACTCCGACAGATAATAAGGGGCCAAGCCATGCAACGCTTTATATGTCAGCATCATAATTTTAAAATCTACTCTGAATCGGACTGGGAGCCAGTGTAAAGACTCCAAGACTGGAGTGATGTGATTACAAACCCTGGTCCCAGTCAGTATCCTGGCGGCCGAATTTTGAACATATTGTAGTTTTTAGTGTGGATTTAGAGACTCGGCTAGAAGGGCGTTACAGTAATCTATCCTAGTGATGACAAAGGAATTCATCAGCTTTTCAGCTACTGAGAAGTTTAGCATAGGACGTAGTCTAGCTATATTTCTGAGGTGAAAAAAAGATGATTTAACTGTACTCTGGACAAAAGAATCAAATGAGAGCCTGGAATCAAACATAACTCCAAGATTCCTCACTTTAGCTTGAGTAGCCAAGACAGAGCCATCAATAGTCAGAGATAATGAACCAGTTTTTGAAATTTGATGACGGAACCAATAAGCATAACTTCAGTTTTACCACTGTTCAGACACAAAAATTTGTACTCATCCATTTCTTTATCTCAGAAACACAGCCGGACAGAAAATCAACATCAAGATGTTCACCAGACTTTGAGTGTATATAAATCTGCGTATCATCAGCATAAAAGTGATAATGGAGGCCAAGCGATCGCAACAACTGTCCAAGTGGTGCCAGATAAATGTTAAAAAGCAGAGGGCCCAAGACTGAGCCCTGAGGAACCCCAGTGGAAACAGAGCTAATCTCAGACCTGAAACCACCCATAGAAATGAACTGAGAACGGTCAGTAAAATAGGATTTAAACCACTTCAAAGCTGTCCCGACACACCAAAATCTTGTTCAAGACGGGCGAGTAATAGACTATGATCAACAGTATCAAAAGCTGCTCTTAAATCAAGAAGGATGAGAATGGAAATTACACCAGAGTCAGAAGCCATCAACAAATCATTGGTAACTCTGACCAGAGCCGTTTCAGTACTGTGGAATTTACGAAAACCTGACTGAAGAGGATCAAACAGGTTATTAATTGCGAGATGGTTACGTAGATGAAAGGAAACAACACGCTCAAGTATTTTTGCCATGAACGGAAGGTTGGAGATGGGTCGAAAATTATTAAAATCCTCCAGAGTAGTATTTTCTTTTTTTGGTACTGGGGTTACAGCAGCAATCTTTAATGCTGCAGGAACCTCTCCGTCTGCAAAGAATGATTCATAATACTAAGGACATTAGGGCTCAGAACATTGAAGCAAGATTTAAACAAGCTTGAGGGAATAGGATCAAGCAAGCAAGTGGTAGATTTCATGCTTGATACCTCCCTTTTCAGACCCTCAGAATCAAGATGTGGAAAATTAGTGAGAGGAAAACCAGTAAACCCAGATGAACAGAGAAGTGAGACAGTGGGAGCAGATGCAGCAGAAATTTGTTTGCGAACACTTTCAATTTTAGAGTTAAAAAATTTAAGAAAAGAGTCACATAGCTGTTGAGAGACAGGCAAGGTGGTGGCAGTATCAACTTTAAGCAGTCTATTTATAGTTTGAAACAAATGTCTGGGGTTTCCTTGGTTGTTTTCAATAGTCTGAGAAAAATAAGAAGATCTTTCAGTCTCAATTAATGCTCTGTAGTCACCCAGAAGGTCCTTCCAAGCCAAATAATGAACATTCAAGCCAGTAAGACGCCATTTACGCTCCATTTTACGACATGCAGCCTTCCTAATGCGCAAATCATCATTATACCAAGGAGCAGTGCGGGCTGAAGTAATCTGACGTGACCTTAGAGGTGCATAAGAGTCAAGATTAGTAACAAGTGCATTGTTAAACTGTGAAAGTTCCTCCTCCAAAGATGTTGAATGTTGGTCACGTAAAGTGGATACAACAGAATTAGAAAAAACTGTTTGATCAATAGACTTCCACTTCCGGAATGTTGCAGTTCGTTTTGTAGGCACACTTGAGAGATGCATCTCCAGATTAAAGAAAACAGCAGAGTGATCAGACAATCCAATGTCAACAGATGATAACTGTGATACAAATGAACCATTTGATATCACAAGATCCAGGGTATGGCCTTTACAATGAGTTGGGCCTGTTACCAACTGTGAGAAGTTAAGACAGTCAAGAAGTGATAAAAATTCCTTGGCAGCCGCAGAGTCACTTCGGTCCACATGTATATTGAAGTCCCCCACAATAAGAATTCTATGGAACTTCAAGCTCAACATAGACAGAAACTCAGCAAAATCGGATGTAAAAGCTTCATGTGATGTCTTTGGTGGTTTATAGACTGTTGCAATGATGGTAGATGTAGGAGCAGAAAGACTCAGAACTAGGCATTCAAATGATGAAAACTGGGAGACAGATACAGGGCTTATCTTGAATTGCAGGTTGTAGACCACAATAATGCCTCCACCTCTGCCAGATAACCTCGGAAGATCTATGATTCCAAAACCAGCAGGAGTGATCTGATTAAACAGAAGTCCATCATTTTCTTTATGCCATGTTTCAGTTAAAAACAGGAAGTCCAACTTTTGTCCAGAATAAAATCCGACATGAGCAGTGCCTTGTTATTCACAGAGCGGGCATTAAATAATGCAGCATGAGCCGAGCTATGAAATGGAGTCAGCAATGATTTAATCTCCACACGGGGTACTAGTATTAAATTACGTTGATCAATACCAGTGTAGGATAGATTGTTAGTCTTACGTCGGCATGTAGAAGTACAAATGCTGGGAGAAGATGAAACTGTAAAGCTTCGCCCTAACCCCCGGTGAATGTACCGTTTAGGACGTAGCAAGCCAGCATCACGGCACAGATCATAAGAGTCTTTAGCTAAACGAGATGGATTCTGTTTTAAACTCAACAGTTCGCGTGCAGTGTACCTTAAGGCCATCGTCATTAGATCCACAAACTCGGCTGGTTCTAGGCGTTGAATCCCCGTAACACACCGTGATCTTAATGTCGTAGAATCCACATACACAGACCAACGCGTTGAATTTCCTGTCGCTCGTTGCAAGTTATTCCTTTGCAGATGTTCCAGGTGAAGCACAGAGATAAAAACAACAGTCCAAAACAAGTAAAATGGCACCACCATTTCAAACATAGAGGCGCTAAAAATACTATTAAAATATTACTAGAATAAACAAAACGGTGAGAGGAGCGGCAGCCAAACGCGCCAGCGTACCCGACCCGGAAGTGTAAGTGTGTATTTAGTTTCAGAATATGTCATTGATGATTTACGGCATCTGACGAGGAACAGACAACACCTCGATGCAAACTATGTCTTAAGGCTGTTGTTGTTGCTGGTAGCAGCACGACAAATCTGTTTCAGCATTTAAAGCGTAAACATGCGGCTGAGTGGGAGAAGTGTTGCCTTCTCCGAAAAGAAAACCATGTTAGTGGCGTTAGCGCTAGCACGGTGCTAGCGCTAACGCCACTAACATGCAATTACATTTTTTATGGTGAATGGTGTTACTGTTTACATGTTCAATTCAACTAAGAGTTACCTCAGGATTTTTGTTGTTTTATTATCCAAATTATTAGGCCCGAGCCGGTGATGGCCGGGAGGGCCTATTGTTTTTGCTCGGATTTTTTTTATTTTTCTTTTCCACCTATGATCCTAAATTTGACCCAGTGAACATGAACGAAAAGTCATTTTTATTGGTCCCAGCCTTCAAGCCCGGCGAAAAATTTATGTATTTGAAGTCGCCGAAAAAAAAATACGAAAAATGACTCAGTGGCGACCCCTACAAAATCAAAATACATTGGGCCTATGGAAAGTGAAAGTAACTTTTTTCCAACGTAGAAAAATGAAACTTGGTACATCCATAGGACACCTCAGGGCAAACAGAAAAGTCAATGACAGTCACACCCTAAACTTAAGAGGAAGTCCGCCATGTGGGGTGAAACGCGCGGCCACTAAAATCGCACTTTTGCGCAGAAAGATGCAAATCATTGTGTTTTAATCTAAATGGCCCCAAATTTGGTGAGTATCATCTAGACACATGTGCCAACCAAAGTTGTGACTTTGTTGTTGATATCTTATCGGGTATGGGTGTGGCAAGCCTGTAACGAGGTGGACATTTTTGTGAAAATAAACGTCTCTTAACTCTCAAACGCCTTCTCGGATCGAGTCGGACCCAGAAAGGCGTTTGTGCACATTCATGACCTGAACACAAAAATATGTAAATAAAAGGGTTATCTTTAGAAATGGCTCTCCAGCGCCCCCTACAAACTTATAATGGGACCCAGAATTTAGTTTGTTATAGAGACATAAAATTTGGTACACACATCTCTTATGTCATGACGAGCATAAAAGCCAATGACAACCACCCCCTATCTATAAATGTGTTGCCATAGCAACGTCCCAAAAAATGTGAAAAAAGTCAATGGGAAGTGAAATTTTTAGTTTGTTGTAGGCAAATAAAACTTGGTACACACATCCACCATGGGCTTATGAACAAAAAAGCCAATGGGGACCACACCCTATCACACACAGGAAGGCGGCCATTTTGAATTGAAAATGTGAACCGACTTAAAATACACCTCTTTTTTAAAAGTACACAGAAAAAAGCTGCTTCATTCCACAGACACCAAACTTGGGCAAAATGAGCTAAACACATGTATGTAAAAGAGACAAGTGTTTTTCTAGACTTTTTTGCTCGAGTTATATTTTTTAATTATAATTCGTATATATTTTTTTTATAATTTTTCTGCAAAATGATCCTCAATTTAACCCAGTAAACGAACAACTAAAAGTCATTTTTATTGGTCCCAGCCTTCAAGCCCGGCAAAAAATTTATGTATTTGAAGTCCCCGAAAAAAAAAAAACGAAAAATGACTCAGTGGCGACCCCTAGAAAAGTCAAAATACATTGGGCCTATGGAAAGTAAAAGTAACTTTTTTCCAACGTAGAAAAATGAAACTTAGTACATCAATAGGACACCTCAGGGCAAACAGAAAAGTCTATGACAGCCACACCCTAAACTAAACAGGAAGTCCGCCATGTGGGGTGAAACGCATGGCCACTAAAATCGCACCCCTTGCGCAAGAAGATGCAAATCATTGTGTTTTAATTTAAATGGCCCCAAATTTGTTGAGTATCATCTAGACACGTGTGCCAACCAAATTTGTGACTTTATTGTTGATATCTTATCGGGTATGGGTGTGGCAAGCCTGTAACGAGGTGGCCATTTTTGTGAAAATAAAACGTCTCTTAACTCTCAAACGCCTTCTCGGATCGAGTCGGACCCAGAAAGGCGTTTGTGCACATTCATGACCTGAACACAAAGATATGTAAATAAAAGGGTTATCTTTAGAAATGGCTCTCCAGCGCCCCCTACAATCTTATAATGGGACCCAAGAATTTAGTTTGTCATAGAGACATGAAATTTGGTACACACATCTCTTATGTCATGACGAGCATAAAAGCCAATGACAACCACCCCCTATCTATAAATGTGTTGCCATAGCAACGTCCCAAATATGTGGAAAAAGTCAATGGGAAGTGAAAATTTTAGTTTGTCGTGGCAAATGAAACTTGGTACACACATCCAGCATGGGCTTATGAACAAAAAAGCCAAAGGGGACAACACCCTATCACACACGGGAAGGCAGCCATTTTAAATTGAAGATGTGAACCGACTTAGAATACAATCTCTCTTTTAAAAAACAACAGAAAATAGCTGCTTCATTCCACAGACACCAAACTTGGGCAAAATGAGCTAAACACATGTGTGTAAAATAGACAGGCGTTTTTCTTGTCGTTTTTGCTCGAGTTATATTTTTTTATTATAATTTGGTATATTTTTAATTATAATTTTTCTGAAAAATGATTTTCAATTTGACCCAGTAAACGTGCAACTAAAAGTCATTTTTATTGGTCCCAGACTTCAAGCCCAGCAAAAATTTATGTATTTGAAGGCCCCGAAAAAAAAATATGAAAATGACTCAGTGGCGACCCTAGAAAAGTCAAAATACATTGGTTCTATGGAAAATGAAAGTAAATTTTTCCAATGTAGAAATACAAAACTTGGTACATCCATAGGACACCTCAGGGCAAACAGAAAAGTTTATTACAGCCATACCCTAAACTCAACAGAAAATCTACTATGTTGGGTGGAATGCGTGACCACCTAAATCGCACCCCTTCTGTCTAAAGGCTTTTCATCTAAACAGCTCCAAATTTGGTGAGTATCATCTAGACACGTGTGCAAAAAAAAGTTATCAATTTGTTTTTTGATACATTTGTGGCTGTGGTCGTAATGGGTCTGTGAAGAGGCAACCTTTGGGAAATAAATGCCATTTCCCAATTGCCAGGATCCTTCCTTTAGAGGAGGCCCCTCCAGAGCCACGGCTAGAGTCTTAGAAAACTCCTCAGAATCCTTTTACCGTGAAGTTTACGCTTTAAAGCACGAGTGCATGTGTCCCCGCGGTCTCAAGGGAGGCGAGGGCCTTTATCGCCGCTTGCGGCTTTAATTTATACTGTATTTGTATAAATATAGCTGTTTGACAATCTTTGTTGCACACTTGCACAGTGACTTTTCAGTTAGAGAAACAAAGGTTTGCCTTTGCCATTTTGTTTATGTTGATGCACTTTAATTAAATACAATAAATATATACATTTAAAATATATTTACAGTTCACAGTTATTTTGTTTTAAATGGGGGGGGGGGATCGAATCGTGAATCGTAAATCGAGTTTTTTATAAAAAAATCGCAGATTTTTTTAGGGGAAAAAATCGCCCAGCTCTAGTTTACAGCCTGGTACAAAAGATGGCTCTGGTCTCTAGAGCTAAGTTTTTACTACATGACAACTCTATTATTGATTAATACATCCATTTACGCTATCTGAAAACTATTGTTTTAATATGCAGTACCAGCAGAAAAGCCCAGATGTAACCACCATTTTATTGCTCTGTGGTAAAAACAACATGTAGCAATGTAGCAATGAGCACACGACATTCATGATTATATACACTCTATGAGCTGGACAGGTCGTTTTTTTCAAAATAAAGACTTTCATTTTTGGTTAGAAAATATATACTTATACAAATGAATATTGAACAAGGCTTTGTTGGCTAAATATAAATTACTCAATATGTGGCAGAAAATAAATTTACTTTGGTCACGTGAGCCACATTTTTGATAGTTTAGATAGTTTTTTAAAAACATATATAAGGGTACACATCTTTCTTATAATCTTTAATCTTGAAGCTTTCCCAGAATGTTTCTCCGTTTTCAGTTGAACTATCGAGTGACCACGTGATACAAGGACTGTCCAACTTTCATGCTACTTGCCCAACGCTCCAAGTATCAGAAGAAAAACTTATTTGTCCCAGTTTTAAAAAGTGTCCCCATTTTCCTAAAAACTGAAGACTAACTTCAACTAATTTGTTCTTACAAATAAGCATTTCTGTAATCCTCTATATTCTTTATCTTTATTCTCTTCACCCACTGCGATGATTAGTCTAATGGGGTTTCATTAACATGTCTTCTTTGTCTTTGACACAAATATATCACCTTTGGACAATCAGCGTTCAATTTACTTTCATATTCTTCATTTAGACTGGTCAAAAGTACTATATTCTTCTTTTTTCTTACCGTGTTTCTGCAGAAGTCTTCAGGTGGAAAAGTCGCGATGAAACTGAGGCTGGAACAATAATAACGGGGAAGGTTTTTAACCTCCCCTTGAACATTGTTAAAGTTGAGGCTTGTTTTACTTCATCTGGGAGGCTGTTCCAGGTTTTTGCTGCATGAAACTTAAACGCTGCTTCACCCTGTTTAGTTCTAACTCTGGGCACGAGCAGAAGGCCTGTCCCAGATGTTCTCAGAGTCCGAGGAGGTTCATAAGTAACTAGCATGTCAGAGATATATTCTGGTGCTAAACCATTTAGAGACTTGTAAACCAGCAGTGCTGTTTTGAAGTCTATTCTCTGAGCAACAGGAAGCCAGTGCAGGGATTTTAAAACTGGCGTGATGTGGTTGTACTTCCTGGTTTTGGTTAGAACCCGAGCAGCCGCGTTCTGAATAAGCTGCAGCTGTCTTAACCCTCGTTTTGAGAGACCAGTGAGCAGGCCGTTACAGTAATCTAACCTGCTGGAGATAAAAGCATGGATAAGTTTCTCTAAGTCTGGTTGAGACATCATCCCTTTGACTCTGGAAATGTTTTTAAGGTGATAAAATGCAGATGATGTAATTGACTTAATGTGACTATGTAATTTCAAGTCTGATGACCCCTAGATTTCTAATTCTATTTCTGGTTTTTAGATTTTAGAGAAAGAGACGAGAGGTGACTGCTGACACTTTCTCTTTGTTTCTGTGGCCCAAAGATGATTAGTTCAGTCTTGTTTCTGTTCAGTTTGATAAAATTATTATGCATCCACATGTCAATCTGTTCGATGCAGTGACACAGTGAATGGATTGGTCCAATTTCACCTGCTGTGAGTGAAATGTAAATCTGAGTGTCATCTGCATAATTATGGTAGGATACGCCACAGCTGCGTATTAACTGGCCCAAAGGAAGCATGTAGAGATTGAATAATAGAGGTCCCAAGATAGATCCCTGTGGAACCCCACATGTCAGGGCCATTTGGTCTGACACACAGTTACCAACCGAAACAAAGTACTTCCTGTCTTCAAGATAGGACTGAAACCATTTAAGGGCAGTTCCAGTGATGCCTATCCATTCCTCTAATCTTTGTGTCAGGATTTCATGGTCCACTGTATCAAACGCAGCACTCAAGTCCAACAGAACTAAGACAGAGACTTTGCCTGCGTCAGTGTTCATACGGATGTCATTTGTGACTTTGATAAGTGCAGTCTCAGTCTGTGATGGGGCCTGAATCCTGACTGAAAAGGATCAAAGCAGTTGTTTAGTAATAGAAAGTCATTAAGTTGTTGATATACAACTTTTTCGATGACTTTCCCTAAAAATGGCAGGTTTGATATGGGCCGATAGTTGTTGAGCACTGTAGCATCAAGACTGCTCTTCTTTAGGACATCAGTTAATGACAGCAGTTTTTAAGGCCCTTGGAAATGTACCAGACTGTAAGGAATTATTGACTATATCAGTGAGTTGTGGTATCAAACTGATTAGTACTGATTTTAGAAATCTAGTGGGTAAAACATCGAGGCAGCAGGTGGATGAACTCAGGCTGGAGACAGTTTTTTCAATTGTTCTGTCATTAATTTGTGTAAAATGTGTTAAACCAACCAAATGTCTCCTAGGTGGCTGCAGTGTTGTTGTATGCCCTTTGGACTGTATCGCATGTTTAATGCCTTGAACCTTGTCGTTGAAAAACAATGCAAACTCATTGCATTTAGTGGTGGAAACTAATTCTGGAGGAAATGGAGCTGGAGGGTTTGTTAATCTGTTCACTGTAGCAAACAGGACACGCAGGTTGTTACTATTGTTGTTAATGATCTCTGAGAAGAATATTTCTCTTTCTTTTTGCAAAGTTTGATTGAAAACATGCAAGTTTCTTTGTATACCTCATAATGAATTAAGAGTTTCGATTTACGCCATTTTCTTTCGGCTTTTCGGCATTCCCTTTTCTGTGCCCTGACAGAGTGAGCATTGCTCCATGAAGCCTTCTGCCTCGTCCTGATCACTTTAACCTTAACAGGAGCAATGGTGTCCATAACATTTAAAACACCTGAAGTATAACAATTCAACAAATCATCAACCTGACCTGATGAGGCATTTTCAAACCTGATTGCCTCCATAAACTGTGTCCTGGTGTTATCGTTAATGTATCTCTTTTTTACAACAGTAGGCCCAACAGCAACTTTTGGAATTATGGACAGATGAAAAAAGACATGAATGATCAGATAGAGCAACATCAATCACAGTGACATCTGAGATATGAACACCTTTAGTAATGACCAGGTCCAGAGTGTGACCTCTGTTATGGGTCGGTTCATTAACATGCTGACAAAGACCAAAAGTATCAAGAATAGTAGAAAGTTCTTTGGCATTTCTGTCACAAACATTATCCACATGCACATTAAAACCACCAGATATGACTATTTGTTCAAATTCTGTGCAAATAACCGAAAGCATTTCAGTAAACTCATTAATAAAATCATGACATTGTTGTGGTGGTTTGTAAAGAACTACATATAAAATAGATGGAGAAAACCTCAACTCCATTTTGAATGACACATACTCAAATGATGAAAACTCTCCAAGTGAAAGTTTCTGGATAAGAATATTATCCCTAAGAAAGGCACATACACCACCACCCTTTTTGTTTTCCCGTATTTTGTATAAAAATGTGAAATTCGATGGGGTGGATTCAATAAGGACTGCATTTCCAGTCCTGCTGTCTAACCATGTTTCTGTTAAAAACATAAAATCAAGCTTATTTGAAGTTATAAAATCATTAATTAAAAAAGATTTGTTTCCCAAAGACGTGACATTGAACACTGCAAGTTTTAAGTCTGTTTGAGCAGGACCTGACTTTATCTGTTTGCAGGGGATTTGAATCAGATTTGTCTGATTAGACAATCTAACTGTTATTCTCTTCTTTAATCTGCGACTTCTGACTGTAGTTATGGAGCTAGGAGGGAGTGTTCTCTCCCAGGGCCTCAGGTTGATAAGTGGTTTATTATGGCGAAAAGTCCTGGAACAGCAGAGGCCCTCAGTGTCCTAATCACTGATAGTAGCCTTGATGCTAGTCAAGGCTTTTGGAGCTGGTCTGGGAGGAGCTGGTCTGGGAGGGGGTGGAGGGGGTCTGACAGGGGTGCATTGGACTCTAGGTAGTGGCCGAGGTGAAGCAGTGGTACTCCTGGGTGGTATTGGGGGTGATGTTTTTAGTGATGATGATAGAACCCGTGACCTGGCCAAGTTAGGTGTAAGGGGTATCATCTTAATTCCAGATTTAACTAAAATTTCCAGGTGATCTGGAAATCCCATTGGTGAATCCGGAGATGGGACAGGGATGGTGAGGTCCGCAGAAGGTGTTGATGTTACTGGGGGGGGGTCCATGGTCCTATTAGGGGAGTCCATTTCAGTGGTGGAGGTGTTGATGGTGGTAGAGTCAGAGAAGGATCCTTGGCTGGTGAGGCAGGAGTGCTTTTTTCATTCAGTGGCTGAGGACCCTTTCTCTGTTCAAGAGGGCGCCCAGAACCATTTAGGTGTCTCGGGGAGTGCAGGAGATTATCCGTTAGCCTCCTGACCCCTCCCCTGTTTAGATGTGGGCCCTTTCCTTTGAACAGGTTGTCACGTTGCCAAAACAAGTTGCAACAATGCGTTGCAACGGTCCCACCCCCTAGCAGTTACTTTTTTACCCTGAATTTCAGTTCTCCTATAAGGAAGTTTAACATGTGGCTGTGAACTTCCAGAAAGAAGGAGGGGCAGAAGGAGTGTCATGACTCTAGCTCATTCCTGATTGGAGAAATCAACAATGTTGCAACTGCCACACATTGCAACTGTCCACACTTTCCCCTACGCCTTAAAACCTGTGCCTCACAAACAGAAATGGCTGAAGGCAAAATAAAGTAAAAGTGAAAGCATTGGAAACCGGGAAATTTCGATATTTTGTAAAAGAGGGTCTAGGAGAGGTTTTGAGAATAATCTATTCTCTACAGTAGGGCTGCAACAACAATTAACTCGGATTAATTGATAATAATCGATTATTAAAATAATCGTCAACAAATTTAATAATCGATTAATTGCTATCTGGAGTATTCATAGACTCTGAAACCTGCCATGTGCTGAGAGAAAAGGGGTTTATTACAAAGACAGAGCAGTAAATTCACAAACAGTAAATGTTTGTGGACAGTATATATCCTCTATCCACAAGTCCTGTGGCACAGCTTTGTTGGTTTCTGATTTTGTAAAAATCGCTGTGATGTTTTTGTAGTTTTATTGGTTTTAAGCCTGGTACAATAAAACACCTCAAGTCTTTGTTAGTCCACCGGGTCCTCGTGCATTTACACCGGCTTTACTATCAATTATTAATTGATTAATCTAAAAAAAACAATCATCGTACTAATTGATTATAGAAATAATTGTTAGTTGCAGCCCTACTCTACAGTAGGTAAATGTCACCAGTTTGGAGAAGCAGACAGGAGCAATGAGACAGGTTTTGTGTTATATGTCTTCTAATGTGACCAATACATTTTGTGACAGCCTTTGGAGAAATTTAAAGTAAAACATTGCCCCCATTGCATAACAGTATTATTTGGAAGCATAATTATACTTTTGATTTCTCCAAAGGCCGATACATACACCCAGGATGTCACATGTCTTTTCTTCAACTCTTTATCAATGTTGCTGGTATATCCAGACACTTGATGTGTTTTTATTTCATCTTCATCATCATATTTTCCTTCCTCAGCAACAAACTCGCAATATATTATTTTTTACTTTCATGGCCTACATTTAGTCATGTACAGTGGCAAGACAAAGTATGTGAACCTTTTGGAATTTCATGGTTTTTGGAATAAATTTGTCTTAAAATGTGATCTGTTCTTCATCTAAGTCAAGGGTATTGACAAACATAATGTGTGATCAAGAATTGTTGCTTTACATAAAGCTGGAAAGGATTACAAAGTTATTTCACAGACTTTAGAAATTCACCGGTCTACAGTAGATTCCGTTCACTGTTCATGAGTCTACAATACGTAAAACACTGAACAGGCAGGGTATCCACAGCAGGACACCACGAAGGAAGCCACTGCTTACTAAAAACAACATTGCTGCACGTCTGAAGTTTTCAAAAGAGCACATTGACACTCCACAGCGGTGTTGGCAAAATGTTTTTTGACTGATGAAACTATGATTGAACTAATTGGAAAAAACACACTACATCTGGCGTAGAAAGGGCACGGCATTTCATCATGAAAACATCATCCCAACTGTAAAGTCTGGTGGAGGAAACATCATGATTTGGGCCTGCTTTGCAACATCAGAATTGCTTCAGAAAAACCCAATTTGCCTTTAAGAGAGGCCAAGTTGGGGCCCAGACCTCAACCAATAGAAATGCCTTGTATTGACTTGAAGAGGGCCGTACACATGAGACGTCCAAAGAATATGACAGAGCTTAAGAAGTTCTGCAGGAAGAATGAGCTAAAATTCCTCCTCAACAATGTGCCTGGTTGAGGTTATTGCTGCCACTGCCATGTTGAATGAGTGTGTTCAAGTAAGACAAAAGATCAGAATTTTTTTGTGTAATTATTTTTAGACACGTTTGTCAATACACTTGTCTTAGATAAAGATCAGATCTCATTTTAAGACAAATTTCTTCAGAAAACCATTCAATTCTAAAGGGTTCACATACTTTTTCTTGCCACTGTAATACATAATAAATTTCATGTTAAAAAAGCAGGCAAAAAAAAAACACCTGTCCGTCTGCAGAGGTGGTTATAGAAAGACTCAGGAGGAGAGTGAGGCTAATGCGATGAGAAGTGTTTCAGCTCATTAAGTTTAACTAATTAAACTTAATTAACTTCATACAAAGAAAATATGTTTCAGGCATCCACACAGACCTCCCACTCACTCCTTCCTTATATTTTCTCAACATTGTATTAAAGATTAGAGCTTTTACAGTGCAAGGGCATTTTTCTATTCACTTTGACAAGCCGTGCAGACCTATGGCCACAAGGGGGCAGCTCTACTTTTTCTCTTTAGTTTTAGGCTGAAGATAAAAGATTAAGTTGTAGTTTGTCTAGTTTTGTTGTAAAATACTTCAACCTTACTCATACAAACGATATAGCATAATGATAGTGTTTTATAGAGTTTAGCCCACAATCAACCTGTTACTGACAGATTCTCATTTTAAATTTTGAAACCAAGAGGACCCAGAACAGAACCCTGAGGAACACCAGAAGAGGCTGGGATGTAATTAGCACTGGATGAACTGAGTTTTCAGACACAAGCCCTAAACAAAAAAAGTTATAGTTATAAAACCATGTGTCAGTGAGTCTGTCTTTAAAGTTTGCTTGAATACCTACTTAATGCATAAATAAGCTGTATTTTATGTAATTCTTTGGAAGACAAAATGAATTGTACTTGCATTAAAGCTGTATTTACTCTTTGACTACATTATTGTCAAACTGTTTTGATCCTAATAACCCCTATCATTAAAACAGGTAGGTATAAAACAGGTGTGGCCTATGGAACAACATAATGACAGGAAAATAAGTTTTTTTGGAGTTTTTATTCTGTTGATTTAGGTCTGATTATTTAGTTACATCAAAAGTAATTAAAAGGTATACAATCTGGTGAGTGGATCAAGCCCTAAACATGTAAAGAATCAGTGACAGAAAACCAGTGAAGCTGTGATTTATTGTCAAATGCTTTGGTTCATACAAGTTAACAATTACCGATTTATAATCCTTTATTTGGTTACATTAATGCAAGCAGTCAGTCAGATTGGAGTCGCTTTATTGTGTAATTTATTCTTCAACTGAGCTGACTCCATCTTAATAATGTCTCTGTGGTTTATTGTATTTACTTAATATTAATATATTAGTAACAAAAATTGAATTTAAAGAATATTGTTAGGTCAACCATGCATCATTATAATTTTAATATGCATCAAACATAGCATAGAACAAGATTAACATTTTATATTTCTTTGTTATTAACATGAGATAGCCTGAAATGAGGTAAACCCTATCAAAACATTCTTCTCAGTAATCATATTAACCACAACTTAGAAGCAGTATTAATGGTGAGATAACGGTACACAATATGATACTTCATCCTTCATTTCTAAACCCTGACTAAATATTATAGAAATAATTACTTGTATTTAATGCTGCTGAGACGGTCACTGATTTCATCAAAGTAGTCATCAGCAGAGCGGAGCATCTGAAGCACAGCACTGAGCAACAGGACGTCAGTATTCACGTCCAGCTCGAGCTCCTCGCTGTAGTTCTTCACTGGGACCACACAGGACACAGGAACCCCGAGTCGGACACTGGCCTCGTTCATCTGAAAAACATCACAGTAAAAAGGATTGAACAGATATTAGTTTATAAGATTACTACAGCCCTGTCCTTTCAGAGCTGTGCATGTTTAGATTTGTGTGAAACTAAACACGTTTGAGTTTAGACTTACAGGTTCATTATAAGTCACTCTCAACCATCACATCCAGTGTTTGTAGCACTGGTGTATGAATGTGTGACTGTACAGGTGTGTCTGCCCCAGGTGTGAATGTGTGTGAATAGGGTGAATGGAAGCATCATGTAAAGCACTTTGGGTTCCTCGAGCAGGGTGCAGAAAAGTTTAATATAAATGCACATCATTTACAGAAGCTTATGCTGCAGCTAAGTCTAAAGTCAAGCATCTTTATTACTATTTAAGAAAAAAAAGACTCTTCTCATGTTTATTATATGAACAAACTTTACTGACCAAAGAACTAAAAACTTGTCGTTACCAGATCTTTGATGTATCCACTCTTGTAAACATTTGTCACATCCTCCTTTACTAACGCACAGGCTTCATCTATTTTGGTGAACAGCACCAGCTGAGGGATCCCTACAGAACAAAACAGACACATGTAAACTGTCAAGGCCTTTATACTGGTTATTGGTATGAAACAGAATAAATTACATATTTACTCACCTATTAGGTTGACTTTATTGCGGATAGCATTCAGCTTGGCCTCCAGCTTCTCCGACATTATTGAGATCTTACAGGAGTCGATGACATAGACCACACAGTGGATCTTGTCTTTGAGCTCCGGAGACTTGCGGTAGCCGTGGACCTCTGAATGCAGAGGAGCAGACGGGTTGAACTGAATATAAGACAAACAATAGACAGGAGCTGGTTAACCATTAATATTTAACAAGATGTTTTTTTTGGTCTATAAGTTTTACCTGGTAACAGTCTGGCACATGACCTTTGAGGATGCTGCTGATGTCATCAGTATCAAGCCCCGCCCCTGTGCTGTCCTCCAATCCCATTGTGTCACACAGAATGATTGGCAAAGGCTTTCCATCTCGTCCAGCTTTTACAGAGTAGCTACGAAACTGTTCAAGACAAAATAATAATGATACAAAACTCAAATTTATGTGTATTGAGCAGAATAGATGATTAATAATAATCTCATAATAATAATAATAACAGCAGAAGACGTCAGGGGAGTTTGTTCAAGAAAACCAGAATGACGTTACTTTACTCAACTCTTAAGTGTGTTCACTCTGAGCTGAGGGAGTAAAACCATTATCAGTGGAGCCAAGACAAGAGGACTTTCTGAGTCTTTAATTCATCTTAGGTACATTATTCCAAAAATAAAAGTAATGGAAGTAAAAACTTTCTCAACTCATTGCTATGAATGAGGACATTAATCAGAGCTCCTTCAGATGCAGCAGATGAAAAGGTTCAGACAGTCTCTAGGTTAAAGAATAAAACCTGCAGAGACAAGGTTAGGTTCACAGAAAGAGTTCCTACAAAAACTAACTTCCCTCTGAAGAGTTTAGTGTGAGTCTCACCTGAGTGGTGAGGCTGGTGGTGGAGCAGCCAGCGATGGCCTGGCTGGTCACATGACCTCTGAACACAGACTTAATGGAGTTGAAAAAGCTGGACTTTCCAGCTCCCACTGGTCCAATGATCAGCACTCGAGCCTGGGACACGGAGTCGACTGATGGTTTGTACGCCTTAATACTCTCCATCAGCTCAGTCCTCCTCCTGTTGAAGTTTTTAGGTTTATGTAAGAATTACTGTGTGTGGCTTTTTCTTTACTTTTCATATTTGTATTTGTTTATACTTGGCTTGGGATTTACTTACTTTGATTCCCAAACTATTGTCCTCCACGGCTTCTCCAGTTCAGTGGTCTCTGTATCAGGTAAAGTCAACAAAATAATAATAAGAATCTTTAGATGAGCTATGATTAAACTTAAAGCTGTGTCCATGTGACATACCTTCAACTTGATACACTTCACACTCGATCAGTTGGAGGTCGTTGCCGTACATTTCAGCTGTTGTGTTAGTGTAATAGTTTCCAGGAGCACCAGCTACTACTGCTTGGTTATTACTCATGAGAACCAAATCTTCTCCAAAATATGGTCCGCAGTTACTCATCATTCTCACTGCATAAGGGCTATAATTAACTGAATATTTCAGAAGCTTTCCTCTACTGAATGTAAAGAGAAATGCCTTGTCATCATCTACGTATTGCCCAGACTGACAGAAGGATATATTAGTGTGGCCTCCAAAAACATAACCAGAGCTGTTGTATCCCACTGACACAGTGGGACCGCGGTTGTCACAGCGTTGGTGAAAGGCAGCACCAGTAAAACCGTGGATGCTGGCTTTGAAGAGCATTTTGAGCTTAACTCTTCCAAACTCCTGACAGATTGTCCTCATCTGGCTCCTGGTTAAGTTGGAGTTCATGGCTGTTGTGGCCTAATTTAGAAAAAAACACAAGAAACAGTTACCAAAACAGGACAGCATAGAGTTGAGTATATGAAACATTACTTATAAGAATATACGTCAGGGCCCGACGCTCCAAAACTATTTAAGACCCCGCCTACAGCTGTTCTTTGGCTCTCCTCAGGCTGTCGCCAGCGGCAGCACCGCCTTGCCTTTTGTTTGTTCTTTGGTTTTCTTATCATACAACACTAGGTAAGGCAAGGTAAGGCAATTTTATTTCTATAGCACAATTCATACACTGGGTAACTCAAAGTGCTTTACAGGAATAAAAGACAATTTACAAGATTTATATTAAGAAACATAAGAAAAAATTAAAAACATTTTAAAAAGAAGAGAGCAGATAAAAGAAAAAACAAACACTTTAGGTTGTAGTGTAGGCGGAGCTAAAGAGGAAGGTTTTTAACCTCCCCTTGAACATTGTTAAAGTTGAGGCTTGTTTTACTTCATCTGGGAGGCTGTTCCAGGTTTTTGCTGCATGAAACTTAAACTCGGCTTCACCCTGTTTAGTTCTAACTCTGCACGAGCAGAAGGCCTGTCCCAGATGTTCTCAGAGTCCGAGTAGGTTCATAAGTAACTAGCATGTCAGAGATATATTCTGGTGCAACACTACACATACCATTAACACTCAAACCAAACACTACTGATTACTGATAAACACACCTCATTATTAATATTTAAAATTACTATTAGTTAACTTTATCTTAAAATAAAAGCACTATCTTTGTATATTCGTTTGTGTGGCCTCCATTTTTGTCATGGCCTTGAGCTGGGTTATGACATTCAATATTCAGAGTAAAGCATTATTTCACATTACGATGATGATGTTTCTAAACATAGCGTTTGTTTTGTGTGATGGAAATGACATGTAACTAACATTATTTTGAACATTGCTGTGTTGGCTAAAATTAAATCAGTCAACACGAGGGAAAATTTTAATTTTCATATGACCCCACAAAGACATGTTTTTGGAAAAAACTCTGGATGCATTAGCTTTGTTAATTTGCGTTTATAGAGTTAGCATTAAATGCATTCAAAATACAAACCATAAAATTACAAAAAGCTATAGGTTAGGCTGCATGGATGTTTCTTGAAACATACTACATACGTTACTTTTTAGTCTAGTATGTGAGACCAAAGTCATAAATGTGTAATGTTTTAATAAGATTCACAATTTGCGATGGAAGTGAGGCTGTCGCAGTGATGATAAACTGGAATATAGGAACTGATGGACCTGAACCTTAACTTGTATCGCAAAAACAAAACCGTTAGTTGCTGAACCAAGCCTCTCTCATGAAACCTTTTAAAAAAGGTCCTTGAGTAACAGCGATATACCGCCGTCCACCAGAGGGCAGGCTCTAAAAGCAGAAATATAAGCAGAAATCCAATGATGACTTTACAAGTGTATAAATCATGTTTACAGCCTGGTACAAAAGATGGCTCTGGTCTCTAGAGCTAAGTTTTTACTACATGACAACTCTATTATTGATTAATACATCCATTTACGCTATCTGAAAACTATTGTTTTAATATGCAGTACCAGCAGAAAAGCCCAGATGTAACCACCATTTTATTGCTCTGTGGTAAAAACAACATCAGTGAATGTAGCAATGAGCACACACATCCTTGTTTATATACACTCTATGAGCTGGACAGGTCGTTTTTTTCAAAATAAAGACTTTCATTTTTGGTTAAAAAATATATACTTATACAAATTGTTCAAAATGTACAAAATAAGAACATGAATATTGAACAAGGCTTTGTTGGCTAAATATAAATTACTCAATATGTGGCAGAAAATAAATTTACTTTGGTCACGTGAGCCACATTTTTGATAGTTTAAATAGTTAGTCTTTTAAAACATATATAAGGGTACACATCTTTCTTATAATCTTTAATCTTGAAGCTTTCCCAGAATGTTTCTCCGTTTTCAGTTGAACTATCGAGTGACCACGTGATACAAGGACTGTCCAACTTTCATGCTACTTGCCCAACGCTCCAAGTATCAGTAGAAAAACTTATTTGTTCCAGTTTTAAACACTGTGTCCCCATTTTCCTAAAAACTGCAGACTAACTTCAACTAATTTGTTCTTACAAATAAGCATTTCTCTAATCCTCTATATTCTTTTTCTTTATTCTCTTCACCCACCGCGATGATTAGTCTAATGGGGTTTCATTAACATGTCTTCTTTGACACAAATATCACCTTTGGACAATCAGCGTTCAATTTACTTTCATATTCTTCATTTAGACTGATCAAAAGTACTATATTATTCTTTTTTCTTACCGTGTTTCTGTAGAAGTCTTCAGGTGGAAAAGTCGCGATGAAACTGAGGCTGGAACAATAATAACGGGGTTTGGGAAGCAATATTGGACCGCTCCTGGAACTTGAGCAGCAGAAACGAAACCGGAAGTATCTGTACAGGTTATTCATTTCAAAATAAGATTATTGGATAGATATAGATATATATCATTGTTTTTTCCAACCTTTTTTGAGCCGCGGAACACATTTTACATTAGAAAAGTCACAAGGCACACCACCAAACAAAATGGCACAAAAACTATATTTATTTATGAATGAATAGATTTATTTAAATATAATGAAAACCTAGTCTCAATTTACTCAGTTTACTGAAACCTGGGCCTGTTTAGTTAAACACAAATTTAATATTCTAACAGTAATTGAAGAAAGACACACAAAGATCTAAGTCTCTCTCTTTTTTCGTCTTCATGGCCTTCATGCTTGAAAAGCCCACTTCGCATAGACAGGTTGTGGAGTAAGGGAGCGGAAAAAAAAAATTTGAAGAGGGAAAAACGTAGTCCTCATTTATCCAGTTGAAGAAAAGAATAGAAATTCTTGTCCTACCAGCTCGCCATCTTATTTTCTTAGTTGGAGTCCAATCCCCAAATAAAAACCTGACCTGAAAACAAGGTCAAGAATAAATCAATATTCAGGGATTTAAAATAAATAATTTCAGTCTTTAAGTTACATTCATTCACAATTGAAAAACAAAACAAAAACATAAAGTTCACAATAATTTCCCCTTACCTCCAAAAGCCATAGTTATAACATGGACAATTTAGCATTAGCAACACGTTACCTTACCCATTGAGCTAACAAGCAGTTGGCACAAACAATTTCTCAAAACATGCCAAAAAGAACAGAAATAGCGGCATTAGAAGAGCCGGATTTAAAGTACGATGTAGCACAATCATATATTGTAAACTAATATATCATTCTTTGAATCAAAGCATTGTATTTTGAGAGTATAACTAAGAATTACCCGTTTTCGTAATGAGGTTTTGTCCGAAAACGGTCATCAAATAAATCATAATTAAGGCCATTTTAAATAAAAAGACGCAGCGGTTAGCAAAAGGACCTTCAACAGAACACATTAACAAGACTTACCGCTGAATTTAAATACTTCTTCCAAAGTTTTGGAAGTATGAAGCCATGTGAGACTGAGATCTCGCCGTGTCAATGTTTACTACACGCCGTTCGCTTAGAGGACCAATCAGGTGAAAGTTAATAATTTTCCACGGCACACCTGACAATCTCGATATATATACCCCCACATAAACAATTTCTATCCATAAGTAAAACTAACCTTGAGATTTACGATTACACTGAAATCAAACATACAGGAAATTGAATAGTCTGTCAGTTTTTAAAGGTTTTGAAGGATGGCTAAAGTCCCCATAAAAATGTTTTTAAATCCCTTAAAATTGAAAATTATTTGTTTATTATAATTATGGAAAGGTTACTTTTTGTCTTGGTATGTTATTTTATTTTTTTAATAATAATTTGAACAATTGTGTGCAGCTGTGGGAGCCTGTTCTTTCTTTATATTTCCTTTAGTTTGAATTCAGTTTGGAGTTTAGTCCTGGATTATAAAACAGGGTAAAAACATTTAAACCTCATAGAAGATAGGTCAAAGTTTGATTGACAAAGGTATTACTGGCTTTGTTCAATCATGAGGGGGCTGCGGGTGACTGGAGCCAGAGGTGGGGTACATCCTGGACATCTTTCTCATTTCAAATTGATTCTTTTCTAGATTCAGCTCGCTCCTCTGCGTTTTCCTGGTAGAACAGGTCGGTGTACAGCAAGATGTGGTCAAAAGCCTTGGTTTAGCTGTTTTATTGCATTTACCCAGTTACAATAAATTAGAAACAAACAAATAAAAAGGACATGAAAGAATAGCATGACATGTCAACCAGGCACTATGGTTTTAACATGCATCATACTTTGCTGTAACAGGATTAACATTTTGAAACAACATAAACATGATGTAAACCTTGGGATATGACAGATATGAGGTCAACCCAGTCACAACTTATTATTTTTCTTCTCTATAATCATATTAGACACAAACAGAGTATTGTTAATGGTGAGATAATATAGTGACACTTCAAGGACCTCACTTATGTCTAAACCCAGTCTATGGCACAAGTCACTAATTATTATAGGATTAATTACTTGTATTTATTGCTAATGAGACGGTCACTGATTTCATCAAAGTAGTTATCAGCAAAGCGGAGCATCTGGAGCACAGCACTGAGCAACAAGATGTCAATATTCAAGTCCAGCTCATGCTCCTCGCTGTAGTTCTTCACTGGGACCACACAGGACACAGGAACCCCGAGTCGGACACTGGCCTCGTTCATCTGAACAACAACAGCACAAATGATTAGACTGTTTATAAGACAGATCTTTCACTAGAGCCCCATCATATCAGAGATGTGCATGTTTAGATTTGTGTGAAACTACACCTGAACTCAGAACAGGCTCACGTTTGGGTTTAGCCCAACATTTGGTGAATCTAAAGTCTTTATTACTATTTAAGAGGGAAAGTTGGAATTGGTTCAGATTCGCGGCCCTAGATGCACAGTATGCCCTAACGGCTATAGCACCAGCACTATGTTTTCTATGTGTGGACTTTTATCCAATTTAGAAAAATTCTGCATTGCGAACCTGAGAATGTTCTCTTTCCACTGATATATGGCTTATTATGTTAGATACAAGCAGTCCCGCGGAAGAAAACAGATCAAAGGAGGAATAGGTCTCTCACTGTTGTTTGTGCTTACGGGCCAAATGGCAGTGCAGAGTACCCAGCCTTTTTGGAGTCTCCGGGAGGGGTGCTTCAAAGTGGACTTTAATGCTCACGTGGGCAGCGACACTGACACCTGGAGGGGCGTAATTGGGAGGAACGTCCCCCCTGATCTGAACCTGAGCAGGGTTCCGTTATTGGACTTCTGTGTTAGTCACAGTTTGTCCATAACGAACAACATGTTCAAGCATAATGGTGTCCAGCCGGTTTGCAGCTGAGTGTGAGGCGGCAGGGATGAGAATCAGCATCTCCAAGTTCGAGGCCATGGTTCTTAGCCGGAAAAAAGAGGCTTGTCTCCTTCAGGTTGGTGGAGAGAGATCCAGCTGAGGTGGCTCGGGCATCTGTTCCGGATGCCTCCTGGATGCCTCACTAGGGAGGTGTTCTGGGCACGTCCCACTGGGAGGAGGCCCCAGGGAAGAACTAGGGCACACTGGAGGGACTATGGTTGTGTTCACACCTAATAGTCTGGTAGACTTTGTTTGATTGGGGACAAAGTTGCAAAATTGTTGCATTTTTCTGATGGTTTGGTTTGCTTTCACACTGCACTTTGTCAAACAAACCAAACCTTTTGAATGTTGCGGTTACTTTTCTCGTCTATTGCTCCACACGTGCATTTGTTTTGGTTGTGTTTACCACCAGTATGTAGCGCCGTGGTCCGCTTCCTCACTTTGGTTTGCCGTTTGGTCCACTCTTTGTTCTCACTTCATTTGAACTGCACCAGAGTTGACTTGGAAGCAAACCGAGACCTATGTTTTTAGCTGGACCAGGGTTTGCTTTTTTGGTCTGAATCAGACTTTGATTGCGCATTCACACACTTCCAAACAAACCGGACTTTCCTAGACAACAAACTAGAGTTTAATTTAAGCGGACCAAACAAGGCTGGCCCTACTTTAGCTGCGACTCAACTGTTCACAGTAACAAGAGCCACACCTTGTATTTGCACACACCTTCTGTTATGATTATGGTCTGTAGCCAAAGACTGACATGTATTTTGAGAATTGTGTGAAGGACTTTTAGTCTTTATATTTTTTTTACAGATTTTACACATTGGTAGATTACACTCACACATCTAAACCCACACAAATCTTAATATGGATTCAAAAATATTTTTTCTACAATAATATCCCCAGGTGTTACAACAGTACTGTTTAAAGTATAAATGTATTACCAGATCCTTGATGTATCCACTCTTGTAAACATTTGTCACATCCTCCTTTACTAACGGACAGGCTTCATCTATTTTGGTGAACAGCACCAGCTGAGGGATCCCTACAGAACAAAACAGACACATGTAAACTGTCAAGGCATTTATACTGGTTATTGGTATGAAAACAGAATAAATTACATATTTACTCACCTATTAGGTTGACTTTATTGCGGATAGCATTCAGCTTGGCCTCCAGCTTCTCCGACATTATTGAGATCTTACAGGAGTCGATGACATAGACCACACAGTGGATCTTGTCTTTGAGCTCCGGAGACTCGCGGTAGCCGTGGACCTCTGAATGTAGAGGAGCAGACGAGTTGAACTGAATATAAGACAAACAATAGACAGGAGCTGGTTAACCATTACCTTTTATCAAATACCATATGCTGCCTTTTTTGTGCAAAAGTTTTACCTGGTAACAGTCTGGCACGTGACCTTTAAGGATGCTGCTGATGTCATCAATATCAAGCCCCGCCCCCGTGCTTTCCTCCAATCCCATTGTGTCACACAGGATGATTGGCAAAGGCTTTCCATCTCGTCCAGCTTTTACAGAGTAGCTACGAAACTGTTCAAGACAAAATAATGATGACACAATAAAATTAGATGCTTCCATCGCAGAATTTTATTTGTCTGAAGCGTCTTCTTGTGGAAGTGGGTAGGGCACAGTCTAGGGCGTCTAGTGTCTGTCTGTCTTCCATGGATCTGAAGAGATTCTGGGATTTTTATTTATTTTCTATGATGATTATTGCCTAGCAAGCTGGTCTCAGGAGTAATCCGAGTACAATAAAACCTTGAAATATTATATAAACAGGCCATTAAAGTATTGACATCTTATGCCTGATTAACAAGGTAATGCACAATTTAGCTCTGGCTCCTCTTGCAGATTACATTAGAAGAACAACCTCTGAGCGTGTCACAAGATGATCTGAGAGTTATTCTGCAGCATAAAAGCACTTTCAGTCAGACGGCCTGGTCTGTGAGAGGCTCCTGACAAAATCAAACAGTTGGTGACATACAACTCTTTCACTCAACAGTTAAAACAGTGGATGATTAACACATACACAAACAACTATTGTCTGGTATTGTATGTTTTGTGTTTTTTAATGCATCTTTATTGTGTATTTTGTTATAGATCACTGCTGCTTCACTTGTCTCTGTTCTTTATTGTTCTTGAACCTTCAGTTGTTCAGTTGTTTGTAGAGACCTGCTTCGTTCTGTTTTATGTTTGTGTTGAACTGTCCATGTTCTGTGTCTATAATGTCTATCAAAATCTAAAATCTGTCTGTATCAAATAAATCTGTAATGTCTTATGTATATCATGCAAAAGTAAAAGTAAAAAAGGCAAAATCTTCTTTCCTCATAATCTCTTTTACATAATCATATGTGTTGTGTGTTAGAGCCTCACTGTAATCTTTTTCCATATGGCCATCGTCCCGGCAACAGTAAGGTTTTTGTGAGGTTTCTGTTCAGCTAAGGGGACTGTGTCGGTGAGATAGAAATGATTCTATTGACCTACTGTCTAAAAACCATAAAAATGATTTGGAGATTATATATTTTTGGGCTAAAAGTTATGTGTTTCTAATATAAGTTCACAGAAAGAGTTCCTACAATAACTCACTTCCCTCATAGAAGAGTTTAGTGTGAGTCTCACCTGAGTGGTGAGGCTGGTGGTGGAGCAGCCAGCGATGGCCTGGCTGGTCACATGACCTCTGAACACAGAGTTAATGGAGTTGAAAAAGCTGGACTTTCCAGCTCCCACTGGTCCAATGATCAGCACTCGAAGCTGGGATACGGAGTCGACTAATGGTTTGTACGCTTTAATACTCTCCATCAGCTCAGTCCTCCTCCTGTTGAAGGATATTAGGTTTATGTAAGGTTTTTTACTTTTCATATTTGTATTTGTTTATACTTGGCTTGGGATTTACTTACTTTGATTCCCAAACTATCGTCCTCCACGGCTTCTCCAGCTCAGTGGTCTCTGCATCAGTCAACAAAATAGTTACAATCTTTAGATAAACTGATAGATTTACTGAATAAAACATAAAGCTGTGTTTATCTCATACCTTCAACTTGATACACTTCACACTCAATCAGTTGGAGGTCGTTGCCGTGCATTTCAGCTGTTGTGTAAGTGTAATAGTTTCCAGGAGCACCAGCTACTACTGCTTGGTTAGTACTCATGAGAACCAATGCTTCTCCAAAATATGGTCCGCAGTTACTTATCATTTTTACTGCATAATTATAATGAGTGACTGGATATTTCAGAAGCTTTTCTCCACTGAATGTAAAGAGAAATGCCTTGTCATCATTTACGTATTGCCCAGACTGACAGAAGGATATATTAGTGTGGCCTCCAAAAACATAACCAGAGCTGTTGTATCCCACTGACACAGTGGGACCGTGGTTGTCACAGCGTTGGTGAAAGGCAGCACCAGTAAAACCATGGATGCTGGCTTTGAAGAGCATTTTGAGCTTAACTTTTCCAAACTCCTGACAGATTGTCCTCATCTGGCTCCTGGTTAAGTTGGAGTTCATGGCTGTTGTGGCCTAATTTAGAAAAAAACACAAGAAACCAAAATGGATGATATTAAAAAATATGAGAGGCTCATGAGGAGTATCTGGTCATTACTGAGAAGCTTATACTGTGTTATTTTTATGTTTGTAGTTCCGCAAATTTAAGCCTTAAAGACCAGCGCCAATTGGCTGTGTGGAAAATTTTATTGATGGGACAGAAAGAAGAGATAATGAGTAGGAGAATTACACAAACAGTGCAACATTTCTGAACCTCCCTAACGGGACAGGAAAATATATTCTCAGCAGCACAACCGAACTGCGGGAATTAGACCTGGAGTTGAAATATTGTAAAGGAATAACAGAACAAGCATGTTTAATGTCACGGTCACCTCTCATTTAACGGTCACAGACCCCCGTTACTTATGGGGGACTTACAACTGACAACAAGTTGTTTATCCGACTCCATAGTTTCCAGTAATTAATATATTTCCCTTTTGGCGCTCTGAACGCACATAAACCTACAGAACTGTCCGTTTGGGTCCAAAGAGGTCCCGAGGTCCGACAAAACAAATGAACTTGATCCATAACGGCGTTGCAGCAGATACTAGCATGTAGCATTAGCATCTCCGCTAAAAGAAACGGTCTTGATAATTGAGATCCCCGTGTTAATCCAGCATCATTTTGTTCTGATTATTGTTAGACCGCCATTAATTAAAATGTTTAATGTTTTCAAAATTCCCATATGTCGGAGAACACAGTGACGGTTTGCAGATTTGCGCCGCTGCACTGTTTATAGTGTTTCCAGTGTTTACAGTTGTACGAGTGATGAGCGAATGAATTGAACGCTCATTGGGCACTCAATCTGATTGGCTAATGTTGCGCTAGTCTTTTTATTTCTCTAAATTTTATTGGTTAATTCTTTTCAGCGATCATCTTACTCTGGGCGATTCTTTCATCGCCCAAGCAGCTCACCAAGCTTCAATGTGACATGCAGAAGGACAAAAGACAGTATGTGCACACTTTTTAAAATAATATATATCATACTATTTCTTACATTTAAACCTGGATAGATTAGGCCTATATTAGTGACTGTATACTTTTCTTTTTCTCTATAGGCCAGTCGCCACTGCTTATTTGTTCTTGGTTTAATCCTCTGACGAGGGCGTCTGAAATGTAAATCTGAAAATTGTAAAATCTTTGCCCTGACTTTGAGACAATATCGGCGAATAGTGGACCAATGGGCGAATTACATCCATTTTTATTTACAATCTATGGTTTAAACACTTCCTCTGACACGTCCTTGTTTACTTTGATCGTGTTTATTTTGTCACGCAGTAAAAAGAGGAAAGTTAAAAGATTTCTTCTTCAAATAGTTTCTTCTTACCGTGTTTCTGTAGAAGTCTTCAGAAAGAGTCAAACTGACGCTGTCGGAGAACAGGACCTGCCTGTTCCGCAGAAACGAAAGCGGAAGTAGCTGTACGGCTTGTTTATTTCAAAGTAAAAGTAATGGAAACCTTAAAATGCGTAACGAGGATCTTAGCAAAGTTTTTAAAAGTACTGTATATTTTATCGTGTTTACGATTTTTTGACCAAATAACATCTACAAATGCAACCCACACTGACATAAAAAGAGCAAAATTCACTCCCCTGCCATAAAAATGAATCACACAGATCAATAAAGAATAGTCCAACAACAAGCTATAAAAACTGGAAACAAAATAGAAGAATATGTTGTTTTGTAATTTGAAGGCAACCAATATAGTCATTTTTGTTTCATCTGAAAAAAAATTACACAAATATGCAAAGAAAGTTCTTGGCACAGATAATCACTGTTTATACATTCTCATAAATATTTGTTCATTCCTGCATCGCAAACAATAATTTCATAATATATTTGTCAGATTTGTCTTACTTCAGATCAATATCTTAAAGGCTTTTAATTATACTCCACTTCTATGTCTTCTATGTTAAGAATTTACTGCCTTTTAACACGTCCCTGTATTAAACTCTTGTGTCTCACTGTTATTGTAACTAAGCATTGGTTCTTAACTTACCTGGTTAAATACACAATAGAAATACACAATGAACAAAGCTTTTGTAAATAGTAGTTCTGTTTTTGCAAATGTAAACCTGTACTCATGTTTAATCAGACTCCTCTTCTACTTTGTGACCTAAAAGCCATTGCTGGGTTTTTCTACATTCATGTAAAATAATCAAAATAAAAAAGACAGATATACAATTACAACAGAGCACAGTACTGCAGCAAACCTTTATTTTTGAAACAAATCTGTGTAGAAATACTTGAGAGCACAGGTAAAATAATTTCTACAGGATCATTCTGGTAAGGGATAAGTAAAAAAAATGCAGTATAAGGCTAAATGTTGTCCTTTTTTATCACGAGTGGACAGTACTGTGCAAGTCTTAAGCCACTTTTATTGACCATCCAAGTTTTGTTCTCAAATACAAAAGAATGGCTTTCAGAACAAAGTGATTATGGTCCCATCACTGTCAGAAATAGACATAAATACTTAAATACTACATACATGCACATTTTCTGTATGTTCTGCATGCTTTTAAAATAAAGACATTGAGAAGCAACATGTGTTTCTTGGTATTACAAAAAAGGGCTAAAAGAACAAAACTAGTGAAGATTTATGCACAGTACTGTTTATGAGCTGTTAAGTAACCATGATTAGTTAAATCTCCGACAAAAACAGGAGAAATATCACTCTGTGGTTAAGAATTCTGTTTAAAAAAAAGAGCACACTGAGTCTAATTATCCTGTTTAGTTACTGTTGACAGGAAGGTCAAACTAGCATGTCAAAGCTGCAGGGCAAACGTCTGCCATCTTTCTTTCACTGCTCTCTTTTTAAAGTGAAATCTTTCTTGATTCAGCTCGCTCCTCTGCGTTGTCCTGGAAGAACAGGTCGGTGTACTGCAGGATGTGGTCGACGGCCTTGAGCAGCAGCACATCAGTGTTTACGTCCACGTCCAGCTCAGAGGAGTAGTTCTTCACTGGGACGATGTATGAGGTGGACATACCCAGAAGATCCCCAGCTTTAGAAATCTACAAACACACAACACAAGCACCAATCAAAAATTTAAGATGTTCAAGCACTTTTAAAAGACCTTTTTTTGTTTTAAATACTTTCCAGTCCTTGAATCTGCATGTCTTAAATTCAAGTACTTTCAAGAAGTGTGGAAACCCTGATACATACAGTACAAATACATTATACCTGCCAACTGTCAAACCTCAAAAACACAACTTTTTCTGATTTTTTCTCTGACAACTCTCTCTGGTTTAAAATACTTCATCGACGAACATATAATGTAATAAATAACCACATAATTAAGAGCCTGCTCCTGCTTGTGTTGCAGCTGCATGTTGTTACGGATGATCAACGGTTTCTTTAAAATGTCAAGGTATGTAGTAATGTGACTACTCCCAGTCGTGATCAGGCAGGGCACAATTGCTGGGGTTTAGCACATGTATTAGCATGTGTATGTGGCATTCATGCAGACAGTGGCGACAGACCTTAGGGGTGCCAGAAGCAATGGTATAAAAAAGATAAATAAAAAAAAAAGATTTTTGTTTTTTTTGGGGGGGGGCAAGGCAAGGCAATTTTATTTCTATAGCACAATTCATACACTGGGTAACTCAAAGTGCTTTACAGGAATAAAAGACAAAATTTACAAGATTTAGATTAAGAAACATAAGAAAAATTAAAAACATTTTAAAAGAAGAGTGCAGATAAAAACACTTTAGGTTGTAGTGTAGGCGGAGCTAAAGAGGAAGGTTTTTAACCTCCTCTTGAACATTGTTAAAGTTGAGGCTGTTCCAGATTTTTGCTGCATGATTCTTAAACGCTGCTTCACCCTGTTTAGTTCTAACTCTGGGCACGAGCAGAAGGCCTGTCCCAGATGTTCTCAGAGTCCGAGGAGGTTCTTAAGTAACTAGCATGTCAGAGATATATTCTGGTGCTAAACCATTAAGAGACTTGTAAACCAGCAGTGCTGTTTTAAAGTCTGAGCAACAGGAAGCCAGTGCAGAGATTTTAAAACTGGTGTAATGTGTAATATGCAAAACTGAGGTTGCTGAGCTGAAAACTGGAAAAAAATAAGGCAGCATGCCATGTACAATAAATTACAATTAATTGGAAAACAACTAATGCTATATCTCTGGTTTACCATGGAATCAGACTGGTTAGTGTTTGCTAACAATTAATGTAGCTGATAGCTACATTTAGATTTTGATTAACCCCTATGGTGCCATGCATGACATATCTCAATTTTATTACGGTAAAATAATAACTGGTAAATATAAGGTAGCATGCACAATAAATGACTAGAAGCTGGAAAACATAACTTATGCAATAAGTCTGTATTACCATGGAACCATTTTAACGATTTTGGATCGTTTTAAAAATTCTGATTATTTTCTTTCTTTTTGTAATTGGAATCTGATCATAACGTTAATGTTTGACAATTTGTGACTGTTTTTTATTTGTTAACATTGTTAATAATATATAAGTACATACCGTATAGTTATGGTAAACCTACAGTGGGTGATATACTTTAAAATAAACCTTTCTTTTTTTACAGCCTGTACATAATGATGACCGGCTCACTTATTTATTTATTTTGGGGGGGGGGGGGGGGGGTGCAAAAATTGTTGCTGCATACCCCTCTGGCACTGAGTAGCTGCCCCCTGCATGCAGACGGCTACTTATTGACAAGAAGAGTGTATATGTATCTATGCTTAATATAAGCTCCTAAAGCTAGATTTCATTTGAGCTGTTGCCAATAGTCAGTCTGAAATAAGTCTTGTAGACAATAGCATGTTTTTCTCTGTGTTGTACAGTTGTGCTCACCGTTGGACAAATAGACACCACACTTATAATAAAAGAGCTCTTCGTGACATTAGTAAAAAATAAATGTCCTCAGGCCTAAGTCAGTCTAAGTCAGAGCAGCCCAGTTTGGGACAGTCAGCGCCCTAAGGTTGACCACATTACTTCATTTGATTATTGATTTATATTCATTTATTGTTTGACATTTATTACCGTTTCACGAATGAAGCGGCTGTTGTAAACCTCAGACACATCTTTGGCTGTTGCTGGGCAAATTTTGTCAACGTGGGTCAACAGAGCGACTTGATGAACACCTGGTAAAAGAAACAAAAAAAAAATAACAAAATAATAATGAACAACATGTAAATTAACAAAGAACAAAAAAAATTTAAATAAATGATTGTGCTCTCACCGAGGTCACAGATGCGCTCTCTCAGCTGTTGGAAAGTCACACTGATGCCTTTGGAGTAGGAGGCGTACATGACCTTATGTGTGTCCAAAACAAAGGCCACGCAATGAATCCTGTCTTTAAGGCTCGGTCTCTTTACAAAACCCTCCGTCTCTGAGCTCAGGACTTGATCTGAACTAAACTGTGAAGAAAAAAAATTATCACATCATTTTATTTACAGTTTATAGCACTTTTATGTCCTTTAGTGAGAGCAGAGATGTTGCGTGGTTTAGAGAAAGTGGCTCTGAGGAAAAGACAGGAGGAAGAGTCAGAGGGAGCAGAGGTTCTCTTTGGGAGTGACAAGGATAGGATCGGGAATGAGTTATTCAGAGGGAAAACTCATGTGAGAGGTTTTGGAAAGTTGTCGAGGCCAGGTTGAGATGGTTTGGACATGTTCAGAAGAGGGAGAGTGAATATATCGGTAAAAGGATGCTGAGGTTAGAGCTGCCAGGCAGGAGGCCGAGAGGAAGACCAAAGAGGAGGTTTATGAATGTAGTGAAGGAGGACATGAAGGTAGGATGTAGGGGATAGGGCAAGGTGGAGGCAGATGATTCTCTGTGGAGACCCCTGAAGGGAACAGCCGAAGGGAAAAGAAGATGCACTTTTAAGTCCTTTACATATGCACCATCTAACACTTTTTCATGTCAAACTGTTCTAAACCACTTTAAACAAACCTAGGTTAAATTCATTTAAAACTAGTTAAAGGCTGTGTTAAATTACTTCTGGTTATCACCAGGTAGGATGCATTTATAACTGGTTAAAGTCTGCAAACATCAATAACCAGTTTAAAGCCACACAAACCCAGTCATTGTCTGAGTTAAACCACTTAAAATCCATCAATATCCATTTATAACCAGTTTAAGCCACTTAAAACCGGTTTAGGCCCACATTAAACCTGCCCAAATTGTTTTAGGCTGTTAAAACCAATTTTAATAGGATTGAAGTATGAGTTAAACCACACAAACCCCTCCAAATTGTGTTATACAGTTCTAATCCAAAACATTCAAAGCCACTTAAACTACTAAAAGGTCCCAGTTAAACCATTTTAAACCACTCTAACACAGTTGTAACTAACACTGTTACTGAGTGTAAGTTGTGTTTCAGCTCTGTGCAGCACTGTCAATAAAGAAAATAAAGTTTATCTTATCTTACCTGTTCCTCTACCCCGCCCTCAAACATTATGAGTCAATCAGCTTCTTTACAGTATATTAATACAGTCCAAACTATTGCCTATTGTACTTTCACACTACAAACAAACTGGTTTATTTTGGTCTGTAGTTTGGTCTGTAGTTTGGTCTGTAGTTTGGTCTGTAGTTTGGTCTGTAGTTTGGTCTGCAGTCCACAGATGTAAAAGTAACGTTAGACACAGACCCTTTTAATGGTCACTGTGTAAAATAAACCCATCATGTCCCTTGGCTATTTGTCAGTCATACACTGTTTTGTCAAAGCTGTACATATACATATATACATATGACTGTGATTTGTGTTTACCTTGTATCCATCTGGTGCGTGGCCTTTAATGACGGTCAGTATGTCGTGTAGAGTCGGTCCGGTCAGGTCTCCATCTCCGAAGCCCATCATGTCATACAGGACCAGAGCATTGTGTCCGTCTCCCTCCTGAGTACGGATGTTAAAGGGCTGCAACTAATACAAACATAATATAGACACATGAATAAAAGCATCAGTGTAACCACAACACTCAATAATAATACCCCAGCAATAATGTTTGCTGAGAGTCTGTAATGTTCTATAACTATTCACTCTTATTACTATTCACAACTTTTTAAGCATAGCATTTAATTATGTATTTATTTAGTTGTATAAATACACATAGATAGCTTTAACAGCACCAGTTATGTAACGTTTGAATAATATTTGCAGTATAGACAATATAAAGACTATTTAATGTACAGTAGTGTACCAAGAGCTGCACAATTTTGAATATTGCAATAATAATTTGACCTGGAATTTTTGAAAGCTATGTCTAAAATAAAAGTTCAAATGATTTATAAAATTTAAAAAGCGGGATGTAAATGCCAAACACAAACGAGCATAATGTTATATCAAAGCAAGTTTTTTTGTGATACAGATATTGCAATTGTTGATACTGTTATAACAAAAATCTTAGCTTTTTTATGAAACTTGATCCTAGTGTGGGGGATGCCCTGGTGGCTCACTTGGTAATGTACCATATACACCTGTGCTCATAGGTTTACATACCCTGGCAGAATTTGTGATTGTTTGGCCATTTTTCAGAGAATATAAATGATACCCTTTTCCTGTTTTATACAGTTCACTTACCTTTTCCCACAGATCCTTTGACAATTCTTTTGCTTTCCCCATAACTCAGACAGAAACGTTAGTGCAGCACTAGATGCAAGAAAGATTCAAGAGTCTGTCAGGAGCCCAGAAAAGCACTGACCTTTTATACACACACACTGATTACAAACAAACAGATCACAGGTGAGGATGGTTACCTTTAGTGGCCATTCAAACCTGTTTGTGTCGACTTGTGTGCATGTTATCAGGCCAACATCACCAGGGTATGTAAACTTCTGATCAGGGTCATTTGGGTAGTTTCTGTTGTCATTATGATTTAAAAAGAGTAAACACAGTTGTTTCACAAGAAATGGCTTCACCCAACCACTAACTATGAGTGAAACAAAGGTTTTTGTGTTATAAAAAACATGCCAATCAGCAGTGTTCAAACTCTAATTAAGAAGTGGAAAATGAGGGATTCTGATATAAATAACTTCAGCTGAAATACAGAATACATAATGATGAAGGCTCTTCTCCGCTCTTGTACCTTCTTGGTGAAGCTGGTGAAGGAGGAGTGGCCCACCATGGCCCGGTTGGTCACTCTTCCATTGAACACCGACTGCACTGAGCTGATGAAGCTGGACTTCCCAGAGCCGACTGGTCCCAGCAGCAGAACCCGAGCCCGGGGGATGTCCTTACAGCTCGGACGGTAAGAGGTGACGCTCTCCCTCAGGGATGTCCTTTCCCTATGACAGATTTTAATTTGATAAAGGCAAACAAAAGTGAAATTAGGTTGTTGCATAAAAGTGAACTGTATTATTGTTAAAAAATTATATATATAAGATGTGGAAGAATATATTATTTGGCTCAACCCACTCCTCAGTCCACTCCACTTCTCTCCAGGGAGTTTCAAACTTTGGTAAGAACTCCTCTGCAAAAAATAATCATTTTAGTTACAGTCTGTGAAAAGTAATTGATTCAGTTTTGTGGTCAGTTGTTTAAAGTTGGGGCCTTTGATTTTAAGAAGCATTGAAGGTCTAGTCAGTCAGTATTAGTGTGCAGGGGTTTACGTTACTTACTAGATAATCTATTGACAGGTTTCTTCATGGCAGCTGTTTCTGTTTAGATGAATGAATAACATTATTTACAGAGTATTAAAAGGACTAAAGCTGTAATCACTTCCACTTAAACTACTGAATGAATCAATCTAATGTATTATGGTGGTATGCATGTACAAAGTAATACATGCTCACCCTGAGGGGCTTAGGACAATTCTAATTGGACGAGAGGGAGATACAATACATTTTCTGCAGGCCTTTTGATAAATGAATGTGGCTAACACATAATCTCAGGATTTTGAACACTTGGTGAATTCATCATTAAAACTAACACTACATTACAAACTAAATTGAGATTCAGTTTGAAGTCTTCTAACTCACAAACACAAACCAAAGATCCAGTCAGATTAGCTTTTACATCAAATCCTGTCATTAATGTATTGGTTATGTTAATACATGTCTTTCTTTTGATTTTATCATTAGGTCATTTAATGTTAAAATGTTGTTGAGCTTCAGCAGACAGCACAAAGCTCTGAAGCTCATGGAGATCCTATAATTCTGTGGTCAGACATATTGACAATATACATTTCACATTTTCTTTGCATTAAACCAAGAATACAATCGATATCGCTCTGTGCAGCCAAAGATGGTGCTAACCTATAAATATATATATACAAAGAAATAAACCACTTGCCTTTAGGCATCCAAAAGTGTACTTTTTAAAAACCCACACATCCCAGCAGCATAATTCACAACAGGGGAAACAGAGCAATGGTCCAATGGCTTAACAATTTTTCAACTTATTTACCAAAGATTATTTACCTGATTTTCATAACTGATAAATGAAATATTTACACTTAAACAGGAGATCCTTCATTTAAAAAAAAAGAAATCTGTGTTTTACTCTGGTTTATTAACAATGTACTTATACAGCAACACATTTTTTACTTTTCATTTAAATCACCCTGTAAATCCTGTTTTCAACTGCGTAAACATGCCAACTGCATTTTAAACAGTTTTATTTTTTTGTTGCTCATAAGGATGGACAAGACTGCTGCACAGTCACATTATTTGTGATAAAAGAAATTTGCAGAAATGTTAAAAGACTTACGTGCTATTTTAAATTCAGGTGTCTTCGCAGTTTCTTTCTCTGTTGAGGAGCTGGGGGCTGTTGTCACGCTCATGTCTGGAAGTGTAGCCGCTGGCACAGAGGCAGATAACCCAAACGGGGACCCAAAAGATGATAGTGCCTCATTACTTAAACTAAATGCACCGCTGAGGAGACAATCACATAAGATCAGGTTAAAGAAATGAAACTATAGATCCCCAAAATCAAACTACTCTTAAACTGTGGCACACTTTCTAGTGGTATGCAGCACAACAGTAGGGCATACGATCCATAATATTCATTAAGAAATAGCATTGTCTACTATAAACTAACATAAAAGTTACTCAACGGTACCCGATGTGTTTGAGAACCACAGGTCTATAGTGTATTTCTGTACATATCATTTAAACATGGGACAATCATGGATTTACAATGTCAAAGGGAAATGGATCTGAAATCCATTCTTTCTCAGCCACTTTCACAAATAAATCACCCAATCATAACCCTTTACCTAAAATGGGAAAAGTTTTTTTTTATGTTTTGTTCCTCTGAATGTTTTTTTGTCTATTCAGTTGCAGCCTGACACAGTTAATTTTGTGTCTGTTGGTACTGTCCCCTGGAAATCCAACTTGAACCCACACAGACCGGAATAATTCTTTGTATAAAAGAGCAGGAAAAAAACTGCTTCAAACCTAAACACAGCACTTCATCGGTTTGAGTTATCGACATTTTAAATCAAATCCCTTGTTGCTAGTAGCATCAATGTAACCAGATTAAAAACTTGTTACTTAAACAAAATTAAAATATGTGTTTCTTCCTGTTTGCAACACACTGACTTTTACATAAATATCATATATTCACGTTACAGCAGTGTGTCTGAGTAGATGACAGGGGTAGTTTTAATGTAGTCAAATGATTTTTCGTTACTACAGTGACAGAAACCATGCATCTACAGTAAAAAAACAGAAATCGGAATTTTACAATGAATTAAGCCAAATATATGTTACTTACAACTTTGGAGTCTTGTCTTGATTATACATCTGTCCAAACGTCTGAACGAAGCGGAGGACAATAAACTGCACGGTATAGGAACCAAACTAAAGGAGTGTCTTTCAGAAGAAATGAAAGTGAAACCTAAACTATATAGTCTAATATTTACGCGTCAAAACAAGTGGGGAAAAACAAATAGGCTGCATCAACAGGAGGAGAACTATGGCGTCAATCTAGGGTCAGCTTAAACGTAAACAAATTAAAAATATAAACTATCAATGATTTTATATATAGTTAACAATTAATTTTTTCATTGTTGTTTTTGAGATTGGGGGAATCTCAACGCCCATTGGCTGAAGTGTTAGATAGATGTAATAGTTTTTAGATAGCATAAACAAACAAGCACTTGTTTGTTTGTGCAGAGTTGTCATGTAATAAAAACTTAGCTCTAGAGACCGGAGCCATCTTTTGTACCAGGCTGTAAACATGATTTTTACTCTTAAAGTTGCCATTGGGTTTCTCCTTATATTTCCGCTTTTGGAGCCTGCCCTCTGGTGGACGGAGGTATATCGCTGTATTTCGCTGTAAAATCACCGTATGGCGGCGCCCTTACACGAGGACCATTTTAGAGGTTCCATGGGAGATGCTTGGCCACAGCGCATCAGACATGCCCGCCCAAAAGTAAACTGACCGAAGACGATTTGGATGGAAATACCCTAAATTGAAGCTAAAAGTCTGCAGTTAAAGCACATCTTGTTTGTATCATTTCAAATCCATTGTGGTGGTGTATAGAGCCAAAAAGATTAGAATTGTGTCGATGTCCCCAATATTTATGGATCTGACTGTATTTAAGCCCAAGAATTGTCCTCATAAATACGTGGGTAGTGTCGGAGTTTTGAGAGTTCATGAGTGTCATGTAATGGTTAGTTTTGACAAAGTTATCAAATACTGTTTTGTTTATACAAATGCATCAAGTGTCCCCCTATGTCAGTGGCACCAGTGACGTCATTGTTAGTTAGAAGTAAAAACTAATATTAATGTTTTATCTTACTACATAGTCTGAGAGACTTTTTAAAAAAGAAAAAGAAATTATATTAAATTAAAATTTTAACAAATGGGCAAATAATGACATTGTTTCATCAATTACACCGTCCACAATAGACAATAATTAAATGTAGGCAACTCTGAGTGTTAATCAGCTAGTTAGTATCTGTATGATACAAGCCTCTCTTATGGAACTCGCTATAAGGGCCTAGATTAAGGGTGCCACCAGTACAGCAATCCACCAGAGGGCAGGCTCCTAAAGCGGAAATACTGTATAAGAAATCCAATGGCAACTTTACAAATGTAAAAATCATGTTCACAGCCTGGTACTAAAAATGGCTCTGGTCTCTAGAGCTACGTTTTTACTACATGACAACTTTGTGCTATCTGAAAACTTTAGTTTTATTTTGCAGTAACAGCAGAAAAGCCCGAATGTAACTGCCATTTTATTGCCCTGTGGTAAGGCCAATATCAGTAAATGGGGAGCAATGAGTACACAACATCCATGTTTATTTACAATCTACAGTACTTTATGATACTATCTTCTAGGGTTTAGCCTGGCACACATTGAATTAGAGTGCGTGTTTCTCCTAATTTGCTGCAGAGGGCGCTGTTGTTCTGTTTTAAACGCTGTGGATGCTGAACCGCTAACTAACATCAGAGGTCTCTTTATGATCACTGCGTGTCCTTTCCACTTCTGTTATTGACTGAAACTTTCTTATGTACTCAGTAGATTTTAATAATTTCCTAAATTAATTCGATTTATAGTCTCTGGAAAACAATTCTATTGATGTGACTAACATCTGGGACTGAGTCTATTGACCTTGCACACGCTAAAGTTGTGCTGAGTCAGCCATTTATAAACTACTAATGTTGTTATAATTTACCGCAGACTCTGAGTCGTGCTTTTGATAGAGACTCAGGGGCATCTGATACATCTCTTTATGTTATATTTGGAGGTGACATTATCTGAGGGTAAAGCTAAATAACCTGGTGCAGTAATAACAGTGTGTCATTAAAAGTCATCAGTCTCTATCTTTAGGCTGTTACCTGTGAATAAAGGCTGTTTTCTTTGTCATTTAAGAAAATGTACAAAAACAGTGATTAAAGGGTATGTAAAATAAACTCTAGTGTCAGCCACAACCTTTTTCATTCAAAGTTAGATATGTTCTATTTATTTCTGATGCAAGTTTGACTTAGATATGACATTTTTTGTGTGAAAATTAACCAAACAGAAATGTAAATGTGCATGTGACTGAAAGAAAACTAATGAAATGAAAATGACTAAAGGAGCTATGCCACAGTTATTTTTTCTAATATGTACCTTAAGCCATAATATGGAAAATATACAGGCAGAGTTTAACAAACATAGTCCCAATCCTCTCAGTAAGTGCTCATCAGTAAAAGTGAAATCCTGGTTTAGAACTTGAGTGACCTGTGATTGTCTGAGGCCGACACTCCCAAAAACAAGTTTACACAGACCTCTTCATTGTTCAGGAGAGCCATGATCATTTAAGAAACAAAGACATTTCAAACATGAGAGGATTCTTGTATATGTACTTTAAGATATTCTAAATTCTAAATGTTCTACAGATTATTTCCAGATGAAGCTGGTAAAGATATGACCTGGTTTACTGGTAAAGTGTGACTGACTCTAGTCTGTAGAAATTAGGATAAAATGAGATAAGATAAACTTTTATGGTCCCACAGTGGAATACTTCACTTTAAAAAGCAGGTTAAAAGGGGCGTTGAAAAATACAAGAAGAGCAAATGTGCATGCATTAGAAAAGAAATATGTAGCATCAAAATAAGATGTGCCATCTGCAAATATTTACAAAGCAAAAACAAAAGGAGTAAAAAAAGATTACATTAACAATAATGAATTAAAACAGTTTCAGTGTCTGTTTTTTTTTCTCCGTTTGGGATCATTCTGCATTTGTTCCATGTTTTTGGCATCTTTTTCATTTTACGTATAAAATAAAAATCTGGTCTTTTGATGTAAACAATAAACTGCTGCAAATGTTTTTTTGTGCAGTTATGGGTAATTTTGTTTTCTATGCAGTCTTTTAAGAGGGCAGTCTCAGAAAAATAGATTATAAGCGACTTGTAAAAGTTAATATAGAGGGCTGATTCAACTACAGGTGATAGTTTGGAGACTCTGGTTAAAGCTGTGGAGCTATGGAGACACAACAGGACAGATGCTATACTGAACAACATGGACCATCCCCCACATTGGTCTTTCGAACAACAGAGAGCAGGCAGTGGACGTCTGAGATCAGTGAGCTGCAGGACAGAACACCTCAAGAACTCCTTCTCCCGACGGTCATTAAGACTCTTCAATCAATCAAAGATAAAGCCGACTAATTTTCTTTTTCATTTATTTGAAGAGACCAAACAACTGAATCCTGCCTTGGGGATTCATGAAGTTTAATTGAATGGAACAAAAATGTGACAGGAATAAAGCAGAAAGAGATTATTAGTATTTCTTATTCAAATTTCTTTATTTTTAACATAATACAACAAGATCATCTCCAGTAACTTCTGCCAAAGTCACTGTTTAAAAATGCAACACAAACTTTCCCTTGAGGCTTTGCAGCTCAGTCACTATTATATCATGAAAAATGTTAGCCCCAACATGTTCTCTGTCCTGCCAGTGCTGTGTGAAAACATGGTGCAACAAACAGTGTGAAGTCATCATTAACCACCAGAGACTGTCTCCGGAGGAAGTGAAAAGTGAAAACACAAACAGGACAAACCTCTTGAGGTGCTCTCATCATCATCAAGTTATTATTTTTACATTATGAGCCAATCCAAAAGATACAAGCTGGTTTCCACCTTCTGTAAAGTCGGGACCTAAGACTTGTTTCCTTATACAGCACTGAAACATTGTGCTTTAAAGCCCTAAGCATGATTTTACCACCAATTATTTAAAAAATAAAATCCCATTAGTGCCTTCACATAAACCCCAGGAACAATGTGTAGGTGAATAAATCAGTGAAATAACTGTGTATCCTTGCATTTCACCAATCTATTATGGTGTATAAGTTTGTATAAGCATAACCTTTTAATCCTGTTTGTAAAACCTTGAACTAATCTGAGGTCAGATTTAGTGAAGGCCTCACAGCGGCTCCGCATCATGATCTAGGCCATGACTTGTTGAAGTTCACTCAGTTTGTACTTTGACTCAGCAGCACCAGCTGATATCTGCAGCGAGAGTCAAGGAGCCGTGTGTGAAGAGGAGGGTGAGCGCGCTAAAACAGGGAGCTATGCTGACTATGTGGGCGTGTGACACAGCAGTCTGCTTTAAAGGCAACAGCCAACAGCCCCTCCCCTTTGTGGTGACACAAATTCCATCAGATGTCCTGGACTTGTTAACACAATCTGCAGCGAAAGTGGAACGACAAGTGCCACAGAGATCCAGATCAGGCTGGTTACATCTGACGCAGAGATAACTTAGACATAGTACTGTCATAGTCAAGACCACACTGACAACAACAACAATAATGACAATAATAATGTGCTGGGATATGTTCCAGTCGACAGGACCAAGTGGAAGAACATTATTGAATGAATAATAATAATAATAATTAATAATTGACTCACTAGCAAATCTATTGATCTCTATGTCCAAGAATAAAACAAAAACACAAAATTGCTCTTAAGGTTTTTTTTGTGTTCTAGTATTACGGTTACAGCATCTCTCTTACCTGCTTCATTCCAGAGTCACTAAAGCAGCAAGGTGTACACAGCTTTTCTGGTCTGCATAATAATTATTACTTCAAAGTACCCAAACTTACATTTTTCGTGTGTTTGTGTGTGATTACATATCTGCCCTTCATGACACTATCAGATGTTGTTTGTGCAGGTTTTTCTCACACAGACTGTAAACAAGCCATACATAAGAATTTGAGCTATCGAGTGTCTGCTGTCATCGGCGCTGCAGGTTTGTGGCACAAGTTCCTACAAATAATTCTTCTGGATTGTTCCTGGGTTTGAAGGAGCATAAATAAGACAGATTTACTGTAAGTGGCTGACAGACAGGAACTGGGTCAAAATAGCAACACATGTATTTAAAGTAAAGTGTCAGTTTCTTTTCCTTGAACCTTTGTGTTTTCATTTTATGCATCAAAGATTAGAGAGCGATGATATTGTGAGGCAGGTTTGGGTTTAGAGGTGACTACAATGGGAGAAATGCAGGGATGGATAGTTTTATTTTGTATTAATATTAGAAAGTGTATATAGTGCAAATGTTGACCGGTGTTTTCTGGGATCTTTTCCTAAAGGTACTTGCATTTTGCTGTGACTTGGTCTTGGCCCCTCAAAAGCCTTGTTTCCACTGTGTGATATGGTACGGGTTGGGTCAGTACAGGTCAGTACGGGACGGTTTGGAACTGGTAACCCCTGAAGAGGCAGGTGTTTCCACTCTGCTGGGTCCAGAGGAGGGATGTCTGCTGCAGAAACAATGACGCCATCAAAATGCGACAAAAGACGATGCTGCAATAATCATTAGACTGTTTATGATGGTTTATTCCCAGCTTTAAAAACATCATTGAGCTTTGCCAATTTCCCATAAATTCAGCGCTTAATATCTGGGGCCAAGATCTGTTTTTGTTCATGTTTATGAAACGAGAGCCGTACAACATTGACTCGTATTCATGTTTAAACAGAAAACATTTATCATGTTTTTTGTTTGAATATGAACTTTATCACAAGAACGAAATATCATTTACTAAAACAATATTTCCTTTTAATGTTTTTCCTTTTGCTTCTTGTTGGGACCCCAAAGCCGAGGCATCCCCAAAGTGGTACCGTAAGCTTTTTTACTGAGACATGTTTGGTAATAAAAACAAGCTTAAACAACCTTACCCGCACCGTACGACCAAGCAGGGGCAAACTAGGTCATGATCAAGACCAGTGTATGATTCATTGGAAGAGATCCCAGGACACAGTTATGAAATCCAAACATGACAAGTCTAGTCTTAGACCAAGTCCAAACCCATTAAGGAGTAAAATAACTGTGTCAGATTCTACAAAGAAAAGATAAAATAAGAAATGATGTGGACAATGCAGTCTTGGCTGGTTCTTAAATGAATAAACTGGAGACCTCAGTGTCCAAGACTGATCAAGAAAAGATCAAAACACTACAAAGTGGTCTTAAGATCGGTCTCAAATCCAAGTCAAAGGTTTTCTGTTCAATCATAACGGCTGTGCTGAATGATAAATCAGTTTTGGTCTTGGTCAATAGAATTATGGAACCCTATTATTTTATAAATCTATGAAAAAGAAATGTAATGTTTATTGTTTTTATGGATTTCAAACATTCACTCACAAAATAAATCTTAAGAAGAAGTAGAAGAGTTTGTGAAATGATGCCAGAGAAAGTGGAGAAGTATTGAAAAGAGGAAGTGAATAAGGGGAAAAAAAGGACAATTGGACCAAAATAGGAGAGAAGGAAAACACACAGCTCTGAGGAAGCACAAGGCGCAGAGGAGGAGGAGGAGACATTGGCTAGAACCGGTTTGATCCAGCGTGGGCCGACTCTGAGCTATATTCCCCCTCTCAAAGGCTCAGTTTCTCCCGTAGTGCTCCGCCATGCACTTGTTGTCACCAGGAACAATTTGGACACAGATTCCCCAGAAGTGTAAGAGGATCTGGAGCACAGCGTGGTCGTCATACTCACCGCAGGACGGTCCAGGGGCTTAGAAATCACAGCCAGGTGCCCTTGAATGTTACATAAAGCGTGAGGAGGTGTATTGATTATCAGTCGTACATGTTTTACATAGAAGAGGGTCCACACATAGCTGCGGTCAGGCAGTGTGTTCCCTGTGAAAACGGCTGTGGACCATTGGGAGTGGGTTTACACTGTACAACTATCAGTGCATGACACAGAAATCCTAGCGCTCTTCGACACACTCGAAGACATGTGGGGCAACAGTGGAGCAGATCCGAAGTTTAATTTGAGGAGAAGAGACTCATAAGAAAGTGTTGTATAACTAAATATTCAAGTAGACATCACCAGGAGCATCGACAGGAGCTCTACTGACCTTTCAGTAGCCAAATGGAGTTAGCTCAGTAGGCTAGATTTGTTGTCAGTGCGTAATTTTATTGAATGAACCTGATGTTGAATGTTCTTGAATGCTTGAGTTTTGTGATGGATATAAGTCAGTTATTTTTCTCTTAAAGCTGCACTACCTCAAAAAAACCTACCTCACCCTTCAACAAAATCATGGTAACCGTCTAAAGATGGTTAAGTTTCAACTCCCAAACTTCCAGTGTTCCTCAGAAGAGTTATGTGATGTTACTGTGATGTGTCATGTCAGCTGATTTATACAGGTTTTGTTGTCCTAAAATTTCAGGTAGGACAACAAACCCTATATAAATCAAATGACAAGACACGTTCCATTAAAGCTTGGTACATACTCTGCAAGAACAAGAAATTCTTGATCTTCTGGCAAGAACATGAACAAAGTTTGTTCTGACCAGGACATTCCATACTTTATGAGAAATTCCTCACTTTTCTGCATTAAAAACAAAAAGTTAAATCATAGTAACCCTTTTTGTTTGTATTTTATTTTAAAGAAATAATACAGTACAATAATTCCCCTGAGTTTAGGGACCTGCATTTATCTCCATCTCCTTTAACATGCTTCCCTTTTTATTCTATTTTATGTTTTTTTTTTGCGCTGTAAGTGCTGGACTAGACTCTGTATATCTGTCAGCCATTGATTAAATCTTGACAACCAGCAGCCAATGGGAGCGTCTACAACTCTCTATGCTGGATGTGATTGGCCAAAGCTTCGTTTGTTCTGAGGATTCTTATCTATAAAGCTTCTTTTGACAACAACAGTAGTGCATTGGAAGGCCATAAATAACTTAAATACATAGAAACAGTATATTCTGACTTGCCACGCTAAAAGAACATAAACAACCCAAAGCTAATAATAATTACTTAGTAACTTACACTGGGACCATGTGACTTCTGTGCTCATGACCAGAGAGTTCTCAAATATCAAAATGAACTGAACTGAAGTGCACGTTTAGATTTAGATTATTTATTATTTTTGGTGACCAATGACCATTGCTTTTGACAGGATTCAGTAAATGTTGAATAATGAAGCCGGATAAACTGGCCATTCAAAATAATAGCGTTTCCTTACTTTGTCCATCATTGTTCATTAAACAAAATAACTTCTGTAAATAACACAATATTGTATCACTAAAATTGCAGTCCAAGAGACATTACACTGATGATGACTGTAAAAAAAATCTGTATCTCAATAATGTACCTTTTTGCAAAATCATTAAGAGAAACGGGACATGTTTGCTTCATGCTTCAGGCTTGACTTAAGAGTGAATAAGACATAATAAGCTTTGACTGAGTCATACTAGGACCACAGAATAAACAAGAGTAAACCAGGTGTTTGTCTGATGTCTGGACACCTGCTCAGGGATGTCTGCTTTAGTGTGTGACTGGTTATAAAAGATGGATCAGTGCAGGCCAGCGGGGTCAGAGGCAGTGGTGTGTTTGTCAGCGTGATGTAAGTGTCTGACGCTCACTGAGCACATAACACCTCTAATTCTGGACTCTGCCAGCTGCCAATTTCTAAACTTACTTTTCCTGGACGAACGCCAATGTCGTTGTCTCTCTGGAGTGCGGACAACATCTATAAATACACGTCTCCTTTCTAGTGATGTCCATGGGCCCAACGCGGTATCACTGCTCCTTCGGCCACGTCAGGGTTTTAGAAGCAGTTTTCCTGAAGAACTGTTGGAGGAACAGGTTTCAGGGAGCGGTCTTCGTCATACTGGGACATTTGTGCTGTCACTGACCAATGATTCATTAGATGAGGCAAAATTGTCCTGGTGGTAGAGTTTCAGTCGAGGTGATAGAGTTCAAAGTAAGATAAATATCTGAAAGTGTCACACATTTTGTCAACAATTTATAATAAAGACTAGACTAAGACTATTTTCTTGTCTTGGTCTTAAACCAGCCAACCTTGTAATCTGATGAAAACGTCATTATTCATACTATTATCCATGTGGGAAAATTGACTGTCAGGAGCCACCAGGTACCACCACACTGTCACTAACCAAAGACTAAAGCAGAGAGCAGAGAACCCAGAGGAAACCCACCGAAGCACAGGGCGAACATACAAACTCCACACAGAAATCCAGCCCAGGAGTCAAACTCTGGATCTTCCTGCTGTGCCTCCATGACCTCCATGAGCCTGGACAAAGTCAAAAACTTGACTTGGACTGTCTGGGTTTTATACCTGTATCTAATCCAATGTATCATGCACTGGTCTTGGTCTTAATCGCTAAAACTCTTGGTCTTGTCTTGGTCTCGTTAGGCTCTCTCCAATAACACTCACTTCAGGTTCTTTTTGTGACATTTGTCCATTGTTTCCAAGTTGAATCTGTCTGTTGTTGCCCACAAATGAACTGTAGCCAACAACAGTTGAACCTGTATATCCAACGATCAAATATGTGTACTAATAGACTAATATGAGAAAATAAATATCTAAGTCAACAAATCATCTACTTTGTTTCTAAGACTAAGTGAGAAGGTTAAGAATATAACCTCTCTGTTTTTAACACCATTTAAAATCCTTTTTTCTTTTACAGTTTGTAAATGTCCAAAATCTACCTGAACTCCTTTAAAAACTCTTTCTCAACATCACAACTGTAAGCCTTTGTTCCCAAAGTCTCCAGTGATGTTCAGTGCACAGTGTTGTTTCCTCCTGAACATGAAATAGTGAGAGGCCAGACAGTCACCAACCTTGGTAAATGAGGCTGCGGGCCAACACAAACTGGTTTAGCAAGGCTGCAACACTTTGTTAGAAACAATAATCCCTGAAACAATAATCCTAATAGACCAACTATTAAATGTCAGGCTACATTTATTCATTTGATTCTTTAGAAGACATTATCATATATATATATATATATATATATATATATATATATATTAAACATACAAAATGGTATTAACTATGTTTTCTAAGACAGACCCAGCTCTCCCAACTTTTATCTGAAGGCCATCAAAAACAAAGTAGGAGCCGGTGAGAGGTCAGACTCCCGGCCTTTGACCTCTCCCATAAGTTTGACAGGAGGCTTTCTGTCGTTCATTCAGTGCTCCAGACGTCTTTAGTGCCCCAGGAGTCTGAGGCAGCTTTGTGCTGACTCATAGCTTTTCTAACCCAAGGCCCCGGCCTCACACTGTTCTGTGGAAAACAATCTGGTCATCCACCGACACAAATAGACTGTTTATATAAAGAATAAAAAAACAGAAGATCTTTTGTGCATTGTCCCTCAGGATATTTACTCACATACACAAGTCTGTGGTCCCCTTTTTCTGATTATTTATTGTTTATTGAAATGCTTGCAGATCCATAGTTTCCTTGTTTTTCATTTTCTTCTTTTCTTAATTGTTTTCAGGAAAGGGTTAAAGGCTCCTCTTTTCTTTTACACATTTATTTGACTTTTTCTTTTACACAACATTTGACTATGCTTTTTTGTTTTTATTTGTAATTATCCTTTTATCTTTCATTCTTTACTGTTCAGCTTCTGTTTTGTTATGCTGTTAAGTTGCTGTCATCTACATCGACTAAAATGTCTTGGCTTAGATCCAATGTCATTATAAAAGAAAGCACACAGTGTGACTATGATTGCATAAACGCCCTGAAAAAAGGCATGGTGCCAGAATGTTTCAACTCAATATCCATGAAGTAATAAAGTCTTTTTATTATTTGTATTTAGCAGCTGACCACACAACACATGTTTTATCATGGACAGCCTTTTTATATATTACTACTACTACATACTTTTATATCATAATAAAGACAAGATAAAGACAGTCATTGGCATAATATCAGCAGAAACTAAAAAGCCCATAAAAACTTTTATGTTATTGATGGCTAATGTTGGGATAACACTCAGGCCTCTTCTTCCATTTCATACTTGTCTCTGTCAAGTTTATTTCATGGATTTAATTCATGGATTTAATGGCAGAAAGTTAAAAGTATAGTTAAAACAATTAGCACTGGTACATTGGGGCCGTTACGTCACTAAACTTCAGTCACTAAAGAGTTAAAATGAAGGCTATGTAGTGTCATTGCTCAGTTGGGTTCAGTATTAAGAGTGTAAAAATGCTGAATGGGCAAGGGTCTCTTTTCCAAATCCAGACTGATAAAAAAAACACAAGCTTTAATTCAAACCTCTCGTTTGCCACAGCTGTAAATCAGTTCCACTTGGAAACAGACGAGGCACTGCACGACAACTCTTTCCATTGCACAAGACGCCAACTGCATTTTACTCACACCACTGGAGTTTTCAATCGACAGCTACACAGTCGATTATGTGTTTAACACCAGCAACAGTTGGCTTTAAAATAATAACGCTGCTAATTCCAAATAAACTGAAAGTAAAAGTGCACAACTATGTTTTTTTCTGATAATTATAAGGTCTTATCGTGCCATATAGATTTTCAGTATTTTTCTTTCTTATCTGAGCTACAATCAGGGGATAAGGTTTTACAGATACTTTCATCTCCACAAAAACTTCCTTTTATTCTGTTGAATTCTTATATCCTATTGTCCCAGCTGTGATTTACTTGTATAAATGTTAACTATGTATATTTGAATATCTAAAATGACATTGGAAAATATGAAAATTACAAACTTTATGGCAGGAGGACATTCAGTATGAGTGTAAATTACATATAATGCATTTAGTATCTTTCACAAAGTCTGCCCTTCTTAAGTAAGATGCAGCATGTGATAAATGAATAAATACCATGTTTGTTTTCTCTGTTTAATAGTATTGGTGACAGTGTGTTCAATCTGTTTCCTGTGATCCACACTCTTTTAATTAGATCTTCCATTATTCATTGCATTTTGCTGCAAAAATACAAAACAACACTGTCAACAAACCTGATCTACTGAGTTACTATAAGGCTGCTGTGGTGTTAAATACTGACCCTTCATTGTTTGAATGTTTACGAGTGCACATGAGTTGTCACTTCTGATTGGATAAAAGGAGTGCAGGGACCAAAATCAAAATCTGTATTTATTGCAAAGCACAGACAGACAAAGATAGGCACAGTTCTCTTATTCTGTCAAATATTTTTTTCCTTTGGACTGGGTTTATAAGAAAACAGAACTCTAAGCACAAACAGTTATTGAACAAACAAGAGACATGACATCCTTTTATTGTAAAATGTAGAATACAAAGATGTATTATGCATGTACAAAACCCATTTTTCCAAAAGTCCCTTAACATATTTGTAGTAGTAGTAGTAGTAGAAGAACTTTATTGTCCCCGTGGGGCAATTGGGTTTGCGGCGCAGTCTCAAGGCACTTCATGACAACATATAACAAAAACAATACGATGCATTACAAAACACCAAAAACACATACATACAAATAAAAATACCATTGGGTCTAACCCTGCCAGCTGGACAGATAGACCATTTTAAAGACTATATAACATATTATAAATACACATGTAAATGCAGGTCTATTATGTTGTTATAAAGTCTAATCATGTGGAACAAGTGCATCCCACACACAGCAGACTTCCGTTCAACATGTTGGACCTTTTCCCTTTTTATTAGATTTTGTTTGGATTATTCCCTAAAAAAACTTCTAGTCATTAAACTTTTGGTTCTGCTTCTGCTTCTGTGTAAATTTACCTAAAACCCCAGAGAAAAGGAGAAAGCCATTATAGATGACCTCACGTTGACGCTAACCAGAACCAACCCATGTGTTCGCTCATGTGACTTTTTTCCTCTTTCAGTTTGTGGGAGCAGACACTCACTGCTGATATGTCGGCTGGTGCCTTGCCAAAGTCCTGGGAGCAGCAAAGGGCAGTGGGGGCTGGGTTACCCCCGCTCTCCGATCCCATCCACACCCAAATGTAGTCTGTGTCTGTACCCTGACTGCAGGCCGGAGAGAAGCAGCACAAACCGGTGTGAGCCAGCGCAGCATCACCCCCCCCCCCTCCTCTCACCACTTCCTCCATATGTTCCTTCACACTCATATCAGCGTTACTGAACTTGTGAGGGGCGGGCTGTGTTTGTTGTACTCTCCATTGTCAGAAAACATGACCTCTGACCTACTGCAGACGATTAGGTGACTTGTAGTTTATTTTATTTGTTTTGAAGATGCAATTTTCTGGCGTCAACTTTCCTTTTTATCCAAACAGAAGCGACAACTCAGCAAAAAGGATGCATTCAAACAACAGTATTGTAGGATATTTCATAACTTCATTAGGTTTGTTATCAAATGACTTTATTGGATAAACTACTTTGAGCTACTGTTATTCATTATTTCACCAATAAGAAAATGCACAGATTTACAGAAAGTTCAACAAGTACTTAACTTAGTTCTCCTTTAAATGGGGAGTATGTGATTTATGCATGTGAGAAAAAGAACTGTAAATTCACCAAATAGCACATAGCACATTGTAACGGGAATCATCTGTTAAAAGGATTTTAATAGATACGAATGTTAGGTCATGAACAGAAGCTTTGGACAATCTCAGCTTGCTTCCAGAAAAAAGAGCGCTCCCATTGGTCGAGAAATTTTCCAAACAAATTCATCTGAAATCTAAAGCTTAAGTCAACTTTCAAAAGTCATGTTATTCAAGTAAACTGCTGACTTTTGTATATTTAGCACAAATACACCTATGTCTACTTTTCTCATTAGCTCCAGTCTGAAGTCTTATAATAACCCTGGGTCATAGGATTTTTCTCACGATGGAAACTAGTGTTTAAATAGAAACAATGAATCTTAATGGCACTGAAATCTAATTGGAGCAGCGTGTGAGAACGTGTTTCTTTGGTTTACAAGTCTTTTTCCTGTTGTTTTAGGAGCTGGTCTGTTTCCCAGTTTCTCTTAAGTTCCCATTCATTCAAGGACAAGTTGTTTTTTTCTTTATACTGTTCCATGAGCGCAGGACTTCCTGAAGTGGGTCCAAATCTCACACTTTTTAATGTTAAATCCACTGAGGTCTAACAAAACAAGAATAAGTGAAGTATTTTAGCCATTAACACAAGTCTATGAGAAAAGCTAAGTATGTTTTTAAGCACAGTTGAGTGAAGGGGGTGGGTCTCTAATGTAAAAATCACATGTTCAGAGCCGAGAAACACAGGAAACTGTTCTCTCCTTTCACCATGTGCTCTGTGCTTGTGTGTATTGTTCTGCAGCGACATGTGCAGCTGACGGCTCCAACTCAACACAACAAACAAACGCTGACTGATGTTCCACCATTGCAGTAAAAGATAGAGCTGCAAAACAGAGTTTAAATTCAACTTAGTATTTGCATTCTTCATTAAAATAAGCTTCTAGTCGGGTCTATTATTTAGATATGTTTAATTCCTCGGGCTTATTCAGGCCTTTTGTAAAATATGGATGCTTTTTTTCTCAGTAGCTCGACTGTAAATAAGCTACTGCTCCCAATTACTTTTACAATTCCTTCTCAACAGGCAAATGCACGGATAGTTATAAAAACATAACTGTGCACCATTTTCAATACTAAATTCTGAACTACATTTGTACATTTGCTTCTTCATTTGAGAAGTTTCAAGTGAGGGTTTTGTAGGAGCTTCAACAATCAAGTAAAATGTGCAAAAGATAAATCACGATAAATACTTATAAACATCAGTCTGTTTACAAAAAACTTTAGAAAAAAAGGTTAATGTTTGAGGCAGACCAAATGAACATCTCTGGGCCACGACTGGAATAAATGAGTTAAAGTAACGTATCATTTCATTTATTACTGTTCAAATCTTCAAATGTGTGTTTCTAATAATGTTTCTAATAAATGTATTTGTGGGATTTTAAGTAGTAACTTAATACTTAGTTACTTTGTTGATCTTACTCTGTTACTCTTCCTCTAATTGACCCTTTGTTTCTAATTAATAAAATGGAGAGCAGCTCCTCTGTAGACCCTGTCCTGCACTTTTCACTGCGACCTTTCACCCAGTAGTTGTAGCAAAGCGTTCTCTTCATAAACAAACCATCTGCCCCTCGTTTGGGTCCCGCTCTGGTGCCGCAGGTGTTGCACTGTGACTGCCAGTACCAGTGTGGCTCAGCTATTCACGGCTCAACAAGTAAACGCTCACAATAACCCAACTGCCCTGCTGTTTTTAGTCTGCTCAAGTCCTGAGTGTCATCTTCTGTCCCTTAACTGCGAGAATTCATCTTTCTGCATCATTTCAAAACTGTCCTGTTGTAATGTGTTGATAATCAGGAGACAGGGACTTTGATTTATTTAACAAGTCCAGAGTAATGGATATGAAAAAACAAAATGTGAACTTTTATTATGGCCATGTCCACAGAAGATCACTTTATATTATAATAATATAAATAATATTTCAGCATCTACACATTGTTTATTCATTAATTCATTATCAATTACTATTGTTTGATTGTATGTAGTTATTAAATTGATTAGTTGCTACTTATATATACCCTTCCCTAAGGAAACCTGATTAAAAAGACTCACACCTTACATCTTAACTTACTTCTCCTTTACATGTAGAGTATGTGATTTATGCCACTTATTAATGTCCTCTACCCACTCACTGACAGCACACACATGGTCAGTTTGCTGCCATTTCCCAAAAAGCATCTGGTTTATACAAGATTTATGGCCCTTTTATTTATTGATAATATATTGTGGTCTGTTGTTAAAAATATATTATCATATCTATGTTTTTTACAAACAGTACAATGGTCTATAAACCTTAATATTATAAATGCTAATAATAAAATCAATAAAAAGAAGAATCCCATATACATCAAAATAAAGATTTAAACACCGAACCTTTTCTCAGGATGAATTTCTGCCTTTACTGCTTTTTTCTTAAGTTTGTATGGTTTATAATGACACTGCAGTTATTGTAAATAGACTCCCACTTTACAGAAGTGAGAAAGTTGCTTTCATTTTTGCAAAGTTCTAACATCATCTTTGCCTTTTAAATGCATCCTGTGTGCATTGTTCAGGTGCACTGTGGTTTAAAGAGCCACAAGGCGTCCCCGTCAAACACGTTTGAAGCGTTTGAAACTAGGCCGAAGCTCAGACTGTTGTTGTTTAAAAAAGAAAAAAAGGTGTGTTTGTGTTTCATCGGGCCATTTAAACTCTGCGGTCACAGTTAAAGCCCATGTGATGACGCCACAGACACACAGTTATGTCTCTGTTCTGATTGGTTGAAGACACAGTTGCTAAATGCTCTTGACAACAGCGGAGCCAGTGAGAGAGCGAAGTGGGCGTGGCCTGTGGTTCCTTGCTCAGACTGAGCCCAGAGACAAACACAGTGGGTGAGTTTTACTTCCTCTTTTGTCATTGAGCTTCATGCAAACACAGATCCAGTGTATTCTGCTCTTGATTAAAATCTTGTAAAAAACATTAGCCTGAAAAAAAGACACGAGGCAACAAAGTCCAAGTATAACAGGTTTTACCTTTTCAATAATCAACTGAGTTTGCAGTGACGGTTACTAACGCAGTAACAGAAAGTACTGTTGCTAACATTTACTTATATGTGGCTGCTGCTTGTTTTCACGTTTGCAGACACTGTATTTGCTGAGGGCTTTCTTCTGATTAGATAAAAGCTGATGGCAGAACAGAAAAATGTGTATTCTCTGTTTGATGCACAACAGACATGTCTTTAACAATGATGTCTTTTTAAAAATACAGCTATTTAACTTGCTTCTCCTATAAGCCATGAACTACACATTCAAACAGACATAAGGAAAAAATTGAAATAAAGATCTCTGTCAGCACATGCTTTGTAAACACGCAACAACAGAAAGGCCTCAGGACGAAATGAAAAGTAAAGACCTTCTGGCAACTGAGAGAAAAGAACAAACAGCTGGAAATGTCTTGAAGTGTTGATTATTTAGAACAGGATATGCAAAAGGCATATTTGCAATGGCCCAGATGAGATTATTTGGAAAATATTTTATGCTTCTTTACTTATGCTTTCTATAATAATGGGAATTTTTCTCTTCAAAATCCCATCTGGGTCAGCTGTGAGTGGCGTTTAAGCCTCTTTTTTGCTGCATCGGTTTAAAAGAAGACCGCTGTTTGGTGTTCTTTTTGCTGTTGTTCATCTGTGGAGGCACAGCTAAAATCCAGTCTACTGATGTTAATGCATAAGGTAATAGTCATGAGCATAGAATCCACCGAGTAAGCTCTGGTGCTTTGATTGCCCCATGTCCAAAATCTAAGTGTATGATGAAAACTATTCTTTACAGAGACATGTCTTATAGCCTGGAATATACTTCCGTCCAATGTTAGACAGATTAAAAACCTTTTATTCAGGAAATAAAACATAGACTACAGACATAGATTTTAAATTGTTGACCATCTCTTGGAAGCTAATAGGGCTCCAAATAAAGAATAAAGAACAAAGAGCAGAATCTAGAATGGCATATTTAAACAAGTTCTTAACAAACGTAAAAAATGAACACATATGAAAAAGTGCTCAGTAAAATCAATATGACAAAGCACATGGTTAAAAGTAAAAGTAAAAACGAATGCATTGTCTTAGACAGACACCATTTGTATTTTTATATTTATTGCAACAATTACACTTAATGTGCCATTGAGTTATAATGTTAAATGCATGATTTTATGTGTGTAACTCTTATTGAAGTTTACTTAATGTCTGAGTAAATATGAAGCAAATTTAAAGCAACATTTCAAATGCCACAAAAAGGGGCCTTTTAGAGACTCCAAGTTTGTAGATTTAGCAAAAACATTTTCAATTTTAACAACGAGATGTCCCATTTATGTTTGACCGGTCGCATCCTTTTCATCCTGTTACAGCCTCCTTTTCTGGGAGAAAAACAGGACTTCACTTTACAAACACCTCATGCTTACACTGCACTTTTTAGGACAAAGTAAGACAAAATCCCCAAAATAAAGTGGTGTAAATAAAAAGGGGCTCATGAGTTCACTGCATATTTCATCGAACTCACTGTCTTTTTTAATTTTCAGTTTGCAGTGATGTGCTTTGTTAGCACTTGTCAGCATTAAACATTTAACACATGACCTGTTTTTAGACTGACTTATAATGAGGTCAAATGTAGGCTCACAATGATTGACAACCAGCACTAAAGAGGTCAAAGGTCAGAGCTGAATCTTGTGCTGCAGGCTGGTTTTAAAAAGCAACATTTTCTTGTTTGCAGCTTGTACTCACAAATAAGTTTCTACAGGTTGAATTTAGGTTACTCCTGGACTCATTTATTTTGCACATCTGGAAAATAATTGCGTGTGTTTTGCAAAGTGTTTTACGGCCAAACCTCGGTCCAAACAAGTGAAAACATGTCGGAGGAACGCCCTCAGTAAGTAGGATTTATTCACACATGGCACACGCTCATCTTCCATATGTTCCTGCAGTAAAACCGAGCCTGGAGCCTCACACAGCTGCTGCTGCTGCTGCTGCTGCTGCTGCTGCTGCTGCTGCTGCACACAGGAGGAAGTGTGCGCCTGGTATTGGCTCTGGTCTCGCCTTGTTTCTGTGTGAGCCGCTGCACAGAATCAATGTAACGGAATGTAACATGATATCTAAACGCAAAAATGTATCACACATGCTTCATATGTGCAGCAGTATTGTTATTCTAGTTTACACCGTGTCGGATGCAAAGAAAGAGGTCACTTTGACACTTTGACACTTTGGTTTGGGCAGAAACCTGAGGATAATGACATCCATCTTTTTAGAAGTTTTGTATGGGAAACAGTTTACAAACTTTCTTTTAGCTTGTTTCTTATTTTTAAATCTAGGAAATTTTATTGAAAAGGGGCTAGTGTTATGGAAACAATTAGTCTATTAGCTGAACCTTTTTTTTTTAAGGGTAGAGTTCTGAGATAAAAGTCAGAATTCTGACTTTCCTCTTCCGTACATAAGGCTTGATAAGGTGCACAACATAAGAATAGGTAGAAAGGTTTGGAGAGAGTTGGTAGAGCGACACATGTGTAGTAAGATGGATGCTATACTAAACAACATGGACCAGCCTCTACATGCACTTATCCTGAATGAAGGAAGGAAGGACACCATGACCTTTTCTTCATTTTTGTGTTTTCACTGTAAAAGTCACAATATAAACCACTTTCTCTGCAGAAGAAGGTGTTTTGACTGATTTGGTATTTTTGGTTATTTTAAGGATAATGTTGCTCTATTAAACACACATTGTTTAGTCTCTTCACTCTTTTTAATCAGAGTACAGTTAAGATAAGCATTTACTGTCTCACTCAGGCACGATTAGTTTTGTGACAAATACAAACATGAATAATCTTCACAGAAAAGCTCACAGTGAATAATGATAAAAACACAACCAAAGAGCAGGCAACAAATGGAAGACTGACAGAAATACTGGCACCGCTTTGCAAAACGTGGCCCTTTATTACAGATTTAGAAAGAGGTGTGATTATTTATCAAATTAAATCAATATAAATTATTAATAAATCAAACTTTATTTATGTAACACCTTTCAACAACCGAAGTTGACTAAAGAAATTAACAACATTAAAAACTAATAAATAATACAAAAAGGTAATGCAGAAAAAAAGGAGAGAGAGAGAAAGGCTGCTTGCCAAACTTTGAACCTACACATACCTGTATTTGTTCCGCCTCATTTCTTCAAGGTCACTCAAATTTCCAGAGTGAGCTCACCGTACGTTACAACCCGGTTCTGTTTTTCTAATCTGTTACAAGAGCTTATTATTGACTTACAAATATAAATATAAATCTGCCTTTAATGTCATGTTTTTGGACGATTTAACCCTTCATAAGTGAGCCCTTTATTCTAAAGCTGCACTAAAATATACAATGATTTACTTGAAAGAAAAAATGAATGCATGAATTTATTGTGCAACCAAGCTGCATTTGTGTAAACAAGGTAATAATAATGTTTAAGGAGCATTTAAAAACATGTATCCTTTGTCCTCTGCAGGTGAACAGTCTGTTTTTGTACTTAAGCCTGTTATCCTGAAGTCAATCTGTCTCTTTGGTTTGGCAGCTCGGGCTGAATTCAGATCAGATATGACGCACAATAGTCCCTCTGTGTTGATGGCATTCCTCTGCATCTTTGGTTTCAGTGACAGGTAGTCCTCGCTGCTACAGGTCCAACGTTAAGGTCACAGAGCCAATCTTCCATTCAACCAGATTAAAACATGTGCAGGACAAACAGACAGCCACAAAATAAAATAAGGGTTAAATAGCTGTATATTCAAACAACAGTCACAATTATGACTTTGCAATAGCATTATGGAGGTTTGTTAGCACAGTTATTTTTATTGAACATACTTTTAGATAAATAATAATCTCTATTACTGAAATAATCCCTGCACACACTGACAGAAAGTAACTCTAGTTTAATAAATCTTTCCCATGAACTTCACACTTTTGCAAAATAACTTAATTAAGAGGATTTATATTCATGTTTCTCCATACTTCTATAGTTTCTTCAGGCTTCCTCTCACGTTTTTCTTCTCATTCCTCGGCTGTCTATCATTGCTCTTGTGTTGCGTGCCTTAAGACGTGTTACGTAACCGCAGGAGTTGTTTTGTTCTCTGACACTGCCAGTTTATGGAGTTTGCTTTTTGGACAAGAACTGCCATTATGAAAATGTATTAACATTTAACAACTCTCTATGACATTTGTATACAAAGGATTTAAAGCCAGAAAGAAATGGTTCTGTTTAAGTTAACCTTTGTGGTGTTTTACAGTCATATGCTCTAAAGTGACCTGCCTTTATGACCAAGAAAATAAGATAAGAGTTAAAACTGAATCAAAAAAAATATACAATAACCAGCACTATATACATCAGATAAATACTGTTTTGTCCCTTTGAGCACAATTCCGTTTGTTACAGTGTCAATCTTGCTTCTATGGCTTTACCTGGCATTACCTTTAAAGGAGATGCATTCATTTTGTCCAAACAAATCCAGACTTAAAAAAAAATGACAAGCCAAGACCCGCCTTAATAGGCATAGGCCTTTATTTTATTAAAATCCAATGAGTAATTCTCAGTCTCACACCAACAAGCTCATTATTAGAATGTGCTCAGAGTGGGTTTATTAATGGAAAGGATGTTTAATGTTGGGGTAACTCTACAAAAATCTTTAAAATGTTTTTTTTTTTTGGCATGCATCAAGAAAAGGTGGTCTGTTTATTTTTAGAAAAAAATGACAACAATATGGTTAAACTAGCCTGACCATCCATACACATTCCTTTTGTGAAGGGAAATGGGTCTAGAATCCCTTCCCTTCACAGCATTTTCCAGTTGGTACAAAACAGATCAAAAAATGTGAACTGTAAAACGTCTCTTTGTACATTTCTTTGTTTTCCTGAATGGGTCTATGTTTATTTAATTACAGATGAAATGTAGTCAGTGTCTTTAGATACTTCCTCATGGAAATCTAAGACTAAGAAAGAATTAAAATGTCAGGTCAGGCTAGGATTAAATGTAACATAAAGTGAATTTTGACTGGACTAAAAATGAGAAACTCTTTTTCCTTAATGAACATCATGAGTCTCCTTGTGGCTTGTTGTTAATTGAATCTGACTCAATAATGATCACTTAAACTTGTGCTGGGCGCTCCACTTCCCCAGTGTTGTGTGTTATTGTGACCTGGGCTGGGATTAAATCAGCTGAGTGGCCTTTTGTCTGTCCCGCTGGGGTTTTGGCAGCAGTGAGGACAGAGAGACGAGGAGGAGGGGGGGGAAAGGGGCCTGTTGTGTCCCATGTGTTTGCGGTGGACTGTGTCAGGGGCTACTTTGGGAATGGACTGTGTTTTTCCCAGCTCTGTTTCCAACAAAAGACTCCCCACTAGTTTCGGTTTCCCTTCAGAAGCAGGCTCTGGACACGGTGACAGCTGCACGTCTTTACCAGAGCTGAACTACGAGCAAACACGTGTGTGGAGTTTATTCACCTTTAGCACATTTTAAAAGAAGAAGTAAGTGAGGTTTTGATGCAATAAAAGATCGAACCGCTCTGTATTTAAATAACACTGTTTGTCCCAGTTCCTCAGCATCAAAACAATCAGAAAAAACATTTTATATTTATCCAGTCAAAACTGAGAACTCAGGTAGGTTAGGTTAAGCTTAACTAACCCAAATAGGGTGCAAAAAAACACAATATAAATGCACTCTATTTATCATTTTTTAACTTGAAGCACCCTGGCATGCTACAAAAGTCATAGATAGACCTAGATATGAAAGAAACTATGGACAGATCTGTTATCTAGCATTACTTTAAGTTATAAATAAACAACAGAGTTATTTCGACAACATTTGCTTTGGAGTTGTCTTGGGATCTTGTGTTATTTTGTTTATTATTTCTTGTTTTTTCTCCTATCCTCACATGTCCTCTCTGGGGCTCCGTACTACATGTATAACGGACATACAGAGATATTGAATTGTTTCTCTCTTAGTTATTACAGAATTAAAATAAAAATGAGTAATATAACATCAAAATAAAAGACACAATCTACTACATAAATTGAAATCAGTGGCAGCAGTTGTTGAGTAATATAAATGCTACACAGACACGTTATCTCCACTGGCAGTTTTACAAAAGTAAGTAACAAACTGATCATTTCTAACTTGTATCTTGTTAGAAATGGATTAATGTTTGCAAACAGGAAATTAAAAGAAAGTCAGAAAGTGTTTAAAATGGGTCTGTGCTATTATCATTTAAACAAAATATCGACCACAAAAAAATGTCCAGTAACTTACTCTCAACCAGCTGCCATTAAATTCTTGTCTATGACAGCTCCAATGAAGTTGACTAATATGACTGACTCACTTCTCTTTTAGAGTAATATACCTGACTAACAATCAGTGCAGGTAATTGTATTACTGTAACACTCCCAACATTTCCACTTGTTGCATTAGTGTTGATGAAACTGGAGTGTAACACTGCCGACAGGATTCAGGGGAAGTCCACTAAACGCAGTGCAATACTGTTGCAATATTCTGGCACTTACTCACATGTGAAAAACCCAACCTCACTGAAGCGTCTTAATGAGGTTCAGTAAAGGCCTGTTGTAGTGGAGTCCTGGGTAAATATAACTTTAGAAAATGTTGGTGTGTAAATAATGTTATGTCTACTCAGTTTCTCATGTGATAGTTACAGGATGGCTTACATTACACTGAGGAAAGGCATTACCTTGTAATGTTGACACATCGTTAACTTATAAAGCTCACATGAAGAGGAAAAAGGAGGACAACTTTTTTTGGGGGGAGACTGTTTAGGTCCAAATACAAACGGTCTGTCAGACAAATTGTCTTTATCTCACAAATACAACCATACTCCTGAATAATATGATAGCATTTGTATGAGAGTTGAATCTGTAAGTGTGGATGTATACATGTGCAAGTGTAAGTAAGAGTGTATGAAAGTATTCACTCACAGGGAAAAGGCCACAATTATGTTGAACTGAAATCCAGATGAGGGTGATAAGATGATGGTTGAGGGTGATAAGATGATGGTTGAGGATGATAAGATGATGGATGAGGATGATAAGATGATGGATGAGGGTGATAAGATGATGGTTGAGGATGATAAGATGATGGTTGAGGGTGATAAGATGATGGATGAGGATGATAAGATGATGGATGAGGGTGATAAGATGATGGTTGAGGATGATAAGATGATGGAGAAGTTTGGTTAATGTGGCCTTGCTCCCGGACCTAAGTTGACACATAATCTTTATTAGTTGTATTTGTATTAGATCATGACCATGTGTGAGAAAAAGGTTGCATTTTGACCTCTATTTGTTTTCCTTCTGTAGCGTAATACTCTTTAATTTGCTGGATGTTTTTTTTTGGCACTAATAAAGCTGCCAGCCTATAACTTCTTAACATTGCTATCTTAAATAACCTTTACATTCAACCGCCATGAGATGCCTTCAAACATGCATTTGTTGAGTTAGCTGATGTTAAGTTTGGGTTTTAAGATGGGGAGCCCGTCTTAAAGCCACAGCACTCAGAGAAAGTTATTCTTTATGTTTCATTTTTGGGGATCCATCCTCATAATATTTCAAGATAAAATAGTATATCTTCAATGTGAAAGTTTTTAGTCGTGTTTGATTCTGTTTATGATTCCCATAGACAACAAAGGCTGAGCTTTAAATTAGTTCAATAAACAAAAACAGTATGCAATAAACTGAATTAAAAAACTTATTATGGACCAGTTATTACAAATGAACAATCGCTTACTGTATTTACTGGGTTGATGGTCACTTTAAATCTTACATCAATCAAGACACAAGGCGTTATTTGCTTTAAAAACAAAGAAAATAATGAAAGAATTTTGCTGAAGTTGGAAGTTACTAAGAGAAAACTAGATTAACTCCAAAATACATTACAGCAGTCAAACAATGTGTCAGGCACATTTTTCCATAAATACATAATTATTCAGAAATGTCATAAAAGGGACACTGACAGTGAACACAATAAACTCCTTTGAGAAACGGGGAATATTACCTTGTTTTAACATGTATTTCACTAAGTCATCATTTCACACATATAAATTACAGATCCCACGTCAGTTTGAAGTGTCTGAGTCTGAGTTAACCTGTTTGTCAAAGTTAAAAGGTGAGTTTCTTCAATGTTAGGTCATGTCTTTGTCATTTGTCAGAAGAGATGTAACAGGTCAAAAACAAGAGCAACTGTTTGTTCGTACAGCACTGAGATCACTGCAGAACAATGTATTTCACAGCTGACAGACAGTGCAACCGGTTTGATGTCTCATGACCCAGCCATCCTCCTTGTGTTTTTGTCAAGCTCCCTCTTTCAACCAACACCTGGGCTTTAAAAGCAGGCACTTTGCCAAGAGAAGGTGAAAAACAACTCGGACCGGTCTCAGATTTCCCTCAGTTGAAAAACAACCCAGGTGAGAGATAGCTGCTCGTGCACAGCCTCACATTCACAGCCGACTGAGACTGAAGGCTGTTTTGTTGGGTCGTCGCCTCGGGACCAGCGGGACTTCCTCTGAATTAGCACCCGATGGGAGGCTCAGAGGAAAAGGTGCTGTTGTCCTGTGGTTAACCTCACAATCGTCTGAAAACAGGCCGTATTTCCACAAAGTCACATCCACTCGCAAGAAGTCTGCCCTGTGAGATCAGTGGGCGAGAGAAAAAACTAAAGTAGAACAGGCTCTAAAAGATACAGGCGCAAAGATCAGCATGTGCCAAATCCAATAAAGCTGTTCTATTATAATATAGCGCACATTCACTATCCACTGACAATGTTTTGTCTTCTGCCACGTCATTAATATTGAGTATGATGACTCACTCAAGAAAAGCTAATTAAAAAAGAACCACAGTCATTACTGTTGTTGCTGGACAAAAGGGACTAAATAGAATTATGTCATATTTACATTTTAAAAACGAGTCTTACTAAGGATGAGGCTTGGTCTTGAGACTGGTCTTAGGGACACTTACTTTGGTCACAGTCTTGTTTTGGACTCAAACTTTCAGACATAAATGACTCTGATTCTGAATTAACACAAACCAGGAACACAACTGGTATTTTACATACATCGCTCAAATCATTCAGTTATCTTCTCTGTGTCCTTTACTAAACATAAACCACACGTGAGTTAAGGGCCTTTAACACAACAGCTAAACGCAAATGTACAGGGTCAGGTTGTTGAAAATACTGTAGTATTCTGCTACACCAGTAGGCCTCCGTGGCAGTCAGTCTCTTTTTAATCCTGGGGTTTTCTGGAGCAGCACTGCTAAAAAAAAGAATCTGTATGGATTATTTATACAGTATATCTAATGCTAACAATATATTATCAGAACGCATGTTTTCAAAGCACATTTCCACTTCAGTATTACTCTTAAGTGAGTAAACGGTCCTCTTGAACAAACAACCAAACCAACAGAATATTTGTTTTTTGGGGGAAAAGCGTTCTGACCTCTGACTGGACTTTATGTTTGGATCTCATAACTGTTCCCTGGGATCTCTTCCAATTGATCATACACTGGTCTTGGTCTTGACTTGGTCTCAGTCCCTTGGTCTTGTCCTTGTAGAGGGAGAGTACTTAACTATATTTGTGTTGATGCAAATGATTAACTTATATCGTCACATTTATAGCTAAATAGATTGGAGTGGGCCACTCAGGTAGGTTAAAGACATTTTCCCTTTGACTTTTTAATGCTAGTTACAAAAGCAAATCAACCAACAAACAAATGAGCTAGCACTGGCAGAGTTTACTTTTGTTACTCGGCTGCACACTGTGAGAGACAATGGTTGGACTAAAATGTTTTCCAAATTTAGTCCGACTAAGGAATTATTATGATGTCCAGGTGATTGTAGCAAAAGTCTATTTTCTTCAAGGTTTCTCACGTTCAACATCGTTCTCTGTTTTTTTCATCTGTAACTTTTCTGCAGCATTCCTCAAAAACAAGTCTCCAGGCTGCACGCACCTCTGACACTGTATCCTCTCTGGGGAAAAAGAACTGAACAAAACACAGCACTCCCTCATCGTGCCATCGTGACATCACCACGTCACACCCCCTTCCCTCTCATTCAACACTGAGCCTTCACAGATAAACAGATTGAGAGCTAGACAACAGCAAAAGCAACAAAAGCAACAGAAATCATGCTCTTTTAACTTAAGCACGCACTAGTTTTAGTTGATCATCAGTGTTCGTGCTTGAACCTTGTTTTTATTGTTAGCTCTGACATGGTTTGGATGTACCTATAACATGTAAATATATGCAAAATGACTCTATGTACCTTTCATTATGCTTCAACAAAAACAAATAAAAAGGTCTTAAGGTGTATTTACACTTTCATTAGAAAGACAAGAGAAACTTTGATACCTCCAACACTAATCTTAGTAAACATGTCACTTTGAGAAACTTAAAGAAACTTTGAGAAACTTAAAGAAAGTTGCTTTGAATGTATTTAGATCATTCATATTATTTAAATTTTGACCATAACCTAAAATGTTAATGTTAATGTTAATAGCAGTTCAAAATTAGATAATGCTTTGAAACACTGTTGGAAAACCACTTATTATCTAGGCCCCAGCTGCTTTAATAAGCATGAGTTTATTTGCAAAATGACATTAACGGCTCCTCATAGACGCAGGATACGACACAATCAAATCCCTGTCTCACAGCCAGAAGGTCATATGATCAATCCCCACCCTGGTCTCTCTGTGTGCTACTGCATCTCTCTCTAATCCACTCAGGTCCAGTCTCTTTATGGCTACATTATTACAATCATCCGAGATTATGCAATTTCACTGAAATTATATATAGGTAAATATTTTACAAGTTTATACTGTGTTAATGAGAAATTAAGTCATGAGGCATGTTAAAACCACAGTGTAATTTTATTTCTAAACCTGCTGACTCCAGTTTTATCTTATCTCTGTGTCACCAGCGTGTACAACAGTAAATACTTTTAGCTTCACTTTTCAGACACTCACTCTCTGCAGATCTCCCTAATATCATTGCAGCACCCAGCCTTCAGTGATTAAAGGCTAGATAAGATAAATATAGTTTGCTTCTTAACGGGATTTTATGCACAAAACCGACAAAGATACCCTCAGCACTTGGGACACTGTAAATCCAGCTGAAGCTAAAGCTAAAGTGGTTACAGCAGCAGAAATCTGTTACAAAACATCCAAATTTTAGTCCTAGTGTTTTCCTGGAACATTGCTCTAATAATATATTAAGCTTAATATATAAGTTTCTGAACCTCAAAACAGTATTTTGCCATTATTGTTCTACTCAATGTATGTTCAAGCAGCCAATAACAACTTAGAATATCACCGTTTACAGTTCTCTAACAAAAACAAAGCAATTTGTTAAGTTTGCAATGTTGTGGTTTGAAAGAACTGTCCTTAAATGTGGAGATTGTCTGTCATCCAGGTCATAATACAGACATAGACTAATAACCTGACTCTGATAGAACCTCTCTACAGAACGTAGTCTACTACATCGTTGAAAACTCTTACTAAAACTAAAAACTAAAAGAGTTTTGTTCTTAACCATAAAACGGTCGCTACATCTTTAACCCTGAAACAATCCCAGACCCGTCAGCTACCACCTCATTGGACACAACGCACCGGTGAGGCCAGGGCTTGGATGCAAATACTTTTCATGGACCAGTTCGAGATGGATTTTCATGAGTTGAGCAATCTGGCAAAAATCCAGCTACAGTGCAGGTATAATCTCAAAATTTTTAGTGCTTCTGTAAAAACAACCTCCAAAGCTCTGTAATGAATAGGAAATGTGGGAGAATAAAGAATAACATTTGTCAGGGAGAAAGCAAAACTCACAAAATACGCACAAATGCAAACATTTTGGAGACACTTTTTCCACAACAACAGAGAAAAACCATGCGTAATCTCTTATACCAACAGATGAAATTAGTTTCATGTATTTATTGCCAAAGAATAACCTTTTGTTTCCAGTTATGACACAATTGACAACATTTTTTTTCTTGTTTTGACCTAAATCAAAGGATGATCCACTCTTCTTCCCATCAGCCTTCAATGTTTCCCTCGTATGCAGTCATAACATGTCACATATGTTCCACATTAAAGACAGTACAAACTCATCTGGCATCCATTTGAGTTGTTTTGTTCGTGTGAAGCGCCCACTAAATCTCAGTGTCCCATTAGCAAAGTGACAGTTGTGTCATTGGCCTTTTGCTTGAAGCTTGGATGAATAGTTTTGAATCTGGCTTCATATAAATATTAGAAACAAATGCTCAGGATGTCCCATAGTTATTATTCACTTCTTTTCAGTTTTGCACTTCAGAGATGGTCCTTAAGCAGCCGTCTTTATCTCGCGGCTGGTCGTCATAGAGTCCAGAGTCCCTTTCTGCTCCAAAGGAGGCTCATTTGAATAAAAATAAAGATGTAGCTTATTGTACACATTACTGTGATGGGGCAGGGGCATGTCTGTGTTTGTTCTGTCAATTGCAGCAAGCTACTGTCTTTGTGCAAACAGTTGGAATAAAAATCTTAATTACGACATCTTTTCTCGTAATTACCAGATAAGTTGTTTTCTTTTCATTTTAGATATTTTTGTGCTTTCATATGAATGCACCTCTGAACAAGTGTCCTATGTAAAAAATATATATATATAGTACACAATTTCATACCACTAATGCACTGTAAAATCAGATCAAGTATCAGAACAGTGTACACAATTGTAAGGTTCAGAATTTTAATTTTATGTTTTAACCCAATCCTCAGGAAAAAAACTTTACACTTTGGTATATGATGAACTTTCAGAAGCAAGAACTATTTTATATAGTAAAAGAGTAAAATTATATTTCTCATCTGAACATCCTGTCATCTTTGGCTGAGCAGATGTGGGTAGACTTCCTCTTGTCACGAGAAGCTGTGGTTGCAGAAGGGAACAAACTGTTCGGCTCACAGGGCTTTTACTTTCACAATCTGACATTTAACAGCCAGTGACTTCAGTCAGTCAGGGGCTACATGCACAAGTGCACACCTAAACATGCTGATTAGAACACAGCGAAGTGAGCCATAATGTTTTTATCCAAGGTTTTATCCTACTTCCTCCATCAACAAACTGTTTGGATTTCACACACCAGTCAACTTTATTAGTCTGCACGGTTCACTTTATGACCTGTAAAGCTGCTGTGCCTTTTAAAGTAACAGAGATAGTGCACATGAAAACAAAGTCAGAAAGAAGGGCTTAGGATTTTTGACATTAAGAGTTATGCAGCATTTACATTACAGGTAGTTCATTTAACATTGAAGAGATGGAAACGTACTGTTTGTTTGAGTGCCCCAGGGGTCTACACTGGGCCCAATTTATTTAAATATTAAATAGTGCATAGAAATCTTTTTTATTCAAAACCATTAATGTAGAATGTAAACCATGTTAGAACAATGCATATTAGCACTGTTTGAATGATAGAAAATGAACCAGTGTCATTAATAATGAGACACTATACTATGAGATAATGTGAAAACAACCTTTATTCTCAACAACCAGTTTATCCCAGCGACATGACTTTGTGGTTTATAAAACACTTAGGAGGAAAGAGATTATTTTCATTCTACAAAAACTCTTTATGTGGAAGTTAATCCCATTATGAGCCCAGCAGCAGCACGTCACAGCAGTTCACAGTGAGTCCCTAAACTGGACTGGACAGTTTGGAGGGGCTCAACTGCACGTACTCACATAAATACTGAGTCATTACTTCACCTCCCTTTCACCTCCCAGTCCCAGCTCATCTCCCCTGAGCCAATGAGAAAGACGAAAAACACCATTGTACCCCGGCCTCCTGCAGTTTTACTCTCACCATGTCAGGAAAACAGACAGACGGCAGAAATGTATCTTTAAGAAAGGAAAGGTAGATAACAGAAGAAAACACAGGCTCCGGACGTGACTTGTTACTAACATTGTTCTGCTGATGGACTTTAGTTTACCTCCAGTGTGTCGGATGTTGTTATTGTCATTGGCAAATGAAGTGGAAATGCTAAAAAACACATTTCATTTATATGTTTTTTTGTTTCAAGTTCAAGTCAGGCCATGCAGGCAGGCTACACTCAGGACAAACTTCTGTCAAAGCTATGGCTAACCCCACTCATGGAACTGAATACATTATACTTTAAATTGACATGACTCTACTCTAACTCTGACTAATTATTGTTATGACTTTTTGGCTGTAAAGAACCTTTCATTTATTTGACATATATGTCTAATTTTCACTCCAGAAGTCACATACAAGCCATTTTCCCACGGCTTTAGTTTAGTATATCCATCCTAGACCTCAATCTCTCCTTGTCTCTTTTCGTCTAAATCTGACACTAACACAGCTCTGTTTACATGGGGTGCCTTCCTTCGATTAGTCTGTGTTTACTTACCCATAAAGCTTGACGTCAGCACCCAGGACGGCCCATCTCCCTCAGGGACAACAACAAGCAGAGGAGCTCTGAGAAGTCAACACAAATATAAAAGAGAAAAACTATGTGTCACATAATGTACTGAGCTGATAACAAACTGACCCCCGTGGGACGTTAACAGTAAATGTGATATATGTAATCTGAGATTGATTGATTAGATTGAGGAGGAAATGAAACAGCGTTAGGAGTGTTTTTACTTATGTGATCTGTGTTTGTTGGGTAAGGCATACGAACGGGAATGCTACAGACTTCGACCTAAAACCTTTTTGTTATTTTTGTTTTAGTTGTATAAAACGGTCTACAAAGTCTCAAAACTGAACTAGGGATGTACAATGATTTACACATTTATCCTCAATCACAGTATCACAAAGAACGGCTTTTCAAAACATTATGATATTCCATTTAAAAAACATGATTGCATTAAAAAAAAGCCAATCAGAGCCTTTTCTCAAACTGTAGCAAATAGTTGTCGGTGGAGGTTAGTCTAGACCCTTGAAATTCTTTTATATTGGCATTTCAGTGAAAGTTTACAATGTCATATGATTTCCTTTTAATACACCTGTGCTCAGGATGTACAGAGGTCCCACTGACCAATCAGAGCACACTTGGCTTAAAGAGACTTATGAGCAATGCTACACAGTTTGCTAATTGTATTAAGGCTTGTAAACTGGCCGCCTCACGCCCAAAGTAGCTGAGATTACTTCTTGGAAAGAATAAACAACAGAAAATAAATACGGTTTAAAAAATTCAAAATATGTGGAATCTAGGTTAGTAATTGTAAACAGACATGGGCCTATTGCCAGACCTGCTCATAACTACAATACAAACAATACAAAACAATACAATACAATACAAAACAAAACATTACAAAACAATACAATACAATACAATTTGGTGTTTTTTTGTGTTTAGTGTGAGCTGTAATTGGTTAAAAGATACAAACTCAAAGATGTTGGTTGTAAAGAAAGAAGGGAAATGGTTCAGTACAGGTCATTACATTGTGAAAGGATAAAATGTTTTATAGAATGTATGTTTGATCAAAAAGCTGCAGCATTTAGCTTTTATCTTCTTGAGTAGTTTAATAAAAGGGGATATATTGGAAAATGTATTCTCTTTTTATTGCCACATCACTGACTGAAAAGTACTGTCTGAATAATTTCTTATTTAATCAAAAATGGAGGATATGATACGTGTATATGACGTACTTCTCGCTTAATTTTTTTCATGGTAAATAATAAACATAATCCCTTCTGCTTTTCTGTTGCTGTATTATTGTTCTGCTCTTGTTGGCCCAACATTGACCCTTGACGTCTCGGCCGACCACAGACTGTAGTTTCTCCCTCCCTCTGGGGAATAACACCTCCCCTTTTGGCAGATTAGATCCCTGTAAACAGAGCAGAGCCTAGGACCCAGACTTACACTCACAATACACTTTAGACACTACAGGAAAACATCTGCACAGAGGTCAGCGGTCAGCGACAGCATGTGTTTTCCATATTTTGATTGAACCACTGTGGCGTAGTAATCTTTGTTTTCTGATTTAAAACCATTGCATTTTGTGCCATCATCGGTTGGCTTTGTTTGCTTTACGTTAACAAGCCAAACTATACTTTTTTTTGCAAAACACATAAAATCTTGAGTCTCTGATGTCATACAATGTTTAGTCACTTCTCAAAACTTTATGGAAACACACTTATTTCACATTTTACAACAGCTTTGTCCCATTTTAGATGTGTTAGATCAACACGTCTCTTGAAAAGCTTCTGCCATTTGTGTTATATTCCTGTGATGGTACGGGTATTTCTTTCATTTTTGTTAAACTGTAGTATCCCCACTGTTACATTTAGAATCATATTATATCTATATTCAATATTCACTGACAAAGAGCTCAACTCTGCTCTGTTGCCTTTGACTGCAGCTCACATTTTACCAAAGAAAGTAAAACGTGTGGTAACATTAAAAGTATAGCCTCTCACTGTTGAAGAAATCTCCAAAGACCCACTGCTGTACATTACAGTGCAGCCGTGGACATCTGACACCAGCCAACCACACCCCCTTTTCAGATTCAGAGTATTTATGTACGCCTCGGTTTACGTTCATTGGACACAGTGTTCTTTTGGGCCTGCAAAACAAGATGATTAGGCAATACGTTCAAGTCAAAACGCTCTCGTCTCATCAGCTTAGCCCCGCCATTGTTTTGCTGAAGCAGGGAGTGAGAGCTATGTGTTAATCTTAGGCTCCTTCCAAGAAAAATACATTCCTCAGGGCTGCTTTTATGTTTGTCACATTAAGGAGGAGAGACTTTCTCCCGCCGGGGCCCGCAGCCAACTCCCCCAACCAGACATCCCAGCCACGTGCACCTTTGCATGGGCTGCATAGGCCCAGGGCACGTAACACACACGTGATAGATTTACACATTCAGGCTGATTCAGAAAAATACAAAATCTGGGTTTGCAAATTTTTAAAGAACTAATTTTAAAGGATATTTCCTGGACAGTTCATCACAGCATTTTCTTATTAAAGACTATATAATACACTATATAATGATTTTTCCAACATTTATTAAAAACAAAAAAGTTAAACTACTACGAGTAATATACTGTATTATCAAAGCCAAAACCGAAACCAAAGTTTAGAGCTGACCGTAAACGACAGTAGTTTCAGGACATAGGAGCGTTGGGCTTCAGATTGTCTTCTTAAACATGAACGCGTGAATTCATTGCTAATATTTATCATTGTCTCACTTTACTTTCACTTTATCTATTTGTTTTTCTGCACTGTTTCTCTGTGTGGGCAGCCATAGTGAGCTTAGGCTTATATTTTCAGCAGATATTACTTCATGGCCAAGGCTTATGGAATGTACTGAACATTTTACTCTCCACTATTAAAATACTTAATAAAGCCTCAAAGTATTATAATATATGATGTCTTAAGATTATTCTTATGTTATTTAATGGGTAAATAATTTTCAATAATACAAAAATATCAGACTTTCCATTTAATGGTCATCTAAACTGCAACAGACCCTGTGTTATTGTCTTATTTTTAATTACACAGGGTTTATGTGTAACTATGACCTAAATATACAGCCTTTATTTTACATTTGTTCTCTGAAACAGCAGCAGTAACCACACTTTCACACACAAAAGTGTCTCATAATGACAAATGCAAGAATCCACTGCACATTTGACAACACTGAGAGAATCTTAGAGGTCGGTCAAAAGAGACAGAAATTTACAAAAAAAAAGGTTTTTTAAATACTAGATTTTTAAATTCTTTGTAGTTATATACTTTCCACAAACCACAATAATATTCAGTATTTTCAGTTACTGAAGACTGGAAAAGCAAAGTTTTAATAAACATCAGCAACTGTCCTTACGCTCTATATCCTTTAGGTGCCAGGATGTTATGGGTTTTCTTTTATTTGGTCATTAAAAACAAAACTTCATTAACTATGAATCATCATATATTCAATATGGTTGAATATGATCATAGCACACTGTGACTTGTGGTGGAGCTGGCAGACATCTTGTGTCAATAATACTTGTCTTCAGCATCTTTCAGCTCTTCTTTTGTGAATTAAAGGTTGTGCATCCACTCACTGCTTCACATAAACAGTTTATTTTCTCCTTTAGTTTTGGCAAAGCAGCTGAGAACTGAAAGTTTCCTTCTTTATTGTGAAGTAAACAACACCTGCATTAAATAAAAGATCTTGGATATAAGGCTCTAATCATTAAATTGAATAATTTGTTGGTGACAGCATTTCATAAAGTTAGATTTGCTGAATTCCTCTTGGTCTTCGGACGTCATGGTTTTTGGCCTGAGTGTGTGAGGAGCCTCTTTTGTGCTGAGCCAGACTCTGAGACAAAGAGCATTACAGAGAAAAACAAAAAAGGGGACAGAGCATACACAGCACAAAGCAACAAGAAGATTCTGTGAAAGAACGGGGAAGTGACGTAAATGAGGCGGCTCAGAGCAGGACAGCGGGCGACAGTTTGCAGCGGGAGGCTCATGTGCTCCGTGACCCTTCTGGAGTTACACTAATTTCCACAAAGTCTGAGGGAAACGGCGGGACTTGGAGTCACTGAGCTCACACGCAGCATGTGAACAGCGTCAGTGTTTGCATCGTTAGTCCAAGGCATGACTTCAAAGCTCCAAACACATCAGATACTATTTAGCTGCTAATAAATGTAATACTTATCTCACACAAAAAGCATTTTTACAACAGATTCATGGAAAATGCTGTAAAAATAGTTGGACAGTCATGTTTCTGTTTGAGGATTAAAAGCAGAGTAATCACTTTCCAGGTTTGTTCATAAGTGGGATACAAAGAACAATAAATGTAATAATTAAAGTGCACACTCATGAGTGCCTGGTTGTTTCTGCCCTAAAGCATTACAGACAATAAAGGATTGATTTGTAATATTATGTTAATGTAACACAGATTAAGGTGTTTAGAAACTGCAGGTGAGCTTTAACAACAAAGCCAGTCAGACAGCCGCTGGCCAGATTTAATTTACAATCATTTAAACTAACGGTCATTAAAAAGTATCTGCAGTGGTGAGGCTACAGCTGGAGTGACGGAGGCAAACTACTCGTGAAGAAGGTTAAAAACAAACAACCATTTGCCACAACAGAAAACATCCAATACAAGTGCCACCACAAGCACAAAGTCAAATAATATCATCATAATAAAGTGGACCTCCACCACCACCTGACATTTCTACACCACAGCCCACCAACTGCAGAATACTTATGTACTATGTTTAAAAAGACCAGCACTGTTCCTTTAAATAAACAGCCCGACTAATAAGATGTTTAAACAAACATTTTAAAACATTCATACCTGGATTATAGACAATAATCTAGACTCTTTTATACAAAACATTAAAATACAATCTATTTCTGACCTTTTTAACAAGGTTACGACTTAAGTTACTAATAAAAAACACGTTTCTTTGGCTTTCCAGAGAGATCCATGTGCACAGGTCGGCTCACAGGAAGAGGAAGTAAGCCTGTGCACCTCTGACCTTCACATGACATGATCACCTGACCCTCCCAAATATGCACGGAAAGTCTGACTTAGACAAAACATTTACCCATAGACAAATCTTCCCCCTCAGCTCCTCACAATTATCTCTACATTCTTTTTCATTACAGTATGTTTTCTGGTTTGACTGCCACTCCATGAGCTGCTTGTTTGGTTCGTCTGCAGTTGTTCCCTCTCGTCTTGTTATGATCTGTCGGGGAATGTGGGCCGATAACATGACTCCAAATTGGGACGACAGACTTCCTCCTGGCGACTTCCACAGGTTTGCCATGCCCAGGGGGGTCCTTGTGTTGGCAGACCTGTGTTTTGTGTTGACTTTTATGAAGAGACAGGGTGAAAAAAAACTGTTGACTTGTGAGTTGTAGCTTTAAACAGGAAGTGTGTTATCAGGGGTCCTTGGTGCTGTTTATTTCCTGAATATTATTGACCACATTTTATAAACAACTCCAAAAAAGCAGACAGACTGACTCTATGTTAATGTGTCAGAACTGTTTCTTATATTGTGTAGTGTTCAGATTCAGAAACAGATTAATGAGAGAAAGTGGCTTGGTTGTGTCAAACTCATTTTAGTTCAGGTCAATGTCACAAAATCCTCCTTGAAATCTTACAGCAATAGTTTCAAGTTTCCTAAGATGAGGAAAAACAGTGACGACAAGCAGAGTCCCATTCAATCAAGTTTATTGCGTCATGGTCTGGCAAGAGCTCTCCATACTTAAGATCACAACATTTTATTTTGTTTTCATAACCCTCCCACAAGCAGACATTATTTTTTCTTTACTGTATTTTTCTTTACCTCTCAAAAGCAAAAGAAAACATGGTGCATAAATGTGCTCAAATAGTGAAGATGTGTGAGTAAAAAACTGATTCTTTAAAGAATTCAGTGACACACATTGCAGAAAATCAAAGTGACAAACATGAAGAGGACACCCATACAGATGTAAACAGACTGTAAGAAAATCTTTTCCAGTTTTTAACCCCTTGTTGACCCCTGAAGAGGCCTGGGTTGAGAGAGAGAGGTCACAGACGATAGAAGATTTCATTTGAGGTGAACGTTAAACAAGGATAGATGTGTTTCAGGAAAGAGGTAAATCCTCTTCGTAGCAGTATGAGAGGCAGGAGATATACAGCTGTATACTGGTGCAATAAACAGGGGGAAAGAAAAGGTAACACATGCAGACTCCTCACAGAAAGACCAGAGTCAACCGAGAATGTTTGAGTCTCACGACCTTCTTGCTGTGAGGCAACATTGATTTAAAAAAATAAAATTTCAAAATAATTCAGCTTGTTTATGACATTACAGCTATTTTCAAATTCTGCCTAGTGGAGCTTTAATGCTAATAAATATATAGAGACCTTTCATCTGATAATGTCTCTCCAGGTGTTATGATAACAACATTTAGTAAGGCCTGGTGCAAGTCACTGTCTGACTTCTATGGCCTAAGCGGTCTCAGCTGGTCTCATTTTAAGACTCTTATGTCATGACAAGAGGTTTAGTTAATATTCATAACTAATAAACATTTAGGATGTAGTTTTATTAAAATGCTGACATTTCTCTCTCATGACATTTTTATTTAAATCTATCCTATTATAGCACTGAATCTAATAACTATCATTGTTGACCTCATTTTTGTTCATTAAAGTTTACCTATTATGAAAAATGTATTTATGTTTTTATATGCAATTAATATAAGATGTTAATGCCCTTTATAACTTTAGGGCTCTTATTAAAAAACTTCACTGGGGCCCCTCATCATCGTTTTTTTATAGAAAAATCTGAACATTTTATAGAATCCTTTACTGAGCTAATACTTGGTGCCCTTATGAGGCTTGATCTTGGCACACGAGTGTATCTGCTGAGTGGACTTGTTTCTGAGGGAAGTATTTATGCTTGTTTGGCAGAGCCTCTGAGCACAGAATAATCAGTGTGGGTCATATACATGTTAGTCATCTGTGAACAGTGTCACGTAACAGTGTCAGCGGACCTGATCTTACTCAAGGCTGAGGCGAGTCAGCAGAAACGCACATCACACTGTCATTTCCCTTTATTGGATACAGACAGGGATTTCTTCTCAGGAATAATATACTGGGTGATTCAATGACAGTCATTTGTGAAAAGTTTTACATGTGCATCTTGGGACTTTTGCTACATCAGCGTTTCACCCACTGCTCTAATATTATTGTGTCTGTCATTTGTATTATTGGCACCAGTCCACTGACAGAGGTAATATTTATCAATGATTTATGTTGAGTAACCCATTAATTGACAGAGGGCCTTTCTTGGAAGCAGTGTTTAAACATGCTGTAAGGTATTTAGGGCACAATAACTAGCAATATCTGTATTGGCAAAAAACAGAACCGCAACCCTGTCATGGACTTCCCCCTTGTCCAATCAGAGCATTAAATCAAATCTGCGGCCACATATAAACGTTAAAAGTCCTATTTCTTTGTTTATTTTTTGTTTAGGGCTAAAACGTTGATTAGCCTTTGTTTAGTTTAACTTTAGCTCAACTTGTGTCCAGTGGAAGTAGTACTTTTATAGTACTTTTACTCTGTCAAAGAAATATCACTGGCCATATTTTTCTTTCAATATTCAACATATCTTTTTGAGTCTATAGGAAAGTGCATTGGCAGTTATTAACTGAGACTAACGTTATGACTGAGAACAGAGTGAAACAAAACCATGTCAAGAAGTTTTCATCTAACCATAAGAGTGACAATAAAGTAGTTCTGGTCTTGGCTGGTCTCAGTTTAAAATCCTAAAGACCTTGAATAATACTGAGACGAGACAAGAGTGAAAAAGTGTGAGTTCACAATAAGACCTTTGCATCTTTTGTCGTCATGTTGTTGCTGTGATTACATGTTTTAAAGGCAGACATGAGTCAAGTAACGTCTGACAGCTCATAAAACACACCCACTGCATAAAACAGCTGATCAATAAAAGAGCGGTTATTTAAAATGTCTAAACACTCCAAGCCCTGCACTAAAAAACTTCACAGACAGACACATCAGCTCATTCACCCACTGCACTTTTTTTTAAGTTATTGGCTTTGTAAAATATTCTTTTGTCAGAAACTGCACCTTCCTCATAAAAACTCCACACATTTATCTGTTATCGGACCACACTGCACAAAACAGGGTCCAAAGAGTCACGTACCACAGTCATACAATTCTAAAAATAACTTAGATTAGACCTGACCTACACTTAGTTTGTCAAAACAATGACTTGCTAAAATGCATAATATAAAGTGATACCACACAATGCTTCAGGCCCAGACACATTCAAAATGGTGAATTAGATCATAATGTAAAATGTTTAATCTGGAGGCACCTGTTTCTTTCTGAACTTTAACTTCTTGCTCACATTTATGGCCGGTTCAGTGTTGTTCAGTGTGCCCTCTGAATTTGTTTTTGCTGTGTGCAACGCAACCACATATTTCACCGCGGTTTACAAAAATATTTTAGGGATTAGTCACCGTAACTGCAGTAGATCAAAGTGGTTTATGGTTTTGGGAAGATTTTTGCAGCAGTTAAATGACTCAAATCTAATAATTCTATTATATTTTTAAATATATTTTAAAGCCTAAGTATCAGGTACACACATAAATACACAATAACCTTAATCTCATGAAGCTCATTTTGTTAAAAAGATACAAAAGGTCAAACATGTTTTGAGCACTTGTTCTGGGGTTGGTTTTCACAACATTTTTAATGAAGAAAAATACATAACAGTGAAAATTTTGAACAACAACTATAAAACGTTTGCTTTATTTTCAGGCAATAGTGTCATACTGTATTCACCACAAAACACAGCAACGATCAATATTAGAATAAAAATGACATAACAAAGCAAACCTTACTTACAGTAGATATACAGAATAATAATGACTGCAGGGTGAGCTGTCACAAACTATTTAATGGCCACAAATCTTAAAATTATTATAAAAGGTTTGATTTCTATGATATGCAGTATAATAAAATAAGTTTTTACATCCTTTGCATCAAAGACAACTGTAGACATATGTGTCTATTCAACAGCAACAACCAACCAACTATATATCTATTTGAATTGCATTTTGAATTACGGGTGTGACAAGATATAAATCCCATAAGACGAGACACAAGATAAGATTTTTACTCTAGTTCCAGATGTGGTTGTTTTGTGTCTTTACTTAGAGCTGTTTGCCATCAAGCATAATGACACAAAATACAGTACGTAGGATAAAATGTAGGAAACTAACACTGTTTGAAAGTCTACCTTACATATTATAAATAACTATTCTGCAACTTGTTAAACTCCTGGTAAATAGGCTAAAGCACATGTGCTGCTGAGAAACCTGCTGTCTCAAAATCTAGGACTCTGCACACCTGGAGGCCTCAGAGAAAACTTTAAAGGCCTACATGATGTTGCAACAATTTGTAGTTACAGGATGAGCTGAGCTCTAAAATAACATGAAACACAACCCCAAATCAGAGTTAAATGTCTGTTTGAGCAATGTATTTAGTGAAGCGTCTGAATCATCATGAGATTATACGGAGAGATTACTGTTGTAGCCAAAACACACAAACTGAGATCAAGTCATGACTGAGATGTTTAGGGACCAAGACCAAGACCGGTGCATGATACGTAAGAGTTACCAAAGACAAGTGCAATCTCAGCATCTAGGAGAAATGTTTGGTGGGCATTTGAAGTGTTCCATCCAATCACATTAATGAATACATTTGTTATCTGCCGCTTTTACTTTATGGGTGTTGGGTCTGGACTGGAGCCTATCACCTCATCAGCACCATCAACAAAACGCCCAGAGAGAGACATCACAGTAGCTTCAGGAGAAAATGCAAACCAAGTCCTACATGAACAAGACCGAAACAAGACCAAGGCCTTGAAACTTGAGGATTTAAGGAAGTTGTATATTAAACAGAAGCTTCCTGGGTAGAAATTCAGCCAAAAGTAACATTGGCAATAAAAGTTAAGTCCTGACAAAAGTGCATTATACATATAAACTTACATTGAGATACAATTGCACATTGTCATTATAGAGTGTTGTATGGCAGATCTATGCAGTTGTTTCCATCTCCCAGAAATACATCACCAATGGCAGATTACGTTTTAGAAAAAAAGTCTGGAATCTTTTCTTCTTCTGAATCAAGTTTAATATGGGAAACTGTAATTGAGTTTATATTATTGTTGTTTATACTTATATATTTAAGTTAGAATATACAGTCGTTATTAGTTCACAGATAAAAACTTATTGAACTTATTTAACTTTGGTCTCACACCTGAATTCAGTTCTATTCAACTTCCCTGGTTTAATTTTACAAACCACATTGATTACATCAGTTTAAAATGTATGACAATGACCTTTACCCTCTGCTCTTTCTGTGCCGTATCTCTCTTCGTTCCCGAATAAAGCCCAGAGGATTTCTGCAGCTTGGCTCGGAGCCATGTTGATAGCATTGTGCAACAGTGTATAATTCACTGAGCTGCTTGTTCCAATGTGTTTACATGTGCTGCAAAAATATCCCGGATCCTTGCTGAATATTTAAGTAAACAAAGTATAACGTGTACAAGGCGCTGCCATTTGAGATCAGCTGAACTGAGAGTGATCGATCATTTAGTGGCGAGACCTTTTTTTTAAGCCAACAGGAGAAACTGAATTGTGTAAGTGTACCATATTAAGAACAGTGACTGGCACAACTTGAAGCTATAATTACTGTTTATTGACCGAGGGAAGCCTGTTTCTCCAGTGAACCCTGCCCTTTGTAATAACCTAGCTTTTACTGACAATGTTGAACATGATGTACCAACTCAGCAGCACATAACCAACAAAACAAAGACCTGCATCTGCTTCCCTTTAGTTTTTTTAAGTGCGGGACTTGCATTCCTCTGAGGGATATTAAGGAAGCACAAAAACAAACCCATTTAGTTTTCTTTTATTATAAAAAAACTATTACAAAACTTTGGCAAAGATAGTGAATCAATGTTATACAAAAATACAATCATTTTAGTTTTTTTTCAGTGCGTGCCACAAAGCTGCACAGCTGACCCTGAAGACTTCTTTCATTACTCCTACTATAGTTTTTGTTTTTTTTTGGAAGTCGAGGAGAAAAGACCTCCAGTCAGTATTTGGAATGTCATTTTAGTCCATTCATTCATTTCAGTGGCATCTCCAGCTTAAAGCACCAGAAAGCACCTCGAAAGCTCCACCGAGGCTTTCGTCTCCCGTCAAACGCTCCTGTCCACACGCACCGTCTCGTCGTTTTCTTCTAGCAGCTGGGCGAGCGAATCCACAAAACCCCAGTGCAGCTTTTAACACAAACTTCTCGTCACATCATCTCACTGTGCCAACATTAACAGCTAACATCTGACAATCGAGTGTCACAAAGCTTTGCGTTTCTCATAAAGGCAACCTTTTTTGTTCTTTGTCACAAGAATACATTCATCTCTCTGTGAATCTCCAGCTGCAGATAATAAGGCATTTGTATTATTTCCCTTTAGCATATTGTTACCTGCATGCATAACTCTTTTTACTCCACTTCTCCTTAGCTCCACTATTACACTTTCATTATACAGTATGTGCTTGAGTAACAGTAGAAAAATCATCATAGGCATTCGATGCATAGCAATGAAAGTTGTTAATATCTACTGCATGTTGTCAGGAGTCGCAGATTACAATCGCACTTTTAAAAACGCCACTCAAAGCAGACATTATAAAAATATATCGACTTATCAAGAGCGCTTTGAAGAAAACCCTAAATCCAAGTGCATATTCAACTCACAATCTGACATAATCAAGTGATTTTTCCCCAACAATGTCCACTTGCGTCTCAGAATTAACTTAAGATAATGGAAACGTTGATTGGGAGGCTTCTGTGGCTCACTTTATTAGGAGCCTTCCAAATAAAAACAAATCACTTGGGGCGGACAGAAATCGATATGGAGAAGTAGTTGCTTGCCGTTTTCTTTCAGAAATGGTAAGCGTCCACTAGTGCTTTAGAAATAAAGAAAAAAGGTGGGACTCGTTCTTCCGCTGACGGCAAGTTTCCGCGAGCTCCGTCACTTCTACCGTGTCGTTGCGGCGCTCTGGTCCGTCTGTACGACACTGGTAGCACAGAGAAGTAGACAAATCTCCTGATTCGTTTTACATTTAAGTAGCTTGACTCTCAGATCGAGGGCTCATGGTTCAACACGTCATGCAGCGAGGTCTGATGTTGTAAGGCTGAGGGTTGGGGTCGATCTGTAGACGGAAAAATCAAGACAGACAATAAGTGTTGAGTTCTCAAAGCTAAAGATATATTTAATACAAAACCAACTGTATGTAACACAGGTTTCCCAGCTTTCTAGTACTTTATCATCATCTACTTGCTTTGAGAGTGACAAAAAGTCAAAAGATGCTAAAAATCTACTTAAAAGCATCTCTAATTAAACTAGCTGCGATAGAGATTAGAGATTATGAAATGGAGCTTGAGGGACTGTATTCCTAGTTTAACCCTGTTGACTTTGCCTGTTGGGAGGAATAATGTCACCGTCTCTCACCTCACAGTACACAGGCGGCGGTCGGAAGCGAAACTCTTGCACAAAGGCCATGAGGGGGCGCTCTAAGATGCCGCTCAGGTCTTCAGCAGGTTGGGGACTGCCAGTGGTGTTCCTCTGCTCGGCCTCTTCCTCGCTAACCACAGAGCTGTACTCTGGAGGAGCTGCACAAGGAGAGAAGAGCAGGATTAGTCACGACACAGAACAGATCCAAACATTAAGCCCTGACTCACAGCCCAGCACCTACACCCACACAAAACACATTTGACTTTCAGATGGGTTTGTTTGTTCGTGTTGCACATAAGAGCTCTTTCTTTGGTAATAAGTAATCTTGAAAAGTAAAAGAGAAACTAGAAACAATGTTATTTTTAAATATACTGACAGGAATCGAGAGAGAGACTCCCTGTGCAAATATAAAGTTACTTTTTAATCCAATTTAGAACACATTTATCACACTGTACACACAGAGAAAATCTATAACTAGGGTTGTGTATTTTTGTCCCAGAATGTGTTTTGGCTTGTTAAAATTAAACCTGTGCATTCAGTGCAAGAGTTAAGATCACTTACGCTCAGGTTGCTCGGGGATGGCCATCCGAATCCACTCCAGGTTGACGCTGTACTGGCTGCTAATGCTGGACGTCCTGCTGCCGAACGGATGGAGAGGAATGGTGCCGATGACCAAGGGCAGCTCCAAACAGATCTTTGAGGTCCCAGGAACATCCACACAAACCTGATAAGAGCAAATCAACCGTTTTACATCCTTTTCATGTCATTAGAAGGTCTTAAATGTTAAAGTAACCAGCAGCTGGCCTTACCTTGAGCATGTACTCCACTTTGATGATGCGGCACTGCAGGATGGACGGGCCCACGGGGGGGATTTTGATGGCCCGACCGTGCCACGTCTCCCGGCTTCGGGCTCCTACGATGTCGCCGCTAAGCGTGGCCACAACCGAGCGCTTCTGCTTCATTGTGCCACGAGCGATAAACGTCTGCGTCTGAGTGATGTAGGCTTTAGGCACGATTGACCTGGAGGTAGAGTTGTCGAATTCGGCAAAGACGGGGATCATCTCACCTGTAGAAAAAGAAGAAAGCATGTTAGGATCTACGCACACTGATAACTGTCCCAAAAAGGCAATGTTTTTAATCATATGCTTCAGAATCTCACCTGGTGTGTAGCCTTTTCTGTCGATCTTTGCTGTGACAGACACCTGGCCGAAGTTGCGGTACCATGCCCGTGCCATTTTATCCTTTGTGCCGGCTTGTGGGGCCTAGAAAAATATCAACTCTGAGCCTCAAAAAGCTCCCAACATCTGATATATAACACCTGTTTGATTTGGCGGCAGATGTGGTCTTTACCAGTAGCGTCGGTGTGTTGATGTCAATGGGCTCTATGACTGTAAACTCCTTCTTGATTTTCTTGACGCCGGCCCATGGTCTGTGCAGCTTGACTTTGACCCAGTAACGGATGCTGCCGTGTTTTCCTTCGAAGGACGTGACCAGCGTCTCCTCTGGGAGCTGGAAGCTGAAGGGGAACTCGTGTATGCCGGCGGGAAGGACAGTTGCCTCACCATTATCTGAGGAGAGAGAAATGCATTTGGTTAATTTCCATTTCTTTTACCTCTTTTACCTCAAAAGACTGTTGAAGGTGTGAGCTGAACAGAGAGTTGTAAACACATCTCAGTCACTCCTAATCTTTATAATGCATTATTCCTTTGTGTGCCTCAAACTTCCTCTCACAATAAATTGCTTATGGAGCACCTGCACAAACTCAGTCAAATTTTCATTGGTGTGCTGCCGAGTTAAAGTCTGAGCGTGTTTCCCTGCAGTCACATGGCCTGGGCTCGCTCCGAGAGGCGGTTCCTGCTCCATTGTGCTCCACTGAGAACATGTTTTGCTGCAGATCCAAAACACTGCAAGATTGCCTTTCTCGCTGCAGTTTCCTGCTCACGTGTGGCTTTAACAGTCGCTTTGTTTTGTTCGCCGACAACCATTCACTGAACCAAACAATGGCTTATTTTGTTGTTGAGCAATAATCAGCACCTAAAACTTAAAGTTTGCACATGACGCTGTTTCCAGTTCAGTTTAATAAAAGACAAACAAATCAGATGTAGAAGAGAAAGAGAAACTAAATAGACAAAGCCTGGCTGGGGATTTCCTGTTTGCACTTTAAAACCCAAAGGCAATGAATGGGAAGCCTGCTGAAGAAAAACAACTTTCTTCGATGAAGGCAGCCCTGTGGGAAAACTTGGAAACAGCTGATGCAGCAGATTTGGCCCTTTCCATTCAAACTAGCCCCAGTCTTTAGTCCGAGTTAAAGCCAATAAACAAACGTTTTTAGTGAAAAGTGCTCAGTTGATTGAATTAAAGTCAGATTATGTGAATGTGTGTTGCTTAGACTTTAATTTAAGACTGTAATTAACGACCTGTTTGATCAAAACAACTTTGTCAAAGTTGAAGACTTGGTTTAAGACTCAAAGACAAAACACCAGAAACTAAAAGCCAAACAACTGCCCAGTGTTCCCACAGAAACTAAACACCCAGCTGCAGTTTCATTGGTCAGTCTCAACAAAAGCCTTGTCCTCTCTGTTTTGACACATCTCACAAAGGCTGCCCCTGTCCCATCCCTACTGCGGTACTGACCTGCCTGCAGGAGCACCTCTCTGCGGTTCAGGTACTCCACCTCGTCGCTGTAGTTCTGCGTGTACGCGGTGCTGGAGCCCGCGGACCTAGACTCCGTCCAGTGCACTTTGGCGAAACCCTCCGCGTGCAGCTTAATCGAGTCCACCCTGCTCTTTCGGGACAGGTCCAGCACGACCCGACCCGACACCACGTCCCCGCTGCTGAACACGGGCGGACAGTCCAGCTCCGGAGAGTCGAACACGATGTCAAACTTTCTCAACTTGTCGAAAATCATCTTTGCGCGCTGTAACTCCTCTCCGGTGAAATGAAAAGACCTTATGTGTCCTCCGCGTCCTTCTTCTCTGTTTGCTTTGGTTCCGCTGTGGAAACTGTGCAGACTTTGCTCCCGTCCTGCACTTGTCTTTTGTTCGCTCGCTCAGAGCCAGAGTGTTTGTCTCTTCGGACGAGGCCCTATTTGCAGGCTGAGAAAGTGGGCGGGCCGCTGGGTTTATTATGTAAGGCCTAAGGAGAGGGTGAAAGACTGGATGCTGCCTTCACGGGCCCCTCCTCTAAACAGACTTCGCACTTTGTTTATCAGCCATTTCCTCTATTTAACATGAATTGTATTGATCTATTAACAGGTTCTATTGATTTTCCCTTTTTATCTGCTCCAAACAATTAAAGTGAATGTCTCATTTTAATATTTAGCATATATATGTATTTTGTTGGTGCATGTGTTTTAATGAGATTATATTGACTTGCACTTTGAATACATTTCTGTTCTGTTGTGGTTATTTCATTATGTTTTTTAATATGTTAATAATTTAATTTAATTTAATGAGTCAACATATAGAGCTATAAAGCTGTGAATATATTACAACGTGAATTAAACATATTGCTATGACATGTCGCTTTGGAAAGCTTTAATTATAACCTTTTTCTCGTTGTCATCGTGTTACTTCAACAATGTTTGGGTAAAAAGTCTATACAACAACATCAGAACAAGTCGGGGCGAAGCCTAAGAACAGGTTTGTCTGTAGCCTTGTTCCAATGTTTACGAAAAAACTTCCAATGTGTCACAATAAATGGCATCCTCTGATACTGAGCTGGGATACTGTATATAGTATTTTTATTGTTTATTATTTATTTTTAGTTTGTTCTTAGCATATTTTAATGATATTCTATCTTTCATCTTTTGTCAGGAATGCATGTTTGTAACAAAAAGAATTTTCCCATCATGGATTAATAAAGAAATTCTAATTCTGATTCTGATTTCTGATCCTGAAGTTGTCACAATGTTTGTGATCTTGACTTTTTTTACCCATCTTTCTCGACTGGAGCCTAAAGGAAAACCCACGCTTCTCTGGCTTTAATTAACGGCTTGATCTGATCAAAGAGGTGCAAAGCTTCTGACTGACAATGCGATTTCCTGAGTGAGCATGAAGGCAGCTTAATAAACATGCGGACTGGGTGTGGAGGCAGCAGAAGAAAACAGGGCCCTGTGGTGATTGATGGTTACAGGTTCTTAGAAGAAAACAGGCCTACTGAGCATGCCCGGGTCTGGCAGACAACCTCTCTGCAATGCTCCCAGGAAAATAGTTTCACTCCGGGCCAGCGCTGTTTCTGGGACTTCTTCTGTGTCACTTTCAACATTAAGCACTCCAGCCACAGGCCACTCTGGCTTCTGTAAACTTTCGGTGTTCAGTAAACCCACTGCATTTATGCAGTTTATTTATGCCCTTTAAAGTGTCCCATGGAAAACATTTCATTTCCTAAACTACACCAAGAACAGGACGATCTTACTTTAATTTACTTCAAAAGACAAATCCTAAACAAACTTTAATTTCTGAGCTGCAGCTTTATCCTCCTTTGTCCAGTTAAATTCATAAAAGCCTTGAGAACAAAAGTCAAGCCAAAGCTGAGAAAAACAAAGTTGTTTACTACTCCTTTGTTCCTTCTGGAAAAGTAGTTGGCTCTCCAGTGCCGCCACATGGTGATCTAGAGCCAGAGCAGAGGAGTAACACTAGAACTACTAAAGAGAGCAGAATGTACCAGTGTACTAACCATACAAACCCACACCACACTTTGCTCTGTAATGGAGAGTACAGTAACTGGCTGAACATTTTGACCTACTGCTAATGCATTGATGTTTGCTGTGTTTTTAAGAGAAACCTGGGACAGGGGTGGTTCCAGACGTGGTGCAAAGAGCAGGACAGTGGGACAGTCCCCTAAAGGAGGAACATATGCTCATCCTGCACTACATGTGTTTAATTGTCCTGTAACTAGAAACTAAATACATAACTTTTTGGAATATGTACGTCTAAAGAAAAAGACAAATGCCGCTGGAAACTCACAATAAATGTCTAATATTATATGTTGCAATATACATTGAGTAGATGTGACAGAATCTGGAAAGATGTGGCCAAAAATGTTAATCAAATTAAGTTTTATGTAAAAGATTATTATGATTTTAATGATTTTTTTTAGGCGCCATTATTGGAACTAAAAGTTACATAGTGTTAGGTTAGGTATCAAAAACGTATAGAAATTTATTTGCCATTTACTTTGCTTTGTTATTACAATCCTTAGTACAATATATTGCAATTACAATGACTTACATGTATAATTGTCATGTTCTTTTCACTTTATTAATAGTTTAGTAAAAGGCTTCAAAGATAGACATCTGGACAGAAGGTTTTATTACAAGTTAAAAAATGTGATTAAAACTTTTTTCCTTTGCATGCTCAAGTAATGCTCAAGGGTTTTGTTGCTTAGGAGGAGCATGCCACCTGCTGGTGACGTGCATCAGTCCTTCTTTGGCCTCCTTCAGGACGCCCTGCACGAGCGCTGATAAGATTAAAACAAGGCTCTCTGTACTGAAGGAGGAATAATAATAACAACAACAGGCCCTCTGACGTGGACATGAATCACAGTTATACTTTTTCTGCTGCAAACTGAGGACAACACAATATCTGAGGAGTTTTCTGTTTGTTTGCAGAGGACACAGGAAAGTGAAGCAAGTAGAAAAAAAGAATTGCTGACAGGTTTTGGACAAAGGCCAGCCTGATATGTGTACGTCAGTGTGTCTCGCAGAACACAAACAAGCCATCCCCCATTCTCCAGAATAAAAGTCAAATCCACATCTACCCTCACTCTGATAAGGTTTGAGCTGTCGTCACAGAGTTATGCTTTATTTTCATTTTGTCCCAGAGCTGTGATTGACTGAAACCTATACATACTCTCAGAACAATTCCAAAGAAGGAAAATGGTCAAATACAGGAAACAGGAAGTTTGTTTAAAGACAAATTGTTTCTGAAAGGGTCATAGTAGTGTAATAAAATAGATCCCCTCAGTGTGAGGAATAAGTCAAATCTTAATAAAAATCTTACATATTATAGTTTGTGACAAGTTTGTGACAAACTATATAGTTTCGTGACAACAACATATATAGTTTCGTGACAACAACAGGCTCTGGCCAGGAGTTCTACCTGTGTCTCTGTAGGTTTCTTCCAGGTGCTCTGGCTTATTGTACGTAAATTAATTCAATCAAATTTCAATGGATGCAAAGTTTAAGTGACTTAATTTCATTGTGTGCATAAGTGCTGTGCCAGTTCCAGCCCAGAACCTGTCTTTGATCAACTCTCCTAAACTGAGAGCAGGATAATTTAACTTAACCTGTATAAAATATATTAAAGAAATAATAATTTGTCCTAGTATTACACTAACGTTAGTGTCATTTTAATTGATATAACTCAACGTCTTACTTTTAAACCATATCTTGTTCCACTGCTGCATCTTTTATCAGTTTGTTCTGGCATTCAGGGAAATTATAAAAAGTGTATAATTGATGTGAATGCGTGGGAAGAAGATTTAGCTAACTACAACCAGAACTGACAAATTTCCTGTAAAAGACACTGATTCATTGATATAAACTCAAAGTAACTTAATTTGATTTTGGTGCATTCGTGTTAAAAGTGCATAAATTAATCTGTGGGTAGAAAGGTAGCTCTAACAAACTAACCAGATTTGTTTTCTGTGGGAAGTGTAATGCCTTGTAAACACTAAACCTTCATATATTCAACTAAGAACAGACCAATTTCTAAGAACAGTATATAAAAAAACAGCTGTAAATCACACGTCCTGCTGGGGGGGGGGGTTAGTAGCAGCAGCTGGTTGCACATTAAGAAGGAGGCATGGCCGAAAAAGGAAGCAGGAGGAAAGAGGAAGGTGGGGGTTGTTTTCCCTGTTGCTGCGGTAACCAGGGCTGCATTTTTTAAACTGTGACCACCCCTTCCTTCCTCCCTCCCTCTTCCCCATTTTCCGTGTCTTTCACTTTCCTTTACGGCTGTTGCTTAAATAGACTCAACATAATCTTTCTACATGTTTCCTACGCTTTAACAAATGAGTAGTTGACAGATTACGTAAAATTAATCCGTCAAATTATTTCTGTCTGTGTTGTTTATGGAGACTTTTTGGAGAAACAGCAAAAACTCGGCTGATTTAACAGATAACACTGCACACAGTCTGGACGTTTTTTTTTTACTGGTTCAGATTATAATTAAGACGCCAAAACTCTAGATCCAACATAATCTATTGTATTTTAAACCTCATTAATCAAACTCTCCAAACTCTGGGTTTTATTTGCTGTTTTTAGTTTAGTCAACAAAAAAACAAATCCTTTTCATTCATGTAGAAAAATGAGTCCATGAAAGAAACAAGTGAGAGTTAGCCAATGTCTTTTTTATTCACGTTTCATTTAGTTAAATGAAACAGCTAAGGTTTTTGTTTCACTTTTCATTTTGTTTCATTCCGTTTCACTTTTAAGTTGAGTTTTAAGTTTTTGGTTTCACTTTTGTTTTGAACTGACATCAAATAAATCCAGTAAATGTGAAAAGTCCTTATCCTAATCTATCTCATTGTAATTTCTGAGGTTTCTTTAAAGCATGAAGGACCCGGGGCTCAAACTGTGTCTGGATGGAGTTTGTGGGTTCTCTCCTGTCGAGCGTTCTCACATCGTCTAATGACATGCGTCTACTAATACTTGACTCTAAACTGTCCACAGGCTGCTGTTTCTCTTTGGTGTCGGCCCTGGAATTAACTGGGAATTGTCATTCACGTCCTAAGCAGCTGGAAAAGGCTCAGGCCCCTCGAAGCCAGTGAGGATAAACAGTTGTGACAAATCAATGAATGTTAAAGTGTAAGAAGGGAAACCACATTACAGCAATGTTCTGCTTGTGCTCAATTTTCATTTGACCTCATTAATAAAAGCTTCCTGTAAGCATAATCGTTCATGTTTGACCTGCTTCTCTGTTGCCGAGTACTTAGTGCAAGTTTATGTTCCCCTTTTGTCAATATAGGCAACTTTTTGGAAACATTTTGATGTAGAAAATAGAGAAAACTGAAAATGTTCTGCTAAAGGTTACTAACAGTTACAAAAAACAAAAATGTTTCATAAAACATGAAAAATCAACATGGCTCTGACAGCTACGTATTAGAACAAATATCTGCAATACTGCTGTGTTATTGGCGAGTCCTCAACTATAGGCAGTCATTAAGAAAAAAGTGGGGCTCCCTCTTTAAATTTATTTTCTTTTCTTTTGCCAACTAAATGGCTTAGCTCCTGAATCAAAAACATCTTTATTGCCAGGTAGAGTGGAAAGTATTTTGCAGTACTAGGATCTTGTTATGGCAAAATGTTTTTATGTAAACATCCAGAAAAGTGTAAGCCATATTAAAAGTGGTAGCAGAAGTGTAAAATATTTAGTGTTACCTCTCCTTATACATCAGCAGGGTCACAATCTGGAAACTGGGCTGTTTGTGAGCAGTGCATTGTATTTGATAAACATCTCTGAAGTGGGTTAGGACTTTTGGACAGTACTGTAAATATAAACCCTTCAGCACAAGTTCACCCAAAATATCCCCAAAATGCAGAGGATTTTGTCAAACATTAACAACTATCTACATTTACTGAGCCATTGGAGTCAGATTTTTGCCTGTCTGATACTAAAATATAAACTGCCTGCTTTTTTTTTACTCAAACATCTGATTTAGACTGAGCTGTAATGGGTTTAAATCCAGGATGAGTTTATCTGGCCGATGAATCAGAGAAAGCTCCGACCTTTCTTTCAGGTTTCCATGCAACACACTTTGCCCAGGTGGCTTCCTTCTGCACACTGCAGCGCATAAACAGATCAGCAATTTCACACCACATTAATCATAAGACAACACCTGCTGAAAAGTTACACCATGTGCTGTTGTGCTGAGACAAATAAGATACTAAAAAGGCAACAAGATCAGCACAAATCCTACTGCCGCCCTCACATTGAGTTCAGTCCCTGTTTTAAGTTTGGAAATAAAAACCTTTGGACCCACGGCTGAACTTGATGACACGGCTCAATGAATAGTTATTGTTTTGAAAATCCACATTACGTCAGTGTGCCCTGTTTATATTCAACAACTGCCCACACAGCAGCCCCTCTTTTACACACGGCTCACCTCTGATCAGATGCTGTCTCTTCCTGAAGTAGGTGATCTTGGAGGTGTAGTCGTTGTAGACAGAGTTCATGCCGCGGTTTTCCAGCCAGTGAGCCATGGCCACCCCTCGGCCCTGGACCTTCATGGAGTGCACCCGGGTGTCCCTGCGCAGCTCCAGCACCACCTGCCCGGTCACCACCTCCCCTCCGATGAACGCTGCGTCCCCCGGCCCGTCTAGCTCCAGCCTGAATGATTTTATGGCACTCATATCTAATCGGGACAGAGAGAAACCATTTAAACTTAGCCAAAGTTTAGTGGCAAAATGGTAGGCTGTATTAACATAAAACTGCATCTATGTTAAAGTGAGCTTCTGCAAATGTAGCAAATGACCTAGGGGCTACTAAATATCAGTAGCAGCTTAACATCATTTCTAATAACCAGAATTTTTAAATGGTACAAAACAATTAAACTTAACATATTTTTAAAAAAAAAAGTTAGATTAAACATGTAATTGTATTTGTTGCATGGGAACTAACTTTTGCTATGTGGCAAAAGATTAAGTTGTAAATAGCTTAAAATGTGGCCAACCTTTTTCATAACAGTGGAAGTATTATATATATTTAGTTGTAAATATGTATATTATTTTGTATTATTGTAGGAAGCCCACAGAAGTAGGCGGAATCATCATTTCAGTGTCATTTCTATGCGACAGAAAGAAGCCCATTAAACTTAGCTGTAATGATAACAGGCCTCTATACAACTTATGCTTCTATATTACTGGTTGTAAAAGTAAAAGATAAATGTATTCCTCGATAATAATCAGTACATCAAACTGGGCTTATGTTTTTTTCTGTAATATTTGTTTGTATTCTTCACTGTTATCAAAGTAAAACTGATCATACATGAACCACACTAGTCAAAGTATTTAACATAAAAACAGTGGTTGAAACTATTTATACATCATTATTACAATAATACATTGTAAAATAGTTTTAAATACTGCAAGAAGACCATGCAAATAATAATAATCTAAATGAAGACCTGTTTTAGGATCATGTGACCAACAGGAAACCTCCAAAGCACATTTTTGTCCAGAATGTCATTTATAAATTAACTTGTTACTTTCTGAAAATATATGTAGCTACTTTATCTTTAACAACAATACATAGGCTAACAGCTGCCTGTTGGCTACCTATAAGATTAATCCTAATCATACTACATGCTGGTGCAATTTTCATGTACATTATGTTATAGAATAGAATATAGAATCTTTTTATGGCTAATGTCTCCCTTTTGAGCTGATAAGACAAACAGGGCGGAGAAGAGGGCTAGCGTTGTTCTTATCATGTCAAGTCTTGTGAGGACTTACCCGCAGGCGAAACGTAGCAGTCTTCTTCTTTCTGATAAATTCCACTGAAGGCGAAGCCAACCCTTGAGCGTTACGTCGGATCTGTTGAAATGAGTTCATTGGAGAGCCGTCCTTTATAAACGCGGACTGTTTTTACGCCCAGCCGCTCGAGTTGTGCACCAATCAGAAACATCGAATAGCAACAAGACCCGCCCTTTTTATAAACCCTGAGAACCCCGGCGTCGTCATGGCGATTATCAAGTTACGTGGACGTAAGACCTGTGCATAAGAAAATACTAGTAGTTTATGTGTTTTTAATGAAAACGAGGCAGTTTTAAAGGTACTGTGGGCAAAGTTTAAAAGTATTCCTAGAAACCTACTTTTAACAAAGAAATTATTAAAGTTTTGTGGTGACTCAGGCTGGCGAAATACAAAGGTGGCAAACTCAATAGTGACAATCATCCTCATCACACAGACACCTCCAGTAATTTGACTTTGAGCCTGACAACTTTATATATGTCCAGGCATTAAAATATGTGTTTAAGGGGAATGAAAGAGTGTAGGACAAAAGTCAGTTCAGAACATTTTAAGTGGCCAACTACATTTTATTCCTTCACTGGTTCATTTAAAGGTGCACTGTATAAAATGTTAGGATAACACTGAACCATATAAAAATTTAGCATATTTATCTTTTTAAAAATATATTTTGTTAAATGTTATTATATTTAAATTCCAGCAAAGCCTGTGCACATTTGTATTAGTAGCTGAAATAAAACAAATCGGCTAAACTAGAACATGCTTTCAATACAGGACGTGCATGTTTCAGCAGAAGACAGTCTGTTTGTGTTTGTACATCATGAATGATGTTGACCCTAAGGTCATTCTGTCACATGCTGCAGCAACCAGTTTATGAGATGGACACAAAGGGGTAAATATACCAATTACTACATGTCTAAAGTTGACCACATTAATAAACATTTATTACACTATTTATTCTTGTGGTTTTCATATTGAGCTTAAACAATATTCGATTTCCTCAATAAGTTTGTGGGTTGTTGAACTCTGGGTTTTCGTTTATTTACTGTCTATTTGTGTGCCAACATTTTATCAGCTTACTGTGCCCATCAGGGTCAAGGCTGTGTTATTTCTACAACAAAGATTGTTTTGAGTCATGCTCAAAGGCGGGGGCAGGAGTCTCTCTGGTAAACAGTGGCTGACCCTCTTAACATTAACAACCATAATGTCCACATGTGAAATGGGGCGATAAAGTCATCGTTCCTGTTAAATCTGCACTGGCACTTTACCTAAATATTTAGCACTGTCATGGTGTCAGTAAAGGTTTATTCATTTATGAGCAGCAGGTTGTGTTATGAACACACTCTTGGTTAAAGGTTAGAATAAAAATACAGTTTTCTGTCTAAAAAATCATGTAATTAGAAAACAGGATTATTGAAACCAAAACAAGAATGGGAGGTTGTAGGATTTTAAATCAAGACTGAAGAGAGCCCTGGGAGCACTTATAAAATCCAAAACACTACAGGTCCAGTCTTAGTCCAAGTCCAAACTCATAGAGGACAGCATTTGCTGAAGGAGGCAGAGTTAGAGGGATATTATAAATTAAGTTATGCTAAAATCATATTAACTTTTGTCCAATCACGAGAACAATGTGTAAAAATAAACCAAATGTAGTGATCATGATTTTACAAGACTGAAACAAAAAGTGGTCTTGAGTACACCAACACCAAATATTACACGCCATGGGTTTAAAATGCCTTTAAAATGCAATGTAAGAGAAGCAAAGGTGGAAAGAGTGGCCCCAAGTAAAATAAGTCAACTTAATTATTACTACTGAATTTCAAGATCGAAAATTGTTGGTGAAAAATCTACTCAGCTCTGGAATTATCTAGAATGGTCGGCAGCTATTGGCAACTGAAGTTAGTTAGTTTTATTTTTCATATAACAATCATTGATGAAAATAAACCCATTGAGCTTGAAAACTGTGTCAGGAGAGAACCATGTGTTACCATGGTTACAGTGCAGTTTATGCAAGGGAGGGAATGACCCATAGCTCTTCAGAGTATCACTCTGTGAGGTAAAAAACCTGAAAGGTTGATTTATTGCACAAACTCAAGTCAGTCCCCGTCACTGCATGACAAAGTTACAGGTGAGCTGATTTTTGGCAGGACGTAGAACACTTGTGGATTTGGCCGTGTAGTCCTCACTGTGGGTGGTGCTATAGAGTTGATCGGCCACTGGAAACTTGATGTTGGTCTTTTTGTTTAACATTAAAAAAATACACATTACAGTACTTTAATAATTAACACTGAGACATCACATTGTTGGACTCACCATTCGCTGTGACAGAGAAGGCGTTGTTTTGCAAGAGGCTAAAGGGATGAAGTCAGCCTGTGCAATGGTGAGATTTGGACCGTGTTCTGGAAAATAATAGACATGAGGGATATAGACAGCATGAAATAACAATCATCAACCACTACAGTAGCAAGAAAAAGTATGTGAACCTTTTGGAATTTCATGGTTTTCTGAATAGATTTGTCTTAAAATGTGATCTGTTCTTCATCTGAGTCAAGGCTATTGACAAACATAATGTGTCTAAAAATAATGTCTTTATTGAACCCACTCATTCAAAATTGAAAATGGCAGTGGAAAAAGTAAGTGAACCCTTAGAATTAATAACTGGTTGACCCCCCTCTTGGCAGCAATAACCTCAACCAGGCACATTGTTGAGGAGGAATTTTAGCCCATTCTTCCTTTGGACGTCTCATGTGTACGGCCCTCTTCAAGTCAATCCATAGCATCTCTATTGGTTGAGGTCTGGGCCCTGACTTGGCCTCTCTTAAAGGCAGATTGTGTTTTTCTGAAGCCATTCTGTTGTGGACTTGCTCCGGTGTTTTGGGTTGTTGTCCTGTTGCATCACCTTCTACACAGTTTCAGCTGACATACTGACATCCTCACATTATCCTGAAGAATTGTCAGATATTTTTGGGAATTCATCTTCCCCTCAATGATTGAAGCTGGCCAGGCCCTGATGTTGCAAAGCAGGCCCAAATCATGATGTTACCTCCACCAGACTTTACAGTTGATTATACAAGGATGATGTTTTCATGATGAAATGCCGTGCCCTTTCTACGCCAGATGTAGCGTGTTTTTTCCAATTAGTTCAATCATAGTTTCATCAGTCAAAAAACATTTTGCCAATACCGCTGTGGAGTGTCAATGTGCCCAGTGGCTTACTAAAAACAGTGTGTCCTGCTGTGGATACCCTGCTTGTTCAGTGTTTGACGTATTGTAGACTCATGAACAGAGATGTTAGCAAGTTCCAATGATGCCTTTAAATCTTTGGCTGTCATTCTGGGTTGTTTCTTTACCACTTTGATGAGTCTTTGTTGTGCTCTCAGTGTCATTTTGACTGGGCGTCCACTTCTTGGTAGAATAGCAACAGTCCCAAAGCGTGTCCATTTGTAGATTGTTTGCCTGTAGACTGGTGAATCTACTGTAGACTGGTGAATTTCTAAAGTCTGTGAAATAACTTTGTAATCCTTTCCAGCTTTTTTGGAGAGTCATGGCTCACATAAGTGTATTGTTCTTGTGCAGAGCAAACTCCAAAGGTTTGAGTGTTTTTATCAGTCAAAGTAGCTGTAGTCCATACCTCCAAACTTATAACTTAACGAGACTCCAAGTGTGCTAAAATCTGACTCCAATTAGCTTTTTTGACTCATTAACTCAAGGTTTCACATACTTTTTCCACAAGCACCTTAAGATTTTTTGATTGTACTTAATAAAGACATAAAAGATCAGGATTGTTTTTGTGTAATTAATTTTAGACACATTATGTTTTTTAATACCTTTGACTTAGATGAAGATCAGATATCATTTTAAGACAGATTTATTTAGAAAACCATGAAATTCTAAAAGGTCCACATACTGTTTTTTCAAATAGAAGTTCAGTACTCATTTATACTACTTTGTTTGCGTTTTCAAAGTATTACAAAGTATTTTTCAAAGTATGAAGTGATGTAGCTAAATACTGAATTGACAATATATTTATTCTTAAATCTGCTGTGTGTAGTTCTTTGGCATCATCTGGTGGAGACACTGTCATTTAAAAGATCAAAAAGAAGGCATTTCAATGTAGATTTGGCTGATGTATGTGAATTTGAAACAACTGTATATATTTTACACAATGCACCTATTACTCTATTACGTCTTCTTTTACATCCTAGAAATTAGTTAATGTAGTACACACGTCTCCTTTTTAAGGCAGAATAAAACTCCTACCTGGTCCAGACAGGATGTGACTGGCCAGAAAAGTGGCTGGTCTGGGCCGCTCTGCATCTTCTTTTGTAATATAGTCCTCTTTGTTTGAGGTTGTGTAATATGATGCATGTAGATGAGCTGGGCTGAAGTGCACATTGCTCTTGGTCATTAAAACAGTGTCCCTCTCAGGACGCTTCTGTGGTTTCATCTGCAGTGGAAATTTGAAACAAAGGACTATACGTTAATCAAAACATCTGTTTTTAAAGATGTAAAAACAAGACTATTTTATCTTACGTTAGTGAATGAAATCCTGCTGGTGGTGTGGGACATCATCTCTCGAGCTCGCCTTGGATCCATGTCTCCCTCAGGAACCGAGCTGAAATTTTTATTCTTTTTTACAAATACAACCGGATCTAAAGAATAACCCAAGAAGTTTTATTCAATGATTAATGTAATGTCTGCTTTAGTAATTTGACTTTACAATGAATAAAATATATTCTTCAGGAAAAAAGTGTGTGTTTAGCAATATCACAATGATTTTAACATTTTAAAATTAAGTGGTTAGCTGGTAATTGTATAAAGGGTGTGTAAAAAAACAAAAACTTTGCTTTGTTTGCTGTGTTTTACAAATACAAACCTGATTCCAAAAAGTTTGGACACTGTACAAATTGTGAACAAAAATATTTATATTATATATCAATATTTTATTCAGAATACAACATGATGACATATCAAATGCGCAGTGGCTCAGTGGTAGAGCAGTCATCCTACAACCAGAAGGTCCGATTCCCGCTTTCCCCACAGTTCATTCTGTTTTTGAACTTAATCCTCCATTTCTCCAGTGTCTGTGGCACTGGTGTAAGAAGGTTTAGTGAATGTATTTGGTGATGGTCAGAGAGTCCGTAGACGCTGCCATGTCTCTGTCAGTCTGCCCCAGGGCAGCTGTGGCTACAGGTGTAGCTTACCACCACCAGCATGTGACTGTTTAGTGAAGGAATAATGGATATATAAAGTGTCTTTGTGGTCCCTGAAAAGTGCTATATAAATTTGATGTAATAATTAAAAACAAAGTTGGGACAAGGCCATGTTTACCACTGTGTGGCATCCACTCTTCTTTTTATAAACGTCTGCAAACGTCTGGGGAATGAGGAGACAAGTTGCTCAAGTTTAGGAACAGGAAAGTTGTCCCATTCTTGTCTACATTTTACATTTACATTTATTCATTTAGCTGACGCTTTTATCCAAAGCGACTTGCATTGTTCTAATGTAATTAGCAGTGTTGAAGCCACTGGAGTTAAGTGTCTTGCCCAAGGACACAACGACAGTATGTACCGCCTACCTTCCGGTTGAAGGACAACCGCTCTACCCACTGAGCTACTGCCGCCTGTCTAATACATATCTGTCTAATACATATCTTGAAAGTGTCTGTGTCAGTAATCACAGAAATAACTCACCTGTCTTATGAGCACAAAAGGTTTCTTTGGTAGTGCACAACCAGGAGTTTGTGGAGGTGTGACCCAGGTTGAACTTTGAGAGCTCTTTTGGAACTGATTGGCTGTGTGAAAAGTATAGCATTAATATTTCATATACACATGGTTTTTATTATTTGACTTTCAAGGCCAGAGCAGAAAAGCAGTTTACCTGTAAACACTGGGCTGGGTGAATGACGCAGCATGAGTTGACTGTCTCTCTACAATCCTCTCTTTGTCACCGGTAACAACTGAAGATGAGTGCTGAACCAGAAAACATCACAAAAACAGTCAGATTATATTGATGACAAATGTCAGTGGAAGGCCTTTTCTGCCACTGTAATGGAAAATGTTAAATTAGTCAAAATAATTAGGAGCTTTGCTAAAATAATGTCTCACAGTAATTCCAATTCTTACTTAAAGTATTTTTTGAGTCATTATTTTGCATTGTTGACATTTTTGTAATAAATAGACATAAAAAAATAATCACATTAAAATAACACTGACAGTGAATGTGTCTATTAAAGCTCATGTGTGTTTCTACAGCCGCCCAGAGTGGACAAATTGTGCAAAGCTGGAGCTACCATTGCTGTTCACATGCTCTAAGAAAATGAGTGTAAAGTGTTGAATTGCAATCTTCATTTTCACCAATAGTTAGCAAATGTCACCAAAAAAAGTCAAAACGTTTTGACTTGACAATCATGTATAAAGCACTGTAATTGCTTTATACATTATACAGCAATCACAGTGCTATTTACAAATGTCAGCTCAAATGTCTGAAAGTCATTGTCAAGTGCATGACATCTGACATCTGTATTTTCTTAAAGACTGATTTTATAAATATTTAATACTGTTGTTGGTGCATAGTTACCTTTTTCACAGTTACAGCCTCTGTTATAGGGGTTCCCTGAAACGCTGTGTTATAATGAGTCTCATAACTGCGCGGGAGTCCGTCTCCTTTTATTGTGGGGATCCTATAATCTGAACCAAAATGTAGTAACTGTCATTCATAAGAAATTAGACAAAACATCTCCATTGGCTTTAACAGCTATTAAATTTTTTTTTTTAATAAAAATTATTGTGTATCCTTCGTTCATTTATGTGTTTATTTGAGCAGTTAAGTACATATTACATGGTACACTGGTTATGCATTAAAATTATACAAAGCCCTTAAGGAGTAGAAGTAATGTATAAACACATACCCCTTTCACATACACACACACACACACACACACACACACACACACACACACACACACACACATATATATATATATATATATATATATATATATATATATATATATATATATATATATATATATATATATATACATATACTTTACGTATACATCAGTCATCAGTCATCAGTACATACATATCCTGTTTTTGAGTGCATGCAGCCCTATACATAGGCCATACACAGCACCTGTGTACAGTATGTGCCCATATACAGTATGTTTGCATTTCACTTTGAGAAAATCCTGAGCGAAACATTATAAATATACACAGAACTACAATAAAACTTCCTCAAATGCATTTTGTCTGAATATGTTGTTTATACATTTTTTTAAAGTGCTCTAATGAAGGTCTACCCTTTAATTCCTCATCTAACCCATTCGACTGGTCAAGTGATAAACATGTATTTTAAAATGTTACGGTTTTTCCTTTCAAGTTATATTTTCTGTGTTGTAGAACATTTTTTGAATAGAGTTTGGAAGATAAGTGTGCCTCGCTTTATAAATTATTTGTAGAGTAAAAATTTTACCAAATCTTAAATTTGTATTATTTGTGACCTTAAAAACAGTGAATTAATTTGGTCCCTAAACCCTTCATTATGTACAGTCCTTTTAGCTTTTATGTAAAGACAATATTATGTAATAAAGGTTTAAGTGTTACCCCAGACCTCAACACAGTAGTTGATGTATGGCAATACACGTGCACAATTGACAGTATAGAGAGTGTTTTGATTCAATATATATCTTGATTTTCCCATAATTGCAACACACATTGCTATTTTTGATTTGACACTGGTTATGTGAGGTTTTCAGCTGTTTCATGGAAGTAAAGAAATGTATTCATTTCAAATAATTCTTTCAGCCTCCAGCCCTCCATGATCCCAAATGGGCCAAGTGTAAGGCCATAAAACAGAAACAGAATTAATGAAAGACTGAATCAATTAATCAATTAATTAATTAAAAAAGTTATTTTATCAAACTCGTGACACTTTATCTCTAGTTCTGAATAAGTGTATCAAACTCGTGACACTTTCTCTCTAGTTCTGAATAAGTGTTCAATGATTATTGTTCATTAAAATTTAGTAAAAATATATGTATTGCTTATTTCGTTCAAGTTCAATGATTATTATTATGCTAACTGATATTTGATTACAATATCCTTTTAGAATCTAAACATTATCTTGTTATAGTGAGGTTCTCGTTCCTGTACAATATTTAAGAGTAAGAGTCAATAAATGCCAAATTGTGAAACTTTGAAGTTATTGCTCACCTGGACATAAAGATGTGGGTTTTGTAACAGAAGAGTGGTCCGGTGGGGTGTAAGAGTCTTGATGAGTACTTGCGGGTGTCTTTTCCACATGCTGCATTTTTTGCAGAGATGAGGCTCCTCGGTCCTGTTTGGGAGGCAGCGTGAAGGGCTGTGATTTCTGGGACTTAAAAATGGTGTTGGTGCTGACAAAAACGTCATATCCAGAGTTTAGTGGCATCTTAAAGTTGGTGACTAGGTCTTTCTCGCGGGAGACACAGGGCATGCGTTGCAGTGGGTGAGGTTTGTAGGATGCCATCATTTCTGTCTGAACCTCTTTGGTGTACCTGAAGTCCTTCTGTGCCACCTGGACTGGAGTAGGTTTGGGAACAACTTTTTCCCTCTTGATGCACAATGGCTTGTAGTCATGTTTGTAGGTGGGAATGTTTGCATCTGGATTGTTCCAGTATAAAAATGGTATATTTGTTGACAGGAAAGACTGCTGCTTACCCACCGGATGGACTGGCACCACCTGAGCCATGTTGAATAAAGGTCTCCTCTTCACATGAATTGTAACATGGGTGGGCTGGCACTGTTCTTGAGGGGCAAGTGAAAAATGCTACAATGCTTCTCCATGGAAACCTGTGTGCTGTGGAACATGATGATGTTGATACTGTTGCGGCTACCTCTGAGAAACAAGTGCATGCTCTGGTGTCCTATTACCAAGACAAATGAATCTACAGTGAACTGGCAGTCTGCTCAAAGGGTGCTTAATTCAATTAAGGAAACACAAACAGGACCTCATCAGCAGTGGTTCATTCTTGTCTGTTATTAAGAGCATTCTGATGTAATGCTCACTTACAACATGCCACAACAAGAGACCTAAAGTCTTATACTACATTAACATAACATGCTTTTGGTTAAAATCTCTATTCATAATTTATTTAGCTCTGATGGAAGGGTACCTTTATATGACATGACCTTGTCTACCAGTAATTGGATGTGTTTTATGAGGTGGAAAAAAAAGAAAGAAAAGAAAAGCAGGGGTCACAAACTTGTCAAACTCATCTACCAGTAAAACAGAGACCCTTGCCCAAGAAGTCACAACATTAAAGAAAAGAAAGAAAGAAAAAAAAAAAGAAACACATGTAGGCCTACATCATGTTTGTATGTGAACGTTTTGCTTACATTTGTTTGTAATAGTGCACCATGTACCATACCATGTGTTTTAATTTTTTCAAATAATCATGACTGAAATCAGATATTCATTAGTTGGAAAAATAGGGCAGCTGGAACAATAATTTTAAGGTAAGGTCAAATCAGAGATTACCATATAGATGTGAAAAAAAAAATTGGTAAATATTTTAAACATTGGTGGTTTACGAGATAAAATTCACATCTTTATTTCAGATTTTTTTTTATATACCTACAAAGCATTAGTATAAATATAAAATATGTATGCTAATGGCATTTTCTTGGCAAAAGTAATGATAAAATATAAGTACTTTATGTCGATCTCTGGAAATATGGAAGCGGAAGTGACGTTTTTCAGAGCACGCTTCTTCCGCTCTCTTTTCGTTGAGGCTCAGCTAGCGGCCGGGTGGGTACACGTTGTCTCTAGGAAAAACTTACTGTATTTAAAAGAAGTATGGCTTCTTAAACACATTTTGACCAATATATATTCTGTCGTACGCATTCATTTCTCTTTTATATTTGTCATTGTGGGCTGTTTGGCGTTAAGAACATGATAATTGGAAAGGTCCAACGCTAACTTTTCGCATGTGACCAGGCCGCGCACTTTAACCGCTATGTTGCTAACTGTAGTTTACACTCTTTTATCATACTTTGTAGTTTTAATAAGAGCTTAATTGTATGGCTTCCAAATCGGTGGCTTACTGTTGCTCTTTTTCTGTCACATTTTAAAGATCAATACTTTTCTTTAGTAGCTACTACTGTCAGTGAGTCTGTGCTCAGCGGGCTAACTAGCTGCACGCCTGACTGTCATTTTCTGTTCACAGCCTGCAAACATGCAGATCTTCGTGAAGACATTGACGGGGAAGACCATCACCCTTGAGGTCGAGCCCAGCGACACTATTGAAAATGTCAAGGCAAAGATCCAGGACAAGGAGGGTAAGTAGTCTCTTAAATTTCTTGAAGTATCTTCACTTGCCGGTTATACCATTAGTATCAATGAATAAATGTATTCTCTGTAAACCTTTTTGACTTTACTAAACCTTGTGGAATGCTCATTACAATAGTATTTTTCTTTTTTTTTTTTTTTTTACAGTAAATACTTATTGGATAATTATTTTTGGGGAAATTTGGACAATTATTCACAGCCAAATGCAAATAATATCTACTAAAAATATCCAGAGAGTCTTAAACTAAGTTAATGTTATACCAGTGAGTTAGCGGCTGGTTATACTATTATCAACCGTATGCCTTGTTACAGTTATTGTTTGACCTACATTTGTATTGCTGTATACTTTTCTATCTGATTGGACCTTTTCTAATAAAATCTATAACTTTTGCAGGAATTCCCCCTGATCAGCAGCGTCTGATCTTCGCTGGCAAACAGCTTGAAGATGGACGCACACTTTCTGACTACAACATCCAGAAAGGTAATGAATGGGTTTGACAGAACAGCATTCAGAAATACTACCAGGATGTAGTAGACTGCTATGTAGAATGTAGACTGTAGAATGCAAGTTTATAAAATTACTTTACACTTGATGTTTTTTTTTTGATGAATGAGTCTGATATGGTATTTATTTATTCATTAGAATCCACTCTGCATCTGGTTTTGCGTCTGCGTGGTGGCATCATCGAGCCTTCCCTCAGACAGCTGGCCCAGAAATACAACTGCGACAAGATGATTTGCCGCAAGTAAGTTGATTTCCAAATCATATACTGTTGTAATTAAAATCTGAAAGTGTCCTAGAGGTTAATACCAGAGGAAGTGTAAACATTTGCAGTTTTACCTAATTTTTGACAATGTGTAGAAATTTTATTTTACCATAAGATGTAATGTATGTGCATTTATTTAAATCTTGACTTTCTTGTGTTGCAGGTGCTATGCCCGTCTGCACCCTCGTGCCGTCAACTGCCGCAAAAAGAAGTGTGGACACACCAATAACCTTCGCCCCAAGAAGAAGCTGAAGTAAACATTTTGACTGAATTGGCACTTCAAGCCTGTTTGTGTTCAAATAAATGTTGAAAAAGTGACATTTGTCTTGTCTCTTCAGTAAAAACCTTTTTTTAGGTTTTGTAGCAGCCTTTTCTAATCTTTAAGGTTAACAAGCCATTGGTGCATTTTAAGTTATTGTTTGCCAAATGATAATCATTGAGTTAAGTTTATTTTAAGGGTTTCCTAAGAATTAAGTTGTTCGGGTAATTCAGTAAACAGACTTCGTGGAACTGGCTGTTGGACACCATCACTGACTGCTCTGTTAAAGCATTATTTTTCAGTAATGGTCGTAGAAGCCAAACACCTTGGTCCTACACTCTGCAGCTGGATTAGTTTGGGAACTTTATATCTGCATAGCAACTTGAGCTAAACATGCTCTGAATGGCTAGCCTGTTCCGGAGCAGAGAGGATGAAAATGCAAGCCACTGACCAATAGGCAACAAGAAATGTGCTGTTGTGGTGGAAGAAAAACCAACTGCAAGGAGTGTCCTCAGAAGCTGCATTACTGATTGTGGCAAAGGTTTAGAGTGACCTTTATGGCTTTTGCAGTGGAAATCCATTTGTTCACAAGTTGAATGGGTTAATTTTTTTGCTCAGTCTAAAAAGCAGGTCATATGCGACAGTAAGGCTGTGCATTGTATTGAGATCCACAGTTAAATGGTCTCTGCCATTCAGTCCATGGTGCTGCACATTTTGCAGATTGCAGTTATCTCCAACTTGTCTGTGAATCATAGCAAACCCAGGGATGTTGTCAAACCATGGAAAACTCATGTATCCAGCAAAAAAATTTACAAGCTTAATAGATACAGTCCTTATTTAGAAACCCTTCCCCAGTTATTTAAAGGTTTTCATGTAAACAGAAGTTATGTAGCTTTTTGAGCACAAAGACACTTTTATTTTGCATGACAGAGTTTTAATGTTAATCTTTACAAATATAAGAAACTCTTTTGTCATCTCATACAGACACCTCATTCAGCGTTCTTTCTACACATTGCACATTTCCACTCCAAGCTAAACCAAATAGGTTAAAGGTATTCTGACTAAAACTAAGCAATCAAATGATGTGGACATAAAGTGATCATAAACATTTTCTTAATGTTTATCTTATACACACGTCGTGGACAAAATTTTGTCTAGGCCTGTTCCATGAGTTTATTTTTTAAAATAATTCCGTTGATGCATGGTTGAAAAGCAATGTCTGACTTTCATTGGTTAACATTCATAGAATTTTTATTTATTACTTTTGTCAGAATAAAGTTTTTTCTGTGACCATTGTGAGTTTTTCTTTCATTGACCAAAGGGTACCAACATTTTTGTCCACGTGTGTAGATGTGTCAATTCCAGTTGAAGTTCAGCATAACACTGGTGTGTCTTTGGTACAGCCTGCTCTCCAGTTGTTGAAACTCATATAAATAATCCTGCAAATAGGGTCAAACAGAAACCACAGCAGCTTTATATTGTGCTTGTATTTAGTCAAACGCTGTCGCTGTGCTTTTCTAATACACCAGAATATGGCTGCAGACTTAAAGGGAGAGTCCAGTGTTTTGTAAAAGGAGGTCTATGAGATACTTAGCGATAGATAACTTAGACCATAGTACATTGTTTGCCAAACTTTTTTTCAGGGGACCCATATTTCAAAAGACCAAATTATTCTTTTTGCATTATTGGTTATTTTGATTTTTGGAAATTCTCTTAGGTTTTAAGTGCCATTTAATTAAGTTAAACTCATTTTCTAATCTTTGCCTAGTATTATTTCTGACTATACTAACCTGTTAAGATCTAACTAGAACCTGTCCAAATACTAATAAAACCTCTTCAGATCCTTCTAAAATATGTTCATCTACATTAAATACCCATTGACAAATATTTATCACAATTTTTTAATGGTTCAAAATTTTTTCGCGACCCAAATATAAACTTCCGCAACCCACTTTTGGTTTCCAACCAAATGTTTGGGAAAAAAATGCCAATGTTTAGGAAACGATGCTGTAGTAGATACTTGTAAGTACACTCCCAAGTTGGAGAAGCAGACAGGAGCAACAAGAGATTTGTGAATGAAAACTAATGGCATCAGCAAAAAAACAAGGCTTCTAAAAAAACAATATTAGTGCATGTGTGTATTACATAGAAGCAGTTAACATTCATTTTGACTTTGAACTGCTTTTTATGTTCTATTTATTTTTTTATTTTATATAAAATGTCTGCTTCTCTAAACAGGAAGTGTGCTGACAAATATCTACTGTAGAGAATAATGCAGCTATATCCAAAAGTATCTAGTTGAACCACATTTACCCAACACTGAACTAAACCTTTAAAATTGTGGAAGATACATATAAGAGCCACTGCTTTTGAAAATACGTCATCCTTATACAAAAGTAGTGTGATGAGTTGAGAAAGATCACAAGTTAAAATACTTGCATTAGATCAGGCGCCTGTAGAAACTTATTGCTCTTTCAACAGTTGTATGTAGCAGCTGATGTACAGACGGCAAGAAAATGTAAGAACTTGTTTAAATAGTGTTGCAGTCCAGACTAACACTTTAAATACCTAAAGAAATAGTCCATTATTGTGTAAATGTGGCTCTATCAGATACTTTTGGACAGTTAATTTATTCAGTAGATAGTTGTCAGCACATTCCTTTTTCGGAAATACAGGCAGGTGGAACAACACAGCAGAGACTCAACATGCCGTAAATGGGGTCAGTAATAAAAATTGTGTTCGTAAGGGTATTTTGACAGTATATGTTGCAGAAACTGGCCATTATTTTGATTTGGACAAGGTGCTTGTACTGGGCAGTGCTATGTTCTTGAGTTGTGTTAATAAAGAACAGAATAAAAAACAACCATATGAAGACATTAAAAGCTACTAAATACCTTCTGCACACACTGTTAGGGGTTTCCAAAGCTGCAGAAGCCTTGTAAGTTGTTATAAAAGAGTTTTTACTGGTCCCATTAGCAGACATACCTAATACAAAGCATGTGCCATTGCTCCTGTCTGCTTCTCCAAACTGGGAGTGTGCTGGCGATTACCTACTGTAGGGAATAAGTGACCTGTTTCAAAGTATCTCATAGACTCCTTTTTACAAAATACTATGCTTTTAATCTAGTTATATTTAATACTGATAACTCTGGTCTTAGTTTAAAATCTAGAGCCTAAAGTTTGCATAAATTCTGTCAGACGTACAAGAATCTGTTAAGAATTCCACTATGTCATATTGTTAACCCATACAAACAGTAAATTCAGTTTAATGACAGGAAGTTTGTCTTAGATAATCATTTTTTTATATTCCTAGCAGTTGCTGCATAATGAACTGCAAAGAACGGGCACCTTATTTGTACCTATACATTACTGACATGAGAAAATCAATAAGTCATCAGGGGTGAAAGAAGCGATACTCGATATTGTGCATCAGACAATCACAGACAAGTACCTCATTACTAAATCTATTGTAGTTGTGCTTTTCAACTCGAGTTCAGCAGGACTGAGCGCTTTTCACAAAGCTCGGCAAGTTCGGGACATCTGCAGAGCTCATGCGGTGCTCTCAAAGGGATCAATGCTCTGCGGCTCAGCTAAGCAACTAGTTTTATTATTATTACTTCTACTACTATCATTGGAAAGTGTCAAGTGAGAAAAACGGGAATATAACATAAAAAACGTTTTGTAAAACACTGAGAAATGTAAACAAAAGATGGCACAAACATTATGGAGTGCAATCCCAAGTCATTGTTTTCATGACGTCTTTGTCCTATAGGCCACAATGACGTATGTAATCTGTTTAAGTAAAGGGCAAATGTCTGTCAAAGTGGCCTGTAAAAGGACAATACTCCTGCCAACAATGACCGTTTGGCTGCTGGATCATTGTTGAATCTTGTCCTGACATGAAGTAATTCCATCAATGGACATAAATAGTACATAATGCTGAAAAGAGCAGTCGAACTTTACCAAACTTAAAACAGAAATAGATGAAACCCTGGTGATGTTCAGGAGACAGATTAAGAGCAGCAGTTTAGTCCACCCTTGGGTTTTTGGTGATGTTACGGCTGGTGTAAAGCCAGTTCAGGCTGCAGATGTGAACTGCCTAAAGTTAATTCAAAGTCCTCCTCCTCCTAAATACATTTGCTGAATATAGCCTGACCAAACTGAAACTGGGTGCATCTCAGCAGTCAAGAGCAAGATTATTGCAATTTTTTGCCTTTTAGCTCTAGTAGTTCAGTTTTAATATGAGATGAAAAGACCAACCATTGTTCATAATTGTTATACAGTATTATATGATGTTGTGTCAACCCTGATGAACTGGCTAACCTTGTTGCAGGTGTGCCCCGCCAAAGCAACTGGGATAAAAAGGAGTAAAAGTGTTAGGGAATGATTGAATGAATTACATTATTTGTAATAGATGTATCCCTTGTGTACCTGCTCTATGCCAGGTTTTCATGAATTATAAAATTAATTGGTTGTACATTTAGTTGAAGTTAAATAAACTTGCAGGGCTAACACTTAAGAGACATACAACGGGAAAACCATTCAGACTCAAAATCCTTTATAATAAGGACCATTTGGAGTAATCAGTTACTCTATAATGTTTGTCTAGGAAACTAAAGTGCCTGGTCAATTTAAACAATAACAGAAATACTTTTAGAAACTCTGTTATATTGGTTTGAAATCTTAATTTGAAGTAAATGTATACATGCCTGTTATAAAAGATCCTACTGTGTTTCCTAAAAGTGTTAAGTGTAAACCTGTAGCACAACAGTCAACCCCATTGTTTCCATTTCTGGAAAACTCAGAAATGCTTTAAATGTATTTTTGCCAAAGGTTTTTAGGAGGTTATGTAAAGTCTGCTTTTGCCTGTTTTGGTTGCAGTACTTAAAGGTGCTTTTTCAGTGTACCATTAAAAACAATTACCTTTTTAACATTGAGATAATCACAGATTAACTTGTCTGATATTGTGACTCAGGCATTTGACAAATTTAATTAATATGATGACAAACTCACAGATGGACACTAGAGGGAGCTAAAGCTTACACATTGCAGATCAGTGCTGGCAGCTTTGAAATAAAATGAAAACCAGGTGTATTTATCTTAATGAGTCATTGTCTCAAAGTCAAAGAGCCAGTGGAAAAGCCAATGTTACAATCAAATATACAAGCTTTATTTAGCACAGAGCACTTTAAGCTGTTGACAGGAGTTGTTGACTGCTGAGATGAACCACTGACATTACTGCACTGTTATTTGTCTATGAGTTTGGCCAGGCTCTGTCTCAGGTCGCCCAGGTCGCAGATTTTGACATCTAAAACTTTGATGATACGCCGGACCTCGCCCTCGGCTTGTTGCTGCTCCTCTCGACTCGAGGCCAGGGTCTTCTCTGTGGCCTGCACCCGGCCCTCCAGCTCCCTGTTTCGTCTCTCCATATCCTGAAAAAAATAAAATAAAAACACACACACAAAGCTGTTCACACTGCACTCTCAAAGGGGGTTTCTGAAGCACTTTCTGTACTTACTACTCTGGAAATGACCACTAGGGCTGTAAAATATAAGTTAAACGTGCCATAAGAAAATCCAGTAGGTAGGCTAGTAATTAAATTAAGATAAGATAGATCAGATTAGAGAAATGTACTGATGTGCAAAGTGTGGAGGTTTACTGAGAAGTCCTTTTGACACTATTGTGCTTCAGTCTCAAGTGTCTCACTGAATAGATTATGGACGGGACACAAGGACAAAGAAGTCAAATATGAATATACTTAATACACAACTGGCTACAAATGATGGAGAAACTAATAGTCTTTGCATTATGTATCAGCTGTATTTACCTGCATTAACATAGAAATTCAATACAATTTGATTTGTCCTTGAAGGTGTCACAGTCCAGTACTGACCCATGTGTCCCCTAATGGCCCAGAGCCAAGCACAAATTGCGGACTTTTTAGTCTTTAAGGTACTGGAAAACCAAGCTTCTTCACGCGAGTTTAGTCAAGACCTAGACCTACAAATTCTGGGCTTTGTTTTAAAATCTTGAGACAAGACAGATAAAAATGAGTTTGAGAACAAGGTCATAGTAATTGTATCTCACTCCTGCTCCAGTTCATATGCTTATCCACAAACAAGTATGACTATATGTCTTTAGCTGTATCTCCTATTGGCGCCATGCTAATCCAAACAAGACAAAGACATCACTTTGCACTACATCTAATCATTGTTCAGGGTCCTGTACACTTAGTAACATATACACATATATATACACTTATTCACATCTTGCAAGAATTAAACCTGTCATCCATTCCTAAATTTACCATGTACGTCTCCGTCGTATTGTTTGTGATCCGAACCTAATAATAATTATTTTAACAAAGGCAAGACCATTTAAAAAAAGACTGGTCTACAGACTAAGACCAAAACCAGGCATCACTTCAGCGATGTGTTTTTTATTCAGTGTAAGATACAGAAAACTAAACTGCTCTCTTTACCTGGAGTCTCTGCATGGCCTCCTCTCTCTCCTTCTCCAGCTCACACACGTCCGTTTTCTTGCTCTGCAGGTTGTGAATTTCCTGAAAAAGACAAGCACACTCACACTTTGAAAAATCCAGACCCCACGACACCATTCTATCACAAACACAGCTCCTTGAGCCCATTTTAGATGGGGTTCTAAAATAAGCAGTCATTTTTCATCCACCGCGATAAGATTTGGGACACTTTGATGTTCTTTGGATTTGTGCCTCACAGGAGAGATACCACAGTAACCTTGCACAAACCCTGTTGCCAGAAGTGGACATTACAAAGATGGATGTGGCACAAATGGTTATGCTAATGGAGGTTAGGGGACAGCAGCCACTTCAGTATTTTGTAAATGCCAAACATAACTCAAAGCCTGCTTCTCTAAAGTGAGGCTGAATGAGTGTCCAGCATGTGTTCAATAGACGTCAAACTAACCCAAACAAGCACAAAATGTTTGAGCCGCAGATTAATAAACATGTATAATGTTTATTTTGGTCAGCTTAAATCATAAAAATGGTGTTGAGCAAGAAACTTTAATTGTGGAGGAACCAATTATTTTACAGTATTTTTAAGAGGTTTTATTTAATTTATTTATTCACCCTTTATTGTTGCTTGCATTTTATTATTTGTATTATATCTTGTAAAGTCCGTTGGTCAACTGAGGTTGTCCGGTTACAGATTACAATTGAATAACCAACAGAAGAAAAGGGTCATTTCCAAGGTAGAACAGGTAGAAATCTGCATCATGTCTCTAAGCCTTTGTGTGACATGTCATTCATCTGAACTTTTTTCATCTGAGGCTCTTTTCAGACGGACCAAAGCAATAAATCAACAACGAGAAAAATGACAGTGTGACAAAGATAAAATCACAGTGTTACTAAAAATAACACACAAAGCACATGAGTGAGTCTAAAACAAACTGTTCTCTTGTATTTTCCGATTAATTATCTTTTGTTCAAGGCTAAAGTGATGAACCAGAACAATTTAATTAAGTCCAAATACAACTTACACATTAAATATTCAACATGCTGTTTATACAAGCTGTCGGCTTTTTTTTTTTGTGAACTTCAAATACATTTTTGCTGTTACTATGTTGACCTGAGTAATAATATGTAAAAAGGGGAAAATAAAAATGAAGGAAAAATGACTTTAAAACTATTTGTGGGTTTACAAACTCACGTAAATCCATCTTGAACTGCTCCAAGCACAAGTATTGACAGTCAAACCATGGTCTGACTGGCTGCTGGTTTGACCAATGAGGTGGCAGCACACAGGTCTTGGCATGTTTTAGGTTTGAAGATGAAGTGAACGTTTTACAGCTTCTAACTAAACAACAAGGCGCTGCTCTGATTGGATAAAACCGCGGTTACTCACAGATGATAAATTTAAATCGCCGACCATGTATTCTTTTGAAAACACTTTCTATGGAAGCCCTCCCAGATGGTGGAGTAGACCGTTAAAACAAAGGCCTAAAACAATGAGTACTTATGCCAGACCTTTAGAGGGTGTTTTTTTCTTTTAGCTTCTTCTGCCACCCCCTGGAGGAGAGAGGGTGCCAGCTTCACAGTTTACATGAGCACCTCCTCGGCCAGAATCAAAAGTTTGCGTTTTTTTCTGGAGTGAGAATGGCTTCCTTGTGTAAACAAGAGGTTAATCATTGTGGTTTAGGGAAAACGTGTTGTCATGTAAATGGTCTCTGACTGGACAAAAGAACATTAGCCACAAAAATCACAAATTCTGCATTAACAACATGATTTTGGCAATAGACATGTCACTGACTGAGTGCTGCCAGTGACTAAGTAGAGAATGATTGGCAACATAAGCTTAGCCTTTATGAGCATTTAGGCTCCAGCAGCTGAAGGCCAAAAACATCACAGTAAGTTTTGATAAAAAAAATACCAATACTTACATTAGGGTAAAATGTACATCAAAATTATAAATATATTACGCAAATTAGGAAAAGGTCTACACAGTCTTGTGGAAAGGTCTAAAAAAGCTTGATGTAATTCTTATTTACTGGTTTGCCCTTTCATCCATTTCAGTTGAGCACTAATGCATCGTTTGCATGGGGTAAATTACATTAGGCTTTCATTTCAGAGACCAAACATCCAAATGAGTACACATTACAAAGCGGAGTATTTTCCACACTCTGATAAATGGACTTGGACAGTGTGATGTGAGTGCAGAGAGTCTTGCCTGGTTTTTGGCACTGAGCTGGGCTTCCAGTTCCTCCAATGAGCGTCTGAGCTCCTCTTTCCCGGGCTGACCCGCAGCAGGACGGCCCAACTGCGTCTCCAACTCAGCCACCTGCAACACACAGCGCATTAGTAATTACCGAGCCGTGAAGCCAATTTACATCCACTCAAGTTCCACTGCATTGTCACTAAATAATATGGGATTAGAGCCGTCCCCTCACAATGTAAATGAGAAAACAAAGGGCAGTTATCGTTGAGCATATTTTACATGTGTCACGTGAAGAGTTAAGGCAATGACCCGTGGTTTTTTCACAATTCCAAATCACAAACCAACATCTCTCTTTCAGAAATAAAAGAACACACCCAGGTAACATTTGTTTTTTAGTAGTGTTAAAGTCTTTTAGAATAGATTAAACTTTATTTGTATTGGGTAAAGTTCTACAGTATTGTTAACACAGAGAAAACAAAGACAAGGCAACAATATAATCATGACCACAGACTGTACCACCACAATAATAAGGTCAATGAATGCATAAAAAGTACAGTACTAGACACATTTGTCAAGACCAATATGCATGATACATTGGAGAACATCCCAGGAACAGTTATTAAATCCAAACACTACAAGTCCAGTCTTGGTCTAAGTCCAAACTCATGGAGGGGTTAGAGTTTAGTGAAGAGGCTAGAAACAGAGGGATACTTTTTATCTACTCACAAAAATAATGTAGGCTAAATAACAATGTGGTCTGGGCTGTTCTTTGATTTAAAATCCTGAGACCAGAGCAAAACCGACCAAGTTTAAAAAGTGGATCGGTCTTGAATATTACAACACTGCTTTTTACTGCTACCTTTGTCCTTTTTGCATCAATTTACTTTTAATGTAATTTTATTCTGTATTATTCAGTTTGTGTGTTTTTCATGGATCATCACAAATTTGGTTCTTGGTTGATGTTGACCCTAAAAAAAAATGACAGGAACAAGAAATCTACACAATCTTTCACTTCATTTTTATTCACATGCTTTTTAACCACTTTTTTAAACCATTTTGATCATTTGGCTACTGTTTCTTCGACCCTCACTCTACCAGTGCTTTAGTGTTTGTCTAAACAACTATGGCTTTGGGGCTTTAGGAAAGAGACAACTAAATGTGGTTTGTTTACAGTGTTTGACCGTTCACCGTTTTGTCTGGAGGATATATGCGCCTTACATTAATGAAAACAGAAAGAGGTGGACTGGATTAAATGCAGAGAGTGATGCTGCTGGAGATGCACAACAGGAAGTGGCTCGAGGCTTGTGTAGATCGGATAAGTCTACTGTGTATAAAGGGCCCAGCCACAGAAAGAAAAAAAAAAAACTGACATTTAGAATGTTCATTATGTATTGATAGATGTAAATGAAAATGTGGGAAACAAATCAACACCTTGTTTGTATCATTGTGAATGGATTCCCCGGGAAAAGTCAAAAATCCTCAGTGTGTTTCTACATTTAGAGGATGTTCATTAGAACTGTCCAAACAACATAAACTGAAAGAGCTGCACAGATGTGTCAAGATCAATGCAGATATTTTCTCAAGATCAATGCAGATATTTTCTCAGTACAAATGACAGCATATCACATTTCATCAGCAGAATTACAAAAAAAAAAAAAGGAAATTACCATAGACTCTGTAATATGCATCACATCAGATATAAAGTATTTATGAGGATAGGCTCGGGACACTTGACCAAGCAAAAAATAATTAAGGTCTATACAACCAAAACTTCACACAATGAACAATGCAAATCATGTTTCTAGTCATAAATATCCAAGCTCTTGTTTGACAATTACTTTCAATGGAAAAGGACAGAAACCTGTGGAGTGTCATTGACCTCTCATCAACACATGTAATCACACCGACGCATGGTAATGTGTAATACCTTGATAAAAGTCCAGAGCCACAGTATTCTGCTACAAATGAACAAAGGACATTCACAAGTACAGCCTCGGTGTTTCTGTGCAACAGAGGCCCAGCACCGAGAGGGTCACTAGTCAAATCTAGGGACAGATCAAGGATACAGCCCCAGGAAACTGATGAAAACGTTTCACCCAATCTAACCTTTTCCCTGTTTAACATTTTAATAGAAAAGTTCAAAAATGTGGAAGGATATGTTGAGTTAAATGAGGACAGTTTGGCCTTTGATGGGATTTGATTTTCCACTTTGCTGTGCATGTAAAAATATTTGTTGCAGATAAATAGTCAGAGCCAGGCACTATAAATGTCTGTGTTATGGTTATTTTGTCATTTAGACTTAATGTCAGACAATGTCCGTAAAAACAGTATTACCTAATGAAAATCTGTAAAACCAAGCAGCATAAAAAAAAAAAAAAAAAGGTATTAGAATTTCAAAAAGCTAAAGTTATGCATTCAATTAAAATGCGCTTGAACTTTAATTGGGTTAAATGGATCAAATGCGTTGTTTGCGTGTCAGAGGCTGTTGCCTGCTGTGAGCCGCTGTGGATGTAACCAAACATAATCACATCTGACGGGGGAACATTCGCTCCTTCATTTACACTGGCCCTGCTGTCTTTTATATCCAGGATTTAAAAAACACACACAGAGCTCCTCTCGCTGGTAAAACTTTGCCATATTGAGTAAAAAGTATTGTGAATACATACAGTCTAACCATAGTTTCCTCTGTAGCTACGTGACAAGGGTCAAATAAATCCTTGTTATTGTAATAATATTTTTATATTTTAATAAACAGTCATTCTTCTCACAGGTTTTAACCAGTCTTAGCCTCACTCCACAGGCTCTTTTTTTAAAGCTCGTTTAGGCCTCGTGCCAAGCTACATAACTGAATTTTTAACACCTTACGAGCCTCCACACAGCCTTAAAGCCTCAGGCAGATCGTTCTAAAGTCGAGACTCAAGACTAAAGGTGACCAGGTTTTCTCAGGCAGAGCTTCCCGGCTTTGGAACGACCTGCCCGAGGAGATAAGGCTGCCAGAATCATCTTTTAAATCACTTCTTAAAGCTCACTTTTACAGACTGGCTTTTTATGATATTTACTTTGTGCGTGCGTAAAGCTTACCAAATATCCAATTAAATCATTCTAGTGTAATGTCAAATAGGTTATTTCCTTCAGTCTCAAAACTCCTGATCTAAAAAACTAATACATTGTGTACATTAAAAGGTGCCAAAAGTAAATGTAAAGCTCCACAGAACCCTTGGAAAGACCCATTAATTATTTCCTATGGCTGCCCAGAGAGAGCAAACTGAGCACAGCTGGGGAAGAAACACAAACCCAGATTTAAGCCATTTATAAGTGTTTAAAGTGAAATAAAAAGAATTCTATCAACTGACTTTGTTCATACACAACAGTATGTCCCCGCTGGGCGCCCATAGCTGTTCACATGCTTAAAAAATAAGTATAGGAGGTGTGGAACTGCGACATGCACCACTAGAGATCATCAAAAAAAGGCCATAAAACTAAAAAAGTTTAGGACACATATGGACAGAAATGTCTAATAGAAATAAATAAAGCTTAGAATAAAAAATAATCATCTTATTTCAGGTTTTTCTCACACGTGTGGCCACATGATGCTGTTTCACATTGCTTCCTTTGAATTCCTCTGTAAAACCGCATCTGCTTAATGTCAGATATGTAAATATCTATATCGGTGAACGGAAAGACATGTTTTATTTAACTGCTCGCTGTGTCAACATTTTCCTCTTTTCTCTGCTCACACTCAGTTTCAAAGCGGCTCGTTATAGATTCAAAGCTACGCTCCATCGAATCCCGTCCAAATGCCAAAAGAACCGCTGCAGGTGAAAAACTGTGAGGTTGGGGTCCTGGCAGTCAGTCGGGACTCAACCGGGTCATATTTGCTGTGAGTAAATGACAGCTCAGTCCCCAACGGCAGAGAAAATGTGTTATATATAATCTCAGTGTAGACATCTGGAGACATCAAAGCAGTTTACAGATGATATCAGTCAGATATGGGATGTACTTTTCCATTTATTATTCAGTACCACACTGTAATTGAGATATCTGGGATCACTATCTGAAGCAAAAGACCCTTTTTTACTGTAAACACAAGTATTTTAGCAATAAATGTTTTGTCTTTTGACTGTAGTGGCACTGTTTCCACTTTTCAAAAGGTAAAAGAAAATCTAGCAAGAAACAAAGTAACTTTTTCTTAACATTTGTCTTGGTTGCAAACTATTTATGTTAAATGTCATAATGTAAAAAAAAATTCTGTAGGTCAAAAAAGATAGTAAACATAAGATTTTTAGAGAGTCCAGAGAAAAGCTCTGACACTAAAGGCTACATAAAAAAAATTATTCTCAATATCTTTTTGTCCATGTTCAAGCACTGATAAGAGAAAAGAGTAAAAGGAAAACATGAGCAGTTGCTGTATTGAAATAATAAAAAAAAGTCAAAGGCAAAAAAAAAAAAACTTTTACCTTGGCTCTAAGATTTTCAATTGAGAGTTACTTTAACACAAATGTTTAAGGAATTGTGGAGTGAGGCTGAAGAGAGAATAACACAACTCAATACTTTTGCAGTATCATCCACATAAGAGAGCAAAATGAGAGAAAGAAAACTGAACATGAAAAAGACATGTAATATAAATCAACATATTTTATTTCTTAAGTGAATATATGGGGCATTGTGCTGTATTTGAAAGGTGTTGTAATTTTATTGTTGAGATAAATAAAGTGTGGAAACAGGGAGTCTGTAAGGTTTTATGAGGGCTGGATGTTAAAGAAAAAGAAAACTTTGACTTTTCTTGAAGTCGGAGTAATTCCAGGTTATGGTTAAATTTGAACCAAATTAGAGGAATCAAAATCTCAAGAAAAAGTACTGAAAAAGTGTTTTGTTTTTGCTTGACTTAAAGATACATATATGTTGTCCCTATAACTTAATCCCATCTGTAATGCATTATAGGTAACTTATAGGTAACTTTTAAAGACAACGTTATCCATAAGGTCTGGACCGAACTGAACCAGGGTCTGGTTAGTTTGTGGAGTGAAAGAACATTTGGTGACGGTTAAATATTTTTGTGTGTAATGACAGAACACAGTTTTCCAGTGTAACAGTTTACAGATACTCCTCTACATTGTTTGAGATGGCCATTAGTAACTGTATTGTGAGGATTGTTTTATGGAAATACTGCATTTGTTTCTTTAATTTGTAGCTAAACCAAACAGAAAACAATGCCCTACAGTATCATCAGAATAAAGCAGTAGCAGCCTCCAAAATAAACCTGTGGTCAACCTAGAAACACAGGACAAACATGACTGAAACTGCGAATGTGACGGCCAACCTCTTCCTTTTGCTGCTCCGCGGTCATTTATCTTCCTCTAACTGGGGCACAGAAAGGGAGGGGGCAGTATAGGGTGTCCTGTCCCCAAAAAAAGAAAAAGAAAAAACCCTGTTGCCAAACCCTGGAGGCCTGCTCTACTTCTCACCACCTGGTTGACTTTGCTGCAGTGCAACATGAAAACAAAAATTAAACACTGTTTTTTTGGTCAAAAAAGGTGATAGTTTTGATGCTGACGGGTCGGAGCGCTGCTCGTTTCTGTCCCGCTGAAGAGGCCTGGTTAAACTTGGCCAAGGGCATAAATTTCTCAGGCTAAATTAAAGATGAAATGTCTGCGATTATCATGGGAGCCTGTCGACAGAAAGACTACAAACAGGAGGGGGTCGGATGAAAAATGCAGTTTGAGGCGGCCTGAGCATGCAGAGTGGATTTAATGTGATACTTTCCAACGAATGCATGAAAGAAGTGAGCTGAACACAGTGTTGGCACCTAAAACATCATATTCAGAAGATGACGGGGCAGTTTTGTACAGAAGATAGTAAATGAAATCTATTCATACAGACGGGAGATGACTCAGTTCAGACAGACTTTTGATTGATAATGTAATTTGCTGCATTACACTCCTCATTAATCTCTTCAATCAAATTCACAGCAAGGGTAATGTTATATTTTAAGTCATCACAAGTAACTCTCTCAAACTTCAAGACTTTGGAGTTCATTTTTAATCCGAGAGCAGAGTTAGCGAGGTCTCCACACTTTTTAAAGAAATCATTTTCCAGGACTTTTCTCATTAGGCAGGGTTCATAGGTATTTCATTAACTAAATTATTCTGACTTCTTTTGGTTCAAACTCCACAAACAACAGCAGCCTCACTGTCAAGTCAAATTTCAACATCCATATGTGCATTGCTATATGTACTTTCTTTTTCTCTTATGTATATAGTATATTGCTAACATATGTAATTTTGTATTTAAATTTATATTTCTGTGAATGTCTGTAAATCCGCACATAGTTTAAATCGTTTAAATAGCTTGGACTCAATTTATTATTTTTGTGTTTGTCTTATTGTTTTATTTTTTAGTTGGTGTCTATGGGTTGGGGAATGTATGGAGGGGGGGGTTCCAGGACAAAATACATCATCATCTTCGAGACGTTTAGGACATTTTAATCCATTTCCACGTCGTTCACAAATCCTGAAACTACTCCAGGTTTTCCAGAATGTGCGGAAAAGCGTAGTCAGGGCTTCTCTTAGGTGTGTCGCCGTAGCCCGAGAGCTAAGGAAAGTATCACATTCACCATGAGTTTCTAGCCTTATTCTCCTGGTATTGATCACTTTATTCAGTCTGTGGAGATTCTTTGTCATCCAGGTCATACATCTCTTTTTCTTGACAAATGGATGAGGGGCAAAATGTCTTCTTCCTTCAAAAATCTGAAGAGAATGGCAGGACTTTTGCACGTGTCCCCAGAGTTGGAAAAGCTACAGGAGAATGCACGAGTCCTGTTGACCAGTCTTCCCCTAAAGGTGGGTGTTGGGCGATAAAACAAAACCCGATAAAAAGTCTCTGTGAATAACTTCTGTTTGTGAGCGAGTTTATATTTGTGAAATATGAAGGCCCAATTAATTTAATGAAGAGCAAGTCCATTAGTGGAGGCAGTTTTACAAAGTGAATGTAAGTGAGTAATTATTTAACCTTTTGTTCTAAACATAATGACCTTTAACCTAAAGACAAAAAGCAGAGGCTGTAGCTAATAGTATATGTATTTTCTTGTAAAAGGAAATGATGGTCTCCATAGATAGGCCCAGAACCTGCCCCAACTAAAACTTGAAACATGCACATTAACGTTTTTCACAAAAATCGTAAAACAGGTTGTGGTGCATTAGTGTTGAAACAGTAAATGACATGAATCTGTACATAAAACCATTTTTAGCTCTGACAAGAAGCTACCACCTTAACTGACAAATTTCTGTCTAATACAAACTAACAAGTCCTTAAAGCAAACTGGGCTTTTTTTTTTTACACTTTTACAAGAAAAGGAGACAAAAAGCATGTAAAATCTCCAACAAACAGCCATTCAAACAGTTGACCTACTCTTGGGCATAACATACATCCCTTTAAATAAATAAACATGTTTGAATGGACACTGATTTTTCACAAAGAATAAACCTCACAGCAGCAGGAGTCATTCATTCGCCCAAGGTTTGCAGGTAACTATAGCAACAACATGATTAAACTCGCAGCAGAGTGGGTTTCCTGTGACCAATGCAGTTTAGCCTTAGTGTAACCGTCTAATTAGTGTGGTTATAACAGCGGCTGAGCTCAACCCACGGCTCATAATAAATAAGAAACACTTGACAGCTGACACATTCCACACGGTAACCCGCTGAAGGGAAGTCTCACCTGGTCTCGTAGGCGGTCCGTCTCCTCCTGGTACTCGGCCAGCTGCTGCTTCCACTGCTCCACGCTGGTGTTGGCCTCCTGCAAAGCGGCGACCAGCTTGGCGTTACTGTCCTGCAGCGTGAAGAGCTCGGCCTCCAGGTTGATCTCACACATCGACCTGAGGATGTGGGGAAAATGTCAGATGTCAGTTTGAGAATGGTTTCTCTTGTGAAAAGGACTAATCAGCACCATATACAAACAAATGGTACCACTTTACAAACTACAGGGCTTTTGGTCCCAGCAGTTATGATTACTAAAAAGAAGAGCTGAACACTGCAGATGAGACGGAAATAGAAAATCCTTACCGACTAAAAATTTAGAATTAAACCTTTTTTAAACAATAGAAGCCACTCTTGTTCTTGTGATTAAAAGTCACATTCCAAGTACCAATATTTAAAATATATTCAGAAACAACTCAAACTAAAAACTTGTGGCTTTTGCTTTATAAACTTAAACTTTGCTTTCCCCTACATTGCATTAAACATGAAGAAAAAGGGCACATTCACCCCAAAAACAACTAGATCTCTTGTTTCCTCTCAGGTCGCTCACATTACCAGCCCTTGTACAAGTTACTGACAACTTAGACCTATTTTCATCGTGTGTCTGTCAAATGTTAAGTGGGATTAAAACTATTAAAACTGATCTGTATTTGAAAGTATGTTTCAAATATACTTTAGATCTTATATTGGAGCTACTTTTGTGGCACTTATATGATGTTGGAAGTGGAAATGCAAGCCTCTTCAGGGTTTTTTTGGACCAAATTGTGTCGTACTGCCCGGTCTTGTATCACGTAGCTGAAATGTAGCTTTCGTAAAAACATAAAAATATAAACTATAGCAAGACCAGACCAGAGCAAGAGAGAGAAAGCCCAGGCCAGTTACAGAAAAGTAATACTGGAGGGACACTAAAGTCAGGTCTCAGACACATGGGGGCCTTTCAAGACAAAGCTGAGGAAAATGAGTCTGAGATGAGACCTTTTAAAAAGACCAAGAAATCTCACGTACTCTACAATAATGACCTTTACCTGTTGTACTCAGAGTATATGTTAGAAAAACGAACCCACCGGCCCACTTATCTATTTATCTTTGACAAATGTAGAAAGACAGACACCTTTACTCCTGTGACCTTAAACTGTGTCACAGAAGCTGCCACTAATAAACGTCATGTGTGTGGTGCACTGTATTCCTTCTTTTTAGTCACCATTAAGTGCAGTTTTAATAAACAAACCATAATGTTCTTATAGTATGCAAGTAAATGTAACCTTATGGGTACACAGTCATCCCTGAAGGGAATTATTACTAAGCATTTTTCTGCATTTTTAAATCTTACTCCATTAAAAATCTATCCATAACCTTTCCTTTAAACATTAAAAGCAACATCTTTTACAGAACATCTTATAGGTAGTACCATTACAAACTTATGACTTCTCTGATTTATGTCTTTTAAAATCAACACGATGTGGCTCTAAAACAGAAATGTCTGGGATTTTTAATAATGTAGAATTTGTCTAATGCTTTTTGTGAAAAGAAACAAGAAAAAAATAAGTAAGCTTTATGTAAACAAGGCCATCTGTGCCACTAAATGTCAGAAATCCCTCTTTCACAAGAAAAGATGGAGTTTTCTTTACCATGACAACCACAGCACGCATGGCAACCGCGGAATGATCACGCATAGCAACAAGGAAACAAGAGAAAAGGACTGCATAGACTGCATACACTCGTAAAATAAGACCTGGATAATAGACTGTAAAGCATAGGGCAGACATTTTCCAGCCGTCAGCTTTAAAAGTGATAGACTGAGTGAGCGATCAATAATAGACGCTGTAATGGTTATAATTATGAGCAGCTAAGTTCAGCGTATGTTATGGTCGGATGGCTTTAACTCACAGGCACAGTTCAAACACCATTATATTTCTCTTATTGTAATCATTTTTGGTACATATAATGCTGTTCACCTGCAGAATAAATGTAAGAGCTGGTGCTGTGTGATAAAATACTGTACTTACATCCTTTTCAAGTTTTATGAGTAATGCATAATTCTGAGAAAGAAAAAAATAAGGGTTTTAGATGTATTATTAAAAAGCAAAAAAGAGACAGGGCAAAAAGGGTTTCAAGGAGCACTCATTTACTGTCAAGGGTTTGGATTAACATTATGGAAAGGAGAAATTAGCATGACACTCTTGTCTTTTTTAAATTAAAAGCCACACGTGAGCCTCATTTTCACTGGAGCTGTACGAGACAAGTGAGTTTGATGAGTAAGTTTCACACAGAAGTGTCGTACTGTATCACTTTGGGGCATACGCTTTGGCCCATGAGCCCAAGTCTGTAGTTCATTTTCAAAAAAGGTGGCACTAAACATTGGAGTCTTTTGATTGGACGATAGATAATTCTTACTTGAGCTAAACATAAAAAGTGAAATAAAAAAGATAATAAAGTAAGTCTTGTTCTTGAGAATGAGAATAAACCCAAAACAATCAAAAAGGTAATTTGCTCAATTCCAATTACATCTTTCACCTTGTTGCCTATCTACACTAACTCTTTTCAATAAAGGCTTCCACAAAACATCCTCTTGTCGCACTTCTGTGATGTCACTGTTTACATAGATGTCGCTGTCTGAACCCAACACAGTGGAAACATGAGCCTCTTAGGGTTAGGACTGAATCTCCTGGAAACAATGGTTATGTAACCTTTTAGCATCTGCACCCACTAAAGGTCTAGTGGCACAGTGGAGTATCTAGTAAACACAGTGTTCTAGGGTCTTTGTTTTTTACATATAACAGGCATTATGGACAAATATGTAGCCCTAACCTGGAATAATTCTGAGTATTCTTCTCTGCTTTGGATTAAACTCCACAAACTACAAATGCCTATAAGGGTCAAAAGTCTGATGATTCCCGTTGGGTTTACAAAGAGCATTCACAAGATGTTGCATTAAGCCAGCCAAAGCGGATTTACAGACAACCTTCAAAAAACATTTGGCCATTTTGATAAAATTTCAGGTCATTTATTTGACTGGAAAATAACTTTCTAATTTTCTAGCATTTACAGGTTTCTAGGACACATTAGAGCCCAATTTTATATAAACAAGGTAAAAACCTTATCTTAATAGTTTATTTAAAACAATGCTCAGTGGTGAAGGCAGACATGTTTCTTATTCTCTCTCAGAGAAAAGGCTTGGAGTTGCTTGTATTATGTAATTGTGCTTTGGGCATTTCCAAGTGCACTGTGCATTTCTCTGAGCTGGAGCTTGAACTGCAGTCCAACCTTTTGTAGGAAACTTCGTAAACTCTGGTGGATACATTTCCATTCTCATACGCCCACACACAAAGATAGTTCTCGCTTCATTTCTATCTGTTGTTTGTGCACTGAGCAGTTAAAATCACAGAAGTTCAAACCAGTTTTGATTTGACCGAAAAAAAAAAAAACATTATAGACTCAATCAACTTTGGCTGAGGCTTAAATAATAGGACAACCTCAGTTACGCAATACTCTTTAGCTCCTGGCACTCATAAAAAAGACTATACACAATATGAAGATGCAATCTGACTCAGACCAATCTTATGAAATAAAGAAATTATTCTGCAACTTAAATTAGCATAGAATTTACAATGTGACCATTTACATCCGAAAGAATCTTCATTATGTAAAAAAAACATTTGCAAAGCTTGTGTCCTCCTTGAGCCAGTTGTTCTGTTGCCATGGTAACACAGGCTAAGTTAGCTTTAGGATATAATGGCTAACGTATTTAAAACATGTTTATTTTTTCTTTAGGAAGTAGCTAAAGATACAATATTTTGTCTTTATATGGTTGAATCTGGGGTGTGCAGTTTATGGCAACATATTTTTGTGTTTGTATCCACACCTCACACCTGTCGTTTTAGAAAATGTGAACAGCTATGGTAGCCCTGCTGGGACATGCTGTTGTCTTTGAACAAACACAGTGAAAACAGGTCTGGTGTTGTGAGATAAAATCAATTTAGTTTGTAAACGTCCTAAACTTTCATGAAAGAATATGCACTTAAAAATATATATGAGTGTGCTTCTCCTCCAGCAGTGCTCAGTTTGTCCTCTCTAGGCAACTGTAGCAACAGGAACAGCAAGTAATACCACTGGAATTTATGGCGCTTTAAATCATAGTCAAAATAGAAAGAGGGTTATTTGGATGTTATCACACACTACTAAAAACATTGGATTGACTGATGCGTTCAATTGTCTTCAACTGTAATACGCTACATTTTACACAAGGCAATCTTTAGATTATTTCCTGTGATGTTGGGGAACTGTCAGGGCTCTCTTTAACCATGTCATTGTTTGAAAAGACTTGTGACTGTAATGACTTTTCAAGCCGATGATTGCTGGAGAAGATGATAAGTAGCTCAAAGTGATAAATATTACCCTTCGGAGAGCATCTTCTTGACCCTCTCCTTCTCCACCGTCAGCTCCACTTCGGCGCTCTTACTGCGAAACAGCTTCTCCTCACCCGGGCCATTGACTGTGAGCAGCGGAGGCGAGTGCCGCTCCTCGGACAACTCCTGGAAAAAAAACACAACAGGACGTGAGTTTTCAGGCCCAATAGTTGTAAACAAAACAGGCCTTTGTCCAGAGTTCAATGAGTTTGAAATAAACCCTCGCCACTTAGTTGTATAGTGTTTTATCCGGGGAGCTCTGATTGGCAGCACACTCAAAAACACAGCATGTTAACAGAGGTATAAATGGTAAAGTACAAGAAAAGGTAAGTTGAAAAAAGTGTGGTATCAAAAGAAATCCAGCATATTATGCCTTTAATTGTTTCTTAAACTTTCAAAAGTAACTCAGTCCATCTAATCTGTCTTTGGTTTCAAAAGGTCAGACATAACCTCAATGAATAAAAAAGAAACCGAAGGAGGGAATTGCATTAAAGCTGGAGCAGTGAAGTGTAAACACAAAGACAAAATAGTCTGCAGGGTCAAGTCGGGTCATTAGTTATCTGGCATTTAGAAAATGTAGCTGCCATAACAGCAGAGTTTCGTGGCTCTGGTGTATGACTGTGTAAGAATGTTTAGTGAATGTATTTGGTGATGGTCGGAGAGGCCGTAGGCGCGGAATGGCTGCCACGTCTCCGTCAGTCTGCTCCTGGGATGTAGCTTACCACCACCAGTGTGTGACTGTGGAATGAATGAATGGAATGACATTTATTGGATATTTCAAACTTTTTAAACAAATAAAAAACTGAAAAATTGGCCATGCAAAATTATTCAGCCCCCTTAACTTAATACTTTGTAGCACCACCTTTTGCTGGGATTACAGCTGTGAGTCACTTGGGGTATGTCTCTATCAGTTTTGCAAAACAGCTCGAGCTCAGTGAGGTTGGATGGAGAGCATTTGTGAACAGCAGTTTTCAGTTCTTTCCACAGATTCTCGATTGGATTCAGGTCTGGACTTTGACTTGGCCATTCTAATACCTGGATATGTTTATTTGTGAACCATTCCATTGTAGATTTTGCTTTATGTTTTGGATCATTGTCTTGTTGGAAGACAAATCTCTGTCCCAGTCTCAGGTCTTTTTCAAACTCCATCAGGTTTTCTTCCAGAATGGTCCTGTATTTGGCTCCATCCATCTTCCCATCAATTTTAACCATCTTCCCTGTCCCTGCTGAAGAAAAGCAGGCCCAAACCATGATGCTGCCACCACCATGTTTGACAGTGGGGATGGTGTGTTCAGGGTGATGAGCTGTGTTGCTTTTACGCCAAACATAACATTTTGCATTGTTGCCCAAAAAGTTTGATTTTGGTTTCATCTGACCAGAGCACCTTCTTCCACATGTTTGGTGTGTCTCCCAGGTGGCTTGTGGCAAACTTTAAATTACACTTTTTATGGATATCTTTAAGAAATGGCTTTCTTCTTGCCACTCTTCCATAAAGGCCAGATCTGTGCAGTATCGACTGATTGTTGTCCTTGGACAGAGTTGTTCTTCATGGTGCTCTCTGCGCTTTAAACGGACCTCTGAGACTATCACGGTGCAGGTGCATTTATACGGAGACTTGATTACACACAGGTGGATTCCATTTATCATCATTAGTCATTTAGAGATCCTCACTGAACTTCTGGAGAGAGTTTGCTGCACTGAAAGTAAAGAGGCTGAATAATTTTGCACAGCCAATTTTTCAGTTTTTTATTTGTTAAAAAGTTTGAAATATCCAATAAATTTTGTTCCACTTCATGATTGTGTCCCACTTGTTGTTGATTCTTCACAAAAGATTACAGTTTCATATCTTTATGTTTGAAGCCTGAAATGTGGCAAAAGGTCGCAAAGTTCAAGGGGCCGAATACATTCGCAAGGCACTGTATTAATAAAAATAAGTGGTAAGGATCAGTCACAATAGATTTGGCCTTTTTGACTGACCTACGATTTTGCTGCACACACTGACAATAACATAGTGGCAATTTTTTTTATGTAATCATCTGTTAATTTAATGTGGATCTGTCGTGATGACCCTGACATTTGTTGTGTAAAAAACAAGCCATGGCTGTAGGAGGCAGAATTGTTTTCTCAATGTGGCTTTTATGGCTAAAAAAAAGATCAAATAAATAAACCAACATTCTGTTCACACAACAGCACATTTATATCTGAAAAGGACAAGCAGAAATTGTATTGTATGTAATGTATTGACAGTCTACAGGCCCCATACTTTCTTATATAACCTGAAAAAAAGTGAAATGGGCAAAATTTCATTGACAAGCTGTTGATTTTAAATTTGTTTTTGAATGATTGCTCAGAAATCATTATTTTGTCCCACTCCTGATCCGTCATGAAAGCAGCAGGACAGATCTGAACTGAACCTGACGGCTGCGGATATGTCCCATCTGGGCTCCTGTAGACAGTCCTACAGCCCAGATGTCTCCTCCACCGCCGGCCCTTAGCTCTGATCTAACACAAACTGACTCAGGCGCAATCGTATATGTTCCAGTTCATCTGCTGTTTGTGAGAAATTATGCAAATGGCGCCGCTGTTAAGGTCACGCCGATGAAATACTGCACGGATCAGAATTTAATTTACTGGTGGCTTCATCTTTTGGTAAACAATGAGGGAACACATTAAAGAAGCCAAAGGGTATGGTCTAATGAAATCTAACTAGTCATTCATTCAGCTTTGCACATTATTCATGAGGGTTCACTCATCCATCATAGTGTACTCAGGCTTTGGGAGGCGACGATTACATAATCATAATACAAACATAAAGAGACTGTGACCCATGACAATAAAGACAAAAAAATCCAATTAGATCAGATTGTCCTTTTTTTTAAAAGAGGCGTTAATGCAATGTTTCTCTTGCTTATGGTTGGTCTAGAGGAGCTTCTATCCTCCATCTCTCATAGTTAGCATTTCTAGCATTTGTAAACCAGTTCAGGTTTATCCTAAATTAGGAGAAGAATTGTCTTTCTGCAGGTGTCTCTGAACTGGAGTTGGACTTTCTCGGACAAGATCTTCTGAGCCCTGCCGACCTGCCTCTGTCTGCTCTGTTTGTCTCTCCTCTGTCCACTCACCTCAGCTAAACTTCTCTGTGGATAGGACTTAGTTGTGAGGAGAGGACACAAGTGAGGGAAACACTGACGCAAAGTAAGCCAAATGAGACGTACCCCTGGAAGAGAGCATACTACATAATCAAACAGATGAAAGTTCAGCTCTGGTTCTTCTGTGTCATCCTTCCAATACCCTCAGTTTTCTCTCTAGCTAGTCTGTGCTGTCAAATAAAAAGCAAAAAGCCACAAAACATATCTAAAAAAAAGAATATTAAATGATATTTTTAAAGTGAGGCGCAAACACAGAATTAACTAGTAAAATGTTGTGGAGCTGAAAAATCTGATTGTGGCAAAATCTGTACTAAATAAATACATAGATGCCAGTTGTGTTCTTGTTCTTATTTTTCAAAAGAAAAGTCAAATGGGTTTTAGTCCGAGACAACGTCAAACTCTTTTAACCCACTTTTTAGACCCTTTTAAACCTGTTCTTTACTTTCACTCTGCATCAAAAACCATTCTTCAACTCGTTTCTGACCAAGTTCCTTACCAAAGCATTACCGCTCACTGAAGAAACCCTGTATTATTAATTTGAGCGAGTCTAATCCTAATCTCCCAAGGACGATACTACAGCTCTGTGCACGGAGGGATTTGGAAATAAAAAGCGCAGGAAGAACTTGTGAGGCTCCACGGCGAGTCCAGAGAAAGCAACCCAAGAGCAAAGTTTAGACAACTGCTGTCTCTTCAAAGCCAATGAATCGAGTGAGCCCTGAATAATTCATGCTGCGGATCATGTTTAAGTCATGCATGAAAACAACTTTACAGTTCTTTTTTTTAATGCTAAAATTAGTAGAAAAGCAAAAAAAAAAAAAAAAATATTATTACAGCCAAGATACGGCTAATGACATGTCGCTTTACATTGATAATGTAAACATTCAATTAAAAATGTTGTTAACAAGGCTCCCCTTTTTGCAGCAAATGCCAAAAGTCCTTTGATAAAAACCCGCTCTGGAGTCAACTTTGATGTAAATCATTATAAATAATTGAGGATTACAGAGTAAATTGACATGGCTCAGAACATGATAGTCTCTCGGAAGGAAATGTCTTTCTGTTTTGTGAGCTGCTGCCGAGTGTTTGACTCACCTGAGAGAGCTGCGAGAGAATTGTGTCCCATGATGCATTGGGGGAAACAGAAAATGTGAAATTAGAATAAATATAACTTGGAAGTTTTCATGAATAGTCATACATCTTTCACTTCACTCTTTTCCAGATATTTTTGGGTCTAATACACTTCTACCATTGACGTTTTTATTTCTTTAAGCCCCTGCTAATGTGTTGCCTACTCCAGCTTTATTCAACTCTAACTTTAATAAAATACTGAATGAATCATAAATTACAAATCAGCCTCTCAAACTTTTAATGATTTACACACTTCAAGTAAACATCTTTTCTGAGAGCTTTCAACGTGACGTCTGCTGCTCCGTTTCCCTTAAGTGCACCGTTTATTTATTTAGCCCAGTGTCAGTCTATTTACTCCGGGCTCTTTCCAGTTTCTACGTACTGCCTTTCATTGAGACCACACACCAGCTTCACTTATTCATGGGTCTGTACAGCAGCGTCTCGTGCACTTCTCCTGAGCCGGGTTTGACAGAGGAGTAAAAAATTTATTATGCCAGGCTTTTCTTTGCATAGAAACCGTAAAATGCAAAGGATGGGATGAATAAGATCAGCTGTTGATTTTTGTCCAGTCTTTTGTTCTGTTTTCCGTACAACACATTGTATATATTCAACTGATCAAGACATCAACCAAGTCTTGCCTTTGCATCAGATGTTAAATAACTTTCATGCATACTGTTGGATAACTCCAGAGTGTAATCCCATAGTTCGTTGAATCCCTTCAGAAAACTGCACTAGTTCCGTACATTTTAAAAGGACAGAAAAAGCTGTTTTGAGGGACACTTTGTACACAGCCTTAAATACTCAAGTTGTACTGTTTTGCTTTAGTGTGAAACTAACACTAGCAACCATCAGGCAAGAGGTCATTTGAAAATTTCACCCAGTTTCAAAAGTGACCCACTCAAACTGTTTCTAAACAGGCTACTTTTACCAAACTAATTTAAGTAATGACAGACGTGGTCTAGAGCCGGTTTGTGACAAAGTAGGGCTCATTTGGAACTTGATTCTTTAATTTCAAACCCAATATTCTGATAAGTTCAAATTTTTTAACTAAATATAATTGAATAATATATTATATTATTCAATTCTATATATTATATTTCCACTTTCCATGCTTATTACTTTCCTGTTTGTTTCAAAAGCACTGACAATTAAACTGTGAGGCAACATTTCATTTGTCTTTTCTTCCCTTTATCTCAAGCTTTTTCATCATCACTGAGCTCTACAAACAAACTGAGGCCCTACAGTAATCACTGCCTGCAGAGCCCCGCTGTCATGTGTCAGAGGCAGAATACAGTGTCGAGTCTCGGGGTGTGCATCCTTTAGGTTGTTCCTGACCAGCTGGAAGCAAACTGCGTCACGAGGAAACAAGTGAAACAGCCGGACACTGCTGCTTCTCTTCAAGCCTCAGTGATTGAGATCGATTGTGAGGTTTGCATTTGTAACTTTGTCTTTGAAAGTCTTTCCAGTACAACATTTGTTTTTTCAAAGCACAAAATCCCATATTTACAGCAGTCTTTGTATTTGTTTATCCAGTGAACAAATACTGGATAAACTCTTTTCTTTTGTTGTTCCTACAGGTGCCTAGAGAGGACAAACTGAGCACTACTGGTGGAGAAGTACACTTACTGTATGTGTTTTTGCAAGCACACATTAAAACCTGAAGATTTCTGCCACTTTGGGAAAAAATTATTTTAGTCCAATTATTTATATTGAAATCACCATCGAATCGATGCAGGGCTACCGTAGCAGTGCATCAGTTACAGCTAGCCACACCCTAAAAACATGTGCTTTCTCAGTTGTGGCTCCAAAACACAGCCCATTCTCTGCCTATTTTGGTTGGTTTAAACTCCACTCCACAATCTACGAGAGCCTTAGAGGATCAAAACTTAAACTTTAAATCCCTAATGAGTTTACAGAAGGGATAAATGCATGTGACTTAGCATCATTAAAGTAAAGCAAGTTTCAAACAAAATGCACAACAAAGTCTTAACATTCAATCTTGAAAAACAGAAGGGGCTTAATTACAATTTTAAGAACTAACAATACAATACTTCCAGGACATTCAAAAAAACTACACGAGGAAACCCGGCTGATGGTTAAAGTCTTTGCAAAGTGGTTATATCTGACCTTGGAAAACCTGTGCGACTCCTCTAACAGCAGGAGACGTCATGTACCCACAGCTTGTGATTGAGCGTTATTTCTCTGTTACAGCAGCAGCCCAGTTTGGGTTTTACGACATGCAGCGGCAAAGCACCAGCGAGGATGTGATAATACCTTCAACAACACTTTTTCCTCGACACAAAAATCAATGGCCACTGTCTTGTTGTGAGGTCTGACCTTGCAGGGCTGTGTAAGTGTATGTGGCTTTGTCTGAAAATGTGTCGTTTAGCCGAGTAGCCTGCTTCTGTACTTAAGTAAAAGTACTATTACTTTCATTAACAATTTACTCTAAGTAGAAGCAACAAAGTCAGTTATCAAAGTGTATTGTGAAAAGACGCCTTGAATCCGAGTTAGTTTTGTTCTAATATGTAAATACAGCAAACAAAATGATAAACAAATAAATCTATTAAAAGAACTGTCTAATCTCCACTGACTTTTATCCAAATCTGGTCTGAACTATAGTCTTTATGAACCTCCAAGAGATCATTGCCACAACAATGTTTTTCACTGACAACATTCTGGTTTATTTTTTAGTCATGCGTTCACACAAGGATGACATTCTCGCTCAACAAAACTCTCTGTTGTTGTGTAATCTAAAAAAACATGACATTCTCAGTAAAAACAATGCTATCTCATCAACTATTGGCTGCTTTCAACAAAAATAGCAAAATACTGTGTTTTTGTTCCGCGTCTGAGTTAATTGGTGCTGCTCCAGAAAACAACAGGTGTAAAAGGTTTTATGATGTGTTATGTGTATTGGTCTTCTTCCTTTACATATCCACCCTGGCTCTATATGTGTATTTATTGGATTATACAGATGTAGCTCTGCTGTCTGTTGTGTAAGGTGTAGCAGAGCAGTCATCCTCCAACTTTTAACTTGGAACTCTGAAGGAGAAACTGTTATTCTGCAGTTATACCTAACATTTGGCTGAAGTGATAAAGAAGCTCAATAAAGGCTTGACAGTTTGCACAGTGGAACTTTTCAATATATCGTTTTAATGAAAGAACTGAACACAACAAAGCCTCTTTTGTAGAAAGATAAACTGAATCACATTGTTATTCTTTTTAACCTTTTATTACACCGTGAGAAATTAAAGGAATAATTCAATTTTGAATTTATGTTTAGTCCATCTACAATTCCTTCCTTGGTTATATATATTTTAGATATGATATGTTATTTAAATATGTGAAAATGAAACCCCTTTGGACACCATATTCTCATTTTCAAAAGCACACAGGCACACTCTGGTGATCTATCAGGAGACTTACAATATGAACTGTGTAGACTGCAATACATTTTCAAAAAAAAAAAAACATTAACCACCAGAAATCACAGACTCAACCCACTGATGACCCACAAAACCCAAAACAAACATTAAGGTAAATTGTCACCATTACAGACATAGACATTATCTAAACGCACTGTTGCTAAAGTAACAGCTGCAGGGCATTAATGGGTCTAATATGGTGCCCGTAACAAGCCCATTTATATCAACAAATGTAAAAACTGCGGTCGGTCTTATGCAAGCGTATTGGATCTGTGCAGTAGCATTTCATCCACCTCAGAGCCGTTTCCTTTCCTCTGCCTCACTAAATAAATAAACGACCAATGTTTATCGTATCGTCTCGAAGCCGAGGTTGAGGTTTGCAGCGTGACTCTTTTATGAGCCACTGTAGTTTGGGCTTTTTTACACAGACTTTTACACAGACTTTTACACAGGCTGTTACTGCGGGTTATATTTGTGGGTTATTTCCAGCTTCTCCATAGTTTTTGTTAGTTATGTCATGTAACTAGTTCTGGTTCAGTTTGGACTCTCAATGATCTGGTAATGTATGGAAGCTGGATTTTCCATTCTACATTAACATAGGTCTTATTGCGTAACCAAATTTTCTGCTCAGTCTTGTTGGTTTAATGTAATGGTATTGACAGTCAGACTTCCTAGCAACAGCAGACACATTATGCTGCCTTTTACTGAACCTGACGAGGAAACGACACAGAGATGACTCGCTTCAAGAATAAAGTAAAGAGCTTTTTGGTCCTGATGTTCCAACACTACCAACACCAAAGTGCTATCATTAAATTCAATAATATTTGTACAGCCCAATATTGAACCAGTTTGCCTCAAAGGGCTTTAAAGACTGTACAAGACAACATGTTCCCTGTCCTTAGACCCTCCAGCCGTCGGAAAAAGGAAGAACCTTAGGAGAACCACAGAAGGAGGATCCACAGAAGAGTGTAAGAGATGTTACCAGGGCAGTAACATACAGTATAACAAATAAAATGTGAATTTAATATCAGCAGGAAGGGAACAAGCCAGAAAACAACCAAAAGAAGAACCAAATAAGTCATTAAATTATATCAAAGCTGGGTAAAATTGAATGAGACTAGAAAACAACAAGATGCAGAGGTTCACTTACATGTTTTGGACTGGGAACTATAGATTTAACCAAGTCCTTTTTGGTGAGAATACCTCAATTCTCAATTAGGAACTAGAACCAGAACAGAGCCTGTGCCTGTTAACCCTGTGATTAACGTGGCAGTAGTCCAAGGTACATCCAGCAACAGGATAAATGGTGGAGAGGTGCTAAATAAGGCAGTCAGCCTAAATTAATCTTTTCATGAATAGTAAATGTTAGTCTCAAAAGTCTAAATGGTAAATTGATTTAATGAAAGGCACAGGTAAAAGAAAATATGCAGCCGTTTTTGTAAAGACCTTGAAGGAATAAAAGGTTTTTACTGCATTCAAGCCTCAAATTTCTTTCCAAAGTTATCAAGTCCACCAAGAAACCTCAGACTGGCAGAATAAAAGCAGTCCATTGTCCCCACAGCAGCAGCAGCAGCAGCAGGATTCCCACTACATTCTAAATGATTCAGCTCCACTCACTCTCTCTTTATCATCGCCCTATTCTCATGATCCCCCTATTCTTCTTCTGTCTTTGAGTCGGACCATTACTGCCCCTGCGAACACCTCCAGCAGCTTTCCGCTTCCCATCTCCATTTGTTATGCATGAAATCTTTTAATGGAGTTAACCAATGGGGAAATAATGGAGCGGCCAGATGGGACCCGTCTAATCCTTTATGACTCTGTATATGTTTAAAATAGAAACAAAAGCACTATGTTCACAGGGATTTGACTACTCCTCTATCATATCGGCCTCTGGGGGATAAAGAAACATCGGATCTGTAGTGACGCTGTGGAAATCTGTCTATTGTTATGAAGAGAAGTGAAGAGAGCAGCCAAAATATGAACTCTAGGAATAACACTCAACACCGTTTAACGGGACTATTGTCTTTTGAGTCCGCTGCTGTCCGCTCGGGACAATGTGGTCTGGGCATTTATTAGCATTTAGCCTTTTACAAAAGAGAAAAAAGAAGAGTGGACTTGTTTGTGACGCTACAAAGTTCACGACCTAATGCTTTTGTCATTTCGAACATGAATACATCATAAAGGAGCACATCAATGCAGACAGAGCAGTTTAATGAGATTTGTCTGGAGTGCTCTTAGTGCCTTTGCTCACACAATCGTTTACGTCCAATTTGCCTTTTAACAAAATTTTATCAAATGTTTTATATGATAATAATGTTACCAGAGGAAACAATACAATCTTGAAACAAATTGAACTAATACAAATCTGTCTTCTGGCCTTCTTGCTGTTGTATCACTTCTTGTTACCTTTAGACATTCTCTGCCATAAAACACTTTGTACCTGAGGGGCATAAAAGTGTCATTGTGAGTGGACGGTGTGGTCACCTGTGGGGCGGCGATGTTGAGTCCAGGGTTGGCCAGTTCAAATCTCTCCTGGGACTTTTCTCGGGCCAAACGTGCCGCCTCCTTCAGCTCCTTGAAGTGCTCTGCAAACTGCAACCGACAAAGACAGGAAACAGAATTACCACTGCGATACTAATGACACTTGATTTGTAAAACTAAAGCAGCTGTGTTAATCTGTTGTTAATCAGCTTGGAACAGTTGTCTGCTACATCTCACAATGAAGGGTTGAACAAGTGGAGTAGTGTTGTCAAAAATATCGATATTTCGATAAATATCGATACTGACATATCTCAAACGATACGATACTCATTTCCCGAAGTTTCGATACCGAGTATCGATACCGAGTTTTTTTTTTTTTTTACTTGCACTATTGGTTTCTGAAAGTATGACAATCTGAGAGGCCTTTGAACAAGTGCACTACCTCAGGGGTCTTCAAAAGGCAGACCACGATCTGGACCGCAAGACAGTATTCATAATTACAAGCGCATTGTGTAAAACATATTTTTGAACCTGCACTTCTAGGACACGCTGGTCCTCAGGTTACTATGGTTACGGACCAAGCAGCGGGAAATTTCAACATGTTTAGCGTAGCCTGATAATGAGTTAGAAACAACTAAAATTTAAAAGCCTTGGAAAAACATAATAAAGATTCACTGACGTTATTTAACGTACTTAACGTTTATTTTAATCAGAAAATAATTTTGGCTTGAATTGATGATTTTGTATTTAAAATGTTCTCACACATGAAGGAGTACTAGGCATAATATGCAGGATTCCAGGTTGTTGTCAATAAACCACCAGGTCCTGAGCTTTAGCTTTAGCTTCTTTTGATTTTGTAGTATTTTCCTTTTGTCTGTGAGCTGTGTTTGGTGAAAGCTAAACAATCAAACATCCTCCTCATGTAACCAAAGAATAAAATACAGAAAACAGTGGATTATCAACATTCATCTCTATATTGTTTACGAGGCTGTAGGTGTGGAATAAATGAGACTTTACTTTTAAGAATTATATTCAAACACATATCCTTTTATTAAAAATTTCCGGACCCCTCATGGTGAGGAAAGTTAATTAAGGTCTAAGCGGACCTTGGCTGATTTTATATTTATCTTTAAATAAAAAAATTTAAAATAATAATATTGTGACAGTTGTTTTCCCTTTGGTATCGAAAATGGTATCGAATATCGATATTTTTGAAGGTATTGTATTGAAGTTAGAAATTACAGTATCGTGACAACACTAAAGCGGAGTGCATCAAATATGGTCAGAAACATGCAGCAAGAACAAGAACAAGAGAAGACTCTGGACACATTTGGAAACAGAAAACAACAAGTAGCAGCGTTGCAGAGAGCCTGAGGTAGGTCATATCAGTGTTAGAATGTCTTTGCTAACAGAGATTTAATAATCACACACGTTATATAAAAAAAAACTGTGACAGGATCCATTACAGTTGTCCTGTTGTGGTTGTACAAGTGTGAGACCAGTCGTCTACCAGGAGACAAGGAGCAAAGGAGACAACACAAAGAAGTAGGCAATGTCAAAAGGCATCTGGGTTTTTGTGGATAAAAGGTTATGCAGATAAAAAAAAAAAAAAAGACTATTTGCAGATGTCAAAGTTTCACTCGACTCTTTAACCTAATGCTGAGTAAAAACACAGTGTGCATTGAGAATGTATTAACAATTTTATCATGACTTTTTAGGAGTCACACATAATCAGAATAATATCCATAGAAATCCTACAAGTAGAGCCGTCCTAAAATGCATCACCAAAAGAAAAACTGCCCTATATTTGTGAACATTTTTATTTTTATTTTTATTCCATATTACCTGCTGTAGATGCTGCTCTGTGGAAAACCCCAGTCCGTAGACAGTGTTCGCCCGACTGTCCGCCCACTGACCGAACTTCTGGGACGTTTTGGTGAAGGTCATGTTGGGGGTAATGGTGCTGTTGATGATCGCCTGACAGAGAAAAAGAGATTAAACACAATATGAAATACTGGGCTGATGTTTTAGACACAAACGATTAACTGAGAGGTCGGTGGTGCATGACGTAGATGATTTTCCATCAGTAGAGTCTCGTAGATTGTGTAATAAAAAGGAACAAGTGTTTTGTAGAAGGTTAATAAGCCACTTCAGACGTGAACAAAATGTTGGTTTTAAACTAAGGTCACTGCCACTTTCCCGCAAGCAACAGAGAAAAAAAAATGAAATTCTTGTAACATTCAAATGTCAAATTATTAAATGCCACTGCAATTCATATTGTTATATCTTTGACTCAAAAATGTGCTTATTTTAAATGACGCTTGTGGATAAATGTGGGAACAGTCTATAAACGTTTATTTATCCTATTATTATTATTATTAGGGTGCACGTGGCAGAGTGGTTAGCACTCCTGCCTCACAGCAAGAAGGTCAAGAGTTCAAATCCCGGTCGACCGTCCAAAGACATGCATGTATAGGTTAATTGGCAAATCTAAAGTGTCCCTAGCGAACGAATGTGAGAGTGAATGATTGTCTGTCACCGTCTGTCTCTAAATGTTAGCCCTGCGACTAACTGGCCACTGTCCAGGGTGTACCCCGCCTCAGGCCCAAAGCTGCTGGGATAGGCTCCAGTCACCCGCGACCCTTTAACGGGACTAAGCGGTAGAAAAATGGATGAATGAATATCCTATTAATAAAATTCTAGAATCTTTTAATGTGTTTATACCAGATATTCATATGGACTGTGAAAATAGTTCTTCAGTTATGGCCACATTTAGACCTGGCATTAAAATACAGAGTGATCGCGTCTAATGTGTCCAGCTTCAAAACCAGGATATATGCGTCCAGAGAGAAAGGATCTAAAGGGTGACCAGATCATAACAAACCAAATGCGGGACAACAAGTCTGTTTATGCAGGAAAATGCGGACCACCTTACTAAGACTGTGTTAAATCAACACAAATGTCCCACAGACAGCAGGAACAGAGAAGTTCAAAAAACCAACGAGAGTCTTCTTGGACTGGCTTTACCCATGAATAGGCTTTCACAGTCCTCATTATAACTAAGTATTAGCTCCTTTTTTAGCCGTATGTTTAATGTTTTGTTCAAAATAAGATCAATTTTGTTTACTAGTTTGTGTCTTTGCATAGTGGGTTTTCATCTAAATTTCAATTATTTGATATGCTCTACATCAAAATCTAGCAGCAGCAAAAAGCAAACCCAATGAGGACACCTTTGCGCCAGAAGTTTTTTTTATTGTTTAATGTCTCTTCTCTAAAATCTAACTCTCTGAACAAAAAAACTGTCACAGCACACTGATAACTATAAAGCTCTGTGTTTTCTTTGACTTTCATTTAACTTTTCCTGTGAGCGCTGTGTCTCCCAGGTGCAGTATTCCTCTGTTAATATTCTGCTGACAATGAGCTGAACAATTGTGTTTTGACTCATTACAGCCGGATATGCAACAAGAATACATCTAATAAAACCCTCTGGATTTACACCAAGGAAGGAAATGCACTTCTACAAGACAATTACTGTAGAAAAACCTAGACTGTCTGATAAAAAATGCATTATAATCTAAAAAAGTTTATTAGCTTTCACTTTTTTATATAAAACCCAATATTATTCAAAAAACTGGACACATTTTTTTTATTACATTTCTAGGCAGCTCTCCATCCCTACCTCTTTTTTAATCATTTACATTTCTTTTTTTTTTTTTTCAGTTTACTGTACATGTGCTGTGGACCTTTACCTTGGTTCCTCCGACGCTGATGATGCGGTACACGTTGCGAGTGGCATCGTAGAAGAAGGACACAGTGACGGCGTGTTTACTCGCCGGCAGCCAGTTACGTTTCGTGGCCGGGTCGATCTGGAAGACATGAGCTCGGGCGCTGAAGATGGGCTGCTCCCTTTAATAAAGCAAGAAACACAGTTAGCATTTTATATCACAGCAGCTCACGTGGCTTGTACTTTAAATGGCAAAATAAAGTTAAAAACATTGTCAAAATAAGCAATACAGGTAAAAGAAAAAAGCAAGAAAGAATGGACAAAAAAAACTGAAAAATAGTCCAAAATGTAGCAGAAGACCAGACAAAGTAGTGCAGATGCAATTATGAACCAGTCTAATTGTTCGCAAGGTCAAGTGTTTTCAAATGGAATGAGATTATTTCATATAGTGTAGTGTTTTGTTTATTTCTGTGCTGTTCTGATTTTCTAGTACTTCTCCAAAGCCCCCCTCTCGGGACTAAACACTGGGACAACATCTACTGTACTCACACTCAATCTGATTTAGCCATGTAAAGAAATGTGTATAGTAAAACAGAAGTGTGTTTGGTAAAATTGTGGATTATATACCATCATTTTCAATATTTCTTAAACTGTGACGCAGGTAAATCTACTACACAATAAAATACTAGACTAGGCTAGTATTTTCAATGATGCAGGAAGTACTTGTTTCTTAAGGAAAAGTACAGATATAGTAAAGTATTACATGGATATTTCTATTTAACTAAAAGTATAAAAAGTATCAAATCATTTAATACAGTATGTTTTGTACCAGCTGTATGTTTGAAATAAAGCCGTTTTTAAATGTAAATATAAAAGTATTTGACCCTGATTCACTAACTAATTAATACATATGTAAAACATGTGGGATTATAATTAAGAATGTGCCTGATTGGACAAATGTATTTAGAACCAGATCAATAGAAAACATTTTAAACTGTGCACAGCTTTAATTTAAATCCCTGCAACGAAAAGAGCCATCAGAAACACGAGAGAAATAATGACACAAGTCTAAATAAAATATGAAACTAAAACACGAAGTAACCAATATAAAAATGTAGCGCAGTAGAAAGCACTGATGGAAGTGGGGTCAGGTAAAGGTCAAAAGTACCTCCTTTTGAGGCGCCTCGTGGCTCAACATACCATATACTCAGGAGACCCGGGTTTGATTCCTGCTCTGGTTATTTGCCCAATTTCCTTTAACCTGTTTTTTGTTTGTTTACAAATAAAAGCCCAAAAAAATCTTAAAAAAATAAAATCTAAAACCCAGACCTAAAGTAAAACCCAAAGTACAGATACATGAAAATAGTCATTAAAAAAAGTCTGGTCTGAATAAAATAAAGCTGAATTTCTCCTGAAAACTACTGTAATATAAGACACTACACATTAATTTTCTACCGCTTTGTCCCGTTAGGGGTCGTGGGTGACTGGAGCCTATCCCAGCAGCTTTGGGCCTGAGGCGGGGTACACCCTGGACAGTGGCCAGTTAGTCGCAGGGCTGACATTTAGAGACAGACAGTGACAGACAGACAAATTCACTCTCACATTCATTCACTAGGGACACTTTAGATTTGCCAATTAACCTGTACATGCATGTGTTTGGACGGTGGGAGGAAGCAGGAGTACCCGGAGAGAACCCACAGTAACACGTGGAGGACATGCAGACTCCTCACAGAAAGACCGGAGTCAGCCGAGGATGTTTTGAGTCGGCCGGGTTTTGAACTCACAACATTCTTGCTGTGATGCAGGAGTGCTAACCACTCTCCGACACAAGTGTGAAGATTTAAAAAACACTGCTCTACAATCTCATAAAAAATGTATTCCCTTCTTGACTCAAAAGGTAACTTTACACAAAATATTCTTGACCATCACAAATTGTTAACCTCCCTGGCTTTTTTTTTTTCTTGTTCGGAGGATGTCAAATAAGTCTGTGTAGCTATATTTCCCTTGTATGTTGTGAATAATGGCGATGTACAAAGTAAGATTTATGCCATAAGAATTATCTAGAACCATCATGAGACAGACCAACTTAATAGTTCACATTGGAAACCTGTTTGAAGTTAATTTCCATTAATCAATTCAAAGCACACAAACTAATATCATTATCATTTCTCATTATGCTCCTCTATTTAAGTGTGTATTGTTGCCTTGACCCTAATTAAAGACGCCTTTTGTAATAAAGATATAAAAAAGGATATTTCACATTTCCCAAACCTAACTGCAACCTTGAGGTCGCTGAAGCTCTCGTGTTGTAATGATGCTGCTGCAAATGAGGCGTAAGCAGACAAATTACTATCACGCCCCTCTTTTGAAGATATTGACTTGAAGGAGTTCAATCGACAAACAGGGACGACGCAGAGGCACTTTATCAAATCCACGGGATATTACACACCTAATAGAGTGTGTATTTTCAATGAGTCGTTCCATCTGCGAGTTAATTACCCCGAGACATTAATGAAAATAACGTACAATGGGAGACAAAGTGGCGTTCTTTGTTAAAGTAAAGAAGAAGAACAGTTTATACGAGTCACTGCCGTCTCTATATAAAGCACTTTTTCTGTTGGATTAGTGAGGAATAACCCTACATTTGCATATAAACAAACGTTAGCATTGTTTTGAGTGAGATTACAGGACAATAGAGCAGTGCAGCCAGAAAATGGGATTAAGGTGTCTCTGAAGGGAAAGAGACAGGAAACAGCAACCAGCAAACAAATGAACAAAAGCAGTGGTCCTCATCTTGGGACAAGCATTTTACTGATGATCTAGTTGTGACCCACTATTTACCAAAGTTATTTCTCAAAAGTAAACTTGTTAAACAGTTTTCTAATGGTTTTTATCGCATATTTCAAAACCTTTCAATATTGTAAGTATGTTGAATAAATGTGGCTCCACAATTTAGGCGATAACTTAAAGTGGCATAGCCGTCCCTGTCTTAGACTCCACTCCCCCCCAAAAGCAGCCAAGGGAGATCTCTGCTTTTTTTCATTAAAAAAGAAAAACTATTTCCTCAAAAATACAAATAAATTAAACGAAACTGAAGTTTAGAGCAAAAAAAAAGTGTATCCAGAGCCGAACATACACTTTCTCAGTTTAAATGTCAGCCATTATTTTCTTATTGACATCAGTGTTGACCAATGGGAGCGCTCTTTTTTCCAGAAATGAGCTGTGATGGGACAAATCAATTTTTATACTTTTTATGCTTAATTTACTTGTTTTCATTGTTCATTATTTTAAATAAAAATGAAGCTGCCTCTGTTTATTTTTGTTTGTATCAATTGTAAACCATTTTGTGTTGCTTTTTTTTTTTTGTATTAAGAAGGTCCCTAATCCTGAAGAATGATAAAAACAATTTTTTTAGCTATAGTCCAGTTTGATTTATTTCCAAACTTTTGAGAAAAAATGAAAGAAATAAAAATCTAGCTTGAATCCTCAGGAGCAAGTTAAATAAAAGCACCATTGACGTGTTTTAGTCTTTTTTAACAAAACCAACAGCATGGTTTCATAAACAATAAGTGCACCATTAGAGGCAATAAGCCCAAAATACAGCCCCAGAGGAGGTAGGTATCAGGCGGATCTGAATGAACAGCAGGAGTGACTGCTCGTCAGCTCGCAGTGTCACAGCGGATCACACACAAATTACTGCCTCGTCACTCAGCGTCGCTCAGAAATCTGTGAGCAGTCTGTCGGGCTAATCAGAGTCAAGCGGCTTCACGTCGAGGCTCGAGGATCCTGCAGCGACTCAAGAAACGCTCACAGAAGCCTGATAAAGAAGAAGAGGGAGCTCTCAGGGGCTGCTGGGATACATTTAACAGGAAAATAAAGTTACAGGAAACAATTCAGTAACAACAAACAAATAATCACCAGTGTTAGCATAATCAGAATATTTCTTGAAATGATTGATTACTTATAACACGAGTACAAATACCCACCAACAACAACAAACGTTTGGTTTAAATTTGATTTTGAAAAAAGAACTGAAAATGATTAAAATACATTACTTAAAAAACAAAAGTGAGAGCTTTAAAACTTAAACACTAAACCAGGATTAAACCAGATCTAAACTAGGACTTAATGTAGAAATGAACAGGATTAAACCAGGACTTTTTCATTTGGGCTCACCACATGTATGTAAAAATGTGTAACGTTATGAAGATAAGAATATTGCAATCTCAATAATGATAAATTTGCAATGTATTGTGCAGCCAAACATTAAATGTAATAAAGCTTTAGGTTTACCATAAAAAGCCTTTTAGGAGTTTGTACTGAGTTGTTCTTTATTCTCTGTTGAAGCACACGTCACTAATGAAGCTGGTGTATTCAGAGCAGCGACACCCACACCCTGTCGCTTCACGGATCAATTATCCTTAATCTTTTCCAGGTCACAGGTCACACATCCTGTCTGTCCACGCATGAGCAACAAACAAAACCACAACACCACATTTTCATTTAGAAATAATAGCTTTCCAATGACAGGGGTTTGTTTTAGACTGACTTTAAGATGTATTTAAGATAACAAAAAAAAAGGAACTGCCAATGACAGTCCTGATCAGATGTTTACAGCATTAACACAAACAACACTTAAGACGATGTAAAATAATCGGTTAAACCACTCGTGAAGCATTTAGTTAATTGCTGCTCATTGAAATTTTAAGCACACAACATTTACTTAAGAGCACATCATTAACATTTTACTGAGCGGCACCAAAGTGACTGATATCAACCAACAGAAAACACATTCATTAAAGGAAGAAATGGGGCAAACATGATTCAAAAAATATGATCACAATCCAAGCCAAGTATTATGGTCCAAACCCTGGCTTTACCGGCTCGACTGAAGACGAGACAGCGCTGAAAGGTCTGGGTGTGTTTTAGGTTTGAAAATGAAGCGTCCCTTTAACCATTATGAACGCAAACACGGCAGTGCTCCGATTGTATTAAAAGGTTTTTATTTAAAGTACCTGCCCTTTTGTAAATGCTTTCAAGAGAGTGGGAGCCACCAGATGATGCTGTGGAGCAGATTTATCTGACAGATTTGGATTATTTCTTTGTCAGGATTCAGTGAAAACATCAGTGAAAACTAATGCTTAAATTTACATTTCTATAAATATAAGTACCCTTCTTTATGACCAAGTTAAATATGGTTTGTAACAATGATTTGTATTTATGTATGGTGTCTGAAAATAAAATTAGACAAAAATAAGACATATTTTTTTATGTTGAAATGACTGAAGTTGTGAATATACATAAATAATTGAGCGGCAGTAGCTCAGTGGGTAGAGCGGCCGTCCTTCAACCGGCGGGGGGGTGGTTCGATCCTCGCTCGAAACATCCCAAAACCTCATAACATACTGTCGTTGTGTCCTTGGGCAAGACACTTAACCCACCTTGCCTCCAGTGGTGTCAGCAGTAACACTGGTAAAGCGCTTTGAGTGCCTACAAGGTGGAAAAGCGCTATATAAATACAAAACGTTATTAGAAATAAATAATAATATACAGTGCATCCAAGTGCTTCACTTTTTCTAAATTATTTTATGTTACAGCCTTATTTCAAAATAGATTCAATTCTTTATTTGCCTTAGAGTTTTGTTTTGTTTACAAACAATACCCCATAATGACAAAAAAAGCACATGTACATAAGTATTTACAGCCTTTGCCATGACCCTCAAAAGGCTCAGATAATCCTTGAGATGCTTGCAAAGACTTCAAACAACCTTCTTTCACGTTGTCATTATGGGTTATTGTTTGTGGATAAGGCAGATGCACTGTATGTTGGATACAAGTAAATATGAGCTCCTTCTTTAAGCTCTTTAAGCTCTAAATGAAGGGGTCCTACAAAAAGAGACCTTCACACATCCACTGAGATCCAGACTGGATGTCATTCATTTCCGCGTCCCCTGAACAAAATCCCCTCCGTTTTAACCCAGAGCCGGTCATTCAGGGCCTAGTGACCTGCTCGGGTTGTTGTAAAGTGCAAACGCTATCAGTATTAGCACAAAAATGACTGTCACTACAAAAGGAGTTGGCTCATTTGCCTGTTAGCTTCATGTTAGCTCAGTAAAGGTAATTAATCATCCGTCATCCCCCGCTTCTCAGTAAGTGACTATTAATGGCATGTAACACAAAAAATGTCCAAATGAAATAACCTACAGGTTGAATGTGTGTTCATGGAACTCCAGGCCGCTGCTTAAAATTGGCTCACCTTTTTGTTGTGTAGTTGGTGGAGCATAAGTGGGACATAAGGCTGACTGAAAATGATAGTGGGAGAACATAAAAAGGCTAATGACATCAGGTCATCAAGTCCATGGGCGGTTATTTTGGAAATGGAGAATGTTCAGAGATGCTGGGAATAATAACTTAAACAAAAGTATAATATGACCAAATTCCATTGAATAGACTGAAATGGGAGTAAGCTAGGATACAATGACCAAAACAGACCGAGACCAAACCTTTAGAAAAACGACAAAGAGAAAAGGCTCACGTATCTTTTTGTCTCTTTGTAATATGTGTTCACTGGAAAGACAAAACTTGAGACAAAAAAATACAATCTGAGTTCAAGAGTCCAAACTTAAAGCTCTGCTGAGATCTGAGAGCCCCCGGGGACTGGGCTGTGTGTCCTCCAATGGGATTTAAATCTTTTTTTTCCTTGGACTTTTTCCATTTCCTCCTTTTCCACAGTGGTCGACTGCACTGAGGCTGTCAGCGCTGAATCATCTGATGATTTTGACGCTGCGCCAACTCTGAGCTTAGAAACCACACTTCCCTCAAATAAACCCCAGAAACTTTCTCTAAAACTGCACAAAATATTTACTGGAAGCAAACCAGTCAAGTCTCCTCTTTTCTCATTTCTTGGAAAAGCTTTTGCTAAGCATTCATTCAGATAAAATAATTCCTCTCAGGGAAACAATGGAAAGTATTACAACTCTCTTTGGCCACAGCCTGCCTCCACGGCCGTAAATGAAGGATTTTGATGATCGCTCCATCTGGACGAGCTCAAACAGAGGCTTTCTACTGAGAGCTGTTTTAATATCTGATCTACAGATCTGTAATGGCTCAGGTTCCCACTGCAGCTTTCTTTCAAATGGATCATTAGCTGTTAGTCAGAAGGTGATGAGGAAAGCATTGGAGATATTATTAAGCTCCCATCCTTTTACGATTCATTGCCAAAGATATAGAAACAAAATGGACACCTGCCAGTAAAAGGTGGGACAATATATCATTATCAGATTGTTTTCCTTTTGAGATAAATTATCACGATACAGATTGTTAAAAGTTATATTTGGGAGCTCACCTGGTAGAGCGCATACCAATCAAAGAGACCCAGGTTCAGTCATTTACCTAATGTCACTCTCTCGTCCTGTTTCCTGTCAATCTACTGTCAACTATAAAAATAAAAAGGCAAAATGGCAAAAAAAGAAAAGTGATATTTTGAAAAGCGCTGTTGTAACACAGTTTACTAAAAACTAAAAGCATGTGAAAGCCATTGGTTCAATTCAGACCCATTACATTAAAATGACACTAATGTCCAGGCCCGGATTGGCTAATCGGGAGCACCGGGAAAATTCCCGGTGGGCCGGTACGTTTGTTTGGCCGCGAGGGCCGTTGTTGTCATGGGACTGGGTTGAAATATTTTTTTTTATTATTTTACCGCAGCCGCACTCTTTTTTTTATTTTTTTATTTTACCGCAGTCCAACTCTTTTATTTATTATTTTACCGCAGAGTGCAGCCTGCAAGACAATGATGACGTTTTGACTCCCTGGCCCCGCCCCCTGACACGGCCCCTTGCAAGTTTCTCAAAATAAGATAAAAAAGTCACATATAAAAATGGATAACAGAAAGCGCAAAGGCGGCGCTGAAAAGGCCAGAATAAAAAAAAAAAAAGCTTTGGAAACTGACGCGGCCAAATGTTCAAAGCTGAGCACATATTTTCTCAACAAAACAAACGAAGACGACGAGGCGGGTAAGTAAGCTAACGTTAAGGTAGTTAGGAGCAGTGCAAGATGCTAGCGACCGTGCAAAACAACGTCGTATATAAACCACCGTTCATGTATCAAAGTTTTTATTGTAGCTCTTCAGCAGCAGCCGCCTCTAGTACCATTTGCTGCCAACAGTGAAGAGCGAGGCCCAGAAACGTCCCCAAGCACCAGTCATGAGCCCATCACACCAGAATGAGCAGGTAGGATTGTCATTCAGAAGAAATAATAGTAATGAAGAGCCCTGCTCAATTAAAATAATTTTCTTACTTGTTTCCAGTTCAAATATCTAAATATTCTTCACCCAAGATACATTTACAAGGGAAATAACATGAGAAATGATGTCTTGTTTTCTGGAGAAAAAAAAAAAACTAAAAATGAAGTGATTTTTGTTTTTTGTTGCTTAAAAGCTAAAACTAAAACAATTATTTTTCTTACTCCATTGGCAGATAATGTAACTTGTTTTAAGCAAAAAAATTACTTTTTATTTATTCATACTTTTTCACTAAATCTTGATGTAAGTTTTTTTTAAAGATATTTGGACTGTAAACAAGACAAAAATACTGTAGAAAACAATGTGCCTATTGCAGACTTATATTCTCAGGTTTTAATTTTATTATTGTAATATAGTCAGTCGGGAACTAAAGTGGGCCGGTCTAAGGCATGAAACTCCAGGGCTGAAAATGAGTCCCAATCCGGCCCTGCTAAAGTCTACAAAGAATCACCATTTTTTGTTGACAGTGTATCAGACATGTATACGAGTGGTGTGGTGCCATGTCGTTCCTAAATGTCAGATATCAGCTTCTTGCACCATGGACCTGCTCATAGTTTGCACAAAAACCTAGACAAATGTACATTTACATTTATTCATTCAGCAGACGCTTTTATCCAAAGTGACTTACATTAAGGTTTCATTCACCAGTGTTACAGCTGGAACACCACTGGAGGCAAGGGGGGTTAAGTATCTTGCACAAAAACACAATGACAGAATGAACTGTGGGGAGAGCAGGAATTGAACCACCAAACTTCCGGTTGAGGGACAACCGCTCTACCACTGAGCCACTGCACCCCCCTATATATTCTTGGAGGGTGAAGACATCAGAAACATGTACAGATGGGAACAATCGCCAACCATTACTTCATCTTAACGTACGAGCGGAAAAAGGCCTTATTGTAACAAAACAGACAGAGGTCATTTGACTGTCTTTTAACAACAATACGTCTGTGGTTTATAAAGGTTAAAATACTTTGGACATGACACCTAAATCATTTCTCAGACCATTTTTAATCAGGCTGTAAAAAGATACGGAAAATAAATTGAGCTGCATAGACTTTGAGTTGTTTATTGAGTCAATTATGTTAAACAAATTAAGTCTTATTATCAGAAAAAGTGTCCCACAAATAAATAGGCAGGGAGTGTTATTTTTAATCCCCCCCTTTAAGCCCTAAACCCGAGCCGTTGTGTCTTTAGCCGAGAATGAAACCGTCTGTAAAATGCCAATAATGCAGGCGGCTGCTTGTAAATAGCTGCAGGGAGAAAAGGCAGAGCTGCAGAACTCACTGCTGAATCTCTGGGGCTTTAACTTAAAAGGAAACAGTTCATATTTAAAAAACAACAAAGCAAGGGGATCAGAAACCAGAAGAGACGGGCGAGAGTTCAAACGTAGGACCAACGCTGCAGGAAACCACTCAAAATGTATCCCACCCCCAAATACATAATTGTACATACTAGTCAGGTCAGTCTTTAGAACAATTACGTTTATATTCAGACGTTCTGTTGAAAGTTGAACACTACGAAATGTGAAAAACTTTCCAACTTCTTTTAACATCATCCTGTTGGAATCTAATGTATTTTCACTAAGCTTTCTCTCAGGCTCAGACAAGGAGCACTGAGTATTTTAAATCAAGACCAGCTTTATTGTGATTCAAACGGAAAACCATCAGGAGCATGACATTTAGTACTTTCTTTAATCTAAATAAAAACATTATCTAAAAGGGAGTTATAGTTTTTTAACTCAGTAGGTGAGGTTTGTCCTCAGTAGGTGAGGTTTGTCCCCAGTATTTCATTTTTATCTGACATATTTCTGATTTGAGTCTTAGTAATGACATGTTCTTGTGGTATAATAGTTTTAGTTAACGTTGATGTCATTATCATGTTCATGCCTTGTTCTGTCCCGACTGTAGCATTAGTCGAAAAAAGAACCAAGGTCTAAAGTGGAGCAGCAGATACAGTAAGTGCTTCACCAGAGCGTGTATACTTTTACATCTGTGCATTAAGATATAACTATGATTCAGGTCCTCAGCAGAAACAGGAAGTGTGTTGTTTTATCCTTTACTTTGTTCCCCTTCGAGTGTTTCTCCTTTAAGGGTGTGCGTCCTCTGACCTCTGAGCCGGATCTTGTCCACATTCCTGAGTGAGTGAAAGTGTGCAGCCGGCAACACGACCCGCTACAAACGAAGCCCTGAAATAGCACCGAGAGGAGACGAGCCAAGTCATCGCTGCACATGTCACTGCCATCACAAATAACACAGATGCTGCCAAACAGAGTTACTCATCTTCTTAAGAAATCACTTAACAGGAAGACGTCTTGTATGTGAACAGCATTTTCCCAGCATTAACAACTTATTACAAAAGAAATAACCTCATTTTTCACGCTGCTTTGGTTTAAACTCCACAAACTATAGCAGCCTCAGAGGGTCAAAACAGTTCTGAGTGGGCTTTACACTGATTTGAGAAGAGGTTTGTGTCACAGAGTCAAATTTACAAACATTGGCGAGCTTCACTGAGGCAGTACTTCCTACGTTCCTCGTGTCTATTTCAAGTATTTAAACAAGAAATATGAAAAATCTGATGATTGATAATCTGCCACATACTTAAATATGAATGTTAATTTGACCAGAATTACTCTGAAAATAGCAATAGTTTAGTTTTTTTGGTGCCTGAACTTTGCGAGGAACCAAGAACTTAACCCTCGTCTTCCAGTGATCCCAAACTCTAGCCTTTCATTAAATCTTTTGTCCACTCACAGAAGACTCCCTCTGAGGAATATAAAAGCTACACACAGAACTGACAGTCACTTGGATGAGGGACGAAACATCTTCACTTTCAAACAGACGCCAGAAGCCGTCGTTGAAACCCTTTTTTTAAGTTTGTCCTAGATGATAGAAGGATTGGGATTTTCATTCAAACTCGACGACAGTCTTAAAGATACTGCGTTACATTTTAAAAACTGTTGTCCTAATGTAAAGTTTTGTCTAATAACATGCTACAGGTCAAAAGGTAGCAGTATCCTTCACCAGGCACTCTGGGGAAAACCCAAACCCAAAGTCACAGGAAAATCTGAAGACAGGTTTCTGAGTCAACAGCTTGTGTGAGAGTCAGCTCACGGGACAACACCTTCAAGCTCAGCTTAATAGTCAGAAAGTCTCAGATACAGTTGAACACATGGGTTTCTTGCAGCAAGAATAAGGAAAAGAGGCTTGCCTGGGCCATGACACACCACCAATGGACAACTGAAGACTAGGAGAAGGTGATATACACTGATGAAACTGCATTAAAAAAATTTTTTGAGGTGTTCTAAAACTTTTGAGCAGTAGCATACATATAATATTTAAAAAGCCGATATACAACTCAGTGTCTGTAGATCTGAACTGAAGCTTAATGGTGTGAACGAGATGCACTTGACTTTTATGAAGGTCGGCTCCACAAATAGAGGCCTGGGCTGATAACTTAGTGCTGTCAGGAACTATTCACAGGATGAAGGTCGGACAGAGGTAGAAAACGCAGATCTGTTATCTCGATCCTCCAGCACTGAGCCGTTTCCACCGTCGCACTAATAAAACTCAGTGAAATGAATCGAAGGCAGCCAGGACTACTGTTTATTCATGCAATCACCAACGTCTCCAAAACAGCAATTAAGAAGCCACTCTCTCCTCAGAGCGATCCTTTTTATCTCTCTGTGTCCAGAGGGAGGACATGAATGGTCTGTGGTTTTTACGAGGCTGAAGATTAATTTAACAAAGGTTTAGTCTCTGCTCTGATATTAGAGGCCACTCTGGGACATACTTTTAGAGGAAATAAGATGCAAAGAAGAAAAGTCTAATTCTATTGACAAGATGCATTAGTTGCCTACAAATACATTACCCATAGTATAGACTGCTCAATAACTAAGCAGCTTTTCTGATCAGGCCCATGAATGAAAGAAATCTTCTAAAAATCTGCTGGTCTTTAGTTGCAGGAGACTGGTCTGAACTAGTCTTTTTAAACCATTTGCCAGTCATGCTGGATTTTCACCAACAACCCTGGTCTGGATAAGAGGTATCAGAACCAAAACAGGTTAAACACACAAAGAAACAGCACAGTGGACTGAATGAATGAGCAGAGACTAACAACCAGACACAAGTGTGAAGTGTGATGCGTTAAAATGTTGCATTAAATTCATTGTCAGTCTATTAATCAGTGGAGCTTAAGACCTTCTGAGCAAAATACCATTTACGTTTATGCTCGCTGTACATTTGTGCTCCAGTCAGCAGTGGCGCTTCAGCAAACACGATTACCCTTTTTATTCTCCATCCTCCTCTTCCACATCAGCAGCTCATTTATCGTTGCTGATTAGTCAGAAGGTTGCAGTTTCTATCCTTTATCTGGATCGGAACCTGCTCCGGAGCAGTTTAGTCATTCAGTGAACCAGCTTCTGATACTGGGTTAACCCCAGAGTTACTTCAATAACCTCCTAATCCAGCTTCATAGAAGGTCCTCACGAGTCGTTCACAGTCAGTTCTTACTTAAGTCACTGGTAAATTGCAGGAGGACCTTCAAGTGATATGTTTTTGTTTGGAGCTATTACTTTTGTGACACTATCCAATCTTAATCTACAAATTCCTGTTGGTACAAACATGTAGCATAAAAGGTTAAACTCGATTTCCAATCAACTCAAGTTTTTTGACTAATGTTGCTCAAAACTGAGATAGGTCACATGTGACAGAGCAATTGGACAAACCAGGGACTAGATGTAAAAAAAAAAAGAGGACAAGAGTAGATGCTTTACATTTAGTTAGATTTTATCTGTGTATGTTCCTCAAGTAAAAGTAAATGTAACAAGTTTCTATTCACTTCAATACATCTAAATATCTTCTTCATCTATTACTTTCTATTTAGATTATTAGAGTCTTTATAGCCTTCAACGTGGAGAGTAGATAGACACATGCAGCAAATGGGCTTATACTTTTCAAAGAGCACAGACCAGTGTGTGCTGTAATGAGAGGCGGACTGTATTTAAAAGAGACTGGTCCTTTTCTCGACACAAACAAATGTGCTTCAATTTAAATGTTGCATGTAAATATTGACAAAAGTTACTCCACAGAAAATGTGGACAAAACATTTCAGAAAAGGTTTGAATGAAAAAAAAATAATACAATAATTCAGTGACTGCTTAAGCTTTGGCTCAGCTGAGTTTGAGCATGAATGTATTTCTCTCATATATTAAAAACTAAGTGAGAAAAAGAGCTTGTAATTGTGTTGAACTAAAGTAGATGCATCCCGCCTCTCGCTGTGGCCCTTATGCAAACATCTTGGCTCATTTTAAGTCTGTCTCAGCAAAAACAGCCAACAAGCTTATTCCCCCAAACACTGAATTATTAATTTGGTTAATGTGGCTTTTCCTCCTTTGTCTTTGCAGTGTCAACATCACAACAGCTTTAGGACTACAAAGAAAGTAAGTAAATCGGAAAAGGCAATAATTCTAATTTCTGTCTCTGACACTTTGAGAATGTAAAAGGGACTCAAACCTAAAAACCTTTCAGATATCGGACGACCCGCTCTACCAACTGAGCCACTACAGTTGACAGGTAGGAAGCGTCAAATCTGTAAATGGAGCACCAGACAGGACAACATTATGATGAAAGAGACACCAACCCGCGACAGCAATGGGACGAGAGCAGCTGACAACATCTGCACTACAAAGCGAACAGGAATCCCTCAGAACTGTACAGACTCAGTATACTGTAGCCTGCTGTAGAAACAGTACAGCCAATGCACTGATGTCTAGAAGCCTGACATTTTTTATCTCTTTATCCTGCACCATTTCTCCAGCTTAATACAAGCACCTTTCAATCTGTAACTAGACGTATCTAGACATGTCACTAAAATCCATTTTTACTGATGGTGATAGTGACCATACACAGTACACATAATGCTTAGTCATTGCTCTTATAACTTAGCTGCATTTATCCTTGTGACCTTGTTGTGATGTCAAGAACATGAATCTAATTAAATCTAGTTGGGCCATGCTTAATACAGTCTCTACAGAAACTGGACCGGAGCTACACATCCGTCAGACAGTAGAGGGTGGGTCTTTTTCAGACACAGATAAATGATTAATAAAGTGGATCCTTCTTTCTATCTTGTCGACTGATCTTGATTTTGAATTTCAGATATTCTCTGTAGATTTGTTTACACTATATTTTTATTATAAATCATCAGTCAGTAATATACAGTATATTTAGTGACAGTTTGAGAAATTTTTATCTGATTTATATTTAACCAGAAAACTCCCATTCATTCTTTTCTCTGTCATATCCCTTACGGGTCGTGTCGACGGTGGAGCCTGTCCCATCTGCTTTGGACGTGAGTCGGAGTACCCCCTGGACACTCTCCAGTTAATCCCAGGACACTTACAGACAACAATCTACTCAACGTTCACTCACTATGAGCCATTTATTGTTATCCATTTGTCGACAGAAGCATGTCTTTGGGCCGTGGGAGAAAAAATGAATGACCTCTTTTAAGAGAATCAAGGCCCCATAAGAGGATACATGGGGTTGAGACAGAACCCAGAGGAGAACATGTAAAACGTGTCCTGACTGGGGATCTGTGAGGCAACAGTACTAACCTTGTCAATGTGCCATATTTTCTTACCTCTTGAACACTAAAAAGTTTCTATTGAATTTTTTTAGAAAGGTGTGACAAGATAAAAAAAAAACCTGACAGGATTTCTTGTCAAAGTGAAAAGCTGTCTGGTGATGGAGTTTTAAGTGGAAATAAGAAAAGGCGAATGATTGCTAGACAAGACACAAACAAATGGAAAGATTGTAAGAAAACAATGGCGTACACTGAGCTAACACCAGCACAATGTAAAGACACAAAACAACCACAGCTTTCAACTAGCCACACCTGGAGATTGTGGAGCTGTATCTCTTCTCGTGGGATTTATGTCACACCTCTAGTATTTTATGATTAAGTTATAAAGGAACCATTGACTTTTTAAACTAAAAGCTGTGACAAACCTCTTAAATATTGGCAAAAAGTAAACATGTGTATCACAGTGGACAGTGGTTAGCACTCCTGACTCACAACAGGGACGTTGTGGATTTGATCCTTGTCCAAAGCCATGCATGTATTCGTCAATCTATATTGCCCACTGTGAATGACAACTGTTCATTCTCATGCCCAGAAACAGCTGGGATAGGCTCCTCAGGATAAGAAAATGAATGAATGAATGAATCGTTGCTAAAATCAATGTTTGGAATAAGAGTGAGACAGTGTGCGGGAGTTTTTTTTTGGTGCATTCAAATACAGTGGTAAAATTGCTGAATTTGCTTTAGAAGATAAAAGGCTCCACACAGATGCTTTATTTTCTGTTTTTGGAGATCCTAAACCGAATGAGAGTTATCGCCCATCCCTGCCGTCCAGCCATGCAGAGCCACAATTACAGACACGACAACAGCAGCAGACGGCGGCAGTACCTCTCTCGGTGTAGCGGGTACATTTTACAGCTCCGAGACAAGTCCTCTGAAGCGGGACAAGAGAAAAGAGAGCAACCCAGTTAGACTAGAAGATGGAAACAATTTTTTGTATACACACATAAAACAGCAACTGCAAAAGTAAAAGTAGATTACTCTGTGAATGTTACACTTTTACATTTTCTAAAAAACATAAGAATCAAACAAAACCCACGTGTGTTTAGATTCCAAACTCCTTAATCTGCAATTCTTGTTTATTTAATGGTGCCTTCAGGTGGTGCTTGTTAATGACTTGAGTACTTCATTGGACACTAAAGAGACTAAGAAATATAAAAATGTCCATTATGTTTACAAAAGGTGCAAGAGGTTTTTGACTGCCTGTGAGCAGCTACAGAGGCCCTGCAGGGTCATGCTATGGTTTATGAACAAATCCAGTGAAAACAAGTTTATTTTGAGATTGTGTGTTCAAAAAGAAACACGAGTGTGCTTCTACAGCAGCGCTCAGATTTTCCAGTCGGTTCAACTGAGCTGATTCAAAGAGTGTTAATTTGAAGCAATTGTACATCACTGTACACATTTCTGACTGAGAAAACATTTCAAAATGTCCTGGTTGCACTACAATGAATGTAAAAAATGAAGCTACATTATTAACTCCGACTGCAACTACACTGCTCCCAGTTCACATGAGACTGTTGTTCTAACTATTTATATTGTGTGTGTGTGTGGAGATTTGTGTTTATTTGTTGAAATATGCGTCCTCTCAAAATGGTAGTGTGCCCCGTCCCCAGAGTTAAATATGTATCATGAAGTGGTTGATCAATCGCCTTTTTTTCATGTCTCATAACCATGAAAATAACTTCAAAGTCTTTTATTTTGACAATCTAAAGCTATGCATTTCATGATAAAATTGACAGTGTTGCTTTAAAGACAAATGGTTGCTTTTAGCCCCTGGACATACAGTATAGTGCTTTTAATAAAGCAAAAGGTACATGTACAGAAACACAGCTCCCTTATGTGAGGCTGTGTGGACATAAGAGGACCTGAGCCTAACACTCACTGACTGCTCTCTTTGTGAAGCTGAAGATCTGCTGAAGAGGCTGTTAATCTGGACTCTCCTAAAGCACCTGCAGAGGCTGTCACAGTCTGATGGTGCTGTCCCTAAATACATTTAAAAAGGAAAATAACGATTAAAGACATCCCTGTTGTAGACCGTTCTGTCCCCAACATTGCTGCAGTCTCCAGAGTATACATTTCCTGGTATCCCGTCCTACTTTAGCCAATCAGAAGAGAAATACTGATGCGTGTGCTGTGTTCAGAAGGTTTGAACAGCAGGTACTGAGCTGAGACGCTAGATTAGCTGCTTGGATGTTTGTTAGCTCAGTAAGCAAAACTTACAGAAAGTTAAGCAAATAAATGACACATCCATATTTCTCCTTTAAGATTTGAAGGAATAGTTTAGTATTTTTAGAAGGAAGGTCTAGGATGAGATTCTGAGGAGCCATACTTGACTTAATGTCATGTATGGCTCCTCAGAATCAATGAAAACACACTTTTACAACAATACCAGGGTTTCTAGAGCTTCAAAAACTACTGTCAATGCAAGTGTGTGTTACTTAGAAGGTTTTTACTTGTGCTTTTTCTTCATGTGACTTTAATTATATCCCTCAATAGCAAGGTCCTCAGTGTGGCCTGTTCCAAAACTAAAATATGGTCCGTTTCTCAGCAACGGTGTATATTCATTTATAGACCACACATTTTAATTGACACTGGAGCAGTTCAGTGTTTTCAGTGTTAAATGGTTCATTCATAGTTTTTGTTTACAGCAGAACATGCTTTAGTCCCTGTGGTGTTGATTCTGTCTGCTTCTCCGAACTCCAACATTTACAAAATACTGTCCAATACCTTTAATGTCATGTTTTTATTTAAGAAACTTTTTTTGTCTCCAAGCTTTTAAAAATTTAGCACAGTACTTTGGCAGAAAAGCAAAGTCATACAAAGAGCTGTCTTTTTACCACAACATTAACATTGTTGCAGGGCTAATGCTGTTTCAAAGTCATCAAAAAAATAAATGAAAGTCTGCGTAATGCATTAGTGGAAAAGGACACAGTGTCAAAGAAAAGAGACTGGAAAGATACTTTCTTAGGTACTTTACTTGAGTTTAGTTGGAAAAACCTTTATCAGAATCAGGTTTATTCCAGGACTATGTTTAAAGATTAGTGTCCATTCATGACATTAATGAAGTTTGACTTTTCCAGCTGCTAAGGACAACCTGAATGCACCATTAGTCTGGAGACAGATGGAGCCCAGTCTTAAGGACATTCAAAGGACACATTCATCATGTCTCAAGGGACGCAGCCTCTGAATTAAATGTAAAGAGATCAGCTCATGTTGTAAAGCTGCACAAAAGCAATAAAATATGTGATACTGATGATGAATATTGCAATAACGACGTGACCTGTGAAATCTAAATGCCCTCTTTTGAGCACAGAAACAGGAATAAACATAAAAGAAATGTAAGGCTCTGGACTAACTTCTTCTCAGTGATGAGGCCAAGTGTAACATTACATTTGGTCTCATCACTGTTTGATTTCAGGACTTTTATTTTGACAAAGTAGTTCTTTGCAACAACAATACAGTCGAAGAGTCAAACATATGCTTTCTTCTCTCGTTTTTGGACAGAGGGGAATTTAAAGTCGTTGTGTCCTTGGGCAAGACACTTAACCCCCCTTGCCTCCGGTGGTGTTCCAGCTGTAACACTGGGGAATGGAACCTTAATGTAAGTCACTTTGAATAAAAGCAAATTTAAAGTTCAGTACAGCTCAGGGCTGACTTTGGATAGTTGACTGTTGCCATAAAGTTATTTGTTGTTTCTTGTTAGACATTTTGTTGCCTGTGGTTATTGTGAGCAAAACGTACTGAGAAAGTAAATCAAGAGAAGAAAACATTGTCAGTTTATAACCTTTTAGTTTTACCACCCCATAATAATTCATATTTAATAACGGCTTCTGTGTTTTTAAGAACAGTTTTTATAGAATAGTTTACTAAAGGCATATAAACCCCACGATCGGTGTCGGCTGATAATGACTTAGGTGATCAGTGATCGGCATTTAAAATCCTGATCAGAGCCCTTTTACTCAAAATACTTTTAAATGTCCTGGTAAAGTGGACATAGGCCCAATGTTTTGGGTTGTTCTAACGATTAAATGATCTAGTATAATAGAAAATATACAAATACAACTCTTATAATTAAAAGAAACTTCATCTGTTAAATGTCTTGTCTTTAAACACATATTCGTCCCAAGACTAAAACTAACCATTAGTTTGTCTTTGGTGTGAGACTTGTTGTGTATGCACGGTTTTCTAATTTGTCTCCCACATTTCATGCTCAGGTCTCAGTATCTGTCACTAAAAGCCTTCTTCTTGCCTTAGACGACATCACAGTTGACTAGAAATAGTTAAGTCAAATAGATAATGATGTTCTAACATGTGTCTCAAGTCCCAGTTGAACCAGAGCAGTGCAGTTGATTTATTCAGTGTCTCCGTTTCAAGTGTCAACAAATTGGCCTGAAGAGTAAGAGCCTGACACCGCTGCTGTCACGTGAGGAGGGTTCAGGTGCGTTTGGGACCCCTTCCTCCACAGCAGCAGACAGTAGAGCCACTCATCAGGAGCTAATGAGAGTGAACACAGCCTCCTGACACTTTGCAGAAGAAACCCGCCGCATCCCATAAACAACAAAAGATCTGGAAGTGTTCCAAATGTGAGTGAAGAGCAGAGAAGATGAACTCGTTTCTCTGAACTAGAAAACCAAACCATATTCTCACATGTTGGACAGAGAGTCGACCTTTTAGCGGTCAAAGCATTCATTCAGATCTGATTGGACAGCTCAGAGCTCCTAAATAGGTCAATTGTTCTGCTTAATACTTCGCCAATTAAAAGGGATTGGCGTATTTGTCAGTGCACAGCTTCTCCTTGTGCACTGAAATCAATCTAAGACATTGTTTTAAGTAAGATATGATCAAACAGAGTTATAAACACGAGGGATAATCAGAGTTCACTTTTGGCATTTGCTAATCACTTCCAGATAGTAGCAAAGATAGCTTTTTCCAACAAAATGTACACTTACCCCATTCTCCAAAGATATCGATGGTCTTTTTTTAATCCGACTCCTCTCTCCAACTCTTTGGTCCCCTTTGTCACAAGTCTCCAAACTGTTTTATCCCGAAATCCTCTTTGAAAGTTAAGCTACATTTTACGGGGAAAAAAAAAACAGACAGATCACTTCCTTCTCCGGATTCACCCTCGTTTCTCCTTTTAACAAACACTACTCCTCCTCTTCTTCTTCTGCTTCTCTCAAATCAGTTGCTGTACTCCAGCCTGTCCTTCCTTTGTTCGCGGGATCCCACTGCCAGTAGCAACACAACAACGCGGTCCTGTCGTATCCGTGCGTAATTACGCGCCTGTCACGCGTTTGGCAGCACTTCCACGAGCCGGACACACGGAAGAATGGCGATGGAAGTCAAGCAGCGAAAGTGCTTTTCAGGCTCGACGCTCCTCCGGGACTTGGGCTGCTCTCCCCTCCCTCCCTCCCGTCTGTGAGCCTCACACACTGGGATCCCATTCAAGCCTGTCTCTCTCGGCGGGATTCTAATGTGGAGTCTCTTCAGCGCCACCCCACGGCCTTTCGCGGTAAATACACTTCTGCTATTCCCTCCGCCCCGTCAGCACTCAGCACTCTAAATGTCAGAGTGTGAAATATAATAAGTGGAAATGGCCCGCAGGACAGTCTTAAAGCCCCTTGGTGCGTATTTATGAGATGTGGGATATTAAACCTAGAAGCAAATACATCTGGTTCTGACTGGTTTAAAACAAACTGAGCGTAATATCCACTGTGTTTCCCTCATAAAACAAGAATAATATCCTTCACAAAGAGCTGAGTGTAATCCCATAACTTTCCAGAGACAGATAATAATGTTGTCCATCATGTTGTTCAAATCAATAAAGAGTGGCCACATCAACACTTGCATTATATTGTGGATTAATGTAATGATTTTACATCAGAAGTGGAGCAGCTTCCAGCTTTAATCTGGTCACAAAAAGCCTGTCGTATCTCACTGATCATAAAACATTAAAGCAGTAAGAAGATCTACTCTTAATGCTGCACAAAATGACAAAACTGAGGCACATTAAGGCCTTTTGGGTAAAAGGAGTTTGTTGAGATAAAATGCCATGAGAAGACACTGATGTCTAAACATGTTTGCATAAATAAAGCATTGATTATTCTGTCTAAATTATTAAAAAATAAAGGAACAAATGGATATATCTGTAGTTTTCCATGATCCTGAGGCAGCTACTGGAACATTAGTTTTGAAGGACCTTTTATAATAAAACCAGAGCCAGGTTTTAAAACAGAAATCCTAAAATGTAAACCATACAATAAATGTCAAGTGTCAAGACTGAGGCCTTTGACTTTATAGGGAGCACCTTTAAATGGATTTGAACAGGTTTAATCAGGTTTAAACATATTTTAAGTGGATTTGACTAGGTTTTAAATGGATTTTAAAAGGTTTCAATGAGATCTGAACCGGGTTTTTGATGGATTTGAACAGACTTTAGATGGATTTAATGCAGTTCTAGATGAATTTTATGATTTTAATTTTATTACATTTTTTAAATCTTTATTTATCCAGGAAAGTCCCACTGAGATTACAAATCTCTTTTGCAGGGGAGTCCTGGCCCCATGTGTGTTTGGGGACTATTGTACATGTCTTTAGTGGTATGGGAAACTGGAGTACCTGGAGGAAACCTACGCAGACGCAATTAGAACTGAACAGATTAAAGTTTTAGCTGAATTTAAAGAGTTTTTAAATGTATTTAAACAAATCAGATGTTAACTGGTTTGAGTTCAATTTAAACAAGTTTTAGTTGGATATGGAACAAATTTAAATTGATTTAAATAGGTTTTAATCAGATTTGAACACGGTTTGGTTGGATTTGAACAGGTTACACTTGGATTTACACAGGTTTAAATGGGTTTAAGCAAAACAGACGGTTTCTTCTGTTGCTTATTAAGTTCTGCATTTCTCATTATTCAAAACTTTAGGGATCTTGAAGACTCAGAAGTCGTTGGAGCATGCTTTGAAACAGTTACAGCCTCATTAATGCACACAGGCCTTGGTTTCAGAGAGGTTTAAAATAAGACCCTTTGTTGGCATGAATATATGGGATCAACACGAGAGTGAGTAGGGAGCATCAAATGTAGTGGAAGACCTCTCTGGCACTAATGGCTCTGCTCAGTGGCCTGTTACAGCCGCACAGTTGACTGCTCTTCTGTGCTGCAGGGAGACGACCGGAAAACTGCAAACCTCAAATGCCCGCTGTGCGAACAGGCTTTGGGTTCGTTTAGAAAGACACTTCTCACCGACTGAGGCACAGCTGGAGAACCTGAGCAGAGAGGAGCTGAAGCTCAATGTCTCTGCTTTTACAAAACAGAGCTTTAATCAACACTGGCAGCTCACGGTGCAGTCACAGATGGGTTTTCTGCTGAAGGCTGGCTTCTCTTTGTCAAGCTGAGGCTCACTGTGCAAAGTGGAGGAAACAGGAATAATAATAATAATTGAGATAATATATATAACTCATTAAGCTGGCTGATATGTCCATGTTTAGTGCAATGTCTTGTTCCTTTATTGTGATTTTTTTCATTTCCATATTAAAGGTGCATTGTAGTAATTAAGAACTAATATTAAATTGGACAATATGTTAATGCAAAGTGTATTTTTCTTTTTTGGTTGATACTATAAGTGTACTGTTAAACTGACTAGGGCACAACAGTCAAAACTACAATAGCAGAAAGAGATATTTTAGTAAAGATTCCACTTCCTGTTTCTACAGCTGCACAGAGAGGACAAACCGCACAATATCATTTCATTCATTTATTCATTTAGCTGACGCTTTTATCCAAAGCGACTTACATTGTTCTAATGTAATTACCAGTGTTAGCAAGGTGGGTTAAGTGTCTTGCCCAAGGACACAACGACAGTATGAACTGTGGGAAGAGCGGGAATCGAACCGCCTACCTTCCGGTTGAAGGACGCCCGCTCTACCCACTGAGCTACTGCCGCCAGATTATGCTGAACATAATCTTGCATGAAGGCTTAGGACATTTATGGACTAATTGGATTTTGCTTTATAAAATTTTAAAGCAAACCCTCATCTCTCAACCATTTGTTCACAGACTACAACATGTCCCTGTGGGGCCATCGTAGGTGCTCACAGGCAGGAGGAATGTACACAATGACTGTAAAAGGGCCCTTTTACAGTCATTGAATGTACAACACCTTGCAGCTTTAATGCAAGACAAAATATTCCTACAACTAGACTTTATCAAGAAGACCCCTGGTTAAATATATAGTTTTTATTATTATTAAATTTATTTAAAAATGCCTTAAATGCCCTACTTTCACACTGCTTTACATTTTTTCCATCTTTGGTTGAAAAAGAGCATAGCTGATGTCTGAATGTATTTTCAAAAAGGATATGTAGTACCTATGACTCACCACAGAGGGCAGTAACGTCTCTAGTCTGCAGCAAAGATAAGAGAAGAAGAGATGTCGCCATATTACGTAATCACGCAGCGACTATAAGACACGAGGATGTTTCACTCAACATTAGAATAAAAGTGTCCTGTTGTTTTTACTTTTACAGTTACTTTACTTACAGTTTTAGGTTTCTGACGGTAAAATAAAAAAATGTGTGACTTTGCGGCTCTGGGTTTGTCGGAGTGGCTCATTAAACAATGTAAACAGCTGGGTATCAACAAACCCACTCCTGTTCAAGAAAACTGCTTACCACCGATTTTAGAAGGTAGGTTCAGCATTTATTTACAGTTTATAGATAGAATATAGTGTGTCAACTCTGATTAACATTGTAATATTACAATATGTCAGTTTAAGTGCCATTTACACACTTGGCTGTAAGCTAGCTGCTGTGTTAGCTCCTTAATTGGAAAAGATAGTCGACTATTTCTGAGTAAAGGTACTGTAACTTTAAAGGAATCTCACTTTTTAACTAAAACGGAACCAGTTTAACCACAGTGTTTAAACTAGTTACTTTTACTTTATTATTATAAAATATCGCACAAATGGGACCATATTGATTAAAACGTATGTTAAACTTAAGTTGGGACAAAAGTGATGGGTTTGTTTTCTCCTCCAGGTCGGGACTGTATGGGCTGTGCCAAGACCGGGAGTGGGAAGACTGCTGCGTTTGTGCTGCCAGTGCTGCAGAAGCTGTCAGAGGATCCTTATGGCATCTTCTGCCTGGTGCTCACCCCAACCAGGCCAGTACTGTCAGATTAGGATTACAGTGTGTGGTTAATTGACAGCATCTGGTGACAACATTGTAGATGGAAAACCCACCACTTAGACCCAATCCCCCACTTAGAAACAAAATCCAGTCGGTTCATAAATGTCAAAAAGCTTTCAATATGAAAAGAGAATGCACAGTTTTTCTGCTGAAAATGGTTTTGTGGAGCTTTAAATGTCTATTATTCTGAGACAATTATTTATATATATATATATATATATATATATATATATATATATATATATATATATATATATATGAATATGACCAATGGGCTCCACAGTAGTTGTAACATTAGTGACATTTTTCCTTAAATGCCACACTTTTATGTGAATATGAATTTATGATAAGCTTCTTAGATTGTGTTATATCCCACAGAGAGTTGGCCTATCAGATCGCAGAGCAGTTTCGAGTCCTGGGGAAGCCTCTGGGTTTGAGGGACTGCATTATCGTCGGTGGAATGGGTAAGACCACAGATTGTATTTACTTCAAACCAGCTATTCTGCCATAGTTTGACCTTTTTTACTGTCAGTTAATTTGTCAAGTGACATGATGGTAAGTCCAGTGTGTAACATGACCCAGACTTTGAAGGATTAAGTGTATTTTACGATGGAAGAGATCCCAGGAAACGGTCATTAAATCTAACAGTCCAGTCTTAGGCCAAGGTGGGTTAAGTGTCTTGCCCAAGGACACAACAACAGTATGAACAGGGGAGAGCAGGAATAGATCCGCCAACCTTCTGGTTATAGGACGACTGCTCTACCACTGAGCCACTGCATGAATGAGACAAGACCTTTTAAAAGTGTGAAGCCGTCTTTCTCAGTTTCTTTTTTAAACCTGTGTTCTCTTGTGCTGACCTTCACCTTGTGTCATTCGCAGACATGGTGACCCAGGCTTTAGAGCTGTCCAACCAGCCGCATGTCGTCGTAGCGACGCCGGGTCGATTGGCCGACCACATCCGCAGCTCCAACACTTTCAGCATGAAGAGGATACAGTTCCTGGTGAGTGTGTGACTCTCCACTGCCATATCTTTGGTCATTTCAATATATTTAGCCTAGTTTTAGATCAGAATCAGAATTACTTTTATTCATCCCCTTTTGTTACAAACATGCAACTGACCAGTGCAAGAAATAGAAGTTTCTTTTTAAAGTAGACATAACTTAACTATAAACTATGATATCCCAAACAAACAATCTATTTACATGTTCACATGATAGATTTCTCACATTACATATTCACATGATGTACAGTTTACAAGTGGACTTAATATTGTACAGCAGGCAGAATATTGCACAGTGACTCTACGGAGGATGTACAATACAGAGTTCAGAAAAATATAACATTACAGGACATCCGGTTATAGGAGCTGTCGTCCCATAACCGGAAGGTTGGCGGTTCAATTCCCGCTCTCCCCATAGTCCATACTGTCGTTGTGTCCTTGGGCAAGACACTTAACCCTCCTTGCCTCCAGTGACACAGCACTGGTGTATGAATGTGTGGGACAACAGATGGAAATACAATCTGGCATGTTTACATTCATGTGGCTGTGTCTCATGTATGTTCATTAACAAGCACTGTCCCAATCAAATCAATTATTAATAATAATATTAATCAGATTTTGGACGAAGCAGACCGTTTATTGGAGCAGGGATGTGCAGACTTCACCAAAGACCTAGAGGTGATTTTGGGAGGTTTACCGGCAAAACGACAGACGCTGCTGTTCAGTGCTACACTCACTGACACTCTGCAGGAACTGAAAAACATCGCCATGAACAAACCCTTCTTCTGGGAGAGCAAGTCTGAGTGAGTTTCTATTTTCTTTTAACTGATTTTGCCATTTAAAAAAAAAAAAAATCCTTTTTATACCTATCAACAACTATTTACTATTAAAGTTTGTTTGCCTTTGGGCAGGACACGCACAGTGGAGGAGCTCGATCAGAGGTACATCCTGACTCCGGAGAAAGTGAAGGACGCTTACCTGGTTCATCTGATCCAGACTTTTACAGACGAACACGACGACTGGTCTATTATGATATTCACCAACACGTGCAAGTAAGACACACAGGTTTAGATAAAATAGTTAGTTTCAATGCAGCTTTCCACAAAATAATTTTCCAGGACTTTTCAAATTTTAGAACATTTTTTATTATTGGGCACAATTATTTTCTTTATTTTTATTCTCAGGGTTTATGTGTAGCGATCATCGGGAATTATTCTATTAATCTCTGTACTATAATAAAAACTTTATCTTTAAACTCCACAATTACTCTTTTGCTTTACAGAACCTGCCAAGTCTTAACTATGATGCTTCGGGAGTTTAATTTTCCCACAATCTCTCTCCACTCGATGATGAAACAGGTGAGCTGGGTTTGGGCATTATCCTATGAATAAAAACACAATGAAATGGCAACTCGCGTCAATATGTGTCATAAAGTTCATTTAAGTTTGTATATTTTAGAATAAAAGGTATAAAAAAATCCACGTAAACAAATTGCCATGGGAAAAATAGTGTAGTCCACAGACTTTTTTAAAAAGTGAAATATTGTTTGGCAAAGACTAAGTGTTGGTTTATAAACTACCAAATATGTTAAATATCAGTCTTTTTCTTCATAGAGACAACGATTTGCAAATCTTGCCAAGTTCAAGGCCAGTGTCTACAAAATCCTGATTGCCACAGATGTGGCTGCCAGGTAAGAGACCTGTCTGGAGAATGACAGTGTCAAGTGTTAATTTAGTGTAATCTGAATTAGTATAAAATGGTGTACTTGCTGCTGTAGCATATTAGTCGTAATGGATTTGCTTTTCCTGACTGTTTTTGTTTCTTATTTTCAGAGGTTTAGACATTCCCACTGTCCAGGTTGTAATAAACCACAACACACCTGGTCTTCCCAAAATTTACATCCACAGAGTTGGTCGAACCGCCAGAGCAGGTAATGCAAAGTCAAATCTAGTTGTTTTGTTTAAGAAGGTCTCGGGAGTTTAAATCTAGACCACTCGGGACCACAACTTCTGACTGGTTCTTGATTTATTTGTTCACATCTATGCTTTTAGCTTCTGTTATTTAATTATATATTGGTTTTGGTCTTTACTCTGTCTCAATCCCTAAAAATCCTGGTCTTGGTTAATGTTAGCCAGTGTTTTACATGAACTGTTTATGTCTCAACAGGAAGGAACGGTGTGTCCATCACATTAGTCACACAGTACGACATCCACTTGGTTCATTCAATCGAAGAACAAACCCGTGAGTTTTAACTTATTTATTATATTTTTAAACAACAGGAGTTTCTTAGTTATTTTGTCTGACGTACAGAGACCAAGTTAAAGGAGTATCCTGTTGAAGAGAAAGAAGTTCACAAGATCCTTACTCAAGTGAACGTTACCAGACGCCAGTGTGAAATCGTACGTGTGCTTTTTACGACGCTTCATGTTCTGTATTTAAGATAGAAATGCTCTTATGTTTTTGAGAGTAAAAGCAGTAATTAACACTTCATTTATACAGAAACTGGAGGCGACCGACTTTGATGAGAAAAAGGAAATCAACAAAAGAAAACAGATGATCCTGGAGGGCAAGGCAAGGATTTCATATTTAAACTCTGGTCTTCATTAAGTTAGATTTTAAAACGGCTCTATGTAACTTCTTTTATTATTTTTATATGTATTTTGATGGTTTCTTGATGGTTTCTTGACATGAACGAAGCTAACCCCTCTGTTAAAGACAAAGTGAGCCTGAATAGTGTTTTTAAGTTACTACCTCAGTTACACATGGTAACATTTCAGGATAAAATGTCCATTGCTCAGTTACATTGTGGAGACACTGGTGAACCTGAAATGTCTGGTATAAAAACATGTTAACAGCTTTTCCACTTAATAAGGTTAACCTTAAGTGTTTACTGCAGCACTCTAGTTAAGACGAATGAATAAATGATTTAATTTAACCGGGACAGTGCACAATAAAACATTAACCATGTTTGAACTCAGTTGCTAATTTCCACCTGTAGTCCCTAGACAGGTAGATGTTAGGAGTATAATATTCTAGAAATGGGGCACATAAAAACATCTGTATATAGTCAGTAGCTGCTTAACTGACTGCCATTGCTTGCTGTGGGCCATGTGTTTCTCAGGACCCAGATCTGGAGGCCAAGAGGAAAGCAGAGCTGGACAAGATCAAGAGCCAGAAGAAAAAGTTCAAAGAGAAAATCCATGAGAGCATCGAGCGACAGAAGCAGGCACAACTTAAACAGAAAATCAAGAAAAGGAAACAAATGCAAAAGAAGAAACCATTGTCTTAATGCAATGTGTAATATGAACTGTGTATATATCGGCAAATGACTTTAAACAGATTGAAAGATACAAATGTTTGCTCAAGCCTTTTATTGATTTAGTTAAACAAGGAAATTCACTGCAAATGAGGATTCAACAAAGACAACAGATCTCTAGCTCATGAATTCAACAGTCTGGTTTGAGTTACAGAAGAGTTTGAATGCATTTACTGACTCCCTAATCTACAATTTAATCACTTTACCCCTGTTTCACTGCACAATTCAACATGGCTCGTGAATTGAAAAGCAACATTATAACTTGTTTTTTTAAAGCTATAACAATTAGACTAGTTTAAAACAGTTACACCAAAAAAGAAAAAAAAAGCTAACATCTACCGGCAACATGATTGTCACGTTTCTTTCTGAAATGATAAGCAAGTGCAAACATGGAAGTACATTCTGACTAGTCAAAGCGTCTTTACCTGTAAGCTCTTGCAAAAGTAGTACAATCGCTCGGATTACGTACAAAACTAACTTCAGATGGGTAAGTTATCATTTGCTTCATTCCTATAATTCTCAGCAAATAAACAAATCCCAGAAGAAGAAAAAAACACTACACAAGATGCCCAAATAACACCAAAACATGAACAAAAAAGCATGACTAAAGCAAAAGCAAAGTTTAGCGCAACACAAGGTTTAATTTTCAAATCACTGGCTCCTACAGAAGGTTTAAAGATCCACAAATCTAAGAAGCACCTACGAGAATCACAATACAGGCACAAAACAGCTTTGCACAAATCAAATGCCCACAAGGGAAAAACTACCAGCCTCTTTTCTCCAGAGGAAGGTGGCTGTCCCTCATAGCCTGTCATCTACTAGTCCTTATACTTTTTCTCTTTTGTCTGAAGGGTTGTAAATGCTGGTAGTTTGAGTTCATCTACATTCATTCATCGCTGAATGTTTTTGGTTTTAGGCACGGACTCTGGATTTTCCATTTGTGTTCTTGCCTACATAGTTTTTTTTTTTTTTTTTTTTTACTTACACAAAGATATTGTGTAAAACGAAATTAAAAATATGCTTTGGTATTTTTAAAGCAACTATCTGGAGATTGGAAAACTTGACATTTAACTTGTGTGGTGAGTTAATGTTGACTCTGTCATACAATGATAGATTGAAGGATAAGCAGGATTACTTCAGATTAACCCTGGGTTTTTGGAACCAAATGGTAGACGTTGAGACTGTACTTTAGGCTGAAGTGTAAACCTGCTCTGGAACAAGTTACAATCTAGACACAAGATGAGAAACTCAGCCCCCTGACCAATCAAAAACCAGAAATTATCCGGAAAAACAACAAACCGCTCCTCAAAAGGTTGATTAGCGTTAAAGTGCAGTGAGCATAACATCTTAACTTATTAACTATCAAGCTGTGACTTAATACGTTTATACACTGCTCACTTGAACTGTATTCAGTTTGGCTTTGTCTGCATTTTATTAAGTTGCATTATGTAATTATCATGATTTTAACTTAAAGTAGCCCATGTAACCTGAACCCTAAAAAGATCTCTCTAAATCATTTTGATGGGTCTTAGATCAGTAGAATCTTGTCTCTCACTGACAGTTCCTTCAGCTGGACAGAAACCTCTGTGACTTTCCTGTCCCGGGATGGGGACTCGTTATGGAGAGATTACGTGAGTGATGTGCTTTACGCCTGAAATAGGTCAATACACTGGACACTAACAGTTGTATTTGTACAAAATATACTAAAAACGTTTCAGAAACGCGTTTGTTCATCCAAACTTGCGGCTAGGATAGTCTCTAATTGTAAACAAATATTGCGCCCTCTACTGGCTAAAAGTTAAGTTTAATTTAAAATTTAATGTACACACTTCTGTCTTGTGGTCTTTACTTGATGTGCATGTGCCATTGACACAGTCTCTGCTGCCTTGTGACCGATTACTGCTGAATCCGCTTGTTTTCAGCTGAACGTGCCACAGCTCCAGAGAAACCCAGGGTTAACAGAACGAGCTGAAATCACCTAATTCCATTATACAGCAATTGAACTGTTTAACTCAGGGTAGATTCGTAATACAGAGCCCTTTTATAAAAGAAAAATGATTAAAGCCACCTTCCTTCACCTTTCTTTACCTGTGTCACACTGATGAGCGCCAACTCACTTCATTTACTTTTGTGTTCGTTTTTTGCTTCAATCGGGGGTTTTGTGCGAAACATGCAAACAAGTTACCGTCCCCTTAAAGAGTTTTTCAATGCAAAGCTTTGATGTAAAGGCTGATCTATAAAGGTATGCAGAGTATTTAAAAAGAGACTTGTCACAAACCAAAGAGGACACATCTCATTAACCCCTATTAATAAAATAAAGAAAAACCCTTCACAGAAACATCAAATCACTTGAAGTGAATATTCAATGCTGGTTGTGTTTCGTAGCTTTGATTACTTTTGCAAATTTGTGCTCTGTGATAAGAAAGGTACTTCAGAAGAGAAAAAAATTGTCCCGTGATGCATTGCGAGAAAGTATCACGCGTCAAACCTCGAAAAAGGAGTCCGAAATCCCATGCCGAACCACTCTGTTACAGGTCGTTACAGGTGAGCCAGTGGTTACTCAAGGCAAATGTAAGGTATTTCAATTCAAGGCTCTCTTAAAAAAAATAGAAAAAAAAAAGAAAATCAAGCACAGAAACCATGTTTTTACTTCCTCCTCGAAAAAAGGTTGTGTCGACTGCTTTCTTTCACAGGCTGCTGAGGATGTGGGCTCGTTGGGACGACTTCCGCTAAGCTTCTCCCAGAAAAAAGCCGATTCATACTACAAGGCATGTTCAGGAATTTAAACAACTTGAGGAGCTATTCCTCTTAACCGCCTCCAGCATTAGAAAGGAAAAGTGAGGTCTTCGAGCCCTCTCCGTCTGGGATATCCGAGCGGGCTTTCCTGGAGGCTGCGTTATCGATTTCAGGGGAACTAGTTGTACGTTTTATCTGGGAGTTGAGCCTCATCATTCGGATTCCCACGAGAGACTGAGATCCCTCTCCGTCCGTTTTCCTCAGCAGCTCGACCACCGCCGCCACCTTTTCGACGTCACTCCTCACTCAGCGCGGGCGTCGCCTCCCCTCCGGCTCCTCGCTCCGTTTTCTCGGCCGCTCTCGCCCCTCTTTCTGTCCGGTCGCGCCCTCTCCTTATCGCTCGCTGGTCATTGGTTTGGTGTCGCTATTCCGTCGCTTTCACGCGGTAGTGCTTTCGGATGTAGCAGAGGAAAACAGGTATCCATTTTATGTTTTTATTATTTCTCAGATTTAAAAAGCTGATGAACTAAGCTCGACTCAAGCTTAGCTCCCTTCTTCAACCAACCTGGAAGACGAGACCACCATTAGTTTTACTTTGTTGCAATATATCTATATCTATAAAAATGTTAAAAGCCAAAATACCTACTCTCTAGTACTGTGACAGGCCAGCCACTCCGCCATGTTGGTATGCACGTTCACCCTGGTATGTCGAGTCCTGGGACAGAGCCACGTCGATTTGGGACTTAAACTCATCTCCAAGGTAGCTATCCTGAAATACAAAGTGTTAAGACATCCCAAAATGTTATTTCACATAATAAAACAGAACTACAGAAAAAACATCAGACTCTGTGCACAGCTCTATTTTCTCTGACGGAGGCACAATACATCACAAACTTACGGTTATTCCAAAACCAGCATGGATCTTATTCCTATCACAAAGACTGCTAGCACTGCAATAATGGTATAGTCAACGTGCCAGACTTTCAGTTTGTGCATCAGGGAAGTAAAATAGTAAATTAAGTAGTGGAAATGAATGTGGTGTACGTGTTGTCGCTTTAAACTTAGAGACTCATTTTACAGTTGAACTGGAGAAACACAATAATCAGACTGGAATAATGTCAACATGTTACTAATAATATAGAATACAAACAGTTGAAACTTCAACTTCACATGAGGCATCAACAATCCAAGCATTTTATGTGATTGACATGTGACAGAAGTGAAACAGCTCAAATGAAATACAGGCTAAGAATAGCAGGTTATGTTTGTTAGCAGCAATAAACAAAATTTGTACAGAATGTGATTAATATTTTGATCATTTCTTAACACAATGACATCAGAAAGACAGACGGAGTGATTACACTGACACTAATTTGGCCTGGGGCTGATTGTAACAGTGAGGTAAACTGAAGTAACATCTAATGTTGGTCAACTTAGATGGTCATTGGTTGACAATAGCACAACTGTTACACCACACTAATGAACTAAATAGGTAAAGCTAAATACAACTAAGTCTTTATATCAACGGAGCGTTACCTGGGACAGCTCTGGCTGCGACAGGCCGGGCTGGCTCATCTGAGAGGGTTGGCTCATAGAGATGTAGCCCTGAGTCAGGGGCCCCTGCGAGAAGGGCTGGGAAGCCCCATCCTGGCTGCCCTGGCTGTTTGAACCCTGACCGGACTGGTTCCCGTTACCGCGGGTCCTCTGTCGCCCGCCTCGACCAAGCTTCCCCTTCATACCTCCTCGCCCTTCGACAAAATACCACAGATCTAGTTTTAAAAAGGCTGGTTTGTTGAATAAAACAACTCAACAAAGCAATTGAACTTTGGAGAAATAAAAGTGTACCTGCAGCTGGCCCATTGGTCTGTCCCATGTAGCTCGGTGGAGGCATGGGTGGCATTACCAGATTAAAAGGTATGGGTAAATTCATAGCGGCCATGTGATTAGGGCCCGCTCCAATCATCCCGATCTGGTCGTGAGTTTGAAAGTACATGTTGGAGGGACGACCAGCTGAAAGATAAAGTTATAGAACAGGTACTTGTTTATTAAATATGCTTGTTATGATGTTTAACAGATGAGAAGACATAAAACTAAATAAACAGACAGCCAGAGTTGATTCAAAAGCCAGAGAATTGGACTTTTACTCACTAACAAACACTAAAATGGAGGAAATATGTGGCCAGGTGGTTACACAAATATTTGTCAAAAAAGTAGCCATTTATTAAACACCAACCTGCATTGGTGCGGTCATAGGCAGAACCTGGGATCAGGGCTTCACGGGCGTCGTACATCGCCGTGCTCATGAAACGCCCTCCCTGAAAATCACAGCAAATTTATCATCCATGTCAGCTTTTACATTAACAATGAACTTCCCTGGAATAATAAAATCCACTGTCACGTGTAGTAATGCCTCTACTCACAGGGTTGATGGTGTTGACCAGTTTGCGGGGCTTGCTGAACTGCATTAGACTCTCCCTCAAGTTGTTCAAGGGTCCCTCCACCAGCACTTTCTGCTCTTTGTAATAGTTCAACAAGTTATTCCACAGAGGCTGCTTGGACAGGGCCTTGGGGTTCCCCACGATAATCACGCCATACCTACAGAGAACAGCAGCAGCAAGTGAAAAAACGAAATTAACTCTGTATGCAATTTATAATTAGGAGGCTAGTTTTTTTTTTTACTTGGCTCTGGTCAGCGCCACGTTCAGACGGCGCGGGTCGTTCAGGAAACCGATGCCCTGGTGCTCGTTGGCTCGGACGCACGACAGGATTATGAAGTCCTTCTCTCGTCCCTGGAAGGCATCTACGCTGGCGATTTCCACTTGCTGTAGTGGCAAAAAATAGGGAGTGTTTATAATAACCTCTAAATTTTGACAATACTCAAGATTATGGGATTTTCTCACTTGAACTGTGACATTTAAAATCAAATACCTGGTAAAGTTTGGTGTGCAGAGAGCCACTGAACTGCATGTACTGGACCAGGTAGGAGCGCTGGCCTTCGTACGGGGTAATGATGCCGATCTGGTCCGGCTTGGCTCCTGCCTTCAACAGTCTCGTGGTGATCTTCTCCACGTTGGAAGCCTCCGTCCTTCACACAGATGCATCATAATTACTCAAACTTCCTCTTCTTTATCCACTCATAACATTTCATTTCAAGATTGATCAGACGGGACCAAAGATATAACTTAAAATGGTTAGCTCCAGTTCTGAACAGGATGATATCTGTGTCCTTCATTGTTATGACTGTCGCCTGTGAGTGAGATGTGACTGACGCAAAAAAGCTTGAATTAAAAACAGGCCATGAATTAATTTAGCCTTGTTTCCACTGTGGGTATTTGTCAAGTTTGGTACAAGTAACCCCTTCCAGAGGCACACAATTCTGTTGGGGAAATTTAAATTTTATATCTTGGACTATATGACCTTAGTCTCAACTGGGCCTGTCTATTCATTCAGGTCAGCGAGATGGAAGAAGCCTTCCTTCAGCACCAAGGCTGAAGCCTGTTTAGTCTAGATACTAATAAACACCATGACATGGCGTTTAAGGTAACGGAAACCTGACCGTAACACTGTACCGCCCCAGTAGAAGAGAGAGATTATATGATACACGCAACATAGTCCATTTATGAACACGTGGAAGATCAGCTTGGGAATGTTTTACTAAAGACAGAGAGAAACGCTCATAATTCAATCAAAATAAAGAGTTGAAAGTGCTAAGAAGTAATGTGATATTTTAGTCAGCTTTGTTTATCTTAAGTTGACAACAGCCATAATAAAATCAAAGTCAAATACAGCAATTTGACTCTAATGTATTTTCATCAATTATCACATTTTTACCTGTTTAGGTAGGATGTCCCAGAACTGGCAATTTCCTCCTGACCCTGAGTGACGTAGAAAAACATGGGTTTGTCCGGCTGTGGCCACTGGAAGTCAAAGCCCTTCTTGATGCGGTCAGCTGTGAAGAATTAAGCACTCGTAAATAGAAAATAGTCATCATATAATAAAAGGGTCCAGATGCCTATGTCTCCTCTTAATTTATTTTTTAAATAAGCTCTGAGAGACAAACCTGCTGTGACACCGTTTTGGAGGGAGCCCTCGTAGAAGATGTTGGAGGGGAATGCACTCAGGGCGGGGTGCATGCGGTACTGGACCTGAAGTCGGATTGGGCGAATCCCCAAAACCACCAGACGCTCGAACAAAGACTGGGACAGACCGGCTTTGGCTGCCTTCTTGCACATCACCACGGGCCCGAGCTGGCAGTGGTCTCCCACCAAAATAAGCTGAAAGAGTTACAGAACCCACTGTTATAAATATTCAGGGTTATAAATGTCATAAATGTACAGCTTTTTTTAGGCATCTTCTTTGAGGTTCGATAGATTATTTTGTGTGCTGGTTTATTCTACCTGCTTGGCTCCCAGCACCACCGGCACCATGCACTCGGGCTCAGTGGCCTGCGTGCTCTCATCGATCAGGATGGAGCGAAACTGCATCTTCGCCAAACGAGGGTCTCCGGCGCCGACACAAGTGCAGCAGATCACGTCAGCGTTCTGGTCCAGAGCAAAGGACATACTTCACAAAACAAAATAATCCGACTGGGGCTCTACTCATATTACATTTAGCTCCAATTGTTTAGGTCAAATATGTTTTAATAATGCACTTTACTTCTAATCACTCTTTGTACTTAGTCTTGTCTCAATCTCAGATGTAGAGGTCTAGGGATTTTAAATCAAGACTGCTAAGACCACTTTGTCCATGCTTTTCTTTTGGGTGATAACTTCTATAATTTACTATCATCTTATGTCACAGGTCTCTCTCACTCATACACTGCTCTTGGTCTTGGCTAGTGTTACAAGTCACATAATCAAGCTTCTGACAAACTAAAACGTGCACCAATACTAAACAATGTCCTTGAGTGGTTCCGTTTGTCCTCACCATGAGCAGTTCCCGCTCTGCCGTGCGTTTCAAAGCCCTGTAGCGCTTCTCATCGGCAGAGGACAGCTCACCGGTCTCGTCCTTGAGCTGCTGGAGTTTCTGCAGCTCAGGCATGCTGATGTAAAAGTAAAAGAGTTAATCATCTAAAGTGAAGTTATTATTAACATATAGTTTAGGGTCCCCACTCCAGGACATTTCCAGGGCTTTATGACAGTTTTGATGCACAATGGTCAAATGTAGCCATTGGCTGCATTACAAACTACAGCGGCCTTTACCTGTCCATGTTACTGATCTGATTGTGCAGTGCCAGGAAAGACACAGGTGACTCGATGGCCTCTCGGCTCTTGGCACAAAGCCGGACCACCTTCAGTCCGGTCTTGTCAATCTTCTCGGTCAACTGGTCCACGGCAATGTTACTGGGGGCACATACCAGGACTGGCCTACGCAAACAGGTGGGAAACAGGGGAAAGAGGTTAGTGCGACGAGTACAAACGCATTTTCCAGGACATTTGTCATTTTTTTCCCCAGACAAATCAGGACAGCCCCAATCTCATCAACAACTATTCTCTACTGCTTTGGTCTAAACACTACTCCACAATCTAAGGCAACCTTCAAGGGTCAAAACTTTACGGAGGGGCATACAAAAATTAAATCTGATTACATTTTCCCTGTTTAATTTATTATGGGGCATTCAATATATATAAAATTCAATATTCAGGACTAACAGGATGTGTAAGAAGCCTGGCATTTTAAACAAATGCTAAATGCAAAAGAATAAATAGCTGTGTAACTTACCCATTTCCCTGACGAGACAGGTGGTAGACAATAGTTGCTGAGGTGACTGTCTTCCCTGTGCCTGGAGGTCCCTGGATCAGGCTCAAAGGCCTCTGGAGCACCGTCTTCACAGCGTAAACCTAAACAAGCACAGACAGAAACAGGCCATTTAATAAGCTATACTCCTCTTTGCTTTGGTCTAAACTCGACTCTACCAACGGCTTTGGGAGGGTCAGACCTGTGAGTGGTTGAGGTCGGGGAGGCCCTGGGCAGTGAATCGCTTGGGAAGCTGGCACTTGATGGTGACGTCCTCCACCTCGTGTCCGAGCAGCTTGTGGTAAATGTAGCCGGACACCGAGGTCTCGTCCACAGCAAACGTCTTCAGGGCACTCTGCATCCTGCACACACCAACAAACAATTGTGTAAAATAAATAAATAAAGTAAAACCAAGATTGCGAGTATAAGTGCATGCTTGTTTAAAGACATTTATAAATGTGAATACCTGTCAAAGGAAGTAGATTTCCAGACAAAGTCAACCTGGAAGTTGTGTGTGATTTCGACCGGGGCCCCGGCTCCGCTGCGCAGCTCAATGGCTATTTCATCTCCATAGTCTTTAAACAACAGCTGTTAAGGAAATCTAACAATTACCCAAATAAGTCAAAAGTTCTTCAAAGATATACATGGCATACAGGACTCTTTTTCCAAGACTTTCTTAAAAAATTAAGAACATTTTCTCATCAACAGCCAGGTTCATGTTGAGCCATCACTTAAACTACAAACAACAAACTACAGGAGCCTAAGGGGGGCAAACTCAAAATATTAACTTCCAATAGGTTTAGGAGCTTTTACAAGATGTTGTTTCATTTGCTTAAATTTAGTTTCTTGAGTTTTCTTTATTAAAGTTATACATTAATTTGAAGGACAAGTCTCTAAATCTTAACGTTTTCTTGGACACGTCAAATCTGTTTTTGAATCTGCAATTTTAGTCACAGTGCAACAATAAAAAAGGATACTGTCGGGGACTTTGATGACGTGCCCAATGCCTTTCCAAGAAGGAGCCAGATCGCCCTTGTACCGCAAACAGATCTCATCCCCCTGCATCAGTCTCATGTCTGAAAACAAGGAAGACATCCAAATTACTCAGTGTTTTGAAGTATAAATTAGGGATGCAACAATCCGATACTCAGACCAGAAACTAGTCCCGATAGAGACAAAAAGGCTGGATACTGGTAATTAGAGTAAATACATGGGTTGGATTTTGACTGTAACCCTTTACATTAGTGAGGTTTGACAAAAGATGTTGTAAAACACATTTTATTCATTTTGAATGAAAAAACAGTGACGCTACTCTCCCTATAAATACATCAGTTGAGCATGCTTTTTCTTGAATCATAAATAAAAATGAATTACCCTCTACCAAGATAATATTGTTTTTCTAAACAATGGTAAAAAAGCGGGTCTTAAAATACCAGTTGGATTGGATCACTATCTGATATCTGCAGATACTCAAAGAACCTGGATCGGGATCTGTGCTGAAAAAGGTGGATTGGTGCATCCCTAGTATAAATCATACAAGTATTGACAACACCACACACAAAAACACCTCTACAGCAGACAAACACAAGGACAATACAAAGCCAACATGCCACAGAAGGGTGCAGGGAGGGGAGGGAGTGGTTCATGCAGCCCAGAATAGTGGAAGGAGCAGCCTCGGGGACAGACAATGGGGGGTATCCACAAAGATGGACGACGGCCGGAGTTTTGTAAATTACCACCTGAGTCGGTTTTGGGCAGCGTGAAGTAGGCAATCCGCTTTTTGTTCAAACCCAGGTCCCACCTGATTGTGATGTTGTCTTGGGTCTGCAAAAGAAAACACATAAACTAATACATGTACTTTAAAAGTTATGGGGGGAGTAATAAAGTTTATAATTGATGTCCAGGTTTAAAAGGTGCAATCTGTGAGATTTTGTGTTATACAGTTTAACAAAAAGGAAAGCACCAGTCCAAGCTATCATCTAATCTAAAAAACACGCACTTAACCAAACCTTTAATTTTCCAGCAACAACAAAGCAGCGTACTCTGAGTTACAAACCTGAGACTCCTTGAGCTTCTTATCGTAGTCGGCCTCTAGTTTGACCAGCGGCCCAAAGATATTCTGGTACTGGTAGGCGTCCTCGTAGCGCAGCAGCACGTGTTGGGGCTCCTCGTCCACTCCAGGTTTCTCCAGGTCTTCGAGGGATGCACCGGGGTTGTCCTGGAACACAGACAACACCCAATCAAAAAAAAAAAAAAAAAGGATTTCCCAGTCCAACTCCACACAAAAAAATGCTTGACAACCTTTTCTCAATTACAATGATCCAATTAAACACAAGACCCAGCTTTATTCCTCTGTTTTATTTTTTGACTAATCCTTTCTATTTTAGGTTTAACTAAAACTACAGTAGCTTCAGAGGATTGAATTTCAAATGTCTTTAAAAAAGACATACATGGTTTTTCAGGCCATTTAAATGACTTGAGAAAAAAATTGCAGGGTTTCTAAGATACATGGAAACACTGAGATAACAAACCATTATTTTCAGTAAAATGCCATAACCTTGATTATGACATATTGATTTTTAAAGTACGATTATAAGTTAAGAAGTATAGTCAACCAAAGTTAATCTTTAACTCACACGTGATGTAACCTCATTCACCGCTGCTCCCCTGTCTCTCTGCCAAGAGTTACAAAGTGATAGAAGCCAAATGTTTTCACCAAAGGTTTAAAAATCTGCACTACTGCTTCCAGATTAGTGACCGTCTTGTCATTAATCGACCCTCTCTGTGCCTTTCATTGAACAGGAGATGACACACGGAAACACTTCACTTGCACTAAGGCCTGGAGTACATTATTTTCCAGGAGTTTACTTGACAATGGAGGACAGTATTTTCTCAGTAACAATAGTCTAATTTCAGTTTTCTTTGTCAAGTAATACTACGCAAGGTTCATGTGTTGCCATTATCTCGACTATTTTTACTTTACTTGACAAACTACTGCAGCCTCAGGGGATCATAACTCAAACTTAAATTTCTCAAACGTTGAGTTAAAATAAAATCCTAATAAGAAAAAGTGCACTAATGTTTACAGCTCCACCAAAGTCTAAAATACACATATATACATATTTTAAAGATAATACACATTATTTCCAGAACATTTGGACATTTCCAGGTATTTTCCAAGACATTTAAACCTGTCTCAGATTTTTGTCGTGGTACCTTCCAGAGCTCCTCGAGTTTGTTGATCTGCTGGGCCGTGATCTGTCTGGCTCGGAGCTGCTCCTGCTCCGACGGGATCTTCACGAGCCACGACAGGAAGCATCGGTCCTGGATCAGGGGCTGCCACTGGGAGCTGTCCCAGTTGATGTCCTTCAGGCTGCTCTGACTGGCACATGGCTGTCTGTGGACGGGACAGGAAGGTCAATTTATTCTTTGTAGTATTTTTTTCATTTTTTAACACTTTTTTTTTTTTTACAGATAGGGGTTTTACACTTTTACAGATAATATTTAATGACTTTCCCATGATTTATTCACAGCCTTTAGCTAAATTTCTGTGACCAGGAGTGAAATATTTAATACAAGATTACCCGAATTGGACTTGTAATGAGTTGTTAATAATTACTTAAAAAGTGTAAAATACCAAGATTGAAGATTACATAAACTGAAGTATTAATTAGGGCTGTGACGGTATGGGATTTTTTCTTACCGCGGTGATGAAGCAACAAGAATCGCGATTTGGCGGTTAAGAGGCTACATATTTCTCATGTCTGTAAGGCAAACCTGCTGAGTTTCAGTTTATTTGAGACGTGCTCCAGTTCATGAGCAATGAAAGCGATCGCTTCCGCGACCTCATAGTCTACTTATTTGGTTCTTATTTATTAAATACATGCAATTGGCCGAAGAAACCTTTATTAAAATTAAGAGACAATTTGTACAAAACAAAAGAAAGTCTTTTTACAAAACAAAACTTAATATTAAACTAAATATAACCCCCCCCCCAAAAATCATGTGCGGTGATGACCTCACACCGCGGTAGGCATCTCATTATTGCGGTGATGCGGTTATCGTCACACCCCTAGTATTAATACGATTTGACACATAATTATATGTTTTCTAACACCCTTACTAACAAAAAAATTAATTCATGACATTAAAAAGATTTTTTATGACCGTATAAATCCTCTATAGTGACATTGAAAAGTAGAGAGGAAATGACATGGAGCAAAAACAAAATAAATACACCAGGTCGCCACTGAGGGAAGGGTCAATTAAACATTTACATGTAGTCATTTGGCAGACGCTTTTATCCAAAGCAACTTCACCAGTGTTACATTTTTACATTTAGTTGACGCTTTCATTCGAAGTGACTTGCATTAAGATTCTATTCACGAGTGTTACAGCTGGAACACCACTGGAGAAGGTGGGTTAAGTGTCTTGCCCAAGGACACAACGATGAACTATGGGGAGAGCGGGAATCAAACCACCAACCTTCCAGTTGAAGGATGACCGCTCTACCACTGAGCCACTGCGCCCCCACAACTCAAAATCTTATATGAAACATTTGGACTATAGATTCTTGGAGTAAAAATAAAACCAGGCATTAGGGACTGAATATTTTCTGTAACAGTGAATGTGATTGCACATAGTTGCAGCAAATTAACTGGTAATTGTTCGAGGTGTACTCCACGTCCCGACTAGTCAGCCGGAAAAGGCTCTTAGTCCTCATGACTCATGAAGGATAAGCAACAGGAAAACACTGAATGGTGGCAATCATAATTAACACTGGCCTTTAATCATGGCCATTGATCATTTGCCAGTCCAACAATTAATTCATTTTCTATTATTTCTAATTAACACACTGAAATTAAATTGGCTTGTAAATGTGGTAAGTAAGAAATATACGTATGTATGCAAGTCACGTTTTTGAAAAAACAATCACTAAAGGCATGCTGATTGAAGTGGGTACCCAATTTTTTACTCCCAATGTACGTATCTTATCATACATTTATTTTATTCATTTTTTAATCCTCTTATCAATTCTACATAATCTTTGTCACTGAACACACAAAAACAATTGTCAACTCGCTGATAATTAATATGTACTAGGCCTCGGCTCGTACAGTCATTGTTTCTGCCTTCTGTAGTTAGTATTTCCATTTCCCACATGTTGTCACCTCTATGTTTAAACTAAAGGGGTTCTGACAGTACAACGCCGCCTACACTCACCGGCAGAGGAGCACCACCACCGAGTCGGCCTTGGCGGGGATGAAGCCCAAGAGGAACACGTTGCGACAGCCGCAGTTGTAACACTCCAGCACCGTCTCGCCCAGCGGCCCGTCCTTGTGCAGCGTCACCTCTTTGCATTTGGCTCTGACCAAGTGGTTCACAATGTGGCTGGAAGACACGTGTCAAATAATTAGACAAAGAACCCAAAAGTATTTTTTCATTTAATAGGAATCCAATCTGTAAACCCTGAGAAGAAGAAAAAGTGAATACAAGCTGTCAGTAATTGATGTAGCGCATTGTGGTTCAAAGTCTATATTTGTGGTTAATACATACACATACAAGTATAACACACGTCGACTACAGAAATCAGCATCCACTTAACCATGCTGTACATAACTTGATTAACTGTTGCAGCACTAAATAGAACCATATGTACAAACTCTTTTTCATATTACAGGACTTTGGACTTGCATTGTAAGTAAATTAAATGGGTTTTCCAGCTTTTTAATTATAGAAAACCACATGAAGAATTTCCCAAGAATAGTTATGGTTGACATTTTGCAATGACAAGCAGAGGTTAGATTATGTCTTTGGCAAAGCTTAAATTTGGACTTTTTATTGATATATTATTACTTAATAATACTAGGTGCAAACTGCAGAGAAACAGGACTAGAGCATTAAATTGCATTAACTGCATTTAACTGATTGTGACCACTGTTTTGATCAGTTGGCTCCAATGGCTCAACATTGGGCCTTTTCTGTGAGACAAAACCCTGTCTAATTAACCTCTACATCTATTCTGTGCAATTATAACATCTGCTATTCCTAACGTATCAATATGCTGAAACTGCTTTGATTACCAACCTGCCAGATGTGTTGCCACGTCCATTGCAGAACCACTTCTTGCTTGTGTTGCAGTAAACCACACACGCTGGATCATGGATACCGCAGTAGCTAAAAACACCAGACAAGACAAAACAAAAAAAATGCATTAAACAAATGGGTGTGGATGCAGCTAAAGACATCTGCTATGACAACACTATAACAAAGACAAAAGTCTAACTAAACTTGTGTCTGATACTTTTGTTTGCACAAATCCCTCTTTCCGTGGAGTCACCTGTTAAAAATCAAACTAAAACCTCCTCAAAACCTGTTCAAATCCAAGTAAATTCCCTGTTAACACTGTTTTACAGCAAAGATAAGAGTCCGTGAGGGCAGTAAATTTATGATATATTCTTCATTAACTTCCCTCTTTAAAGGTTGTTAAAACTATACACATGTAAAAAAAAAAGTATATAACTTAAAACATTATGTAACTTTTAGCCACTGGGGGTGCAGATCCCTCAACAGACTGAAAAAAAAAATCCAAAACTGGCAAGTTTGGAAGAAGGAAAAAAACAAACATGTTTTCTGAAACGGTAGGATCATTTTAGTGCATTCTGTACAAATACAACTCTCCTTGGGTCCAGTGTATTGGCCTATTTCTGCTCCCTGTGTTAGCTTGCTGCTAAACATGCCGAGTCAGGAGAGGTCTGTCCTGGTAGCATGGAATTATAAATCATTTATATCAGAGTTTTCTGTCCAGCTGAGGGGTCTGTGTCAGTGAAATAGGTATGATTCTACTAATCGAATCTCTAAGATAGTCCATCCATCCATCTATCTATGAATCCTTAAATCAATTCGAGATATATTTTTGGAATTTAAAATTACACAATGCTACTAGCTAATAGTTATGCAGTGTTACTTTAAACAGAACTTTCTCAGATAACATCATGCATGCGACCCACTTTTGGGTCCCGACCCACAAGTTGAGAATACCTGCACTTTGTAACATAATGCAACTTATCAACAGAGTTTCTTATTTCTTTTAAAATATATTTTGACTGAGATATTTTAGATAAGCCTTTTCCTCACTATTGACAATACCAACACTCATAAATATAGTTAATATAAACATAAGAAAGCTTTATTCCTCAAATTCTAATCTCGCAAGCATTATCTGTAGCCATCACCTAGAATTATCCTGAATATTGCTCTCTACTTTGGATTAAACTTGACTTCACAAACTACAGCAGCCTCAGAGGGTCAAAGCTGAAACTCATGTTACAGACACAATCTTGAAAAAGTGAAAACCTTTAGCTAATCTCTAAAACAATGTGTCCTCAGCAACATTAACTAAAGTGACTGTACCTGCAGGCGTGCAATGGCAGATCTTTGGTGTAGTACGCATCTTCTTCATCCTCCTCAAAGTTAAGTTCGGCCAACAACTGACTTGTTTTGGCCACAGAGTCATCCACTCCACCGTTGTGAAGACCATCATCAGGACCATTTAACTGCAACACAAACAAAACAATGTCTATTGGTGCCACAGAGAAAAATCCAAAGTACATAAATAAGTGGCCCTAGGATTGAACTTAAGTGTTTTAATTACTGTAAACGGAAACAACGTAACAAAATCAAAAAATCAAACCTAGTATTCACAAATATGCCATAAACTACAATTTACTGTTTAACTGATGTTACGGTTACTGTGGCTTTGAATACGACTGATACCCAATAAATACCAAACTTAAACTACGAGAGCAAGTAGAGGGCTAACAACTTGATGCTAGCATATGGTGAACCCGGGCGCGAAAAAAACTAATTTACAGTCTGTCATTTAGCAAGACACCATTAAAACCTTTTCACGCCGTCATTAAGCTCAAATATTTCCTCTACGTCCCCGTTTCTCGATCCGATTTCAAATCAATAAAACAAATACAACAGTTACTTTGATAAGAGTTTATGGGTTTGTCAACTAGCGTGGGGCTAACAGCACTAGCAAACAGCTAACGCTAAACTGCACTGGTTCCAATCGTTCCAATAGCGGGTTTAGCAGGAAGCGCTAAGTTAGCCTGCGAGCTAACTACCGCTAACACCGCACATCATAGTGTATTTCGGAAAAAACGAAAGCTACAGACCTGGCCGTCCAGCTGGCTTTGAGTCTGGCCTTGTGTTTGCGTCTGACTGGGCAGCGTGAAGTCCGTGAAGTCGAACTCGGAGCCCTGGGTGTCCGCTCCGAGCAGTTCTGCTTCTTCGATGTCTAGGAAGGTGAGGGTCTGCGAGCTCGGCCCGTACGCCTCCACACTCATGTTGACTCAACTTTTGCTTCACTCAACGCTCTGATATATTCGTCTCAGTACAAATATTAAATCTCCACGTATTTATTTGTCGCCTTTTGTCTCAGACGCGGATAACAGTCTGAATTTAAACCCAAACAGAAAATGCAGCCGAACAGAACCTCGAAAGCAGCAGGTCCAATGCTGACAGACGTTGCTCTGCCGCGCAGCGTGTGACGTGTGCAGTGCACACTGAACCGGAGATCCTCTACGGGAGGAGCGCTCACTCTGCTGTTTCCGGGAATCAGGTCTAAACACGGGAACTTCTCCAGGAAAGTCCCTACTACGGCCAGGTGCAGATTATAAAATTGAAACAGAAAATATTTAAATTAACAGGAAATAAGAGCACTTCCAAAGAGCACTTTCCGAGGGAGACAGAATCTATGCCATTGGCACCAAAAACATTGTTATACTTTGCAGAAATAGCATATATGAAAATTACAGTTTCTTTTTGGCTAAACCACAAATGTTCAATAAAACGAAAATATAAAAGAAAATATATTAGTATGATTTGATTCACCTATGATTTGCTTATTAGTAATAAATTGTAACATTATAACAATATAATATACAATTACTGAGGTTATAACCTACAACAATAACTGATACATTAAGGGTGGCACCACATAGGATGGGGGATGTGTCCTTCTTACCACAGCCTCCATAATAAAATGTATTATGAATGACAACAATTGGCATTTTGCCAAACAACAAAATGCAGTTTGTCCGCAGTTTTTGTTTGTCTTCTCACCACAAGGAAGTAGAGCAAGTTTTGTATGTTTCAGGTATTTCCCTAACAGATTGTTTTTTGGTTTATAACTCTTCAGATACTTTTGTTTTTTTAAATTTTTATATACAACTGTGCATTTATATGAAACTTTCCTATGGTTCAAAAATCAGGAGGGACTGTTGCCTTTGAACATTTTACTAATATCAAAGTAGGCACTCATAACATAAGCATGCATCCATGTAAAAACTAAAAAGTACTAAAAAAGACTATGCATTAATCATTTGCTGGTGTATTTGTACTGATATTCCATTAAAAGTTACCTGAGCCTTTTGGATGAAAAATGTCAGTAAATATCAGAACAATAGCAGCCTTTAGAAGTCAATTACAAACCCGATTCCCAAAAAGTTGGGACACTGTATAAATTGTGAATAAAAACAGAATGCAATAATGTGGAAGTTTCAAACTTCAATATTTTATTCAGAATAGAACATAGATGACATATCAAATGTTTAAACTGAGAAAATGTATAATTTTAAGGTAAAAAATAAGTTGATTTTAAATGTCATGGCATCAACACATCTCAAAAAAGTTGCAAACGTCTGGGACTGAGGAGACAAGTTGCTCAAGTTTAGGAATAGGAATGTTGTCCCATTCTTGTTTAATACAGGCTTCTAGTTGCTCAACTGTCTTAGGTCTTCTTTGTCACATCTTTCTCTTTATGATGCGCCAAATGTTTTCTATGACTGAAAGATCTGGCCATTTCAGGACCGGATCCTTCTTCTACGCAGCCATGATTTTGTAGTTGATGCAGTATGTGGTCTGGCATTGTCATGTTGGAAAATGCAAGGTCTTCCCTGAAAGAGACGACGTCTGGATGGGAGCATATGTTGTTCTAGAACTTGGATAAACCTTTCAGCATTGATGGTGCCTTTCCAGATATGTAAGCTGCCCATGCCACATGCACTCATGCAACCCCATACCATCAGAGATACAGGCTTCTGAACTGAGCGCTCATAACAACTTGTGTTGTCCTTGTCCTCTTTAGTCTGGATGACATGGCGTCCCAGTTTTCCAAAAAGAACTTCAAATTTTGATTTGTCTGACCACAGAACAGTTTTCCACTTTGCAACAGTTCATTTTAAATGAGCCTTGGCTCCAGAGAAAACGCCTGTGCTTCTGGATCATGTTTAGATATGGCTTCTTTTTTGACCTATAGAGTTATAGCTGGCAACCGGTGGATTGTGTTCACCGACAATGTTTTCTGGAAGTATTCCTGAGCCCATGTTGTGATTTCCATTACAGTAGCATTCCTTTTTGTGATGCAGAGTTGTCTAAGGGCCCGAAAGATCACGGGCATCCAGTCTGGTTTTACGGCCTTGACCCTTACGCACAGAGATTGTTCCAGATTCTCTGAATCTTTGGATGATATTATGCACTGTAGATGAAGATAACTTAAAACTCGTTGCTATTTTTTCTGAGAAACTCATTTCTGATATTGCTCCACTATTTTTCGCTGCAGCATTGGGGTAATGTCTATATTGACTTCTGAGAGACACTGCCACTCTGAGAGGCTCTTTTTAAACCAAGCATGTTGCCTTCTGTTCTTTATATGTATTGCTTCCTGTCCCAACTTTTTTGGAATGTGTAGCTCTCATGAAATCCAAATGGAGCCAATATTTAGCATGACATTTCAAAATGTCTCACTTTTAACATTTGATATGTTATCCATGTTGTATTCTGAATAAAATATTGAAATTTGAAACTTCCACATCATTACATTGTTTTTAATTCACAATTTGCAGTGTCCCAACTTTTTTGGAATCAGGTTTGTACATATAAATAACCAGACAAGACATTTATTATTCTGTCCTCTTTATTTGAGACAAAGACCCATAACGTATTGGACAAAGCACCGTTTGAGATACAAAGGTATTTCTGAGGTAGCCACACACTGACGGGACATCATTAGTAAATATGTCTGTACTGACCTGTCAGGCATTTATTTTAAGGCCTTTTTTTTAATAACACATAATTAACAACAAGGCACAAGAGAGATACTGTAAATATGAACATTGTCAATGCCACATACAGTAAAAGATCAGCACCAAAATATTTATCTAAAACCAGACCGTCAGTTTAACAATTCAATAAGAGTACCTTAATATATATCCAAGGTGAGGACAGTCCTGTTGAGTTTAGAGTTTACTGAAGTGAAGGCAAAAAAAGATCACAGACTTTAAACTTAATAAACTATAATTAATATGGGGACAAATGTGACATGGTTCAAATGAATGTGTTTTACAAAGCTACATCTTGGATGTTAAAGAGACCAAAAATAAAATAGTCATTCACATGACTAAATATTTTGGTAAAAACGTATAAGAAAAGTAATAGTGCTACAGACAGAAAAAAGAAAATGAGGCCCAATTCAGACTGAAATGAACGTCCAACTTCATTAAATCAGCTTCATATAATATAAGCAGCTACAACTGATTCAATGGAGGAACAACAGAAAGCTTTCAGTAATGAATAAAGGATATGGCCACACAGTTTTAAAAAAACAGGATGCAATACTCTTAAGACATTTGTACTGTCTTTTGCTAAAATATATGGTCAGTAAGGACTCTGATTAAAACATTGTTTTTAATAAATTTAGTAGCTGTAGTATAGAGTTTAAAAATGAAGTACATTCATGTAGAAATATTTTTTGCAAAAGCAGTCATAGGCCCTGTCCCAATACTCCCACCTGTGCTCTTCAAGTACATGGTCACACTGAGGGGTGAGCCTAGTCTTTCTAGGTGAGGGTGGTGGAGCCACATAAACGGAAGGTTAGCGGTTCAATTCCTGCTCTAACCAGTTCATAATGTCGTTGTCCTTGGGCAAGACACTTAACCTACCTTGCCTCCAGCACCGGTGAATGAATGTTTGGACTGTGGAGGTATGTTTGGTGGAGGTCGGAGAAGGCTGTGAGTGTCGTGTGTATGGCAGCCCCCCCCATGGAAGCATCACTTCCTGTTTCTACAGCTGCTCAGAGAGGACAAACTGAGCTCTGCTGGAGAAGAAGCACACCCATGTTTGTTGAACACACAATCTTTAGGATAATAATGTAAATGTCAAACAAATAAGTCTATATTTTTTATGTGAGCTTATCATAAACCCATATTTCTACTGGGTTTGTTTAGAGACAAAAGCATGTTCACAGACAAAAACAAATTTCCATTTTCCAAACTTCAGAAGCATGTTTATGACAGTCTATGTAAATCAATCCAAAATAGCTGCTTTGGAAAGGAGTAGATAACACTGGGTCACAATATTTCTGACTCAGAAATTTTAAGTTGCAATTGGTTTGGCATTTTAAAATATGGTTCGAAACACTGGTTTAGAAAGCATGAGTGTTGCAATCTGCACATCAGCCACTAGATGCCTTCCAAAACCACAAACCTACACTTTAAAAATCCTTGCATTTTCCATTTAAGCATTGCAACCCTTCATTGCAAACTGTGCGACCATAGAGTTAGTAAGACAACCTAAAATTGCTGTTTCCTTTGGTGAAGTTGAGATCTGTAAAATAACATTGCACATCCAGGAGTCAGATCTCAGTGGAGTGGATTTCTGTCTGAATTGAGCTCAAAGAAAAACTGGGGAAATATGAGCTGGAACCAACCCGTTCCCTGATTTAAATCACCTTTGTAAAAGAAGGCAAATAACAACTTCTTATAAAGAAAAAGGACTTAACACCAAATATAAAACCGTCCGGCTTGAGAGTAAATGAAGAAAAGAAAAGAAAAAACATTTCCAACTTAACATTTAGTATAATTATCTTGTGTTAGTTATTTTTTAAGAAATAATGTTAATTTAAATGACTTGAATCATAATTATATTAAGTCAAACTGTGGTTTAACTAAAAGGAAAAGTTAGTGCCACCAGTAAAACCAGTGTGTTTGGATTAAAATTGTTAAAACTTTCCAAAATGTGACAACTATAACAAACTGAATAACCCTAACTCTATAAGGTGCAAGAATAGAAGTCACATTCTGGCTTTTCTGTTGTAATATTTACAGAATTAGGCTGTAACCTCGTAAAACCCCTAATATGGACTTAAAAAAAAAAAAAAAAAAAAACTAAGAAAATAACATTGCTTTTTTATGCAAGGAAAACCTCATTGTCTCTATTTTTCTACCATAAACATTAGAGCATCAGGCAAAACAAGAAGCAAAAACTTAAGACAAGAAATTGGATAGACAACAAAAAGAGATTTTTGTTAAGCCTAAGACAAATTAAAAGCATTAAGGAAAAGAAGTATAGGTTTGGCTACTTGTGGTTAAGTGTAACTTCTCTTGGCTTTTAGAGGCTGCTCGGTAACTGAAGGTCTCTTATGCCCTGTCCACACAGAGGCAGGTATTTTTAATATTTAATTTGTTATGTGCATGTGCATATCCACGGTAACGACATAAACTATAGTGGTGGTCTTGAAACCAGGTTTTAAGATAAATTACGAGCCTTTCTGAGATGACTCGATGAGTAGTGGCAGCTGAATAGAGTTCTCTTGATCACAATGTAGGGTCTAAACACAGCCTTCAGCTTTTCCGACACTCTTCCTCACTTTGACAGGATCAACAACACCCCGTTTCCGTGGTTACTGAGCACAAGCACTAACTGTTATCTACCCACTAGTGAAGTATTTTGGGAGAAAATGGGAAGAGATCTGTCAAAAGACTGAAAATGTTTAAGACTTTATTTGTGTCCTGCATTATTTCAGATTATTTCGTAATTAAATGCATACGTTTCAGTAATTCAATCTTTAAAAATGTATCTCACCAAACAATCAATTTACTTTTTAATTTATCCTCCAAAAGAAATTAGGAATCTAGGAATGCCAAAATTAACATGGCAGACAACACAAATGAGTGGAATTGGGAGGAAAGAGGGCATATACAGTAGAAGCTGTTTTGGAAAGCTTACAAGGTAATGCTAAAAACAGTTAAACCTCGTTGTGTTTTTATCACCTACAGTTGTCTGTTAGACTTGTGAGAGCACATATAGTGGATATCTGTAAAAGGCTCTAGGGGAAAATATTTGTTTTTAAAAATACCCGTGTGAGTGTGGACACAGCTTTAGTGTAAGTGCTGTTTGCAGTTGATCTCTTCAGCCTGGTCCAAAAGCTCTAGCATCTTCTGGATGATGGCCTGCAGAGCACGGCCCAGGTCCTCGCCGCTGTAAGGCTTACCCAGAGGAGGCACGTGCACAAAGGCAGAGCGGCCGTGGCTGAGGTAAAGAGACGTGTAGTAGGTGAAGTCACACAGGTACCTGACGAGAAAGAGGACAAGCATTACATGAGGTAGAAGTCCTTAGGAAGAGGATTTTCACACTGCATCTCCAGTTTCCCTGTTCACAAGCACTGATGTAATTATTGATTATGATGCATATTATTCAGGTATTTTGCTTTATGGTTCACGGACAAAGTTTGTAGGTAGAGGAAGTCACGCCCCATCTGAAGAGCTTATGTCAGAAAAAAATTCAATGGAAAACCATGTGGTGTTAATAATAATCAAGTTATGATACAAAAAAAAAAATCTGTGAATGAAGATTTTTATTTTACTATAATACTGATGATATCACAACATCCACATCATCCACAATTGACAAAGACATAGTTAAAGTAATATTTAAATTGTACAGTAGTATAAAATATATTGTTTACATATACAGAAAAAAAAGAGACTTTTCTTTGGTTTTACTATTTATAGGTATGTGTTTGGGTAAAATTAACATTTATTTTATTCTATACTACTATATATACAACTGATAACATTTTTCCCAAATTCCCCCCAAAAATATTGTAATTTAGAGCATTTATTTGCAAGAGGGTAGTGATGAACACAGAACAGTGTTTTCTTTATACTTTTCCTTATTAAATAAGATTTGGTTCAGGTGTTCACCTAATCAGCACCTCCTTCAGTAGAATGACATGTGCCTGTGTTAGGATTCAACAGACATTGGAATGGAATGGTTTCCATACTTGTAGAGATGCTGATTGCAAAAATTGAAGAGGTCTTTTAATTTTTTTCCAGAGCTGTATGGTTACAAAATGTTAAACTGACCACTATTGTTGTGGAAAACTGATTCTGTATATTGCCTGTATACAATGGTAAACAAAAATCACTATTGGGGGCAGTTAGGCTGTCTTTACAAAAGTAGTGGCTTTTATGTGTCTGAAAATAACAATAGAACTTAAAATTGTTTTAATCTCCTGGTAAATTGTAAAAGTTTGGGTTGGTATAATAGTTCAATAATGTAGTTATTACAATTACAAAGTTACAATTCTTCCAGATACAGAAACCTCACTTACTCATCTGGTCTCTTCAGTTCATTTTCACATGAATGATCTGCCATTGTATTTGTGTTTGTCAACACCATGACTAACATGGAACTAAAAAACACATTATATTGGTGATGCAACTATCCATTATCCATTAATTAATTATATTGTTGATTAATTGATTAGTCTATTGATTACTTTCTGTTTGAACGATTAAACTAAATGATGCCCTTTAATTAAACAACTTGCATGAGTTTAACAAAAATTAGTTGTGATTCCATGTATTCTGGTGCATTTGAGATGACATCATGAGGTTTTAAGCAGCTATAGTGTGAGAAAAATTACATTAAAAACTACATCTGAACCACAAAATGTGTTGTGGTTCAGATGTAGGATGAGAATGACCTGAGGATCTTGTATAGTTTTGCAGTTGGACGTAGATGAAAAGCTACGATTTTTAAGACATGATTTAAACATACCGATGTGTTTATGTTCTGGGACAAAACAGCTCTAAAAGAGAGCACAGGGTTCACAGAGATTTGTGCCATTCTCTGCTTCTAGAGACAGAGTCAGGCTTTGACGGCAAAAAACAACACAGGAGATGAAACTCATGCTAGTAAGTTTTAGTTACGCTCCTGTCTCATTGTTTGAAGTTAGCAAAGCTGCCATGTATTTTCTTTTCAAACGCTTTGCTTTGTTCATGCACCTTTTGGAGTCAAACTCTTTGGAAAAAAGTTGAATACCAACAAAATCGCAGTTTAGATTTTTTTTAATACCTTTTAAAAGGATCTTAATTTTCCCAAAATTTATTTATTGACTTTTTTTTTTTTTAAAGACACTGCGGACACCCTGTGATAATGAATATACTATACTATACTATACTATAAATATGAAGGATGTAAATTACCGTCCGGCGTCTTTGGAGACTGACACGGCGACTCCTAGACCAGAGGCGGACACTCGTTTGCAGACAGACTCCATGTCAATAACGGAATCAATACAGTCTGGGCCTCCCACAATGCAACACTGAGAGTCGGGACAGAAGCTACTGACGTCCAGGCCTGCATAGCCATGATTCCTGCCGCACTTCTCCAGCGTCACTGTGGTAGCCATCCCCGAGACTCCCACATGGACGACCAACTGGAAAATCAGATGCAATACAGAGAGTCATAATCAATATAAACAGGGTTAAAATCCATCTAGATGTCAGTAGCAGTAAGTAAATAAATATGTTGCTGCTGCACATAAAATAAAGCTCTTGTCAAATCCCAATAGGCGCTCTGCTCATGTGTTTCCTGGTCTTACCAGTGGATGATACTGTTTCCATAATGAAGGCACCAGGGTTTGTACGGTCTGATATTCCACAGGGACCTCGTAGATGTGCAGGTCTACCTCGCTGCCCAGACCAAGCTTCTTCAGCTCCTAAACGACAAAGGAAATTAATTAAACTACAGGAAGAGGAAGTGTAATCTGTTAGATATATATTAAACTAAAGAAGACATGTAAAACACACCTAAAACACACCCTTCACAGCTATTTTCACTCAGAAATCCTGCCAGAACATTGTAACCTTTTATATAAAAGTTACATTTTTAATTAAAAGGAATATACAGTGGGTTAAATATGGATTTCAGGATTTGCCTTCACTGCTGCAAACTCACATGGGACTACTTTGTCTTATTATATTATAGATACTCAAGAGTTACGCAAGCCTCTGCAGCATAATTCATGTTCATACATGTCCAAAGATAGTTTGGGGAGGTTTTCTTGAGGGGCAAGTAAAGGAGCTGACTTAGAAACTGTGACAATAGCTAATGTGCTTATATCAACAATATGTGATTTTTAAGGTATGCTTAATAAACGTAATGTAAAAGTAATGTATAAACATTTAGTTTGTGGCACTAGTCACTAACTAACAGCACATTGCACACTTAGTCTTGACACTATTCCTAAGGATCTGAAGATATTGTTTATACATGAGGTCCACCCCGAAGGTTACATGTCTGACACCACTTTGTTGTCCCTAACCCCTCAGTCTATACAGTGGACTAATGATGAACAGACACAACAATTTTGATGTCATCTGATAATAGATTTTATAGATTTGATAATGTCAGATGTTTATCAGTGATAAAAAATAATTACATAATGAGTGAGAATGGGCAAAGACAACAAAGAGAAGTAATAGTGTAGTCAGGATCATCAGTTCTGACTAGACTATCATTTCTCTTTGTCACTGTAATATCTCAAACTATATAAACAAAGAAAAGCTCATGTTAACAGCATTAATAATAATAAATATGTAAATAATAAGCTGTTACCTTTAAATGTCATAATTACTTGATAGTGCTGTGGAGTGGTTTTGAAAAATATATTCTGGGTGAAAAAAAATTGCGTTCATATGAAACAAAGGCAGGATAATGTCTGTAGTATAACACGTGTAATGTGACTAGTTTTTTAATGTGGAGTCATTTTCCCTTCCTTTGTAGAGTTTGTAGCTCATAAACACTGTGTGAGATACAGAATAAAGATGAATATGTGACCAGTTCACAGCTCGCGGGCCAACACTTCCCCCGTCTTACTGCAGGACGACTGCCCCTGGACACATGACCCCCACTTGTGTCGTAGCCAGGCTTATTTGACCATGTCTGTGACCTCCTGACACAAAGCACCTCTTTGTTTGCCTTTAATATCCTTATCAAGTCTGTCTAGACACCCTGACAATCAGCCCCTCGTCCCCCCACGGGCCCCGGTGTCCAGAGTCACGGCTGCTGCACCGGGACACGGGCCAGGAGCTACAGGGCATCGTTAAACTGACACGTAATCACAGCTAAAAATTTTACCCACACATTAAACCTCAAATCAGTCTACAGTGTGATTTATCTATTAATAATTCTGTATGTTCTACCCTTAAAATCTACAGTACAATTTCATCCATGTTATTTTCATTTCAGCATTAAATGCAAAACAAACACGGAACAAAACAACATTATTCATAAACCATGCATTCTGCCTGTTTATTCGCCATTTTCCTTCTTTGTTTATATGAAAAGGATATTTTTTGACTGTGTAGTTCTCAGCTCACATCAAAAACAGTTCAGTTAGAGTTCATTTGAAGCCGAAGTAAACCTGGATTTGACTTGATGACCACATAAAGAGAGGATAAAAGCCAGCTTTGTTTATTCACCTGGAAATCCTGCATAGTGTGCTTTTAACCTTGATGAGCAACTGACTTTTTCAATAGAACACACAAACACCACTTATATCTATAAAATATAAGTATTAGGGTTGCACAATATTAGAAAAAAAAAACATCCAATGGAATAGCTTCAACTGGTCACAATCTGGTGCCACTTATTTTTATATTTGGTTGCATCAGAATTACATTTCATTTTGTCAAGAATAAATGTCACATGTTATTGCAAATCAAGCTGTTCTTTGCTAAATGGAAATGGCTAACACTGTACTGCGTTAAAAGCAAATTGGTGACATATTAAGCAGCCCTAATGAGTTTTAAATGTTAAACTTAGATGAACTGACCTGCACAGCGACCCAGCTGGCATTGACTGTGTGTTCTCCAAATGGCCCAAAACCTAAAGAAAATAAATAAATCTGTAAATAAATTGCAGGACCATACAGTATATTGTTATGATTACAATAAGACATAATGCATTTGAGGGAAATGTTACAAAAAGCATCTGGACATAGTTCAAACTGTCTTTTATCTTCAAAAATAGATCTAGATGCCTTTGCCTTTACCACACAGCCTGAATTATTCTTAAGCAATATCTATTGGAGGAAAGCATATATTTTTGTAATGTAAAATAAAATCTGTTAATAAAAACTATAAAAGATCCATGGACAAAAATGACTTCATTGATTACCGACATATACATAACTTTAAGGGCACTTCTGTAACAGCATTGTTTATGGAGCAGACACCACTTTTCTGGAGGCATGCACAATAGACACAGGTTTTTTAGGGCTTACCCGTACTAAACTGAGCCGACCCGTACCATACCACTGAGACTAAGGTGTCTCATTGAATAAAATATCAGCAGTAAAGCAATATTATGGGTAATTTAGTGTTAGGGAAAAAAAGTTATTGATGTTTAATACACAATCCCAGTGGTTACAAAACACTATGTCAGGACCCAAAAGTAGTTTGCCGAGGATTTTATTTGGGATATTTTTGTGGTAGTTAGACATGCAACAATTCTCAATACAGTAATGAACTGTTCGGTTCGGTCTTCATGGCTCAATTTTGGTTTGTTTGTTATTGTGTAAAAATGAATAGTCCCCGTCTTAATATGCAGTGTATTTTCTCTTTAGTTGGCTGTGTGTGTGTGCGTGCGGCTTTAAATAATTTGGGATTCACAACACTCTATGGGCTGATGACTAGAAACAATATGAACGCCGGTGTTTCCCCCAGTGCTTTATGGTTTAAGCGGTGCGGCAGCCTCGGCAAACCTTGCTCTACGCCAAGACTAGTGATGACCCACTTGATTAAAACTAATATCTAGCAGCTCAGCGGCATCTTGGGCTCCAAATGAATGTGCCTTGCTGGTCTAAACCATCTTTGTTGGCGATGTTAATTATTCCATAACAAGTCTGACTTAAACGTGCATCTGCTAAGACATTATTGAGGTTTGATCAAACGTGAATCTGTTTTAAATCCGGTCTTTTTTAAATTATATCAGGTCCTCATATAAATGTTGGTTAGTAAATGTTTTGGCTGGAAGTTAATGTTTTTTTAAAGCGGTGCAATAACAAAATAGTTATATAAATATCATTAGACACTCTCAACTGCAGAAGATGTTGTAAGTGCAACCCACTCTCAATTTACTTCAAATGTTTAATGCATATTTCACAAAGTTTTTCTATAAGCATTTTTTGTGTTGTATGCTTTATTGGTAAAAAAAAAAAAAAAAAAGTTTTGAAAATACAACAGCTTTTGTTTCTTTAAAATCCACAACGACTACACCTAGTTTAATTAAGATCAAGTGAAATTATTTAATAATGGCACAATAAATTCTACTGTACCAAACCAAAAACTGTGAGCAAAAAAACGAGGTACGTGGTAGTCATAGTGACTGCATGACAGCAATGGCTGCTTTTAGAAAATTCAGGAGCAAGATAAACAACACAAGGATCATCAAAAGGGCATAAAACCTCAACATAAAAACGATTACCCTATTATGAAAAAATGACCAAACAACAACTAGGAATTTAGATTCTAGTGCCTTTTGAAATATGGGTCACATAAAAAAAAAGGGAAACACCACACTAATTATATATCATGATACTGGACTAGTTATAACACACATAACACTTTTATTCAAATCCCCATGACTTTTCCAAATTCCTATTACTTATTATTACAGATTTCTGGTGACTGTATAAATCCAGAAAGATTGAGTGAAATCCCCCCAAAAATCAGGGCATTTCTGTTAAAATATCCAAATTCCCATCTGCATCAGCTTGTCACCCACTAAATTGCAGCAATCGCCTTTGGATATCGAGCCAGGCTTGTTTATACAGAGATCTTTAACTAAAACCCCCCGCCTCCTGGCAGGGGTCAGGGGCTCTCTGGGGGCTGGGTGGAGGGGATCAGTCTGTCTGACAGCCGACTGAAAAGAAGCACACTATTGAGGTCGGCAGCTGTGAGCCGGCCGCTATTGTGAAGGCACCGTTCCCAGGCAGGGTCTACTCTTATATGAGCTGAAAGGGAGAGCCTGTGTAGGCCTTTGTGTCTGAAAACAAGATGTTGCCTCTGGGATCCTTCACTGACGAAACTGTAGCACTGTCACAAGTAAATATTTCCACATTTAGAGGATGGATTGTGTTTTTGAACATGGAAAATAGTAGTTGAAAAACATTTAAAGATTCCCACAAGCAGATAATAAATTGTTTGAGGTTTTTTGTTTGTATTTTTTTTTTTTTTTTGATAATGGGAAATTTTAGTTAATAGAATTGCAATGTTTTTAGGTTTAACAGTTTAAAATTACCCAAAACTATGAGACAGCTCTTGCCAAGTTTGTTTGACTTTAATAGATTCAGCCAGTTGTGAACTTGGGAAAACAATTCTTTATGCCTTATATCAAATTGCACTGATTTTGTAGACTATAATACCAAATCAAATCTGACCCTTTTTCTGCTGTAAATGCCCGTTGAACATCACGTGACTGTACTGAAACTCTCAACAAATGTTTCCTTTCTTTTGCAGCAAGTGGAGCAGAAACAGCCTGACGCCATTAAAACCTTAGCAGCTGTCATTTGCTCAACTTTCATCCACTTCTTTCACCGCTGTTTACTCTGCAAACAGACGAACAAAACGCAAAATTATCAGAACACACCTGTCACGACCACCGTCCGTTTACCGTTGTCCATGTCCCGTCCCGCTGCAGAGCTGTTGCCGCTTTGTTGGTCGTGTTCTTCGGATCCAGGGCCGTCCCGTCGAGCGCTATGCTCTGCAGCAGCTGGCCGCACTTTTCTTCCAACATACAAGACAAACCGGTCTAGTGAGCAGCGGTTACGGCAGTGCGTGATCTGCGTGAGGCGTGACGTCACCACGTACTCCTCTTCTTCTGCTGTTTCCATAAAAAGACCTAAAGACCAAGAAGCTTTTTTTTTTTTTTTTTTTTTTTTTCCTAAAGACCAAGAAGCTAGAGACATAAGATTTGATCAATTGTGAGCATTATTTTATGAAATATAATATTGTCTCTAACTTCTTGGTTAATTTAATCATTATATTTGGCAAATTTTACATTAAAAGTATAAATACTCATCTTACCTCATCTTATCATACCTTTACTTTCTTGTATGTATTAAAGAAATTGAACTGTATTTATCCACACTTTCTAAAAGCTTAAACAAAAAGGCAATGACCACATATGAAAGTTGCCTGGCTTTGAATATTTTCAACTTAATGTCATTTTTTTTTCTGTCCTTGAGTTTTATTTAAATTTTTATTGTATATGCTTCCTCTTAGAAAGGCTTAAATTTTCCAAGGAGCTTAAAGATTGGATTCTGGAGCAATGTAAGAAGATCATGTGTCTGATGAGTCCAGATTTACCCTGTTCCAGAGTGATGGGTGCACTCTGGAACAGGGTAAGAACAGAGGCGGATAAAGTGTTGCACCCATCAGGCCTAGTGCCTACCGTACAAGTGATCTGGGGTATATGCAGTTCGTCAGGTCTAGGTTCAGTAACGTGTGCCCAAAGAACGAGATCAACTGTATAACTGAATGACCATGTTATTCCCTTATTCCATCATTGGATTTTAGAGTGTGTAACTTTTTTGTCCGGGTAGTGTATAAAGTTTGGAATTTGGCGTGATTGTTACGTGTGTGTATCCCTTGCGCTGACTACAGAGGGCGCCATCTTATAAAACATCTAGTATTCCTCCCTTCTGCGCCATCAATTCATTAGAAGAAGAATTTCCGCTAGTAAAAAGCAAGCCAAAATTAGGCAAAGAAAAAAAAGTACAAGAGTTAGTAATAATTATACAAGAATTTACAAACATACACCAACATGGTAAGCTGTCGTTATTCATATTTGCATATAATAAGTGTACATCGATTTGTTTTTAAAAATACTACTAATAATAACCTAATCAAACGAGCCTGGTTTGTTAAGCTAATGTAGTTAGCATTAATGATATAGAGCGGCTAAACACAATTCAAAGCGTGCTTTCGATGTTATCATTAACACAATTTAAGTTCATTTAAAATGGTGTCAGCGTATAAAAAGCTTATCGCTAACTTGGTAAGTTATGGGTTGAATTCAAATAGAGATATGAGCACTCTAACCATAGCCAATTACCGGTTTGCACATTATGGGAAGGACAAGTTATTACAGCAGATTTTATTGCGATTTGTTTGGTGTTTTTCAGCTTCCTCTATCATTGTTGAAGACCGCCCAGAATCATCCGATGGTTAGTTAATTGAAGTGATCTTTTGATGCTTCATCCATAAAGCTATTGTTCTGGCATTATATAGTTTTAAATTTATTTTATATACGTCATAAGATATCATTGGAAAACGTGTTCAGTTAAGTAATTCTCCAACTTAACATTTTTTTTAAATTTGTATTTATTATTATTTTTTTCCTTTTTAAGCTGGTGGAGTTGAAAAACGGTGAAACATACAACGGACACTTGGTCAGCTGTGACAACTGGATGAACATCAATCTGAGAGAAGTCATCTGCACATCCAGGGTAATTGCAAACTCTCCGGACATGTCCTGAAAACCTGAATGGCAGAACTTGTTTATCCATGTTTGTCTCTCCTTGTGTCTTACTTTACAGGATGGAGATAAGTTTTGGAGGATGCCTGAGTGTTACATCCGAGGAAGCACCATCAAGTACCTGCGAATCCCTGATGAGATCATCGACATGGTGAAAGACGAGGTGGTGTCAAAGGGACGTGGACGAGGAGGCGCCCAGCAGAACAAACAGCAGGGCAAAGGAAGAGGAGGAGGACCTGGTCGCGGTGAGTCCAACTACAATCACAAAGTTCTAAACTATGACAGACTTTGTAACAAGGCTTTAACCCCTTAAACTGAATTATTTCAGTGGCGAAATTAAAAATCTCATAAAATGTCTTGTTTTTTTGTTGTTATTTTACTGCATGTAGATAGTCTATATTTTTTATTATTGCACTTATCTTTCCAGAAGAACATGGCTCCTAACATTTCCCTAAGTTTGAGCGTCCCATCACATAGTTATCCTCCAACAGATAACACCTGCATAAAATGTCACTACTATTACACTACAAATATTCTTAGCTTTATTACACTCTTGATAAGCTCTAGTCTCAGCTTTGAATTTGTCTTGACTACACCATCACAGATGCAGGACTGCATTTTTTGGGGGGGAGGTGTCAGAGCAAAAAAATGACCTCCATCCTGTTTTGTTGCTGCAGGATTGTTCGGAGGTCGAGGCCGAGGAATGAGTGGCCCAGGTCGAGGTCAACAACAACAACAACAGGAGAAGAAACCAGGAAAACCACAGGGAATGAAGAACCAGCACTGATTCTGACTGACGTGCTCTACATGTCTCTGCTGCTTCCTGCGCAGGAGAGTGGAGAGTGGAGAGCTGTTTCATTTTCTGTGATGTTATTCCAAACTAAGCGAAGCAGTAACAACATCAGGAGAACAAGGCTGTGCTTTAGCACAGGGTTTAGTTTTTGTTTTAGCATTTACTGTCTATATAAGAATCAACCTTTTTATTACCATAAACCATTTATATAGTGTGACATTGTCAAGATAATGCCTCACTGTTGCAGCACATCAATCAACTTTATTTTAAACCTGTTTTCTTGGGTGGTGTTTTTGTGGAAAGTACTCAGTTTGCATTTTTAAAACCTGGCTCTTCATATTCTGTTATTTTTCAAAATGTGTAGTTTGTGTTCTTCATGGTTTGTCTGCTGTGTTATACAAACCAACCACATGGCCCTTAAGAAGGAGCACTTGAGTTTAAACATTTGTAAGACAAAGACTAACAATATTAAGGTTATACATTAAAAAAAAAATTATTCTGATTCTGAAAAAAATTGTGTTAAGTTTTGTTTTATTTTTGTAACAACAAAACAATGTAATTTATTTACATGAGAATAAAACATCTTTGGTTAAAGTGCTGGAATTGGTCATTTCTTAAGTGCTAGATATTGTGTTGTGTTGCATTTACACAACTCTTGAGTCAACATTATTGAGTATACATTTCAGGCCACCACTTGTTTATTTAAGCTCTGTTAGGTTCCAATGTATTTATTTGAAGGCTTTTATTGAATACAGGATTCTTTTAAATGTCAGTTTATATGGAGTAAAGAGACAAGTTTAATTGGACTCTTGACCGTTAAACTTGAGCATTTTGGTACAAATGATGTAAACCCAATCCCTGTCACTCGAGGTTTCATAGTGGGGTTACCGAAGAGTTGAGAAAAAGACTTAAAATGTTTTACATGTTAGTTTTGGTGTTGTGTGTTTTATGGAGCTCAAATGGTATGGACAACACAGTATTTCTGGGTCAGTGAATTTGGTAAATATTTTTAACAGACATGTTACAAATTATTGTTAAAAACAGATTCTTTTCTGAACATGTTTTATCTAAGTTTTAGTTATTCCACTTGCTGCCTGGAGGTGGTAATATTGGTCAATCCATTCTTTCCCCTGTTACATTTCTAGATATTGGTAATTACTTAAGTGCTCTAGTCCAGCTGGAGAAAGATTGACCATATTTGTATTTTATAAATCATAATGTTAAATGTGTAATGTTTGTATTGAATTAGACCACATTGTCTTTAGTGGCTATTTGTGTACTAAATCTATGAGGCACAAGCTTGACCCCTTTGATGAGTAAAAATGCACACAAATCCATTCACAAGTCAAAGTATCTAAATAATACATATTGTTATATGTCAGTCTAAAAAGAAACACATTATTAAGTCTAGATTATTCATAATGCTTTTTTCTGATCTTCCACTCACTGCTTTTTATAACGTGTTCAGATTGTGCCACTTCAACAAGAGTCTAAAGCACAATAACCTTTAAAATCCATAAAAATTCTGCCTCGAAGCTTCACTAAGGCCACATTTGCCTCTGTGTCTGAGGCGAGTGAAGCATCAAGTTGTTTTGAGTTGATGTGATATATTTTGAGTATACATCTCGAATATTTGTGCCCTAAAAGTCATGCATGCATAATATCTAACATGGCATTTGTGAAGAGATGAAAATAACACAATTTTCCCAGTGCCTCTGAAGCGTTAAATCCTATCGTCTCGTTGCTGGGTCAAACACTGGACTGCACTCCTATTTGTTTCTTTGAGAGGGCCTTGGTGCTGCTATATGAAGATAATTTAATCAAAATGATGGGATGGGTGCACTTAGTGAGGGAGGGGGGTTGTTGCTAATCCTTTTTTTATTCTTTTTTTCACTAAATCCACCTCTTCTTTTTTGACGCCCCCACATCTTCCACATCACACACACAAATAAAAGACCCAGCACTCTCTCGACCAATCACAGCAGCCCTTCTCCTTCTCCTGTCTCTACCTGCGTCACCAGCGTGTGTTTCCGTGGCGACCGCTGATGCTCCCCCCCTCTTTTTTTTTTTATTTAATCCAATGAACAAGGATGGAGCTGGAGCTGATGTAGGCATGCAGGCGGCCCACGTCATCACCCCCACCCCCCCTGAGGAAAAGAGGGGCCTATTTTTACCACCGGGGCAGAGAAAGTAAACCCAGCCGAACGAGCAGAATATTTATGGAACCGCATCTAATCCGAGCCTGCCAGGAAAAGACAAAAAAATTGCTCTCCAACCATCTCTGTCCTCTTTTTTCTATAAAGCAGGGATTTATATTTGGCGAAAGGAACAACAGTGGCTTTTCAGGGTTTATGTTGCTGCAGTGTTGTGTTGCAATGAAGATGATACTGAAGAAGACCAGAGTGTATCAAAGGCAAATGGATAATACATGGAAAAAGATAAAAGGGAATCTTGTATAAAAGGGACAGATTTTTTGGGGAAAACAACAATACTTTGAATTTTTAAGAAGAATGTAACATTTCTGTATAATATAGAGAAAACAGTCCAGATGAAAAGGGACATATTGTACCAAACCTTGAAGTTGAGATGTTGTTCTAGTGTTGCAGTTAAGGTCACACCCAGAAGACCATAGTGTAACAAACCGACTTTGATGTTTTAGAGTCCAAAGACCAAGACAAATGGATAACACGAGGAACAAGATAAGAGGAAGCTTATGTAAAAGACACAGATTTATTTTTGGAAAAGCAACAACACAGGCTTCCGAAGGTTTAAATAGATTTTTCTTTAGTAAGTATGACAAGACTGATTTGTTTTAGACCAAGACCAATGAAGGACACATGGGAAAAGATACCAGGGAACAGATGAACAGATGTTAGGGATTTACTTTTGAAAATGGAGTTTCTGTGTAGTGTTAAAAGAAAATTTAATAAGTCCAGAGTGCACCATAGACTCAAGATACACTGAGGCGTGATAGGTGCAAATAAATATTAGAAAACAGGTCCATAAGGCACCTTCAAAAGTCAAGATCACAGAAGAGAGGAGCGCACCAAAGACTAGACAAATTAGTTCAGACTAGGCCAAGACTATTGGATGATAAAAGGGAAGAAAGGCAGGGATTGATTTTTGTGTGGTTAAGACAAGAGTGTACCTAAACTTAAGAGTCGAGTAGGCATCTACATTGGAAACATGTTTATATGACATATATATTTCTTGAAAAGCAACAATACTGGCTATAGCCTACAATAAAAAAACAACTCTAATAAAATTTTAAAAGCTAGTGTTGTTTCCCAAAAGTATATCTATGCCTAAGCTCACTCCTTTGCAAAGACAGGTCTGTGTTCTGGTATCATTCATAAGTCTTGGTCTTGAAGACATTTAAGAGACTGAGACCTGGACCAATGCATGATGGGAATAAATAACCAAACCATCTAAAAAAGCCGGGGATTAATTTTAGGAAATGCAAACACACTTTTTACAGTGGATTTACTTTTTAGTAACTTTCCTTTGGTGTTGAATCAATGTCACACTGAAGAAAATACCAGAGTGTACCAGCCCTAACTAATTTATTTTAAACACGACTTCGTCAATGTGAAAACTTCTGGAGATCATTTCTTATTGTATGGTGTAGAGTTGCAATCAAGATTGTGCACAACACATAGAAAAATAACAGATTTGACTTAAAAGACACAAACATTTTGTTTTACAGACCAAGACCAAGACCAAGCTAAATGAATGATACATGGGAAGATTGCTTCAATTTAAAAAAATCTCATCTTGTGTGATGTTTGGGTGTTTCCCACTCCACGCCCAAAGCAGCTGCGAGAGGTTCCAGCTCCGTTCAACCCATGTTTAAAGAGGACACTTTAATATTATTGTGATTGGAAAGAAAACTTCCATCTTAAACATGTGTCCTTTTTTGGTGACATCTGGTGGCGGACGACATGCAGTTTGCATTTTTACAACTCCTTTTTAATGCATGTGAACAGCTATGGTGGCTTTTCAGGGACATGGTGTTGTTTTTGAACAAACCCAGTTGAAATAGGTTTGAATGTTATAAAGTCTATACACTACTCAAGTCATTAGTCATGGAGGGGTTAACCAGTCTCCAGTACTGGTCTAGTTTATACTTAAAGCTTTTTACTACAAATGAATAATTTCAGGATTATTTTTACTCTCCAGGAAACAAGAACCCTGATTTTACTGTGAAAATAGCAGAAATCAGGACAGACAGTCTTGTAAAAGTGTGTGTACAAATGTCTTTAATGTCTATTACAAACAGTTTTTACTTTTTTTGATTGTTGTCAATGTCGGGTGGTGTTTTTCTGTGTTGTCTCTAAAATTATCATTTAAAAGTTATTATTGCTATAAATCTGTAGCCACAAAACCTCCTCACTGCATCGTTTCTCTCAGGATGTGGCAGACCAACCAGTTTCCTTCCTAAATTCACTACAGGTGTCACTATCAATGAATGAAAATGTATGATTGAAGAGGAATAAAAAAAAAAATCATTTACATTTTTCTGTTTCATATTTGAACTGGAAAACCAATGGAAAACCGAGGCCTGTTTTTAGATCAAACACTGCTAGAGTTTTCACTTTCCGTATTCTGAGCTGTGGAACAACTCTACACCTGCTTTAGTGCTGATTATGTTGGTTTAGGTATGGTATCAGGTATGTTTTATGAATAGGTGAATTACTGACTGAATATTAAACCTGTGATTCACTGGTAAATGTATCCCGCCTCCCTCTTAAAGCCGCTGGGATAGACTCCAGACCTGTACAGGACTGATAAAGGTATAGCTTCTGCTCTTCTGATTATTTCCACTGTATTTGAACCTTTTTTTAAAAATGTACTCATCTTTTTTCAGCCTTTTAAACCCCACTTTCATTTTATTGTCAAATGTATTTTTTTGCACCATTGATCCACAAGCTCATGTCTGTAAAGAAATCAACTCATCACAATCCTTCAAAACATTTTCAGATAGTTTCAGCTTTTTTACTGCTTTATCATTTCCCTCTGTATTCAGCAAACTTCAACCACAGCAATCACAGAGAATGGCTTCAACCAAGTTCCTAGTTTACATTCTTCTGTTTCATGTTTGAACTGGAAAATGAATGGAAAACCAAGGCTTGTGTTTTTTGAAAAGACACCACTGTACTTTTTATTTAGTTTATTCTGAGCCTTACAACAACATTAGGCTTTTGAGACTTCTTTATGGTAATACTTTTTTATGGTAATGTCATTAGATGTGCATCACGGTGTTCCATACATTTGACCAAAGTGGAACACATTAGTCAAAACTACAATTTAAATATTGTATAAATTCTTGAAAATGCTAAATCTTTGCATTTTACATTCTCAGTGGAAGGATTCAGAGTGGACAAACTGAGCCTAAAGCAGACAAACTGAGAACTGCTGGAGGATACGTGCATTCATGTTTCTTTTTAAACATACTTTCTTACTTGACAGCAGAGTATATTTATGAACAAAGCTTTATTTTATAATAATAAGCGGTCACAACATTGAGGAGGTGGAACAATTCAAGTATCTAGGACTCATCTTTGACCAGAACTTGAAGTGGACTGACTCTGTCACAGCCAAAGCACAACAAAAGGCTGCTATATTTTAATGTTGATCCAGACGGCTTTGCTTTAACCTTTTCTTCAAGATGACCTGGATGACTGAGAACCTACAAAACATCTTTTAATGTTGAAAATGTTTTGTGTTGTGTGCTGGTTTTGAAATAGTACTGAATCCTCCAAAAAGTGTTTGACTGTAACTGTAGCCTCCAGAAATGCAGGACTTAAAGCTGCCGAGCCAGGAGGATATCAGTCCATAGGCTACGCTTGTTTTCTACCTTGTTGTCTTATGTTATGTATGTATTTCTATGTCCCTTCAGAGTTACTGTAGGTCACAGGTTGTAGAAAGATGCCACTGAAACCTACACACCGCACTTTTGTTAACAGTCCTGCCTCCTTCACTTACACATCTGACTCAAACCTGACGACATGTGGTTCATTTCAAACAAAACGTACTTTATGCTCAAACGTGACACACTGTCAAATCTCAAATCTTTTAATATGTCACATTAGGGCGTCACATCAAGAGGTGTAGGTTTGACATGGTTTGTGGTTTGAGTGAATTCCTTGGTGTGTTTGTGGGAGGGTTGTGCACGAGCAGTCAGTACACATATATTAATGAGCTGCTGCATGGAACGACACCTACGCGATGAAACCACGTCACTTGGATACATATAAAACATGAGAATAATGGTTTACTACAGAAAACACAGACATCTTTCATCTTCAGTTTATGGGCTAGGTCAGCATCTGCACAAAAGGTTAACGGTAAACAACACTGAAAATAAATGAGGAGTAAAATTAACTAACCTTTTCCCATTTAAAATACCAAGAATATATTAATTTTGAATTGGTAATTTTTTACAGTAAACCTGTGGTTGACATTTACAAGCATTTTTCACTCACCATTTCCAGTTATTTTTACTCACTCTGCCTTTGTATATATTCATTTGAATATTTTATTATGAATACTAAGTAATTTTTACCATAAACTAAACACAAAACCTCAATAGAACATTTGTACAATCAGTAGCAACAGAACACCTGAGCCTCAAATTGGTGCAAGTGACCAATGTCTGCTTTCCATTCATTGTAGAGCAATAGTTTTTGCAGCTGGATGGATGAACACTTCTTTTCCAAACAACTTCTAAGAACTTTGTTGTGTACACTGTCATCAAATCTTTGGAACCAAAAAGAACAAAATATATTAATATTTTTATTGTGAGACATATTAATAATGCATTCAAATTATATCATGCTTTTTTCACATTATTTATTCACTCCACAGTCACACACTGGAGGTGGTAAGCTACATCTGTAGACCAACAGAGACATTGTAGCCTCTCCGAACATTCCTCCAAACATACTCACACTTTCATACAGGTAAGGAGGGTTTAAGTGTCTTGCCCAAGGACACAACAACAGTATTAACTGTGGGGAGAGTGGGATTTGAACCGTTCTGGGACAACCCCTCTACCACTGAGCCACTGCAGAGTGGTTAGAACCCCTGACTCACAGCAAGAAGGTCCTGGGTTTGATTGCCATCAAGGGGAGGGCCGTGTAGGTTTCCTCATGGTGCTCTAGTTTCCCCTCCCACCCAATAGTCTGGTACAAGCATCTCTGGTCTGGGTTATTGCACGCTGCTCCTAAAAATAAATAAATAAATATGAACAACAGACATCCTGTCTATGAGACTCAGTAACAGGCTCCTCTCCCTGCACTGTCGAACTGAGAGGTTCAGATATTGTTCATTCCCTCGAATAAAGCATCTATCTATCATCTATTTAAAGATGAGACAGGAGATGAGGCAGACATTCATTTGAGTGAAAGAACATTGCGCAAAAAAGTGGCTCAGACCCAACGGCTTTCAAAAGAAATCATAAAAATAACAATAATCTCTGGAATTAAGATAAAAGTGAGCTCAGTTCTACAGATAAGAACTACAGATAAGACTCACAGGTGACTCCATGTCGTCTCGCTCATTACTGCAGTAAGTCAGTGAGAATATGTTGCTCAATACTCTACTCCAGAAGAAATTCAAGTGTTTGAATTCAAAGCCGGGGTCGGTCCTGTCTGCTCACGTTCTGTCTTGACTTGCCGCCAAACACATAATTTTGCCCCGGGGCTGAATGTACTCGGACTCGTGTTTACTCATGTTTAAAAAATGTAAAATATTCATACTGTCATGACACATTAGTTGTCAAGTGATTTTTTTTCTTGTCGACTGGGTTTAAGGGTTAGCTTAGTGTTGACCAACATCACACAGTGGTAGAAGAAACTAATGGCTGTGTCCCAGTTTCATAGAAAATGTATCAGAAATTTAATATCTTCTAATCATAGTTTCAATTAATTCATGAAGGTAGTTAGCACTCCTGCCTAGCAGCAAGAAGGTCCTGGGTTCAATCCCAGGGCAGGACCTTTCTGTGTGGAGTTTATAATGTAGCAATAAAAACATGTACAATAGCAACACAAGAACAATACTGCAGTACAAATACTGTAATAAAATGATTACACACTGACAATATACAAATAATACTGACCATTGCTTGAATATATGAAGAATATCTCTAAAGGGTAGAGGACAGTACTAGAGGTAAGACTAGAATTTAATAAATTTTCTCAGCTGAGAGTAAAATACTTGTAATGGTAGCTCTAAGGAATAATGTTCAACTACTCCAGTTCTATTATTTATTCTTTATTTAACCAGGTAGATCAATTGAGAACCAATTTTCATTTACAATGGCCCCATGAGACGGGGAGGCTATTGCACATGTCTTTGGTGGTGGGGGAAACCAGAGTACCCGGAGGAAACCTACGCAGACACAGGGAGAACATGCAAACTCCACAAAGAAAATGGTGATGGTCACAGTGAATGGTTTAGTGTCCACCCTGGACCTCGCCAAGGCCCAAAGCTGCTGGGCCAGGCTCCAGCTACTGGTGACGTCTAATGAGAACAATCGAAAGAAAATAAATAAATGTATGATAGATGGATTCCAGTCAGAGTTTGGGAAAATGGTGTATGTAACTAACCAGAATAACAGATGTACAAAATAAAGAGATAAGAGAGAAGCGTCTATAGGGCTTAATTTAATTCTCCCTAAATATTATTTCAATTATATTTTTCTCTCTCTCTTTCTCTCATTATTTTTCTTTCTTAAAATAATTAAATGTATTTTTTCCAATGAAAATAAATAATAAAAAAAAAGAAAAGAAAACAGACGACAATGTTTTCTCTGATGTAAGTGCATTAAAGAACCAACCCAGGTATAAACCATGATACATCTGGGAAACTTTTACAGTTACTGGCAACATTTTGGACTTTGATCTGACTTTTGAATACTTCCTGACCTCAGACCTCTTCACAATGACATAAACTGGTTGGGGGGAGCTGATCAGTGTTGAGATTACAATACCCAACAACTGACATCCTACTGTTTGAAATGATAGAACATCTCAAACCTCATGCTTCAGTCTGTTTTGACTTTTGGTAAAAACCAGTGACCGTATATTATCTCGTACTGAATCAAGAAACACACAAAAATCTCTGCCAGGACTCTATTTCAACCTGCCTGATGTTGCAAATAATTTGGTAGTTATCTTATGCAGTGGCTTTATTTTATAATTTTCTAATCACTTAGCTGAAGCTTTCTCACAGTAATCCAATTACAGTCATACATTAAAGTCATTGTGCAGGAACAGATATGTCCTTTTGCTCAAGCAGCTGTTCGAGTTACTATGGCAACTGTCTTTATAATGTGTCTGCTGAACTGAAAGTGAGAAAAAAAACTACACATTTTACATCATGGTTTTCATTTGATGTTGGAAATTGAACAACTGTGTGTCACATTCCTTCCCAGCATGCCTCTCTTCTTCCCTGCTCTCGCCTCGTAGACATATATAATTCTGCTCTCTGCTCTCCCTCCACCACAAACCCACAGCCTCCGTGTGACGTCAGAGTCGGTCACGTGACATTAGATGAAAAGGGAGAGGAGGGGGGGTCTACCTGTGACGCACACACCTCCTCCATGTAACCCTTTACAAACCACAGACCTCAGTCAATCACACTAGAAATGGGTTATCCCAGATTCTGTGTTCTCGACACTGGCCCACTCAGGTCTGGGTCTTATTCAATGCATTTTCAGAATTTCAACTCTTCACTGAATAGGACATATCTTGACAATTTAGGACAAGGTATAATCATATAATTAAGAAGAGACGCCGTTTTATTCCTCCTTATTACACAGGCTTCATGACTATTCTTTTCTGCTTTGGTTTTAACTCCACACTACCATAGCCTCAGAGGGTCAAAGCCATGGCCATACTTAGTAAGAAGGTCCTAGAGGTCAGTAAATCCAAAATCTTGGACCATTTTCTGCTTTGATTTTATGTATATTCCTTTAGTATTGTGCAACAACTATGCTATAAACTAAAAGTGACTATTCATGTGGTTAAAGGCATCATTCCTCAGATTTTGTTCCCCAAACTTCATAAAATGTTCCTTTATAGATAGATGTTTTAATAGGTCACCTCCTTGTCCTTTGCTTGTTTTTCATCCTCAGTAAATCTAAGATTGTTTATACAGCCACGGTCATATAACTTAAACTTAAAATCACCAATGGGTTTACAAAGGCACACACTTTATTTTACATAGTCTATACCGTTTTCAGGACATCATTCCCAGGAAATTTGTACATTTGAATCAGTGACGTTTCTGTAACGGCTGGAAACCCATTGGCTGACGTTTTGGTGTTTGTACTTAATTAAACCCAAACAAAGAGCAGATGAGGCAAGTTTAAAAACCAGACTAAACCTTGGTTTTGTTTGTTCCACTGGAGAAAACCTGTGGGAATGTGGAGTGGGACCTCACTGTTTTTACCGATTTGTTGTTAATATGAACATTCAACATTTACATTTATATTTATTCATTACTTACATTGTTCTAATGTAGTGTTACAGCCAGTGGAGGCAAGGTGGGTTAAGTGTCTTGCCCAAGGACACAACGACAGTATGAAATGTGGGGAGAGCGGGAATCGACCACCTACCTTCCGGTTGAAGGACGACCGCTCTACCCACTGAGCTACTGCACCATGACATCAGTCTCCCGCTTCTGTTTGGAGTTTACCCTCCTTCACCATTAAAAAACCAAAGATCATCTATTGGGACCACACCATCTCAGTGAAAATGAAATGAACGTAAGAGTGAATGGTTGTCTGTCAGTGTCAAAGTTTTAGCCCTGAGACTAACTGGCCATTGTCAAGGTTGTACCCTGCTTTAAACCCAAAGCTGCTGGGATAGGCTCCAGTCAGCCGCAAGTCCTAATGGGACTAACACAGACCAAACAAAACAAATGTCTATAGACTTCTGAAAAACAAATAACCCCAAACCCACAATAATAAGCGGTCAGTAGATTGAAGTGGTGGAAGTGGAAGTACTTAGGATTCCTTTTTGACCAGAACTTGAAGTGGGAACCCTGAAACTGAAACTGCTATCTTTTAATGTTGAAAAAAACTGCTGCACATGTTTCACTCGAGTTTTATTTCAAGTATTTTAACATTTTGTCTTGTTTTGCTGGTTCGGAAATAGAACTGTAGCTGCCCAGCCTGGAAGAGATCTGCTCAGAGAGAACAGCATGTAAGGACAAAAGTATTCTCTCGGACAAGCCTCTCTCATGGAACCCCTTAAACGGTCCTCGAGTAAGGGCGCCGCCATACAGCGATATACAGCAATATACCGCCGTCCACCAGAGGGCAGGCTCCAAAAGCGGAAATATAAGGAGAAACCCAATGGCGACTTTACAAGAGTAAAACTCATGTTTACAGCCTGGTACAAAAGATGGCTCTGGTCTCTAGAGCTAAGTTTTTACTACGTGACAACTCTGGGGGGGGGGGGAATTTTTGATTAATACGTCTGTTTATGCTATCTGAAAACTATTGTTTTACTATGGAGTAACAGCGGAAAGGTCCGGATGTAACCGCCATTTTATTGCCCTGTCATAACGACAATATCGGTGAATAGGGGAGCAATGGGCGGTAGTTGTCTATAGTATATACTGGTTCTGAGCTTGTCCTGCTGCCCTCCGGTCGCTGCTTCTGCCTTCCTCTATTAAAAAAAAAAAGGTCCAAGATGTCTTTCATCCTACAAGCAATAAAATACCTGAATACAAAGGGATCTTTTGCAGCTTTTATTTTTATGTTGTTTTCTTTTTTTGTTGTCTTAGGTTGTGTGTGTGTCTGAGGCCGGCCATGTGAAAACTGAAAACTGTTACAAAGCAATTTTCCTACAGGGACAAATAAAGTCTTCTATTCTAAAGTGGACAAATTGAAAATCCTTTCAACCACGTTACATTCATAGTTTAATTTAATCTGATGTACAACCGGGCTCCTTCTTCTTTTATTGTCCTCTGATAAATGTCTTTATTGTCACAAAAGACTTGGTGGATTATAGGCCTAGTCTCATTTCAGCTTATTGATAAGTTAAGTAAACGCTGATCAAATTGAATTTCTTGTGAGAAACTAAACAAATGTTTTATAGGTAGACAGACGTCACGTCCCCATCCCACAATGTTCTTTATGATAGTGCCAAAAACTTGAAGCAGAGTGAGACCTCTTTATCAGCAAATATCAGCGTCTGAAAAACGTAATGTCTGCCCAATGCGCACGCTCTCCAGTGACATAATGGAACGTGCGAGGTTAGAAAAGCTCGAGGCGGTGGCGCGAGCGTTCATTACCTCTCAGCTCTAACAGCGGACTGGCACCTCAGAGAGAAAGTGTAAGAGGATATTATATTTTATAGCTGGGCTCGGTTATGGGCAGGGCATCTTTCTGAATCTGACAGAAATAATGATGAAGAAGGACATTAACTTAAACCTCGCGGACGACGAGGAGCTCAAACCGCATCTGCGCGAAGCCGAGAGCCTGCTGAGCTCCCCGGACCTGGGGCTGCTGAAGCTGGCCTCTCCAGAGCTGGAGCGGCTCATCATCCAGTCCAACGGGATGGTCACCACGACGCCCACCACGTCCCAGTTCATTTACCCCAAGACGGTGACGGACGAGCAGGAGTTCGCGGAGGGCTTTGTGAAGGCTCTGGAGGATCTGCACAAGCAGAACCAGCTGAGCGGGACCGGACAGACCAGCAGCAGCCTGGACCTCGGGGCTAACATCGCCCCGGTCACGATGCACCCGGACCTTCCGGTCTACACCAACCTGAATAGCTACGGAGGCGGGCCGCTCGGGACTACCGTCAACTACACCACAGACACCGTGCCCTTCCCGCCGCCGCCACCGCACCACCTGGGGGCGGCGCAGGAGCTGTCCCGCGGCTCCCCGATGAAGGAGGAGCCGCAGACCGTCCCTGACGTCCAGAGCTTCGGGGACAGCCCCCCGCTGTCGCCCATCGACATGGACAATCAGGAGCGCATCAAGGCCGAGCGCAAGAGGCTCCGGAACCGCATCGCAGCCTCCAAGTGCCGCAGACGCAAACTGGAGCGGATCTCGAGGCTGGAGGACAAGGTCAAGACTCTGAAAACCCAGAACACGGACCTGGCCTCTACCGCCAGTGTCCTCCGGGAGCAGGTGGCGCAACTCAAACAGAAAGTAATGACGCACGTCAACAGCGGCTGCCAGCTGCTGCCGCATGAAGTGCAGGTCCACTGACCGACTGGGTCTGGACCAGCCCCGGGACAGTTCACGTTGGCCTCTGCATGTAGCCCAGATGTGCCTAAATGTACATTTTCAAATGGCTTTGGTCACAACAGAATATCACTGAGCTTTGAGCTGCAGACATTTGTCTGTTCATGAAACTATTTTCAGAATGAGTCAAATCTCACTGAAATAGTTTGGGTTTCTTCACAGTTCTCCTAAAGACTTGGGGCCACATGAGGTCAGAAGGCTGTCTTCAGTCTGTGGTGAAGAAGACCGTTTTTAAGGGTCCATTTGTAAAATGGAGCAGCCATCAAAGGTCTCCAGTTTTAAAAACTGAAAGGTTACATGTGTTTTTTTTTATGTAAAATGTTTACAGATGGCTGTGTTTGTAAAGACAGTCTATCACTGACCAAACGGACAGTAGGTCAGGCCTATGTGTGACACGGGCCACAGCTGGCTGGACAAATGCACACAGCCTACACCACTTGCTGTAAAAGCTATTTTTGGGAAACATGCATGTTGTTGACAAACTCGAATGTTGCCCCGAGCCAGAGCTGGGTGTAACAGGGCGAGTTTTAATCAGTGTTCATCTCTAACCTCTTCATGCAGTTGTGTATTTTCTACTGTTACTTCAGTGTGCTCTTGTTTTACTGTGAGGAAGCGTCGTGTTGCACTGACTGTTGTCACCTCTGGACTAAACTTATTGGCTGCTCTGTTTTCAATAAACGCTGCTCAACCATAAACACAGTTGTATTATTATATTCATGTTCAAAAACTGGCTGAATGTGTATCACTGCAGATGCCTTGTTATAATATAATTTAAGATACACCGGAGACAAATTGTCTTATTTACAGCAGTAACATATGACAGAGGCAGTGACAAAGTCAGCAAAGTAATTAATGAGGAAAAATGAAAAGAAATGCTTCAGAGAGGTCACAAATACATAAAAAACATAAAACACAAAAAGACTACACAAAAATACAATTAGCCATTAGATTATTAGATTACCATTGGATCAAATAGTTTCCACTGAATACACTAGAAGCTCTGGAGAGCAGTGAATAAATCCAAGGCTGTGCACCCACTCACCTTGATGCAGTCAAAAGTAGATTAACAGGACTCTAACGCCCTCCAGTGGTCACTTTAAGTAACAGCAGAGGATACACATTTAACGCCATTAAGATCGAGGATTGTTGCACTTTTTATTGAAATAAAGAGAAAAAATTATATACTGTATATTTTTGAGACCCTTTAGACCAGTGTTTTCCAAACTTCTGTTGTGTTGACTATAATTATAATTATAATTAAAACTCCAAATGAGTAATGACCCACACTTTTTAATCAGAAACTTACAGTTACTTACAGTTTTTTTTTTTCGTTTTTATAGCTTTGACACATTTTTTCGGGTAATTATGTTGGTTTGAAGTCCTTCTGGTTTAATTTATAGTAATTATGTTGGTGCTGCAGTTTTAACTAATTTTAAAAGTAGCTGTTTTACACAGTAACCATCAAATTCTTGCTTCCATTTCTTTCCAAATTCTTAAAAGAGAGATTCAGGCAACCCACAGAATTTTACCACGACCCACCTTTAGGAAACAATGTTTATGGTGAACCAGGTGGACAGTGTTTACAATGAAGAAGTTACTTTATTCACGTTTTGAACCATGAAAATGACTTTGAGAATAGATCACACTTATTATAATAATTTCAAGGCACTATATTTAAAGGTAAAACTTTCCATAGTGTTGCTTTAAATCATTTTGAAGAATATTTGTAAACCTACATGGCCACATATTGATTCATATATTTAGTGATCATTAATAATATGGTGGCACTGTCGCCTCACAGCAAGAACAATTCGACTCCTGGGCCGGACGGGGCAGGTTTTCTTCAGGTACTCCAGTTTCACCCAACAACATCGAAACATGCTATAGTCTCTACATGTCTCTCTCTCTATATATACCCCCCTCCCCCCTCCACAATAAAAGAGGAGCACAGTTGAAACTTTAAAAGAACCATAAGTGTGTAATCAAGCACTTTGTCTTCACGGCGTTATTACGATGTTTAATAAAAATCCTTGTATATTGTACCCATTTAAAGATGCACAATACAAACAAGAATATAATCTTGTGATTGTTAGCAACTTCCATTTTTATTGTTTTACCACAAAGTACAGAAAAAACATCCACAGCGTTATCTCTCGTATCGAAATGGTCTGAGGAGAGGGCAGTGAGACAAGGATGTTTCAGCTAAAGTCAAAGATCTGACCTTTACTGAGTCGGAGGAGCTGAATCTTTTTGTCTTGTTGGTGTGTATTGCTTTGAGTGACACATTCATTCAAAAGCAAGATGAACGCAGAGAACAGAAACATGACTCTTTTTGGGATTATCTTTTGTTTTTGTGTTTTTTTTTAAACTTTTTTTGTTGATGTTGCTGTTGTTGTTGAGTCGATACAACACAATCCACATGATCACTATATTTACAGGTGGTTTATAGAGAGGAAGACATTTTTAGAAAGGGTTTATTTTTACTGGAAAAGAAACAGTCACTATACAGCCACCATGGAGGCTGGTTTCTGCCACTTTGATAAAAAAAAAAAATAAAAATAAAAGAATTTAGTGGAAATAATGAGACACATTCCCAAAATAATGAACATAAAGAAACAAAAGGCAACTTATTATTATTATTATTTTTATTTATTTGACTCTGAAATGTCAAAGGACAATTTAGTTAAAGATGTGTCAGAAAAAGTTTTTACTTTTTAGGTTATTACCAGAGGAGCAGGGACATTTATATATATTTTTATTTCTTGCTCATTTTCTGTAACACTTTTTGCACTTGTGAATTTTCCCACTGTGTGATTAATAAAGTCTAATCTAATAAAATAAATATCTTTATTGAACCTCTCTAGTCCATGTTATTCCAAAGTCTGAGCCAGGCAGGTGTCGGCACGAAGCACAAAACATTTTTAACCCCCGGTGCTTTGAAGTTTTTAGACTAATTCAAAACAATTAGACACTATTTCAACATCTCAGGTTCTTAAGTCATCATTTTGAGAAGGTTTTAACAAAGAGGGTTTTTATTCTTCACAATGGCAGAAACCAGTGTCCATGGAAAGTATTTAATAGACACAGGTTCAAAGTAGTCTTCCAGCATTTTCATCATCTTAATAAAGTTAAAACACAAATGACAGTGAAGATCCAGTTTTTTTTTTTTTGCAGTCAGTAGCTGAGGACAATATGATTTTATGCTACACTTTACAGATAATTAACAAAACATGATTTGACTCAAATGCTTTGCTTTTTAAATTACTTTGCAATCCAAGAAGTAACAATTGTACTTTCAATCCAACGTACACAGGGTCTATGACACGTCTGAACAGGAAAACTGGGCTGTGAATATAACAGATTATCTTGTACAGCTGGCTTTGATGAAGAAAAGGAAGGACTATCAGCATGTTTTTGGAAAATGTCAAATAATGTTTTATTGTTACTAGTGTTGGAGCCGGAGTATAGACACCCAGCTCTCAAAGTACCTCTTTAAATGCTTGGTAATACTGGTTTATAAAGTCGTTTCTCAGTCGTGAAGAAAAAATGAAAAAGGTGGAAATTAGTTAAACGCATGCCGGAGATCGCACAAATAACATGCTGTAATGTGTTTGCCTTGAACAAAAGCAAGGGCCAGACAGAGCAGTACAATGTGTGGATGAATACATGTGCTTTAAGTCTGACTCTTGTGAGTGGTTTATGACAACACACTGGTTTTAGATTTAAATAGTATAAGCTATGTCTGTCAAATATGGTTGCATTGTAACCACGGTTCTGTGAGATAGAGTCTGCGATGACGATATATTGCCAATCCACAATGTCTTTTTTTTTGAAAAATACTTTGAATAGATGCTTTTGGTGATGGATCATAACGTTAGACTTGATCCATAACTGGTCCATGAGACAGTTTCAGTTACTTTAATACAAGTTATGACTGCTTCATTACCATTTTTAATCAGATTTTTGAATCCTGTATGTTTACAGTTGGTTTCTTACAGAATACTACTCTTCTGGTTGTTTCTCTAAATAATTTAAGCTTTTATTGCACAGAAAATTGTTTTGTATGACTCCAATCACAGTACAGCCAGTTCCTTTTGCAAAAATCCAGCTTATTGTAAATGCCTTTTTTATAATGTTCAACAGAGAAACAGTGGCATATTGTTGGAACTTTACTGTAAGTTTATATTCATTGTAATATGAGAATGTTTTTTTTTCTCTGAATTTAAAGCAGACTAGAATGAATTTGGGGACTGTTTTTAGGAGAAACTTTATGATATGAAGCAACAAAAGGGAGATGAAGCGCTCACAGAGGAGGTGCAAACAACCCACGCATCATCCACACAAACCCATACAACACAAGCACTTAGATATGATACTATCCTCGTAGATTTTCATACCTTTTTTAAATCATTTCCAGAAATGCATACCTGTAGTTATAATATATTGCACAACATTTATATACATACACATTTGAAATAAATAGATTTAAATAAAACCTTTTTTTGCTATGATACACCTATAGCTATATTTTGATCATATTTTTTCCTCCCAGTGTTTTTTTTTTTAAATTAGAAGAATAAAACAATGTACAAACATAAACAGGCTGAGTGACTAATCAGAAGGATTCAATTAAAACACTACCTAATACCTGAATAAAGAAATAAATTTAGATCTATGCACTGTAACACAACACTTGTTTGTCGTAGGCGTAACGTTAAAGACCCTCCTTCAGACCTTGCATTAAAGTCCGTCCTATGTGGATGTGTGAATGGCTGACCTTGTGCACAAGTGTTTAGATGTGTGCAGCAGTTCAGTTTCAGGTTCCTGTTTAAGAAGATTTATCAACAAGAAACCAGTTGCCATCACCATCAACAAAACCCTTTTCAGTTTAGTTTAGTTTGTTTGTGGTTCTTGAGTTCAGTTAGTTTTAATTTGATTAGGTTTGGTTTAATCTAGTTCATTGTCACTAGCCCCTTGCACCAGGATTGTGAGTCTTGTTTCAGGTGGTTCTCACTTTCCTGCTTTATTTGCAAAACTACTCTAACTTTTGATTAGCTAACACAGCCACTGGTTCTTTTAAGATACACTGTGTTGTGTAATTTACAATTATAAATCAACTGTCAACCCAAAAGAATCTGCAGTACAACTTTATTTCCCTCTCTGTTGACGCTCTCTTAAGAACCAGATACCACAGCCCTATTATCGAATACTGATCTAATAAGGAGCTTAAATAAAACAGCATTTTTCTCCTACATAGTTGTTGCATTTCCTTAAAAGTACTGATGTAGGAAGTCAGACTCATACCTATTCACAGAGATCTCAAAACATGCGGATACAAACAAACATACCTACATTTTCTAATATGTTTTATGTTTTTTTTTTTTCAACTCAAATCCTAGAGATTCTTAGGATGCATGCAGGGCACATTTGGTCACATTAGAACCAATCACTCTGTCTGGATTTTAACGCCAGGTCTGAGGGGGGGCTAACGTCACTGTGGCCTTCTCGGTCACTGGATCGAAGGCTAAAATCTTTTCAAGACAAGAAACAAAGTACTGTAAACATGGAAAGGATTTAAATGGCACTCTGAGGCCGGACACCGTCAAATCCTTCAGTAAAACCACAGACAAACAGGGAAATAATGAAAAAGGATGGAACAAAAGGTTTTGTTGAACAGAGTCTGAAACACCCGGAGTATTTCAAACAGTGTCCAACTGGTCTATGTTTGTTTTTTTAATCACAGAAAAGCAGAAGAGTGAGTGAAAACAGTGGTGGTGGCCCTAACACGCACAGTCCTGGTGGGGCGGGGCGGGCTGCTCTGTCAGCTGAGGCCCCTGCTTGGCCCCTGTGACGGCGGGGTCCCCGGCGTCCAAGCTCTCCGACATCTTTTCACAGATGATGTCCACCAGACGCTCAAAGGTCTGCTTCACGTTGATGTTGTCTTTGGCGCTGGCCTCGAAAAACTCAAACCCTGAGGAGATCGTGAGAAGAAACAGTCGGAGAGGGTCAAGGCCACAATTAAATCCACATGAGTGCTGCACACGTCATATAGACATAAAATGAAGAGTCAGAGAGTAAAACAATAGCATACATAAGCGTTAAAATTACAAAAATATAGAGTAGATTGAGTTAACAAACAGCACAGAACTCGGACAAAGAAAAGGTGAAGTTGACTTTATTTAAAGCAGACTGTACCCCTTTGTACACGGCTCATTTATGGATGAACTACAAAAAAGTCAGTTATGCTCTGAGTATATGGACCAGTGTCTATGTAATGTACAACAAAGGAATACGTTACAATCTGTATTACTGAACTTTAGATTTATCTGTAGGTTGAATGAATCAGTTTGGCACATACCAGTCTCAGGTGTGTTTTGTCTGATTGGACTAACCAGTACCAAGTGTTTTAGGGCTGCTCTGATGTGAAGTGTTAAACTGTTCTACATAGTTGCACATTTATTGATGCCAATATTTACACACAAGGGAAGAATTTGTAGATATGGGTGTTGCTCGGAAATCAGTTTTGCAAGGCTTTGAGGGGTTTTGAGGACAGTGCCTTATAAGAAGCATACTGGCACTTTGATTACTTAAACAAGTTATATTGTGTTTTCTTTCCACATTGCCATTACGCTATTGCAAATTAGTTTTTGTAATGTAAATATTAAATTCAAAAAATCTAGTAAAACAAAGACAGTATTTTTTTATAAGTGCAGCTGACGGGAGACATATTAAGTTCAGGTTTAGGGCGGACCTGAAACATTCTTCAGTGACTAATATTTACTATGTAAACAGTAGTTCTTATCAGCGCTCTGCTCAGTGTACACAACACTCAGCCACAGATATGAATATGTGTTTAAAGATTAGTCCGAAAGAGCTGACAGAAACATGGTACGACTCCAGCTCTCTGCATTTGTGAACACACAGCTCCAAAGTAAACATCTTTGCTTGTTTTTATACTCAAATGCAATGTAGTTAAAGGTTGTTTTTGGCCTTTTGTTCCAACTTAATACTAAGTTTTTAATTGGTTTGCATCTGCAATCACTAGACTTTGTAAAAATAAGCACATGACAACATTAAACACACAGAACCACCCCAAGCACTAACCACCTGTCATAGAGTAGCCATAAAAATAGAGCCATACAAAACATAAAACAATGTAATTGATGTGGTTCATGTGTTTTTAAACCCGTTTCCTTCCTCTGTTTGTTCGTCTTCATGTGTTTAATTGACCCTGACTTCACTGACTTCATGCATTTGGTCCGAAAGTCGGAACGCTTTAACAAACCAGACCGTGGGTCAGTTTGGTCCAAACCAAGGTTCGCTGAAGGTTTTCTTTGTCCTACTGCAGTTTAATGTCTGGAAAGTGCCCAACCTTTTTAAGAAATTATATTCCAATACATTTAAATGTCTCCATTGTGTCATTAAGATGCACATAAAAAAATACTTTCTAAATTTCCATGTTTTCTAGGAAATGTAGTGTCTGGCAGAACCAGCACTGGGAGGGGCTCTTGGATTTTAGTTATATTTTTATGCATTAAAGGCCTCTAATCTTATCTTAAACAAAAGTGAAGCCAGTTTCTGTGACTCACCGAGGTGTTCGGACAGCTGCCGGCCTCGGTCTGCCATCACCATGCGCTCGTCCTCCATGTCGCACTTGTTTCCCACCAGCAGCACCTGGGCGTTGTCCCACGAGTACGTCTTTATCTGAGTCGACCTGGTAAATAAACCAAACACACCCAGCCGGCAATCAGAGCAAAGGCACAGACAGGAGAATCCCACAGCTTTCTCTTTAAAACCGGTTAAAAGTCAAGGTCTCGTCCCGTTTTCTGGTCTGGTCACATACCAGTCCTGGACGGCGTTGAAGGACTCCTCGTTGGTGATGTCATACATGAGGATGAAGCCCATAGCTCCTCTGTAGTAGGCCGTGGTGATGGTGCGGTAACGCTCCTGTCCTGCCGTGTCCTGGAACAATAACAATGTCACTTTTAATATTAACCTCTGATTATTTTTCATTTTTTGTAGCTTTAAAGACAAAGAAAATCTGAAAATAAATGTCGGAAACAATGAGGGACAACGAAATGATGCAGAATGGATGATAATGATGAAATAAAAAAAAGAGTTTAATGTGATGGAAAAAGAATTGAGTTTGTTTTAAATGTGTTTTATAAATATAAAAAAGTAAAATTGCAGTTAGTGTCCATATTACTTTCATTTCTAAATTTTCATTTGCATTTTTTTATTTATTATATATCATAGGTTGTTGTTTCTGTCAAAACTCATAATGCATTGGATTGTTTTGTCTCTCTCTCTGTCTCTCTCTCTCTCTATATATATAAAGTTAATGTGACAGATTACAAAAAGAGAATGTCAGGAAAGTAAGTTGTTATTTAAAGAGATCATAGGAAACACATCAGTCGCAACAATGTGGTTGTTGTATCAGTCTGTGTCAGTCACAGTCAGTCAGCTCTTGGTTTTATAGTTTGATCTATGCGTCTAATGTCACCTATGGTTAAAAAAAAAAAAAAAAGAATCTCAAACTACGCTGGGGAAGCTGTTCCTCCAAGTCTTTTCAAGTCCTCCAAGCATTTGTTCCAGGGAGGTTTTTTTGGGGCTTGGGCCACAGAGCAGACCCAAGACACATTAAAAGGTCTATATCACTCAGCTGGGATGAAAAAACACCTTGTCTAAGGATGAGCAGTGGTCCAAAACAGACAATGAGAATTGACTTTATGCTAATTAACGCTGCTCCCATGAGAGACAAATAGTAGTGCATTGTTAGCCCTTCCAGCAGGTGACACCTCCATTGTCTTGTCCAATTTCCGCTGCTGCTCTTTGCCTAAAAAAACAACAATGCTGCGTCTTGTTCTGTCACCTTCAGAGAAGCAGGTGAGCTTGGATTTCATTGCTACAGCCCAATGAACGCAGCGGGAAATAAAGTTTAGTGTTTCCGAAACCGAACACCCTGCAGCTGCCTGACCCAGTTGCTCTTGATCCAAGCGCCACTCTGCATAAACTCATTAAATACAGACAGAGAGCACAGCACATCCAGTCATTTTCTATTTCTCTTTCTATAGACCCTCGGTGTAATCCTTCAATAACATGTGATTTTTTTACATCTGTCCTCTCATTGCCGGGCTCTTACAGCTCATGTTCACGCTCTGCTCAAAGCGCTACAGGCCTCTCAGGACAAAAGCATTCAAAAAAATCCTGTGTAGGTAGAGCTGAGTGGCATTATATAATGTTTATTATATAAACATAGGCAACTGTGGACGGCTCTGAAGCAACAATAAGGCTTCTCTCATTGAATATACGTACCATGTGTGCCATAATGGAAACAAGTTAATAAACTTTATGAAAAATAAAGATGAATTAGGCCAACTACACCTAACCCAACATAATAGTTTTACCCACAGCAACTTGTAACAGGACAAGCAGTGGTTCAGTGGGTAGAGTGGTCATCCTTCAACCGGAAGGTAGGCGGTTCGATTCCCGCTCTCCCCACAGTTCATACTGTCGTTGTGTCCTTGGGCAAGACACTTAACCCACCTTGCCTCCAGTGACTGAAACACTGGTCAATGGAACCTTAATGTAAGTCGCTTTGGATAAAAGTGTCAGCTAAATGACTAAAAGAATGAACGAATGCATTAGTTATAATCGTAATAGTGTTATGTGTGGGTTTTATCACTAATGGCTATTTTAATGTAAAATTGCCTGCATTTATTTAATTTGTAAAAGTCTAATCAGAGCACTTTGTCTGTAAATGAGCTCAACATGAGCCGTGTGCACATTTTGGAAGTAAAGCAGACTGTAATACATTTTCAATGGACAATGCAATATTTATACAAACATTTAGGCTACACCAGCTAAAGGCTACAATCACTAATAGGACTATGTTATGCTAGAGTAGTACTTAAAGCTGCGCTGCCTCCTGGTCTCATTCTAATCACTCTCCCCCAACATCCAATTAAATATATGGTAAAAGCAAACCAAAACACTAATACATTACAATAAACTGAAGTTTAGAGCAGACCTTTTATCTCTGAGTTTACCGTTAGACTTCAGAGATCCTGTAATTATCTCTGTTTTGTTAAACATTACGATAAAGCATTGCCAACATTTGTCCGCATTTAATTTGCAAATTTTCTCTATTTTTTGTTTTTGTGAGCTGTTTTGCTGCAAAATAACACTATTTTAAAACTGGTTAATTCCGTTGATGACATCAGTGTCAACCAATGGGAGCACTCGTTTTTTCTAAAGTGAGCTGTGATTGGACAAAATCTCACTGTGGGCTGACCATTCTCAGTTGTTGAAATCCTTAATTATAAAGTCTAGAGGACATCTTTAGGTCTAATTTTTTTGACAGATGAATCCTGCAACATAAACCTTTAGGAGCTTAAACTGACAGACTAAATGTAAGAGTAAAATAAATGAAGTAATCCTGTTTAATGCAAAATAACACCACTTGGAGGAGCTAGTTTGTTTTAGGACCTGTGCTTCCTTATTTTATTATACAGAAATTCATTTATTTGTTCTAACTTGTACAGTTTTCACATAATTAAGTATAAAGTGATTAGTTTAAAGTACATTGTCATACAGTGCAAAAGTTAAACAGAGTAAGAAAGGCTGGACACAAAAAGGCTGAAGTTATTAATGATTGTCAGGTCAGATCTGCCATTAACAAAAGTGAAAACCCAGAGCAGATGGAGCAGTATATTTGGCCATTACAGATTATGTTAACGCCTAATTTCACTGTGAGCTCAAAGGAGATGTTTTACTAAAATGCCAAATCAGCTTCTTGTTTGTCTACAAGAGGGTATCATGAAGATACTCTCTATAAAAGATATAAACACAGCATTGGTTACTTTCAAATAGTCCTCAGAGCAGTGTGCACTAAAGTGAGCCAACACACACTGCACGTCTGAGCACGTTTACATTACTACTGTGAAAATCCATGGTGACTTCTGCTCATGACTCACTTTACTCCATGCGTCTGAGCTTTAGCGCTGGGGGATGGGATATAGTGTGTGTTAGTGTGAGATAGTGGGAGATGTGTAGTGTATTGGACGGCCCCCTGTTATACTTTACCAAAGGCAAGACCTGGCAAAGGTGACACACTCGTCATAGACATTAATATACAGTAGATACACACTAACATAGAGTTATAGACTTACTCTTCTGTCACAAGCCACTGAGCAGCTGCAGTGTGTAGTAACTGTGAATATTATGTTCGATTGTTGCACACCAGCTGAGACTGAGACAAGACCAGGCTGATGATACTGATGATACACTGGAAGAGGTCCAAAAAAAATCCAACAGTGCAATCCAAGAGTACAATTACAAAAAGTACAATCCAGTCTTAGATCAAATCCAAAATCATAAAGGGTTAATGTTTTGTGAAGGAGGCAGAGTTAAAGGGAGGTTTTCTAAGAATAAGAGGAGATAAAATGATACAAGTTTTCATCCAATCAGAAGAACAATGTGGACAAATAAGCCAGCTGTGGTTTCAGCTCAACAAGACCAAGCAAAAATGAGTCTGAGACCGAGACAAGACTAACACCTTCGTCTTAAGTCGTCTTAAACCAGTCTGGAGTACTACAACACTCTCAGCCCACTCCAATTCACTCCTTTTTAGCATTTTAGACTTTATTTTCCCGACAGTGTTGCCTGGGTACCACTGTGTCTTTTCACATCTGTTGTATTCCCATAGTTCGGCTAGAATTACACATATTGTCTTTAATAAGCTGAGCCTAAGAATGTGCATGTGCAGAAGAAGCTTATAACTGGGTTTGTGGAGTAATACTATTTATCTACAAAAATGCAGAGTGTTGTTTTCAAATCCCATTCTTTCCTGAACAAATCACTCTTGAGTCCTCTTTGACTTCCTCCCTCTGGGCCTGATCCCATGTTTGAATCTTAGCCATGCCATCTTAAGCACAAATGCAAGTCCAAGTCTGAAAAGTCTGTCGAGTCAGAGTCGAGACTAGATCAATTGCAGTCAAGTCAGAGTCATAAAAAGCCAGTCTAAGTCAGAGTTGCGTCCCTGATGTTCATGTCCAAGTCCAGGAAGTGTTAACTATAGTATCAACAAGAAGGACTATATAGTTTCTGTTACAACTTACACTGTCACTGTTGTATTAGAAATCATGTTCCTGGTGTTTTCTCATTAGTCACGCTTTCTGCCAGTGTCTGTATCACTCACCCACAGCTGGAGCGGCACGTGTACAGACAAGGTCAGGTTACATAATACTAGTGCACCGCGGGGCTAGAAAACAGCTTATGAAATACAAACTGACACAATACCTTCAGTGTGAGCATCTGATGAAGCTGTACAACGGTACCTTTCATGTGTATCTGGTCATAACACATTTACTACAGCACACTGAAGCCCTTGTGAGTGAGGCAGTGCAGTTTTATTTTCTCTTGATAAATGTGAGAACACTGCTTGCTACAGATTGTCACTGGGTTTATTTTGGCTCTAAGCTCGATGCTGTCTGAGCTCCATGGTTGTAAAAACGTCACAATCTAAAAGTGATTTTTCTGTTTTTAATAACTCCTCAGGATGTGTTCATAGTAAAAGACTGAAGCCCAGATGTGTCCATAGTGTCTAGGCTTTGATTTGATTTGTGAAACATCATAATGCTCTATTTCTCCCATGTCTCAAAGAACATTGGACTATAATGCATTTGGGGGAAGCTCATAACTCAATACGAAGACCTGTAGGATCATTAATGCTTGTTTTTTTTTTTCTTTTAATGGTGCTGCATGAACCTAAATGTTTTTTTTTTTTGAAGGATATGGTAGGAACTCTTGATTAAAAAACATTTACTGAATATCAGACAGTATTTATGATGCAAATGTTTTGTGGGCTGATGTTAAAAAAACTGAAGAAGGCTCTGCACAACAAATATAACTCCCAGATATTTTTATTATTTTTATTAGCACATGTGACGTTTCGGGCTAGTGCCCTTCATCAGACTGATGTTAACTGACTTGTATTTGTGGGAAAATAAGTTTTTATAATGTGCTTGAATTTTTTATTTTATATGGTCTTTTTTTATGTGTGTCCTCTATATTTTTAATATTTAATATTGATTTATTTTTAGGACAGCGTACAATGTACATTAAGCCAAAGCAGAGATGCTTGTACCAGATTATAGCTTAACAGCACATTTCCATCTGTAGTCCTATTGTACATGTTTTTGGTGGTGGGGGAAACCGGAGCACCTGGAGGAAACCTACACAGACACAGTGCAAACATACAAACTCCACATAGAAAGGCCCTGCCCTGCAGCTGGTGAAGACCCCCCCACTTGTTTGTCTGTGCATTACCACCGATTTTGTTCAAATGGTAATTCCTTTTAAAAGAACTGCTAATTTCAGCAAACCACACAATGATCTGAAGAAACATTATCTATTTAATAAAATACTTGATATATGGAGACATTGAGTATCTGGATTTTCTATTGTACTACATTATTTAACAATTATAACAGCCCAAAGATTTGACTATATTTACCCCGGCTAAATTGTGTAAAACCAATAACACGGTTGTTTTATAGTATCCTGACCTCTTTTGTGGGAACTCTCTAAATTGTCTGTGTTCACTGGGTTTAACCAGTGGTGGAGCAGTAGAGTTTGTTAGCTCAGTAGTTTACATTTGTTGCAAGCATACAGCCAACACTATTGTGACTGAAACAACTGTAATCCTCACTTCTCGTTGAAAGGAGTCTTTCTCACATCTCACCTTATTCTAAAAGGTGCATTGTCAGCATAAGGGTCTGGTAACTTTGTCAGTAATCTGTTCAGTAACAAAGGTATCACAGCTTTAGCATAAATGGGACATCTCTTTAGTATGGATTTTACATAGCACGTTTTTTGTCATTTATTTCTTCTACATTGAAAATACTACACTAGAAACCGTTCTGCCTTTTTTTTTTTCACAGCAATAGAACATAAATGTGAAAAGTGACTTGTCTATTTGCTGTGTTTTTGAGCATAAGTGGGACACAAAAGTGGCTGGGACAGGATATTAGTAATAATAATTTACACCATTAACACAGAAGAGCTCATAAAGAGACTCATGACCAAAAGCCAGCAACAGCAATGGCTTTCATTTAATTCATCTAATGGTCTATAGTAAACTGTACAAGAGAGTCTCAAGGAAAGCCAGACATGTTTCCAGACATCTTACCCAGATCTGTAACTTGATCCTTTTGTCATTTCTGTAGATGGTCTTCACCTTGAAGTCAATGCCCACTGTGCTGACGAAGGCCGGTGTAAAGGAGTCGTCTGCGTAACGAAACAGGAAGGATGTTTTTCCCACACTGCTGTTTCCAATGATGAGGATCTTGAACATATAATCAAAGTTCTGGTCTGAGGACTCTTTTTGTCCATAGGTCGCGTTTGCTGATGCCATCTGAGCACAAAGACAGAGACAAGGAGAGACTTAGACATTGTTTTTCAAGAGGCCAAGGAACAGACTGAGCCCAGATCAGACAAACTGATCACTACAGAATGAGAAGCACACTCCTGTTTCTTTTTGAGCACACATTCTTGCAAAAGGTTTAGAACCTTAATGAAATAAATTGGTTAAGTGTTTTTTTTTTTTTCTCTGCCCCATTTCTACAGTTTGTTCATAACTGTGAGGTGTGGGATTGCAGAGTAAGGGTTACCACTTTAAAACCTAAAACATGAAAAGAAAAAAAGGTATTTTAGAGATTTTGTATTATTTTGTATTATTATTTTCCATCGTGGTTTACCAGCTTCATACATCATCCCCCAACAACATTATAGCAACCTTTCCTGCTTTTTTTAAAGGGAAAAAAAGATCAAACTGGATCAGTTTTCTCCCACAAAATACAAATACTACAAAAACTTTAACGCTCTAGCTCTGAGTTTAACGCCAGAATAATGCAAGATCAGGCAAATAACAAAATGGCTAATTTCACATTAAGAGTTGTCAAGAGCAACAGCCTAGAGACTGAGAAAACTAACTTCATGCAAACCTATGTATGGTGCAGTGTTTACTTTCCCCATCGAATAAGCTGAGCCATGTCTGGGCCCATCTCTTCCAACTGTGTCAAACCACAGGATGCAGTGCCTGAGCATGAGTAGGAGCACTCACATTAGCCAAACGTGCTATGCTTGAAGTGTAAAATGTGAAGATTGCCACTGTAAATGCACCCAAACACTATGCTATTAAGTGATAGCCCCAGATGTGTTGATGTCCTCGATAGATGACCTAAACCATTGCTTGATGCTGAATCTGGATACAGTAGTTAAACATGAAGCACATTGTCATTCAAACAATTATAGACAACGTTTTCGGGCTTTGTTCATTTATAAGGCAACGCAAACTAAGTGTGTGGGCTAAAAGACTGAGGAGACCTTGTTTATTGTTCAGAGCTCAATGACTTTAGCACAAAGGACTTCAATCTAATTATAGCTCGTTATCTTGACTCTGCTGCAGCGGAGACAGAAACAAAACAAGTGCACCTCCTCTTAGCTTCGACAGATCGCTTTACGCGGCAGAGTTATGCTCGACAAATAATGTAGGAGCACGACCTTTCCCCTTACAGCAATGAGACCTCAACAAACAAGGAGTGCTGTTGTAGCACACTGGACTGGAGTCTTTTAAAAGTGTTTTTACTCTCAGTCTTGGTCCCAGTTTGCATGGTCTTGAACATAACACTAATAAATGTGATGTGATATCTGAGGTGTTTGTTTTTTGCTGTAATCGATGGACAGAGTCAGTTATCAACAGGAAAACTCAAAGCACATCAAGAGTTAACCAAAAGAATCAATATTCATTGACTTTGGCAGGACTCTTGCAGAAAATGAAGAGAACAAACACTCAATCTCATGCCGCCTGAATAAAGGCTTGTATCTCTACGTCTGCTCTTACAGTCAGCCAAACATCAATCACCATTTGCAGAATTTATACCAACTCAAAATGAACGTCATGGATAAATAGTTACCAGTAAAGTGTCTAAATTGTACGGCCGCCTTCTTTTGCACTCATTAGAACATCTTCAAACATAGCTGTCCGCATAAATTTATATTCACTGAGGTCTAAAAATGAGCTTTCCAGGTGGATAAGGGATACTTCACTTACAGCAGGAATACGAAAAACAGACAATAATTTCTGTGTAAATATGCTTTATGTTGCAACCACATCTATTCACTTTGTAGACATAAATGTAAAAAAAAAAAAAGCACCCATTTAGCTGCCTGAAAATTCAACTAAAATCAATAGGGACCAGACTCTTTGTATAGCTTAGAAAAATGCTTGCTGCAGATTATGCAAATGGATATGTTTCTGAAGCACTGCCCCAACACTGTGATTCTCAAACACAGGGTCAGGATCCAAAAGTAAGAGATTTAAGTGGGTGGGAAAACTAATTCAAACTCAGTAATCTTTCATAGACGTCCCGAATGTCAACAAATGCATCCCAAGAGAATTGTTACTATTTGCTGAGCATGTAGCATGACACGAGTAGCCTACAGACAGAAAACACAGAAGAATGATGATAGCTCTTCAGTGACCTCAGACAGAACATGAACTTTGAAAAGAATGTACTTATGTAGAAAACAAAAACTGTAAAGGTTTTTGGGAAGTGTCTGCTGACAAGAGGCACACATGAATATAAAGCTCTATGGAACAATGTTACACACACATTGGTGCAGGAGTTATTTCCATATAATCCACATGTGTGTTCTTTTCTGAATCTGAGATATTGTTTGTTCAAAGTGTGACGACCTCATTATGTTCCTAAACAAACAGGAAGTGGTATCACCCTTGATCACAGCAGGGTCTAGTGTGTCATTCCCTCAAAGGATAATATAACTTATTAAAAATATATCAGCTCGTATAACGGCAGCACAAAGTATCCACTCAGCTTGGCACGTTTTTCAGAACCTTTATCGACAAAGATCTTTTGAGCCGAGTCAGCAGCGTCACGTAAAGAGCACATTAGTCAAAAGAACACACTTTAATTGGAAGAACGTCTATTTAAGGCCACTTTTACAGAGACTTTAATGATGATCTGTTTCTAAACTTTTCAGGAACAAGAACAAAGACTATTGATCCTAATCTTAAAGTTAATCTAGTTACTGTAGCTCCAACTTTCTTCTCAGTGTGAGCTTCAAACTGCAAACCTCCATAAATTGGTCCATAAGTTTCCAACAATATAATATAGCCTACGTTTGACTAATTCAATCCGGAAATAAGCCCAGTCTTTTTTTTTTTTTTTTTTACAAAAGACACGTTCTTTGTTGAGTGCTGAGTTTACTGCAGGGGTTCTTCTGCATATTTCTGCTGCTGTTCAGGTCTAGCATTAATAATAAGTGTACATGTATTAAGTTTTATGTGAAATTTAGAATACAGTTTATACATTCTAAATTATATGTGAGCTGTGGTAGTATATGACTTTCTGACAAACTGAACATGGCTGGAGGGGAAGCACATTCTCTTTTCTTATTTGAACTCATTCTTGCATGACTCTAAAGCACTGTCTATTCTGCAAACTCAGCGGCTGTGACTTTTATTGGACATAACTATGAGACAATTTAGTGTCAATGGAGGTCATTCAAACCAAAATGACTCCCACAATGAAGCTCATCCAGCGTTTAATAATCCCACGTGTAAACTAGAGCAGCTCATTGTTCACACTCAGTGAGTTTGTGGGTGTGTTGGTGATTCCTTTACAGAGCCTTTACACAAACAAACGTATTTACTGTAGGTGGATACAGCAAGCGCATGAATCATTCTTCATATTTAAACAATGGTTGTCGCTGTGAATCATTTAATTAATGGTCATTAATGGTCAGGCTCCAGTAATACTTTTCTGTAAAAGGCTCTAGATTGCACACCTACTGTAAATATTCATTTGTTCAGGAAACCCTTGGAGGCCCCAAAAACAAGATTGCCATAGACATATTATGTATTATTTTTATGAATGTCATTATTAACTTGAGTCTTCACCATACTTAACAAATATTTATGAATATATGGGAATTTAGTAGATTTCTTTTCCGTCCCATATAATTTTTTTTGGGGGGAGGGGTTACTATCCGAGCCTGGGAGTGTCAAAAAACATTGTTTCTGATTATTTTTTATTTCTTGTGCAAAGTTGCTTGTAAATAAATTGCTCCACCTCAGTCCCTAGAACACAAAAAATTATTTTAATGGGATGCCATGGAAACATTAAGGGGTTGACACCAGGGAATAAAAAAATAAATAATTTAAGACAGAAATCAAATGGCAATGTTTAAAAGAATGCATTTTGAATTCGAATGCACAGCCAAAGTTATGAAAAATAAAAAATAAAAATATAAAACACACACAGAAGAAAAATGCCAGGGAGGGTTAAAATTGTCTATTTGTTAAAACAATACTGGCAGCAACTCTGAGTTATTATTTTATTTATTTATTTCCTGTAAACTCCATATAAACCTGCAACCAGACATTTAATCTCCTCTTTGTTACACTCATTTAGTTTTATTCCATCCATCCATCAATCTTCTACCGCTTATCCGGGGCCGGGTCGCAGGGGCAGCAGTCTAAGCAGAGACGCCCAGACTTCCCTCTCCCCAGACACTTCCTCCAGCTCTTCCGGGGGGATACCGAGGCGTTCCCAGGCCAGCCGAGAGACATAGTCCCTCCAGCGTGTCCTAGGTCTTCCCCGGGGTCTCCTCCCGGTGGGACATGCCCAAAACACCTCTCTAGGGAGGCGTCCAGGAGGCATCTGAAACAGATGCCCGAGCCTCCTCAGCTGGCTTCTCTTGATGTGGAGGAGCAGCGGCTCTACTTTGAGCTCCTCCCGAGTGACCGAGCTCCTCACCTTATCTCTAAGGGAGCGCCCCGCCACCCTGCGGAGAAAGCCCATTTCGGCCGCTTGTATCCGGGATCTTGTTCTTTCGGTCATGACCCAAAGCTCATGACCATAGGTGAGAGTAGGAACGTAGATTGACCGGTAAATCGAGAGCTTCGCCTTACAGCTCAGCTCCTTCTTCACCACGACAGACCGGTACATCGACCGCGTCACTGCAGAAGCTGCACCGATCCGTCTGTCAATCTCACGTTCCCTCCTTCCCTCACTCATGAACAAGACCCCAAGATACTTGAACTCCTCCACTTGAGGCAGGATCTCTCCACTAACCTGAAGGGGACAAGCCACCCTTTTCCGACTGAGAACCATGGTCTCAGACTTGGAGGTGCTGATCCTTATCCCAGCCGCTTCACACTCGGCTGCAAACCGTCCCAGTGCACACTGAAGGTCCTGGCTTGATGGAGCCAATAGGACAACATCATCTGCAAAAAGCAGAGACGATCCTGTGGTCCCCAAACCAGACTCCTCCGGCCCCTGGCTGCGCCTAGAAATCCTGTCCATAAAGATAATGAACAGGACCGGTGACAAAGGGCAGCCCTGCCGGAGTCCAACATGCACTGGGAACAGGTCTGACTTACTGCCGGCAATGCGAACCAAGCTCCTGCTCCGGTCGTACAGGGACCGGACAGCCCTTAGCAAAGGGCCCCGGACCCCATACTCCCAGAGCACCCCCCACAGGGCACCATGAGGGACACAGTCAAATGCCTTCTCCAGATCCACAAAACACATGTGGACTGGTTGGGCAAACTCCCAAAAAAACCCTCCAGCACCCTGGAGAGGGTATAGAGCTGGTCCAGTGTTCCACGACCGGGACGAAAACCGCATTGTTCCTCCTGAATCCGAGGTTCAACTCGAATTAGTTTTATTCCATTACAACTTAATTTTAGTGTTGCATCTTTACGTCCAAGGCCTATGTGGGCCTCACTTTTCAATCGAACCAGACCAGACTGCAGTTGGAAGCCGACCAAGTGTCTAATAGATCAGTGTTTATGTTGTTACACTACGTTTGTCAAATCCAAATGAGGTTGTTTGTATGATGTGCCGTTCACACAAATGCCACACAACAGAAACAATGTTGTTTATCTTTGACCAGACAGATTTAATTAAAGTGGCGAGACTTTGTGTGTGGGACAATCACAACTCTAAACCCTCCTCTAAAGCTGTCAGTTTAAGGAGATTGACGTCTTAAAGCAGCAGGACTGATCCGGGGCTGAGTGCTGCTGTAGCTGCTGAAGTCAGGTTCATTTAATTAGGACTGAACGGCTAATCCTCCACCCACACCTTCCTGTTTAAAGACAACTAAAGATGAGTCACAGAGATGCAATGGGCAGAGAGAGGTTACATATCTCGTCATTCTGAGAGATCGGAAGTTAAATAAATATATATAAATCTATAGGCTACAGCTAAGACGATGTTACACGCCATGAGGCTAAACACTAAGCTAATGAGGCTAATGTTTTTGTCTAAGGTCAACCTTCAGACTCAGGGAACATTACATAAAAACTACTCCTTCTGTTTGTATCTTTTTATTTGACAGTTATAGACCTACACAACTTATAAACTGACTTTGGGGTTACAGCAGCAACAAGCAGCTATAGCTAATAAAGCCTGTATGTTGTAGGTTTGTGATCAATCTCAACTTTTTAAATAAATGCACGCCTGCTGCATGATAAGGATTGGGATATTGATTTAATGAAGTTTAACTTAATAACTGTGGTATTAATGTGGTAAATTAAGTCTATCAGTTTGAGATCTACACTGGCGTTGGTCATATCTTGATCTTTAGTCACATGACGTTCGGACTCCGGAGCTCTATAGCCTATCATTCTCTCAGCAAATCAATTATTGCATATGTTCCTCTTTTACTCCATCATCTTGACTAAGATTAGTTCAAATCACAAACCTCCCTATTTAAATATAAACCAGCCTCCAGAAGCTCAACGGTTCTTTGTCACTCTGTTACCTTTCTTGCAAAATAAACCAATTTTCAAAAACACTACAGTAGCCTAAGTTTAATCCTCTGTCTACTAAATGTCTTCTTGGACTATCACCCTGGAACTTTAGCCTGATGGAGGGTCCTCACAACACAATAGTATGTCTTAAAGCATAATTTGAAAATGTCACAAAAAAGAAAAATGTGAAACTGCTGTGTTTCAAAGCAAATAAAAAAATAAAAAAATAAATAAATAGATTGATTGAGAAATTGTTTTATCTTCACACCATAAAAAAGTCTCTAAAACATGAGTTGGACACTGGGTACTGGATAAAGTTTCACTTTCCAGACTCCTTGCTGATACAGGGAGGAGTCTGGCATGCCAGGCTATAATTAAAGAGTTGTAGCTGCACTAATACTACATGTATTATGGTAAACTGTGTAGATGTTTGGGAAAATCAATGAAGTAATCACACAATAATCAATTAATTGATGCTAAGTTCTAAATTTGTGGTGCCTGCTGCTTTTTGCAGGGCCACATCTGTTTCTGTTGTGTCACTAACTGTAATTAACAAATCAATATTCCTAATCGAGACATTACCAATGTCCAGCTTAAACTGTGAGGACCTTAGTGACTTCTGTGGTTCAAAATCTGTACAAAACTAATTAAATCTGTCAATTTATTTAAAAAAATTAAGAAAACAAACAGAACATACCTTTATCTAATATATGCATGGTTCAATCAGCAGATTACAATAAACTGACCGATTCAACTTCTGGCAGCTTTGAGCCAATAAAACTCCACCCATTCATCACACAATGGACCAAACTCTAGAGCACAGAAAAATCTATTTAAAAGCCTAGGTTAGAGCTGTTGTTAAAATGAAATGAAGAATAAACTCAGCAGTCTTTTAACCTCTGACCTATGTAATAAAACAAATGGCGCCCACGTCTCACCAGCTGTGCTTTGAGGTTTAAAACAATATAAATCACCATATTAAGACAAATTAATACCAAAAACAGACATTCAGTGCAATGTTTTTATTTTTATCTCTAATGTCATGTCAACCCTGAAAATACTCATAAAGCCTTCATTTTGTTTTATCTGCATTGGGCACTAAATATAACATGACAGCGGTGTTATGCAGCAGTTTGCAGGTTTTCTGAGACGGCATTTTCCCCTCTTCCTCCAATCATGTGCCCGCTTTTCGAGGAAGCGTGGGGATGCAGAACAGAGAGAGCACAAGCAGAGCTAAAAATAGCACCTCTTTCTCTTTTTTGTTATCCTCCAACGCAAATCCAGAGCAGAGACGGGAGCAGGAAGAGTGTTTGGGATGCTGTGCAGGTGAATAACCCTTTAAAAACAAACGTCTGATATACGTCTAATTAATTGAAATAAAAGCAAAAGTAATTGACATTATCTTGCAGGTAACAATATTATTTCTGATATTTTTCAAAGGTTAAGAAGAGAATATGTGACCTTTAGCTACAGGTCAGATGAATGAGTCTAGTTCTTTCATTTGTTTAAGGTAAGATCTTAATTATTTCATCAAAAAATATCTCAAAACCATATGACAGTGACCTATGAGAGCAAAAAATGTATCTGCAGTAAAATGTTCAGTAAAATATGTTGATCATTTGAGCTCAAGGGCCCAGTCTTTGTCGGTCAAGATGTGTCTATAGTGGCAGTTCTTTCTATATCCACTGATAATGCGCGGGCCAATTTAGTACAACTAAACAACAACTTGAATTACTATTGTTATACAGTAAGACTGTCAACTGCCACTGTAAGGTTTTTGTGCCTTCAATGTTCACATTCAATACATAAAGTACTACTGAACCTAGAAGAAGAAGAAGAAGAAGAAGAAGAAGAAGAAGAAGAAGAAGAAGAAGAAGAAGAAGAAGAAGAAGAAGAAGAAGAAGAAGAAGAAGAAGATCATTTCAACCTGTTCATTTACATATTTCCTTCTGGTTTACTTCTACAATGAATGAATGATATAATAGTGCATCAAAGCCAAGAGGGAGGTATAGCCTGTACAATTTCAAAAAGAGTAATATTAATACTGAAAAACACTGGGCTAACCCTAGTAGTGGTATCATGATTCAGAGGCATTTCACAGAAGAGAGCGAACCAGGCAATTGTCCAGGGAGCCCCGGCTGATACTAAATGCCTAATGTGTTTTTCCAGCTTCTTAAGTAAATTACAACATAAGTATATTTTTAATCCATCAGTCATTGTTTTAAATGTGTATATGTATTAAACAAAATACAAATGCTTTGTGAGAATTTTAACAGTTATAACATTTATTTGTGTTATCATCAACGTTCCTAGACTCATGATTAAGTGTGTAATTACCCCCCACAGTCTCTAGGAGCAGTCTTTCACTTAATATTTGGTTTCTCTTCTCCTACTCAAGTACTAAACTGGTACTCTGCTGGCTCTCTTTTTAAATGCATTGTGCAGTGTACTATATAAAATGGCATTATACTGAAAATGATTATTGCAACGTGTCTTTGGTTTATCGTACAAGATTTATGGTAGATATTGTTATGACAGACATGGCTTCTATCAGATGAACCTCAGACCCAGAGACAGACCCCAAATAATCCCTAATATTCACATTATTATAGGCCACATCTTCATTGTGACATTGTGGTCCTTCCTCTAGAACCATGCAGTTTATCACTCGATGAACATAAAGCATTCCCAAGACAGAGCCAGTTTATATTTTCCAAATGGACACTGCCTTGTTCTTAATGTAACAAGCTCTGCTGCAGTGTTAATGACAAAAATGTTTATTAGAATTATCTTAGCCTACTGCCTTTATTGAAATGTGGTTTTAGATTTTCGTGTTTAGCTGAAAGCAGTTGCAGGGTATGGTTTTAGGTCGTAGCTTCACATAAAGCTGCAGCTCTGTTCAGTTTTTCTCAAATTTCTCGATTTCCTCGGACAATGCGAGACAGCAGCGATGGAACGCCTTTAGCTGCAGGACGGGCCACACCGCCGAGCCTCTAAACCAGCACTAACCTTTACATCCTTTAACGCAAACTCATCTACTAAATGTATGACCAGAGCTTACAGTTACACCTCTGACGGGTATTTTTCGCATTGGACACAGCAGGCATCCTAATGTCCAGATGCTTTCATTGTCAAACCACCACAAGATTTTAAGATATAAATGCAACAAGCAGGAAATATTGCAGAAGAATATCAGATAAAATGAATTGTTTTAAGGAATAAACCCACAAATCGTACCTTTATAGATTTCTATCTGCCTGATATCCACAGCGTCCAGCGACCGCAGAAACAGCGAGTCAAGACAAGAAGGCTGTGACATACATCCGGTGGTGACTTTCAACATAAAAGCATAATTTCCAGTGTTGGGTAATAGCGATATTGGGGTGGGCCGCAGGTTTTGGGTTATTGCAGGAGGCCTTACATATATAAAAAAAGGACAGGCTTTTAGACAGATAAAACGCCAGACTTATTTTTACAGGAACAATTTATGATTTACTCCACACTTAATTTATTTTGTGTGGCTTTTAAACAGACAGATCTGATATATGCACCTTATTATGTAATTCTCTCATTAAAGTGTACATACAAGATATCATCCATGTATTTATTTGTGTAGGCTATGTGTGTGTATGTTATTTTTGCTTCTGTATTATATAGCACGAGAGTGTTTTAGATGCAGTTGAATTATTGTAACAAAGTTGTTTTACTTGTGAATTTCCTATTCCTATTATCTAGGGGCGGCCACAGTTCATACTGTCGTTGTGTCCTTGGGCAAGACACTTAACCCACCTTGCCTCGTATGAATGTGTAAGAATGTTTAGTGAATGTATGTGGTGTTGGTCGGGGAGGCCGTGGGCACAAAATGGCTGCCACGTCTCTGTCAGTCTGCCCCAGGGCATCTGTGGCTACAGTTGTAGCTTACCATCACCAGTGTGACTGTGTATGAATGAATAATGGACGGCCTGTAAGCGATTTGAGTCCCTTGGTCCCTCGGGAGAAAAGCGCAATATAAATCCAATCCATTATTATTATTATTATTATTATTATTTCATCTCCCCTCGGGATCCCCTTGGGACATCCTTTTTAGATATATGCTTTTTTTTTTTATACAGTCATGAGAGGTAAAAAAGTTGGGGAGTGGATTCGGGTTTATGTACAGGCCCAGCAAATTATGTATATTAAAACAACCAATTTACTTGCATTGTTTAATATTCAGACTTGCTTATGTATTGAGACCTGTTATTTCTTAAGGCGTCAGTCAATTACCTTCACTTTTAAAAATAATTTCAAAAGGCACAAAACGTTGCTTTTATTCTGAAAGAAGCGTTAACTTCCTGTCTTTTTGCACATTTCTGGTCTTTACACCAGGGCTGAGCGTTGACGTTAAATGAATGACAGGTAGGCGGGACTTCAGGTGCCACGCAGAAGATTGACAGTTCCATTAACGAATCAGGAGCCGTGCCGCAACAGCGACCTGCAATATTCCACCTTAAAACTAAACCTGGTATTTATTTATTGATGAGCACAGCGGGAGAGGATGAATTATTAATCCGGAGGTCAGCATTAACCACAGAAGTCTTTTACACCCAGAGACACCTACTGCTCACACAGCAACAATAATATCAATGCAATTTAGTTTAACCCAGATGCATTATATCGATGAAGCAAGAGTCACTCAGTAAGATATTCTAAAGGTATTATTGTACCGCTGCAGTTAGAAGAGCCTTGACTATGTTAGCTGGTTTTAACACAGACAGTAAGTAAATATCAAGTCAGTATGAGTTCATAAGCATGGCAGTATAACTTAAAGTATTAGATTATTATAGTAAGAAGACAAGAGTTTTATTTGTGATGAATAATATTAAAGTTGTGTGTGAATATTTTCTTCCAGTTGTGAATTCTCATTCGTTTTATTTATTCTACAATCAATTTTAAACCATTTTCTTCAAGTATTGATCTTGTGTCGCCCAGAGTGATATAATAAGACACCGACCAATAAACTGCCAAGGGGTAGAGCAGAAGAATTTTATAAGAAAATAATACATTAAAAACAAGTAAATAAACCACAAATTATTTAATTAAAATTTTAACATAACACAGCCTATTAGTAAAGGCTGTTTTATGGTATAACCTTTTTTTTTTTTATCTCTGTTTCAAATGCATTCACAAGAGTTGATGTTAATATTTGCTTACATTTGTGAATTAATTTAGCATAATTTTTATTGATTACCTTCAGCAAATGGAAAATTAAATGTAGTTCCTCCAGTCCACCAGGTGGCGCTTCATGATGTGGTGCTGCCTCAGTGCACTTCGAACTGTCTGCTGCTGTTAGCTGTTAGCATGTTGACCTCTTATTCGGTTCAAAACAGATGTGTTTATGTAACAAAACGTAAAAAGTAGTTACAAAACAGACATTTTTTTATGTGAACCAATGTCTTTCGTTACAGAAAGTTAATCTGGTCAGATTTAAGTCATTCCTTTTAGAGTTAGCTGTCTTCCAACCCCCATGTTTAGTCTTATGTAGCGTTTTTTTTATTGCCACGGGACAAGACTTGGAGGAGAAGAGCAGACATGCTTCCTCAGGCGGGCAGAGAGTTTCTGGTCCGGATACGCTTCTTCTGGAGGCCGCTCTTCCAGGGTCTACCTGCTGCTCACCAACACCGTGAGCAGTGGAGGCATGCTGGGACTGGGGGACATCCTGCAGCAGTCCTGGGAAAAACATAAGGACCCAAGCCGAGTGCGGGACTGGAAGAGAACAGGTGAGGACTCGGAGGGATTCATATTATCTTACTGTAGCAGCAGCCAGAATGTAGATTGACATGGCTTATTAAACTAAAGTTAAAATTATCCTGCTTTGACTTAAATTTCTATAGTTAATTCAACTTGTATCAAAGGTCAGCTGTTTTGTCACCTATTCCTTATTTGTAAAGTAGTAGGAATATTTGATTCTGTTTACCTTTTGAACCTTTTTTAACCAGAATAACCAAGGGTATACTGACAGCAGAATTACAATGTACATTTAAGTTGTTACATGCATAAATAATACAATGCAAAATACAAAGTTTTTTATGTGTAACCAAATTTTTCAGTTTTACTTCCTTATTCAGTTTGTTCCAAATTTGAGGTGCAGCAAATTAAAACTTAATCTGCCTCCAGTCTGTTTGCCAAGTTTAAAATCCCTAATAATTTTTTACAACCAGATGTTGTGTTAAGAGACCTAGGTCTTCAGGAACATTGCCAAGATCAGCTCTATTGCAATTTGGCAGTAGAGATTAATTATTTAGCAATGAGGAGATGACAGAAAACAGTTGGATTAAGTTTTCTTTTGTTTCTCCTTCAGGTCGTATGGTTGTGGTGGGCTGCTCTTTGGGCCCGGTGCTCCATTACTACTACTCCTGGCTGGACAGAGTGTACGCAGGCAGAGCACTGACAACTGTGGCTAAAAAGGTTTTAGTGGACCAGATCGTTGTTTCACCGTTCATGGGCCTGTGGTACTTTGTTGGTGAGAACATTTTTCATATTAAAATGAAGCGAGTGAGCAATAAAACTGTATATTACCATAAACATACTTACTACTTAGCATTTTAGTATCAGAGGTTGATTGTGTTCAAAGTTCGTCTGTGATAGATTTGATTTGTTTAATGAGCTGCTCTGAGTTTATCTGATGCTTTTGTTAATAAGGAACTTACACACAGCTCTACTCTGTTGCAGGTATGGGTCTGGCAGAGGGACGCTCTTTATCTGACGGATTAAATGAGTTTAAAGAGAAGTTTTGGGAGTTTTATAAGGTATATGCACACACAAACATTTACCCTTTTAAAATGTACACTGTTGATGAAAATGCCTTTGCAGATTTTTTTTTTTTTATCTCTAATGCCTTGGCTACATGCACATGGATATTTTTAACACATCTTTTTTCTCTATGTTTGGGCCTTTCATCCACACAGATATCTTAAGAAAGTGTTTTTAATAAATGCCTTGCAAAGTGGAAATTTTAGAAAACCCGAGCTTTTTACATTTGCGTTGACATTTCTTATGACCGTGTGCATAGTATCTAAAGTAACAACCAAAGTTTTTCATCACTTTCTGTCATAATGTAACATTGAAGAGTTCATACCAGTCCATACACGCTCAAACCTCTCATGAAGCAGTGTCATTTGTCCTTGTGTCCCTTGAGTAGAGCACTCTTTTTGAGCATTTCTGCCAGTGCCTCACAAACTATTTAGCTTGTTTAGATATTTATCCATACCTTTTGTTAGACAAATATTTGGTTGTCCAGAAAAATGATAGAATGATCCAAGTTGCTGTCATTATGGATTTCCTCTGAATATTTCCGTCTTGTCTTTTGGCAGGCCGATTGGTGCGTGTGGCCTGCTGCTCAGATGATCAACTTTTATTTCCTGTCTCCGAAATTCCGTGTTGTGTACATCAACACAGTCACCCTCGGCTGGGACACCTACCTCTCCTACTTAAAACACAGAGTAAGTCTAAGGTCTTACAGGTGACATTGTGTTTGACATTTTCAACCATCATCATTCAAACCAAAGCTTCTTAACAACATTTTATTACATTTCCATTGTATTATTTTCTGGTTTCAACAGGACCAAAACCATCCTCCTGAGCCGGTCTCAGAGAGCAGTTCAGTTAACGCTCAAAAGGAACCAAAGTTCACATTGGAAAAAGTCCTTAATCCCAATCTGGGTGTAACTGTCAGCTGCCATGTGCTGTTTAGTGCTGACACTAAGAAGAAGAATTTATAATTAGAAGTATTAATAACATACAGCATTCTTGTCATTAAAACACGCATCAAGATCTTGTACACAAACAATGAGATGGCTGTCAAACTGCCAATTTGTCTTGGACTATTTTTCTGTTTACGTGTAATTTGCCTTATATCACTCAACCCAGTATGTCTGAGAGATGCCTTTGAAAATTTCTTTACGTGATTGTAATCATACATATACACAAATAATTCTTGATTGTACCTTCTATTTTTGAAGAACTGAAGATTTAATTTATTTTTAAATTATACAGTTTTGTACTTCATCTACAGTATGTGATGTATACAGTTTATTTTCTTGTTATTTTTAGATAAAGTGAACAAAATGGATGCATTTTCATTTCCTTTGCACTCATCTTTGCTGCTGAAACAGATAATGTAAACAATCATGAATTCCAGTTTTGTTTTCCATTCCTTTTTTTTTTTTATTACCATGAAGATCTGAAATAAAGTTTACAAGTTGATTTTTACCAAGAAAATACTGCCATGCTGTTCTCTAACACTATAACTGATTACTTTGTATAATTCAATGTCTCTTCCCATTACACAAATGTTCTGACTACTTTTCAATCTACAAATGGTTAAACTTATTTTTAATGCTTTATTAAATGTGTAATTGTGCAGAATGTCTGAGAGAAGTTTACAAACTCACAAAAATCTATCTTGAACTGCATTAAGCAAAGTATCTGCAGTCAAACCCTGGCTTTACTGGCTTGTGTCCAATCATGTGACAGGTCTGGGCATGTTAGCTTTTGAAGATTTAGCAAAGTTTTTACCATTACGAACGTAAACATAGGGCTACTGTGATTGGATAAATCCAACCAATGACCAGGTATTCTTTAAAAGTACCTGCCTCTGTGGAGCAGATGCCAGGTTGAGAAATGTGATCATTCCTAAAGTCTTAAGTGAGTGATTATTAAAAAGTAAAACGTGTCATGTGACCCATAGCAGCAAAATACACCATTTATTTTACTCTGCAATAAAAATGTAAGGAATCCAAAGCCTCTAGCCTTAGCATTAGTTTTACTATATTGACTTTACACTTTTAAAAATACACTTTTAATAAAACATACTATATTGGAGCTTCATTCTAATGTAAGTAGGGTTTGAGATTCCTTTAGCTAATTTATTGCCTACAGGGGATACTTGGCAGAAACAGCCCTAATATAAATTAGCTCAGATTTGGAATTGTGTAAATGAACAGCAGTCATATGTCAAAACAAATCAAACAAACTAATTACGTTTAACTTAGTAATAGTAGTTTTCGACATTTGTTATGGGCTTTACAAATCCTTTACTTTTTTATTTACACCGTTCTGTTGATTCTCCACAAACAGCTGTCTGACTGAGCTGCCTGTTCAAACAGTGACGTAGCTGTGTGCATCTGATAAAACGTCTGCTAAAGAGCACACCTCAGTCATTTACACACATCCTGCTGTCAAGGATGTAGTCTGCAGCTTCACTCTTTCAACATGCCTCTGCTAATGCTGCTCATGAGTCTCGTGGCTGTCACAATCTGCGAAGGTGAGTGTGTTTTTAATGTTCAAACTGGATAAACCGAGCAGTTGGAGTTTGACAGTTTAAGTTTATGCAAAATAATGCAAACAGGAAACCTACAGTAAGGACTAATGTATACTGAACAAAAAGGACATGCTCTGTGTTTTTAAGATCATTAAATTCAAATCTTACTTTTCATTAGACAACAAACCTGATCGCAAACTGTTCTGTTGAAAAAGTCTAGATTATATTTAAAGAGTAATCCATCTCGGTATTGATTTATAAAAGAAACTGAGCTGCTGTTTTAAAGTCTAATGAGGTTAAAGTAAATGAGAAGGTCACATCTGTGTGGAAACACAAATATTTGATCAGAAAAAGGATTGTTACTGGAACTGTTGTTTTTTCTGCTCCTTTGCAAACACAGCTTGAGCACACACCACTTCAGCTGCTGTCATCTGCATCACATCCTTATTTAGTATACAGTTGAATAAAGTGGAGCACATATGTTGTTACTACAATCGCCATAAAACAACACACTTATTATAGTATAGCATAGTATTTGTCTAACTTGGAAAATACTGTAACTGTACTGTAACATGGCTAATATAAAACTGAGCCTGAACTAGTTTTTGTGAAGCACTAAAAGCACAAAAAACATTTATCTAGAAAATCCAGAACATTGTGTGTGTTGTCACCAGTGCATGTATCTAGTATTGCTGCATAATAAAGCCTAAAAGGTTATTCATTCAGACTATTGTCTAACTGTATTTTGCAGATACAACACCTCACACAGTTCGTCTCATCACTGTAACTCCTGCCACTAGAGTTATTCAGTTGGCGGAAACTACAAATGCAACGCAACAGACCACAACAAATAAGACAACCACAGTGACTCCACTCATGTCAACTTCCTCAGTGTCCTCAACATGGACGATGTCTCAGCAAACGCACAACAGCACAGAGGAGCCACAGACTACGACAAACCTGACGGAGACTACAAAGTCTTCACAAACACCACAAGAGACCACTGCGTCCACTGCAAACACCACAAGCCCAGGTAAAAGAGTGTGTACAGATCTGTCAGTGTCGGGAATTCTATACATTTGTAAATCTTGTGTGAAAACATAGAAAAACATATTAATCAGGAACTCCTTAACATGTTCCTATATTGATTTTTATTTTAAAAAAATTCTGTAAAACCAAACTAGTTCCACAAATGTACAGAACTGACATGCAAATCTGTATCTATCTAACTTCTTCTGTGACCAATGGGAATATTAATTGTCCATTACTTTGGTTTATTAATAATTCTAGATTATAGTTGTAAATAAATCTATATTCTTGGAATTTCTGTACAGAAAAATGTACGGGTTTAATCAACGTAGTCTGAACAGATGCATATTTTTATCAATATCCCTTCACTGGCATTTGCATTTGGAAGAAATCTCGTTGGACCAATTGTAGCAATTTATTTGAAATGGGACTGGCCTTTTCTGATTTCTCTTGATGTATTTTTGTCATATTGTTTCCATGACTGTTTATTCAGCCATTGGTACTGCCAATCCTTACAGACCAGAATAACTCTTTGTATACAAAAGAAAATGGGACGACTGACCAGGATAACCACGTGACAAGAGTTACTATGTTGGTTTCTCACACCCACAGCTGTTTCCTCGGGGTGGAACAAAGACCTGATGGAGAACCCCGGCCTGGTGGCCATCCTCTGCATCTTCTGTATCGTCATTGTTCTTGTGCTCGTTGTGTTCATTGTGCAGTGTGTCCAATCAAAAAGATCCAACTTTGAGAGGCTGGATGAAGTCCCATTGGTGAGTTGAAAAATAAAATAAACTACACAATTTAGAGCCATGGCATTGTCAACAGTCTCAGCTGTAAATGCAGAGCTTCTACCATTGGGAGGCGACATTGGGCTTAATTTAAAGTACAGTATTATTAAAGGAGAAGGTCTAGCTCTGCAGAAGGAACAATAACTTTTACAGTGTGTAGGCTTCAATATTAGTGTCGAGATCAGTGAACTAGATCAGTCTTCAGTAAATATATGTATATAATATAATGTAAGGTGAGCTGATGAGACAAGACCAGAAAGTACAGAAGGACACATTTACAAAGCAGCCAATGTATTTATCATAACACTTCAACCATTTCTGGGGTGAATTTTTTGCATTATTCAACTTGATGTGGCCAAATAAATAGACCAGTGGCACTGATGTAACTGTGATAAATTTAGTTTATAATCTTGCCTTACTTGTGTATTTTTTAATAATTAAAGTAAACAGCTAAACCAAAGAAACACATCGGTGAAAACTAGATTTTAAATCGTATATAATTACAAAATAACACTTTATGAATTTATTACTCTCTGAACTGCAATTATCACTAAACCTCTGAAGCAGAAGTGGACATAATTACAAAATTATCTGTCTCATTTGAACACTCACTGGCTTTAAAGTAACACTACATAACTTTTAGCTAGTAATGTCATTTGAAATTCCAAAAATATACACTCACATTGATTTAATGGTGGTTCTTAGACACTCGATTGGTGGAATCGTGTCTGTTTCGCTGACACAGTCCTCTTTAAGTTTTAAATGATTTATAATTTTCGCCCCTAGTGGCTAAAAAGTACATAGTGTTGCTAAAGCATACTCAGAATCAGACCAACTTTTAACTCGGTTTGTTTAGACAACAGCATGTCCCTGCAGGGCTACCATAAAACGAAGGAGTGTGAGGTGTGGAATTGTAATGTCTACTTTCACCACCAGATGACACCACAGAGCCACATACTGCACCTTTAAAGGACTGCATTTAATTTTTTTGAAACTATTCTATTTGTATTTTCTTATGATGACAACCAAAAGATTTGCAAATATTTTTATGTACCCAGAAATTAAAAACATTTAGCGTGATCATTTGTGGTGCTTTTGAACTTTAAGACTTTCATACCATCCCATGTTGAGTCTGCAGATTGTTTTTTTTACAGAAACAGGCTGTCTCTGTAAAAACGTAGATGGTATGAGATAACACCTCACCATTATATGAATCAGCGCTTTGTGCAAATGAAAACATCTCTTTTACCACCTGTATTCACGTCAGCAGTCATTCCCAGCACTCCTCTGGTGTCATTGAGGTGAAACCAACAATCAGCTCAGTGATGTGTAGAACCCACTCATGCACAGATCAAACGATGAAAGACAACCCTCGGGTGCTGATGGTTAATGCATTAACGATGTATACGTCAAGTATTTTCTGTAATAAACCTCATGTTTGAACTGTATAAAGCAAATGTGGTCAACAACATGAGCATAAAGATATCTACTTTTGGTGACATTTCTAGATTTTGAAGCTGATTAAATGCACACTATTGCTGTTGCATTCAGTATATTTCCTTCACAAGTGATAACAATTTACAGATTTCTCACAACAATATTAATTCTATAACCTCATCTCTTTTGTTTTTACAGCAGTAGAAATCCTATTTCTAAAATAAAATGAGATGGGTTTTATACAATGCTGTGTCTCTGTTTGGTTTTATCTAATTGCGTCCAGAGGCAGTTTATTCTGCGCTTGTTGGTACTGCTCCTTGGATATGCAACAGACACTTTATTATTTGCACAGACACTTAATACAATGCATTTTTTTTAATTTAGAATAATGTCTTATATTTTGTTGTACCTTTTAATTCAGTTCTTTCTTCTGTTTCCTGTTTGTGTACATTTCTATCAAATCAAAATCAGCAGTGTACAAATGAGCCTAAAGTTGTATTAGTACTGTTTGCAGCACCAATCATATTAGAAGCTATAACATGTTTTTGTGACTTTGTTAACCTTATTGGTGCTTGCTTTTCATCGATCCCTCCAGAGTCAAGTGAATGAAGAGTCTCCATTCGCTCACTTCTCCAAATAACAGTCAAGACACCGATCGTTCAGTCTGCAGGCTCTGGTTTTAGACAAAACAACAGAACAAAGACATCTTCAACAACATGCAGCCAAAGACACATTAAACCTTACAGGCATTTAAATAAGAAGGATGTTCAGTTTTCTTTACACTACTCCTGTGTCACTGACTGTACGACATTTGTGATTCATCACTGACTTGTCTTTCCAGTTATAATTCTGCTGATTTTTTACTTTAAGGCTAACTCAACTGTTTCAACTCATCAGCTTTTACTCCTAGTTACTCAAGCTACTTATAATGCTATCCATGTAAGCACTTATGGTTAATAATTGCACTTGTGTTATCTTTTCGAATCTTTTTACTGAATATTGGCCCTTAAAAGTCACCTAAGATATTTTCTTGCAGTTAATACTGTTCCCAAATGCACTGCTTTATCCTATTACTTTTGGAGCTAATTATTAATACCCTAAAGAGGCACACTGAAGAGTTAGTAGAACTACCATATACTGCTCAGTGAGGCATTTAAAACACAGAATTACTTTAATGTCCAATTAAAGGATATGGTCCATGGAGGATATTTCCACTAAACGTGTAACTGGGAAATTGTGTTTAGATGCCTAAATTGAGGGGCTTGTACTGTGGTGTGCTAACTATCTCATCAACCATACTCGACTCTCACCTTAAGGCCCAGTGTGTTAATTTTGGCCAATAAGACCTCTCTGTGCATTATAGCTCTTTTATTGCTTTTCTAAAAAAGGTCAAGAGCATTCAATGTACAGTCTGGGCTGGAGGTACATCAGGAAGACAATCTTTAAAATACTCTTCAGGCTCCTTTAGGAGTGAATCAAGAAGCAGAAGTGTTTAATCTCAGGGAGTTCAGTGGGTTACATTGTCAGCAGTGCTCTGCTGTTTTGAATCCCCTCTAATCGATTATTGTGTTTTACTGTATGTGCAATCACTGTTTTTCCTATGTTCAGCCATCTGTCTAATAAATAAAATCATTGCAATGGTAAAAATATTACCCTCATTGTATAATAGCTGACATTCTATATATATATATATAGAGAGAGAGAGAGAGAGAGAGAGAGAGAGAGAGAGAGAGAGAGAGAGAGAGAGAGAGAGAGAGAGAGAGAGTACATTTGCAAAACCTGATTTTTATAAATTGCCAAAAAAAATTTTTTTATTATTTGCTATGAGTGTTATCAAACCAAAGTTGAGTGGCTTAAACAATTAGGAACACTAAAATGGATTTGGGCTCCGAAAACAGTGCTATGTAAAGAATAAATTACAAGGATCAGCTAATTCTTATTTCTCTCATCTCATTTTCTACCGCTTAGTCCCAATATTATTGTTGTACGGTGACCTTGAGTGTCCAGAAAGGCGCGTTATAAATAAAATTTTTATTATTATTATTATTAATACTGGACAGTTGGTCGCAGGGCTGACATTTAGACATAGACAGTGACAGACAACTATTCACTCACTTTTAACAATACATGCTTGTCTTTGGGCGGTAGGAAGAAGCCGGAGTTCCCAAAGAAAACCCACAATAACACAGGGAGGACATGCAGACTTCTCACAGAAAGGCTGGAGTTGGTCAGGGTTTTAACTCACAACCTTCTTGCTGTGAGACTGGAGAGCCAACCACTCTGGCATTCATCTTTTTTTTAATTTATATATATATAGGTCCTAAATCGGGACCTCTTTCTTATTAAAATTTTTAAGGAGACGTTTCTTAAAGTAAAAGGTAATATGGCCTGTTTTTAAACATCTCTGATTTACAACTCAGCCTGTTGAAATTGCCCATTATGGCATCATTTAGACTCAAAAAGCTATAACGCAGTCTTCTTCTCAATGCTGGGGAAATAATTCTGGTATTAAGTCGATTATAAGCAATGTAAATGATACATGTGCGTGTTTGTGGCTTGATTGGTAGCACTCACATGAGTCAGAAATGCAGGTCATTAGGTGTGTGAAACATGGTCGGGGACATTATGAATGGTCAGTGTGAGTGCACCCTAAAACTTATTAAAGCAATTACAGGTTCTGTTCATATGTAAGACACACAGTCTGATTTTGTAGATGTACTTAAAATCTAGCCAACTTGATGCGACGTAAACAGTGGGAGCACAAAAAAAAAGCCCAAAACCTCTCCTATTTTTTACTAGGACAGGGGGTGGGTTATAAGCTGTTTCCTAGCAACCCCCCCAAATGACATCCCTTCAGGAAGTACAATCTAAACAAATGTGGGTAGAGTTCCCTAATTAGACTTTATGAGAAACCAACTGTTTACCCCATTTCTAGTCTATGTGCTAAGCTAACAGCTAACTGACTGTACCTTCACATTCCCCACTTAAACATTTTTTTAAAAAGCATAGATTTTTTTCATCTAACATTTAGCAATAAAGTCGGTAGTTTTATGTGTGATAATATATTTCGGACTTGGTCATTGACGAGTTTTAAAAAGGTCAGAGATGAGTAACAGACTAAGGGAATAAAACGGTATGAGCAGCAGCCTGACCTAGCTACGCAAACACATATTTCTTAAATTATTAAATAAATGAGCACTAAAACGTCTAAAACAGGCAACACTGTGATCGCTTAACACCCAAAACCTTCACTGTCGAACAGAAACCCGCAGAAAGTGAGTTGGTTTTATGTGTAGTAGTAAAAGTTGTTTACGTATTGCGCTACACTTCCTGTCATGTGACCCGCCCGTTCGACGTCAGAGTGTGACGACAGGGGACGCAGCGGGGCATGTAGCAGAGTTTGAAGTCTAACTCAAGTAACTAAACCCGAGCAATAAAAATGGAAAACAGAGATAAGTGGCCCTGATTTACCTGACGGACACCTTTAACAGGTTCAGCGACGACAAAAGACTAACAACTGCTGCTGGACTGAGGTGAGTAACTTTTTTTTTTTTTTTTTAAACAAGAACTTTTCAGACTTTACGTGGGCTGGTGGCAGTCACCGTGTTTCGTTTATATTGTGAAAGTAAAGGTATTTGATTTTTATGATGTAATTATATTTCATCACAAGAATAGGCTACTGTTGGGTGGTTTGATGATTTATTAACAGTGTCCTTGTCTGTTTTTCTCTTGCATCGTGTCTATTTCTAAGTTAGACATAGTAATGCATGGACTCCCAAACAGGACTCGCCTTGTTGTAATATTTGTGTTATAGACCGTGTTTATCCTGAGATCACTGGTACATTTAGTCAGTAGTAGGAGTGGCCGGTTACTTGTAGGCACATGTAGTGTAATGTAAGGGCTGGCTTTCTGCTGGTGCCTGCTGAATAATGGGACTTCAGTAATTTCTAAAGCGGCAGCTGGAATGTACTGTATTTCCACTGAATATTCCTGTGTCCTCCTCCTTTCTTTATCTTCTTCCTTCCTCCATATCTCCTTCCTTCATTTTGTGCCTGTGAGACTGTCCACACAAAGGCAAACTTCACTTTGACAGGCTTATATCTCAGAGTCTGTTTATGTACTTTTCCTAAAGATGAGAGACTTTAGATTGTTGGCTATATTCACATTGTTCCAAACATTTAACAAACCGGGACATAAAATGATTTAAGTAACCAAAAATACATTATACCTTGAAATCATTGCAATATGTTTCCACCAAGTGATTTTGACGGTTAACTGACATGAAATAGAAAGAATACAGCTCTTTCAAAACACATTGTTTCCAGGTGATGCATTTTAAAACCTGGATATAGTACCACCCGTCTCTGCCCTGTCGTCAATTTCCTCAGTGACCACTTGTTCCATTGTAGTCATAGATTGCAATGTAAACTGATACGCCTGGTGTATACTTTAAATTTTGAAGTCAACCTTTGAAGATGTTTTTTTGGGTATATGCGCCAATGTCTTTATCAAAGAGTTTGGCAGATATTTGGGGCGACAGCACTTTCTACCATCTCAGCAGAGTAACCCAACTTTCCACACATCTAAGATACAGTACAAGACATATAACATCCTATGTGTCTGCAGCAGTGCAGTTGTAGACAGTTCTTTACTTGTACTTGTAAATAAAGAAAAGCACCACAGTGTTTCTTTATTCCCAACATAACATGATCTCCCATAGTTGTTGAATATGATACATTTTAGTATAATTTTTCTTAAGAATAATATATGTTTATATATAGATACTGAAATGGTTGTTTGTCACTGTCTATGTCTAAATGTTAGCCCTGTGACTAACTGGCCACTGTCCAGGGTGTACCCCGCCTCAGGCCCAAAGCTGCTGGGATAGGCTCCAGTCACCCGTGACCCCTAACGGGACTAAGCGGTAGAAAATGAATGAATGAATATAGATACTATTAATGCAATCCCTTATAACAGGGGTGTGAGACTTATTTTATTTCAGGGGCAACATACAGCCCAATTTAATCTGAAATGGGCTGGACCAGCTAAATAATAGCATAATTACCTATAAACAACAAAAAACCTTCCATTTGTTTTAGTGCAAGGAAGCACACATACATTATAATGTCAGTGCTCTCATCAATCGCAACTGTAAAAGGTTAATGTTGGCACAAGCCTTCAGCGTGTATGAGAAAGTAGTCCATTTTTCTTGGAAAACTTTTCCCTGCATTTACAATTTGGTTAATGAGAGCCTCAGAGGGTAATTCTAACAGCAAGAGAGTAAACAGTTTCAGTCTTGTGTTATGTCCGCTACTCTGACATAAACAATGCTACCCCAGTGGATAAACTATGAATAGTAGTAACTTTAAAAAATGTGTAGTTTCTAAATTTCACAGGCCGGATTGTGCCTTCTGGTGGCCTGTTTTGGCCCCCGGGCTGCATGTTTGACACACATAGGTATAGGTTCATGCCATCTGATTGACCAAGTAGATAGACAATCCAAGTTTGAAATTAAAACCCTAACATCAGTTCTTGTAGCATGATACAAAATGTATACTGACAATTACAATTACAGAAGATAATTGTCCGCACAGTCCCAGTTTGGAGAGGCAGACAGGAGCAATGAAACAGGTTTACTTACTATAAGTGCAATAGTGAGTTTTATTGTCACCTGTGTTGGTTAAACCACATTCCAAAAATACTGGACTGTCGCTAAAGTCTAACAGCATTCATTTCTCTAATACACTTCCTTATTTAGTGTGTTGTATTAGATTTATTTGCTCCACTGCACATAGGCCCATTGGGTTTATTTTGTTCTGTTGTTTGTTTACTCTCTCGGGAAATCCATGTGTGTCAGCCTCAGTGGCTTGGTTATCTGCTTGAATGTTTAAAATGTTTTGGCATAACATTGGTGCAGGGTATTTAGTTTCAATATGCCACCTCTTTAAACAACCTTCTTCTAGTAGCAGTAGGTAAAATTTGCACATTTACCACTTCCTGTTTAAATATGCCAATTGAGACCATAGTTTTGCAAAATATTGATCTGCTAACATGTGCTGAGTTGTCTTCAAATGTTCATATATCTTTTAAACATCCTTTTGATTTGCTAATAGTCTTAAGCCATGTGAAAACAAAACTCATTCAGAAGTCTGTTTTTTATATGGAGCACTTGTTCTACAATATAGTGAAGGGTTATTGCAGATAAATGTGCTTTTCCTCTATATACAACTCACCTACACCTTGCGTAGAACGTTGGTTGAGCTGCTGTATAAAGCTTGCCTGACTTTAAACTGTGTATGCTGTACTGTTTTGCTGTACTTTTCAGGTCACTTACTTTTAATTAGTGCTTATCAAAACATCACCGGTCGAGACCAAGGCATGTCCAAGACCAGAGCGTAAAGAGTCTATGACAAGACAAAGACCATGTCAAGTCGAGACTAAAGTCAAGACCAAGATCCTGGCAGGTCACGACTGAGCCAAGACCAGAACCAGAGTGTTACACACTATAATAGATACAAGGGAAGGGTTATAAATCTTTTGAGTTTGAGACCAAGACTTTTACAAAATAGTTTTAAGATTACTACTTGATAAGAAAGTTAAAACATAAAACGTTTTCCACTTCACATAATTTTTTTAGTTTAGTTTTACACTCCTGTCAAACCTCTGTGATCGTCACCACTTCAAAGCTTTAGAGTTCTTAGAAGAAAACAACCACAAACATGTTGTACACATTGATGTCACTGAGGCCCAGACCCCAGTAGTGTTTTTACTGTGTGTGTGAATAAAACTAATCTCAGTATCATTTTTATTGGAGACATAGACTGGAATATTTTACACTAAATCCATTGATTGGGTTAAAAAGAAACTCTGAACCAGCCCTCAACTGACCAGACTAATAATACAGTGTTTATATATGACTCTGCATGCGTTTGTTTTAAGGGAAACTTGTAAGTTTGAAGTTTACTTTTTGCAGACACACATCCTGGTCATATGCTAACCAACCACATTCGTTTTTGCAAAAGAAAAGTAAGCAGTAAGCTATATGTCCTGTCATATTCTTGCCATCTACTGACCACAAGCAGTGCCTGAGTCCAGTAGATGGCGCTGTGCTCCACGTCTGAGCAGTGCCTTATCATCTATCACCATCTGAGCTGTTTGATCTGTAAACATTTGCAAAGACAATGAATCTGCATCGTCTGCATGACTCACTGACAGTTCAAGAGAAAAGTTATATTTATTCTGTCACCATAAACGAATTTAAAAAGAAGCAGCAGTGGGAAGGTGTCATTCACAGCTGCGTTATTGTGGGCACACTGCAAAAATGTCACATCAATTTTACAGATGCTGCTGATTGATAGTATTGTGGTTAGTCAAAAAATGCATTCAGGAAATTCCTACTACAAATTATACTTGAAGTTTGTCAGACTTTGAGTTGTAAAGACAACTGGACAGAATACAGTTTGAGTAGAAGAAAAAAATATGAGATAAATGCACTGCTGTTCTTGGAAAAATGTGTCTGCAGTAGAGTAAACAGAACAATTGAAGAGCTGAAGAAATACTAATAAGAAACTATTAAATCAATACGCTGTGGGCAAACATCTCATTATTAAATGTGGTGGAAGCATTTGTTAACATCCCATACGTTTCAGTGAGCCTCATTATGCTGTGTCTGCACATTGTTCTGTTCTTACTGCTGCTGCATGAGCTATAGGAAACATGTGCCATCTTCTTCCTGTGTCACAAAGACATCAAATACAAGTGCAGTGAGTCAGATTTGTTTTGGTGGAACAATACACAATTTGAAGAAGGCCCAAATGTTCTGTTGAATAAAATACCTTTGCATACGGAGACACTGAGTGTGCAATATTTTGTTGAATATTGAGAATAAAAAATCAGCACCTCAAGAGATAATGTTGGTGTGTGTTACCTTTCTCTGGTTTGGTGGAACAATAACTACAATTTCTTAATCAGTAGTAAACATCTGTTACACCCTGTTGTGGGAAACAAGACATTAAAACATTTCATGCCAGTATCTTTAGTCAGTCAAAGCAGAAAGATATTAACACCATGTTTCTTTTTAATTCAGTTAGAAAAGAATTTCTTCTTTAAGGCTGCCTGAACCAGAACATCTCTGCTACAAATAATGTGCAAATATCCTCTTTCTACAACATTGTAAGATGGACATTGAAGTAGCCCCATATTCTAGACATAATTAGTTTTTTCATTTACAGGAATATCTCCAGTGTTAACTAGTGCTAGTGTTTGGACTCATATAAACACTATTCCAGGGTTCCATTTTTTAGGTCAACACTATGAAAGTGTTAAAGGCTTAAACAAAGATGAGTGAGTGGATCTGAGACCAGACAGAGATGTACTTTATATTTCAGTCATTTTTACTGGAGACTCAGACAGAGTGTGCTCTGGAGACACTGTCATGACCCGTAGGAGTTTTACAGTTTAATCTGAGTCTGTTTGGATGCTTTCAGTAAAAAACTAATGAGCAAGTGTTGAACATAAACATCTGTGTTGAGAAAATAATACAGATATTTACACTTAACTGGATCAAACGTTCCCCAACTAAATCTGATCCAACCCTGTCTCTAACTCAGAGGAACAGCAGCAACCATCATCTTTACTCAGGTTCGGTAAAACATTTTTTTTATTTTACATTAATCTGGGGAATGGAAGAAAATAAATAATTTAAAGCTACAACAATAAATAATCTTGTTGACTTATCTCTGATTGTAACTCTCAACACACAACATCCACAAAGACTCCTACGGGTCATGACAGTGTCTCGAAAGCAGACTGTCTGAGTCTCCAGTAAAAATGACTGATGTATAGAGTATAGAGTAGTATAGAGTCAGTCTCTGTGACTGTCACTCATGGTTTCAGATCCACTCACTCACTCACTCTCATCTTTGTTTAAGGCTGGTTTCTAACACTTTCTTAGTGTTGATCTAAAATCTAACACTGGAAGAGTGTTTATATGAATACAGTTTTTAACATCCACAGTGTTAATTTAACATTGGAGATTTTGCTGGGCTGAACCTTAAATACAGCATTACAGTGTTGAGTCTATGTGGCATTGCTTCTGTCTGCTTCTCTAAACTGTATCTAACAGAATCACAAAAATACTGAATATCACTTTAAATCCAACTTCAATGTAATAAAAATAGACAGAGCAGGCTTTGTTATTGCTTGTATCCTTATAAATATGTCAAAATCCACTTTAGGCAGGTGAAGCATTAAATATTATTACAGCATATACAGTAATGTACATAACAGACCCTTGGACGTTGCTCAGTCTTGGCAGATCTTATCAGCTCAAGCCCGTCTTCTGTGCGTCACCGCTACATCACAAGGCGGCTGGCTGTGAACTTTGTAAGAGGAAATAAGAGAATTAAAGACAGGCATTCCACTGATGTTAATCATTGCTCAGTGAAGAGTTAAACCGAGACGTGATGTTTGTGTAGAAGGATATGGTTTACACTGACATGGTACCGGACAGGAGACATTTTCCCAGGCTCCTGATTATATAAGAATGTGAATGTGCTGTTTTGAACATCCTCTGTGCACTTAAAGACTTTCAAATAGTGCTCAAAGTCTTGGTAGCCTTTGCTTTCAGTTTAGAAATATTGAAATCGAACCGCCTACCTTCCGGTTGAAGGAGGACCGCTCTACCCCTGAGCCACTGCGCCCCAATCTTGTCCAAGTCACTCTTATGTAGGTGGCAACTATTGTAAACTATATTTATGCAGTAAGTCACTGTGCAGTCTTTTAAAGGATGGAATATTTAAAATTAAAATAATGAAACTACTATGTGTCAAGTTGATGAGGCTGATGACGTCAGAAGGTTGGGCACCACCAGTTTCTTAGATCTTATATATTTTTTATGTATATTTTTCATGTTCACAGGAGCCATGTAAATGCAGCCTTATTACAAGAGGGGAAGATCTTTTAATAAAATTTTTTTTTTTACATACATTTTAATACACATTTATACATTTTATCCATCCATCCATCCATCCATCCATCCATCCATCTATTCATCTTCTACCGCTTATCCGGGGCCGGGTCGCAGGGGCAGCAGTCTAAGCTTAACCGCCATATCGCGATTCTTGTTGCTTCATCACCGCGGTAAGAAAAAATCCCATACCGTCACAGCCCTACATTCAACAACTCAAACTAGGCTTTTATAATTTGCCGGAGTGTTTGGGTAGAAAGTCCCTTGTCTTGCTTAGTCTTGGCATTTTTTATTGCAGCGTCAACCTGATTGCAATTCTTCTTAAAATTCAAAATATTGTCCTGCTTCTTGGCTGTCTCAGCTTTTTTCCTAAAATACCTATATTTAAATGAACCTTACATGGAAACCCTGAGTATTTTATTGCATATAATGTCTCAAGAAAACAGTTATCTGGCACAATAAATCAATGTGTGTTTATAGTTCCAGACTCATTGAGGTCAGTGTTTAAAGGAGACAGAGTTAGTCCGGTCTTAGACCAGGTCCAGACTCATTGAGGTCAGGTCATTCAAGCACAACTTCAATCCCGACACATGTTGTTACTTCAGAGCCAAGACTTTTCCGTCGATCCACTTCAAACGGCCTGGTCTCTGTGCCACAGCGCAGTGTAGCGTCGCTGACCTTCACAACGCACCTGCCACTAATGAGCCACTAATTAGGAGACTCATTATGAAATAAGGACCTGCCACCCTTTAATAGCTCCGACTCACTGCTAACACTGGGACACTGCATGAAAAAAAGATCTAAAAATGAATGTACTTTCTTTGGGAAAACAATACAATAACCATTCTGTTACACGTCTAATGAAAAGCCGACAGTGATGTGCATTATTGGTTAAATAATCTGCCGTTTAGAGCTTTCTTAAGGCAATTGACAGCAGTAAAATGTCAGCTCACCACGCAGAAAGGACACCCTGTTATTACGACAAGAAAAGAAAAGAAGATTGCTTTGAGAAACGGGGAAAATGACAGAGATTTCAAAGTAGGGTCTCTGCAGTGCTGCTGACACGATCAAAAATCATCTCGAAGCCTGGAGGAGCTCAGACCGAACAATGTCTGGAAATGGAACGACAGGTGAATGAATTTAGTCATTTGTTCACCTGATGGATGAATGAATGAATGTTGCTGTTATAACAACACAGAGTCTGTAGGTATCTGCGCCCTCTACTGACCTCTAAAGACTACACAGTGCTACTTTTAAATAATGGTAAGTACTTTAGTGACTTGCACTAAAACCTTCTGAAAGTATTAATAGATCTGAGTATTTTACGGCACCATTCAATAACCCATGAGAGAAAATATATGGCATAATAATTGATTGTGTCTTTATGGTTTTTCTTGTCAGTCACAGAAACAATGGGAGTATTGTGTTACAATTCTTCTAGACCGGTTTTGACTTGAAATCCCTCACGTGTGAGTCATAATAGACAAGTCAGAGATTGAAAGATTATTCTTAGGCTGTAATAAAAACCAAGGCCAGTCTTGCAAACTACAACTTAACAAAGTGATCTGACTTTCTAAAGTGTATGACGTATTTTTATTTGTAAGTGTGGTGTAGAGGTGAAAAGATCTCACAATAATCAAGACTTTTTTGTATTTCTAGTGTTTAGTGTTTGTGAGAAACACTGTACAAACAAATCTGATGAATAACTCAGCAGCAGTGAAATAACCAAAGGCACATTTTGTATTTATCTGTTTGAATATTAAATACAACCTAAGGCTATCATCGTGCTCCAGTCAGTGCAAACAAAACATTTAACTCTGTGTCTTGGTTTATTACTCTGCACTTTGTTTGCATTGCCTCAAATGAATGTAAAGAACTTAACACACGTAAGCATTAATGTTTGAAGAAGACTCCTCAATGTGAACAGCTAGCTTTGTTTTCTGCTGATTTGATGAACAACACACACTGCTGTTCCATGAAGATGTACATGTTTATTTAAGAAAAGCACAATATAACTGCAAACATGTAGTTATCGGCTCATATTTGTCATTTAAAAATATATTTGACACACATTACACATTAACTGTGAACTTTCTACCAAGTGCCTTTGTGTGTGTAGCTGGACTAAAACAAAAAGAAACATGAGTGCTTAATTCAACGGATAGATCACACAATAAACTGGCCTCATCCAGAGTGACGTGAGCATGTTTAAAGTAATCCACTGAGACACGTCTAGAGGAGTATTGTTGCTGACCTTCATATGTGTGTAACTGGTGCTGTAAGTGTGTTTCTACTGATTTTCACACATCACTTCAGATGCAGTAATTACACATTGCCTGCTCCGACATGATGTACTCGTCCAATAAAACCACCATTTCTCTTGTTGAATTATTGATGCCAGTCATCAATGCCAGTTCTTCCATTTCTTTAACAATGTCAGACTGGTGACTGTATGTGGTGCTAAACAGCCCCCCCCCAAAAAGTCATCCATATTGTTTTTGGCCTCCACAGTCATTATTTTTTAGTCCAAAAGACAAAGAGTTATTATTATTATAGAAAAGTAGCTCAATGTGTGTTGCTGTTTTGAGGACAATTTATCAAAAAGGGTAAGACTTTATTCATTTATTTCATTCAGTTTAGTTGTTTTTACTTGCCATGACTCCATGTACAGTGGGGATCGAAAGTTTGGGCAACCCAGGTAAATTTTTTTATTAATGTGCATAAAGACGCCAAGAAAAGATGGAAAAATCTCCAAAAGGCATCAAATGACAGATTAGACATCCTTATAATAAGTCAAAAAAAGTTTATTTCCATCATTTACACTTTCAAAGTAACAGAAAACAAAAAAATGGGGTCTGCAAAAGTTTGGGCACCCAGCAGAGTTAATACCTTGTACTCCACAGATGATTTGTCACCATATGATATCGTGTGATTAAATGGTTCTTTTTTTCAAATGCATACACCATACGTCCCATTTAATTATTTTTTCTCATGTCTAAAATTAAATTGAAAAATTATTCAACTTTGTATGAATGTAATATTTTTAAGTTTGAGTTTTGACCCTCAGAGGCTGCCATAGTAGTTGGTTTTCAAGCCAAAGACGATAAGAATAGTTAAAATAATTTAACCTTCTATAACATAAGTTAATCTGTGTATTTGGTAAATTATATGCCCTTTAATGAGAAAAGATCCTGAATCGTCAATAAACAGGATTGGGAACCCTAAAAATGGCTGAAATAGGCCTCATATGTGTGTTCAGGCCATTCACCCACTCTTCATTTCTAAGCAGTACAATTTGTCCCAGTACATTCTGTTTATGGAATGAAATTAACTTTAACTTCTGCATCTGAGGAGTTTATGAGCTCACATCGTACAGAGTTTGTGTTTTTAGATGTGACATGAGAACAAATAAATTAGATCAGCAAAATGAAAATCAAAGTGTTTTGTTTCTCACTTTCCTGACTGAAGGCAAACATAGTGTGGGATTTCGTTCTTGCGCATGCATCTGTTGGTGACCAACACGTGGAAATGCCAGGTGGTGCGGATGAGTCAGTCTTTATACATGCATTTGTTTAAGGGATTATATGTAATTTTGACAGCATTCATCTGTCCACACCAGATGACAGTAGGCTATGTACAGGAATGTGAGCCTTGATTCTTCTGAGGTACAAAGTGTCCCAGGTAAGCTTACTATCACTACTGAACCTCTCTGCTTTTAGTTCCAACATACTGGTACAGCCAATAAAAACGAAAGCAGAGATAGAAGGAAATGAGGTAATGTTTTCTCAAATGAAACGTGTCTTGTTCACATTCCAAGAAGAAACACTGCTAAAGACCATCTAAAGAATTGAAATTCTGCAGGAATAAAAATAATGGTTTGCTTTACAATATGTTATAACTGTTCTGAGAAAAACAAAGACAACTAAAACATAAAGCTAACATTGCATTGTCTTTTTGGGGCGATTTTTAAAAATGTGATTAAGGACTCAGGCTTTAAAATACAACCATGTAACAACTTCAGTAGCTCACAACTCCATCTACTGGTACAGAATGGTATAACAGGCCACCTTCAGATTGTACTTTCTGGTGTCTGCCATCCTACCAGGAATGTTATTTCTTTTTTTTAAATTCAAATCTAGTTTTTTCCAGCTCAATATTTTCTGTCTTTGTGTAACACAAACTCTCTTTTGTTTTTTCAGCCGCAACAACAAGTGACCAGCCTCGATGTCTTTGGCAAAGGTAAATGAAACACAAATAACCTTAACCCTATAAAATTGTGTAGTGACTGTCAAAGCCATAAATGGAGAAATGATTAACAAGCAAACACACACACACATGCACGTTCCTCCCTCGTCTTATCGAGCTCACTCCTGCTTTAAGTCCTCTTTAAACTCACAATATCTCCTGTGCTTTGTCATGACGCAATGACGCAGCCACTGGGGTTGCTCTCGGACTTTCTTGTGGCCATAAAGGACTTATCTTTACTACAGGCTTTTCTTTGCAGCTCATAAAAACACAAGACACAGTGCTGATCATGAGATAATCAGAGCCGTGTTACTGTAAAAAAACTAAATATATTTTGATTTTCATTTCTATTACTTTGGCAGATTACTTCCACACCTCACACACATCATTTCTGCTGTAGCCTGATTGTATGTTTAAGGAAGAAAAATAGGTCAGCTCCATCCAGCAGTGCTCAGTTTGTCCACTATGAGAACCCTTTGAGTTTTTACAGGTTCTATGGAGTATTTTTCCTATTTAGACAAATACAACAAGTGATCTTTCAATGCTATTTTACGTTTTTGAATACACTTTTGTCCAGTGTGTTTCATAAACATTTATCAGCCCTTATGACTGTGTATTATCTCCCCCCAAAAAATTCATATCAAAGTTCTGTATTGCCTCTTATATTTCCCAGACAAGTTATACTTTCTGTGTTTGGTTCAGTTAAAATGAACAAAGTTGCTTTTTTTTTTTGTGTGGTTAGTTAATACAAGTCTTTTTCCAAATAAATTCTCTACAGTTTGATTGAAATGTGAACACCACACAGATAAAAAAAAAAAGTGCAAGAAAAACACAACAAATCACCCGGTGACTCTGCAACTTATAAGTGGCAGAGATGTATCATAATGTTGTAGTCAAGACCAGACTAAATGTCATGACTTTTAATATTCAGAGTCAGATTCATACCCGATACCAGAGAAGTCTTGTAAAAACCCAGAATAGTCCAAATGAAAGGGTTAGAGTTTGATAAAGAAGGAGGAGCTCTGTTTCATGAAGATAAAAATTATAGTTAATTTAATCAATTAACTATAATCAATCACAAGAACAATGTAATTGAGCGGCAGTAGCTCAGTGGGTAGAGCGGCCGTCCCTGCTCGAAACATCCCTAAACATCATAACATCCAGCCTCTCCCCCACAAACTGTCGTTGTGTCCTTGGGCAAGACACTTAACCCACCTTGCCTCCAGTGGTGTCAGCAGTAACACTGGTAAAGCGCTTTGAGTGCCTACAAGGTGGAAAAGTGCTATATAAATACAAAAAACAAAACAAAAAAACAATAATCCACTTGTGATTTAAAATCCTGAGACCTCTATGTCTGAAACCGAAAAACAAACTGAGTAGGAATGAGACTTTGGATGAGTGGTCTTCAGACTGAGCTTGAGTACTACAGTACTTGTGTCTGCAAAGAAAAGCAATAGACAAAGGCCAAATGTGGAGGAAGGGGCACATTTTAACTCAAGTATAAAAAAAAAAAAAAAACCATGTCCAATCAGATTTCATGTTTGTGGTGTTATAAATGTTGCTGTTTTTACCAGAGAAATAAACTAAAGGCTAGAAGACTACACTGCAGGTAATGGCCACTGCTCGCTGCTGTTTCAACCCACACAGCTCTTCATGCCCACTTCACAAATTCACTTTTATCATAGCTTTCATAGTTGGCTGTTTCTAAGTCCCTGCCTGCAGAGTTAATTGGGCGACACCTCCTGTGAAAGGTTCAGCTTAGGAGACAATAAAGAGAGAGCCAAGGGGGGGCTGGATTGGCGCTATTATTTTGGAGCAATGATAATCACACTCTTTGCTCCCCCACATGTCATCATGCAAGAGGTAAATGTTTTTAGCTCAAAATGAAGAGACGGTTGTTTCTTCTGGAGGCAGCAACATCAGCTTATAATTTCCTTAATTAAAAAAATATCATCAGCTTTGTTTGTGTTTAAAGAGGATCAGCGTGTCCCGGTGTCTTCGTCTCTGATTACATCACCGCAGCGAGCACATTTGTGTTGTGTGTAATAAGGTTGAGGAAGGCTGTGTTAATGTTGCATGTAAGAAAGGTAGCCTCATAACAAGAGGAAACAGAGTTTGGGGGAAAGAGTAGTGCTTCATAACATAAACAAAAACCTGCAATATGTTTTAACTACCTTGAATATTGTGATAATGAAATGGCTCACAATATTCAAATACTCTTTTACATTTAAGCAGGACTCAACCAATAAGTCTGAACTATTGCCAACTGCACTTTTACACCACAATAGTCCGGACCGTGGTTAAGTATGGTCCAGACCAAGACCACCTCTTTTTGCCGAACCAAAGAGCAGCTGTTTGGGTCCAACCACTGTTTCTCACCGGAAGATTTGGTTCAAACCATACGGGAAAGTCTGAAAGTCTGGACCATATAGAAGAGTGTGTAAAAGAACCCCTAATGTCAGGAAGAAAGCCATTTTTAAATACCACATTTTTACCTGTCTATTCTGTGTATCTGTTCTGAAGGATGTAACTTTTTAACAGTTATATAATTCAAGACTATATATTCTTTATTGCTGTGATGGCCCTGCCTTCGTTATTTTTATCCTGTTGTGTTGGAAGTGGAGTCGGTCCAGGACAGATGGGAGACACCTGTGGATCCCAGCCCAAATAAAACCCGCCTGTTCCCCCCTCTCCCCCTCTCCTCACCTCCCCTTTCCTCTCGGCTGTGAGGCTTGCTTCCACCTGCATCCTTATCTTTTGTTTATGCCACGACAACACAGCTCAACATTTCACAACACTTCCTTCTCACCCCAGCACGCAACGAATATCCAGTAAATTACCTTGTCATTTTGTTACTGTGTCTCACCTTTTTTTTTTACGGCTATTAGAGACAAAGCAGGTCGTATCAATTGCTCATTGTCTATATAATTTACAACTGCCCTACTTTAGCAAACCTTGATCCACTAGGTAACTGCAGAAAAGCAATCTTCCTACAGAAACAATAAAGCGTAAACCTAACATTGTTTGGAGTAATTGACAGTTTGAGTCTCAGTTGCCTGATTATGTGAGGCACAAATCAACATCCATTGATCCTAAACTGAAATGTGAAGAGCATCTTAAGTGTTTATCTACGAGACCATGTTGTTATTTAGAGCCAGTGTTGAGGGCCAAATGAACAAAGGGACTCGAGAGCCTGATTGATTGTAAGTGTAACTGGCTTCTCAACATAAGGCTAATCAACTGATTTGCAAAATAAGTAGATCGTGTTTGGAAATTATGTCTGTAAACATATGACACAGGAAATTAAAAACAGGCCCCATATGTGTAATCGTCTGGGATAAATGTACTGTTTGAGATTGAGTTGAACATTATGAGCTGTGGTTGCTGTAACAGACAGTAGACAATTTTTTAGAGTGTCATCTATTGAAAGTTTTGCAAAGTTAACTCAAGGGAAAATAAAGAAACTACAAGAAACAGTCCCAACTCAGAAAGCACCATTGCACAAAGGAAAGATCCTGCCTATAATAAATCTACACTATCCTCGTCCTTCATTCCATTACAATGTCTCTCCCCTGCCAGAGCTCTATAAGCACCACCCTTCCATTAAAAAAAAACTAAATTCATAGCACTTTCTTCATTTGTTTGGAGTCCCTTCAGGTTGGATGGCTTGCAAAGGCTTATGACGTTCCAGGAAGTGTAATAGCTGCCAGTGTTTTCAGCACTGAAAATGTCTTTTAACAAACAAACAGCTCAAAAAAGATAATATCAACAGAGAAAAAAGAGACAACGTAAAACATGGATACTTTCAATTCAATCACGTAATGTTTAACGAGATGGAGATAATTGCTGTCCTGACGCTTAAGTCGCAGCTAATCTAACGCTAATCTAACGCTAATCTATAAATTTCAGTTCAATCGGTCTGTTTTTTTTTTTTTTTTATATAAAAAAGAAGAAGGAGAGGTTCCAAGGCTGCTTTTGGGTGTGAGTGGAAACTGAAACAGGGACAGCAACAGAATATCAGAAAGTGGAGCTTTAATGTTTTTGTCTGTTGATACTTGCTGTCATTACACTTTTGGGAATGACTGGTAGCTGTTCACGTTTAGCCATTGGATAAATTGTAAACAATGTTAGCTTCACATTGGCCTTCTTTATCAGCCCCAGAGGTTGCAGTCTGATTTATACCAATGACTTTTCATCACTTTCTCCCACTTTGTAATAGCTTATCTAGCCTAAAAACTCATCCATCTCCTGTTTTTCCTCATTGCTGACTCACTGCTTTCATTGCTTGTGTATTTCCTAAATATCCTCCCAACTCGATGCAGGAAAGTGAGTTGTTTAAACAATCAGCTCAGTCAGTTTCCCGTGATGGCCAACCAATTTTTGAAAGTGGTAATAATTAGGCTCAAGAAATGATGTTCCTTGGAAGGTTAAAATGGTTTTCTGTGAACACACTTGTTATGTGAGTACATGTGTCTTAGGGTTAGCCGTCTGTGGCGCTGAAGACGATTATGAAGAATGTTGATTGGATTTTAGGGTAATTACTGGCATTTGTTTATCTTCTGCTGCTTGTGTTATGGGTCGCAGGGGCTGGAGGGTGATGGGTGTTAGGAGGGGTACACCCAGGATGGATTAATCGTAGGGTTAAAACTTAGAGACAAACACTGAGAGACAACCTTTTGCACTTGCACTGATTCATTTTGGGCAATTTTTAGAATTACTAATTCAACAATACATGCATGTTTTTTGGGGGTGGGATGAAGTACTCATTCTGGTCTATACAGATTTTTTTATTTCTAATGCATGTTTTCAGCATTTTTAAAGGACAAAAGCATTTATTTACACACACACACACACACACACACACACACACACACACACACACACACACACACACACACACACACACACACACACACACACACACACACACACACACGTTTCTTTTCATTTTCTATTTTGCTCAACTTAATCATTTGTGAGTTGTTTTATAAAACACAAAATGCAGAGCTCTTTAACAGGAGAGCAAAATTTATGTCCTGAGCTTCTTATAGATAAATATTATTTTTTTTTCATTGGTGAGAGAGATGGTTATATGGTTATATATATATATATATATATATATATATATATATATATATATATATATATATATATATATATATATATATATATATATATATATATATATATATATATATATAAAGTTTAGTGTTGCATGTTTTAATGGAAAAATAATAGCACTTCCCAGTCATGTAACTTGTTTATTCCACCACAGTTTCCCCCACAAACGTCAAAAACATGCTGGGCGCCCCCTGGTGGTGGCTGCTGACAAGAAATTTCCCTATGGGGATGATAAGGGATAAAAAACTCACTTTAAGGGCTGAATTGTTGAAAGAATTGAAGAGTATGTTGCTGATTGTTTGCAGGTAGGGACAGACACGTTGTGGAAACTATGTTGACTACACATAATTCTAACTGTGCACACCTTGTTTGTGACAGGGTTAAGAGATAAAACATATACATTTTAGTGACACTGGTGCACATAGCTTTGTTTAATTGTATCACTTCAGTCTTGTCAAAGTTGAAGTTTTTCAGTATTCATGAAACTTCATGAAGTTTTTTAGAGTCTTAATAGAGATAATGACTTTCCAGCAACCAAGAATATTCACTAAAATTGTAAATTGACACAATTACATGATCAAATGAGGTCAAAATGAAGGGTCTATTTAGCAGCATATTAGAAGCTTTGTAATAAGAAGTTTCTCTTCCTGAAGTGTGAGTAAGGATTACATTTTAGACTATGTTTACTTGACAGTTGCAGGTCAAATCTTTGAAAGTTATCTTGTTATAATACAAAATGGGTTTTATAAATATTAAAGAACAGGAATTGTAAAAGACAAGGCCTCCTCTAAAATAAAACATGCTAAATGGTCAAACTGCAAAACCACATAAACCATTATATTATCTGTGTTTGTTATTTATAATAAAAAAAATAGCATATAGTATAAGACTATATATGGAAATATCAATTTAAGGCTATAGGGACCTTACTTAAACGTCCTGCCACTGCTACTCTACACACATCAGCTCTCATGGAGAAAGTGAATCACAGAGGCATTGATTGAGCACTGATTTCTTGAGAAAGGGGTTGATAAATGGCTTGCTGCAGGCGGTAATGTCGGAAATGCCGACTGCGGAGCCCTGCTGAGCGTTCTTCGCCCCATCTGATGACTCGGGACGCTCCCGTCTCATTTCCACTTCCTGTATGTGGCCCGGTAGGAGAGCAGGCAGGTGTTAACACTAGCAGCTGTTGCTTCTCTGCCACTGATTGACAGGACCTGAAGCTGTCATTTAGAAAACACGGTGAAGCAACCCAAGAGCTGGTGTGAAAAACCTTTCAAGGATTCAATGAAACAAATGTAAAACTAAACATTTGCCAAATAGGAAAATTGGTTGTTTAGAGAAATTAGAAAATTGCTACAAAGGACAGAGTGGAGTTTTTTGATGGCGGCCATATTGCCAAGCAGTCTGTCGCACAGTTTAGTGTCTGAACTAAGTAGTTTAATAATTGTACAAAGACTTGTGGACAAAAACCCATGAATGGATTACAATTGATAAAATGACCTTTCACCTCAAGGATAATAACAAAACAGGCTTTCTTGTTTTGGCAAGTGTCTCAGATCAATAGCTGTCAGTTCTCACTAAAGCACAGTTCACACTTCTACGAATCTTTAAGAAGATCAATTGAAGTTGTAATGAAGGCAAAATGGACATGGATTTTTTTTTTTGGGGGGCTTATTTGACACTGTAGATACAGATTGACCTTTCACTGCTGTCTCTTAACCAGACAAAGCTTTTTGAGGCATCATTTCTTCTCCAATACGTACTACATCTAATTACTGATTACTTAGTTTATTTTCCTCCCACTGTCCAAAAACAGGTAAAAGGTGATATGATAAATGATTAATAGTTACTAAATGTAAGTCTGAATGGTTTGTTAAAGTGTTAGCCCTGAGATTAAGTGGCCATCGTCCAGGTTGTACCTCGCCTCACAACAAACCAGCTGGGATAGGGTTTCATTCATTCATTCATTGATTTCTAGTGACATCGATAAAAGGACATGGAGCAAATAAACGTGAGCCAGATTTCTACTCATGTTGCTCACTCTTCCAAATGAGCCACCAAGCCACTAAGGCTAGGCTTTAACATTATTACTAAAACATAAATCAATATATAGAGAGATATTAAATGTCAGTGTGTCTGTGGATGTACCCATATTGAGACATTAAATGTTAAATTCCAGACAGCATAACATTTAGAGACTAATTTAATGCCAAGACCAGTCCTAAATACACAGGAAATGACTTTAATCAACAGTTTTAAAACACAGATACAAGTCTCACACAAACTTCTGAGGTTTGGAAGAGTTACCAGTTAAATAGACGCTTCCTTTTGTTTTCTTCTTGCATTTGGAGAAAACTGTTTTATCACCTATTAGCATATTCTAATAGGAATAATCTGTGAAAAAAAGACAAGAACTTAGGAGGTTAAATATTTATCCAGAATTTTAATAGATGGGACAAATCAGTCTGCACCAGGAAGCTTTGACAAACCACATTTGCATACATTCATGTCTGCTTCTGCGGTCGAGATAAAAGACACGCCCATTGGCTGTTAGCCTGGCACAGCCTGACGTGAGCTCTCTGTATATTCTACAGTATACACAGGACCTCAGACTGGAAACGCGTCCTAAATCAATGAATCCAATGAACGTCCTTTCGGTAGTTTCTGTATCAGATTTCCACTGCCGAGAGTTTGTTTGCCTCAGCTCTTCAATCACTTTTAAATAATCAAGACAACATTAAGTTTTTAAAGTCATATACAGGCACTTCATCACACGCCATGTTGGATTGACGCGACACACTGCATGTGAGCTACCTCCATTTGTTTACTTCTTTGTAGTTTGTTGCCTTGTGAGAAAAACAAACTGGCAGCAATAATTTCCCGAATCCTTGCTGATACAGCGAGGAGTCTGACTGACTTGCCAGGCTGTTGGCTGTTGCTCCACTTCAAGATACAGCAGAAAAAAGAGAAACATAAACAATGAAGAGAAACGTGGATGAATATTAGGATTAGTTTTATTGAGGTGCACAATGTTGCATTTGGTTGGAGTTTTCAATCTAATCGCTGCAAATCAAACTGAGTTTACTGACTAAAAACGCATTTAATTCTGCCTTTAATTCTGCCTTTGTATGGTTCCAAAAAATTGGATGGCTCAGAAGACCTTGCCCAGTCTCAAATACTACAACACTAGTATCATATGCATTTTTGTCAAATAAAGTGTCTTTTATTTTGTTAGATGTGAAGAGTTGCTGCTGTGATAAATCCACACGGCCAGGTCTTCAGACACACCACACGTCACTGTCTCAAAAAGCCATAAGTGTTTTTTAGAATAACTTTGTTCTGTCAAGTTACTGCACTTAGCTGTGACAAGCAAATAAGTGCCACACATCAACAGTGATGCTTTATTATGTTAATAGGACACTTAAGTTGTCTCTAATGTTTTATTAATAGAGATGTGAGAAATCTGTTCTGGTTGACTTAATCGGACTTGAAGCACACTTCAGATAATGTGTGCCTCGATAATATCAGTCTCATTGTCTGGAGTTGTAGACAATGAGTCAAGTTTGTTTTGTTCAGTATACTGTATATATATATAAGCTGTGTCCTTCACCCTCCGCGGGTGGTCTCTCATCCTTCGAGCTCGGGTCCTCTACCTGGGAGCTTGAGGGTTCTGCGCAGAATCTTTGCTGTTCCTAGTACTGCACTTTTCTGGACCGAGATGTCTGGTGTTCTTCCAGGGATCTGCTGTAGCCACTCTTCCAGTTTGGGGGTTACTGCCCTGAGTGCTCCGATGACCACAGGCACCACTGTCGCCTTCACCTTCCAAGCCTTTTCCAGCTCTTCTCTGAGGCCTTGGTATTTCTCTATTTTCTCATGTTCCTTTTTCCTGATGTTGCCATCAGGACAAAGGTATTGCAACGTCAACCACAACGGCCTTCCTCTGCTGTGTGTCCATCACCACAATGTCTGGTTGGTTCGCCATTACCATTCTGTCAGTCTGAATCTGGAAGTCCCACAGGATCTTGGCTCGGTCATTCTCTACCACCTTTGGAGGTGTTTCCCACTTTGACCTCGGGGTTTCCAGTCCATACTCCGTACAGATGTTCCTGTACACTATGCCAGCCACTTGGTTATGGCGCTCCATGTATGCTTTCCCTGCCAGCATCTTACACCCTGCAGTTAAGTGTTGGATTGTCTCAGGGGCCTGTTTGCACAGCCTACACCTTGGGTCTTGTCTGGTGTGGTAGATCTGGCTTCTCATAGCATTTATTGTCCCTCATCATTTTTATGAGGTAGGCAGTAGCACGAAGGGTCTTGCCTAAGGACCCACACTGGATAGATATATCTATATATATATGTTGGCTAGAGTTTACGGAAACCAGATTTTCATCTAAAAGGATTTTGCTTTAAGTGTTTATTTTGTTGTTATTTTTATTAACATTAAACTAATACTAGTGTACTTTTACTGTACATTTGTTAAACAGATCTCAAAACATTTATTCCTATCTTTCTGTGTCTTGTACAGGATCAGCGTGCGTCTGTTTCTGCATCCCATCATCCAGTACGGCGGCGTTTTTCGGGCCCCCTGTTGCTGCCCCCCCTGTGGAGGAGACACTCTAGTCAGGAGCACCCATGTGAAACCCGGCGCCCTGGATTATCGGTGTATAACCTGCCTTTGGCCCGACTGGAAGTGCTTTACAGTGAAGCTCTGGCCAGTCTCGACGAACAACGGTCAGTCTTACACATCTCTGTTTCTTTGATTACATTCAGGTTTCCCGTTTAGACTGTAACACTTAAAAACATGGACATTTGAAACACATAAAAACAAATGTCCAGGAAAGAAAGCATATGTCTTCTGAATTATTTATTGTGTTTTAGACCAATACATTTTTCAAGATGGCACAAAGGCGGGGTAACTGTAATTTGTTTGCTTTTTTTTTTTTTTTTTACAGAAAAAAACGATTAAAAAAACACAAAAAAAGCTGACTATTTTGGTAGCTATAGGTGGCCTGTCAGCCGAATACCAGCTGTATGTTTTTACATTGCGCTCTATTGGGAAAATCCTTTTTGGTAGGTGTTTTTTTTTTCTACAAATTTGCTTCAGGAAAAGGGGGCGGTGGCCTATCTTCTAATGATACAACCATAAACCTAATGTAAATTTAAAGTTTGAGTTTAGGGCTGAGTCTGAAATTGTGTTGGGAATTATACAGCAATTAAACCAGATTTTTAATAGTGTTCAAAAGTATAGTGGTTTAAATGTAGTTAACTTAAGTTTCCCACAATGATTTATGAAAAGAAGTCAGAGGAGACCGACATTGTTTGTGTTGTGAAACAATCTAGAGGCAAAGCCAAGTTTAATTTGTAAATTGTTACTGACTGTGAGACTTGTCAAATCACTAACATAGATTGGAGTTTTCCTGAAGAGGAAGTTGCAATAATCCAGTCAAGATGAGACTTCCAGCAGAGTCTAAGTCAGATATGTGTTTCCATTTAGGAATCATGGTTCATGTAAACGACAGAAAAAACCTGTTGTGTAGTTTCCAAAACCATTAAATCCACTTGCACCGCTATGTCAGTGTTTTCCCACAGGTGATGCTAAACATGAAGCTAGCAAAATAAAAACAGAGCTGTTGTAAATTTTACGAGCATTAATGGAGGAGAATAATGGGAGTGGAGACCCTGGCACTGGGACTGAGAGTGTGTGGGTGACCCAGTATTTTACCTGTGTCTCCATTCAAGCGGATGTCAGTGGGACTGGTTTAGCTGCTTCAGACTGAATGAAGCATGTGTTTTGCTTTACAGTGAACGTGTGGGCCTGTGTTGGCTGGATGCTTTTACAAAGAGCAACTATTTATACACAGCCCATTAAAGTAGGTTGGCTTGTTTGGTTCGTACCGTTCTGTTTTACATTCTGGACCGATATGATCCTGTTTGATTGTAACTGTGATTTTTCACCAACACCTTTATTTAAAGACAGCATTCTGTCATTATGCAGAAGCTTTCATTCATCTTCTCTTTCTTCTCCTAAGGTCAGGATTGGCTCAGCTCATTATCTCCAAGGCTCTTTCTTATTAAGGCTTTGTATGGTTCAGTTCATGTGGACGCCCAGGAGACAGTGGGGTATCTCTGGACAAAGATGAAAACACACACAGGCAGAGCTTTCATACCTTAAAAGGACTTCTTTACGTTACCTTACCTCACTCATTCACCACAGCACAATTTGAGATAGCTTTTAAACTATAGAAAATATCATGTTAAAAGTGTCACATCACTGCAATAAAAAATAAAAGTTAATAATCACAAGTAAACAGCTATTTGGGAAAGAAGTAGGAGGTTGGTCAAAACAAAATGAAGCAGAAAACTGACATGGCTTTTTAGACCAATAATAAAACAAGTACCAACAGGCCTAATAGTAAATATCTTAATATTAGGTCTGGTAGCTATGGACAGAAATCATATCTCTCCAAATATGGTTCTATCACATTATTTATTGTACATTTTAATACAATGACACACAGGATTCTATTCACAGACAGCTGCTCAATACCAACATGTACTTGAAAATAGTGCTTAAATAACACTGACTACACTGGGATAAGAAATACAAACTGTAGCTGCAATTGGAAAGAAATAGCATTTACCCAATGCTGTTGTTGTTACTGTTGCCGGAAAAATGCTCCGACATGGCCCTGACACCAAACAAATCTAAATACACCCTGCTGTGCAATCTGGGATCACTGATTGTACTTTTTTTATGCTCTGAGTAAGTTAACAAGCGTCATGTTTTTGAGTGAATGCGGGAGACAGAAATATTCTTCTGTGTTACATTACTGCTCATATTATTAGAATAATACTGAAGTGTAGTCCTATTGAAACAGATAAATACAGACTGTAAAGGTGTGTGGAGGCATGTGTGTTCTCATAACAAAAGGACTAAAAAACACACAGGTAAGCAATGGCTGAAGGGTGTTTTGTGGTTTGAATAAAAGCCCTCGTCTCTTTCCGCTGAGTGGTAATTACAGAAAAAAAGGGGCAATGCCTGTCATTGTCGGATTTCTTTCTTGTCTTATTGAACATGGCGACACCTCTGGTCTTAGCGTTGTCTGCTGTCCTAATGTGGAAGCTAATAGGCTACACGCTGCTGCTGTCCTTTGTTTATACTGCATGAAGAGAAAATGCTGGTTGGCTTAAATACGGCTAGCATCTGCCCTTGTTTGTTGTCTTTTGTCTTCTGCTCACGAATGTCACTTCCTTTTTTTTTTTTTTTAAACATGCGCAGATAAAAAAGAACAAAAGAAAGTTTAATGGGTATACATGCACAAACAGTGCAGTATTGGTGAGAAATCTAGATGTGTTAAACCAATATCTCATAATCAGATAAATGGAGATGGTTAAAGTTAAAGAGAAGGACCACACGCCTTAAACCCGCCTCTTCCTGTCATAGGCCTATCTAGGCCGTGCCATTGTCTCTCATGCCCCACTCTTCTTTACATAATAATAATAATAATGATGGATTTGATTTAAATTGTGCTTTGAGGACCAAGGGACTCAAAGCGCTATTATTCATTCACTCCACAGTCACACACTGGTGGTGGCGGGCTATGTCTGTAGCCACAGCTGCCCTGGGGCAGACTGACAGAGCTGAGGCAGCCATTTGGGACTTCCTCCTGTATGTTAGGTACAGGGGTTGAATAAGCTCATCACCCTCGAGAAAAGCCCACACCCCCTCACACTCATATCTTTAATTCATAATCGCCCAGTATGTTGAGGTTGTGGTCTAATACTCGTTAACTGCCAGATAAAGGAAATCAGGTTATGCTGTTTACATGATCACTTGAATAGTCTGAGAAAAATCAGATAATGATGGGCTTTTTAGTGCGCAAGTAAATGACCTCATTGACTCATAACAGTTTCCTCTGTATCTGCAGCTGTGTAAGTGTAGGAGGAGTCTGTGTTTTGTGTGCTGTTTTAATATTACTATAATTCTAGATTGACATTTAAAAATGATTTCACTCTATCAATAACAGGTGCACTAGTCTACAGATATCACTTTAGAAACATATAGAAGCAAAGCTTGTACTTGAGGCACGCTTTTGTTTCAAGTTAATCAGTCATATTGGATCAGGCTCTTTTGAAAATGTGTCTATCAGAATAATTCACATTGTAATCAGCATGTGCTGTATAAAGCTGCATTGGTTTACTGACAAATGCCTCATTAGACAAGAGCTAGAAAAGCTTTAGTGTTGCATGTATCTCTATTGAAACCTTTTTTTTATTATCATTAATTTATTCTGCAAAGTTATATATAAACCAATGAAAGAAAGAAAGAACTTAAATCAAAAGGAATAATGTACAAGTCAAGTCCACAACTGTCTACTAGTACTATAGCACAACATATTCCTGCTCAGAAATAGCATGGTAATAATGTGGTAATAATATGATAATAAAGAGTTATACTATGGTAATTATAATTCATTTTCAAGTAGTTCCCAGCTCTGCACAAGTTTCTAATGGTTGCAAAAGCTATACATGTTGGAAATAATGATTACTCTATAATCTTCTAACAACCCCATTATTATCATGACATTAGCAAGCTGGAACATAAAGTGCAACATATAGTGCGTTTATTCTTGTTTGGTCTGTTCTATCTGTTGTTGTGATCCAAGCTTAAGAAATAAAGAATAAATAAACCTAAACCTTCAGTTTTTTTATATTTTAAATTTTTTACACATAGATGGATTTTCCTTTTTTTTTCTAGTCACAAGCAACTTAAATATATATCCAACTTGAAATTAAAAAAAAAAAAAAAAACATGGTTTGCAATGCATCATGGAACCTGCAGCCAACATTAAACGAGATGATCTTTCCACGAATCCCCATATCCAGTTCAAAATAGTCCCCATGTCCATTAGACTGGGACGAGACAAGAAGGATAAGTGCACGAACGCTTTTAACGACAAAGACAACATGCTATACTCGATGTGTTTTAGCCTCAGTGCCGCGAAAACAGGGAGAAAATAAGAAAATGTCATAAAGGAGTGAAGCATGAGAAGATGAAAGTTCCCGAGTCAAACAAGAGACATGAAAACTCTGAGTGGAGAGATAGAAGTGAGAGAAACCCGGGAGAGATAGCGCTGAGGCAGAGAGAGAGCCTCATTGGTGGAGTCTGTCAGTCGCTTCAGCACCGGGGCTCGTGGACAGCAGCGCGCCATGCACTCACCACACACCTGCCTCTGCGCGCACTGACAACACAAACCTCCGCTCTACCCTTCATCCTTCACCACCACAGCACGTTTACTCAACTCGAACTCACACTCGACTAAAACAAACTGACAGCGCGTTAAAAAAGAAAAGAAAAAAAGAGCCGAACATGGAGTGCGCCACGCTGTCCAGAGAAGGAGCGGGACTCGCCAAGCCGCCGAAACACCTTTGGAGGCAGCCCAGGACACACATACGGATCAAACAGCGCTTCAACTCGGACACCGAGCGCTACCTGTGCCGCAACCGGACTCTGGAGAAGCTGCGACCCGGTTTGAAGAAGCCCCGTATGTCCTGGCCCACTTCACTGAAACGGTAGACTCTGCTTTTTTTAATTCTTTTCAAGCATCTAAACTTTTAACAAGTTAATTTTTATTACATTAACAAAGACCATAAATGTGTGTTGAGGTTTAATATTTAAAAATAAAATTATTATTTAAGAAAGATTGTGCTATTTGCACTATATGGTTTAATTATAGACATAAAGCTGTGCAGAAATGTATAGCTTCAGAGAGTGTCATTTGGGTCATAGGTGTATTTTGCCATAACACCCTCTTAAACCAAAAATAACTGCTTGAGCCTCTAGATTGACTCTTAGACAGTTGCTCATGATTATTTGCATCAACTAATTGAGTCTTCATATTGATTCAATACATTTATTTGTTCAATAAAGAACATTTAATGTATAAAAGTCACACATTTGGAGTGGGCTCTAGTGCCATGCATATTGATTAAAAATAATTAAAAAAGCCCTTCAGAACTCATGATGTAACATAGAAACCCCAGATATGTGTTTCTCAGAGACTCCATCTAGGTTTTATAAGCTGGAAATGTTGGATGGAAGTCAGTGATGTGCAGCTGAATGTTTTTGGATTCCCTTTAATGCCCTGCTGCTTCTTTCACATAAGTTTTCCCACAAATTAAAAACAGAAATGTAAATCCACAAAGCTACCATCTGTTGGAAACCCTTAACAAAATGGATGGTGAGGACATACTCTATGTGATCAGTTTTACCCCACATCCACAGTAATATAGTGGCACAGTAGACATATAATACTGACACTGGTCCATTATAATTTGCACAACAGAAAAGGCTCTTACAGTGGCTGTAAAGTGGGAACAAATTATCAAAACAGAAAAGGTAATTATTGTTTGGAAATAAAAATCTTACCTCTGATTGGACGAGACTTCTGTCAGTCAAGATATCCAGGAAGTAGGTATCTAACTTTATTTCTTTTTGTGTTCTGACTTTATCGTTAATCTCTGAAAATAATGACAATTCCCATTAGCAAGCTGAGAGAAAGTGGAAATCAGTCAACGCTACTTTGAGGAAGGATATTCATGTCTTGATTGTGGATCTGCTGAGAACATATCATGGCATAAAGATTAGTCTAAACAATATCCACAATAAGGACAGTACATGTTACTGCAGCAGCATATTGTACTTCCTGTAAATCTTGAGTGACAGATGTCTCGTCCAATCAGCAGTAAGAATTCTGTCCACAAACAATAGCTACCTTTTCCGGTTGGTCTGATTTGTTATTGCCACTGACATTCACTGCCCTTCAAGGCCACTGTAGGCTCCTGATGACCTTTGCCAATTGAAGTCAGCTCATCAGCTCATATTACAAGAACATAATGACTTATAAAATTGAGGTTAACCTTGGAAACAGTTATACCATGCCTGAGTTAGACCATTACTGAAGAAATAACCTCCTAATCATAAAATTAAATCAGCTTCAATCAGGATGAGGGCCGTCACTTTATGATTAAATACTGCAGCTTGTGTGGACAGCTTCATTAAAATGTCAAAAATGGTCAATGACACAAAATACCTTTTCATTATGTCTTTAAATGTACATTGCATTTGTAGTCAGGAATCAATTCTACTGCATTGCGTTGCTCCATCTAGAAAGACCACACTTGTTTCTTGTAAAATTATTTGGTACTGTGCCATTTTGCACGGTTACAAAACATCCAATTATCCAATCAATTACCTCGAGTAAACTAATGTGATTCTCAATCTGAGCTGAACGAAGGATTACAGCAGGTCACCAGAGTCTAATTTGTGATTGGATACGAGTGCCTTGGACCAGTTTGACCAGATTTAGGCTTGAGTTACAACATGTACAGTGTAGAGTGATGGAGTAGATGGCAGTGATAGTAAACTGACAACAAAAGGCTTGATGAATCTCAACTGTCAGCTGGTGAAGAAGTGCTCATTGATTTTCACTTAATGCACAAGGACAGCAGAGAAAGGGACTGTCACTGCCCTGATATTAAAGAAAGAACTGACTGGTTATTGGATTTATCATAATTAATCCAAACATGATAAATCACTGGCACTGCTCTGATTTATCCAATCAGAGCAGTGCCATGTTGTTTATGTCTGTAACAATTAAATGGTTGCTACGTCTTCAAACCTAAAACACGCCTGTCTATGCTGCTACATCATTGGTCGAATCCCCAGCCGTGACTGGGACAATATTCCACATATTCCTTTTATTTATTCTCATATTGGTGGCAATGCGTAGTGACTCAACAAGTATAACAGCACAACACAGCAGTTCTGTGACACAAACACAGGTCAACAAGTTACTTTCAGAATTCCACTGAAATAAAACATTGTGGCTTCCTCCTTCCGTTCAAATGCATGCAGTTAAATTGTAATTGAAGTCTGTATCTTGGAATAATGTAATTATCTAAATGCAAGTAAATAGTCTATAATGACATTGTCCAGCAGAGAATGTCAGTGTTAGTCAAAAGCTGGCCATTGTCCAGTTAATCACAATCTAAATAATTTATTTGCTCTAATCTTATCTGTGACATGGATAAGATAAGTGTTAGAAAATAAAAGTAAATAATGAAAAGAACAAAAGAACAAACAAATAAACGAATGAATGAATTAAAACCTGCTCGGCAACATGTAGTCTATAGACTCTTTGCTTTGTCATTCTTCAGCCCATGACCATTGTGCTCATGTCACGACTCACTAGCCACCTTTCTAAAATAAAATATCCTTTTAATAAACATCTTAATGATTATTAAGTATCATCAGAGGGACACAACGCTCCATGACCACCGCTCTTGTCTCTCTCTAATACTTTCTCTACACAAACAAACACAGGATTAAAGAACCTACCCTTTGCAAACACTTTCTATGGAAGCCTTCCACATTGTACAATGTCGTTGTCAGGTTACGAGTCAAACTAGAAGAGATCCTAGGGAACAATTATAACAATCCAAACACTACAAAGGCCAAACCTAATCCAAATGCAAACTCATATGAATCCAGAGTGGTTTTGATCCATTCACAAGATCTTCTACTACAACACTACATTTTCCAAGTCATGATTTAACAAAGCTTGTGATATAGTGGACATGTAGTTTTAATGGGAAAGTAGAAAATCCTTTTAGTGAAAGAGTAGTTTTTTCAAAAGGCACGGCAGCGCACAGAGGATTGTGTGGTGTTAATGTACATTTAGTCGTCAAATAAAGTACATAAAATAGAGTGATGTCAAACAGAGGCAAATAAACACCTCTAACAGGCGTTGAAACTTCAGAGAGTGTAACTGTGCTCCCCAGACTCTGTTTGCTGTCAACAAACAACGCCAGCCTCGTCGCTCCTCAAAGAGTTTTCTCACACAAACCGAGGTGCTGTTTGACTCTGACACTGTTATTTACACAGACAAAGAGGAAACAGGCCTGCTCAGCTCTAGTCTAAAGGTTACCATACCAATTTCCTTTGTTGGCAGTGATTGGTGACTAACAGGGGGCTGAACTAAAACAGGAAAAAATCCATAATCGGTCAATAAATCAATATTTTACCATTACTTTTCTTATTTCATTAAAAGTGATCTGCTAATAAACAATGACATGAAGCTTTATCATATTAACAGTGAGAAGACATTTTTTTATTTTCTCTCTGCTTTCTTGACACTAAAAGCACAGGCTAAAATACGTTAAATATCCCATCAATATTGTGAAAGATCTATACTGTGACCATCTGCGCACTTATCCTGCTTCTTCTTGTCCAGGTCTAAAATTGACAGGCATCGAGTTGGAAAAGTAGGAACCATTTTCACATGAGAGTCTTTACTTGAGTGAGTGTTTATGTACATTTTTGGACATGCATAAAATGGGCCACAAAGAAGTTAACAGTAGCACAATTAGGAAACTGTAGCACCAGACAACATGGATTACATGAAGATATCTGAGCCACCATCTTACTTAATCTTAATTTCATGTCTAGACTTCTCCAGTTCTGAGTCAATATTTATAAAGTGTTATCATGATGCTAAAATGCAGATAAACCGATTTTAAAGTAGGCCTAATGAAGTGACTCATTCAGCTTTACAGCCAGCATCAACAACACCTTCGACTGTGCTGTTATTTATTATTAAATAGATTTCATCTTTACCCAGAATGCACTCACTGTGTCATCACATGTCTCAGATTACTTTCAATATAAAACTGCTTTAAAACAGGTAGGAGGTGATTTTATGCAGCCACCTCTGTTTTGTCTGTTAGAGGGATGGGTCTGATCATTAAAGAAGATAAAACACTGGGAGCGTCCGAAACACTCTAAAAGCCATTAAGTGGACGTGTAGTTTTTATGGGAAAGCAGAACATTTTACAATGATAGTGCTTTTTATTGAAAGGGTAGTTTTCAAAGGGCAGGGCAGCACACAGAGGATCGTGTGGTGTTAATGTAAAATGTCTTTTTACCCCCGCTTCTGATGGATACATTTTGTGTTTTAAAACTGGATTATTTCTGATAAAGGCTGGCTCTCATGGTATCTCAGACCTGGACACATTTGTTGTATTCACACTTAGTCTTTACCTATTTCCTCCTGAGTGCACATACTGCTTTACAAGACCTCCTGACCATTTACTTCTACTACCTTTATTAAATTGCAATAGAGTAAGTTGTACATGAGATGGATTTGAATGCTGGGTCTGAATGGGGGATCTGTGTTTATTTGGGACAGGCAGAGGCCCTTTATCGAGGTTCCATTACAGTTTATTGGTCCATTGCTTTCCACATTGGGTCAGACCACTACCTGTCACAGTGGGACAGTGTCCTGTCTGTATACAGTATATTCACTATTATGACCCAGAATCAACTACATAGATATTGTAGGAGCAAAGCACTGATAAAAAGTAAGTGTAAATGGTACAGTTTAGAAAGAGCTCTTTTTAGTTGAGCTACACCTTAAGCAGATAATCACAGTTTTCTACAGATGTTACATGTTAAACTGTCTCTATTTGCCAATGATGGGGTTGTAACAAAAATGATTTGTCCAAAGTAAACTTTCTGAGACAAAGGCCATTTAATTTGTTAGAGAAACGTTAAACTTCAAAATGATATTAAAATGACTGATCAAAACAGATTTGGAGTGACTTGAATAAAGTTTAAACCTGTAGAATATTGATAGTGCATTATTCATTTCTGTTTCAGCCTCTTATGTGTGCTGCTAGTTTTGCATTCACTGTATCTCTTCTCGAGGTGAAATAGAAAACCTCTGATCTGGACCAATGGCCAACTTGAAACGGGAACAAGCTGCTTTAAAACCCATTAAACCAAGATGGAAAAGATGACACTGCTTCTGAACCAGTCGGTTTTCTATGGGCAATACCATCAGTGGTTGTAAAAGGAGGAAAGGCCGGCTCTTGAATCAGAAATGTGAATCTTTTCATAATGACAGTCAGTTATAGTACGATCAGACAAGTCCAAGGCACACAGAGATTGACAGTTTGCGCTGGAGGGATATTGTAGCGCTGTATAATGCCCTTTTATTGTGAAAAATGATCTGCATTTGCACAGTTTTTATGTGGGTGTCACTTCTGTCAAGTTATTTGAGCTATTATTGACTTTAAAATGATCAGTTATTAGAATGTGCCTCTTGTTAGCATTGTGTCTTTTATTATCGGCAGAGATTGTTTTGTGGTCTTCCCAAATGAGTCACACTTTTGGAGTTTTTATAACATCTTGACTCTTTCTCTCTCCTACCAGAGAATAATAGTGTTATTAATGTGATTCATAAAACTAAAAAATAAATGGCCTAAGTGTGAGAGCATGTATTATGATTTTCTATTTAGTTCATTCAGCGTGCACTCCTGCTCGTGCTCCAGACATATCGGATTCAAGTTGAGTCATCAGGCTCATTTTTGTGACGACTCGAGGGTCAGCCACAATGACTCTACTCGGACTCGGACTTTCTTTTTTTTGGCTCAGACTTGAACTTGGACTTGTTTATTCTCAGACACGAGGACATGTGACTGGACTCGGAAGAGTAGGGGACATGACACAACACTGAGACCAAGAACTGCTAACAAAGTAGCATTAGCATCAAAGACATATTGTGAGGGTGAGTTTGTGAAAACATACAGCTGAATGCCAGCATTAATCTTGTACTGACATATAATGTAATTGTTCTTCTTTGCACTAAAACAAAGAGAAAGTGTTGGAGTTGTCATTATTTGTAGGTTATTATTCTATTTTTTCAGATCATATTGTGTTGTATGTAACCCCTGAGTTTGACACGCTCTGTGCTTTAACTGTTGTTCTGTAGGATTCATAGAAAAAAGATGTCGGTAAAAATATGGCAGAAACCTTTTACACAACCCTCTCTCAGCTACTTACAACCAGAAATCCTTTTAGACATTGTTCAGTCGCTCAGAGGCTGTCATTGGACATTGTACACAAATGTCAAACCTGGAGACCTTTTATTTTAAGTGCAGCACTGGAATAACAACTGCTGTTGGACTCATATTATACTTAGACCGTACGTACACTGCCCCAAGGCACATCCTAAATGAGTTTAATTATGTATTTTTTATTAGATTGTGTTTCTCAAAGATAAAGTTTATTTTTAAATATGTAGGTGATTAATGTAAATGATAATCAGGAAAATAGAAATTAAGAATGAATTTGTTATTAAGAAATAAAATAGAAAGTCTTTTATTTTGGTTAAAATGTTGTGTTGAATGATAAAATGACCACAATGCTGCCCACTGCAAGCAGACTTTGAAAACACTCGATAAAAAGTCAAAGTTGTACCATCATTGTTCAAAATTGAAAAAATATATTTTTTAAACATAATCATCACATAATTTAACTCCTTCTCCAGATTTGTTAAACAGTGGTTATTGGACAAACCAGATCTGTAAACATAACCTGGACTAATGTTCAATGTTCATGTTATTAACATTAAATGTGTTCTAGCAGTGTTTTATTGTTGTCTCAGTGTTGTTATGTTCATGTCTTTTCTAAAATGTGTGTTCTTAACATGTTTTTTACTCATCTTCTTGATGCTGTATCTCTCTGACCTAATGTCATGTGTCTGGATGTTTGTTACATAAACATAATATTAAAATGACTTAGAGGTCTATTCAGACTGGCCTGTGCAGATTTAGCTACTGGTTGCATCCAAATCTGGTTAAATAAATTAAAATAAAATAAAATAAATACATTTGTGGAAGTTGCAAGTGAACTGGATTTAAAAAGATGACATTGATAGGGTTCAGTTTTTTTTACACATTAACAAATCTGTGTAAAAGTAGCCCAAACTTTTACATTGGCAGCAGGAATGTATTAATGTACTCCAGTTAAACATTATACAGGTAAATATGCATAACCTGTTCATTTGTACTGATTACATAATGACATAAAACTAATTTAATTTGAGTTCATAGTGTTACATATAAATGTGCTGTTCTGTTAGAAATACTACTCATTGGTTTAGCTGGTCTGGTGAAGAATGCATAGTTCTTAACATCCAGTTGAATGGAGACTGTCTTTGAAAGAAGTCTTAGCCTTTGTTGTCAGTATTGTGCTAAAAGTAATTCACAATGCAGTCTACGTGTCACATGATCTGAGCGTGACATTTTCACTCTCTTTGCTTTGCCACATTTGGCTAATGAAACTGTCACGTTTTCATTATTTCCCTGAAGAGCAAATGTGATGAGAATTCTAGTGAGCTATTTGGATTTTATACAAAGAATTAGTCTGGTCTCTGTGGATTTGGGTGGGATTTCCAAGAAGCAGTACCAAAAGACACATAATAACCTCCTTCTTAATGCAATTAAATAGACCAACAACAACCAATCAGAGAAACAAAAAATTGCATAAGGCCTGTTTCACTTTGCAAAATAAATGTGTTTTGCTGAACAGGCCACACATTTAATATCATCTGTCATACTGATTACTTTTATGTAGGATCACACTGAATCATGTGTTTGTCCCAAACTTGACAGGGCCATAATCTAAGGGCACATTAGAAAAAGAAATGTCTTTGTTTTCATTTTGCCGGCTTGATAAGACTCAGAACAGAACAGAAGCGTTTACTCATTTCAGTGACAAAGCCAGTCGCCCTGAAGCAGAAACAGGTCAGGCGTCACTTGGAAACCGCTGTTGCCACCTGCTTGATAAACTTGTTTGTTGATTTCTCTCTGGACGTGATGCTTAATGCTGCTCTTTGACCGCACTGTTATACTTTTATAAATATATATAAATATAATTTTGTTGACTCATGGTTCATCTTTTATTCATTCACGTCACTAAAGTGTGTTTTTGCACAAAAAAAAAGAAAGGCATATTATTGAGTTTGGAGACTACAGCATGTTTTTTGATGTTGGTGGAGTACTCGAACTCAGGACCTTCAGCAAACCCATTAGAACCGCATTTATGGTGTAGCAGTGTTTCCACATGGCCTGGAAATAACCTTGAAATTGTGGAAATGTTTATTGGTATTTTAAGCCATCCAGTTTTTTAAAGATTACATCAGTATAACATTTGGTCAAAACTCAAATGGCTTCAAATAAAACATCAAGTTTAGGTCCTTGTAGTTTGTAATGTGCTGAGGTTGCTGTAACTGTCGAGTGGAGTAAACAAAACAAAGCAAAAAAGAATATTCAGGAATAAATTGAGTTGATGAAGATATGATATACACCCATGTGTAAATTTTAACCCTTTTTATTTAACCAGGATAGTCCCACTGAGATTACAAATCTCTTTTGCAGAGGAGTCCTGGCCCATGTGTGTTTGGGGGGGGACTGTTGTACATGTTTTTGGTGGTAGGGGAAACCAGAGTACCCGGAGGAAACCTACACAGACACAGGGAGAACATGCAAACTCCACACAGAAAGGCCCTGCCCTGGATGGGAATCGAACCCAGGACCTTCTTGCTGTGAGGCAGGAGCACTAACCACTCTGCCACTGTGCCACTGTGCCACCAGACAATTAATGTCTTAAAAACAGTGGGATCTTGTTAATGCAAATTGAATCTAAATGGAGGTGTGCATTCGATTCATTGCTGATCGAATCCATTCATTCCATTCATTCTGCCAGATTCAGGAAATGAAAACCATTAATGTGTCAACAGACAGTATCGTTTGTCTCTAGAGTTGCTCCACTCAAAGGGAATTGGATTGAGAAAGCCTCAGCATTGGAAGGTCACGCAAGGTCATACGTCGTCTCTATTGGTCTTAAACAAAAGCTGTTTTATCTTGGGTCACTGTGTTATTGTGGTGCAGTCGTCAATATAAGCCCACAGTTTTTAATCCAAGCTTGAGGCGATCGTTGGAAGAAGTGGACGTTGAACATTGCTTTTTCTCTTTATTGAACCGAGGATATTAATATCGACTTACGTAAGACAATACCTTTAGTGCTCTGACACTGAATCATCTAAACTTATGGCAGCAGAACTGGCGATTAGCCCAAACTAAAAACGTACTCAAAAAGACTTGAACAATTGAACAATCTCAATTTACTGCTATAGTAATGAATGTGAGAGTGAATGTTTGTTTGTCACTGGGTGTTTCAGCCCTGACTGTCCATTGTCCAGTGTGTACCACGCCTCAAACCCAAAGGTTCCATTCACACGACTTGAAACAGTAATTAGAAGATTGATGCATGAATGAATGTTAAGAGGGTGTCTGCAGTGGACCCCTGATTGAGAAGGTTCCTATGTGAGAGACTCCAGGGACCACGAGTAGCCCTGCATCCTCTGAGCACAAAGGTCAAGTGGGATGATGTTGCACTATTGACCAGTGCCTGGCTTTTCAGGGCTTTGTGTCTGACGAGACAAAGTTAAACTGTCTTCTACATTTGCCTGTAACTCAAACACAGGAGATATATGTTCTCTAAGATGGTTTATAGTAAGTACATGTGCAGCAGGAGTTCACAAAGAAGTCTGTTAAGATACATTGCTGTAATCAGAACTAGAATCCCGTCTTATAAGTCATTATGTTTTTGTGAGACATACCCCTTATTATGTAACAACACATCCGTGTCTTGGATATGTGTTAATTTTCTCTCTTTCCTTGACCTTGTGGCATGAAAAATATTTGAAACCAATGTTTTTATATGATATCTTTTTTACCTTGTGTCCCCTTGTGGTCACCTCGAACTGTAATCATAATAAATCTATGGTATCTGTAATTGCTTTAGTTTGACCGGTAATATGAGAAACAAGGATGGCACATCTATTCTCGAGGAGGCGGAGACCGTAATGAGTCTGATTCATCAATGTTTTGAGTCAAAGGGAATCTCTGTGGCCATTTGTCAGAGGCAAGCAACAACATTTGTCTTGGTTAAACAAGACCAGGCAACGCATAATAATACAATAACACAGCAACACAGCCTGAACCTGGATATGGTGGATTAATTGTTAAGAATAAATGAGATAACAAGATATGCAGCAAGGATTTATTAGTCTCAAATAAAAATCTTTTTCAGTCAAGGACAAGGTAAGGTTTCTTTTGGCAATGTGCTTCACAGCTAACAACAAAATGGTCCCTTGCCTCAGGACTTTACACGTGATGATTATTTATGTTTTCATTTATTCATAACAGAATTAGAGCTGTATTAAACTGAATGTTTTATTATTATTATAAAATCCAGGCTGGGTGTGAATGTGAGAGGATTCTAGAAGATGTTCCAGAAGACATGCAGAAAATTGAGTATAAGTAAATTGTGTGTTTTCTTGTAAATTTTTGTGATAAAGGCAGCATGGCTGGTTTTAAAGCTTGTGTACACATTCATTTACTCAGGGCTGAGTGTCGACCGGTCTGGGAAACAAACCCTTGACTTTCTCTCTGTGAGGTAGTTTATTTCTGGGTTCTGTGACCCACAGAGCAGACGCACTATGACCCTTTTGCATGAGGTCTGGTGTTTGCCCACTCGCTGTGCACACATAAATCATTGGTTCTGAGCAATAGGCTCAATGACAGGATAGTGCAGTGAGATCTTAGAAGGCATGGTGGCAGAGGGGTTAGCACTCCTGGAAGCCAAAAACTATTTGATGTATGCGCCAATGAAAAACGGCCATTCATTATTCAGGATCCTGCTCTAATAATTCATCCATGGGCACAACTTACTCTGTTTTCTGTTCCTGTGTCAGAAATGATGTATAATTTATATCAGAGTTTTCTGTCCAGCTGAGCGTACTGTGTTAATATGAGAATACATTTACATTTAGTCATTTAGCAGACGCTTTTATCCAAAGTGACTTACAAGTGAGGAAAACAATTGAAGCAATTTTAACAACACAAGGTACAAAAAGCAGCTAGTTTTTAAAAAGGAATTAATCAATAGAAAGGAAGTAGAACTCAGTGTTTGTCAGTCAGGTGTTGATGGAAGAGATGTGTTTTCAGGCGTTTTTTAAAGATGGCTACAGAAATTGCTGATCTTGTAGCAGCAGGTAGTTTAGAATGTATATTTTTGGACTTTAAAGTTACGTGATGCTACTTGCGAAAATTTAGGCAGTGCTACTTTCAATGTGTCACTTAAAGTAAGTAAGTTTTGGTGCTTTTAGTAAAAAAATTAATACAACAAAAAATATAACACAGTGTCTAAAGAAATGTGAGCTAGGACTCTATTCAAACTTCACAGAGATTTGAATACATGCTACTCATTTAGACACATTCAAGTCTTACATTAAACCTGGTCACATTCAATCCGATCACTAAAATCAAGATTTATTTATAACAAAGTAAAAACAAGAAAAAACACTTCAGCTGGAGGCGTCTGAGGTGGAAGTCCCAGAAACGCAGCTGTTACACACCACTTCAGTTCATCTTTACTTACACTGTGCCAGTTTAGGACAAACATGATCTCGGGGCGCTGCACCCTGTCGAGATGGTCTCAGTGGGAAACAGTGCTTAACCAGAGCCAACAGCTGCTCTGTTAAAGCCACAGCTCAATGTTTATCGCTGAGGAGCAAACAGTGGCAGATGGAGTGGTTATGGTTTTCTCTAGAGATGAGGTATAGCGCTAGTAAATGCTAATATTCACTTATGAGAAGAGAAGGGACACAAATAAAGAGGGTGAATATGGTTGGTGATAAAAATGGAAGACAGACTAATCAAGAAAATGAAAAAACTAAAATCATCTGAAAATGAAATTGTAATTAGGTATTTTTACATAAAAATAAATTAGAACTGCTTATATTCTTTCACGCTTTTTACTCTTAATTTTTATTGCGCCGGTTTGATGGGAATAGCTTTGCACGACTCACACAACAGAAATCTAGTGACTGTTTATAACATCTGTGGTATGAACCCAGTTTGGATCAATACATTTATTTTTCTGAGAGAATGTGGAGGTGTTGCTGAGCATTGACTCAATATTCAATTAATAGTTGTTTTAATAATAATAATAATAGTTTTTGTCTTTCATTTGAAATGTGGAAATGTCTCATTATATTCAAATAAATTTTGTGTTTTCACAGTTACAGTTTTTAATCTTATAAAGTGTCGAGAGGTGTCTTTAAAAACAGGGCCTTTCATTTTCATTTGTTTTTGGTCACTTTTAAAGCCCCCTTTTAGAATCTGTAGAGAGGAAAAACAGAGCAAATGCACAGTCACCTCTCAGCTCAATTGGTGCATGTTGTTTTGTATAATGAGCATGTGCGTCTCCATGGTGATTACTTATAAACAGTTATAGCAGCTGCTATACTGGGTTTTAGTCCAACCAGCTGTTCACGATGACTTCCTTTAACTTGTATCACTCTGTAAGTTCAGTTTGGTGAAGGTAAGTTTGTACTCTATTTTCACATCAGGACTGGTTAATAATAGAAAAACATGAAATAGAGAAGACCATAATGACATTCCAGCTTTAACATTGATGATTGCAATGCACTACAGTCTTTTAACCACAGATGATCTTTATGGCCCTCTAGTCAGCTGACCCGATGCTGTTGGATGTCCCCAGGTCCCGGTACAAGCAGTGGGACAATCGTGTTGTTCATCATGGGAAATCAATGACTACACAAAATCTGTTTAGTGTGCTGGATTTGTGTTTTTTCATGCATATTTGGGGTTTGGATTTCATATAAAGCTTTTTTTGCCATGAGGTGTGTACATAATAAGTCACACTAGGACCAAGTTGGAACACCAGAACGCAGCATAAAAAAGGACAGTGACTGGCCTGTGTCGTGATGCCTGTTGAGCAGAAAAAGACAAACCACTAACATCTGTTTCCTTCACTGCACTGTTTCTTAATACCTCTGCAAACAACACTGATACAGTTGTTACCTCAGATTAATGTCCAACTTTGCACATTATGTTACAGACGTTTTGTCTTGTGGGAGAAAAAGCTCACACTAAATGTCAGAGCGCTCATTTATTTCAAAAGGATAAAAAATGTTTTCCCAAAAGGAGGAGAATCCCCAAATGTTGTAACCTTTAGATGAAAGTCGTGCTCTTAGTTTCTGTCTCAGGCCTTCATTTAAAGACAGGAACAAAATGTGACCTTAAACCAAAATTTGATCAATGAAAAGTCAAAGCTGTCCAAAGGTTTGCTCCTGTGGAAGCCCCTTTCGCTTTGGGATGAGCTCTTTGTCTCTGCTCTGTCTTTAAATACAGTTATTCAGAGTGAGTGATATTAATTTTAGCCTGTTAGGATGATAAGCAGTCTGTCAAGAAGTTAGTCACTGTAATTCTGAAGAAAAGGCCTCAAACTCACAACAATATGAAAGGAATAAAGCCTTGTGACAAGTCTCCTTTCAAGCCTTTTTCTAATAAAACACATGCATTAGTCCAAATAGGCAGTTTATTAATAAAAGCGTCTAGTTAGTCCAGAGAATGCATTTCTTCATTTCTGCCTGAGTCATCTAAAATACTATAGACAGTGATTTATAGTGGCCTCAGACTCACAAAAGGTTATGAACAAGAATATATTTTATGTTTATAAGGAATCACCATGACTCGTAATATTTAAAATGTTTATGCACAAAGTTATGTGGAGCTTTTCTTTTGATTTGAGAGCTTTATTCATAGACTGGAGGTAGTTTAGGGTCGGTAAATGGATTAAATGTTGTGTGTTATTATGCATTGCCTGGTTTTGTTGTTGCACCACAACAAATGTTTTTGCTTACAGTGATAAAAAACAACTTTTTAAAGCTTAGATCAGACATAGAAGCAGTGTACCACATCAGCTGTGTCTTGTCTATTTTTTATATACTACACTCAAAGTCGAAGGTGGTTTAAGAACATATGAACCTATGAACATTTGAAACTGCATTTTTCCAACCTTGCAGCAGAAGCAGAGAATAAAACTGAACAATGAAACTATGCCCAGTCAAAGTAGGGTGTCAGGGAAATGTTGCCAGCTCATCAGAGAAGAGCAATCAAAGCACTGCAAACACCGCCAAGAAAAGCCGTCACTGGCTATAGCTCAAGAGAATAAACCCAGAGCCAGAGCCACTAGGTAAGCCCAGGGCACACACTCAGGAGCGTGTGTTTAAAAAGTTAAAACACCCAGTGATGCTGAGGTACACAACTGTCTCTGTGTTTTCTGAATCTCTTTGTATTAAATGTTGATGGCTATCCATGAAAACACCAAATAAAGGTGTGGTACAAAACAATGGGGAACTAGAAACTCAATTATCTTCCCACTGAAACACTTAAATCAGACCTAGTTTGGTAAATGTGAGTGAAATCCGGTTGTTTAGGCAGACGCTGCATGTACTGAGTGTAGAATGGAAACTCGGTTCCTGTGTCAGGCAGTTTTTGTGTTTCTTTATACTATTTCAGCGTCTGCTTCCTGTTTGTCTCAGGCCCTGTCCTGATGGATGTTGTGTCCTGGACCAAACTAAAATCCTCCTGCCCTCTGTGAAAGCTCATTGACTAAAAAAAAAACACGTGACACTGTTAAGCTTGGTGTAAAGTTTTGTAAAATGCAATTCTTTTGACTTTTTTAGGTTTTTAGCAGGAGGTGCTTTTTGATTCTTGGATGTACAATAGGGAACGTGAGCTGAGTTTGACAGATTAGTTTATAACATTCTCATTAAGTGTTGTTGCAGTATCCTCTTATTGTCTTTGTGTATTCTATGTATACTACAAACAAACCTTGATCTTACCCGTTTCAAGGTGTTTTTCTTTCCCAGGCAACATAATATTCAAACACATTCTTCCACCGCATTGTGCCTCTTGTCGTTGAGTGCTGCCCATCCCACCGATGCTACATTTTCCTCTTTGTCCTGGCTCTCACGCTGCCTTTTCTCTTCTCGACTCTCCTGCCGGATTTATATGGACTTTAGCTTCTGTTCTGTTTTCTGCTTCAAAAATGGACTAGAGAAAATCCTATCGTTTTGAGAAAAGACATATTTTTTCTTCCCTTCACGTAACTGTACATTCTCCAACATATAAACATAAAACCTGACAGACTGTAGTGCAGAAGACTTTATCGAAAACACACACCCTGAACTCACGTCGGCTGCTGTGACACGTTCTGGTGCCACTTCCCTCAGGATGTCACTGGGAGCCTGGGCTGGTTGTGTGCCAGGGATAAGGCTGATTACATTTAAGCAAAGGTGAAGGTATTGACAAAGTGTTTTTTATTATGAGCTTGTTTTTCTGTCTCACTCGTCTCTTCACACCAGGTGATTATTTCGGAGGACAGCCAACTGGAAAGCCGCCCGGTTGATTTAAAAGATATTAGCTGGAGTCTAATATTAGGACTTCGACTGTGGAGAATAAAAGAAGGACCAAATCAGAGACAGTCAGGAAGGAGACAGACTGGGAGCTCATTATTTTAACTTTATTTGACACACTCAAATAAATGGCACGTGTGTCACAGCTCACTGTAATGACAATAATACCAATAATTGAGAGTAATTTGTAATTCTTAACACGTCTTTAACAGGGCAGGATGTCTATGATCACACTATTGTTAACGGGAACAAAGAATATTCTTGTTTTTCCGACCAATGTTGATAGTTTTGTTACATTTTACTTGTTTGTGTCAGTGTTGGGTTGTTCACACAGCATCCTGTCTTTAGTCGTGTCCTTCTGTAGTCTTCTCCTGTCCTCAAGCAATGACTACAGGAAATGTTACATATGTATATTTAAGTATACAAGTGTGCTGTTATTTATACAGTGCAACCAGATCGAGGGAGGTTTGTGAAGTGAACGGAGACCCATCTTTTCAGGTGGACTCAAATGAACAGCACTAACCGCAATTTAGTTTAAATTGAGGAAAATGTGGCAAAAGTGTGAAAGCAATTTAAAGCAAAGGCTACACATGATGGCTTAAAAATATAATTATTGTTCTTTTTTTTTTACATTTGATTCACAATTTTTAAATCACAGTTTTTTTTTCTTGTTAAATTAATGAAATATATTCAAATTGCAATTTCAAATATATTACTTAAAACACATAAATCAGCAGCACTGACTACCCAGGCAAGACAAGACCTTTTTGTTGTGCTTCGTTGGCAAATCTGTTCTTGTGTAATGAACTGAATGAATCCATAAGGACTTATAAGGTCTTATAAAAGATGAAAAAATCACACATACACATGGCTAATTTGCATTAATGAACAGTAAACAATTCTTGTGTTTATTCTTAATCCCTTCCACTTTGCAGAACGGAACAATCACCAAGTTACATGACTTCTTTTCTCTGACAATTGTTGTTGTTTGACATAAAATCCTTATCCAGCCTTCTATTTCCTATAACATGTTATCTTCGCTTGTTACAACATTACTATCTGCCCAAAAAAACAACTATTCTTTCAAAAACCAGTTGTTGACAGATAAAACCTGTAACATGAAGCTTATGAGGAAAGTCAGGCAGACAGAAGCAAAAATCACAGAAAAGTGGAAAAATAATTCATGATCACATGCTTTAACAATGTCACAATGTGCAAATAAATCCCAGGTTAACTCTCGGAGATGTGTTCTGCTCTAATTTAAACTCATTTCTTTTCCATCTTATCATCTGTGCCTGACTTCTTGACTCTTGTTTGTCATGTCTTTGACGCCGAGGGACATTTGATGAGAAAACCAAGCGTGACAATTTATCTTCAACCTAAAAAAACCAAATAACTACCTATTTTTCCACTGTTCACCCTGAACAATCCTTAAACGTGCCATGGCTTTTGCCCAGCTTCAACAACACATTATCACTTTTAAACATATATTTTAAAAAATAATTATCTCTAGTTTATGAAATATTGTACATACATAACATGAATAGACTTTATTTGTTTATTTATCCATCTTCAGGTGTTACAGCTGCTTTAGGGCCAAGGTCTAACATTGACATCTTTTATATCCACATTGATTCGCTCTGGTCAACAATTCCCCTACACACAGATTAAATGTGATTTATAATTTGTTGCCTTTGTCTTTATGCAAAAAATAATTATAAAACCGCTTACAACAAGCACTAACTGATATCTGCTAAATGTGACCTTCTCTGCTGACACTCATGTCTAAATGCACGAGGGCCACGGGTCCCGAGCGGGTCCTGTTCAAACAACAACATGTTGCCGTGGAGCAGCTCCCGTTGCCTAGGAGACCCCCAGATCCAGACAGACAGCTAGATCGGATGAGAGACACTGATCTTCTACCATTTTTCTAGCTGACAGCAGGTCTGTGCGTTTGTCATCAGGGCAAAGTGACACAGCCCAGAGAAAGTTACGGACAGCGCTGACAGTTTTTGCAATAATTATCAACAGGGTTATTTAGAGAAATCCTCTAAAAACAGGGTTTTTATTTTAGATTACTTTGGTTTAACATTTAAAGTTTGTACCAAAAAACATGTGGGAAATGTGGTTGAAGAGGACTTAAAGGATTATAGTGACAAAGAGGTGTCTGCAAAATATGATAAACGAAACCTTTAGCAGCACTTGCCCTGAATTAGTGAATGTAAGTACTTTTTTTAATGATTGTAGTCTCATCTTGCTCCGAGCTTTAATCAAAAAAGATCTACTTTTGGTCTACTTCTACTTTATCTTACAGCATCAGTCGTGAGCTTGAGTCTCTCTGTTCTACGTTTACACAGATCCTCAGAAGTACTTACTACATGTACTTGCTCACATAATCCAAGTACAATATAAAATATCGGTAAAAATAATAATAATAATATCTTTATTTGTGTCGCACTTTTCAAAAAACAAGGTTACAAAAGGCAATAAAACTATTTAAAAACAAAGACATACAATACAATAAGCAGAATAAAACAACAATAAAAATATATACAAACAAATTAAGAATCTGTTTTTAATTTAGATTTAAAAGTATCTACAGGCTTTAAATGTGATCATATTTTCTTTTGTACTTAAATTCTTTTGTCATTTAATGTCCACAAATGGAGCAAATCTTAGTCTTGAAGTGTTGAGCGAAATCACTAAACCCTTTAGTGAGTGTGAATGTGAGAAAACCAGGCTGGTCGCTGTCACATTCTGGGTATAATATCTGTGGAGGGGAAACATGAGTGGTAGTCATGAGAGACATCTGAGGCTGGCTTCAGTCCCAGCTCTTGGCCTTTTGCAGAGGAATAGGTCCCTGAATGTGCCTCTTCATGTTTGGTCCTGGCTCTCATTTCCTCTGAAAGTGGGACTTGACGACTCCATCTGACTCTGACATAATCACAGCCAAACTGGAAAACCAACACAACCACGATTTATGATTAGGTTTCATAACGGAGTGTTTAGACCAGGAATCTCCAACCTTTTTTCCTCAGAAATGAAAATAGCATAGAGCTACTTGTGTTTATTTATTTAGCTTATATCAACAGAAACAAAATGAATTGTGTTTTGCCAGAACATTAACCTTGAACTTTTACAAAATGTTGTGTTCCACAACAACAACAACATATTTTGCAATAAAACATAACAAAAACCTTACGTTCATCTGCATGTGCATTTTTATGTGTATGCATTTCTTTCCTGTGTATCTCACACTTTGAAATGCTGTCAAAACTAAACAATGCAATTACAAATGAATGGATACTTTTCTATTCAGTCAGATGACTTAAACAAATTGGCAAATAAACATTTTGTGCCCGGAGGGGGCACTTATGAATTTGATTAGATATACATGTATGATGGTGTAAAATAAAATTAATGAGCGACGTGTGGGAGAGCCCTGGTTTAGACAATGAAGTGGACAGGTAGTGCGTCCTGGACAACCTGGAAATGTAGGCTATGTCCAAAAGCCTTCCCTGGTCCCTTTTTTCATTAATCATGATGTGATGCTGGTGAATGGGTAAATACATGTCCACTAGGCTCCTCTGAAAGCTGGCTTCTACTTTAATAAAGAATTTATATATGAATACAAAAACAATAAGTCACATTATTGAATTAAACTGCCTGGACTAATGCAACTCTGCCGAAGATCAGCCTTTAACTCCTTTGATTCAAACTTGTTAACACTCCCCTGCAACTCCCAATGCATTCTGGTCTATTTTGCCTTCTCTGTAATGACCATGACTGACTGATGCATCATGGGAAACTATAGTCAGTAGACATAAGTGCAACGCTACAAATGGCGGCATTACTATACTGTAAAGTGCACTACATTTACATTTAGTCATTTAGGGTTCCATTCACCAGTGTTACAGCTGTTCACTGAAGGCGAGGTGAGTTAAGTGTCTTGCCCAAGGACACAACGACAGTATGAACTGTGGGGAGAGCGGGAATCGAACCGCCTACCTTCCGGTTGAAGGACGACCACTCTTCCACTGAGCACTACACAGTGTCCAGGGAGTAGTTTTAGACTCAGCTGTAGAGAGTAGCTTCTGAGTCACTGGCACTGACCTGGAAATGGATTTTAAAATTCCAGATGTCTTTGGAATAACGTGTATTGTCCTACAGACCTTTTAAAGAGTGAATTTGTAAATTGCTTTAGATAACCATTACCTATAGGAATAGTCTCTGCTTGTATGTATAAAACTTGAGTCTGTAGCACTTACAAAGAGGGACCTGGGTTTTTTTGACTTGTGGGGAATAGAGGTATGCATTATATGAGGTCGGCCTGTCTTCATTAATGCTTTTCTTATTTAAAAATAAAGATTATAAAGTCAAAGAGGTTTGGGATGAATACCTAATACAGAAATAAACAGTGCTGAAAACATATTGGTACATATTGAACTGAATAGTGATTTCTATCCCATTCTTTCCAAAGAAAATAAGTTTCACGTTTTGATTTTTGAGGTCACTTCTGTCTTTGTATTATCCTCCACATTTCATCCATCTCTGCTGCTCCATTGTCTCTATTCACACTTGAATCTGATAGCACAGGAAGAAAAAGGCTTCAGTCCAGAGCAACAATAGAAATAGTCTAATGTAGTGACTGAAAGGTGTAGCAGGAGATTATGCAGTGTGTTGATTTTAAATCAAATAAACGTCCTTACTTAAACTGAAGTGCTTAGACACGAGCCACTGTTCCTGGAATGAAGTGCTCTTTACATAATAAGTAAGGCTTTCCAGGAGATCATTAGAAGTGTGAATCCAGCCTTTATGAGGCTGTATCGTGTTCTGCAGTCAGTTAATATTCCTCTGACTGTGGCCTTTTTATGTTGTTATCAAAATGAAGCCCACAGTGCATTAGAGTTTTTGAATAATGGTTTGTGAGTTGTCGTTGTTGTGGGTCTGTCTGTGTTACTGTTGTGCTGTCACTGTTAGATGTGAATCCTCAAGTGAAATCTGCAGACAAACTCATAGTTAAGTACGGTTATTTTTAACTCTGGTGTCATTACACTGAATTAAACACCTTGGTGCTCACAACTAATGTGAGCTTTGGCCTTAATTAAAGCGAGTTTACTCAGGGCTTTGGAAATTAGCAGGTTTTATTCAGGATTATTCATATTATGAGACATCAACACCCTGCCTCATGAGCAACCAACTCTAGGGAAAAGGGACTTTTGTGACATCCCAGCTGGCCCATGACAGTGATTGGGGGGACTAAAAGACCACACTTACTCCTCTATATTTTTATTAGTTATTAGTTAGCATCACTGCTTACGTCAGTTATTTTGGAAAAGCCTACTAATGACTCACATGAGCCCAACAACACTCCCATCCGGGGTCACACTGCCTGTTCAAGGTAACGACAAGGAACAAAGGATGAAACGTCTTCACCTTGAAAACAAAGTGCAGATGCCTTTGCTTCAACCTTTTCTTCAGAGACTGGAAATCTTTTAAAGCTAATAAAATTAGTCTTGAAAAATCTATCAACCAAACTAGACCCTTCAGTGGCTATTTGTGGCAATTGCTTTTTTCAAATGCACTAAAAGCATACTACAAAGAAAGCCCTATTTGTTGGATAAACGAACACCAGTGTGCACCAACCATTTACAGATTACCCTTTTCTTCAGCTGTGTGTGTTAAAGGGAACATGCAAAAGGTCAGGTGTGTTTTAATATGCACTTGGACATAACAAGCTACAGTGAACAGCAGCTGCATTTGTATCATTTACTTCATCTATAGTTTGGTGGAATATTATCAGTGTAAATGTAAAATAATGGCACTGAAATGCAAATATTTAAAGAACTGTAACATCTTTAAAGTCCAGCATTGAAATGAAGTGCTCAAAGAATTATATCCTTTTTTATAATTCAATGATGCTTTTTTGGTTCAAACTTAGACCAGTAATCATGACTTTGTACTAAAGTTATCTTTATACCAGGTGTAGCAGGAGGCAGTGTGTTGATTTAACGTCCTTACTTAAACTGAAGTGCTTAGACAAGTGGTTACATCAGCGCGAGCCACTGTTCCTGGAATGAAGTGCTCTTTACATAATAAGTAAGGCTTTCAGGAGATCATTAGAATGTGAATCCAGAAAGTGGTGTTCTGCAGTCAGTTTTTTCAATAAGCCCACAGTGCATTAGAGTTTTTTATCTTGGTTGGTGAGTTGTCACACTTGTGGGTCTGTCTGTGTTACTGTCTGCTGTCACTTTTAGATGAATCATCAGTCAGAAATCTGCACAAACTCATAATGCACAGTCGGTGTTTTAACTCTGGTGATAAGAATTAAAAAGTCACCTTGGTGCTCACAACTAATGTGAGCTTTGGCCGTAGTTAAAGCCTCTTGTAGTCTCAGGGCTTTGACAATCAGGTTTTATTCAGGATTATTCATATTATGAGACATCAACACCCTGCCCCATAGCAGCATGGTCAGGGAAAAGGGACTTTTGTGACATCCCAGCTGGCCCATGACAGTGATTGGGGACTAAAAGATGCCACACTTACTCCTCTATATTTTTATTAGTTATTAGTTAGCATCGTAGTCTACGCCTCTTGTATTTTGGAAAAGCCTACTAATGACTCCGAGCGCCCCTGTAGTCCTACACACTGCCTGTTCAGTCGACGGAACAAAGGATGAAACGTCTTCACCTCTTGTAGTCCGACGCGCTTCAACCTTTAGTCTTCAGAGACTGGAGTCTTTTAAAGCTAATAAAATTAGTCTTGAAAAATCTATCAACCAAACTAGACCCTTCAGTCCTACCTCTTGTAGTGGCAATTGCTTTTTCAAATGCACTAAAAGCACGCCCCTGTAGTCCCTATTTGTTGGATAAACACCTAGTGTAGTCCAACCATTTACAGATTACCCTTTAGTCTTCACCTGTGTGTGTAGGGAACATGTAGGTCAGGTGTGTTTTAATATGCACTTGGACATAACAAGCTACAGTGAACAGCAGCTGCATTTGTATCATTTACTTCATCTATAGTTTGGTAGAATATTATCAGTGTAAATGTAAAATAATGGCACTGAAATGCAAATATTTAAAGAACTGTAACATCTTTAAAGTCCAGCATTGAAATGAAGTGCTGTAATTATATCCTCTTATAATTCAATGATGCTTTTTTGGTTCAAACTTAGACCAGTAATCATGACTTTGTACTAAAGTTATCTTTATACTAAAGTCATCTCAATATCTGAAAAGACAGCCAAGAGAATTGCATTTGTCATAGAAAAATCCTCCAGGCTGCAGCTTTTTGCTTTGGAACTTTCTGATAATTATGAACTCCAGTTTAATTGTCACTAGTAATGCTTTTCTGCTCTGAAGGAAGCAGGTGAAAAATAGACATCATTGTGAACCATAAAAAATGACATTCCAAGAAAGTGGTGTACAGTGCTTTTTTAATAATTTTTCTGTAGACTTCTCATTTATCTTTTTTGACGAGTCACACTTAAAGGCTTGGCGCCTGACTCCCCTCTGCCGTCATTTTGATGAAAGTCATCAGTCAGGACGACCTACACACAAAGTAATGCACAGTCGGCCTGTTTTAAAGCAGAGATAAGAAAAAAAAAGTCATATGTACCTTAGATTAATGCTACGCCCCCGTAGTCCTACGCCCCCTGTAGTCCTACGCCCCCTTTATTCTGACGTCTCCTGTAGTCCTACGCCCCCTGTATTCCGACGCCCCCTGTAGTCCTACGCCCCCTGTATTCCGACGCCCCCTGTAGTCCACGCCCCTGTATTCACGCCCCTGTATTCCAATGCCCCTGTAGTCCCAAGCCCCTGTAGTCCGACGCCCCTGTAGTCCCAAGCCCCTGTAGTCCTACGCCCCTGTATTCCAATGCCCCTGTAGTCCGACGCCCCTGTAGTTCAACGCCCCTGTAGTCCCACGCCTTTATTCTGACGCCTCCTGTAGTTCTCGCCCCTTTATTGGCCCCTGTAGTCGCCACGCCTGTATTCCGACGCCCCTGTAGTCCTACGCCCCCTGTAGTCCTACGCCCCTGTATTCCAATGCCCCTGTAGTCCTACGCCCCCTGTAGTCCTACACCTCTTGTAGTCCGACGCCCCCTGTAGTCCCGCCCCTGCCGACGCCCCTGTATTCGACGCCCCTGTATTCCTACGCCCCTGTAGTCCTACGCCCCTGTATTCCGACGCCCCTGTAGTCCCACGCCCCTGTATTCGGACGCCCTGTATTCGACGCCCTGTAGTCCTACGCCCCTGTAGTCCTACGCCCCTGTATTCCAATGCCCCTGTAGTCCCACGCCCCTGTAGTCCGTAGTCCAACGCCCCTGTAGTTCTCGCCCCTGTATTCCGGCGCCCTGTAGTTCCGACGCCTGTAGTCCCAAGCGCCCTGTATTCGAGCCCCCTGTAGTCCGCCCCCTGTATTCGACGCCCCTGTAGTCCACGCCCCTGTATTCTGACGCCCCTGTATTCCGCCCCTGTATTCGGACGCCCCTGTAGTCCTACGCCCCGCCTGTATTCCAATGCCCCCTGTAGTCCGACGCCCTCTGTAGTCCTACGCCCTCTGTAGTCCTACGCCCCTTTATTCTGTCCACGCGCCCTGTATTCGAGGCCCCTGTAGTCCTACGCCCCTGTAGTCCGCGCCCTGTAGTTCACGCTACCTGTAGTCCGACGCCCCTGTAGTCCACGCCCCTTTATTCTGACGCCTCCTGTAGTTCTACGCCCCTGTAGTTCCGAGCGCCCTCTGTAGTCCTATGCCCCCTTTATTCGACGCCTCGCCTACGCCTTTATTCTGACGTCTCCTGTAGTCCTATGCCCCTGTAGTCCGACGCCTCTGTAGTCACGCCCCTGTAGTCCAACGCTACCTGTATTCCGACGCCCCCTGTAGTCCTACGCCCCCTTTATTCTGACGTCCCCTGTAGTTCTACGCTACCTGTATTCCGAGGCCCTCTGTAGTCATCGCCTCTGTATTCTGACGCCCCTGTAGTTCTACGCCCCTGTATTCCGACACCCCCTGTAGTCCTACGCCCCCTGTTTTCTGACGTCCCCGTAGTCCTATGCCCCTGTAGTCCCAAGTCCCTGTAGTCCGACACCCCTGTAGTCCCAAGCCCCCTGTAGTCCCAAGTCCCTGTAGTCCCAAGTCCCTGTAGTTCCGACACCCCTGTAGTCCCAATCCCCTGTAGTCCCAAGCCCCTGTTTAAGTCCCTGTAGTCCGACACCCTGTAGTCCTATGCCCCTGTAGTCCCAATCCCCTGTAGTCCCAAGCCCCTGTAGTACCAAGCCCCCTGTAGTCCGACACCCCTGTAGTACCAAGCCCCTGTAGTCCCAATCCCCTGTAGTCCCAAGTCCCTGTAGTCCGACACCCCTGTAGTCCCAAGCCCCTGTAGTCCGACACCCCTGTAGTCCCAATCCCCCTGTAGTCCCAAGCCCCTGTAGTCCCAATCCCCCTGTAGTCCTACGCCCCCTGTAGTCCGACGCCCCCTTAATGAAACGTAGAATGCATTTATGGAATAGCAAATACTAAAAAGCTCTTGTGAAAGAAAGGTCTCCATTAAATACAAACTCCCTCTGGGCTAGATTATACGGCAGTATAGAGACATCTCTCATCTTTTTGATTTTCAGCTCTGCTGTTCATTTATGCCTTCCATTTCCCATAAACTGAGCTCCTTAATGAACTGCCTGTCACAAATAAAACGATGGTTAAGAGATAACTATCCACAGCTAAACTCAGATAAAACTGAGACACTTATCATTGCTCCAGATAGTGCTATCCCTGGCATTAAACAGTACCTAGAGGACCTGCGCTGCTCGGAAAAATCCAGCCTAAGAAATCTAGGAGATGTTTTTAATGAAGCAATGTCCCTGGAACACCACGTAAAACATCAATGAACTGCTTCTTCCAACTACACAACATCTCTAAACTCACATCAGTGGTGTCAAAAGACAAACTAGAGATGATAATACTTGCTTTTGTCTCCTCAAGACTAGACTATTGTAATAGCCTATTCACGTGCCTAAATATGAAACAGATCTTTTCAGGCAAGACATTCTTTTAGCAGAAATAGCCCCAGAGCTGTTATTATTGAATGTACCTTGTAATGGTATGTTTTTTATAATGTATTTGTACTTTATGTTGTATTTTATTATGTATTTTAAGTGTGAAGCACCTTGTGACCATTGTTTGTGAAAGGTGCTATATAAATAAATTGTACTTACTTACAATTGTTTCCATATTTTATCAGGAAACAATTTTTTTTTTTTCAGGTGTCCTGAGTTGGATAGTAACTGGATGTTAGTAGTTATACAACTCAAAGCATACAGTCAATTTGGTGGAAACAGCACAAAATTATTTACAAAAGTACATCTGCAACTTTGGATTTTTACTAGTACTTTATCCAATCCAGGAAATTACACTGTAATACGTCCAAACTTCCAAAAATCACATCAGTGTTTTGGTCTTTTGAGTTTTTCAAGATTACCTCTGAAAACCTTCAGTTTAAGTTCAAAACTTAAACCATTAAACATTGACTTCTGGTATAATTTTGGGTTGGCTCTAGCTGAGATCCTTAAAGGCTAATAAAAGTACGAGAACATATTTGAAAAATCTTTTTTGCAGTGGCAGATTAACAAAAAGAGACTATGTTTATTGTAGTTAGTAGTGAATCAAAATATGTTGAATATAACTCGGTAAATTCAATGACCATCTGAGAAAGTGCTGTCCTGAATTGTCAACAAAAGGTCCCTGGGAAATTATTTATTAAAGAGTGTGAGCCCTGTTAGAGCAATGATTTCGAGCCAAACTGGTGTGCCTCTCTCCTCCACGGCTCCACAAACTTAATTTATGAAATAGGTCATAAAAACTTAGCTGTGCCTTTTACAGCTGCTGTATCTAGCTCTCTGCCTCTGTCAACTCTCCTTAAAAGGCAGTTCCACCAAGAATAAGTTAAAACACTTTTATTGCTTCTGTTGAAGCATTTACTGACGTCAGAGGCTGGAGGTATAGACTATATACAGTCAGTGTATGTGCAGGGCTGGAATAAATCAGTGAAGGAGAAAAACACCTCCAGTTGTGTCCTAGCATTCAAAGCTCCTTCTAAAAAGAAAAGAGAGCTGCACAGGTTTATACATATTAGTCATGTTAATTGTAACACGGACAGTTTTAATGGTTTGAATTCACAAAGCAAGAGTTGATGACACAAAAACAACTGAAAGTGGAACCAGCTGTTAATATGGATTGGATTTTGTTATGTTGGAGCTGATTAAGAAAAAAGCACCATCCCACTGACAGTGTAACAAAATGTAATCATTCTAGAGACAAAATGTAGACAAGAAGAACAGACAATAAAAGACAAAGGAACACCAATAAAAAATATAAAAGTGCAGTTTTGTTCCTCAAAGCCACTGTAATGGCTTGTTTTTTTTAATGGCAGGAAATGGAAGGAGCATAGCTTCTGTTTGTTGCACTGTGGACCTTTTTATGCAAAGTATACACCAAACACAACTGTTTCCATATGTAATGTGTTTTATTAGAAGTCCTTGTGCAGCCTCATACATAACACTGTGTATGGAAACAACAACTTGTTGAAAACAACTGAAAACACTGTCCTTGTGCCGTGTCGTAGGAGGAAGGCTTTATGACTCAGACGCACAAATAGTTCCACATATCCCAGGTTTAGTCACTTAAATAAAAGGTGCGGGAATCATCTTTTCACCGTTTCTTTCCCATTGACTCATAACGTCAGCGGTTTGATTGACTCGGCCCACGCAGTCTGCCGGTGTTTTTGAATGACTCGCTCTCACTCAGCCTTCCGTCCCAGGTGAAATCAGAGCCTGTAGAGCAGATGACGTGGAGCCTTTCCAGGGTTAGAGGCTACTAAAGCACCCCCTTCCCCCATCTGCTGTAAGATTACAGTCTCAAACTCTCTGTGGATCATTTGGCATTTCATAATCATATCTTTAAATATTTCTACGTTCCTCTTTACTGTTTCCAAGTTATGTTTGAGCATGAGCGCCACCTGGGGGTCACATTTATCTACACTTCTGCAAACGCTCTTGTTTTGTATCATGAGCTCATTGCAGTGACCGCTCCTGACCTTCGAGAGTCTGTGACATTCGAGCTCTTCTGTCTGTCTGCTCTGAACGCCTCATGAATGCATTTACACTTGATGTATTTTAAACATATGTACTTTTGAGCCTTAAATAAGTGGGTAATAATAAACCTTAGGCAGTAAAGGAGGTTAAATGGCACTATATTTACACATCACTTTTATAGAGTGTTTAACTAATAACATAGCTGTCCCAGTCCTTCTGCATTATGCATTTTCCTTTTATTGTGCGATATATACTATACAGTATACACTAAAAGTGGCTGAAGATAAACATAGAGTGAAACAATACAACTACCTTTATATTTTAGACAGAAGATACTTATTAGAGCACTGTCCAGGACTTTTTTCCCTCACCCCTCGGCTCCTATGGTAAAAAACAATCCCACTTAAGATACCAGCAAAGGTTCAAGTGACATTTTCCAAGGTATGTCTTATATTTTATCTTAAGTTGGCTGTTTTTTTTATTATTATTAACTGATCTCTGATGTGGATGTGTGGTTTGTTGCTGATAAGCTGTGGCCAAAAACAGATGTAAACTGGTGCTTAGTGGCTGCTGCCATATTTAGACTGTGGCCGGTGCTGTGTAAACAGAAATCACTGCTGAGGGGAGGGTCACTCTCTGCCTGTGTCCATGTCCATCAACTGAGCTCTCAGCTGTGCAATGACAAGACTCAAACAGTGACAGTGCACGGCCCCTTAGAGACTCCCACAAAGAGTGCATGAAAGTGGCAGCTCTGTAAAACAATATCAGGAAGATTTCTGCTTTGGATTTCTGTTTTGAGATGGACCTTTTGGACAACCTTTGGCTGGAAACATGAGCGAGGCCCTCTGCCAAAGCTCTGGAGATGCTGACTCCTCTTCTTTGCTCCTCAAGCTCAAACCCTGCCCCAGGTCTGGCTCTCCCTGCGAATCCCCCAGGAGGTCCCCCATTTCTTCTCCACGGGACTCCTCTCGTCACTCGCCTATGACTTCACGCACTCTCCTCATGAACCGGGGCATCATCCAGCGGCGCTACACGTTGGCTCACTGGCCCAGGTAAAAATTGAGCTGAACTTTTATAAACTATGAGCCCATGCAGGGTTTAGCTCAGCCTTACACAGATGACTTTTGTTCCATCCTTAAATTGTGTGTCATGGGTTTGCTGCAGCAAAATGGCCCATTGTCTGACACAGAGGTAACTGTGGGAAAGGGTGATTATGTTGACGTCGAGGTTGGTCTTTTCAATAGAAGTGTTGTTCTGGAAGAAGAAATGCCCTTGTTTTGTGCCCAAGGAGTTGAGAAGTGTTGCCACAGGTTAAATGTTGGTAAGGACACCCACTGGACACTTACACCTTGTGACTGGAAACACTGAGCACTTCTAGCAGCCGTGTCTAAATTGTAAAATGATGGCCTGTGTAAATTATGTATTAAATTGATCATACTAGGTATTAAAAAGAGAAGAGAGAAAGAGAATGAAATGGCCCTGTGGTTATTAATGATGCTGATTTTTCATGTTTGAATCCATTAGCTAAGGGTCTGTATGTAAAAGATATTACATGCAGTCATCAATTTTCCTTGAATATTATCTCATTAAAAACAGATTTACTGATTTAAGTGCCTCAGAGTCGCTGCAGTAAAAGTTCACTTTTTTGGTGATTTGATAAGGTCTGTGTGCCCTGAAGCAATCCTTCAGAATACAGAGCAGTTTTGTGCAGTGACTTACAAGAGTCCCAAGTGGAGATTCAAGAAAGGTTTGTGGAATTACTTCACTTCAGTTTGGTTTAACATGCTGTGATAACTTTAGTGTTTCATACAGGTTTTAAAAAAAAGAATCACTCAATATGTCATTTTGAGTCACAATCCAATCGAGCTTTAAGTTTAAAAAAACAACAAATATATAAATATTATATACAGTATACTGACAAGTACTAAGAGTTCTCCCAGGTTTAGAGATTATTAAAGGTAGTCCTGCTTAAGTTTAGTGAGTGCAACATTAGTAAAGGGACATTTTTCATCAGCGTTTAATAGGACTGTGTGGTTGAAAAGGCTAGAGCGCTAGATTAATGGAGAGTAACGAGGAGCAGAAAAGGTGCGTCTGTGGGCGGCGTGTACTTGTTGCTAAGATTAATCTAGCCTATTGGAAATGCCACACTCAATCATAGTGTCTGTAATTAATTACTCTTACCATACCATCAGTGACTGCGGTCACATGCAGAGCTTACTCTGACTATGCTCATAGTTTTATTAAGCCTTAACATCTGGAGTTCACTTGTTTGAGTTTACAGGAATGAGAGAAAATCAAAGTACTGTGTGTGCTCGGGCTGATGCTGCATTCATGTGTCCTTAGTATTTCATAGCATTAAGCCGTTGTTACAAGGATAAAAGTGACCTGACTTGTTTTAACGTTCAACACTAATATACCCGGTTTATTTGCTCAGTAATCATCATCCATCTTCTTCCTCTTATCTGGAGCCGGTTTGCGGGGGCAGCAGTTTAAGCAGAGAGGCCCACACTCTACTCCCCAGAAACTTCCTCCAGCTCTTAATCCCAAGATGTTAGCAGGCCAGCCGAGAGAGATAGTTCCTCCCCAGGGAGGCGTCCAGATGCCCGAGCCACCTGGGCTGTACTCGGAGTTCCTCCCGAGTGACCGAGCTACTCACCCTATCTCTAAGGGAGCGCCCAGGGCCGCCTGTATCCGGGATCTTGTTCTTTTGGTCATGACCCACAGCTCATGACCATAGGTGAGAGTAGGAACGTAGATTGATCAGTAAATCGAGAGCTTTGCCTTACAGCTCAGCTCCTTCTTTACCACGACAGACCGGTACATCGACTGCATTACTGCAGAAGCTGCACCGATAAGCTTGAGTAATTACCGAGTCATTAATTATTTTTTTTAACCTTTATTTAACCAGGAAAGTCCCACTGAGATGCAGGGGAGTCCTGACCCCCCCAATTGGGAGGGAGGAGGCACAGTGGGTTAAGTGTCTTGATCGAAGGACCACTGAGCTACTGTCGCCCCAATAAACATCAACAGTAACACACCGTCTGAGTCGCAAACACAACAAACTAAAAACAACATGTTTATTACTCTGTAACTGCGCCGAAGCTACGGCAAACTAGCTTGTTCTTGTAAACTTTATGACATGAAAGAGCAGGATACCCAATGGCAGCGTGAACACATGTATATATAATATGGTTCTTTGCTGATCTAAAATGAGTATGTCTCTAAGCATCTTTTTACATGTGTGACTTTGTGCTGCTCAGGAGCATGCTCAGTGCGCTGTGTTGACCTTAATCACCTTAAACAGCGTTCGCATTGAGAAATTTAAATGACTGCTCCCCCATTCGGAGTAAGTTTTTTTCAGCAGTTTAAAACTCGGACTAAAGCAATAATTTAGAATTTTCTCCACGTGCTTTTAAATATAGGCTACTGACTGTGTGTGCATGTAAAAGTAGAAATAAGAGGACAGGCAACAGGTTAAGTGATGTCTTTAGAGTCTTGAAATAGAAAAGGATGGCAGGAACTGATATAGTTCAACTACGTACTACAGTGTAACCAAACTTGTGAAGTAACCAGTTACAACAGGCATGATTGTGTTATCAGAACACAAAAATAGAGCAGCATATTCCATTACAGAAGAGAAAATGTTCTCAGTTTACAGCTGCACGGTGGCAGAGCGGTAAGTGCTTCTGCCTCAGAGTAAGTATGTTGTGGGTTCAGCCTGTGTACCCGGCTTCCTCCCGTCGTCCAAAGACATGCATCTATAGTTCAATTGGTGACTCTAAATTGCTCCAGGTGAATGAATGTGAGACTCATTTGTTCTGTCAGTCTGACTAGCCATTTCCCAGGTGTAGCAGAGCTGTTAGAAGCAGTAGAAGTAGACGGTGACTGCTCCTGACCCGTTGTGACTAAATCAGTGCTGAGACAGTTGGGCCCTAACCCTCAAGGGCTCTTCAGTCTAACTGCGCTAAACGCCTCATTAAATGCATTCACAGTCATTAGTGACTTTGAGCCATAACTAAATTTGTAATGAAGGGGTTTAGGCATTAAAGGAGAAGTAAATGAGATGTGTTTGATCAAATTAAGGCTTAAATAGCTGTACTTTTACAGAGGCATCTTTGTTAAATTGTCAGTAACATGGCTGTCCTTTCATTTTGCTGTGAATACTCTTTCTGGAATCTCATCCCATTTAGTCTCATCACAAAAAAAGAACTCAGATGATGGTTTGTATTTGCAATCTGGTGGAGCAGGTGAAAACTAGCATTCTTTTCAGAGCTGTACTTGACTCATAGTTTGTTGTTGATTTTTTTGGTATGTGATTGTTTGTTGTAAAGTAATTGCTGCTTTCCATCGACAAAAGTTAGCCCTAGTCACTAACACATTTACATTTAGACAGTTGTTTGATTCTGAAACCGAGATCCATCGCAAATACTAAAATCCACATTACATTTGAATTGCATGTGAACGTCATTGTCCACCCCCCACTTCTGTGTTTGCTCCATCTGCTGTGAGCCTGTAACTGTTTAGAGAAATCCACCACCGTGTTCACATATGTTAGCACTTCCCCCGTCGCGTGCCTCTCACACATGCCACACATGCCACCAGCCTTCCAGTGTCGTGTGTGTCCCCCTTTCCCCTCGCCTCCCAAATGTTCCCGCTGCGTCATCCAGGCCTTAATCAAAAGGTTTGAAGGAGACAAGAAGACATGCAATAAGAGGTGTTGTTGTCAAGAGCAGAATGAGCCCATGTCAAGACTTTCAGGGATTAGGACCAAGTCAAAACCAAGACAAAAGAAGAGAAATGCAGAGAACAGTTAAGTCCAAATGCATGGAGAGGTAATCGTTTAGTGAAAAAGGCAGCGTCAGTTTCCATCCTCCCACAAGAATCATAAGGGCAAATATTGTTTAGGACTCAACAAGACTGAATAAAAATGAGTGTGAGTCTGAGACCTTTAAAAAGTGGTCTTAAGATCGGTCTCGAGACAAAGGTCGAGTGTGTATCAGAGACACAGCTCTGCTATTGCTGCATCAATTAAATCTCAGCACTTGAAGAACTACATAACCACATAACCTCATCTATGTAATCAGTTTGCCTGTAAATGACAAATGAATGGATTAAAATTCATAATAAATAACAGATTATTGAACTACTTGTACATATAGATGGACAAAAGATGGAAGAAGGTGGGATTACTCTATCATTGTGAATTTGTTCATTTACACAGGAGACGAGATGAAATACAAAGCTATCCTACTGTTTTTAGTCTAAACTGCTCAAAGTGTGGATAGCACTCAGTGGATTCATTTGTTAGACGTGACCAGCGCCAGTGTGGATTTACACAATTAATCAGCTGCATGTCATAAAACTTTAAATCAACATTAAATCAATATCTCAGACTCTTATCATGCACCAGGCAAATGTTTATCAAAGAAATGATGATCATATAAACCTCCAGCACCCAGACATGAACTATTAGCTCTGTCTATTAGCGCTACTGCAGAGTCATTAAAGCAGCACGGAAGCAAAAATAATATGTCAATATGTTGGCTCTTTTTACTGCCGCCTGCCGCTGGATAAAGGCTAATGCGGATTGTTTTTGTCCCATGTATTTCTTTCAGTTCAAATAAGGCAGAGACAAATGCAAAATGTTCTGGACGCTGTTGCTCTTGTTAAGGTTAAAGTGATCAGGGAAATGTAAAAAGCACTGTCAGTGAACAAAAAGGTGTAGGAAGGACCAAACCCAATGACACACACCGTGACCTAAGCACTAATCATCTTCCTCATTTTGGTGATTGACAGATGTGAAGACTGACTATTGGGGCTAAATGTGATCTGGATTTGACTGATGCATTTAGGATTAGCATTTACTTTACTTTTTACTGTTTCCAGTCTTTCTTGTAATAAACAATATTTTTGATAAAACATTGCAGTTTTTAGTGGAAGCTATAAAGATATTTTGTAGATATTTTTGAAAGTTGCTATAGTTTCATGTTCCAAATGTGTATAGATGCTGTGTTTTGTGCATTTATTAGCCCACTCCCCAAATACCACCACTGGCCCCCACTGGAGACAAGACTGAGACCTTTAAGAAGCAGGATAATAAGTGGTTTCAGAGTCTTCCATGGTTTTATAGGTTCATAAACCACTAATATTGTGACATAGGGCTGGGCCATATCTAAAGATATATCAATATATTTTTGCACTATTTTATGGATATGAGATGAGACAATTATTTATGCAGCGTTAAAGGTTAAGGCTAAAAGAGCCTTTGTGACCTCTGAACAGTGGCAGTGAGTATATGCTTTAGCCGTGACACTGACTCTGCACTCATTAACAGTAGACATATTTACACACTTAAATATGTCTGCTGCTTTTACACAAACAACTCACCATAAAATGTGTTGTTTTATTGATGAACATTTTAGAGGAAACTCATGTTACTGCATGTTTAGAGACTGTTAAGAATAGTGTGGTATCTGCAAATCTCTTTTATTATGGAAGTCAGAGAAAAAGAAATCGGTATTGTATATATTGAGATTTGAACTACCTACTGTATATTGAGATATTGTTTTTATTCATTATTGCCCAGCCTTATGACATACCATTCATGCAAAATGATCTGCTGGAACAAGACAGGAAATGACTCATTTACACAAACAGCTTCTCTATTTAACACAATTTGTGCTTAATCGAATTTCATACTAGGTGGTGTTAGGACTGCGGGTGAATTTTGAGTGAGATTCTTCAGATGGAGGCTGTATTTTCAAAACAAACTCATCACTTCTCTCCAAAGTCTTCAAACTCTTCATCACTACAACCCAACACATGTACCACCTACTCCTCTCCATCCTCTCTTCAGTTTGTTTTCTCGGCTGATATTTTTTCTGTAGTGCTTGTTGTAGCGTTGAGTTGCTAGGCGACCGCTGTCCCGTCCTCGGAGGCTAAACGTTTTTAAAGGGCTCTGGCGGTGAGAAAGAACAGTTCTGCCCTCACTGCTGTGTTCACTGTGGTTCACATTGTGTACAAGGCATAAAAAGAGGGAAAATAGAAATAAAAACGTTGGCTTATGGCGATAAACACATTGCACACAGTATATTTCTCTGTTTTTGAGGAGTCACTTGATTTTTATCTTGATATGATTTACGCCACTGTTTGAAACACTTGAGCTCTGTGTTGGTTAAGTTTGGTATTAAGGATTTTTATTTCATTTACACTTTTCTTAATAACTACTTTACAAAGGACAATATTACAATTATAACATCACTCATACTGTGACTGTGAATCTGGGATAAGCCAAAATTGTTTAAACAAAATAGCTGGCATATCTTAGAACAACTGCAACAATAAATACAAACAGTTGTATAACAATAGAGTAACATACTTACAATCTGTTGCTTTATTTCCAATCCATTTATTTCTAAAGCACATTTAACCAACAAAAGGTTTACAATGTGCTGCAAAAAAATAAAACACAATAAATAAATAATAAATAATAACTCTACTAGGTCAAGGTCTAGTTACTAGTTTTCATTAAAATGATCAAAACTAGTAAAACTAAATAAGAGTAGTGGCCTACATTAAATCAATAAATAGAAAAATAAAAACATAAAATAAGTAAGAATAATAAAACCATAAAAGAGGCCTGAGTTAAACACGTTAAGAGCGTTTCACAGTTTGGGGCCGACCACAGAGAAGTCTCCTCTGGTTTTAGGTCTTGTTTCAGGAACCATGAGCTGGAGCTGACCCTTTGACCTCTGTCTGATTAGTTCATATCAAGTCTGACGTGAATACATTATTTTCAACCATTTCTCAAGTTTAGGGAGTACAGCCAGAGCCTGAGGTCTAGTGGGTCTGGAACCCCGACCTCGACCCCTGAGCTCAACACCATCGACTGCTGATTATAATCTTGTATCGGCAGACTTATGCGATGACTCATAAAGACATCAAACTGGGACCAGACTAACTCTTTGTACAGATTAGAATTAGAATGTCTGGCCAATCACTAATTAAAGTTTGCAATTTGAGAGTCACAAACAATTATCTTGCCTTGTAATGTGATAACAATGAAGCAATATTTAGGGAGTTATTTTTTTTTTAATGCACTGTTGTATGCAGATATTATTAGTATATTACCTGGAGTAGGTTATGGTCTGAGTGACAAAAAAACCTTCCTGAACAAATTAATGTCTGTTTAAACGTTTTTTTTTTGTTGTCCATTTTATAATGAGGTGGCTTTTATTTTTGTGGAATACAATGGCAGCTTTTGAGCAAGTACAGCTAAACACTGCTTCACTGAGTCTGGCCAGTTCTCCAGACGGTATCCCTGCAAACAGCTAATATACTAACTATACTGTATATAGAAAATCACAAATATCACCTAAAATTGCGATAACTACAACAGGTTTAAAGAGCTGCAGCTAAGACAAAGGCCATGGTACTCATTGGTATTTGGTATTTGGTATTCATATACAAACACTCAAGTAAAAGTATCAAAAACCTGCTAAATTTACTCTGGGATAAGCAGTCATCAGCTTCATTTTTACTTAGAGTAACAATATTAAAAACAGACACAAACAAAAACAGGAACAAAAAACTTTCAGCTGAGTCAGAAGTGGGATCATAGCCCAGTTTCCTGAGGCTCCACCATGAAAAACCTCTGTGTGATTGGTCAAACACAGTCATGTGACAGAGCCATTGGACCAATCAGACTCTGCGTTTCTTTTACTCATTTACATGAAGTTACTTGAGTGCTTTAAAATGTCTTTCTAAAGTTCAATAGTAAATGTACTTTAGTGAATGTAACTAGTGACCTCTTGCCTCTGTCAGTATCACAATACTGTACAGCACAGGCCTGAGCACACATTGCATCAGACACATTACATGTCAGTATAAGTGAGGTCTCAGCACTTCCTTGTTCGGGGTAAAACAGTGAAGGTGGGAATGGAGCACTAGGTCTGAAGCAGGAAGTGTCTGTGCGAGGCAGGGGTGTCATCTCACCCCTGACTCAGAAACACGTGACTTTCAGCACCGCGTCGCTTTTTAGCCTGGGACTTTATTATCATAAAATGTGTGAAAACTTAATAAGAGCACTGAAGTTGTGAAATTTAGATTCACACTACTCCTCGAGACTTTTACTTCTTTCCTCCTTTTTATATTCAGAGATATTATATGTAACTACTGAGCAGCAATGACATTTCAGGTTCTGAAGAAATGCACCTACTTCTACTGTTCTCAGCACCCTAAAATATACAACCTCTATATTATTTCTCATTTTGATGGTTTGTGTGGATTTGGAGGAATAATTAGATAAAATAGGAAAAATTAATTTTATTCATTTACTTTTTTTCTTTATTTTTTATTTTGTCAATTTATTTATCAATTTTTTTAATCAACTCGACAGTTGACAAAATCTGATCAACATGCGAGAGGATTAGGTCCAAGTAAAACTGCCCTTTGTCTGTAACTTGGACAAGGGCTGGAAATGAGACGTGAGCCAGTTGAGCCGAAACAAACAATCCTGTCCACCCTCACAATGGATTTATTTAAAACTAAAAAAGCAGGCTGTTTTGTGGATAAAATGTTTGATTTATGTCAGAGAATGACTTTTTGACACATCTGCAACTCTGCAAATATAAACAATAATAAAAACTTTGGTTACAATTACGTTGACACTGTTACAAATAAAAATGCAGCCCTTTTGATTAGGTCATATTTCTCCTTTGCAAATATATGCACAAGCAATCTAAAAGTATTTGAAGAAGACAGATAATACTTGTTTTATATTGTTGTACTTACATTAGATTACCAACAAGTTATAAGACATTTCAATTGAATAATTTGGAAGTCGTGGATGAGTGCATGTGAGCATTGTCTCCATGTTTGCCCCCACAGGCCTCCTTTGCTCCTGCATCTACTCAAACAATAACCCCCTGTAAATATGGAGCTGCAGGGCTGCACCAGGGAGGCGTGGGGTCAGGTGATCAGCGCTCTCACGTGTCCCTGAACCTGCCCCAAACTTACAAAACTAACCGGCAGCCACTGCATAGACTCAGTGCAGCCTTTTACAAGTCACTACAAAGTCTTCAATGCAACTCAGTCAATGTAACATTTGGCTAATTTTGCTCAAGCTGGCAAAATGATACTGAAACCACAGAGAAAAACAGTCTAGTTGTAGTTTTGGGAGGGCTTGATGGGCTTCCACAGTGGCCTCAGAGGACACAGGAAGCCCAGCACTCTACCACTGCTCGTTATTACTCAAACTGAATGTTCCTCTTTTTTTTGCCAGCTGTAAAAAAAACTGAAAGAAAAGAGTTACTTGTACATGCCTCTATTACATCTTTAGTTTCTAATGGTCAGCTTTGGAGCAGCATGACTGAAGACCAACAAACCTACCTGTCATCAGAGAAACAACTTTCTTCAGTTCAAGCTACACTCGTTTTCTGCCTCGTCTTTCCGACCAGCAGCCTTGTCAGGGCTTGTCTCAGACCAAAGCATTCTCCAAAGTCCTGAGGAATAATCAGATTTTGCTCCTTTCCTTTTTTTGGTCTCACCTGTTTGTTTTTTGGGTGTTTTTTTTTTTACACATGGAGTCGTACCCGACCCACATAGTCCTTGTGGGGAGAAAGGTGCTCTAATGAAACATCGCAGAAGTTGTATTCACAGAGTCTCAGGTGAATCAGGAACTAAAGGGATGATGAATAAAGACCCCCGAACGGCGAGGAAAGGGGTGATCGATTTTGGACACGGACGGAGGCACTCGTGTTCGGGGTATGTTTCTAAATTATGCACTCTGCAACTTGTTGGAGCTTACACCGTTAAGTGTTTTTAAAAAGCACATAGCTCCCAGGTTTAGAGTGAGTTTTACTTCTTCGCTCAGTACGGGTCAGTACGGGTTAGTACGGGTCGGTACGGGTCAGTACGGGTTAGTACGGGTCGGTATGCATTGTCAAAAGGGGTACCAAGCTTCCCAGAAAAGCACTTTGGTGACCCCTCTGTGTGTGATTAGACAATAGAAGGCCCTTGGTCACAGGAAAATGAGAAAACAAAGAGAAACAAAACTTGTTCTGGGGATAAACAGTCATATTCCAAAAAGAGTTAATGCTAAACGTTGTATTTTGTTTGTAAGAAAGTATTAATTAGCAACAGCCGTTTCCAAATTGCGATGCAGTTGTTGTCTCACAGCTGTCATTGCATTTCTTGTTTTGAACAAACATAACCAGTGATAATATGTAGTCAGTTCCTAAAATGTGGGAAAATGGTTCATCTTTTTGTTATGAATAAACTAGAATCAATCTCACTCACTGTTGTTGTAGTATGTGGCTATACCTGCAACCCTTACAGCGCTACAAAATGAAGCACCTACTCTCCTCTTTATTTTGGTGCAACTGCAAAGCATACATGTTTTGAAAATCCATTTAAAATCTGTTTTTTTTTTAACAGTGTCTCACCTGTTAGAGCGCATACCTTTGACCCTGTTCTATCAAATAAGAAAGTCTGATACCTTATTTAGATGCCCAGCTTGTATGACGACACTGTTACGTAGCATATGACACTCTGCTGCACACAGCTCAGTGGACATGCAGGCCAGTCTTCAGGGCTTACCTTCAGGGGTTACCTGTTCCAGCATGAGCTCTAACAACAATGAAAACTATTGTTGCCATTACTACCATTATTGTTACTCTTCATTTTACTTCTGTACTGACCCACGTTGTACAGTAACAGTGGAAATGTGTCTCTAGTCAACAGCTTAACACTGTATTTATATCACATTCACTATTTACAGGTTCAGGGGAGTATGTTCTGGTGCTGTCTGTAGGCACAGTTGTGGCTGTGGAGTTTAAACATGAGTTTGGCTGGTTTCCTTATTCTGTGTTTGTTGGTATTTTGCCCTAATGTTGAGGAAGTAAGTCTTGTTTGAGGCAGGTTTTTAACATACTTCCTGTTTTTACCAAAGCCACTCGAGATATATTTTAATTTGACGGTCCAGAGAAACTGTTCCTGAGAGTTTGTGCTCAACGTCTAGTATCTGGGGACGTCTATTTAAAAACAGAACATAATTACAACACGTGCTCTCCTTTAAGAACTGACCGTCCTATTAAAGACACATGTTTTGGTAACATCCTGCTGCATGTTTTTATTTATTTATATTTTTGGCAAATCCAGCAAACAGTCTAAGTTTCTGTTCTTTTTAAACTTCAATCCAACAAAAAATAAGCATTGATCACTTAGATCACTGGTTCCCAAAGTGGGAAAAAATTCATAAAAAAAAAAAAAAAAAACATGGGTGGGGGGTCGCGAGATGATTTCCAGATGTTTTTTTTTTTTTTATGAATTTTTTTATGAATTTTTTTTTTTTTCATTATTATTTTTATATATTTTTAAAAGGTTGTAATGATGCGAGTATAAATTTAGGATAATTAAAATAAACTGAAAGTCGCGGATCGTCAGCAGTCTAATATTGGGGGTCGCGGTCTGAAAAGTTTGGGAACCCCTGACTTAGATTATATTGATGGGCACAGAAGCTGCAACTATACAGGGACAATATGAATACTTTTTTACATTTAGTCATTTAGAGATGCTTTTATCCAAAGCGACTTACATTCTCCTGTGTTCCATTTTTAGTTGACACTTTCATTTTAAAGCAGCTTACATTGGAACACCACTGAAGGCAAGGTGGGTTCAGTGTCTTGCCCAAGGACACAATGACAGTATGAACTGTGGGGAGAGCTAGAATCGATCCACCTACCTTCCGGTTGAAGGACGATTGCTCTACCACTGAGCCACTGCCGCCCTTAAGTGCGATTAATACGTCATTTGATAGAAGTGCATTATGGGCAATGAGGTCTTTTAGCTCGGGCTCAGTTTTTCCATTTCAGTCCACGATTAGCATTAACAATACCAAAACAAACAATTATTTCACAATACAATGTTTTTGCTTTATAATGTTACAAATAGACATATTGTTTTCTGGAAACCTAAGTTCAGATCGTTACAGCTTATAAGACAAGTTCAGTATTTGTATTGTTTAATAATTACTGCAATACATTTCTAAGTAGCTCTTGAACCTAATAAAATAAAGATGAACTGATGGAAATTACAAAGAGACAATCTGCTCTGGGCAGGAACAGGAAGAAGTGGAAGTAATGGCTTGTACATATTGTAAATGTCTAATTTTTAAGATTGACAATGTGTTATTCTGATGTAATTATCCACTGTGGAAAACATAATCATGACTGAGCCACTGTGTTCTGCGTGCTGCAAACTTTTACCCAGTGCACTTGAAGATGAACTGTACAGTCTTTTCTGTTGCTGCTGTTTTTGTGATATATCAGCCCCCCATGGCTCGCAGCACTGCAGAGCTCCACTACTCCTGCTGGTCTGACGCAACAAGCTAGAGTTTTAATCAGAACTTTGAACACAATCTTTATTTGTTTGCTCATAATGCTTGCTCATATCTTTATTTATCCAGAGAAAAAAAGTGAATTAAAATAACTATCTCTTGAAATCTTTGAGTAAGATAAGCTTGTTCATATAAAATTTCTCAAAAGGTCACAGACAGAGCCGTTTAACCCCAAGTTCTAACCCCAAGACACAATGTCTGATGCTCAGTTGACTTTTCCATTACATAACGAGGAAGATAATTAATGTAATAACCCTCTTTGGAGGCATTAGCCCCATGAAGAGCATTAAAGCAACATGCCCTCTGCTGCAGTCCTTTTGTTGTCTCTTTGAAAGTGTTTTAGGTTCTCGTGTCTAGACCATAACCAGTGCATGTGGCATGGAAAGACACTGGGTTTAGCTTTAAAAATTCAAACACTAAAAGTACACAGAGAAGCAGTGGGAGGGTTTTTGGGGGATTGGAACAATTCAACCTAGAAATAAGCTGTGCTCAGTTGCATATGAAGACAGATGCTTTCATCCAGTCAATTACAGGAACTGTGCTTCCTCATCAAAGACTGGTAAACTAACATTTGCATAGATGTACAAAGCAAAAAAAAAAGCATACAACACCCTATACAAATTCATATTCATAAACACACATGCAGCTTGAGGGTAATAAAAGGGTAATAAAGGCGTCTTAGAATTCTAGCCTCATCTGCAAAAAAACACATCAGCAACAAAGTAAAGCAGCACTTGAGTCCACTGCAGAATATTGAAAAAGACAGGTTTAACAAGTTTTTATCACCTGGAAAGTCATTTGCATGGTCATAGGGAATGTTGGTTGTTTTTTTTTTGTTTGTTTGACAGCACTTATACAAAGACGTTGATAAAAGTAAATTTGTTTAGTCTTGGTCTAAGTAATTTGTTTCTAGACAAGGCCAGGTAAAAGTGCATGAGGAGACTGAAAAGTGGTTTTAAGAGCTGTTTGAAGACCAAGAGCAGTTTAGCGATATTGTTAAGTAAATTAATCAACTGATTTAATGTGAATTATTTCACATGACTGTTATTGCTTGCCATGTGCTGAATAAGGACAGCCAGAAGAACAGCTTGCAGATTTTATAGGCTTCATGGTTAGGATTTAGCAGAATGACTCACGCCTCTGTTAACACATGTTGAATTGGCACAGTTCAAATTGAAAAGCCTGTTTGAATGTGTCTTAGTCCCACCAGATAGAAACAACATCTTATCAGCAGTGCATTCCCCTTTTGACCAGTGAGTCCCAGTCCAGTGTGAGGTGACGAGGAGGGCAACAATAATTCAACACACCCCTCAAAATAACACCTCCTGAGCCTGGAATAGCCAATAGTGTCAACACGTGTGTTTGACATGTGCTTTTTGTTTCTCGCTCTGCCTCAGCTGCCCCTCACAAAATCCATAGTGATTGTTCCATCACTGCACTGTACACACCAGTCGCCAAATTAGGTGTTGAGTTTCATCAGCAGGTCAAAACCCGTCCAGGCTCTTTCGAAATTGGCATGAGATTTTATGTTCAAGTGCTGTAAACGGAGGTTTAGTTTACTTTTCCCTGTGCCTTTTTTCTATCTGAAGGCACAGTTTGCAAGAGAGGATGACTTTGTCTTAGACACGTTCCATCTTTGTCATTCATTCTTAGCTCACAGTGACCTCTGCTGGATGCATAGCTCTATCAGAACATTTCACAAATATGGGATTATTCAGGGTCTAGACCTGGAAATTTCATGGAAATGGACTGAAAACAGCTAGAGTTGGAACTAAAAAAATGTTATTAAGACATATAATAGGAACACTGAGCTGAAATGCAGTTGGACAAACACTCCTGTTTGAGATAAGTCTGTGGTCAAATCCAGCTTGAGTTTGTGTGCTTTGTGGGTGGTTTAAGTCCCGCAGCAAAGAACAAACATGTTTGAATTGACCAAATTACGTCAATGTAAAAATGGCGTAAATAAAAGAGATCTTTGATAAACTACAACAGAACAGTTTGTTGCAAATATCACCTACATGTCTTTAAAGCACAGGATGTTACAGGATCATACAAAAGTTACATTTGAGAGTTCAAAAGATTAGAAAAAGGTTTTTAAAAAGCCCAAATGTAACACCAGACTGCACATCATTACTATGTATGGCACATTAAATTTAAAGGCTGCTTTCGACTAAAACAAAACACCCGCCTCTGTAAAGACACAGCCTGGCCTCCAGAACCACCGACTCATAGTGAAGTCTAGACTTTATGCAGTGACTCATAAAGAAGTTCATCTAGTCTCGTTGGGGTATTGCTTACGTCAGGTGGTTTGTTTCTCTGATTGATTAAATCTGCTCCATTTGTCACGCTCTCTGGAAATCAAACTCGGATCAACAGGGACCAGACTAACTCTCTGTACAGAATAGAAAAAGAATTAGGATGGCTGGCCAGGTTAGTAGAGACTTATACTTGAGAGTGAAAACTATGACAATTCAACTCCAATTCGTTGGAACACACAGCAACAACAGCAGCAGCATTATTAGAATCAGATGTACACACTGAGGTTTAAAATGTTCCAGCACTGCTCCAGAAAACTCCTGGTTTAAAAAGTACCGCAGCACATCTCCACCATTGCATCTTCTTGTGAATTGTGGAGCATGAGTCAAAAGTGTTTAGCTCACTTTCTTCTCTCGAAAGGCTGTTCTGGTGCTCTGTAAATGACGGCACTACCATCATGCTCCAGACCACTCAACAGCTTTTTCTTAATATGTTCCCCATCTGTTGTTAAAGCTCAGTCAGCACAGAGCATCACTTCATCACTTTGTCCACCAGAGGGCTGAAAATATCCACTGTCAGCATTAGTCCAAACGTTAGTAAGAATAAGTTTGAGTAACCTTGTGAAATGAGGACATCAAACACACTGCACCTGTTATTACAAACCCGATTCCAAAAAAGTTAGGACACTGTATAAATTGTGAATAAAAACAGAATGCAATGATGTGGAAGTTTAAAATGTCAATATTTTATTCAGAATACAACATAGATGGCATATCAAATGTTTGAACTGAGAAAATGTATAATTTTAAGGGAAAAATAAGTTGATTTTAAATTTCATGGCATCAACACATTTAAAAAAAGTTGGGACATGGTCATGTTTACCTCTGTGTGGCATCCACTCTTCTTTTTATAAACGTCTGCAAACGTCTGGGACTGAGGAGACAAGTTGCTCAAGTTTAGGAATAGGAATGTTGTCCCATTCTTGTTTAATACAGGCTTCTAGTTGCTCAACTGTCTTAGGTCTTCTTTTTCGCATCTTCCTCTTTATGATGCACCAAATGTACTGCAGGCTGGACATGTCAGAACCTGATCCTTCTTCTACGCAGCCATGATGTTGTAATTGATGCAGTATGTGGTCATTGTCCTGTTGGAAAAGGTCTTCCCTGAAAGAGACGACGTCTGGATGGGAGCATATGTTGTTCTAGAACTTGGATAAACCTTTCAGCTTTGATGGTGCCTTTCCAGATGTGTAAGCTGCCCATGCCACATGCACTCATGCAACCTCATACCATCAGAGATACAGGCTTCTGAACTGAGCGCTCATAAGAACTTGTGTTGTCCTTGTCCTCTTTAGTCTGGATGACATGGCGTCCCAGTTTTCCAAAAAGAACTTCAAATTTTGATTTGTCTGACCACAGAACAGTTTTCCACTTTGCCACAGTTCATTTATAATGAGCCTTGGCTCCAGAGAAAACACCTGTGCTTCTGGATCATGTTTAGATGGTTCTTTTTTGACCTGTAGAGTTTTAGCTGGCAACAGCGAATGGCCCGGTGGATTGTGTTCACCAACAATGTTTTTTAGAAGTATTCCTGAGCCCATGTTGTGATTTCCATTACAGTAACATTCCTTGTTTGTGATGCAGTGTCTAAGGGCCCAAAGATCACGGGCATCCAGTCTGGTTTAACGGTCTTTTCCCCCTTACGCACAGAGATTGTTCCAGATTCTCTGAATCTTTGGATGATATTATGATCTGTAGATGAAGATAACTTCAAACTCTTTGCTCTTTTTCTGTGAGAAACTCCTTTTTGATATTGCTCCACAATTTTTAGCTGCAGCACTGGGGGAATGTCCATGTTGACTTCTGAGAGACACTGCCACTCTGAGAAACTCTTTTTAGACCCAAGCATGTTTCCAATTGACCTAATAAGTTGCAAATTGATGTACATTGAACTTATTGCTAACTGTCCCAACTTTTTTGGAATGTGTATCCAAAATTTGGCATGACATTTCAAAATGTTTGACATGTTATCCATGTTGTATTCTGAATAAAATATTGAAATTTGAAACTCCCACACCATATCTAACAGGGGCGCAGTAGCTCAGTGGTAGAGGGGTTGTTCCTCAACCAGAAGGGTAGTGGTTCGATTCCCGCTCCCCCCACAGTTGGAATTGGGTTTGTAAATACATGCTTCTTCTTCTCCTAGTCTGTTGGTCATGTGCTGCTAACTGATGACTCACTGATATCTGATATTTTAATAAAAGGTCACACTCTGACCCATATAAGCGCCTGGACATGTCCAGTGCCCTACATTCGTCACAGTCCTGCGCAGCTTATTCTCATTAACAGCAGAAGTAATGTAACCACAGGAGAAGCTGCAGAAGTCATTTAGGTGGGTTTGGTTACACAGCGGCCTCAAACTCCTCATTCTCAGCAAACCTCTCGGTCTTCTGGTGCAGCACGGATCATGAGCGTGCAGCAGAGTGAGGATGAACTAAAGGGGAATACAGAAGGACAAAACACCTTAAACATGTGCAGTCTTGTTTTAGCTGTGGTTGTTTTAGAGTGCGTTGTAACCCGTGGGCAGCATCCGAAGGTAAAACTGGAGATTGCAGTTCCACACCTAACAGCTCTCCTTTATACAGACTGGGATCTTCTACGGCAGCCCTGCAGGGACACAGTGTCTCCATCTTTATGAAAAAAATAAGTGGAAAAAAGGTCAGATGTTCAGTTAACTTTAACATAACAAAATGCAAGATTTTAAAAGAGACATAAATGTGCTTCAACTAAAGTTTGTCTGCTCTGGGCAGATGTAGAAACAGGAAGTAATGAAACGTATGACTCACTCAACTGGATTTTAAGGAAATTTTTATGTTTAATTTTATTCAAATAGAAAGAAAGTTTTAAAAATATTGACTAATAAATTTTGTTCAATTTTGTTCTGCAACATTTTACATAATGCACTTTTAATTGATGTCATAATGTATTCTTCTTGTGTTAACTATGGCTTCTGTTAATTTATTTAAACAATTTTTAGTTAAAGACATGACATTTCAGGCCTGTTTTGTTTGTGCCAGCCCATTACTACGGTGTACATCTCATTCCTTTGGCACTCCCATTGGCCAGCCTATCTATACTGTTACTATTATAAAGACTAAAGCAGCAAAATACTGTAATATCAGAGAATAAAGTCAAGCAAACAATGACAGGGTTGTCCTGGAAACCTATAGTATGATTAATCGATAAAATCTGCTTCAGCTTTACTTACTTCATCCTTACATTGTTTGAAACTTGATTTTTAGATGCTCTTTAGATGCTCTTTAGATCGTTGCCCATTTTGTAAACCCATTGGATTTTTTATTGATTTGGTTTGACCCTCTGGAGCTGCTGTAGTTCAAGGAGAAGAGCTTAAATTGAAGCATACAGAATAAAAATGCAGGGAGGAATAAAAGGAGTCTGGTGTACATTAGATGACTGTGTGACTGTTTTTTAAAGAAAAACCTAAGAAAGAGGTCTTGAAACGTATTTCTGATAGTGTCTCATTTGCCTCACTGGATAAAACTGATAGACAGGGCTAATGACGTTGGGGACAGTTTGCCTTGAAAACTATAAGGTCTGTCTGTTGCTGGGTGCATTAGGTTCAAGTTTGGAGACACTGAGCTGATTATCCTAAGGTCAGATTTGAATGAATGCTCTCACAGATTACGACATAGTTCTTGATATTAGTTTGTTGGACTGTGCGATTTTATTCAAGGCTAATTGTATTGAGCCGTAGAAGTGGGTATCTTTTGTCTTCATGAATGTTGAGAATGTAAACCTGATAACCTTGCTATTTATTTAGATTTTTGAAATAAAGAGACCCTGGTGTTCAGCTTGTTGAAAGAAATAACACAAAAACAGTAGCATCAGGTGTTATATGAAAGCTTTTAAATGACAGACTGATATCTGATGAGCCTGATCTGTCTGGGCACCACTCCTCCTCCACGTGCCTGCCAACAAGTCCCACCGCCGGCCCCGATCCTCCAAAGACAAATATTTGCTGCTGGTGTCGTCAGACGTCAGTTGGTGAGCTCATCAAGTCCAGGGAGTTTCTTGTTTTGAGAAAGGATTATGAAATCATTAAATTGGAAAAGGACCTTTTCCAGTGTTCCCACGTGTCACAAAAACCTGAATCTTTAAGGAGAGGGTTTTCATAAATTCAAATGACTTGGAAAATATGTTGTAATTGTAACATAGCCCCCAGTGTTTTTCACAATTGTGTCTGTAAACTTTGGGAAGCATTTAGTTTTGAAACACATCTGGCTTTGGAAAAAACAATACAACATAATGTATCTTAAATCTGAATTTGGAAGTTTGAGTTTTGACCCTATGAGGCTGCTGTAGTAATTCAAGATAATGGCTTGGCTATATTTTTTTTAGGAAAAGTAACTCTTTTGTGATACTCAAAAATAGGGTTACGTTAGAGGCATATATATATAGTGGAGGTTCCTGTAGAGTGACACTGACCGGAGCCTTGTGGAGGATGTGTTACTTAAACACTGCTCAAAGACCAATGAACGACAGCAGCAGCTTCAGTCTACAACTAGTTAAATGTATGGCACTCTCGCAGCTCAGCCCCATGTGGCTCTGCTCGTCATTTAGAAAACCCCAACTATTCCCCGCGCTGAAGGAGGAGCTGCGGAGGGAGGGGTGTCTCCTCAAACGGAGAGTCCAGCTCACAACTCCCCAAAGTGGATCTGGAAAACCGCCTCGAGACGCGTTAAAACAAACACTCTTCCTACAGAAAGGAAGTAATCTGTTTTAACATAAACTGTCTGGACTCTGTGTAGTTCTTCGCGGCTCTGTTTCTTTTGATCAGAGTCATGTTTTTGTCCCGCTCCGAGGAGGGTTTCCCTCTGCGCCGTGCGTCAGCGGGTCCCCGGAGCTCGCGACAGACATTGGGACAGCAGCGCGCGGAGGAAGGGAGAGGCTTTTAGAGGGCAAACTTAAGGAAGAGTAGAAAAGTGACAACATGAGTTTACCCACGAACTGTGCCTACCTGCCGCACTCGATGCACGAGCGCTACTTCAAAATGCGCAACGGAAACGTGTGCGGCTCCCCGTGCGCAGTGAACCGGCCCATCGACATCGTGCAGAAGCGCAGACGGTAGGCCACTTCAGATTTTACCACAGAAGTATTTCAATTAGTACAATACAAGCTCTCACCGGGTGCTTTATAACTCAACACGTCTGTCTGATTTTAACTGTAGCACAGTTTAAGACCAAAGAGAGGTTTGTGGAGTTAAACTCAGAGTAATTGAAAGAGCGATCTTTTACAAAGTGGTGCTGACATGAGACTGTAAATGCTGAGAGGTGGATCCAGTGTCTTTTTAATGTCAACCCTCTAATAAAAAGCCTTCAGAGGGAAATCACTAATGAACAGAGTCAGAGGGTTTTATATTTGTGATAAATACACCACAAGTGGAACAACCTGCAGCTGGCATAGGGTTTGGGTTTGGAAACAACTTGGTCACTTATAATTGATGTCTATGTCTAATGACTAATGTCTAGAGAAGTTATAATTTCTGTTTGAATTCAGCAGTATCCTTATTCATTTTTGTTGTATTGTCCTCCTTTCTCAGCTTGTCTCACAGACAAATGAACATGTTTGGTAATATATGTGGTAACTGTATTCAAAGCAACAGGAGCTACATTAATTAAAGTGGTTGACACAGTTGATGTTAATCATATTGTGTTAATCTGTTTTCTAACTACATGAAGTTCAGTGCCACTCAAGTCTGATCAAACACAGAGAGCAGAACAGAAAGGGTAAATGGGCAGATACATTATGTCAACCGTAAACTGTACTGGTCCTGAGGAATTTGACTTTTGGAACCACAAACAGCCATTTTCTTTGGAAATGTGGAGATAAGAGTGTTGAAAACTCAAAATAAGATGGTCATGAACTTATCCTAATGGACTGTCAAGGGTTGTTGAGTTTAGCCTGCCCTTCAGACCGTGCATTTCTATCCATCTTCTTTCTCTTTGAACATGTGGCCAACTTGTTTTCACGCCTGCAATCGGTTTTCCGCTTCATATGAAAAACAGTGCTTTCCTGAGAGTTTATACTTTTTACTCCCCTGTACTCTAAATAAGAGTATATGTAGTGAGTGTTTTACTTCCTGTGACCTAGCCTTATAAATCAACCGATCTTGTTTAGAAATACTGATGTAGTTAAGTTCTCCTCCTACTATGTGTTGGCATAACGTCACTGATGTAGGAGCCAGGACACATACTTTAAATGCCACACAAGCCATCTCCAAATGTGTTCTCAGGTCCAATCTCTGAGGACGCATTCACATTAAAGCTGGCCACATTAGATCTTCACATCTCTTTGACTGAACAATAATGCTAGTTTTAAAGGGCCCCTTAGTAATAATACTGTAAAAATTGTGAATAAAAGTCACTCAATTTCAATATAATCATTTTAAGAGCATGTCTTCAGTGTCTGCAGCAAGAAAGTGACTTGTCAGTTGTCAAGAAGTAACACAGTTGAATACGATAGTGTTTCCCACACACTAATGATTGAGATAGATTGTAACGTTTCAGCGTTGGATTTTTCATAAAATACAATTTATATTCTGCTGCATTGACATGTGTCTGTGCATGAGTTTTGAAACTGTTCTGAGAAGAGGTCACTGCTTTTGAGTGAACGATCCTGCAGACGAGTGACAGGAGACGGCTTTTTTTGACGGACAAATGTGGCATTAGCAGTAGTCAGTACTTCAACTCTCCAGAAACCCAGCCCTGTCTCAACTTTTGTTTCTTTGCAGTACTACAAGCAACGAGTGGCAATACAATTAGAGATGCTGAAGGATTAAGATTACTTTGTTTGCAGCAGACACAACTTTTATCTGATACAGCTCCAGATGAAGATAGACCTACTGCAAGTCTGTGAGAAACTCTGGAGCCAACCTTCTTTTCTGCTTATGTTTCCCTGATCCATTGTGTGTCTACTGTCTATGTGAACACCAATAATCTTTAGAAATGCTCTCTTTTGGTTGAAAAGTGTAGATTTCAGGCTAAGTGACAAGATTTGATGGCAGAAGTCAAGGGCTTTTTGCTTAACATCTTTTGACGACCATGATGAAATGTAACATTGCACTGTTGGCTTAAGATGCACTGGTAAATGATGAATAAGCTTTTTCAGTGACGTACATATTGAGGCTAAGATTTAAGCGCTCCTTCCAGGCCAGGTGTGGACGGACTGGCAGCAGAGTGATGTTACGTGGCACCATCTGCTGCTCACTCAAAACAAGGATTAAATACACTCACAAAGTCCTCTGTTAGTCTGACGAAAACATACCAATTAAGTCCATGTTTACAGACATTTGAATGAGCCTAATACAGAACCAACACAAACTGCTTAATAATTTAACGCTGATTAGTTTTGCATGACACACAAGTGATTAAATTAAATAAAGCTACAGTTTGTGGACAGCTGCTGCTCGTAAAATGTGGGAAAAGCCCTTTTGGCTGACTCAAAGCACTAACGCATTCTGATAAGATAAATCAGAGCCAAGAGAGTCACTTACCACAGAATACTGGAAAATTCGACTTTAGAAATAGTTATTTAGTGAGCCAAGTTCCCAGGTCGGAAACCAATGTAAGCCTCATACAGTGTTCCCACATGTCCTCAAAAAGCAAAAAAAAGTAAAAAAAAAAAAGTCATGTTTGGAAATTACCTAAAGATTTTTTTATTTAAATGTCCAAATGTTTTCGAGTCCTTTACATGTTAAGTGTTTTTGATTTCAAACACATTTGGCTGAAGATAAATGATGTTCACTTTACTAAACTAATTTTGGAATTATGAGTTTGACCCTGTGAGGCTGCTGTAGTTGGAGAAGTGGCGTTTAAACCCAGGTACATTACTAAATTGTCAAGAAAAAGTCCTTAAAAATGAATTCTTAGTTGAAAATGTCAAACACCAATCGTCTCAGCGATCCGTGTCACCTGACTCTGTGGATTTAGAAACCAGTACTGTCCTTTTGGGGGGGGGTCACAGCAGGTTGTCCAGTCCTTTCGGGCCTCAGATCATGTCAGTGCAACGAGACGTGACGCACAACTCTACACCGGGTCAAGGGTCACTGCCAGCTGCCGGCGTGTTGCGACAGATTGCAAATGCAGAGTCACATAAATTCTGTGGGGCGCTGAAGTCGTCAGTGTGAGTCAGCTTTGGGTATCAGGTTCTGGGGGCTCTCGCTTTACCCCCGCAGTGGGTTTTACATTTCTCTGTGACACAGCAGCACATTTTAGGAGCTCCAATGTGTCCCACAGACAAATTCAACGTTATATATAAAACATTTGTTATAATAATTTGTGTCATGTGGGAGATGGTGTTGAATAGTGTTAGTCCTCTCTGGCTTTTGGCAAAAGATCACAGATAGATCTTTGGACAAAATGGTCTAAAAATCTAACAACATGTCTTTAGAGCAATTGCAGCTTCATCCATACATATTACTAATAACAGAATAGTAATATTTGAGGTTTTTTACTTATTTAAATAAAGTTTTCGGTTTCTGTTGCAGTGTAGTAAATTGAAATGGTATTAATTTAGTCACTTTGATCAAATTAAATTGCTCTCATGAACTCACCTTTGCTTGTATAGAGGATATGACGCAGTGACAGTAAGGCACAATGCATTTATTACCTAATGTTGGAAGACTTAATATAACGTCATAATAATCTGTATTTATAATACATTTGTTCAGTGCTGAGGTCAGAGAGGTTGAGAGGTCAGGTATTAGGCAGTGGCTTCAGACACGTCCCATAACTTTTATTATCAGTATTTTGACTCTCCCCACTTTTCTCCTGCATGCATCTTGTTTTTGTTTAACCTACAAACATGAGACCCTGTCAGGATACAGGCTGCTGTTCTCTGGACTTAAGCCTTGTGCTGTCAGTTATAGTGTTATAGTTTAGACCATATTGACCAAGACCACGTCATGCTTGAGCCTAGACTGTAACGAGACCAAGACATGACTTAAAGACTCTGAGGGAGACTCTGGGTCAAGACCAAGACTGGTGCATTATACACAGGATGAGATTCAAACACAGTCCAGACTCAGGCTTATGACAACCCCATGGGTCATTTTCTTGGGTTTGGTGAAGTTGGGCAGCTGTAGCCAGTGTTGCATTTGAAGATGAACAAATGTTTTTTTTCCCTTCTAAATAAACCCGTTGTCTTAGTCCGTCTTGTTCCTCTCTGTCTAGGGGCGCCTCAGTGGTTCATCTTGTACGACATGTATTACATAAAGCTTTACAACATAGGTTCAAATCCTGGCACAACCTGTTTCTTTGCCCCTTCTCTCTTCCTGATTTCCTGACGATCTATTGTCTCTCGATTAAATAAAAATAATTTCAAGACCTAGTAAATTTCATTTGTTTCCAAGAGGAGGTCAAGACCTTTATAAAAGTTTTAAGGCCTGCCTCAAAACCAGACTACAACACAGACTTTGCTGAGTCCCTAAGCCATATTACCTCAGCTGTCGAGAATCTTGATTGCTAACTTCTGGCTTGCATCTCTTTAGTTAAATTTGATTGCATCCTTTCTTTGTTAGTCTCTTATTTTGGTGCAACACAAAAACTGAACTGAATTTAGCCGTGCGCTGGGCCGGGAATAATTGCAGGCCTGCAGCTGGTCGATTGGCATTGCAGTGACAACCTTGAAACCACAACTGACGTCAGCGGACAAGTGTGACTGCTTTTGTGTGTGACTATGAGTGCACTTGTGTCGAATATCGCAGCCTGAATAGAGCGGCCCAGTGTTTTCCTGACTTCTCGGTGACTCCAGGGATGTTGATCGAGTTAGGTTACATTGAGCGCTTCACAAAGAGATCCTGTTCCATCGTTTTTACTGACAGATTAGACAATAGAGTGTTTGACGGACTTTTACGCAATTCCCCCGACGAATGAAGAGGTAAGGCATCCACATGCAGCTTGTCCCCGGTGAACCCACACTCCCGTCTAGATGCCAAGGCCCGGTCCAAACGGCACGATGCCAGGTAGGGAACCAATACCTGAGCTCGGCACAAGACGTTTAGTCAGACTTCTAGATGTGTAATTAAGAACATATGTTGTTCATTGAAGATAGCCAAAATTAATAATGCAATGTTGAACAATGATTTTAGTTAGACATAGATGATATTTATAGACCCTTTAACAAACAAAGCCATCAAAAAGCAACAAAAGCAGCAGTATATTCCTTTCATTTCTATGAGTGCACAACTTTGAGACTCTTTAGTTGCCCCATTAAGTGTCCTTAACAGACGATATTCTACTCTAGTATTCATAATGGCTTCAGTGTGGTTTTTCTTGTTATTACATGAAGCAGGAATGCTTTCAATACATATAGACGTTAGATAATTTTGTATAGCCCTTAAACCGAAAAATTTCACTTTTATGAATTTGTGTCAATAATGTGCTTTTTACCTTAATGTTGCTTTTGCATCTTCAGCATTGCATATGCACTGTATGCCAATATCATGAGGCAGATCCCAGTTTAACAGTCTTTGGTGAGGAAGCACAGGTCCTAAAACAATCTCCGTATAACTTTGAGTCCTCTGTCTGGTGTTCTTTTGTCATCATGACTTGTAGCATGGTCTCACTCATCCATCTTCTTCCACTTCTGGAGCCGGGTTGTGGGGGGCAGCAGTCTAAGCAGAGACACCCAGACTTTCCTTCTTAGACACTTGCTAATGTTCTGTTTGTCAGTGGCCATTTACCAAAATCATCAATCATTGTTTATGCAAAATATTACAGTTTTTAGTGGCAAATTAAAACTGTGTTGTGGTCTGGTCACACTATATTGGACAGGTCTAAATTGTTACCTACTTTTATTTTTATAAATGCTCTAGTGTTATCTGACACAGGGGTTTGTAGCTAATAAAAAACTCTACTCTGAATCATTAGAGACCCACTCCTTGTTTTAGTGTCACTGTAAAGGTGTTTTTGCAAATGGATAACCCTGAACCTACCAATGACATCTTTTAAATATTCAAACATGATTTTACAACACATGCATGTTAAGCAATAAGACAGAGAGAAAGATCCCCTCATGGTGTCAGTTCTCAGCGAGGGATGCTGTCATTGGCTGTGCCTCAGTTGTCTTTGCTTTAATTAAAAGAGGAAGAGGCACAATGCTTCTTTGCTGCTGGGCTCAATCACTGTAAACCAAAAGGCGCCAATTAGTGCAGAAAGAAGATGATTAGAGGAGACCTGAGTGTGGCCTGTTACCGGGCAAAAAGCTAACGTTTGTTTTTTTGTGTGCGTGCCTCAACCCAGCCCGACCAGTTGTGTACCAGTGTGATGTAAGGTCGGTCGATTTTTAGGTCGATGTCGAAGCCAAATCGAGCTCCCCACTGCTGGGACTGTAATGAAATCCTGCCTGTGTGGTTCTGCTCGGTTCTAGCTGCCACTGGCCAGATGCTTTTTTGTCTAACAGGCCTGTAATCACGTTAATGCTGATCAGTCCCTGTATGGATTTTTGCCCGTTGGACGACCAGAGCTAATCACTAATCATAGACTCTGTGATCAATACCTGTCCGGAGTGACTCAACCTTTGTGCCTCCCTGCTCTGCCAAAAAAAAGTACTGCTCCAGTGCTGAACCAGATGCCAATTTCCTATAAAATCTAATATGGATGCCAGGGAATAATGTTGAATGAATCATTTTTCAACAAGTCTTGACCAAAATTTGACATTAAGGCTTTAATTTTTATTTTTCAGATGATTTACAAAACTTGAATTATTATTTTTCTCTTCAAAACCAAACCAGCCACTGAGACACACCCAGACGTAGTTTTATTTATTAATTAAAACATTTTTCTTTTTTTACACACCCCTCCATCAACATCAAAAACTGATGGACTTGCATTACCCTCAAGCCATATGTGTGCTTTAAAATATACTGTCAATTTGCCATTTTATATGTGGCTTAAATGACGTATAACATCTGATCCAGTTCTTGTACACAAGTCCTAAAACTATCAACCTATAACTCGGGACCATCCATGTGGTGTTATCTGGCATTCTGTTCAAACATAACATAGTACTAAGTATCAAGTGAGTTTTAGCGTTTAGATGGTGTAATATAAATGTGTGTATATTAATAGAGCAGCAAAACATTGAGCGACTTAATGTTCTCGACTCACTCAATGATTTATTCTTTATTTATCTATAAGTTTGATCTTGGTGTTGTATTGAAGATGGTAAACACAAATAAAGCTGGCCTTTGACGTCTGTTTATATTTAAAAAAATAAAAGTGGTTCTTTTACTCCTCTGCTTCCTCTTTTCTCGATTCTCTCCCAAAACTCGCAAGCCCTTCCTCTTTGCCTGTGGGTCAAAGGTCACATAGAGAAATAATAAACAGAGCAACTGGCTTTCCTCACTGTGCAACCTTCTCCTCTCCTTGGTTATATTTAGAGATACATGAGCAGCGCTGAGATCAGATGTTGATGTTGGACTCTTTGGACAGAGGCTGGTCAGGTGGATGGAAAGAGCAACTGGCAACTTCAGGGAGCTCTGCAAGTTTCAGTCGAGAAAAGTCATATCCAGCACCAGCAGCATGTATTTGATAGATTTCTGTGTCAACGTCTGCTGTGATAATTATAATCACAGATATCATATACTACTGCTCGAAGTGAGGTGACCTTATTTAGTTTAAAGTAACTTGCACCAAAGCCACTTTTCTACCGAGCTGTATTGGTATGAGTTGGTGTTTTAGTAAAGGTAGCCCCTGAAGTGTGTCGACAGCTGTGTTTGCAGGATAGACGCGGCTACATATAGAACACTGGAATACAACTGTGTTATACAAGTTGGGTTGTGAGAAAGTAAACATGAAATGTACTTCTGAAATTTACTAGAATAAAGAAGGGAGTAAATCTTTAGCTGATTCTTGTCGGGGTCAGGGGGCCCAAATCCTAGTCTATAATGAGGTATAGCTGTATACTGCTGCATCAACAGAAGAAGGAGATTGTACTTTGTAAACTACATGTTCACATTTTAGTGCACATGAATTCTGCTCTTGTTTAATGTTTGTTTAATTTTGTTTATTTCGGTCAAGAAAAAAAAAAAGAAATACAATATTTTCATTCAAACAAAGCTAAAGGGTGTAGGCTGAAGTCAAGACTTATTGTTTTGTTTATCCTTTTAACATAAAAACAAATCAGAACAATATATAATACAACAAAACAAAAAAACAAGACAACCACAAGTTACAAAACAGAAGAAAAAAATGTATGTCATTTTTTTTGTGTTTGTTCTCTTTATATTGCAAATCTGGCACATACCAACAATGGCGAGTGAAGAGCCATGACTGTGCTATGACATAATCTAAGCCCCGCCCTCTCTGCACTGTGACCAGACCATCTGTTTGTGAAGTGACTTGAATCTGTAAATATTTTGACATTGCTTGTGTTGGAGATCCAGACGTTCCACAGTTTGACTTCACACACACACAGACACAGAAACTCTTACTTGCTTTTGAATGGGATTTGTACTGAATAATATTTTACAAGGTCATGAATTTTTAACAATTTTGATTGAAAAAATCAATAATTACTGTGTTCTAGAAATCCAACCTTGTGTATGATCCGTACTGCTCGCTTTTGGAACATGAATTTGACTTTGATTGAATTGGACATCCCTGCTTTCAGAAAGTACCTGATGCCTCTTCATGAAACCTGTTCTTTCAGCTCAGACACTTCTGATCTAAGAAAGTGTCTGATTTATTGTGAAACAAACAGCTTCATTCAGCTTCACTTGAATGAAGTTATCCTCAGTCTAAACCTCTCAACGCAGCTGACCGTCTTTCTGTATTTTCTGAGCTGTAAAGGAAACGTGCTACAACATGAAGCAGTGCAGAATAAGCGTACAAACCCCCCACAGCGACACGGAAAGGGGAAAAAAGTGGGAAGTGTTTTCACATCACCAGGACAATGGACTTGAGGTGTAAAGAAAACAAACTATTGAATTCTCGCGCTTCCTCTAAATGTACTCACGAACAAAGAGTACTTATGACATTTTGACATTTGTTTATCAGTCTTGGTCTTATAATTAAGTTTGGACACCATCATTTGTGAATTGAAGTTACATATTTTGGGTTAATTTGTTTGGCTGTTGTTTTGGTCTTACTTAAAAGCTTTAAATTGACAAAGTGGTGTCTACAGTAGGTGCAGTTGTTGAGTTAGGAATGTTTCTTTCAGATTTAGTTTCAACTCTTATAGTGTTAAGTGTAATGTTTCTTTTCATAAAAGGATGAGAATCCACTTTTGTTTCTGTTTTTTTTTTTTGTTTTTTTTGCTGGTTTCCCTCCTCGACTTCTCACCTCTTTTTCTCCTTCCTGGTGTGATGTTAGAGGCCCGTCGGCCATTTCCCACACTGGGAGAAAAGAAAACAGTATGGAGCATGTGCATGTATGTAGATGTGTGCAGACTGACCTCTGACCCTGCTGTTGTGTCATCCTCTTTTCATATAAATCAGATACCCTCCCAGTTGTTTTATCTCAGATACTTGTCCATCAAAGGGTCTTTTATTTTTATATTCTTTTTATTAAGTTTAACATTTCTCAAAAACAAACACAGCACCAAACATACACCCGTCATGAGAACATGGCTGAACCACCAGAGGATGCAGTTTTATTTCCTTTGATCTTTTGTAGAGGTCCTTGTTATATATATATATATATAGTGCAATATTTCCTCTTGCCTGGTGTATATGTCCGTGTGAGCTGGTGAGTCTTTTCTCATGAGTCCTGGTTGGTGGGTAAATATAACTATATCATTATAAATATGTGATATTTGTTAAAAAGGCTTCTTGTTGATATAGTTATGTGCAAAAGTGGGACTTTTTGAGTACATTTTCACAAATATAATGATAAATTATTGTCTGAAAATCGCCGTATAGTGATTTTTGTTCTGTGAAAAATGTATCCAAAATTGCAGAATGTTGCAGCTCTACTTCTGCCAGTACAGTAAATCTTTTTTTTTTCCTGCTACTATTGCAGTCTTCTAGTTGACAGAACTACAGTATTTTATTTTAAACAAGACAAACATGAGGCAGAAACACGAATACGCACACCTTGCAAAAGTCTATTCTATGAAACGAAACAAACATTTCGGTGCAAATTTATTTTTTGAACATGCTTTTGTTTGGTGTTAAAAGACACACAAAAACACAAAAAAAATAATAATCTGGAAAATCCCTTTAAATATTATATAGTTCAATATTTGATTGCATATGTTTAATACCTTTTTGTGACTTTTACTGCTTCTCTCATAAAGCACAGTTTATTGCAGACTTATTTGGCTGCACTTGGGTTTACCATGAAATAAAGCAGAACAGATTTGAAAGGATTTTAAAGGAAGGGAAATGTAGCGTACAGACCAGAAGTCTGTATCATACAACACAGCAATGGAAACTCAGTGCCACAGCGCATCACTCTGCAGCCTGCTTTATTTGGACAAATCCAAACACGGGTGCAAACTAAACATCCTGGGAACGAGCAGCGAGGTTAGGACGTGGGTGTCGGGGGGGGGGTGTTTTTGTAAAAACTTTTGTAAAACACAGAGTTAAAGAGAGAAAAGGGAGTTGTCGTTTACGTCAGAGAATCGCAGAACAATGCTCAGAGAAGGAGACACTCCAAGGTCAGAGTGTTGTGTACAGACGAGACGCCAGGCGGGACGTCTGCAGCGGCCTGTGGAGCATTTTCAGAGCCAACAGTAGTTGGTTTGTGAGAAATGTTTGAGGATAATTTAAATACAAACTACAGTAATTTGATTAGAAAATGGAGTGTACTACTACTGCTGCTGCTTCTTCTTCTTCTTCTTCTTCTTCTTCTTCTTCTTCTTCTTCTTCTTCTTCTTCTTCTTCTTCTTCTTCTTCTTCTTCTTCTTCTTCTTCTTCTTCTTCTTCTTCTTCTTCTTCTTCTTCTTCTATGTAGATGTTGATAGAGAAAGTGATGGATTAATTTGATTCTGTTGTGCGTTTTGTTTGTAGAAGTGTTTTTTTTTAAATAGTGGGTCAGTAAAGATTTTATTTTATGATTTAAAAAAAGCAACATTATGTCATGTATGTAAATGGCTCTTGAATGTCTCCAACTGCACAGCTGCAAAAGAAAGATCATTTGAGAGTTGTGTGGATTTGGCAAGATGGTAACATATTTGGATTTATTAAACTTAAGGACTAAAGAACTGAAGGCAGTAATAAACAATGGCACGATATTACCAAGATTCTTACGCAATTCTACGATTTCTAACTATTGACAGTTTGTTGTTTTTCTTTTTTTTTTTCTTAACCTGTTGTATCTGTAGCTTATGGGATCTAGATCTTGTTTGTGCTTTTGTCATTTATATGTTTAATTTTTATGTTATACCATTAAAAGCAATACAGTTTCTAAATAAGAAAATACATAAATTTAAATAAATTTCACAGCAGAGCATTTGTTGAAAAGGTTGTTATTATTATTATTTTTTGTAATAATTGTAAGGGCAACAAAACAACCCTAAAGTGTGTTGGGTGAAGTTAGGCTGTGATTCATTGAATATTCAAGGCTGGATGAAAGTCCTGCAGTACAGCAGTCTGTCCAGTAGTGGGGGTTGTCTCCACATCTATAACTGTGCTGCTGAATAAAGACTTGTAGACATTTACTTCCCTTTCACCTGTATATCTTATTTACATCCTATGCTTAATATTTGTCCATGGGTAGTTTTCTGGCTTTACAGAAGTACTCTCTAATAATTTAAAAAACTTTTTCACTCTTACCAACAGTCATTAAATATAGTGCTGTGTTGTTTCTTTGTAAAAGTGCCTTGAGGACTGCTTCATGACCATTTTATTCACTGCATATTCTTGTACATAATAACAGCAAAGAATCTCATCCAAAAATACTATTAGCAGTGAAGCAGGTCCAGTTCTACAGAGACGCATCTTCAATTAAATCAACTTAAATATCTATTTTATTGCAGTTTTGGTCTCTTGTTTGCACCTCAATAATTCCAGCTGCAGTGGATACAGGTTTTGGCTGAAGTCACAGTAGATCTACACTTTTCTGCTTCAGTGGAGAATTCACTGTAATTCCTCATCTTAACAAATTGTGTTGCTGTGACTTTGTTGCGTAATGCAGTGATGTGTTTGCAGGTGGTCTTTTGGTGAGAGCAGAGATTATTTGATCATGTTAGGTCCTGGCACCTCAGTTCTTGAATGTAATTTTGTCCTTGAGAAAAAAAAATCTGACCCTAAAATAATGAATGGTCTAAGAACATGGAAACTGGAAATACAATGGAGTACTCAACAATGATGATTCCTTGGCCGGTTAAAAGCACAAGAGTCCGTCTGTATTCATGAGTAGGCAGCAGCGGTTCGGGGGGGGGGTGCCTACGTAAGCTCACAGCTCCCCTCTTTTTACCGGCAGCCCACTCTATTTTTAGCCTCTGACGTCACTCGGCCCCTCTGATCTCGTCTCGTCACGGCCCCTGCTACGACTGTGGGGCGGGAGGGTGTAAGTAGGTTTAGGTGGGGTGGACGGGGGGTGTCATCGTCGAGGTAAGCCCCACTCTAGCCCCGCCTCTCTCTCGGCCGCGTCAGGCCAATGGGCCGCCTGTGTCTCGCTCTGCTTCTGTGAATCAGGTCGGTTTCATTCATTGCATAAGAGCCATCTTTCATTTATCAGACAGAGCTATTGCTGGAGGCGGACCGAGCTAAAAATAGCACCAAGCTCCCACGCCACTGTTCTGTTTTCTATTGTTATCTCCAGATCGAGAGGGGGGGGGGGGTTATAAAAGAATGAACCTGCTATTAAACTAGGTCTGTTTGGAAAATTAATCCAAAATCATGTCTAAATCAACTTTAAGACTCATTTATATGGATCACGGTAAGGCTATGGTTCCCAATACCACAGACTGTTATTACATACTCCATTAATTACCACAATACTTCATCTGTGCACAATACCATATACACTGACCTTGCCAGTGAACTGTGTTGATGATTGTTTCACTTGCATCTAGCCACTTAGCTCATAGCTGTCTACTGTACAGTGTACACATAACATGTTAGAAATGGAATCATATTGAATATAGTTGTATTGGATATTTCCCTTGTAGCAAAATCCAATCATTGCAAATGTAAAACTGATCTCAATATTGATGTGAAGTTATATTGCCCAGTCTTTATTGTAATAAATACTCATGAACTACATACTACTGCACTTTTATTTCCCTGCACTCTTCCCTTAACTGGCAAAAACACATTGTGTATTTTTAGTAAAGATGACGTCTATTGTACTCAACACTTGCATAATGTGGCCTCTAATGAACATCATCGTGACTCAAATATGGAAAGCACAATTAATACCTTTTTTAAATAAAGTATTTCAAAGTGCTTTCCAAAAAAATGAAAAACAAAATAAGCATTAATAAAAAGGATTTACAGAATGAAATAAATATAGGATGCAGACTAAATGTTTGCCGTTGTTTTTGGGGAGTGTTTGCAGAACTAAAAAGGAATGTTTTTAACTTAACTTAAACTTAAACAGTTGAGTCTTACATAATCTGTAAAAAAAATAAATAAAGACATCTGTAAAATAAGCTGTGGTTCCCAATATGTTATTGTAAAAGGTTTGAGAACATTATAAAATATATTATGATATTTGCAATTAGGCATTTAATAGAATATTTTGGGGGCCTTTTGTCGTCCCCCCCTCAGTAAGCTCAGTTATGCATCTAAAGCTAGTTATTTAAAGCTAGCCTTAGCTCTGCACAGAGGTCTCACTTGAAATCCTACCTGTTGCCTTTCACAATCCACTTGTTTATCAGCTGTCCCATACCTTAACGCCATCTCCTTTTCCCTCTTTCTTTATTTTTTTTTTTGTTTTATCCATCTTTGAAAGACAACTGTGTGCGTACTGTGACAACTAACACATAACATTACCTGCCCACTCAGCACGCTCACGGCGCCCCCGCCAGCCACGCCCACTCGCCATATTCCATTAATTCTATTTATGGAATCTAATGAGGGCGCCTACTGTAGCTAGTAGTAGTTGTTAGTTCTCTAAAATGTTATATAGTATTGAGGAAATACTGAAATGATTTAGAAATATATTTTGGTATATTTTAGGAAATACAAAAAAAAAAAGTTTTTATTCTTTATACTATCGCTTGGCGCTCCCAAGGTGCTGCGCCCCCAAGTGAGATTCAAACCCAGGTCTATTTGTGCTCTACAAAGATATAAAAGGGGCTAAACCATTAAGGGACTTATACATCCAAGCATCTGCAAATGAGGACTTTAAGTTCACTTATTTCTGAACTAACTGTTTTTAAGGTAATGTGTGTACAGTATTTACTACAATGATATATCGTATATGTGCCATATTTCTGGCATATACCAAAAATATATTTTGGTATATTTTGTGCCATTTTTTTTAACAGTGTGGTGTTTATTTTATATTTTCACTGCATGAAACGTACACACTTCTTTACCATGTTTTGTCCAAGCCCTGTCCCAAATGTTCTCTGAGTCCAGCAATGTTCACACGGCTCTAGCTCCAAAGATATAAAAGGGGCTAAACCATTAAGGGACTTATACACAAGTATCTGCAAATGAGGACTTTAAGTTCACTTATTTCTGAACTGTGAGTGCTGCTCAAACCGGGCCAACTCTTGAACTAGTTTTATTTCTGTCCACAGGGGCCGACTGCTTTAATGTGTAACAGCAGTGAAGGGCTGGGTTTGTTAAATGTGGCTCTACTGACGTAACACAAATGAAGTCAGTATTGACGTAATAAGCAGCCACACAGTCTTGATTTTATTCAGGAAAATGTGTTTGACTGAGATGCTTTTTGAGATATGTCTGTTCAAACCAGTTAGCCTTGGCTGGTCTTGATTTAAAATCCTGAGACCAAGACAAGACCAAGTAAAATTGAGTTTTGGTCTGAGACGATGTCAAAAAGTCATATTAAAGACCACTACGAGATTAGAACCGACACTGTGTTAAATTTTCACACACATCCATTTAACCCTTTGTCTCGTTTCCTGTCTGTAGTTTTGATGTGGAGAATGGCCTGTCGGTGGGTCGCAGTCCCCTGGACTCCCAGACGAGCCCAGGTTCGGGTCTGGTTCTTCAGCCTTCCTACCCCCACAGCCAGCGCCGTGAGTCCTTCCTCTACCGTTCCGATTCAGACTTCGACCTGTCACCTAAAGCTATGTCCCGCAATTCATCCACTGCCAGCGACCTGTGAGTATTCATTACATGTGACTTACCTTACATTAATAAAATGAGCTGTTTTTGCTGTTTACAGTAGGTGTATTACTGTAAACAGGCTCTCTTTCTGTCTTTGGCATCTGGCTCCCAAGAAGCTTTTAGTAGCAGCACTGGAGCAGAGCAGCAATTTGTAGTTAAGGTTTAAGGAGAAGGGTGAAGACAGAAATCAACAATATAGGCCCTATCTCCCGGGCAGCAGGTTGAGCCTACTCAGATTTTTAGCCTGAAGTCAAGGTTATTTTCATCCGGCCCCTGTTTTACAGAATAGGTTCAAAAGTCAGTTCAGTCAACTCTGAGTTTCTTTGCTCAGAGTTTAGCTGAACATAAGAAAGACATTATAATGGAGCTAAGAAAAGGTAACAGTGATTACATGAAGGTCGCCATGTTAGATGAGGGTAAAAGTCATGTGACATATGTGGATATGGAGAACCTATTTTCTGAAAAATAAACACACACACACTAAAAGTAAAAGTAGCAGCTATGCAGGCAATAGTTGTGAATAATAAATAATGAGGATAAGATTCATGATTATGTATCATGTCACACCATATTACGATTATGTTTTCTGCTCTCGACGAGGTTCTTCATCAACATCAAAATTAATCAAAATAAGCATTAATAAACAGTTCTCTCTATTTACAAAATACTAATACAAAAATGGAACTTACTAAACCGTAATCCCTCTTTGTTGAACTCTCATCGGTGAGTTTATATTGAAAACTCACAGTTTGTCTCTACAGTAGCCATACAGATATGTGTAAGCTCAGTAGGTTAGGTTGTTCAGAGGTTCACTTAAAATAAACATATTTATTTGACACATGGTTTTAAGTCCAAAGTGTATAATTACAACAGTCACTTACTTCTCCTTTGGCTCATGGACATTAGACTCAATCCAACCCTGTTTCTGTGAGTGTGTCCTGCTTGTACAGCTGAAGGTCTCTGTGAAGCCTTGAACTCCAATAGCTGTCCTTCTTTGTTTTGAAGGGAGGAGGGATTGAAGCATTGGGAAGTCAATTGGATGCCTCGGTGAGACAAACTGTGACTGCTGTGACTTTCCTATTCCTCTCTTTGGACTGTGCATTGAACCCTCCCCCCTCCCACACTCCCATTAAAAAAAGCCTGATATGAAAACCCACATTCAGATGATTAACTCACAACTACCTCTGACGTGTCCTATAAAACTGTGATGTTTAGAGCAGTTTTTCAGATTGGTTTGAAACGGCCTCCTGGCTTTAGATAGACGATGCCCTTTGTAAAACTATTGTGAAGTTTTGAAAGCTGCTGCATTGTTCTTGTGCAGTGGAGACACTCCTACCTGGCTGATGTTACAAAAACAATCAGACTATGACACTTGAATAATATAATTTTGAGTCTTTTGAATAAAGTATTTAGCTGCCCCATCCTGAAAATGTCTTGAAAATAATTTCCTAAAATAAAAGTGGTAACCTTGTACTTTCAAACAACTAGTGCCAACAAGAGTAAATTACACATTTTAATGTATTTATATAAGAGTTGGTGGAACAATGAAAGGCCAAGGTTCCTCAAAGAAATGGTTAAAACAAAGGCATCTGGACGTATGCTTTTGTTTTAACCATTTTCTTCAATATGTTTATTAGACGCCACTTTTGTCGCCCAGAGAACTGTGAATGCAACTGAGAGGTACAGTTAGCTGAAGCTAAGTAAACTGGAGTCTGTTAAAAAGACACAAAAGTGAAGTTCATGTCATAATCCAAGAAGAAAAAATGCTCTAAACCAAGAAGAAAAAATGCTCTAAACTGATGCATTTTTACTAACATCAGTACTTGAGAACCAAAACCATGCCATACCCTTTAGTGTAAACGTGCACCAAAAAATCTCCAGTCCTCAGTCCTTCCTGGCTGTTCACGTGCTCCCGCATGTCACCAGCCTGGTTTCAGATCAGTTTGTTGATGTCGTCACACCTGATGCATGATTTTTTTGTGTTACACATATTTCATATCTAACATGACTCAGAGGCAAAGCACAACCAATCAACTCATTATTACACTTATTACACTTACACTGGCATTAAATTCATAATTTCATCATTTGACAAACCAGTGTGAGGCTTAAGACCCTTTATCTAATTCATTTTACACTAAATGACACTAATGCACATTATCCTCTATGCCTCGTAAAACCTCTTAAATATCTGTTTGACTAACACTAGCTTCTGTTTTCTCCCAATGGACAGTTTGATGTCACACAGCCCGTCTTTCCACAGACGTCAAGAATTTGCTGTAAAGTTAGTCTTTTCACGAGACACTGTTTCTTGTTGTTTGCAGGCATGGAGAAGACATGATTGTGACTCCATTTGCTCAGGTTAGTAAATTACCACAAGTACAACAGAGACTTTTTCTTATTTCATACTTTTTCTTTTTCTAAAAATTGGTAAACATTACAAATTTGAATTTCCAGTACATATATATGAGCTACACTAACTTTTACATCAAGTCGGTCTCAACCCTTATAGGACGAGTTGATTAAAATACAAAGCGTTAAACTGCTGTGTTAGCATTTTTTGAAATTCTAATCCAACATAGATCACTTCCTGTTTGTTGAGGGAGGTGGCTAATATAATATTTTTTTGTTTTTCTTGACGTAGTGAATAAGTCTACCATATTTTGTTGGTCTACGTAACAACCAGCCGCACAAAAACTATTGCTCCAATGAACCCCCCATTTTTTATTTTCTTGATGGTTGACCTAATATGGAGCCTTAAAATCCTTAAAATAAAAGCCCTAAATTGATCTTGACATTAAATAAGGAGACTAACCCTCTTTTAAAGAGTGCAACTCACATCAACGTACATTCACGTTACAGCCTAAATGTATTTGCAGTATTAATGGAAAAGTAACAGTCACATTTTTAGCAGCATTTGTCTCGTTTTCCCTTTTACAGAAAGTCACATAGTGTTGCTTTAATATCCAAACAATCCAAACTAAATGATTATTAAAAATCCCAATGGTCACGAGAGTAGTGAAAATGAGATTTAAATGGTTTCATCTCAGTGACTCATTTTAGGACCTAACATTTTTGATATACAAGAACAGAAATAAATAAATTGTAAATATGTCCATATGAAAATGGTTTATTATTTCTTATGAATATTTTATTTCAGTTGTCCCATATACGTATCTACATTGTTAGGGTTTGCCATTGTGTCCAACGTCCTTGAATTAATGAATGTGTTCTGACCTTTTCGAGTTACCGTAGTTGTGATACTGTAAGTGTCCTGAGTAATGTAATGATGCGCGATGAGTAAACAGCCACATGTACGTATGGCCAAGGTTTACTCAGTGTTCCAGATCCTAAAGTCCGTCTGAATCATCTCAGTGTTAATGAGAACAAGTTGTGGAAAGGTCCTGAAAAACCATAAAATAAAAGTAGGAAGCCTGTTGAAAAAAGAAATGTGGTTATTAAAACACCAAGTTGACTTAATGAGACCTAATGTTTTGCAAATCCTTTGATATTCACCCCTTTTTTCTTTCTCTTCCAGGTTCTTGCTAGTCTTCGAACTGTGAGAAATAACTTTGCGGCTCTGACACATCTGCAGGATCGTGTGGGAAACAAGTAAGAACAAAAAAACTGACTCTACGGCTAAGGGGCATTTGTTTAACCTCTAACAAATCTTATCCATATCCCAGGCGACCTCCGTGTAACAACCAGCCGTCCATGTGTAAGCCATGTCTCTCAGGTTAGTGTTACGTTATAGCATCTGAACTTAAAGGAATAATATGCCAAACTTTCATTAGAATTAAATGAATCTTTGTAAAATGACAATCCCAAGTACAGATGGTTCAAGGGAAAACTCAGAAAGTCCTGCCCTGACCTTTGTTGTGGATGTGATGCTTGACTTTTCAGAGGAGCCTTACCAGAAGTTGGCGGTGGAGACGTTAGAGGAGTTGGACTGGTGTCTCGACCAGTTGGAGACACTGCAGACGAGGCACTCAGTCGGCGAGATGGCATCCAACAAGGTGAATGACGCACTACATACCCTCTACCACACTTTACCTTTCTCATTATCAGAGACTCGGTTTAAGGTTGTTTGCGTGTGTATGTGTATGTGTATGACTAAGTGTAATAATAGGATTTGATGAACTTGATGAACTGAAACTGGATGATTCCAGAATATCCAGGTCAACTCTCTTGTCCTTATGCAACTCAAACTCATGTTGGGGTTGATCACAATTAAAAAGTAATGATTCATGCATTTGCAGTTTTTTCCTCTAATCTTAGGAACACTAAATGCATTCATTTTTATATCTTTATTCCAATATTATAACAAAAATATAAAAAAGTACCAAATGCTACATGTACTAAACAGCATCTTTACCTGAATTTCCCTCGGGTTCAATTAAGTATCTAATTTAATCTTCATATAACTTTCTGACTGTTTGCGTAATCAGCATTTTAAATTAAATCACGTGTTGCCACATAAATACTACAGTAATAGAAAGAGAAAAGTTAGTTTAAAGCTGAAGTGACTGCATTCAAGAATTGTATTTGTATTTTCCTAAAATAACCAAGACATTTGCTTATGTTTCATTTTCCTAAAACGTTTTAACTGAAGTTCACTATGACTGAGACCAGATTTGATTTGAAGACCTTTAAAAAGTGACCCCTCCTACAACATCATGAAAGAAATATAGATAAACATGGGCAGGTATGAAATCATAACAACGTCATAAGTTGACACTGTTTTGATTTCTTTGTAAATCGACTATAAGCAAACGTTTTTAATTATTATAAAAGCAAAATACAAATAGTGCTGATGCTCTAACTGAATCCAGGCCCTTCAGGCTGGGCTTTGATCTGTTCCACTGGTGGCGTATGTAACTGTCATGTGTCTAAGTGAGTTAAATGTCCAGCTGCAGGGTTTCAAAAGCCACAGCTCTTGAATGGAGTCTCCCTTCACTGAAAGAGTTAACAAGCCTCTCTTTAAAACCTGCTTTTCCTCTGCTCTCTGCCAATCACATCGCTCTCTGTCACCCAGCCCCTGAATCCTGGAAATGTGATTGGCTGAAGACAGGGAACCAGCTTTTATGGACGGAGGTAGGGGGGGGGTTCTCACAGCCTCATGTCCTTGTTCTTCAGGGTTTCTTATTCACAGTGTAGTATTCGGACCAGTCACACCCTTTGACCATTGACTTCCCTCCCCTTATTCAACTCTGGCCTCCCCCTCAAAGCTTTTTGGGAACTTTTTTTTATCACTAGATGGATCTTCTGACAATTGAACATGGAGGAGATGTAAATGAGCTGTTCAGTCTATCAAGAGCTGACTGTAGCTGATGTTTGGATTTTAAACAAGTGTACAGTTGCCATGCGTTTGCCGACATGCCTTTGTTGGTGTTCTGGTTTTGTTTTTGCTGGAGGCTCAGACAGGTGAGTGTGGGAACTGCCGCAGGTGTTGTTTACACGGAGACTGTATTGATCAGCTCTGCAGGCTTTAAAGGGGCTCGAGGTTGTCTGTCAGATCAGGACTAGTGCTACAAACAGGCTGTGGGTTAGGGTTAGCACGGGTTCATAAATACTGAAGAGCACAGAAGAGCTCGTCATGGTTGTTAAGGTTATGACAAAAACATGGTCAGTCTAAATGTATATGTGCATTTTATAGAGCAAGAATTTAATAATGTTTGCATGTAAGACTTTGTCTAGTTTGAAGTTAAAAGTGTATCGTGTAAGATGTTGTAGTATATGTTTTCTATAGTGTATAATCACATCAAAATAACACAAAAAGTAGACATTCAAGCTCTACATAACCCAATGGAAGGAGACGTTTTGGTTCCGTTGCTTCTACAGCTGCCAAGAGAGGACAAACTAAGAACTGCTGGACCAGAAGCACACTTTTTACACATACACATACTCCTGTGTAAGGTTTTTGGAAATTCATGAACCAAACTGATTTTGTTTAATCACCATCAGAACTATTTCTACTGGGTTTGTGGATACGACTGTGTAAGAAGTGTTTCCCAAATCCTCTTTTGGAAATAATTCTCCACTTGTATAAAGATAATTTATTAATAAATAGCTTTAGTCATTTGCCCATTTTTTTAACGAGTTCTTAAATGCAGCCTCTTCTATTATGACTTTTACTTATAATAAAAAAAAAAAAAAACGGTTGATGCACCCGATGCTGTGTACAACTACATGTCTCTGATAATGTTTGGAAGAAAACACAAAGATGGTAGATCAAACTGTTGCCATGTAAACAAGGGCAGTGTGGTACGATCAGACGTATTGATTTATTTATGAGGAACAGTGTGCATTAATGAACTCGTGTAATATAATATCTGTAACAGTCATATCCATAATTTGTGGTTTGTTTGATATGTGTGGTCCATATTTGAGTCTCATAGTAACCACTGCAGCATCTCACTCTCTCCCACCCTCGTCCCTCGTCCACCACGTGCCGAGGCTGTTACATAATCACGACTGAATTCTATACCACTGCCATTAATCACCAACAAAAACACTGTCAAACCAACAATGTGAAATACTCTGATGACATAAGTGCATAATATCAAAAACAAAGTGATTATGTCAGACAAAAAAGCAGATTTTTCATAAAAATGTGGACTCAGGCAACATAATCAAAGAAATAGTGTCTTTAAAAAGAGTCAAACTACAATTAAGTTGATGGAAGAGAATTATATGTGTGAGTAATTATATGTTCTGCCTATTTTCTACATTGTATTTGTTTTTTTTTTATGAATTTCATGAATTTCCTTTCTCTTTCTTGTCTGTGCAGTTCAAGAGGATGCTGAACCGAGAGCTGACGCAGCTGTCGGAGACCAGTCGCTCAGGGAATCAAGTTTCAGAATATATCTCCAGGACTTTCCTCGGTAAGAAGCATTTGTATTTGGTCATTGGTTAAGAATACAAACAGCACCCTGGCCATCCATACCCATTCACTTGTCTTTTATCAAATGGCTTTGGAGCTCTTTTTTAGTTTTTACAAAAGACAACATTTGTTTCCAGAGATGAGTGTAATTTTTTTTATTATTATTTATATAGCGCTTTTCCAGTGTCACAGCTGAAACACCACTGGAGGCAAGGTGGGTTAAGTGTCTTGCCCAAGGACACAACGACAGTATGTGGGGAGAGCGGGATGTTATAATGTTTTGGGATGTTTCGGGACGGCCGCTCTACCAACTGAGCTGCTGCCGTGTCCCGTGTATGTCTTTTTAATCCATTGTGGATCAAAAGTTTGAGATTTGACCCTCTGAGGCTGCTGTAGTTTGTGGAGTTTAGAGTTTAGAGAGGAATAGTAAGAATACAAAATAAAGGTGATGCCTGCACATCATTTCTGAAAATATAATTGTGGGTCTGGTGTTAATTACATGAACGTTATTTGAAAAATGCTGTTTCTTTACCAATTATTTACCAAATAATTTGACTGTGGTTGAGTTGAGTTACGTAGTTGTGTTTTAAGTTGATATATTGCAGAAATACTATGACTTTAAAGACACCTGTGTCTGAAGCAGGTAAAGGCCAGAGGACTGTTGCTGGAAGCTGGTTGAACAAACTCAGAGTTGTAGAGTAAGTTCTAAGTTGATAAAACCAAACAAATCCAAACTGGATATCTTTGGGTTCATCTGTTTCACATCGCTGGTTAACTTTCTCTTCCAACTCAGGTTTAAACCATTAATCAATGATCTGTGCAGTGATCAACCAATAGAAATCAACTTGGTGGGAAAAAGGGGTGGGGCTATTTTTGCTGAGAAACATGAAGCAACAAGGTCACAGCCAAAAACAGGAGCTGTTTTTAGTTTTTAGACTAATTCTAATTGTCTCACTTCTGATGATAGACCAACTTAAGAAGTCATTTTTCACACTAAGTGTAAATTGATTTGACATAAAATTTAAATTTATTAAATTTTAATTTTAATTTTAACGATTAAAACATGTAAAACTATAGACCAAATTACATAAAAATATATAAATGATGAATCAAAAACAATGTACACATTTTGTAATAAAACTGTGACACAAAGTGTAACTGTCCTCTACTTTGTTTTGTGCAGAGTTTAATAAAGTAGCCTGTATTCTCTAAAGGCCAGGAACAAAAGGTTTGAAGTTGAAGCAGCGTCAGAGTCATGTGACTTTGCTCACATCTGATTAGTTTGGTTTTGTGGACTCTAAACCAGAACTAAACCTGCTCCAGGTTACCATGGCGATGAAACCCGCTCAAAACCAAACCACTTTCTGGAGACAGAAAACTCAGTGTTTGCTCAAACTAAATCTGAACTTACCTGGATCTTAACCTGAACTGGCTTCTAGTAACAGGCCTCTGGGTAATGTTTCCTGAGAGCCGGAGTCGTGCTACAATAAGCCAGTAGTCGAAATGGCAGCTAAACAGTAATATACGCAGGCAAAGGTGTGCAAATAGACTCACCGCCAAGTTACTGTAAATGGCGTAGGTGTGAAGTGTGAAGTACAATGTATTTTTAATAATGAATGAGCGTCTAGTTTACATATATTGCAATAGTAAATCAAAATGTTACTGTTTAAAATAGAAGCAAAATACTTCCACTCACCTTGAATTTGATCCATGTTTATTTGTGTCAGTATAAGTGCTTAAGAGAGAACAAAAACTCTTAACAATAAGAGGTGTATTTTGAAGTATAAGGATAATAATATACAGTCTGCATGACCAAAACACTGATTGGTGGATGGTTTAGGAAGGTTGTAGGAGAAGGTGAGGTTTTTTCCATGCATGAAAGAGAGGGGAGGGGTGGCAGACAGCATTCCCGGACAGATTGTGTGGCGTTTCCGTAGCAACAGGGTGCAATATTATTAGACGGCGCGCTGCATCAGTAGGAAGCTCAGTCTTCGGCAGCCTGCGGCAGGATGGACGTCCAGCCGAACAAAGATGGAGATGTCTCTGGGAAAGCGTTTTGACATGAGCGCCTCGGCTCCAGTCCTGGCCGCGTTCGGAAATGAACAACCGCGTTTTCGGTTTGAGGAAGAGGAGGCACGATGAGAGAGGTGAGACAGGCCAGACTAAAGAGGCTGAAGATCGTCTGCCTTTCCACCTTTAGAGCCGTTTGTTTTGTATTTGGGTTCTCTTACTGTGATTATATATATATAACAAAAACCTCTGATGGGACTAAGTGAGGTTTGAGGGAAACCTGTCAGTGATGTTTAAGCTGTCCTTGGCTGAAGCGGGATTATTATTATTATTATTATTATTATTATAACATGTTGTAATATGAAAATGGATGAGTCATTTTTATCACAAGCATGTCGAGCGTGAAGTCAAATCAAACTGAGCATGTCGTGATGAAACAGGTTTCTTTAGCGTTCACATGTCACATCACTAACATGCTCTTTTTGCGTTTATAGCAGGAAATGGTGCTGCTTAAGCCTGTTACTCATGTGTACAATATATAACATGGTGCCTTTAATCATACTACTGCATTGTTGTCAGATCACATATCAAGTATTTAGCTCTATGTTTATCTGTAGAGCCACTTTATAGCAGGTTAATTTATTCAGCTGTTAATTTGAATATCTAAAGAGGCGTTTACATTATTACTTATGTGAGCTTGTTTATGCAGACAAAATGGTGACATGCACTTTTAAATAGATTGTGTTTGGTGCACAGGAACATATCATTATTACAGCATTACTTAGATTCCTTTGATTATATTGGTTTAGCAAAAAAAGTTATTTAATTCACTTTTGTCACCTGTTTTGTTGCAGTCTTAGCTTTTTTTTTACAAATCAAGCATTTACTTGTTTGTTAGAACGTTTATGTCTAGACCTGCCATATAGCAGAGTAGTTTATTCAAATTTGTAATTGTAAGATGAAATTAGACATGGTATTTGTGTTGGTGTAGTGGGACTTATTGTGAATGGTTAACATTAGTTTTCAAAATGGCTTTTAATGACAAAAATAACATACTTAACAGTAATCTTTCTGGGATTTTAAAACCACAGACACGTATAATACTATATAATAATTGTATAATGTAAATGTAATATAAAGGCACTTTGTACAGACTATCAGCAACTTTTGACATAAGTTGCCAATAAGTGTCATTATTTTAATCAGCCATCGTCCCAAATACAGCTTTGATGAGGTTGTATTTCTGTGTGTCCTTTGTATCATTTGACTTTCAATTCTAAGTTATAAATCTGAAAAACAGAGTCACTATTTCATTATATTTTATGAACAAAAGTGATAAACACTTTTGATTTTGATTCTATAATGATGCTCAAACATGGTGATATTCATAGGTCCTGCCTGTGGTGAAACAGTATAACACATATTCAGTGTTTAATAGTTAGCTTCTATGTCTTTTTGTTGAACATTGTAGAAAAGCAACATGACGTGGAGATATCGTCTCCTCCATCAAAGGAGAAAGAGAAAAAGAAGAGGCCCATGTCCCAGATCAGCGGAGTGAAAAAGGTGATTCAGAGCCCCAGCCTGGCTCCGACCTGCATTCCTCGATTTGGAGTCACCACCCCCCACGAGAGCATGCTGTCCAAGGTCTGTCCGTATTACTATGAACAGAAACAAAAAAACAATCTCATCACAAATTATTCACTTGTGTGGTGCTTCTGTTACAGGAGATAGACGATATAAACCGCTGGGGACTGGATATATTCAAAATAGCAGAGTTTTCTGGTAACCGCCCTCTGACGGTCGTCATGTACTCAATCTTCCAGGTGAAAACACTGCTGCATAAGTGTCTTGTGATTAACTTTGTGTCAGTTCCTGCAGTTAGCGTTATTCACACACCATTACTGTATGTCCAATCAAAATAAACACTGACAAAAATGAAACTGTAGATGGAAAATCTGGCACAGAGCATCTCTTTTTGTGTAAGATTTATGTGTTTCTGTCCATGGTCCATGACAAATAAAGAATAAACTAAACTGAAATGTTGGATAACACTTTTACCTCACAACGAAAAGGTTGTTATTCTGTATATCCTCCCTTTTCTACTGTAGCCTTTGGTGTGAATTTCAATATCCTGTTTCGGTCAAATCTGTGTGCTGTTTGTATGCTCTAAGCAACACACAGCACAGAAACTGAGCACCTTTAAGCTGCATCCTAGCATTTGTAAAATAAAATAATAATAAAATATATTCCAACCTTTGGTGTAACTCCACACAACCTCAGATATTTTGACCAACCTGGACCACAACAGGTTTATCTGGCTACAATATGGTTGATGAAAACATATCTGCTTCCTTCTCAGTCAATGCAGTTTTTGACTACAGCTCTCCTCTTTACATAATGAGGCAAAAGTAATAAATAATGCAAAAAAAAAGAGCTATGTGAGGTGTTTAAATGTGGCGTCTCACACACATGCTATTCTTTTTGCTTTTGTGTATTTACTGCTACTCACCAAAAACATCAGAGATTTTGTGTAATGCTCGAGTCATGTTACTCTTTGACCTATTTAATCATTGAAAATATATCATTTCTTTTTCCACCACACTGATTTAGTGTTCTTTTTCCCATCTTTCCAGGAACGAGACTTATTAAAGACCTTTAAAATCCCCACTGACACCTTTATCACCTTCATGATGACGCTGGAGGACCATTACCACGCTGATGTTGCGTATCACAACAACATTCATGCAGCTGACGTCGTACAGTCCACACATGTCCTGCTGTCCACGCCTGCTTTAGAGGTGCAGACATGTCACTTTATTATTTCTTGTTGGATAAAAATTACACTTTTGAAAGATAATCTATTTTGTGTTTTGTTATCATAGGCGGTGTTTACAGACCTGGAGATTATGGCTGTCCTCTTTGCCAGTGCCATTCATGATGTCGATCATCCAGGAGTCACCAACCAGTTCCTAATAAACACCAGTACGTATTCTGGACGTTCATATGCAGTACTATTATGAACTTGATGTATTTATAATACTATTTCCTCTGTCAAAAACAGGCTCAGAGCTGGCGCTGATGTACAATGATGCCTCGGTGCTGGAGAATCATCATCTAGCTGTGGGATTCAAACTGCTCCAAGAGGAAAACTGTGACATTTTCCAAAACCTGAGCAAGAAACAAAAGGACTCCCTCCGAAAGATGGTCATTGACATGGTGAGACTAACTCACCATGTCTAACTATAGACTAACTATCTATTAGTTTACTCAGTGATAAGCACTAAAAAAAGGTTCATGAGCAGGAACCTCAACAACCTGAGATGTAATATGGGGCGGGAGCCAAGTTTTTACAAGTGTTAAAAAAAGTCTTTTGATACTTGACTTTGATCTGGATTTAAGGAAAAAATGATTAACCTTGCACTGCCGCTGGATTCTCACGGGTTTGAGAAGTTTCCAGACTCGGGTAAATCCATCTTGTATCGCACCAAGCCGACCACTTGAGTCAGGAAGTGTTTTAATTTGACAAAAGCCACAAACACCCTTTTCTCCTCTTTGTCATCAACATGGCTACGCCAAAAGACAATAACGTGGATGCTGCTACCAAATCAATTTTATCAGAAGTAGAGAGTATTTCTTCTTTGAAAGAAGAGCAAAGAGTGGCACTAAAGAATTTTCTAGAAGGAAAAGATCATAGTAGGCGGATACAAGTCAGTGTGTCATCCAATCACCAAGTTTTTGTCAGAAGCCGCCTCCCTTTTGCAGATGGTACTGTGAAACAGACTATGTTCTGTGGAGCAGTTCTATCTGGCAGAGTCTGGTTACACATTTGTATTAGTGAATGTGGTTCAGAATAATTTTATTATGAATACAACACAGTATGTAAAGTTACACCATGCTGAGGAAATGTTTTAGTACATGTATGTAGTGTGCAACAATATAATAAACTATGGTTTGGACTTGGCATGTTTCAAAGATGTTGAAACGAATGATGTCACTTCTGAAACACTTTTTAGTGATCAAATCTTGTACCATTTAAATTAACATTATACTGACTGTGCATTACATAGTATACTATACATTTACTCTGTCCATGGTTTAGTAATAATCATCAATTTGTACATTTGATAAAAATGAATAACTTAAATGTGTTAGAAAAGTTGAAGCTAAAATGTGGATCTCCTCCAGGTGCTGTCCACAGACATGTCCAAACACATGAACTTCTTGGCTGATATGAAGACGATGGTGGAAACAAAGAAGGTGACAAGTTTAGGCGTCCTTCTGCTGGATAACTACTCTGACCGTATCCAGGTATGACTGACAGTGACTGAATAAATGGTCTGACACACAGTAAAGGCATTTTAACAATAATACATTTGGTTAAAAGATAATCATCTTTTTTCAGGTTTTGCAGAATATGGTGCACTGTGCCGACCTGAGCAACCCGACTAAACCTCTGGAGCTGTATCGTCAGTGGACGGACCGCATCATGGTGGAGTTCTTTACACAAGGAGACCGAGAGCGGGACAAGGGCATGGAGATCAGTCCCATGTGCGACAAACACAACGCCTCCATCGAGAAGAGCCAGGTGAGAGCAAGAAAAACAAAGAGAAGTGGTGCAGGAGCTGGACTTTTTCTCATTTTTTTGACTATAATCAAGCAGAATTCACGTTGTCAGCTTGACAGGGAGTTTGTAGCAGAGCAGCTGTAGACAGTCCTTTTCTAGTAAGAAATGTGTTCTTCATGTCTACTTCAGATGTTTAGAACGACAATAACTGCGGAGTCCATTAAACATTGCATTTCAATCCGTCTTTTCTCACTGTTTTAATGGAACCTTCTGCCCTTCTCATATTGTGCCTTTGGTATTGCACATCAATTTCTTTACTTCATGTTGTGACTATGAATAATTCTCTCAAATAACTTTCTCTGATGTAAAATACTTCATTAATGATCACATATTCTGCTGTTGCATTCAGGAGCATGTGGCTCCTGTGAGAGGTGGTCTCTTACAGAGATCTAATAAGTCCTTGATCGATCTCTCAAGACGCATTTAGCCCATTCACACATTGTATCAAGGCTGGCCACTCTGTATCATTCTGTATTTTAGTGTTGGATCACACATTGTACTGTCGTTTAAAAGCTGTGGCCTGGGAATAGACTTTTGAATGATAAAGCAGCCCCTCTCCACTCTCTCTTTGCTGCTTTGTCGCAATCCGCAGTTTTTGACAAAGGAACACAGTGTCCTATCATTGACAACCATGCTGAGCCCTGGCTGAAACCCTCGACAATGTAGTGCTGTACTTTCTAAAAAAAACTAAAAACATTTAAGATCATTTAAATCTCATTCTCATTTTTGCAATTTATTAAATGAAAAGCTATTACTGCTTTTACAGATTTTTATTAATCAACAGTGTGTCTTTTTTAATGTTTTATTTTAAGCTCATTGTGTGTTATTCCATCGTTATTATTAAATGTACTATTACATAATGTCTCCAGGTGGGTTTCATCGACTACATCGTGCACCCGCTGTGGGAGACGTGGGCCGACCTGGTGCACCCCGATGCTCAGGACATCCTGGACACGCTGGAGGACAATCGAGAGTGGTACCAGAGCATGATCCCGCGGAGCCCGTCACCCACCAGCCCCGAGGAGCACCACAACGAACTGGTCGGCCCGGGTGGAGGAGGAGGAGCTGTCTCAGCCGGCGTCCCATCGGGGGGAGGCGGCAGCGTGGACAAGTTCCAGTTCGAGTTGACTCTTGAGGAGGAGGAAAACGAGGAAGACGTGTCAGATTTAGACGAGAGCCCGTTGGAGGAGGAGCTGCGTTCGTTCGGGGAGGTGTACCAGGACTCGCCATCTTTGTCCCCAGACCCCCGCAGTACCAACACCAGGTACAGGCCGCCCTCCCCTCACCCACCCCGAGCCTTGAGTCTGGCCACCATGTCTGTACGGAGCCCCCTGCCCCACCGGACGCTGTCTTCTCCGGGACGGGACAGCGGCGAACGAGAAAGAGAACTAAATCAGGACAGTGAGGGGGTGGCCTGCCTGAGCATTGGCACATAACGGCCCGCACAAACTGCCCCGCCGAGAGACAAGGCAGGCCTTTACCAATAAAGTCTGTAGAATCACCAGAGTCCCTTTACACTGGAGACACCCGCTCTATAGAAACACAGGGGTTCGCCTCTGTTATGTTTTATTTACTCATAATAGGACCTCTTCTGGGCGCCTACTAGGCCTTTGTGTCCCATCCTGCTTCTTTGTAGCTGTAGCTCGGACCGTCCCACTGAAGTACAGCTGCATTTTACCTTGAGAAGGATTGTCGAGCCGAGTGTAATGCTCAAAAAGACTGAAATAAAAGGTAAAGGAAAAGTCTTCCTCTTAAATTAACTACACACGAGCAGCGAACGAGGATCGACAGGGTCTTGGAAAATATTTTGCACCGTAGTTTTAATTTGGGACGTGATCTTGCTAAGTAGTTGAATCATTTTACCAAATACAGGGAGGATTGGATGGACGTAAACCTCAGGGTATGAAGAGAAAAACTCTAATGTAGCACGGATGTAGTGGACGCCCCGACCCCAAACTGTCTTTCCGGTTTGATTTACCTCCGGGACAGATTCACCTGAGACCCGCCGTGTCTCTACATTTGAATGAAACCCTTTAATTCAAAATTTGGCAACAGAAGCAATCAAATGTAATGTATTGAGACCAGCTTGTAGCAGTGCAGAGAATGAACACTAAATACAAAAGACACCACCTGTAAAGTTAGTTTGAGCTTTATTTTTTTATGGGAGAGTATTTTAAATGGTGTTTGATTTGTTTGTTGTACATTTGCAGGTCTCGTCTGTGTTTATGTGCTTGAAAAGCATTTTGTTTTTTATCAGGGTGCCTCCAGTTCGCAGTAGCACTTTACCGTTTCTGCCGTTTTAGCTCTTCAGCAATTTCAGTCACAAAGGGCTTTACTATGGGGCTATTGTTGTAGCAAGAGTCTCTGTGAAACCACAATGTGTGTGAATTTAGATTTGCATGTATCTATATCAAGATTTACATTTTTATATCAGATTAGATTAACCACAACAACACAAGCACACAAACCTAAACCCTTCCCAGACCTTCATCAGAACACCTGCCAGGCTTCCATGTTACATTAAAACATCCCAAAAGTCAGAAGGCTCACAGTGGCTGTACAGTTATACTGTCAGCTGCCATGTCGTGAAAAAAGAGTGTGTGCAATGATTTAGGAAACTAAAAAATACTTTTTTTTACATGATTATTCCATTTATAGTTATAACATTACTAAATAATAATAAATTATTTACTGTATGTCCCAGCCTTTTTAGCGGTTTGATTTGTTTTAATACAACCAGCTTTCAATACAAAGTTTAACAATGTCTTTCATTTTATATTGACTATAATAAATGCTACTGTCCTGCCAGGTCAGTGCATGCGTCAACGTCAGAATCGTCTGTAACCAGAGGTTTGTCTTCCCTGAGTTTAGACTTAAAGGCTGAGGACCTATTGATGAAAACAGCAGTATAAAAAGAATTATCTTTCACTTAATCAAAATATGAATGTAGATGAATGTATAGTACATATATAAACTGTCCCATGAACAGCGCTCAAAATCCTGTATTACTGCCAAGACCCCTGATAAACATAAATAGGCTGCTTATTGAGAGTGACCAAGAACCTTCCAGGCGTCGATTTAATGGGGTCACCATACTCTCGAGGAAAAAAAGAAAACTATTGTTTGCCAATTTCTTCTGCTGCATGTTTTCCTTGATGGTAGCCTGTAAGTCTAAACTCAGGAAAATCAAACTTAAGTTTCCCACAAATCCCAAAGAAGCAAATTCTGAAATGACAAGACTGTAGCCAGACATAATGTACTGTGTGTATAGCTTTGTAAGAGGTACTTAATTGTGTGCATTTACAGATTATACATCTACAAATCTTATAGATACATGCATCTAAATACACACACACACAAATCTAACTAACACCCTCACAACTGTCACTACAGACAGTTTTGTGACAATATTAGCCCCATGCTGTACCCACTGTAGGCCTACTGACCACCAGGACACAAGACATGAATGAACCAGGACTCCGGGGGGTGAACACACTGCAGAGGTGGGTACAGTGGACAAAACCTTCTTTAGACTCAAGTAGAAGAAAAAGTAGTCACAAAAAAAAAGTCATTCAGTTATAAATATACTATAATAGTGCATTTTTAGATATATTTGCCTCCATATTGCTCCAAAAGTGTTCATTGAAAGGTGTTTATCATCTAAGGAATAAATAAATGTTTGTTAAAAACCCTGTATAATATACCTTTAATGTTCAAATCTTGATATGAGGTGCTTTTATCTAAAAGAACCGCGTCAGTGTTCACCCCCTCTGCCAATGGGACGATCACAATAAGCACAGCTGCTGACAGACTACTGCTCCACGCAATACTGTAGTGGGAAGTGTTCCGATTATTTTCATCCGTGTAGATAGCTCTGACTGGGATAACTGTGTGCCATAAGTGTTCAAACACACGTCTCCTGCCAGCCTCTGATGCTGTCCATTTTTACTCTAGCAATTTTAACCCGATGATTGTATCTCTGAATCTTTTAGTGTTAGTTTTTATGAACAGTATTTAAATTGCATAGATTTGGTGCGTCTTAGGATCAGTCTTTTTAGACCCATTACATTCAGCTGAAGGTACGGGACAATGATTGGTTTCACGGTTTGAAAACAACGAGACTGTGACGTTTTGTAAAATGAGCTGATGAGACAAGACCAGAAAATACCAATAAGTAATTTAAAATTATCACTTTTTAAATATTTGGGCAGTACTGTTATTGAACCAGGTTGGCTGCTGAGAAACTGCATTATGTAAACTGAGGTGAGCGATCCGCAGACACAAGATTGTATTCTGACAGATTCCTTTGTCTTTCTTTTCCTCCTGTTAGCATTATGAGATTATAACTGTACAAACTCTCAGCACACCTCAGCTTTGGATAAATGCTCCTCTCCAGTGTAAAGTTAGCTAAACCTTTTGTTGTGAGCAATCCTGTAGTGGCACGATCGAACCCCGGAGGAAAACCTGGACATACGCAGCAACAAATACTGTCTGTTAAGAACATTTTTAAAGTAATTTTGAATTTAAAAAAATAAAAAATAAATGGTTAAGGTGCTTTGATTAAGTTGCTGTGATCTGCTTCTTCTCGGTTCTGCTCGGCTCAAATGTAGCTTAAGTTCACAGCTAAAACCAATCGAACCAAATTTTAATTATTCATATTAAGTATTTAAGTAGTTTGTTGTATTTTAAAACAAAACCACTTTGAGCGTTAGTTGATGGTTGTATGTTCTGTGTCGTTTGTTCCACTGTTATTGAGTAGAGTCTAATTTTCTTCCAGGGTCCAATCGTGCCTCTACAAAACCTTTGCATAAACAACACAAACACAGCAGAGACATACTTGCACCTAAGAGTAATATTACTGTACTGTGTTTGAACAAAAGTACACTGTGCGTGAGTGGCCATGGCAGTCCAGTTTGTGCAGTTGCACCAGTGGCCTTTAGATGGCACCAGTAAGTTTCCCTCGAGGTTATCTCACGCTGTCCAACCCTCATACTGTCCCATACCTGTTCAGCTGAGATCAATGAATGTGTGTAGTTTCATTATGTACCAAGTTCCGTCTAGATTTGTGTCTGTTGCTGAGATAAAGACCAGGATGTAACCATGCACTACAAGAGTTAAACCACTTCCTGGTTCCAGCAGAAATAGAAAAACAGTGTTTTATTAAATCAACTCTAGTATGTAAGCTTTGTTGATTTGCCTTATTTGTGTGAGGACAGGAGGAAATAGAGCCTCAAGGTAAAGGACCATTGTGCTGTTTTCTGGCATGTTAGCCTTTAAAGGGATAGTTTGATGTTTTGTAAATGTGGTTCTATTTGGTACTTATGGATAGTTAATGTATTACCAGCACTTTCCAGGTTTGGAGAAACAGATGGGAGCCTGGACACAGACTAAACTACTGTGCACTGCTTTAAATGGGGCCTGGGAAAACTAGATTTCAAAAGCTTCTGACTCTGAAAGCTTAAGGTATTGTCCATTTAAATGTGTGGAGTACATTTAAACAATATCTGCTGCTGAGAAACTGCCAGCATTTCAATTCCAATGGCCTTTTGGGAGCTCTAAATAACAGTACACTAAATGATTGTGAAGATATCAAACAGAATAAAAAGCAACATTGATGTATTTATTGGTTTCCAAATTTTCTCCTGCACCTGTCTGCTTCTCCAAACTAGGGCTGTGTTAAAAATGACTGTATGACTGTAGGGAATAAGTTACTTTCTTTAAAAATCCCATAGAACCCACTTTTATAAATCGCTAAATTATTCCTTTAAGTCAATTTTGGGATAAAATAATAAGAAAATTTCTGAAAATTCTCAAACCATACTGAACCTAAATTACTACATTATGCGCTCCTTTAATTTTGTGATATTAAAGTTTTCCACTAAAATGTCATACTCAGAAAAATAAGCTACATTAAACTCCATCTGTCAGGTTGTGTGTGTTTCCTAAATGTCAGTATAAACAGTTTACGCCTTTATTTAAGCACAGAGTCTTCTCGGTGTGAACCCATGTAAAAGGCAGCACAGTGGCTCTTTGGTGCCACACAGCGTTGATGTCTTTGACCCGGAGAGTGCCTGCTCCCGCTCTGTTGTTATTCCGTCGACTGATACTGCCACCATGAACGTCCTCGCTGTCCTGTTTTTCTCAGCCGCTGTGTCGTGAAAGATATTTATTCTTAAAACATGTCTGTCCAGAGAAAAGTACTGTAACATGCTGTTGTACCTTTTATGTTTGAAGCCTGAAAAATCAAACTTTACAAATAGCCTAATGTATACATTTGCCACTCCAATGTTTTTTTTTAAAGAAAATGTTTTTGTTTGTAATTTTAAGCCAAAAGACTTCGGGAGTTCAGGGTGTTTCAAGTGGAAAATGCCAATAAATTATTTAGAAATTGCAACATGTTTGTCACATATTATTTTAGTCGTGTTTTGTCTAACACAGTCATGTACTTTTATATTTAGGTTAGTAATTGTTTTTGGGTACATTTAACCCTTATATACCCTCATAAACATATATTGTATTTGTAAAACTTACCTGGCTTTAGTGAAATAATGCACACATGTATGTCCTTTGTAGAAGCCAGCTGGGTATTTAATGTTGAGTTTTGACCCTTGAGGCTTCTGTAGTTTGCAAAGTGGAATTTAACCAAAACTGAGGAAGAAACTTTTTGTTTTTTTATTATTTTTCATTATCATATGACGGATGATGGTAAAACTTCTTTAAAATGTCCGGGAGAAAAATATTAATTGTATATTGTAATATTAATTGTTGTTTTAAAGAGTCATTTTACAGATCCAGTTTTTCAGCAGAAGCCTCTGTCCAATCGGACCGGGACCCCTGTGCAGACCGGAGGCTTTATCCCCTGAAAACAAACATCCCGTAGTGAAACAACTATTATATTGGCACAACAAAATATCCCAAAATATTAGTGAGTTAGCTCTTACCTTGTAAAGCTGACAGATGAGTCTGAAGAGGGACGACATGGCCTTGTCCTCATTTTCAACAGAGTATTCCTGCAAAGAAACATGCGCCATGACCTAATCCTTTGTTTTGGTTCTTGAGTTTTGTTGAAAATTGGCACGACATAGAATTTCAATCTTTAAGTTGCTGTTGCATTGAGCAGTTGCACTTTAAATACCCCCTGGAGGCCGGTTATCTCCTTTTGCGACTTGTTGCTCTGTCCAATGCAACTTTTTCTCCAATGAATTCACACGCGTCTGTATTTTTAATAGATAGAATTGTACATTGAGTGATTATGCAGTAAACTGAATTGTTACCCCATTGAAGGTGACCCAGGGCATGTGTGAGGGGGCAGGGCTCAGAGCTCTGGTCATAGCAGCGTTTCTGTGCATCAGCTGGAGGCCCATTGGTCCATTTACACAAGAGTCAAGGCTGGACCAGGACACGGCAGGGGCATAGAGCCGGAGACACTAAAAATAACAAAACAGAAATTGAATGATATGTTCTAAAATATGTAATACGACATAATGATAAAGCTATTATTGTGGCACATGCTTTGTTGCAGCGTTTCCTGCAGCTCAATGTACTACTACATTATATTAGTTTGGTTTTCGGACATTTTATTGTATTCACTAGATTCAATTTTCTTTTTTTAATTAATCTTGTGTAACAGACACTATAAAAAGCCCTTCTAGGGACAGATGTTGCCAGTTAGCCTAGATTTTGAGGAAGATGGAGGGAGGACTATTTAGGAAAAGCCTCATGAAAACTGAATAATTAATAAGCTAAAATTACTTAAATATGTGTCTAAAAAGAACAATCATGTAAATGTATGTGATTTCAATAAGATTTGAAATGATTATGATTATGATTTGGGTATAACTGAGTCGTTCTGTTATAGACACTCACAGACTGAGCTGCGCTGAGGACGTCCGCCGCTGACTCCATGCAGTTGATAATCTCTAAAGCAGTGTGTCCCGTCAGTTGGACAATGCAGGCCTGAAAACCGATCATCCAGCTGTCAGTCAACAAACTAAAGAGTTAATAAACAGTAACGGAGCAATGTACTGCACAAACCTCAGCTGTGTTTGTTTTGCATTCAGGCTCTCCGTGTTGGCAAGTGAAGGAAGAGTGAGAGGACAGGAGCTCCTAAAACAATTAGAAGTGATTATCCTTTAATGAACCAAAAAGCTGTGTGGGTTGTCCTGAGTTGTGAAAGAAAACGACTGCACCTTTGTGTTGCCGTAGGGGACCAGGTTGACCTTCATTATGTCCTGGAGCATGGTCCAAGTTGGGAAGAGCTGCTGGGAGATGAACACTCTCCAGGCCGGACACAGACTCTGATAGTACAAAGTGACCGACACTGGAGGAACGGTCTGGTTTGGTTTGACGGCTTTCAGCTCCATGCACTGTTTTTGAACCTACAACAAAATTAAAGGCATTAAAGGCCTTATATGTAAGTATTTCATCTTTCTCTGAGCTGGGTGAGTCTAACAGAAATTACTACAGAAAATGAGGAGGGGCAAGTTGATAAAATGACACAAGAAGCATGTGGTGAGTGTGTCTGGACTTTATGAATAAACAAGGAAATGGTGATTAAAGACATGTATTGGAAGTCTCTGCTTGAATGAACAATAAAGATTTAACTTAATACAACACTAGTAACAGTTTAAAAAAATGCTGGACCATACTTCAAAGTCAGGTGGTAGAGCGGTCATCCTATAACCGGAAGGTTGGCAGTTTGATTCCCGCTCTCCTTAGTTCATACTGACACTTAACGAACCTTGCCTCCAGTGTCTGTGGCTCTGGTGTATGAACGGGTGAGTATGTTTGGAGGTTGGACAGTCTGTAGGCACAAAATGGCTGCCACGTCTCCACTACTAGTGTGTGACTATGGACTGAATGAATAATTGACTCTGAAAAGTGCTTTGAAAGTCTTGAAAAGCGCTGTGTAAATCCTATCCTTTATTTTTATTAAATTGTTGAAGAAAAAGTGGGCACAGATAAAAAAAACTTTGGCAATTTATTTATGTGACTTTAACAAATGTGCATCGAGTGAAAGAGCTCCTGGGATTTTTGTCAAACAATACAATTACCACAATATAAGAGTAATGTAATCCGATTACTGTTGTATGTTAACAAACAAAAGAAACCATCACAATTATGTATCAACAGAAGACATGTGTAAAAGTATTAGACATAATGGGACTAAGGCTACATTTATTATTACTGTCTGTGCCAGAAAGTGTCCGATCAGGTGTTTTTTGGCAAACTCATATAATAGTGTGTAGTAATTATAAAAGTGTAATCTGAAACTGTTTTTATGAAAGACAGCTCATTCTTCCTTTTTTGTGTCAGAGAACTGTCAAAACATATTTTAATTAATTATGACTTAATGTATAGTCTGGTAAAAAAAAAAAAAAGGTGTTACTTTAAAGACGACATTGTGATAATCTATAAAACACTGCAGACATTAGTTCAGATCAACTTCATGTTTGTCTGTCGGTCACATGAACAACCAGTGGTGTCCAATTTCTAAAGCATGACTCTAATTTCATCTCAGAGCTCCACTGAACTAGAAACTTTGAAAACAATACTTTATAGTGTTTTTTTTTTTCTCATAACATCCAAAAGAGATTTTTATTAAACCCTTCTCAAATGAGCAAGAAAGAAAGTGCAAATGTTAGTCAAAGAGTAAGATTTTACCTTTTGTTACAGAAATACCAGGCAATATTTCGGTTTTCCTGTTTTCTTTTACTATGAACCAGTCTCAGAATAATAACAAACTATTTCAACTTAGGTTTTAGTGTTTAATCATATTCTACTCACCTTACACTGTATCGCTATTTCCAGGGAGCGACACCACTGAGAAGGAGGATAACGACACGGTTTGGAGTGAGACATCACAAAGTGTTTCTGTCCAGTGAAGAAAAGGACAAACACAAATAACAGTCCTGGGTTTTTCATGATGGACGTCGGACAAAGTCTGCTCCACTCTGAGATGTGTGTCTGTGTCTGAAGTCTGCTGCTGTCCCGCTTCAGGTCATGTGTTCCAGGTTCACGGTCAGCACTTTGAATGGCATTAATGACAAATAAAGCTGAAGCTGTTCCTTTTGTAATGAGCTGCACAGAAGATTGTTTGTACTGATGATTAAAAAACTTCTTCACTACTTTTTAATAATTATTTTTGAATACATCAGTTGTTTTTGTGGGGTTTTTCTTTGGTTTCAGAACAATTTAACTCAATAACAAACCTTGCCATTCAAATGTCCCCAAACATACAATTCACTGAACTCATTTAAAAATCTTATGGAAGACAACATACAATTATTAATACTACTAGATATAAAACACATAGGTCCAGTGTAGTTATCAAAGTAGTTTCACAAGAGGAGTTTCATTGACGCATTTTTCTTTTGTACTGAAATCTGAGCATCTCTTGTCGCCCCCTGGTGTCAAAGAGCAGTACAACAGTTTTCTTGTAATTAAACCTCAGCCGCCACGTGTTTGCTGTAAGTGCTCGAGATTTTTAACTATTAGCTTTACTTTATAGATTAGTTTATCGACAAAAAAAACACTAATATTCTGCATTTAGTTGTATTTTCTCTAAAAACATCCAAAAATAACCCACTTGACCTGCTGCAGCCTAATTAGCCTGAATTACAATTTGAGCGCCATCTTGAATTGTACAGTTTGCAGGTGAGTTACTTTTTATGAATTCCACCCATCTTCTTCTGTTTATCCTGAATTGAATTCAAATAAATAATATGCATTTTACTTATTTTTTATTTTACTGTGAGTGTTAGTGAATAAAAGCCTATTATGTAGACTAGATAGGTTGATAAGTAAATCTAGTGCTGTACAGAAGTTGTTTAGTGCTGTCAGACTGACTGGAGGTTATTTCTTGTGTAGGATGCTTGTTGTGCAACAAAAACCTTGGACAAAGACGAGCAACAAGAAGCCCACCTTCATTTTCTGCAGCAGCTCATGTCAAAAAGGTAAACCAGGTCTTTATCCAAAGAAACGTCACATTAACCTTAAACATACACGAAGGGGATGTTTGCCATGAGGCTTTGCTTTATTTATGTTATTTTATACGGATTTTAGCAGGACCTATTCTTGAATGACATTGTTTTATGGCTTAGTACAATCTTGGACTTTCGTTAGTGGAAACAGCTCAACGTCATGAATGATGTTGTAAAAACTTAAATTCACTGCAAGTGTAGCCGATGAGTTTTTATTCTTTATAAACAATTAAATAGTGTAAAATATGTTTTAAATAAATTTTCATTTGTAACTTTTTGTTTTTTTTTTTTTACCATTTTCTTTAATAGAGAGGAATGTTTTTGAGTCTAACCACTGCTTATAGAAAATATGATAAAACAATAACTATATGTGGCCAAAGTAATTTTGAACAAGGTAAATTCACCTTACATTAACAAAAATCAATCAGTTCCTCAAAACAGAAGAAGTCAGACTTATTAAAACTAAAGTAGCTGCTTCCTTAATTGTTAACATTATCATATCTTTCAGATGTATATAAACACACATATCTTAAATACACACCATATATTACCACAAGCAACAATTATAGTAATACCAACAATAGTATAAACAGAATAGCCACAAGGTAAGATAACACAGCCTATGAATACATCACCAGACGATTAAGCCCCGCCCTCCTGGACCTTCTGTTTATAGAGAGCTTTACACTGAAGGCTTTGACATTGTTTATGTTTCATAGTTTAACCCCACGTACAGACACAGACACTCCTCCTGGTGGTTCTGATTGTTGGTAATGAAAAGTTCCCATGGATCCTGAAAGTGTACGCTCTCTGTGTGAAAGGCTTTAAAGAAGAGTTGAGTTAAGAGTGCTTAAGTAGCTTTTAACCCAGTTTCCTGGCACTTCTTGAGTTGTATTGTGTTCCAGTGGTAAATTTTGTATAATTCAGTGCATTTGATAATTTGTCTGTTGCATCAACAATAGCTATGTATAAGCTATAAGCTATTAACTGAAACTGACTTTCATTAAGCAGTTTATATTTTTTTAACAAATTGTTCTAATTGAGAATTAAATATAATTTCTAGGATTTTTGAAAACTGTGGAAGATGTGAAATTTGTCTGTACTTGGTAAAATTATCTTTATTAGCATTTTTGAATATTGGAATAATTTTTTGCGATCAGTTTTGAAGTGACCGTTTACAGATGTGCGTTTTTTTAATAGTGCCATTTTGATGGAGTGACAGTCCAGTGTCTAAATTTTATTATATATATAAACAGATTTTATTTTATTTTTAACTCCTTGGCGTTATGACCTGGATGATTGAGAACATGCAAAAACATCAATAACATGTAATTTTTTTTTTACACAAGACAAAACCATTTTTTTTAGATTTTTCTTTTATTTTTTTAAAGTGCGTACATCAAACAATGTCCTGAAGTTGCTAAAGAAAGGTTTTACAACAAAAATATCCATTAACCCATTTTATTTCTTCAGATATGACTCGTCATTGGACATAACCAATTCTAACACCCAAAAGACAAATGTCTATGTAATTGCATAATTGTTACAGTGAATAACAGTTACACCAACAGTATTTAACCACTTCAACAAACTACCTGCACTAACGGCAGCTAAATGATGTCGGTCAAAGCAGAGAGACGACTCCAAACGGCAGAATGAAGGACAACACAACATACAGTTTAACAAATAGCTGAGACAAACAGAGGTATTTTATTATATGCACAAGTGAAAGAAAAACCTTTCCATGCTCTGACGATGCTCAACCTGTTTTCATCTAAAAGGATTAGATTTTTTGATATTTTTTTGTTTCCAAGAACATGCAGTGTATGTCTCTTCTATGGACTTTACAAATAACACGTCTGACCTACACTCAACCTTTTTACTTTTCAGATCCTTGTGCTTAAAGTTTTACCCTGGGCTTTTCACAGAAGAGCTGTATATGGTACTTGTAATATTATAGTTATTACATTATATACAGTTCTGAGCCGTATTTTGCTGGATACAGCGCTGTCATGAACACACTATACCAAAATATTGTTCTGCTCACTTTAAATTAATGTACTTTAGAAGGGCTCTTTAAAACAATAAACAGGTATTTTTTTTTGTTCAGGAAAAGAAGTTGTTTTCTGCTGTTTTGTTCTCCAGACAGATAAACTATGTACAAGTACAATACAGCCCTATTAAGAACATCCAGAAATATCACTTTAACCTTAAATCTTTAACCTTAAAGCTGGGCTTTGACATTGAACTCACATCACCGATAAACATTTGCTACTGTCTTTGCTTTGGTCAGAAATAATTTAGTAGTATTTATATTATAAGCATAAAGAATTAAGGTAGGGGGTCATTTTGACCCTTTTTTGTGGCATCTGGTGCCCAAAATTACACATTCTTCCTTTTAAAGCATGTAAAAAGCTACGGTGGCCCTGCAGGGACATACTATTGTCTTTGAACAAACCCAGTGTAAACAGGTCTAATGGTAATTTAACTTTTAAAAAAATTTAAAATGTAAATTAGTTTCTAAATGCTCTAAATGCTCAAGTAAGAATGTGTGCTCAAATAGAAACACAAGTGTGGTTCTTCTCCAGCAGTGCTCAGTTTGTCTTTTTTGGGCAGCTGCAGAACCAGGACGTTATGAAACTAAAATGGCTCCTGTCACTGGGTTTAATAGAGCGTTAAATTTCAATTTCTCCAAAGTAGACAAATGCAAAGAGATGATCTTTTTGTCAGATTGCCCAGCGCTAACCCAAGACTTTAGCAAACCCTCGTCTACTTTACACAGAGCCTTCTCTAAAACACACCTCACTGTACAAATAAACTATTCACTACTTCTCACTGAAAACCCTTCTCATCACAACACACAGACTGAAGCTGAAACAGTTTGTAAAATAATCTAGTGAGATCTTTAGACAAGCTACTGCCAATCAACACAGACAAATGTGAACGCAGTCTTTTTTAAATACAGTTGAATCAACAGTGGGTGGATACAAACACACACCTCGATCATTTGGAGGTCAGATTAACAAAGGTCAGTATCATTTTGTGTTAATCTCTTTTGCAACTTGTCTGTGTACCACCACTTCTCCACCTTCAGGGCGGATGTTCAAGTCTCCACGTCACGGGAGACACTTGTGCAAATACTATGCTTTAGTTTAAAGCAGTGGTGTTAGTCTAGTGTTAAAATCGTTTGTACAATTTCAAAACAGCAATATTAAAGAAGATTTTAGTGCAAATATTCAGATTTAGTCCATGAATAGACAGACATTAGAGCAGTCAAACTCAAAGTGAGTTAGTAAAAATAAAAATATTCCTTTCAAGATTGGGACACTTGGGTAGTTTTTATTAAATTGTAGAGTTTGAATGTAAGGTTTTATCTTCAGTTTAGTTTTTATCACATCAGGTTGTTTTTAACATTCATTTCCATTTTTAATGATTTTTATAATTTTGTGATTTCACTTTAAATTGTGCCCCTTTTCCAAGATTTGCAAGCCCCATCTTGAACCCCTCTAAAATGGTTACCTCTGTTTAGTGTCATTTTGACTATTTCTGAAGTTGCTTTGTTCCCTATTACATATCTTTTAGGGTTTTGTTTTGTCTCTGATTAATGTGCAAAGTCCCAAAAACAGCACCCACCAAATGTACTGGGGGGCCAAATAAAACCACTCCTGGACCTTGGGTTTGACATGACTGCTTTAGAGTTTTGTTTTTGGTGACTGATTAATCTTTGTCTTGTAATAAACATTGTCTCTAAGGCAAGAAATGTAAACAAATAAAAGATTAACAGTCTGAAGGGAGAAGGTGTGGTCATTAAACTGAAACTTAAACCTAATACATTACTTTATTTTTGAATTTTGTTTTGAAACAGTTGCGCTCTAGTTTTTGACAATGGGCTTTTGCCATTGTCAATTATTTCTCTTTTATAAAATCCTTTACACATTATATTGAGGTTATATCCCTTAGCTCCTTGTTTAATGTTACTTTTGTAGGTGTTCCAAGTAAAACTGGACGACTAACCACATCCAGTTTAACAATTGATGTATTTTTTGTTTCATTAAAGAAGGACCGTGGATTATTTAATCTTTAAACTGAGAGACTAGTGCTTTTAGAAGTGCATCGATGGGAAAAACAGTAACAAGCGCTTAGCACCAATGATAGACGGAACAATACAAGCGACATAGCTATGCCATCAAAACAACCGACCAGTGCTGAAACTAAAGCTGTGTGCACACAAACATTTTGGCTAAAAATATCCATATGCATATCTTTTAGAGACAGTGATGGCATGCAGAACCCAAACTAAAAGTGCTATTCGCTACATGTTTCTTATGAAAATAGATTTTGATTTTGTAACCCGCGAGCACCACTTCCATTTCCAGTCATAAAGTGCAAAATCAGGCCCTGTTCCTTGTCCAGGTCCTTACATGTAAACACATTTAGGCTCAAAAGGAGATATTATTTTAAATATCACAATATAGCTCAGATTTTAAGTTGTATTATCAACCAAAACCAGCTGATAATACACCAATCAGTTGTTGAAAGACACCCTGCGTAATTATAGCCTAACATATATATATATATATATATATATATATATATATATATATATATATATATATATATATTCTCAAAATCAAGTTGATGGTTCTTAAACATGATTTTCACTGACACAGTCCCTTCATCTGGACAGAAACGGACGGTTCCATATGGCGAGAGATTACGTGAGTGAGGCTCTACCACACGACCAAAAAATGGGCCAATACATCAGTATATCTTACAAGAGACAACTTGTCAGCTTAAATGTCTCTACTAATAAACAAACATGGCGGTGACAGTGAGGTTGCACAGAAAGGCATTTGCGCCCTCTGCTGGCTAAAAGTTACGCAGAGTGGCTTTAAAGTTGAATGAGGTACTTCACTTACATTGCCTTCATTGTCAGTGAGAAAACATCAGGGCCTTGTACTACGAAGTCAGTGGACTCTTCCCTGGATACGTTTTTTTTAATCACGTTAGACAAACTCTGGTTAACATCAAGAATAACATGAAACTCTAAACTCATCTGTAAAATGAGCAGCACCACAGACTCATGAACACCGAGTAAACAGCAACAACCAGACAGAAGTGTGCAGTCTACTGTTCAAATATTACTTTTAAGCCAGACCCAGTCAAAATAAAAAGGGTCTGGTATTCTTGATTTCTTTTTTAAGGACAGCGTACAATGTTGTATGTCTAATCAAATCTAATCAAATCTCAATCTCCATACAATGCAGACAATTGTCATTTACTATCAACACGTATAAAGCTAGTCAGGTCTTTTTTAGATTTAACTTTACATAATTACTACTCAAAAAGTTTAATGCACACTAAACCTTTGCCACAATCAGCTGTTCCTCTTTTTTACAGTTTCCCGAATAGCAGTTTTTTTCTCTCGGTCACACAGGTTTCTTGGCCCTGCAACTGAAACCAAACCTGCTCTAAGTACAGTAATGTTTCAGGGTAAGTGTCTGTATATATTTACCTTGATAAAAAAGGGAACCGGCTTTGTGGTAGTAAAAACTTCTACCTCCTAATCCATCTTCTTTATAGTGCAAGGCTCTGATTTTTCTCTGTAGGAATGTGTCCCAATGTGAATAACTACAGTGTTTATAGAGTTTATGACTGGAACAGAAGCACTTAAAGGCACTTTCAGCACTTTTTACAGAGCTTTGTATCAGATCTGTAAAATATTACCTCACATTTGACTCCAAAATGTATCAAGCTTCTTATTCACCAGCTCCAAAACAAACAAAACTCTTCTATTTCATACTCATATTTTATCATAAACACAACACAGAGTGGTAAAATTCTTTGTATTTTTTTTATAGTAACAAAACGATATGACAATTAACACTAAAAATACTTGATTAAATTAACAAAATATGGTAAGCTTTTTCTGAGAAAAATGGAAAAAGTGCTACTAACTAAACCGAACACTACCTAGTTTTTTGCCCAAAATTGAATTAATGCTTAAATTGAAAAATTGAAAAATAAAAGCAGTGACTTTCAAAAATACATTTATCAATAACAAACTTTAAGAGGGTTAAAAAAAACAAAAAAAAAACTATAACTCTCACCTCTCTCTTAAGGTTACTTTTGTTTTCAGAATAAAGTGCACGTCTAACACAAGTTTAGCATTCTCCAACATGCAGGTAGTGCAGTATCCCGTCCTGAGCGGAGTTTCCCTGAAGCGGCAGACACTGCACTGATTTATGTGTTCAACAAGAAAACCACACCATTTTGTATTTGTGCTCATTTGTTAAGTTTGCCCTAGTGTTTCCACCACAAAAGGATGCAGATAAAGGCTTGTACATGATCAGCCTCTTTCTTTCTCTTTATGTATCGATTTGTGTGACACATATTCTAGAATAGAGGAATACGGAGAAATAAAGTCTTTGTAAAGAGGCTGACAATTCTTGCTAATGGTGAGGTATGGTCGGCAAAACGTTCAGAGTTTGTCGTTTAATGACATAATATGCAGGATTTTCTTTCGGAATCTGATTAATACTTTAAACATGACTTCCCTTTGTCTACATGTGTCAGTGTTTTGCTCTTTTGTTTCAATGGGAGAGTGTTTTTAAGTGTTCAGCTCACTGTCATTCACAGCTTACAAAAAAGTAGAATAAAAGAAAATAAATTATAAATAAAAAAAAGTGTAGTCGCGTTTCCATTGAGCTCTAGATTTTGATTTATTTTTTTAGCAAAAACTAAAAATGTATAATAGGGCTATGTAAAAAAATCAATACTTAGATATCTATTAATATTTTTTTTAAACAATAAAATATCGATATTCTAGCCCTTAATATCGATATACCATCTGGCCACTAGGGGTCGGCGTTGCCCCGTCGGTGCTTTACCATCAATGGCTGCACATTGCACACTGTATTGTGGCTTATACTGTTGCTAACAACAGAGCAGCTCAAATAACGTCCTTAAACACTCTACTTTAAGTCTCGACACTAAGACAGTAATAATCCACAGATTGTTTTCTCTTTTCATTTTAGTTCAGCAACAAAAGACTTGAACACAACTCAATGATTTATGCCTAGGCTGAGGATGTTGAAGTGAAATGGAATGACACTGACATGCAATTGTTTTTATATTAATATGAAAAGTGTGCACTAAATCTTCTGTAAAATTAATATATGTGCTGCCTATATTGATGATGAGTAATACATTATAATGCATTATATATCAGTATCAAATCGTATTGTATCATACTACACTGTATCGAGGTACATAACGTATCATGACCCAAGTATCGAGGTACATAACGTATCATGATCCAAGTATCGAGGTACATAACGTATCATGATCCAAGTATCGAGGTACATAACGTATCATGACCCAAGTATCGAGGTACATAGCGTATCATGATCCAAGTATCATGGTACATAACGTATCCTGACCCACGTATCGAGGTACATAACGTATCCTGACCCAAGTATCGAGGTACATAACGTATCCTGACCCAAGTATCGAGGTACATGACGTATCATGACTTAAGTATCGAGGTACATAACGTATTGTGATGTCCTGGACGATACCCAGCCCTAATTTATAAGCGGTGGTCTCGTTGAGGTGGTCTTTTTTGAAGAACTCATCTTGTCTGTGGTTTCTGATTTCAAGGAATAGATTTAGTCAAACAGTGGTTCTCAAACTGTTGTACAGAGAACACTGGTGCTACTCTGGCTTCTTGAGTGATCCTCAGGGAGTGTTTGCAATTTATTTTTAAAACTTAAATTTGAATATAATCAGAGACATGCTCTTTGTGTTATGACCATTTTATATATACATATGGATGGATGGATAGATGGATAGATGGATAGATAGATAGATAGATAGATAGATAGATAGATAGATAGATAGATAGATAGATAGATAGATAGATAGATAGATAGATAGATAGATAGATAGATAGATATGTGTATTTTTCTAGGATTACATTTCTATTATAAACTAACCATATAAACGCTAATATAACAAAGAAGAGTGAGTGGTGCAGAGAGACAAATATTTTTTAGGTGGTGGAGATGTTTGAGAATCACTGTTGTAACACATACTGTATTTGTACAAGATGATGAGTGCTCAAAAGGATTCCTCTGCTGAACATGAGACATGGGTGTAATAATAATGCTGACGGAAAACGGTACTAATATTGTCTGCCTTATTTATACAACAATGCGGGAGTCCTGCCTTATATTCTCTGCTTCATTAAAAAGACACAAAGAGCAAGTATCTTATACAGACATCCAGAAAAGCTGTATTTTAAATCCAAAATGCTGCAAAATCTATTTAATCCAGAGTCTCTGACAGTGAATTCATTTTCTTTTTTCCTCTCCTCCATCTTAATTTGTGAATTTCTTTTTGTAACATTTCAAAAATTTTCTTTAGTTTTGGTTTTTAGTTTATGGAAACACGACTACTATAACAGACTACTTGAGTTCATTCAAAAGCTATAGTCAACCTGAATTTGACTTTTCCCAGACAAGCTCCTAAATGAGAAGACAGAGCCGAAAACTCCTGCATATTATACCTTTAAACCCCTTCTCAGCTAAAAAGACTTTTATATTGTGCTTTCCAACACCCACGACTATGAGACTGGTGTGAAGCTGTGAAAGGTAACAACACTGACCAGTATTTGTCTGAGCACAGGGTTCGGTTTCGTACAGGTTTGGGGCTGATACAGTGAAACAGCTTTGGGAGCATGCCTTTGGGGCGTGGTGCTGGTGGGTCTTAGCTGGGCGGCGGGCTAAGAGCGGGCCAGGCCAGGGTCACATTCAGCTGCTGGTTGTGTTGGATCAGGGACGTGTGGCGGTAGTGCAGGACCAGTTCTCGGAGGGACGGGTACATGTTGTAGGGCTCAGCGAAACCAAAACCAGTGGACGTTCTGTAGATGACGCAGTGCTTTACATCTCCATCCACACTAGAAGAGAGAAAACCCATTCATTCTTTGTGGTTCATGATTTCACTTTGCAAATCCACCCCCCTTTTCTACAAACTGTGAGCATCTACGGTAGCCAAGCAGGGACATGTTGTTGTCTATAAGCAAGGATTAAATGATACGTTTTCTTTAAAATTTAGAAACATAATCTATTGAGTTCATAAACGCCCTAAGCCTTCATGCAAGATGCGTGCTTCTCCTCTAGCAGTGCTCAGTTTGTCTGCTCTGGGCTGTGATTGTCCGCCCTGAACTTGTAAGAATGAGAAGAAATATAACCTGCAGTTGTTTTTAAAACCAGGCAAAATCACAGTGATATTTTAACAGTATTATATATTTGGGAAAACATCAACATAAATGCTTTTTAATCATTTTTTTTTTTACATGGGCTCCATTTGATTTGTTTTTTCCCATTTCTCTATTTCTCTACCCATCTGCTAATGACAGAGAGACAGAGACTGAATAAAAACAATTACAGATTAAACTACCGTATATTTGTTTCCCATTGTCATAATTTAATTGGCAAAATTCACAATCTTACTCACATTTTATCCCTGCCCTAATCAAAAACTGGCAGTAAGTAAATCATGTATTTACATCAGAGACACTCACACGACAGAGCAGGCAAAGGATCCCTTCTGAGTCTGACTGTCCCGAATCAGGAAGGTCCCGTCCCTCTTGCCCCTGAGCAGCTCCTCAGCCTCTTTCCGCCTCATGTTCCCCACGTACCAGCTGCTCTCCTCTGGGTCGACCTCATCTGCCAGAGTGTACGGGCTGGAGGTGAAGGGGAAAGCATAGTGTCAGAGAGGGACCTAGAAAATCATTAATGTATGCTGTATCTCTTTGAGTTGAGTGTTTATAGAACACATTTTGTCCCAACTCTGTGTGCTTTACAGAAATGACACAAAAGTCGTAGCAAAGAACAAACATGCAAGAAAGAAAAAATAATCAAATAAAAAAAGCTGGCTCCTGTAGTTTGTGGAGTAGAGTTAAAACCAAAGGAGAGAGGAATATTCACAATAATTACTGGTGAATGTAAGACAGACACTGTATATAAAAATGGATTTGATCATATTCCCTTTTTTCCCAGGGACTCAAAGCACATTATTCATTCACTCCACAGTCACACACTGGTGGTGGTGAGCTACATTTATAGCCACAGCTGCCCCGGGGCAGACTGAGAGATGTGGCATATTGCGCCTACCGAACATACTCACTCCTTCCGGTTAGAGTACGACTGCCCTACCACTGAGCCACTGAGCCCCTAAGAGGAAATACTGTCCCATATGAACTTTTGTGGTAGAGCAAACAAGCATCTTGGACGGTCCTATATTATCAAGATAAAGTCATGGACATATCCTAAAATATGATACTTACTCCTCTTCATCGTTCTGGATCCCTAGCCACTCATTGATCTGGCTTTGCTTTGTGCCTTGTTGGGTGAGCCATCTACAACATGGACAGACTGATGTTAGCTTTATGTAGAAATGTAAAATATTCTCTCAACCTAACCATTGATCAAAATTTTAAACTGGATATTATGAGGTTTAATAAAAGGTGATGTTTGGTTAAGCTAAATGTCCTAATAATAAAAAATATTTTTTGTCATAGTTCAACGACATAGTAATCGTTCTAATAAAAGTTCAATTATTTTACAGATTGTGCCCATCCTTATGATAAGATCTCAAACCCCTAACTACATTTGTCAGTAAGTGACAGCTGTTGGGTTCATCTTAGGTTTCTTAGCTCATCCAGCACTTCGGCTGTGAATTCTTATAGTTATCAGATAAATGCTATAAATAGTTCTTACACCACTTAAAGCCGACAAATGTGTTTTCTGTGGAAATAATTGCAACTATATACAACATTGTCCTGGTGTACAAACAAGGTACGTTATAACAACCTGACTATTCTTGGCAAAGAATGGATAAAACACAGCAGAGGTTTAAACTCACAGCAGGTATTGATCTCTGATTTTCCTGAGCTGAATGAGGTCAGGCTTTAGGTTGTTCATTTTTCTGTCGACCTCTGAGTGAACCAGCGTCTTTGTCTTGAGCTCGTCCTCCAGCCTCTTTTTGCTGTTGTGGATCTCCTCCACCTTCGCCTGCAGCTCCTCAGAGTTACTTTGGATCCTGTGGTTACATCTCAGAGTGGTTACGTCTCTAGTTTTTGAAAATAACAGATTTTCCCTTTTAACTCCTCTCAGTAAGTTCAGATAGAAGATTTAAGATACAGTGTTACCAGGGCTGGTCCAGTTTGACAGTTAACAGTAAACTCTATTTTTTAAAGATGCCATGTAGTGTTTGCACAGCCCTCATGTGACAACAGTTCTAATATTCATATTCACTTTGATAAAAAAAAAACGTACATCTGCATGCAGTTATGTTTACAAGTTTGAAGAAGGAGACACTTACTGGTCTGTGCTGTTCAGTGAGAGGAACATGTCGATGTACTCTTTACTGTAGCGCTCATGCGTCTCACACTCCTCCTCAAAGATCCTAATGATTTCACTGAAAGCCTCGATGGCCGTCCTCTTGCTCTGCAGCTCCTGTGGCATAAAGGAGGAAATGTTTTAGTCACAGTAATTACATCAAGGGTCTAAAATAAGATTACTGCTGTGTAAATACCAGGGAGGTTTGGTTAAACTCCTTCAACAGACTGTCATACTCCTTGCTCTTCTCTTTGTAACGATCTTGAAATATCCTCAGCTGCTCTCCAACTTCATTTATATCAACCTCCATTGAAACCTAACGAACAGACACAATGAACACTACTTTAGACCTGGTTCAAACACGTCTTTAAAGTAAGTTGCATGGTTTTGGTGTGTTTTTTGTTAGTTTTTCAATTATATTGTATGATTAAAAATAATAAAACTGAAAATGATATACAAACATATGCTATGATTCATATTTCTATTGCTTTCCATTCAAGGGAGTTTGACGTCATAAAACAGCATGCAATGGATTTTAGATTGATTCCTGTTCCTATGTCGGATAATTCTCAAACCACAATTTGACAAAATCACCTTTTACACATTATCTAATGAATCTGTAAAATTTTGTATGTAATTTATAACAATTAATGTTTTTTTTCTTTATTATCTGTTATTTTTATTTTTATTTTTTTCAAACAAATTCTGACTCTCACCATTAGTTGTTTTCGGGTTCAGACCCTGATCTGGAAACACATTTGTACAGGACGGCAGGTAGACAAAAGTATAAAACATCAATTAAATGTGCTTTTATTTCAAATATTTAAGGGTCCTACTGCTGTGGTATGACCCTCAGAGTTGTTTGTGGGTAGCTTAAAAAAGATAAGACATAAGCCACAGGTAAGAGCAAGTATCCTACGAGTTAACATCTGAAAAGCTATATCTATTTTTCCTTAGGCCTCTGCAAAATCCATTTAAATCCTTATTATTTTCACCTATTTAGCTTTTTTCTTTGAATTTGCTCTTTCTATATGGTCAAGAGTCCCACCTGCTGGTATCTGGAAATGGGGTAGAGCAGCCGAGTGTCCAGTTTGGAGTTGTACTGGGCCAGTGACTTGTGGTGATAGTAGTGGATCAGGTCCACCACAGAGGAGAAGCCCAGCGGCTCGGAGAAACCATACTTTCCTTCACGATGAACGATCTTAATCAGTCTGTTGGTGCCATCTTTTCTGTGGACACAAAAACAAATCTTAGTTTGAACAATATCTACTAGTTTCAAATGTAATGTCTCGAAATCTGACTTGAAAATAAACCCCAGACAAGCGCTGAGGAGACAACATTAATTTAAGTGAGTGCATATCTGTGTTCAGACTCGACCGCAGACAAGGTGTTATGTTGCAGGCTGTCGGGGTCTGCGCCAGCCCCTAATCAACAAAGCCTTATCTGAAAAGTTAGACTCCGGAGATTCTTCTTAAATTAGAATAAAACTGAGAATTTTATTGAGGTCACATGATCACATTACATTATCAAACTCTGTATTTATGTATTTTAAATCAGGGGCACAATATTAGGAAAACATACAATATGTGGTAACTGTGATGACTTTCATTAGGTGAATGAAATTGGCGTAAAAAAGGGTCAGTTGAATTCTAGAAAAACAAGGCAAAAAATCTAAATGAATCTTTACTGGTCACTATGGAGCCTCTAACTTCAACATTTAATTTAAAGCTTTAATTGGACACTTCTTTGAAAAGTTAAGTGTAAATGTCTGTATATTACCTTTTTTTTGTAATTTTTATCATTTGTAAATAATACAGATGGCTTTAAAGTAGTTACCTCAGTGTCAGAGTATATTCCCCTTGAACTCTACTTGAAGCATCTCGAACAAGGAATGTTCCATCAGGAGTATTTCGCATCATCTCGTTTACTTCCTCCCTGAAAGGAAAAGGAAGTATACAATATATGAGTATGCCTCGAATATAATACTACTTGGATGATAATGTAAATGGCATAATCATAACACTATATAAAATGATTGAGGAGATGATACCTGGAGATGTTGGCCCAGTACCACTCTGCGTCTGACAGCTGGTAGTCCTCAGTGCACAGGTTACATGCTGCCATCGCTATTGTTGTGTTGTCGTTGGGTTGAAGATCTAACCCAGAGACAAATAAATTAAAACAAAATGATCTTCTACAGAAATTTAGCTGAAAGTCTTTCACAGTGTCATGTAAAGAAGGCAAAAACAGTACCTCCTCCTTTGGCTTCCACTGCTGTAATCGCACCATTTAAATGAACTGCAGGGGAGAGGTCGTGCCGAAAAGAGGATCGGGTGTTGGACTGAGCCCCGCTGTCGTTTTGGTCCACGCCTCGCTCCAACAACTCTGCAACATCAGCCATTGAACACAGCCCTTTTACTGTTGGTCTTATGCTCCTCGGTCATATTAAACGCTCTGGTCGTCCGGCTACAACTCCAGAGGAATATATCATTGTGCTGCTTCGGTCATGTGTGGGTTTCTGTCCAGACTGGCCCGCTGACAGGTGACACAGTCTGACTGCCTAAAATACCAGGAGTGGCACTCCTCAACACTCAGGCCTGTGCTCAGCCCGACTCAGAGCTGCTTAGTGCCCGACCTCGCCTTGCCTCGCCTGGTTTTGCCCAACAAACAACAGCTGTCTGAGGCTGCCATGTCAGCTTGGCATCCTGCAGCTCATGACCCTGTTTGCTCTTATTGTTGTGCTCTGATCCTTTGACATTAGGTAAACTGTGAAGGCGTAAACCTGTCGAGCAAATTAGACCCATTATACATTACAACAGTTATCTTTATTCAGACTGTGGCTCACTACAATGAAGGACGTGGACAGTAGAGCGTTGTTTGCACTCGATGTAAATGATCCCTTGAGTACATGTGATGGCATGTTTGGAGATGCAATAAATTGCTGCTGCGGACAGTGCTGTATGTTGCTGGAATTGTATGTATGCAGGGGTAACATTAGAAAGGGCAAGGGGTTATTGACTGCTTACAAACAGTAAAACTCTGTCCAAACTTGCCGTAGTTCTTTCTAATAAATGTCTAATCATGATCCTATTAAGCTGTTTGTGATCACAGCTGGTCTCAGTATTTGTTTAGGCATCTGCAAAGGGCTGTTTAACTCCGTAACTCCGTATGAAGTGCAGCTGACATATTGCAACATAAACAGTGGAGTAGATAGAAAAAGAAAAAAATTAGAGTAGATTTGTAAATTTAAACAAAATGAGTTGCTTAAGTCCTGGTTACATGGATAATTTAATAATCTGACACTTTCACCCTTCGTCCCCCCCAAGAGCATTACATATACAGACTTCAAGGAAAGAATAAAAACAACTTTGTCTTTTTTATTTATATGTAGAGGTGATGAGGTTAAAATGTTGTTTATCATTATTTTAGAATAAAAAGAGATGAAAGGGGTGTGTTTTTAAGCTCACGACCTGTTCCTGCCATTAATGTGCGGATATATTATTTGTAAATGAGAATGCACATATCTATATAGAGCTGTGACAAATGGAGTTTTGATAAAGACTTCTTGTATCTTCTTTGATTTGTTGCTCAGGAAACAGTCTTGACGATTAGTTATATATATTATAAAAATAGATCTTTATCATGTGATTAAAGATGTGATCTTCACTGTGTTTAATGTGTAGATTTTAGACAATGATTTTTTACACAGACATTTAACATTAGGTATAATCTGATTGCAATCCTAATTTTCTGAATTCAGTGTTACGTCATGATTTCCTCCGTTTGTTTCTCTCAGACTTGTCTCTGGTTAGGTTAATACATTCATTCATGACCCACTCCTCTCGGTGAAAGGACATTCACTATTTTCAGTCAAACAAATAAGTTTGGGACCCCCGACTCATTGGAATGGCCCATTTAAGAATTGAATTACATTGTGAGTGAAATTTGTGGAATTAACTGTGTACAATGTTGTCTGATGAGGTTCTCATTCACAGACCATCTTTGGTACAAAATTTACATCAAAATGCATAAAAACAAATCAAAACAAAAGTATTTCTCTCAATTTTATTTTATTTTGTCCTCTTTCCACCCTTCATGCTTTGATGCATTCATGTATTTTCTAGTGCTTTTCACCCTGGACATTGGGCGTTTACTGACAGAGCTAACATACAAACAACCATTCACATTGTGCACCAATAAAATCCGTTTTTGTTTGAGTGATTTGGATTTATTTTACAAACATCATAATTTAAATTTTACATCAGGAATTATACAAGTTTGTTAGTCCTTACCTTGATCTGCTGGTGAACTCTCAGGCCTTGTGCTCATGCTTGTTTCTGTCTGTTGCTGGGATTGCTTTAGCGCTGAGGACATCATGACGAGGTGCAGTAGATTATCTCCGGTCTGGTCAGTGGCCTTACTCATGACCACATCCTCGTTCCTGAGATGGAGTGACGCTAGCTGTGACGTAAGGTTGTCCTGTATACGGTCTGAGCGGTCGGCTTGGGAACTCTCTTCAGCCATTTTACATGAAGAACTGAATAGTCCTGCTGGGTTAAGTTGAGGTGGTGAAGCTGCAGAAGGCTGGATTATCGAGGTTTTATCAGTCACATAATATCAACTTTGTGTTAGATACATGTCTGAGGTTGTAGCTGTGCCAAGTTTAGGCCTGTCCCGTGTTGTGGAGGTAGAGCATGATCTTGACCAGAGATGTTTTCTCTGTTGAAGAGCAGTGCAAAGACATTTCCAGCTAATCCAACCCCGATCAGTGAATGAGCTGTCCCATAGATTCAACACGAACAGCCTCCAATGAAAACCGAACAGCCGAGAAGTTCAATGATAACAGGAAAATAATGATTGTGCTGCAAACCCATCGATGAGAGGCAGCCTGAAGCATGACTGAAGCATTTCTTCTTTAATGATATTTATGCCTCTTCATTTCCTAAAACCTAAAAGAAGAGTTATAAACACATCAGATTTAATTGTCGTATGAAAAAAAAAAATTGTGTTGACAAATATTTGTGGCTTTATTATTGAAAATGTTTACAAAACTTTGTGAAATTAAAATTCTCATAAAAGTAAAACGTAACGTAAAATAAATGTTCAGCGCTGTAGATGTAAACGGATTAATCGTTAGATCATTCGGTAGGGGACATACGAAGTTATATAAGAAGACGTTGAAAGCAAATATATCGTAAATCCAAAGAAGACTAGTCAACAGTCATCCTTAAGTCGTCATTGTTTGGTTTATGATTACATTTAAAATAATATTTTAGACACACTTTTAATGTTGACTCAATATTTTTAACATGTCATATATAACTATATGGTAAGTATAAAGTGTATTTTAATGTAGTATTATTAAAGGAAAGGTCATTGGATAGATAACACTAAAGAAGTCAAAGCTCAGGAAATGGCGTCTGCATTGAAAATGGTCAAATAGTACGCAGCAGTAAAATCCGTTCATACAACCCACCGCTCAGCGCCACATTACGTCTGCTTCTTGTTAGATTAGTTCAAATGTAAAGATCATGTAGCATATTGTACAATAAATCTATAAAATGATTTTTTTTTGTACCAATAGTTTCTTAAGTTGGTCCAAAAGGTGTGTTTATTAGGTCATAAAGTCAATAAAAAGTTAAATAATAGGCTTTTAAAATAAAGAGTTAGTGTGTTCTTGTGTCCGAAACGCCTTGCGTTGCAAATCTTAAGTTTTACTGCATTGCTGTTTTGAAAATGCATCATCTTTTCACCGCTCTGTAAGTACTGATAACTATAATAATAATAAATAATCAGCCCAGTATCCAGCATTTGATTTTGATGACGACAGGCTTCATTTATAAAAGCCATGAACCACTTGTCACAGCACGGCTATAAAAAGTATAAGTTCTTGTCTCTCGATTGGAAACTGTTTCTCAAAACTGGGGCAGCTTTTCTACGCCATATTGTCCCTACACCTTCAAGCTTTCCATCGTCCGGGTCCTAAGCTACGAATGACGAAATCATACGACGGATTTACGCAGCAAACTTCTGGTGAGAAATAATGTTGACGCAGTCTTAAATGAATGAATGGGGCATCTCAGCGGGATGGGACACCTACCTGGGCCACGACAGAAGAGACCGGGTGGCAGAGGAAGCCAACGTTTCATTGACCTCCATGAAGCTTCGAAGAGACGTCGCTGGACGCACACGTGGCTCAGATCAAACCAACCACCGTCCTGGGTCCTCACGCCATCGTATGTCCCTCCACCCCCACCATCGTCCTATCATGTACTGCGCCTCGTCCCGCGTTCTCCATCTTTAAAAATCCTCTTCACTTGGTTGTTGTCCATTTCTTTTGAGTGGCACCTTCTCTCACAATGCTATCTCTCTGAATACTTCTTCTCCTCTTCACCGATAGCCTTCTCGTAAAGATTCAACTTCCCCCAAGGCATGTCACACTTTTCCTTTTACCTTGTCATTTTATCTTTCAGTTAAAAAAATTCTGAAGAAAGTAATCCAAAGTCACATTAAATATTTTGAAGAAAAGGATCTTGCAGAAATATAAATAGGCTCAAAGACTGAACAGGATCAAAGCAGAGAATAAACATGAAAAAGCAATGAATGAGAAGCTCTACGTATCACTCTGGTAACTGTTATTCACAGTTTGAGAGAAGAGTGTGGATGCTGAGTGAGGACTGAGGCATGGAAATGAGTGGGTGGGAAAAAAACCTCTGATATAAATAAATAAAGCAGGGATGCCACTGTTGCTACACAGAGCGAGGGGCTTAGGGCTCAGCTGAAATCCTATTGGCCGTGCTGTTGCCATGTGCTCTGGAGTCAGCAGAGATGCAGCTAACAAATCAAGGAAACGTTCTAATATTAGACTGTATGTATCTAGGCAGCGGGAGCCCCTGACCTCTCAACTCCGCCGGCGTTACGTCCTACTTCACAGATCAGCATAATGAAAGAAGTGGTGTGGAAGTAACTACTTAAAAAAAAAAAAATGTTACGGCCGAGCAGTCAAAACAGCACACAGCCGCAGATCCTACCTCTTTATGAAAGCCAGGCTAGTCATGCTCCAAAAACAGCAGCAGGGCAAGGATTGATAAACTAGTGCAAGTGTGTGCTGTTATTTCTCATCATTTGTTGAACATTATTAAGTATTTATTGAAAGTGCGTTGTATAAAATGTGTAGTATATTGTTTAAAGTGTCAAAACTATTTGTTCAATGGCATTGCATTTGTATTCTATCTTAAAAAAATGGACATGGAATGCTTCATGTAAGCAAGTATAAGGAGTCATTACTTACTGTTTCTATGCCTACAACAGCCCAGAGAGGACAAAACTAAGAACTGCTGAAGAAGGAGCACACTCATGTTTGTTTTTGAGCACACATTTATGCTGCTAGTTTAGGACATTTATCATTTTTTTATTGATTTCTGATTATCTATCCACAATCTAATTTCCACTGGGTTTGTTCAAAGACAACATGTCCCTACAGGGCTACCATAACTGTTCACATGCTCTAAAAAAGGGAGGACTGTGAGGTGTGGAAAAGCAATCTGCAATTCCACCACCAGATGTCACCACAAAGTCCTAAAACACTCCATCTATGTATGGAAGATTTTATGGAGGAAACTTTATCTGTAAATGTATACTTATACTTTAAATCCATGGGCAAGCTTTCTAAAATATTACTGTATTCTTTGCAGTTTGACCTTTTTGGTTTTGACCTTTTTTGGGGATTCAAACAGATGCCCCTTGAAACAGACAAAACATCAGCACAAGAGCAGCTCGATGCATGTTGGATCTGGACTGGACTGATTTCAGAACTGAAAACTATTGACCTTAAAAAGGCAATTATATGGAAACTTAGAAGTACATTGCTTTATTTCTTCGAAAACTGGGACAAGCAGCAGTATAGAATTAACATACTATTGTGTAAAAACAAATTTAAGTAGTATCATTAAAACACTTTAATTTTCATTGTGAATTGAAAATAAAGCCTCAAAGCATTACAGACATTAATTCATAATTTGAAACCATAATCTTATAAGTAATATTGAGAGAAATCTCAATAATAAATTATTAAAGGCTGCCAACATATTATTTCTTAGTCAGAAGCAGAGCCTCCCTCCTGGCTTTGGGATCTTCATTAAACTTTCCCAACATGACGCTGGTGATGGTGCTAGCGTTGATCTTCTGCACACCTCTCATCACCATGCACATGTGGCTGGAAACACAAGAGATACACTACTAGTACTTCAAATGTAAGAATCTGGAGTTAGACCAGAGTAAACTGTAAAGACACTGAAGACTCACACAGCCTCGATCACCACTGCAACTCCTGCTGCGTCCAGAGCCTCAGAGATGGCCTCAGCGATCTGTCTGGTGAGACGCTCCTGAACTGTGCACCAAGGAACAAACACCAAAGTCACTCCACATTTTAAATCGAGTTAAAATCAAAAAGAAAACAGGACAATTAACAGCCAAAATAGATTCGTCAGGGTATTATTATTTCTTGACCTCATCCACAGTCTCGAGTTAAAATTGACACTGGTAAGAAAAGTATCATTTTTTGTTTACCTTGAAACCTCCGACTGAAGATCTCAACGATTCTGAAAAAAGAGGTTTTCACACAATTAAACACATCTGCTTCTTTTGTAGATGACAATAATAACTTGTATTGAATAAAAGTCCATACCGAGCGAGTTTGCTGAGACCAACCACTCTCTTATTGGGGAGGTATGCAATGTGAACCTGAAATAAAGGATTTGAAAATGTCATTAGCATGAAATCCATTTTGACAAGGGCTGCACAATATATCCCAGAAGTGTATCTAAAGCTCTTTTTTCTTCTTCTTTTCTATATTTTAAATTGAACTAAACTTTCTCCATGACAAAGCTGACACTCAAATACTACAACATTCAACATAATTATTTGTTCTGCTTGTTTAATTTATGGTTGTATTTACTTACTTTGCCGAAGAAGGGCACCAGGTGATGTTCACAGAGAGAAAACACCTCGATGTCTTTGACAAGCACCATCTCGTCATGGTTTTCATTAAATATAGCATCGTTTAAGACGTCTGTGTGAAGGAGAAAAATCAGTCTGTAGGATTATTGGCATTATTATTATTGGATTTTCAGTCAAATGTACAATCTACTGCTCAACAGTAAAAGTCAAATCCAGGTTTACTCTGGCTTTGAATGAACTCTAGCCTTCTGTCATAAACTATAACTGTATTTCCTAATTTTATGTGAGCTGTTATTGAATTTAAAAAGTGCATTTGGTTACAGATCTATTCACTTCCACATTGTTAAAGGAGATATCGGGGTGGATTATAACAAACATAAAGAGGTATTAAAAGTAATGTAAAGCTGCTCTTACCCTGGATTGTCTCTTTGTAGCCTTTGGTGAGGAACTGCATGGCCTTGGCCGCTCTCAGTGGAGTTTTTAAAAGTCCTTCCCGGTCCACATCTTCTCCCAGCTCCTTCAGTATAGTGTTGTAGGCCTTTTCTATACACTGAGTATTGTTGCAGTCTTTCTCTTCTTTGTCTTCGTTCTGGCCCTGGCTATTATCCATGTACTTTTCCAAGACTCTGTTCATGTCTGTGCTGCTCATTCTCCGACTGAAGGGGCTGTAGATGAAGCAGGTCGAGCTAAAAGATGGAGACTGGTGAGTTCCCTCTTGTCTGTATGCAGCATGAAACCAAAAGCGAGTAATTCCTCCAGTGTGTCCTTCTGGTGTCTCCACGTCCAACTGTAGTCATGTATGTTACGCCTCACTCATCACACAAATCAATTTAAAGTCCTCCTGCAGCACAAGTTCAGAGAAGCAGCTTTTGACTGATCTTGTGACACCTCAGACGTCCCATGCTCAATGGTAATGGACTGATCAATAAAACCTCATAGGGCTATATAACCACATGATACTGAAGTCGCAATGGAGTGAATTCTGAGTTCAATGGTTCACACGAAGAGGGAGGACTGTCTATGTTAAAGAAATGATTACTTTAGATGGATTACTCAAATACATCTGGGGTTATTATTAGCAGGTTTGAACAGTAACAGATTATGAAACTGGCACACATCTTATTACAGCACAGAAAATAATTATTCAGGGGGGAAATTCAATTGTGAGGTCTCGTCAAATGAATTTTAATTGATTCAGACTTCATCTGCCACAGACTGATTGATTGTACACTGTCTTATTGCAGTCAGGAAGAAGGAGTTCTTGTGTCGTTCTGTCCTGTAACTCACTGGCATCCACCTGCTCTCTGTTGTTCAAATACTTGTGTCATGGTCCTTTCCACATTGCCCCTCCCCCTTTTCTCTATGTATGCAAATGTGTGTCTCGTTTGTCAATCCCTGCAAGGTCCTAGGTAGTTCCTCGTTTACATTCACCTGCTAATCATACAGCAACCACTGCCACCAGTACGAGAGTCCTGCAGAACTCCGACTACTCACGACCAGTGTTACTTACACGTTGAGGCTCTTTTGAAATATTTGAACTCTGGAAAAAATTTTTTATCAGACTTACCTGCTTTTTCTCTCCATCTTCCCAGTGCCTCCTGTGTTGTCAGTTCCAGTTCCTGTTATCCAGTCCTCCATCCAGTCTCCAGTCTGCTACTCCACCACGTCTCCGGCCACTCAGGACCTTGGAAGAGGTGAGTGAGACTTGTGAAGATGACTTAAAGTTGTGCTCATAAGTTCATTTGACTCTGACGGAATATGGGATTTTTTTTGGCCATTTTTTAGAGAATATAAATGATAACACAAAAACCTTTCTTTCACTCATAGTCAGTGGTTGGGTGAAGCCATTTATTGTAAAACAACTGTGTTTACTCTTTTTAAATCATAATGACAACAGAAACTACCCAAATGACCCTGATCTAAAGTTTACATACCCCAGTTCTTAATACCGAATCTCCCCAGAGTGGCTCAGTGATACTGAGGTCAGGAGACTGAGGCCAATCCAGAACCTTCTCTTTCCTGTAGCCAATGACAGGCCGACATCGCCTTGTGCTTTGGATCGTTGTCATGTTGGAACGTCCAAGTACGTCCCATGTGCAGCTTCAGGTCTGATGAGTGCATATTTTCCTCCAGTATTTTCTGATAACATTCTACATTCATCTTTTCCTGTGCCTTTGTAGCTCACACATCCCCAAAACATCAGATCCACCTCCATGTTTCACAGTAGGACTGGTGTTCCTTTCATCATAGACCTTGTTGACTCCTCTCCAAACTTTTATGGTTGTGGCCAAAAAGTAAAATTTTGGTCTCATCACTCCAAATGACTTTGTTCCTGAAGTGGGATGTTTTGTGGCATTTGAGTAGCAATGGATTTCTTTTGGCAACTCGACCAAGCAGCCCATTTTTTCTTCAGAGGGGGTGGAGGAGGGTTGCGACACAAGCTGAACAGCTGGATGCCGTAGCAGAGAAGGTGCTTAAATATAGGGGCAGGGGTTGGCTAAGACAGGCAGGTGAGGAGCAGTGGCGTGAGGCGAGGAGGATGTGTCTTTCACCCTGAATTTCTGCTGGAGCTTATGATCGATTGTGACCCAAAAGTTATTTAATGTACTCAGACTTGTCTTCTATGATGTCTTTAATAACTTTTTGTAAAGTTAATTCAAGCCTGGATAAGACAAATAAAAACAAAAAGGAATATCTTGTTTTTATTTGTCTGTCTTTCTTTTTTGATTTGTTGCACTTAAATGGGAGTATGCCATTTTCTAAATTTTTCATCTAGTCTTTATTATCAAGGATTTTAATAGATGTGTTTTTACAGAGAAACAGCACAAAAAGAGAAAGGAGAGGCAACGTGAAATGTGGATAAATATTGTCTTCAATCACACAATGATTTAGGCCATTCTGACGGTCAGTAAGACCGTTCTGACGCTGAAGTTGGAGCTAAATGTTTACATTAAGCTGTTTGGTGGGATGTATTAGTATTTTATGGAAAAATGTGTCTGATTTTACATTTTCTGGCTTAATAACTACCCCATTGCAATCATTGTTTCAAGGCGCAGTGGCTCAGTGGTAGAGCGGTCGTCCTTCAACCGGAAGGTTGGCTGTTCGAGTCCCGCTCTCCCCACAGTTCATACTGTTGTTGTCCTTGGGCAAGACACTTAACCCTCCTTGCCTCCAGTGTTGTTCCAGCTGTGACACTGGTGAATGGAACCTTAATGTAAGTTGCTTTGGGTAAAAGCGTCTGATAAATGACTAAATGTAAATGTAAGAAATGTAAGTATTATCCAACAAGGGTTTTTTCTCTAGTGTATTGGTCTACAGTTGCTTCATTTTTTAATCCTGATGTATGTCATAATCTATTAATCCTCACGCCTAATTCTAATATCTATTAACATTTTTATATATTAGTATTTGTTCAACAATATGTCCAAGAATATCTTTGTTTTCTATAACATAGCTGCAGTCATTCGTCTTTCTATGAACCACTTTCCTCAGAATTCACTCTGAAATACTGATGTATTTGGTTAATTTACGTCAGTCTCTTGTTCATGGTCATGGTTCTTCTAGTTTTCATTAAGGAATCTTTGACACTTGAGCATGGGACGTCTGAGGTGTCACAAGATCAGTCAAAAGCTGCTTCTCTGAACTTGTGCTGCAGGAGGACTTTAAATTGATTTGTGTGATGAGTGAGGCGTAACATACATGACTACAGTTGGACGTGGAGACACCAGAAGGACACACTGGAGGAATTACTCGCTTTTGGTTTCATGCTGCATGAAAAACATTTAAATACAGACAAGAGGGAACTCACCAGTCTCCATCTTTTAGCTCGACCTGCTTCATCTACAGCCCCTTCAGTCGGAGAATGAGCAGCACAGACATGAACAGAGTCTTGGAAAAGTACATGGATAATAGCCAGGGCCAGAACGAAGACAAAGAAGAGAAAGACTGCAACAATACTCAGTGTATAGAAAAGGCCTACAACACTATACTGAAGGAGCTGGGAGAAGATGTGGACCGGGAAGGACTTTTAAAAACTCCACTGAGAGCGGCCAAGGCCATGCAGTTCCTCACCAAAGGCTACAAAGAGACAATCCAGGGTAAGAGCAGCTTTACATCACTTTTAAGACCGCTTTATGTTTGTTATAATCCACCCCGATATCTCCTTTAACAATGTGGAAGTCAATAGATCTGTAACCAAATGCACTTTTTTTATTCAATAACAGCTCACAGAAAATTAGGAAATACAGTTATAGTTTATGACAGAAGGCTAGAGTTCATTCAAAGCCAGAGTAAACCTGGATTTGACTTTTACTGTTGAGCAGTAGATTGTACATTTGACTGAAAATCCAATAATAATAATGCCAATAATCCTACAGACTGATTTTTCTCCTTCACACAGATGTCTTAAACGATGCTATATTTAATGAAAACCATGACGAGATGGTGCTTGTCAAAGACATCGAGGTGTTTTCTCTCTGTGAACATCACCTGGTGCCCTTCTTCGGCAAAGTAAGTAAATACAACCATAAAATTAAACAAGCAGAACAAATAATTATGTTGAATGTTGTAGTATTTGAGTGTCAGCTTTGTCATGGAGAAGGTTTAGTTCAATTTAAAATATAGAAAAGAAGAAGAAAAAAGAGCTTTAGATACACTTCTGGGATATATTGTGCAGCCCTTGTCAAAATGGATTTTGTGCTAATGACATTTTAAAATCCTTTATTTCAGGTTCACATTGCATACCTCCCCAATAAGAGAGTGGTTGGTCTCAGCAAACTCGCTCGGTATGGACTTTTATTCAATACAAGTTATTATTGTCATCTACAAAAGAAGCAGATGTGTTTTAATTGTGTGAAAACCTCTTTTTTCAGAATCGTTGAGATCTTCAGTCGGAGGTTTCAAGGTAAACAAAAAATGACACTTTTCTGACCAGTGTCAATTTTAACTCGAGACTGTGGATGAGGTCAAGAAATAATAATACCCTGAAGAATCTATTTTGGCTGTCAATTGTCCTGTTTTCTTTTTGTTTTTAACTCGATTTAAAATGTGGAGTGACTTTGGTGTTTGTTCCTTGGTGCACAGTTCAGGAGCGTCTCACCAGACAGATCGCTGAGGCCATCTCTGAGGCTCTGGACGCAGCAGGAGTCGCAGTGGTGATCGAGGCTGTGTGAGTCTTCAGTGTCTTTACAGTTTACTCTGGTCTAACTCCAGATTCTTACATTTGATTTGAAGTACTAATAGTGTATCTCTTGTGTTTCCAGCCACATGTGCATGGTGATGAGAGGTGTGCAGAAGATCAACGCTAGCACCATCACCAGCGTCATGTTGGGAAAGTTTAATGAAGATCCCAAAGCCAGGAGGGAGGCTCTGCTTCTGACTAAGAAATAAAGTCTTCAGACCTCTTTTATAGTGGTGTCCTCAGAGATAGAACAAAAATAATTAAGAGTTTCTACTGTGGTTGTATTAGGGCCATAAAGTTCTGGTGCTTTATTTTCCATTCACAATAAAAATCAAAGAGTTGCTTTCTAGTATGTGGTATTTTTCTGTTTAACAAACAATAGCAGGTCTTGATTAGATACAGCTGTTTGATTAACAGTCGTTTATGGGTTTTCATAAACTATGTATATCTACATTCATCTGCTTCTCTAAAGTGGGAGTGTGCAGAAAACTATCTACTGTAGGGCCCCAGAAGTATCTCACAAACATTTAGGAAAACTGATTGTTTCAGTCTCTAATTGTGAAGCTGTGGCAGTAAAAGTTAATAGTGTCCTGACTGTCACAACGTAACTCTGAGTAACATCTATCAAGATAGTCTTTAGGCTTTGTAGCTTCAGTTGAAAACAGCTAACACTAAAACCTCAGTGCCACGCATTTAGGGTTGTGTCAAGAAACAGAGACATTTGGTAGTTTAGGCAAAGTTTTTGTTGCATTTTAGAGCTTTATCACATTGTGAACTTGTTTTTGTCAGTAACAAATATTTCTGTTGCTGTAGTATTCGGTCACATTTTTAAAGATCTCAGGTCTCAAACTCAAACTTAATGTTACTCAGTAGAAGTCTCTTTCATGTAATTGGATAAAAAACCTACATTACAATATCATGTTTCACCAAACGCTAACGCTTTCATGAGTTTGGACTTAAACTTATTGTAGTTTGGATGTGACTGGGATCTCTTTAAATGTGTCATACTCTGGTCTTTGTCTTTACTTGGTCTAGAAGTCTAGAAGTGTTGGTTTTGCCGTGGTCTCAGTTGCAGCAGCTATGACTACGACACTATATTTGAAGACCAGACAAACATTTGCAGAGAGCTAAACAGCTTAAGTGTAACAAAAATCAAATAATCCAGAAAAAAACAAACTATGTTGTGTCTATGCCAGTTGCACAGTATGAGTTGAAATGAAAAATCTCATATGTAAATAGGTTTATTATAATATATATACATTTTACATATTCATATGAACACATGTTGCATAGGCAGTTAGTGAGGGAGAGTTTTTATAAAGATTCATTTTCCTGAGAGACTGTATATCTTTAAAATGAGCTGTGACTTTTGGCAAATACAAATAGTTTGGTTTTACCACGTCTCTACGGCAACCACTTTTTACACATTTTTTTTAGAAATCGCTAAGGTCTTGAAATGCATGTGAAACACAGATGTTTATTGCAATTGTATCTGAAGGGCAAATAGTATTTATAATTAATAAGCTCTTTAAAATATTATTGAAGTGCAAAAAAACAATAAATGCAATTTGTCTCATTTCTGTCACAGACAAACAGGAGACCTATTTGAAATATGATTATAAGTCCAGTATATAGCTGTTCATGAAAATCATATTATAACATTAAGGCAATATATAAATACATATGTTTAAGTCATTTCCAGTGGAGCTTGTCTTTAGCTCAGATCCAGTTTGTAAAAGTCCGGGTTGTGTTCGAGTTATGCCTCAGTCTGAACTTGGCCAGGTCTTGTGGGGGCTGGTGGGACTCCGCTGGGCCTTTGGACTTCCCTGAAAAACAGTTCAGACTATTACACTTTTACTTGACAGTAAAAAGTCTTATATTCACAATGGGATCTTATAGGAACACAATATTGAGCTCGAAAAACACCAGATGTATGTGAACATAATAAACATAATGTATTAAAGGTAGAATATGTAAGGATTTCCATCAGTGTAAAGGTAAATGTACCTATAAACCAACTGCCCTCTGTCTTTATTTCATTTGTTTACATGGACGGGATGTTTTTGGGTAGCTCTCAACCAATTACAGCTCATAGAAAAAAGGGAAATAAAGCAGATATAGACTTAAATTAATGTCAAAGTTGAAAAAGGATGCAAGACTGGGACTGTTTTTTTTTTTTCTTCTCAAACCTTTACCTTGAAATCCTACAAAGCCTTCCTTTAAAGGGTCACTTGAATTTCAAATTAACTAATTTGTGCAAATAATAATAATAATACATCACACTGGATCAGTCTAGGTCACTCTTTTAGATATTTTGCACGCTTACAACACATTGAAAAGGTGGAGTTTGTTTTGTTGACATTTCAAATCCAAACCTACCACCCCTTCTCTTTGTCAGCATCTACGGTAGCCCTGCAGGAACATACCAATGTGACTTAAAATGAATATAAACGCACAAATAAAAGCATTTAACAAATTATTTTCCTACAAACAGCAGACCATTTCTTACAGCTTATTACATTTTAGGTCTCTAGGGGGCAGCAGAGAACCTTCAATAAGTGCTTTCCACACCCAGCTACAGCAGTGGTATTAAACAGAGCCCCCACTTTAAATCCTGCAGACATCGCTCACTGTGCAGTCATTTTGTGAGAGGCCTGTTTGTCACTTTTACAACAGACTCTCCAACTCTCGACAGCTTTTGACCCACAACCTAGAGATAAAAAGACCCTTTAATGTTTCTTCCATTGAGGCCTACTTATTTTTTTATTTTATTAACACTAGACTTATAGATGTTTCAGATTTCTGATGCATGCTTTGGACTTCTATTACCATTCACACAACATACCATTGCTGTCTGTGTCTTGGCGTAGTTCATGTGAGCGTAAAGCAGTACAGCCGTGTCGTTGTGAGAGGCCTCGACTGCAATAGACAGAGCATTACTTCCATCCTGCGGAGTGAGCAGAGACAGTGCACATTAAAGAGAAGTTATCAAAAGTGAAAACACGAGATGATGTTTTGTATTTGAGGAAAAATCTGGAGAAGGACTTAGTGACTGGTATTGCCCATGATTATTACATTGTTATATGGACCTAGATGCTCATAAATTCATACTTTTCACATTTTCAGTTTGCATTATACACTCATGTCTTCCTGTGTTTGGTTGTGCTGTTGGGGATGAGGGCTCTTTCAAATGTTTTCCCCCTCATTGCAGCAGCTGTGCTACACTGAAACATAATCCAGACACTATCTGCACTTACTAGCTTTTATAACATTTTCTTAATGTGAGTAATCAAATATATGTGTCTGCTTGGGCCTTGATTTAGTCTGGACCACTAGAAATGTCAATGTAAGCCAAGTGATACAAACTGTTTCTCTTTAAACTCTTACTATTCTATAGCACTAGAAGTACTTAGACTTGTTTTCAGATAAATAAATAAAGCTATGTCCGTTGTTTTCCTGTTGTCTGTGACCAGGCCTGGACAGCTATTCATTACTCCAGCTCTTTGCCTCCCACAAAAAACAAGGCATTACAAAGTAGTAGGAATCTGCAGAGATCAAGTTCCCAGAGCAGCAGTTTCCTGAAAACAGATTAAGCTGAATCCCAGATGAAAAAGTGCTCAGACTCTGCTTTAGTCTAATATTCTGCAGTTAACTTGATGCACAGAGAGAAAAAAATGGCTTGAATACAAGTATCTTACATTGTCGACGATGGAAATGTCGCAGCCCGGCTGTTCCAGGAGCAGTTTGACGATCTCAGTTCGGCCATGTTCACTGGCGCACATCAGAGCTGTCGAGCCCTCATCATCCTGTATATTTACGTCAGCGCCACATCCGAGAAGCGCCCGCACCATTTCCTGTCGACCGTGACTAACAGCGAGCATCAGAGCTGTCTGTCCGGCCTGCAACAGGTGAGAAAATACACGTCTGTTACTCTTAAACCTGCTCTGGTGCTAAACTAATGAACACAGATGCATCATATACAATCTGTTAAGAATATACAAGATCTTTTTATTAAAAAATATAGAAGGACATGCCTTTTTTATGTTTGAATAGTGTAAAAAAAATCTTTAGCTTTAGTTAGATACTGCTTTAGAAATGTCAAGATGCAGAGACACACATACAAGACAATGATCTAATTAAAACTAAAACAATGAGACAGAGAAGGACTTTTTTTGAGAAGAATTTGCAAGATTTTAGTCACAAATTATTTTTTCTTAAAAGCATTTCAGTAAGAAGCCCTGCTTTTACTAAAGACTTACTGAAGAAGTTTTACTTATTTATTCTAGGCTAAGTCTATTAAATATGCTGAACACACAATAATATGATGTGGGCTTTTCTGATGAGCCACCAGCTATAATACAATTAAATACATTTTGTCCAGTGACTGTGAGAACCTTTCAGAGACCATATCAAAACCTGAGTAGTTTAAATAAGACTATCCAAGAAGAAGAAAAATTTGTTTAGTCATATTCCCCCATGTACACTGGTTTGTTAATAAGTATAGTAGGAATAGTAGTGTGCTATTTAAACATACATACTGTACATACAGATGGAGTAACTCAAGCAGAAACACTGTGTTGGAAAAAATAACCTAAGCTGCAGAGAACCCACACATGGTTTGTATGATACAGGAACACAATAAACTTGAAACTCGGTGGTAATGGCTTTTTAAAGGTCAATAAAATAAAGTCTGGAGCAGGATAAAAACCTGTGCTGTGAAATGAAGTTGTGACTTGCCTGGCTGGCTTTGGCGTTGACGTTGCCCTGACTGAAAAGCCTTTTGACCACAGCCATGTCGACGTCTTCCTTCACAGTAGAGAGCGCAGCAAGCATTATGGCCGTGTAGCCCGCTTTGTTCTGCTTATCCACAGAACACATACCTGCACAGAACAGGAGTTTCAACCTGTTAGTAAGCACACGGACAAACATAACATAACAGTACATTGGCCTGTGACATACCAGTGTCCAGCAGAAGCCCCACGACTCTGAAGTTTGAGTGTGAGACGCTGTAGTGGAGAGCTGTGTTGCCGTTTCCATCCGTCATGTTGACAACGTGCTCCAAAAGCGCGGCAGACACTTCTGAGAAGGCCATCAGGTAGTCGGACACTCGTGACGGCTGAGCCATCTTTGCACTGGAGATACGGAACCACTCGAGTTGCACTGTGTGGGTGCTGGACAGCTACATGAAAAAAGAGAAGTTAATTTACATTCAGCAACTTTTCTCTACAGATACACCAATTTTATACCAATTTACCATTTTATAAAATACTGGACTATCTCTTAAAGAAGAAAGCTCACCACTTCTTTACTCTTCAGTGTTTTGACGTCATCATTCATGTGGTTTTTCAAAATAAGACAAGCTTCACGCATTTTTGAGCTCAGTTCAAACCTGTGACATAAAGGAAAATAGATAAAAATCATATTCCTTTAATCAATGAAATATCATTAATTGTAAAAACACGGTACTTTTCTTTGACGTCATCAGAGCAGTATTTAGCGGCTCTCAGTGCCTCTTCATCAGTGTCGCTCTCGTCCAGATTAATGTTCCTCTCTTCCTCTGACGTCTCCTCGTCCAGCGCCGCCTCGTCCTCGGAGCTGTCACCGTCTTCTGACTCCGCCGAGGAGCTGCCATCTACTTCCTCCTCCTCCTCCTCGTCCTCCCCTTCATCTTCCTCGTCTTCACTCGACGTTGATTCATATCTGGTAAAAGGTCACATTTAACAGACAGGAGACATATTTAAAACTTGTGCAACTTTTGTATCTACACCGGAGAATAAATGAATCCAACAAAGATAATCAATAATAAGGTGGTTAAAGGTTTGATGGTACACACCCTCCGTTCAGAATCCCCACAAACTGCAGGCTCTTTTTACCAGCGCTGCGTTTCTCTCCTGAATTATTCCCATCGTTCCTCTTCATTATCGACTTCAACATACCTGTCGACCACAAAGGAAGAAGCAGATTAATAAAGTGCAAAACTATAATCACACATATCAAGTTGAAACTGTGTTATATCCAGTGTAAAAAACTATTGTTATGTCAAATACATTAAATAGGCCCTTTCACTGTATGTTAAATATAATAGACCATTAACCACCAGAAGTTCTGCATAAACCCGATGATTTGGTTAAATGGCAACTAATTGACAGCATGCGTGTACTCACTAGTTTTTGTTTGCGTCTTTTCTTCCTGACTGTCGTCTTTCTTCCCAGATGTACTCACCACCTCCTCGTCTGGTGAGACCTTGTATTCCGTCACCTGCCTTTTCTTTGGCACTACTGTAACTTCCTGCTCCTCAGTGAACACACTCTCCCACTGACTCCCGGTGCTGACCATAGCCACAGGAGCCGGCTGTGTGTCTTCTGTTGTAGCATCTGTCTGGGTCTCCTGTTCAGTCTGAGCTAATTCCTCACCCACATTTGCATTATTCACTTCTGGACGACATAAAACTGCAACATGCTTAAACTCTGACTGTGAGGTCCCTGTTTGTGAATTGATAGTTTCTGGTTTTGCGAGAACTTCTTTGTTACACATGACTTTGGATGTTGTCTCCTCCATTTTGGCTCGAAGACTGAACAGATCTTTGTCAGCCTCACTCAATCGGTCTTCCAGAGCCACAATGGACTCTTGCTGGAACTTGATTGTGTCCTGTAGCGTGTCTATTTCCCGCTGTGCCTCGGTCGTCAAACCGAGAAGTGACTCCATTACCCAAACCGCTGCTTCTTCTGTCTCCACCGCAGCCTGGGTACCCTCTTCGTTTGTCGGACATGCTTCAGTCGTTGTGCTTTTCTCACAGAAGGACAGTGTGGTGGTGCAAACAGAGGCATCTTTGACACCTTGACTGTAATAAAAAACAACTGAGTCCATTGTTTTTTCCTCGCCAACACCTACTGATCTCTTCTCAACAGGTTTCTCTTTGGTTTTTACATCAACTTTCACTGATGCTTCTGTAACTTTACTTTCATTAGCCTCAAATTTCTTTGTTAGCCGTTGGGGTTCTCCAGATTTGACAGGGCTTTTGTGACTTGGTGAAGTTGGAGAAGATACTGGATGTGTCTCACTGTGGTTTGGAGACGTTTCTACAGTTTGGGTGGAGGACTCGGTTTGTGCCTGTTGCTGCTGCTTGGCCACCTCCATTGCTACTTTCTTCTCCTGTAACTCCAGCAAAAGCATGTCTTTCTCAGCACGAAGCTTAGCCACTTCTCTCTCAAGAGCAGGAACACCCTTCACCCGTTCCTCCATCTCCTTGAGCTGTTTCAAAGCCGTCGCCATCTGCTCCCTGACGGTCTGCAGCTGGCTGGGCGGGACGGGAGTGACTGCGGTGCCGGCAGCTGGGGTGCTGCGGCCCGAGGTCTGGGGGCTGGGTTTGATCCAGCTGCTCGGTACGGTTTGAGTCGAAGGAGAGGCTGAGATGTGTTTAGAAGGGTCTGTGAGCTGAGGGCGCCCCCCGTTCTGGTGGCTCTGCTCTTGTTGAAGGCGAAGGCTTGTCTCTAAAAGAGTTCGCTCGACTCTGGGGTTTCTCAAAGGAGGAGGGGGCGGCACTTTGGCTCCAGCTGACAGAGGTGGGACAGTGATGAGACTCACGGGGGACAGAGATAGATTTTCACACGGCGCCGACCCGAGGCGGTGACGAGGAGGCGGCGGTGGAGGAACTCGGCCATCTTCAGATGAAGTCAGAGACTCTGTGGACGTCCAGCCGCTGGCCCGGCCCCCTACACCGGGACTCCTCTGGGACAGTCTCACCCCGCGACCCGAGCGCCGGGAGCCCACAGCTGCCCGCCGGACGCTGTGCCCACTCTCTATCTCCTCCACATATTTGAGGAAGTCCAAGTCGAGCTGAAAGCCATATGGAGTCTGGACGGAGTAGGACGCAGGCTGTTCGGACTCATCCTGACTCGGGAAGTGGAACGCAGAGCCCAAGTCTGGAATAAGACAGAATGGTTTAAGTGAGTCAAATATGTACATGTTTGTGTTCAAACTGATGTAGGGTTTAAGACGTAAGTAGACAATACTGACACAATGATCATGGTATGAAAACCACTAATACTGTGCAATGATATAAAAGGAGCTAATAAACATATACGCTTTGATCAGTAAGAAATATTTACTAAACAGCTTCTTAATTTGAACACAACTGTCAGATTATTGACTCAAATTGAATATTAGGTCCATTGGTAATCATTTTGGGTGCAGTTTGAAAAAAGTGTGTTTAAAGCAAACTCAAAGTCCTTCATCTCAAATAATTTGTTGATATGGTCAAATGACTCAAACAGTAAAGTTACACAAAGGTAACAAAGGTAACTACTGCAAAACTGAGTTAAAAACCTTGTCTTGTGGAGTAATTTCTTTAGAAGAAATGTAGGCCTAGTATTATTTTTTCAACTATTATTAGAACCCCTGCGACTAACTGGCCATTGTCCAGGGTGAACCCCGCCTCAGGACCAAAACTGCTGGGATAGGCTCCAGTCACCCGTGACCCCTAACGGGACAAAGCGGTAGAAAATGAATGAATGAATTAATATTATTACAACCCATGTCTTACTACTATACTGTCATGCTGTGTTACTTTTCCTCAGGGTTATTATACAGAATCAGAATCTCCAGCAAGACCAGCATATAACAGTCTTAGCTTTGTCCTGGACTTTAACTCATTTTTATTCATTTTTGTCTCAAGAGCTGCAAAGAGCTGGTTTATAATATGTCCACATCATGTTTGCAACTGACTAAAAGCACATATCATAAACTCCACAAGGACTTGGTCTAGGACGAGATTTGTGGTGTTTGGGTTTTATACCTGTTCCCTGGGATCTCTTCTGTATCATGCCCTGGCCTTGAGCTTGGCCTTGCTACACTCTGCTCTCGCTCATGACTTTAACACTTCTTAGTGGTTTCTTACCTGGCAGCTTAGGGTTCACTTGCACCGACTGGGTCATTTTTCAGGATTTTCTTCACAGACAGCTTCAAAGTAACACCTGCCAAAGAGGACACACAATAGTTTGTTAAAAAATTAAAGTCCTTTCTTTCTGGAAGTGCCACTGTGTTTTTATTTTCCCATTTTTTAAGTAAGCTCTAAAATGCAATCTTTTCTTGAACAAGTTTCAAACATGCTTCACTTGAGGACAATCCAAGAGGCTTTACTTTAAAGTCATGTATAGGGGCTTGTTTGTGGGAGCTGTAAACGCTGTAGGAAGTGTAGAACTGCCTGAGGAGCTGTAGGTGCTTTTCTCTGCCTCATTAACACGTGTGACGACGTGTGACTGAATTTGAACCCTTCTTTCAGAGATAAAGAGGTTTTTGTGAAATAGATCTTGTTTACTTTTTAGACGTGTTGAAGGACATTGGGTCTGACCTCACACATACCAGAGAGCACATGTGTTTTACTCTCACGGATGGAAATCACAAGTTTGTGAAGGTTCTCAGTCGTTCAGGTCATCTTGAAGAAAAGGTTAATGCAACGGCATCTGGACTAGGTTTTCAAGGTGAAGACATTTTCTCTCCTATTCCAAGAGACCTTTTTAAAATTCTGAGTTTAACTGGAAAGAGAGCTGAGCCTTTATCACAAGTATCACTTGGTTTGGTTTGTGCCTGTCCCAAACCCAGCAGCATCGTATTCAAAAGCCTCATTTCCACTAGAGTGGTACAGTACCAGTACATTTCTATTTCCAAAAGTGGTAAGAAGCCTTTGGTTCCATCAGAGTGAAGCAAAACACATGTTGATAGGACAATGCTTGCTACACAATTGTACACAGTGCACCTTTAAAGGCTCTGGTCTTAATACGCAAGACTTACTTTGTAGTCAGCCACTAAATCTGATATACAGTATAGGAATGATTGTTACTTTTACTGAGCTGCCCTGAAGTCACAACCAGCTTTAGGAAGTCCACCTACACTTACAAATGTCTTAAAACCAAAGAGTCACCCACTAAAAATCTATAGCTCACGTACAAAGCTGTTTCCTGTTTGTATGAGTTTAACTGAACACCTGCTTGTTCTGGCTTGATGTGGTGACGAGAAATGAGTCATCGCTTCAAACTCTGGTGAATAAGAAGATGAAAAAGCAACTTCTCCGAATCATGCTGGCCCCTTTTCTGATGAAATGGTGTTTTTACCTTTCTGCCGCTCAGAGAGGGATTCATGCAGCTGGAGTTCAGGCCACTTCCCTTCCTCCGTGCACCTCACTGCCCTGTGGACAACAACACAACAGAAACATTTAATAACATACAGTTGTAAATAAATGTTGAAGCGAAGATGACCTGGATGACTGAGAACCTTCACAGACAAATATACACTGATGAGAAAAATGCTGAGTCTGTGCGGAACTACTTCTCCCTAAGCTCATTTGAATTGCACTTTACATTTTAAGGCACAGAAATAAAAAACATAACTGCATAACTACAGATAAACCAACCTTTTAACATGAAATGAACTTAAACTTGAAATGTTAAAAAAGATTCAATTCAGAAAAGGACCTAGTGTCTGCGTAGGTTTCCTCCGGGTACTCCGGTTTCCCCTACCACCAAAAACATGTCCAACAGTCCCCCCCAAACACACATGGGGCCAGGACTCCCCTGCAAGAGATTTGTAATCTCAGTGGGACTATCCTGGTTAAATAAAGTTTAAAAAATAAAATAAAATAAAAATCCTGAAGAAAAGGTTAAAGCAGAGGCTTCTGGACTTAGCCTTCAAGCCAACTATTAACAGAACTCTTCTTGATGACATTAACATCGTTAGGCAAAGGTTATTAAAAAAACGTACCCTAAAACCTTTGCTAAGGGTCTTGATGATGACATTTTTATGACAAAGACCTAAAAACTCCCTGGATATGAATCAACCTGCCTTGTCACAAAGCTTAATATCACAAGTGTGTGAACACAGTGGCTGTCTGCTGCATATTTGTATTATGTCTTTTCAACACAATTATGAAGATAGCTGAGGTAGAGATTGACTTGAATGAAAACTGATACAGACTCGGTTCCCGTTGAGAGGCTACACACAGTGCCGTTACCCCTCAAAGCCAACACCTACAGAAGTGTTTCCCAGTTGCCTCGGGCACATTCCTGAAACGTGTCGTTGCAACACGCCAGCCATCCCTCGAGGGAACCGATAACCTCCAAAAGTCAGACATCATCTGACAGCTTGCAGCACCACCAGACAATTTATAGCTCAGCTGATGACCACAAGCATTTCAGCATCGGGACAAGACTAATTACTACATTATTATGGGTCATTATGGACAACAGGACTATTACAATCAGCAATGAACAGTGGAGAGAAGACAGTTTCCCTTGAAGCTGATAACAGCGTTTCTGCACAGCGTCAGGCACCAACACTGCTCTGGTTTGTGTCAGCCTCTGCTCTTAGGTTAGACCGCTGTAAACACTCAGCTGCTCCACTGTAACCAATGAAAACACCAAAAAAAACTTACCTCAGAGGCTTTTGCTTTTGTCTAAACCAAGAGAAGCCAATTAGGGTAGGTTTTTGTGTACTTTATCATCAAAACAAACTTCAAACAACTGCATCTTTTTGTCTCATTGTTTTGGGTCACAAGAGGTTGTGGTTCCTACTTTTAAAAAAACATGTACCAGGACATTTCCAGGACTATCTTGACAATTCAGGACAGGATGTTCATTCTTAAGGGTTTATATGTAGCTACCTTTTTACTATTCTGACTATTCCTGACTAATTTGGTTTAAACTCCGCAGACAGGGTCAAAACTCAAACTAAGGCAGCCTAACAGGGTCAAAACACAAACTTAACGTTCCCATTGGGTTTAAAGAAACACTGATGATGCATTGCCTCAAGCCAATCAGTTTCCAACAAAATGCACAAGGTTTACAGAACCAATCTTTAAAAAAAACATTAAAAAAGCGTAAAATAAACATTGTTGCCAGGACATTTGGGCAACATTAATTCATTTCAAGGATGTTCTTATGACTGTAACACTACTTTCTAAGTTCCCAGGTTTTCCAGGATGTGCTAAAATATAGTTTTGTTGTTCACATAAACTTTGCACTAGGACTACTTCATCGACTTGTCATCATGTCAAACATACTGCACTTTGTCAACAATCATGTCGGCAATGAGCTCATTCATATTTTGTTGATGAGACCAGTTTATCTCAAAGAACTCCATAGAAACACTGACATATTCATTACATATTTCTTTTATCTGAGAATGAATCAGACTTTTAGTGACAGTATTGAGGACATTATTTTCAGCTATACAGACTTGTTTGGACCAACAGCCATTTTACCATTTTACCAAAGAACTTGAAAGCTATGTAACTTTTACCAGAAAATACAAACCCTAAAAATCTTAATAATTTGTAGCCTCAGGGCTGTTTTGATTGTTCTCATAAAAACGTCAGTACAAACCCTCTTTTATAGACAATGCTCACTCAGCACATATTGATGGGGCATGCTACCATCTTAAAACACTCACAGCTCTCCACACATTTAGTATAAAAGGATATTAAGATTGATATAAATAAATATAACAGCCCCTTGTCAGTTTAGTAAGAACAAATATTTAAGTTACATGGTTTGGTACATGATGGAGATACAAAACTATATCCCCTTTATGTTGTTAGTTCAGTCTCACTTCATCCTAAAGGTGCAAAGCTGAGGTCAAACAGGTCAAACTAGCTCAGGCATAAATGGGGCAGCTCAGAGTTATGGGAAATTGATGATGTATGAGGTGAGTGCTCAGCAATAAATGCACAAAAGATTCATTTTCACATAGTACTTCATATTTGCCAGGATATGCAGCATAGAACAAAAAAGTGCTCTCTATATTGAGCATACATGGGACACAAGGCTGACCAAGTTGAGTTATGAGTCAGAAATATTCAATAAATGGAATATAAAAGGGGGTATTTTGCATTGCCCACGTAAGAATCAGGATTCCTGATGTATAAATGATCGACGCAAACAGACACTTACCATTACCATATAACTTTAGTTTTGTAAACCGATGGAAAACCTAGACATGGACATTGAAAGTTCTTAAAAGCGTTCTCTGAATCTTCGGGAAAAAGGACAACTCACATTTCCCACAGAGCTGTGATCAACCAAATTATGTTAAAGTACAATTATACACTGTTCTTATTGTGTAATCTAAAAAACAACAAAATATGAGAAAATGGCTGCCCTACTCTGTAAAATTATAACATCAATATCACAATCAGAAGCTCATGAAATAATGACAACTTAAGCACAATTTATCAACAAACCTTTAAATCCTTCACCCAAACATCCTGGACATTTCAGCCACATCTTCATTCCTGTTAATCCCGGTACAAGTTAACACCCCTTCCTTGCTTTTCCTCATCTTTTATCGCCTCCTTCTACGCTCCTCTTTAAGTGTTGCTGTTTCTTTTTAAGATTTGACGACCCGCTGCAAATTACAGACTGCAGCGAGAAGACTGCATTCCTTTCCCGTTCGCCCTGAGAGCCGACCAGCTGAGAGCCACGCAGTCGAGCCTCTCGCACACAAACAAAACGCACACACATGAACACTGCTGATGCCCAATGTTTAGGCATTAAATCCCCAATGACATGCCAAGAAGAAAATTACAAAGTCCAATAGTTAAAAAAAGTCACAATAGTCAGAAGTCAGAAGTCCCAATCTTGCAGTGTTAGACAAAGAGTTTGTTCACAGTTTCTTTTAATAAAGTCACTGTGGGCATACCACCTCATTTAGTAAATGCCTGCATTGTTTTACCCTTGTAACTCAGCAGACTTAGACGTCTTACAGTCTGGTGCTGGTCTTTGTTTTTTTGCCGTTGAATAAAACACTGAATCACACTGAAGTCCCTGTTCTGAATGGGATAAGTTACAATATATGGAACAGTAAGTCCTGGTGAGCACATAACACATCACACCTTTTTTTAGGATACACAATGTCTTGCACTTTTGCTCTGTTACTCGTTGAGCATAATTGGGGCATATGGCTTTCCACTAACATCAACAAAGGATTTACTGACTCCATTTTACAGATACACTATAAAAGGCCTATGAATAGTTTGAATTAGGTTTTTAATTGAATATTATTGGGTGGTGTATGATATTAGCTATGACTGTTCTATTATAAGGTTAGGCACAGTATGTGACATCAAAATTATAAACCATTTCTAAACAGCATAAGGGTAGGCCCATGGTAAAGCAGTACTGTTAGATTTTATCTCATATTTCGGACATATAGGCTTTTATCAAGAAAATTGCACAATGACATACAGCTACAGGTTTTATAGATAACACAACAATAAACCAACAGAGAAGTCAGAAACTCAATTAACAGGCAACATCAAAGACTCACAGCAGCAGGTCCAGCCACTCAACAGTACGATTAACAGTAAGATTTCCATTAAAGGTAAAGGTCATAAGGTGAAGAAGCCCGTTTGTTTGGTGGTAATTGCAGGTAGGCCAACAGTTTTGACCGTGTTCTGTTATGTTATCGTGACTTGAGATTGTGAAGCAGCTGTTCAAAACTATACTACCTAACTAAATGTTATTGGCATGGTACAACTCGTAAAAATAGATTTTTCTTTAATGCAAAGGAGACAACGGAAGACCTTTATTATGGCACAACAGCACGCCTCGCACACAGCCAGGCAACACACCACAGGTTATAAGGATGACTCAATAATATAAACAATGAATAATCTTTACAGAAAGATTTTGTAGGCCATTTGTAATCTTTTAAGTGACATATTGGAAACTGCAGGGTCGTCTGAAGTGGACGCAGTGACATGTTATTAATAAAGAAGCTGTATTCAGCGCTACTCATGGAACAGGAAACATCGCAGTGTGTTTTGAAACAGTGACCTCATCCACACTGCCACCCTTTCCTCGAGAAGGAAGCCAGAGAAAAAAAGGGAGAGTGACGAGGAGTGAACACATCCTCTCTCTGCCAGTGGCTGCTTTACATGAGAAAAAGCCTTTCAGAAATCACAGGCCTCTCGTGCTTGTACAAGCTTCAACATGCTTGTGTCGCCTGTATTTTCAAGAATCCGCCTTCTCGGAGATATAGACAACCTTTGAATTGCAATTCAGGACAGCATCTTCTCATTAAGGGTAATTTAATTTATGACAGGCCCATTATCCTGGCTTCACTGATAACATCCATGGTTTAGCTTTAGTGGGTTCTCTCTGAGCATAACCTTTCTCCTATCATCCTTAGTCATGCATGTGAAGATTTTTACTTGTGTAATTCTGATCCAAACAGATTTCAACTTGAACTGAACTTCACATGCCCAAATGCTTTAACTCTCCAGGGGAATTTTGATCCAAAAGACACAGAATCCAGGCCTCTGCTGCTGGGATAAATCTGCCGTTTCCTGAAGGGAAGTCCACCGCGTCCCTCTATAACCCCCTCCCGCCTCCTATAGCTGCCCACATACCCCCGTGCCCTGCTGGAGACCTCCCATTGTCTCCCAGAAGGAACTCAGAGCGGGGGGAGGGTCCTGTCGGGAAGTCCATGGAGCATCCTGAAAGCTGTTTCCTGAAGGCAATTGAAGAGAGTGCTGAATAAACAGAGCTGAACACCAACATCACATGATGCATCACGCGCAGTTAGATAACGGCCTTATCTCTTCTGGAGGGGACTCAAGCGTTAAAGTGTTTGTTTGGAGTTACAGAGATCGGTCTTAAGACCACAATGTAAGGTCTAACATGAGAATCCAACCGGCCTGTCTCTGACTAGAATATCAGGCACATTTCTACTGAATGGTTCAGTACGGGTCAGGCTGACGTGGCATGATTTAGAATGATAATATTAGGATTCTGTATTTTCCCCTTTGTGTTTCTGACAGGGTTTGTGTGTGGCGGGGGCGTGGCTAGCTTCTTTCTCAGCAGATGAAACACACCTGCATCCAATCTCCTCAATCTGTCACCTGGTCTCCTCAACACTTCTCTGCCAAATAATTCCTTCTTTCTTTGGTAGTATTACTTGAAAGATTAAAAGTCTACCACTCACCTTTTTGGATTGTTTTTTTTTTTTGTGTCTCGCTGCTCATCGGACTCCAGCTCTCTGCCACTACTGCCTGGGGTTTGTTAAATAAACTATTTCAACTTTTCAAGTGAACTGCCTCTGCTTTAGGGTTCCTCTTGCCAAACCTTAACAGATAATCCCTGCGCTGTTTCCACGGAGATGCAGCCGACACGTCAACAGCGACATTATACTGTGCAACTCAGGTTATAAAACCGTATATATAAATAAATGTAGTGGCATTAATTGGAATAAAGATAAGGCTGAGGTATACCTTACCTACTGCTGCACTAGACGGTAGATGAAAGCTAGTTTCTTGTTAATTCCAACCTTCATGAACTTTGAACTCAGAGGCCGGCAGAAGATTCCTACATTTTAGTGACTCACTCTTTAATGTTAACCTGTTTAGGTCTGTTTATTACAGGATTGAGAGATGCTTCATTGGAGAAAACATTGCAGTTGTGTGCTTTTTTTGTAAGGATTGTCTATTATCTATCGTTTAATCAACAGACTGCAGTGTTTAGTTTTACCCTTTAGTAACAGTACCACACTGTTGGAACCAAAAGCAGGGGGTAAGTTTAAGTATTGATTGTCTGAAATTGTCTTTAAATTCTTCATATTTAAACAAGAACAAAGCTCACTTGTATCTGTTATCGGTTGGTCGAGTGCATAAAAGTCTTTATCTTGGCCTTTGAAAGCGTTGGTCTTCCCTCGCGACGTGCACTCAGTCCGGTCTTGACGACAAAACTATTGTGCAGTAGATGTCCAATGTTTCCAAACCATTGACATTGCCTTGATTTAACGGCAGGGTGTCTTTTCCTGTTGCCACATCTTCACCATTCATTAAACTCAAACATGTGTGTCCCACTGTAAACACCATTAACAAATCACAAGCTGCCGTTGGGATGGCTTCAAACGTCACATGCATCCGTCGGGCCCCTCCCTCTTCCTTCCAGATTCTCCAACACAATCGGCCACATTCAGCCTCACAATGGAGCTTTATGCCTCCTAAGTGGCTGCGCTGTTTTCCAGAAAGTTTTGTGAGGTCTCGTTGTTTTCTTCACACGAGCCCCTCGACTTCCCCATGTCCCGCTGCAGACCTCTTCCAGGATCAAAATGCTGCTGGGTGAATTCAATAAAGTGGCAGAGGAAGTCCACCACCTCAGGATTTGGACCCAACCAACAACTCTGTCTCAGGATATTGAAAACACTTTAAAATATCTGCCCTGACAGCTGTGATTGAATTATTTCCATGTTTAATTTTAATGTTTGCTAGTAAATAATCTGGGGAAAAATGGTTTATATAAGACATTAATTTGGTATATGCATGAAATCTTTGTCAGATGATCCATACGCCTTGTAAATCTATCATCTCACCTTATTTTCCTACACCAGCACCATCCTGCCCAGGCCTGGGGCAGTGTCCAGCCCAGGGCTCACTACTTCTCCCAAAAACAAAGCATTAGTCTCCTGCTCAGACGTCACGTTGCATTTTGGACCAAACACACCAAAAAACACAAACTCTATAGACCTCAAATGTCACCAGATGTTTTTTCTCAAACTAAATTTTCCTTTTGAACCATTTGTCCTTCTGGCTTTTCCCATGTCCTTTACTCTAATCATCATAGTTTCGGTTTGTTTCCAACAAAGCAAATCCCCAAAAATAAAACAACACTGTGTAACTTTACATGCTTGGCCTAAAATATATTCAGTTATAGTTATTTTGCTGGTTCCCCAGCATAGAAGAGGGAAAATAACCTCTATTAAAGAGGCCTAACTCAACAGAAACTCAACTGTGTAAATCTGACTGATAGCACATGCTACCATTTCAGAAGAACCCGCGTTTTACCTGAACTCATCACTCCTCACGGCTAATGCTATGTCCACACATACACTGGTATAAAAATAATATCATCCAGGTCATCTTGAAGAAAAGGTTAAAGCAAAGTTCAGTTGATTTAAAGTCTCTTGGAATTAAGAGATAAAACATCTTCACCTGAAAAACTAAGTCCAGATGTCTTTGCTTTAACCTTTTCTTCTATAATATTAATTGTTTTTAAAACACAGTATATCTCAATGCCCTGATTCAATCTAGACACAGTGATCAGCTGTAACATGGCCAGCCTTATTACAAATCCAATCTCAGGGGGAGTCTTGAAGATCTGAGGACACATTTGGAGATGTCTTCAAATCTTTGAGGAAGTTTGAATGGGTCTGAGAGTCTGACTGTTTACGGAAACCCAAAGCTGACGTGTTTGACCCAGATATCTGTCCTGCAGCTCCTCACACAGTCTCTGAAGCAGAGTCTCCAGATGTTCGACACGACACACCAGATGTCAGAACAACTCCACAATGTGTCTGTTACCATGAAGCGGGAATAACACCAGTTCAATCTTTGAAGCCGGCTCGAGCTAATGACAGGACGTCTTCGAAGCTCATTTCCAAAACATTCTAAAAACACACCATTATCAGTTATTCATTTACAGTTCAGCCTTTCATTCCTGCTCTGTCCTGTGTGTTTCAGCTGCAGTGTTTGTTTTTCACAGTTTTCCTTCTGTTTTTGCAGTTTGTTGAACTCAGTCTGCTTCCTGTAGCCACCTGGGCTTACGTTTGTCTAGGGTTTTACTGAAGTAGGTATTTATCCATCGCAGTCAGGCCACACTATTCAAGGTCCTCAACCTGGAAATGTATTAATTATTAGTAGTTTTTTTTTTTAAACATTATCTTGCATTTTAGTCCCTAATGTTTTTCAAGGTTGTAGTTGTGTACAATTTGAGGTTAGATGCAAGATCCCATGTTCTGTAAACCCAATGGGAATTTTAAGTTTGAGTTTTGACCCTGTGGGGCTGCTGTAGTTTGTGGAGTGGAATCTGAACTTAAAGCAGACAGGAATAGTCCGACTAACTGACATGAACCCTGAAGAGAAGGGAAAAAAACTGTGTCTGTTGCAGTGGTGGACAGTAACAAAGTAAATGTAATTCGTTACTGTACTTAAGTAGTTTTTTTCCAGTATCTGCACTTTACTAAGTATTTCCATTCGGGGATACTTTTTTACTTTAACTTCACTGCATTTCAAATATCTTACTTTTTACTCAATTACATTTTGCAAAATTTGACGTTCCTTGTGTTGCCATTAAAATATTTTGTAGAAGAAGACCTCAAAGACACGTCTCAGTGGGAGTGTCAGGACCGGCTCAATAGAAGCCTCATTCTCTACACGCGAGCTGATAAACATGAAAATAACTAATAAAAAATACACCTGTGATGAAGTTTTGGTATTAGTAATGGCTGACTCTGATTCTGAGGGAGAACATCTACCTTTAGAGTCTTTTCAGCCGAGTGAAAGTGAGAATGAGCGAGAGTGAGAGTGCGTGTGTAACTTGGACAGCGGCGCCGCTGCTCGTGCCTTTCTCAGCGTCTCTCATAAAGCACACGCTGTTTTTCCACATTTTGCCAAACATCAGAGAAAGAAACGGGAGGAAACTAGTCGCTCTGGCCGCGGTAGTGACCAGGAGGTTGGGAAGGGAAGCCGTGAGCACGTAGCACCTGCAGCTTTACCTTTAGCACCTGAAGCTTTACCTTTAGCACCTGCAGCTTTACCTTTAGCACAGGTGATAGAAGCCGGGCCGCGTGTACTCGCCGTGGCCGCGGTAGTGACAGGGAGTTTGGGAATAATGCGGCTTCTATTGACAGCTGTTTGGGACAAATACGTGTTGGTCACCTGACACTTTACCCAGTCGAGGAGGGAGAGGCAGGGGTAAACATAGTCAGCGAGAATGTGCTAATCAAAGCAGCGATAGTAATAAAAGTGATGGCTGTGTGCTGTGCTTTATGAGAGGTCCCACACTCTAAAAAACTACTAACTATGCCACATGAATGGATAAGAAAAGATAAAGCTACTGCAACCACACACATACAGTACATGTGTATATTTCTCTTAACTATTTGCATACGTTTTACTAGTTATGGTTTATTAGAAGTTGTAGTTATTCTTTATTTTGGTAATGTTGCTTTTACAAATTACTGTTAGAAAAAATTTATTTCAGAAAAAGAAAAAAAACTATTATAATATGTTCATTAGTGTGTATGTACTGTAAATAACATAACCGCCAATATATAATGTCATAGTTATGCAAATTAGATGCAAATTAGATGCTTAAAATTTATTTACTTATATACTTTGGGTCATACCTGACATTTTTCTAGTTTAGAGTAGGACTCTATCTCTTATCATTTTCAAACCACAGCCTTTTGAAATTTGGATCTCAAAATCTGTATTTTTTTAAATCAACCCTGGTGCCTAAAGGGGGCAAGAGACTGACAAAAATTATAAGGGCATTATAGCCATAATAAATGATAGTACTTGGATACTTAAGTACATTTGAAGGCAAATACTTTTGTACTTTTACTCAAGTGAAAGTTAAAAGGGAGTATTTTGTTCTGAATTGTGTAGGAAAGGTCCTTGGAAAAATGATTCCTTAACAAGTGTGGGAACCCAGACTCCTGCTGCTCGTCAGCATTAGGTAACACCACACTTTCTCTGAGTAATTAGAATTTATTTTGTAGTAAAATGAATATTACAGATATCATTTGTATTCTACACAACAGCTGTTAAACATCCCTTAAACATTTCCTCTTCTTGTATAGCATCAAAGGTGTCTGTCCTCGGGTAGGGCTTTTGTTATTAAAAAAATTATTTTCTATACCCACTATTTATGTACTACACATTCACACATTGCATGTCAAAATAAAAGCCATAAATTAAAATGTCATGTGATCACATTTTAAAGTCCTGGACACCAGTAAAGTTAGTCCAGAGCTTTGCGTTTTCCCGTTTGCTAAAATTAAAAATATTTACTTCCAGATATTGTAGGTCTTATTTGGAACACCACCATATTCAACCTTTCACTTGTTTTCCGTGATTCTACTGCTTTTTTAATAATCGATCTTCATCAAGACACATTACTCACAGGTTACAGGTTACACACTCAATCACGGGTTAAATCATAAACTATGTAGAGAATGTATGCTTTATTTATTTAGGATGTGTGGATGGACATTTAGGATGTGCTGTATATCTTAAAGCTTTGGCCCTGTCTCTATGGACTGAGGCTACAGTGCTGTCGTTTCAATCACTGTTGCTGCAGTGTGAATGTTGGTGCTTGTCTGTGACTTCATAGGTCAGTCTGCTTTTCCACAACTGCCTCATTTCTTCCATTTTCAGCTCGTGAACAGAAGCCTTCTCTGTGCAAGACTTTCTTTGCCTGTAGTTGTCAAACTTCTATAGCATCTTTAACTCAACACAAAACCAGCCTCAGGCCTAATTATTTCCACCTTTCAATAATTACTTTGGCTGCTTTGTCAAAGTAAACGCTCTGAGCAGATGTTGCCAGATTGAAGCAGCAGTTTTGTTGGTTTGTTGTTTTCCCACACTAATGTTACTGTCCTGTTCCCAGCCTGGATGGTGCTCGACTTTCACCATGTGGGTATTTTTAGTCCCATGTTTATCATTTAGTCTTTCTCATGATAGAAGCAGAGGCATTCAGAAGTGTTAACCACATGAACATGGCTGTGAGCAGGGTTTAAAATGACGGTATAAGTTTTACTTTTGAGCGGTTGTACAAGCAGGTTAAGGCCACAGCTGCTCTTTGCTCTTGAGTTTTTAGCCTGCACAATACAGACTGTTTAAACCTCCATTTAAAATGTAAACTATAAAAAGAAACATGTAAACAGACAAAAAGGGTCTATATTTATGACCAGGTACTGCATTTATAAACTGATAACAATTTGGTATTCTGTTTTAATCGTATAAGAAAATATCTCTGTTAACTATTGTACCTATTTAATTTGAGGAATAACTGTGAGAAGAATGTTTTTAAGAGAATGTAAATAGTTTGTTTTATAACCCTTTTTTATTATTTTTTTACAGCAGATGACCGTAAACTAATCTAAAGAGAGCAGAATAGAAAGGATAAAAGAAGATACTACTTACTCTTCACAAACTGAGGCCCCCTTCAGACCTTGCATTTCAGTCAGTCTTCTCCCTCATTAGAATATGTGTCCACCTTAGGTTCTCACATTCTACCTTTATCTGTTTTTTATTTGGTTAAAACATTGCTTTCCTCACTATTTACTTTGATTAACATTATACTGAGAGAACTAATTGTGTGATTTATAATTATTATTTAACTGTACAACCTTGAAGTCTCTGATGTAAAATGCAATCCCTCTAAAGCCTTGTTTCCACTGGGACGGCTCGGGTCAGGTCTGAAGCGTCGCTAAAATGTCTGATGATTGGACGATAGATAATACTCACTCGAGTGAAAACAAGAAACAAAAGTAAAAACATTAAACCGAAATGTTTCATTAATTGCTCACCCCTCGTTTTACTCTCATAATCCAAGAATAAAACACGATAAATGTTCTTCTTTTTCCCAACAACAAAGAGTCAGAGCTCTCGCACATTGTATTTATTGTCTTTTAAACACAAGCAGAATCTGTGCCTCAAATATCGAGTCCCTAAATTATAGAGTGGGGGTGCACGTGGCAGAGTGGTTAGCACTCCTGCCTCAGAGCAAGAAGGTCGTGAGTTTAAAACCCGGCCGACTCTGGTCTTTCTGTGAGGAGTCTGCATGTGTTACTGTGGGTTCTCTCCAGGTACTCCGGCTTCCTCCACCGTCCAAAAACATGCATGTACAGGTTAATTGGCAAATCTAAAGTGTCCCTAGTGAATGAATGTGAGAGGGAATGGTTGTTTGTCACTGTCTATGTCTAAAACGTTAGCCCTGCGACTAACTGGCCACTGTCCAGGGTGTACCCCGCCTCAGGCCCAAAGCTGCTGGGATAGGCTCCAGTCACCCGCGACCCCTAACGGGACTAAGCGGTAGAAAATGAATAAATTAATTCTTTATTCATTCATTTTCTTCCGCTTGGTCCAGTTTGGGCCTTAGTTAATCACCTGACAGACAACCACTCACTCTCACATACAGGACTGATACCCACACCTCCACAGAGAGCACAATACATCCAGAAACATACTATAGGGCACCAACAAATAACTCCCTTCAGATCCAAACTGTCAAGAAGCATTTTCTGAATTTGGATCCAATCTCTCTTTAGTGCCAGTTTTGAAATGTTTTTCCTGCATTTCCTGTACTGAGTTAGCCATTAGCTTGTTGTTGCCTTGGATCCATGCTGTGTATTTGACTCATTTAGTCTGACTCAGTGCACTATCAAAGTGTGCCAGAGTGTAATAGAAACCCCAGCTCAAGGACAGTTTGTTTTTGGAGGTGATATAAAAGCAGTGTCTCACAGGAGGACATTGATTTCTTGTGACCTAGAGCTCTTCAAACGCTCCGAAAACCCACTGCCCTCAACTAAACGTGTACAAGACGCACAGTTCAACACCAGACGAGGTTAGAGCCCATCACATGTCGGTAATAAACTGCAATCTGATTAACAACAGTCCCGGGTTAAATTAGGCTTTAATAAACAAATCGTCTATTAACTCCTCAGACATGTGCCTCTGAAGACACTTCTGATCCATCTTATTCCTGGTATGATTCACTGGATCATCCCTTTTCAATTTTAAAGCTTGCATCAGAATTAATTTGAGTTGATTGGAGGCAGCTCGATCACAGTGGTTTATCCAATTAAATACGAGCTCATTAAAATCATACATTTGTCATTTTCAAGGGATTCAAAACATAGCTACACATTAAACTGTCATTTATTCTGAAATTTGAGCAATCTAATTTGCTTTTGGAAGTAAACAATGTTGTACAGGCTTTATTCACAGCATCTCAACCTTTTTATGAAAGTGTTATGACCGTCATCATGTGTTTCGTTTGAATAATTTTCACAACAATGCTTCTTTGTTAGATTTTCAAAAGTCTTCCTGCAGCTGTCTGACTCCGGCCTGATGTAAACATTTATACTTTGTCGTAAAAGGAATTATTTCACATCTTGGACCATAAACGAATGAACATTTATCAAGTGAGTGAATGTATTTCTGAGACTCATCTTTAAAACTCTAAGTTGAATGAAGGCTTCTGTTAAAATACAGAACACGCTCCGTCTCAGGTTAGATTTCCTTTTCTCCTCCTTTGTGTATTTCCTGTTTATTACACATATTACTTTGACTCAAGGCTAAAAATACCATAAGAAATGATCCAATCACAAGGATGATGTGAACAAATGAATCAGTTGTGGTCTTGGCTGCCCCTGAACTAGTAAAGTTAAAGTCCTAAGACCTCTATTTCCAAGGCCAAGCCAACAGCAATTTGAGACTAAAATCTTTAAAAAGTAAAGACCACTACTGGGATTGAGACTTGTCTTGGTCTTGTCATGGTCTTAATCCCAAAATGTCTTGGTTTTGTTTCTTTCTCGGACATCAAGTCCAACCAAGACCACAATGACACATTTGTTTGTTCTTTGGATTGAATAAAAAGTTTATATTCAATAACAAATCTGCCTCCAAACACTGACCTCTGTGAGTCTGGACCTGGTCTAAGTCTGGACTAACTCTGTCTCCTTCAAACACTGACCTCTGTGAGTCTGGACCTGGTCTAAGACCGGACTAACTCTGTCTCCTTCAAACACTGACCTCCGTGAGTCTGGACCTGGTCTAAGACTGGACTAACTCTGTCTCCTTCAAACACTGACCTCCGTGAGTCTGGACCTGGTCTAAGACTGGACTAACTCTGTCTCCTTCGAACACTGACCTCCGTGAGTCTGGACCTGGTCTAAGTCTGGACTAACTCTGTCTCCTCCGAACACTGACCTCCGTGAGTCTGGACCTGGTCTAAGACTGGACTAACTCTGTCTCCTTCAAACACTGACCTCCGTGAGTCTGGACCTGGTCTAAGACTGGACTAACTCTGTCTCCTTCAAACACTGACCTCCGTGAGTCTGGACCTGGTCTAAGACTGGACTAACTCTGTCTCCTTCACCAAACACTGACGTCTGTGAGTCTGGACCTGGTCTAAGTCTGGACTAACTCTGTCTCCTCCGAACACTGACCTCCGTGAGTCTGGACCTGGTCTAAGACCGGACTAACTCTGTCTCCTTCAAACACTGACCTCCGTGAGTCTGGACCTGGTCTAAGACCGGACTAACTCTGGTTAGACCTCCGTGAGTCTGGACCTGGTCTAAGACCGGACTAACTCTGGTTTGACCTCCGTGACTCACCAGGCAGAAAATAGCCTGTCAGCCCCCTCTTTATGAGAGGTTTATATATATATTTTTCCTATTCACCAACTATTCTCTTTTTTAATCAAGGTGAAAATCATTAAAACCTCAAAGTTAAACTAGAGAAGCTAACTTAACTTGCAGTTTTAATGATGAGTCTGGCACAAAGCACAGAGACACATCTCCCTTTAGAGAAAAGCTGAATGCCTTTAAATTACAGTGAAAGCTGTCTCTGATCGGGTTTCACAGAAAAAGCACTTCAGATAATTGTTGTTTTAGTAAAATGTGCTTCAGATTGAGTTCACTTTGAAAGAATCGGTATTTAATGTGTAATGTGTGCAGAAGAGCGATGTCTGCTTCATAATTGTGTCATGTGTGTGTTCCTACAGTTTCAAAGGAGCGGTCCACAACAGGTTGGGTCAGTACAGGTAAGCCTCCATTACCAAAAAGGGCTTGAAGCATCTCGAAGCAGCCCCTGGTCTCAAGCAGTTTGTTGATTGGACGAAAGATAACCCTTACCCAAGTAAAAAAAATAAAGTGAAAGAATCATTTTTTTAATGAAGTTCAGTGGAAACACAACCAAACTGAGCCGTTCTGGACCGACCCGTAACACTACAGTGGATTTTATGAATTGTGTCTGTAGCAAACATTCAAGTCCCATTTATTCAAGTAAAGAACAGAGTAAATCATCCTGTAGCAGTGGGAGAGGCTGGACACTCTCTCAACATTAGATTTAGATTTACATACACTTTTTACATTTTATAGATTTAATATTCATATACTGTAAATACATTTATTTTATATGGCGCTTTACAGAGTCCATTGTTTTTCACCCGCCAACCTTCCGCTTATTGGACAATTGCTCTACCACCTGAGCCACTGCGCCCCATTAATGTCAAAGTTAAGCTTGTGTTTAATGCAATTTATACAGCAAATGTAACGTTTTTAATTAAAGAACCAAAAGCCATAAGATGCTGACTCAATCTAAAACTGGGCAAAACTAATAAAGGCTAACTTTGTTTGTGCCTTTTTGTGTTTTTTTTGTTATGTGCCTTATTTTTGTATTACAAGCTCCACCTTTTATTAACTGCACAAAAGGAGTTACTGAAGTGGTACGGCACATTCTTTCTGAATATAGCCTTAGAAACAACTCTAAATGTAACTGAGGTTTATTAAAGTAAACAGCTCCAGAAATAAACCAGATAAATGATAACAACAAAGGCTGCTCTCAAACCGAACGAGGACACAAACACTTTAAAAGTCCTGACCTCCAAAAGGTTTGCACGTACAGCACAGCAGCAAAGTACTGGCCTTGTTTTGGTCTACACAAAGCCCCATATTCACCTGTGGGACGTTTAGCCTGAGCTCACACTCAGCTCGATGTTGTCAGACTCGAGTGCATCATGTCCCAGTCACAGCACATTGAGTAACTCACAATCTCAGGCTAAAATAACCCCAGTCGTAACACAGCTAAAAATGGCAGCCATCAGAAAGTATTTTATCAGGGGACGGGGTCACAGCAGTGAACAGACATGACTTTAAATAACTTTAATCTTACAACGCTCCTTTACCTGTGGCTCACATGGTGCACAGATATAACATGAGGAAAGCCTGTTTTATGATTGTGAGAGAAAACCAGCAGCGGGTGCACCTGACCCGACAAACTGAACTGACTGAGCATCTATTTTTGAGCCGACGGTCGTAAGTCAAACCCCAGGGTCCTGTTGCAGAGGGAGCTGCAGAAAGCATTACACGCCTAAAACAAACAGGATCACCCCACTCTGTACCATCACCATGAATCCCTCCAACGCCACATTTATGGAAGACTGGCCTAGTCTCTCTTTGATTGAACATCACTGTTATAGAGTGTTGAGTCAGTAATAGTGGTTGTCCAGCAACACAATATAAATAAATTAAACTGGGGAATGTAACATTATCAGACAGAAATAGGATGTTCTGGTCTAAGCTTGGACCAAGACTGAACTCAGATTAAATGTAAGACTAAAACAGAACTTAAAGTAGGTCTGAACCAGGAGTGTAGGATTAAACACAGACTAAACCAGGACTAAACCAGGTCTAATTCTTGAATAAACAGGTATAAACCAGGACTCAACTAGAATTTGATATAATACTATATAAGACTCTGATTGGCCAACTCTTGAAATACCTACATACATTCAGTACATTCACAGTGTCTCTCACAAAACATCGGTGTAATAGTTGTTTTTTGAGTTACAGACGTTACAACAACAATACATTTGTGATATAATGTGCAGTCTTACTTTGCAACGATTTATAGATTTTCTGGTATCTCCTCTGTGTTTATCCAATCAGAAGAGATTACTGCGTGTGCCATGTTCAAACAACAGTGAAGCAGTAAAAAGAGATTTGTTTTGTCCTTTTTTAAATAAAATAGGGCTGAAACAATTCCTCGAGTAACTCGATTACAAAAAATGATCGAGGCAGATTTCTCTGCCTCAAAGCTTCTTTTAATTCATTTTAAAGCTCACGTCAGTTTGTTTCGCAATGATTTTTTTTTTTATGTGACACAACGCGTTTACGTCACCCACAAAGCAAAGTAGACGCAAGGAGTCAGCGGTGTTTTGATTTGAGGGTGTGTGCGTGAGCTGCAAAATGGAAGGGAGCGATAACAATGAGCAAAGAGAAGAAACAAACAGGAGAAAACGACTCAAACTGTCCAAGGTTTGGGTTTCATATTAAAACGTAAAGAGAACATTGTGGCGTATGTGTCCATTGCAAGATCGAGCTAGCATACCACAACAGCACGAGGGCCATGCTGCAGCAGCAACAGAGAACCTCCACTCTACTCAGACCAGAGGACCGTCACCCTGGACAAGGAAAATTCAATGCAGCATTAAATAAATGTGATTGCTCGTCAAGATGAAGGCTGTTAAATCAAGTATGTTAACTATGTAATGGACAACCCACGACGGGCAGTACAATTATGTGAAAATAAACCACACGCGGATGCGGAGGGGCCGTTAAAACACCAGATTATTTAACAGCAGTTTATACCACGGCTGGACTTAATTTACTGCAAAAAAAAGTTGTGATTGGCTTTTACAATGAAGTATACTATATACTACTATACTTGGTTATATCATTTACAGTTTTTAAATATACATTTAAATTTATTTTACACACTCAAAGCATTATCCCATGATTGTATATCGAACATTGCATCTTGCTAGTTATCACATTTTTCTTCAATATCGAGCAGCCATAAAACAAATTATTCTAGTATTCACAAGTATTTAGTTTGATTGCCATGAATAGGATTTATAAATGCACAGCCATGAACTTGCTGTATAATAATGATATTATAGCGTACTTAGTAATAAATATCAATAATTATTTATTCACCTCTTTTTCAGTAAATCATCACAGCTTCGTATGAACAGATGTGCGGACAGATACTTCATGTTCCACTGAGCAGCTGAGTTTTCAGAGAGCATTCCAAGAAGAAGACTTATGTTCAGAACTTTTAGTTAACTTTTAGTTCTGAAAGTTAAGTTGCATGACTTAAAGGCAGTGTTTTTGTATTATTATTATTAATTTAATTTAATGTATGCCTTAGTTTTAATTTTAAAAAGTAATTTGAAAGTAATTAATTTTATTTGTTTTTGCATTTGTTAAACTGATCAGTTACTTATAAAGAAACATGATAAACTGATAGAATAAATGGTTAAAGTAAAATGTTATTAAGATTATTGAGTTGTTCCGGTCTTGAATTGATTTAAAGGAGAAGCAGTAAATAAAGAACATGTGCTCATTTCCCTCATAACAAATAAGTTCAATAAGTTCAAACATTGAAAAGGGGCCTTCTGCTCTATTTCCTGCTCCTTCAGATTTCTCGCTCTATGGTTACGAGACGTGTTCACATTATTCTGCACTATCAGGCTTCACTGGAAATATCTGCATGTGACCTTTGGGGGTCTATCAAACGAAACCTAACCAGTGACCGGCTTCTCGAAGAGCTTCACTGTGGACGGTGCCGATAAATGATCAAAGACACTGATGTAGCTTTGATTTAACCCACAAATAAAGTACCTTTGCACTCTTTTAATAAATCAGGATTCATTATCACTCACTGTTTTTGACTGTCTAGAGTGAGTTTATTCAGAAAAACTATTAGCGTTGGTCATTGAAACTTAAAACAGTCTGAAAAGGAACAGGCTTATCACCCTAACAGCCCTAATCCATTATACACTTTAACTATAAACAAAAGACACAAAATAGCCTTAAAGCAGTGGCTCAGCTCACTGTAAAGGTCTTGGTCTCGTCTCTGTTTTGGACATGACATTAAATTATGATCAGTCAAGAGCACAATAATCCTTTACTTTCCTCAGACTCTTCATCAAATGCTAACCCTTTTCTAAGTTTGAACTTGGTCTAAAATTGGGCGTTCTGACTTTTCTGGAGAAACTCTTCCAACATATCATACTCTGGTGTTGGTCTTGTCTTTGTTTCCTACAGAACTACAGCTCCAGTTTGAGATGATGGATAATGACAGAGCAGCAGACAAACAGCAGGACGAGGTGATGGGGGCTTCAATATTCTGACTGTACAGAGGAATACACAGAGGTCAGGGGGGATTTCCAGAGCGAGTCAAAAAAAAGAGCCTCACCCAACAATTTTACCAGAACAGGATCAGTTCTACATCCAAGACTAGATTATTACAAAATCCTACAAGAATACGTAAACTAAGGATGACTAAGACCAGCCCTGTTCCACAAATCCACTAAATACTACAGTACTTCTGAAAAGAAATGTGAAAATCATCCTATTTTCTGCTACAGTCTCCACAGACCAAAACACTCAATACAGTTGAAAACATAGACGTAATTAAAACAACTTTACATATATAGATATCTTGGATAATATTTTAGATATTAAAACCTGTGTTGTACCTAAAGTAAAGTCTGCATTCCCTTTATACTGTAGTTTATTTAAAGTACAAGTACAAGCAATTTCATATTATTTTAAACTATACTTTGTCAAATCACAATTAGTCAAATAAACAATTGTAATTTGAAGGAGTAATAACCGTTTCCCACTTTACGTAGTTGTCCTTTCAAGTGGAATAATCAATAATAAAAATAAAAAGAGGAATCAACGTTCTCAAGTTACTTATGTAAGTTTGAGCTACTCTGATCACACAAATGAAAGAAAGAGACAATAACTTCACCAGATCAATAAGTCACTGTAACACTTGGAGTTGGCTGTGTAAGAAAAATGACGAGTTAAACGTCTGCGTAAAAGCACAAAGCGTGAAGTCATGCGTAATAATCCGATAATTAGCGTGTCTCATTGTTTCAGTCGGAGCCCGGGGCAGCTCTTACCTTGTGCGTCTGTGTCCAGTCACACTTCTCTGGTCATGACTCCGAGAAGGTAAGAAAACTTTGGGAGAAAAAAAAAAAAGTCCTATCAAACTGAGACTGGGACCAAGTTACAAAGCGAAAAAATGCGCTTCCGTTGATTCTTCAGTTTAAAAGTCAGTGTACGTGCAATAAAGTCATTTAAAGACAAATGCACGTGGACCTTACTGTACAACACTGCATAGTAATGATTTTTAGTATAGAGTTTTTTCATCTGGGGCTTATGATAAAAACAACCTTCCAGTTGAGGGACAAGCACTCTGCCACTACTGTTCCGTACCTTATACTCCCTACATTCAATAGAAATAGACTAAATAGAAAAATGTCCTCTCCAGGCTTTTATTTTGAAGCCACATCGTTCTACTTTACTGCCTCGTGTCTTTGTTCTCTTAACGAAAGTCACTGACAGACAGCTTTATCTTCCAATAAAGAAAAAAGCCAAGGAGCATATTGGGGAGTCAAAAGGGGGGCGGGGCTTAGAGTTTAACAGCGTCCTAATGGCGCCAAAGTGCCTTCACTGAGCGCTTTTAGCAGCAGAGGGCGCTGCTGGACCAGAAACATTAAAGTAGGATTTACGTGGCTGAACCTGAACATTGTATCTATATAAATATGATCATAAATGATCAAACTTCAAGAAGATCTTTATTTTTACCCATTGACAATAAAAAGGCTTATGCAATTCGTTTTTAGGTGTTTTTTTCTTAGGATTTTGCTGCAGAGGAAAACTAATAATTAAGTGTTATTGCATTTCACAGGAATTGCCTTTTCTGTGTGGCTTTATCTGCTTTGTCATTTGTTTACAGACATTAGTAATAAAAGGGTAATCCCCTTCATAAAACAAGCAATATTTGTCTGGTTTATGTCAGATGCAGTAGCATGATATACTGTATTAAATAGCTTTATTTAAAGGCAGAATAATCAAGATTATAAATCAATCTACACACAATAGTAATTGCTTTTATTGCACCTATGGCCTTCTAGACTAGAGCAAAGTGGAGGTTAGTGCCTTTAGTTGAAATATGTTTAAATGTGATCATTTAATTGGCTTAAGGGTTATCGTTTGATGCTTGATACCTATTTCCTGTTTCCTAAAATTACATCTTGTACATGTCTTGAATCAGATCCCCTTTCTCTCAGTCACAGAAGAGCACAACTGAACTGCATTATTATTGGGATTATAAGAAGTATTTGTCTTCAAATATAACAAGAACAAAGCTCCTTTATTGGTCTAATGGGATAAGACTTTACTGGCAGATTTTAAATTTGTCTTGCATGAATCAGTAATTCCATTTGCAAAACACAATAGAAGCAGACATTTCAGTAAAACCTCATCAAAACCTCTGTTACATCCTGATCTGGAATAACTACTCAATCATGTTTGAAGTCAGAAACTGTGTTTGTATCCCGCCGTAACATAAAGGTCCTTCCTGAGTTTGTCTTTAGTCTGAGACTGGACTCTTAGTGTACCACTGGTCTTGGTCTTGACTCAGTCCCAGTTTCTTAAAGCTTTGGCCTTGGTCGGTCAGTCATTGTGTAAGTTGGCCCTTGTTCCTGCTCAGTCTGGACATGACATCACTTAAACACGAAACACGACTGATGCTGATGAAGGGATGTGGTCTACGACAGTTCTGTGACTGTTGTAAAGGTCAGTGTTGACAGGTTTCGGTTCTTTTTTCTTGGAAAGCGGTTTAGACAGGAAGGCTGTCTCCAAAACAAGTGACCAAAACAAACAAAGGGCCAAACTGGCAGGTCACTGTGACCAGTCACACAACACCAAAATTAAATAAATGATGGACAATGATGTTGTAACAGCCCACGCCCTGCCTCAGAGTGGGTTAGGATGCAGTTCAACAGTTCAACAGTTCATCAAAAGATAAAAGAATATTTGGTAACACTTTATTTTACACTACTCTTCATACATTGCATTTACCTTCTTGTAAAATAAACAACAATAAACCTACATATTGTAGGTAGGGTTAGAGTAAATATTTACACTGTATGTTATTACAGTTTGTTACACAGTGTGTTACATTGTACTTAATGAGGTAAATACATGTTTCAAGTGTGGTGTCAAATAAAGTGTTACCAAATATGATTCAATATACATGTGGGAGAGCAGAAAAAAATAAAGTTGTGGGAAGAGGTTAAAGATCAGAGACTAAGGAGGCGTCTTAAAACAAAACATATCAGTTTTTGTTTGGTTTATATGCAGTGAAACATAATTATAGTAAAATGACTAAACATTCTCTCACATTCTCTTACCTCAGTTTGTTTAATGCTAGAAGATGATTCAGTTCTTGGTCTGGTCTAATGTTCACAGACCAAGAGCCATCCAGTGGATTGAACAGCTGCTGTCTTTCCTGACCATCTAAAAAGCCAAACAGTGCATGATTAAGAGAGTTTGGAGGCCGTTTATTTACTAACCCTTTCCTTCACAGCAATTTCCACTCAGCATGCTTAATCTGATTCTTTGTTTAACTTTATTTTTCTGCATTCACTGGCACTAGTTCTTTGGCTGGCCAGGTTGGCAGATAAAGCTATGTTAGGTCAAACATGGTCCTTGCCAACAACACAAACAGTAACAAACGGTGACCCTAACCCTTACCAACCAACCAACAATGCAAATAAATATGCTTTCTGTAAATAGAGACCTTTTTGGAAACAGAAGTTACGCAGAACACAACACATTTAAATGGAACAATGAGCATTAGCCACAAAAAAAGTGCACATTATACATAAACAAGATGAATGTGGCTCAAAGTTGCTGGGATAGGCTCCAGTCACCAGTCTCCAGACCCCTAATGGTACCAAGCTGAAGACTACACGTGTGTAGTGAGATGCTGGTTACGTGTTGAGCGTGCGTTTTGTCCAGAGCAGAGGTGTGTGATGGACTGTGCAGATGGAGGAAGTACAGTAGGCCCTGTGACCTTCAGGTCGCTCGTTTTTTTAGATCAGAACAAGAACACAGCTACATCCTGCTCTACTTTTACAGTCACAGGCAAACAACGGTTTAGACGTCAAGGTAAACAGAAAACTGATGCACAGAAATGTCATATGAGAAAACAAAAAGGAAAAACATAGAGTGATTCTTATTGTGTGCAATTTGACTGCTGCGATTACATATGTGGACTTTGATGTAACAGACTCCAGACTAGACCATACTTAAACGGCAAACTGATTTAGACATAAGGGGTGTAGTGCAGCCTGTATATGTTCTCACGCAGAAGAAGAAGAGTAAAAAGTGCTCAATACCACCAGGTCATAAGTAAAAGGACTTCTAAACTCATGGGTGTTAATTTTCCATTACTACTCAAACTTGTCTGTGGAGGTTGTCAGTCTCCAGGACATATTCAAGAAAAGGTTTCAAAGAAGGCATCTGAGAGTAGGTTTGAAGGTGAAGAACACTTCCACAGAGTGACCATCATGTTATGTCAGTTTGGAGAATTCCCTTGAATGAGTAAAGCTCTTTACCAGTGCCACAGCTCTGGTGTATGAATGTGTGTTTGTAGCATAGATTGTATAAATATGGATGATATCCGCCCATTGGTCCCCTATTCACCAATATTGTCATTACGAATGGGCAATAAAATGGCCGTTACATCCGGGCTTTTTCCATAGTAAAACAATTGTTTTTAGATAGCATAAACAAACATATTAATCAAAAATTCACCCCCCCCACAGAGTTGTCACGTAGTAAAAACTTAGCTCTAGAGACTGGAGCCATCTTTTGTACCAGGCTGTAAACATGAGTTTTACACTTGTAAAGTCGCCATTGGGTTTCTCCTTATATTTCCGCTTTTGGAGCCTGCCCTCTGGTGGACGGAGGTATATCGCTGTATTTCGCTGTAAAATCACCGTATGGCGGCGCACTTACACGAGGACCATTTTAGAGGTTCCATGGGAGAGGCTTGGTTTGTAGAGGTGAGTTTGGTGGTGGTTGGAGAAGGCAACCCCCCCCACCCACCCCACCCCCCTCCCTAGATGTGAATGTGTGTGAATGGAAGCATCATGTAAAGCACTTAGACCCGGATGGGAACAAAAATCATTGGTTTACACTCAGCCGAGTCAGTAAGTCATGAGACTGAACTGTTGAACCAGCCAGTCACTGATTTAAATGTATTTCTGTTTAACATGGGATCTTAACAGAAATCAGAGAATGTGGAGAAGTGAGAGCTACAGTTACTCCATCACGTGCAGTCTAATGGTAAAGTGGTACATTTTTACTTGAGTGACATTAATTTAACTAAAGTTACTTCAAAAGTCTGTTATGTTTATGTTCGCATAGACTACTACTATTGCTCCAATAGGTAAATGTAATTGAGTAAATGTAATCACGCTCCTCTGGGCATTTTCTCTGCAGCACGTAGCCTTTGTTTCCACTTCTACAGAACATGCACTGGCTCAACGCCGCGTTAATGTGACCGCCGAGACACTTCACTGAGTAACACTACCACAAAGACAGGAAACCAGCTTTAATATTTCACATTCTTTCACACATATTTGTAAAGTTTTTAGAGTTTGTAGTAATCCTGACACTTGCTCCATCTTTGTCATTTGACCTCTTTTTTAAACTTGTTTAAACTTTGTTTTTATTGTTATTTAGCGTCAGAAGGTTGTACAGTGAAGCAAAAACAAAGATGGAGGTCATCGTCAGAACCAGAACAATGCCTTGTAAAATGATTTCCCCTGATGTGTGTCCCGTCAGCTCGAAGGTGGAGCTGGGAGGGTACCTGTCTTGACTGGAGTGCACGTCTCACAAAGTCCACAACGCTGGCAGCACAACATGTTTTCTCTCTGCAGTGACTTCAAGGAGGGGCCCAACAGGAAGAGGCCATAAACTCTTTCACATCAGTGCAAGACCTTGACAGAGAAAAGTGGCAAAAACTCAGGGTTAGTTCAGGAAAAATATGCAGATTCACATGCACCTGGACAGTTGAGTTCAGGGTCCCATGCTCTATCTGTTTTTGTAGCATTGATTTATGTTTTTGTTTTATGTTTTTAAATGAAGACAGCATAACTCTGCACTAGGTCTGAGATTATTAATAAAACAGAGACAGGCATCAAAAACTGACATCAATATAAATGTAGGTACCTTTATTATGGTTGAATTTAATATTGAAATTAGATTACAAAGCCTGCGATTACCACTTAAACAAGAAACCAGTGTTGTGGAGACCAAAGTAATCAAGACCAAAGTGTGTGGAGACTAAGAGAGACAAAAACTCCAAATGGATTTAAAGTGTCTCTACCTAATTTTGGTTTCTTTATTTTGTTCCTGTCTCAGACTGTCCAGACCAGACCAATCTTTCCAACAACATAGTGTACTAACACGTTACACCAAACTGAAGTTTAGAGCTTACTGTACACCTAGAACTCCAGGACGACAATTATCTCCTCCTCGTTAAACATTGTGTGATTGAAACCAATATTTATCCCTGTTTCATGTTGCCTCCCTTTTCTCTGTTTAACTTTTTTTTTAGTGCTGTTCCTCTTTAAAAAGAGCCTTATTGACATCAGTCTTAACCAATAGAAGCACTCCTTTTTCCTGAAGTGAGCTGTGATTGGCCAAAGCTCCTGTTCAGGACTAAAAATACATCTATTAAAATCCTTGAAAAAAGCAGAAAAAAGGATGATGTCTTAAAGTCTTGTTTATTCATAAATAATTCCTATTACAAAATGCTGTTTGTGATTAAACTGTTGTTTTTTTCCTCTCTGTTTGAAATTGAGTTAAGAGCAAGACAAAGACTGAGTAAGACTCGGCTGAAGGAGATCCCAGCTGTGAACTTAGCCAGGCCTCTGTGTTCAAGACTAAACTTAAACTCTTCAACTCTACAAGAAACACTGGCAAGTCTGTGCATGCTAAAATAACAAGGTCAAAGGTCAGAACATTGCACAATTCTGACAAAAGTTGGGTAAAGGTCTGTTTTGTATTTTTCTATTTATAGCCCCTTGTTTTTTCACTTGATGCTTGTTGTTGGTATTAAAAACATCCTCCTGCTGTGAAAACATGACTTACTTAAGCATGAGTTTAGCACTTTCTTCTTTCTTTAATGTTACTAGACTTACTAGAAATATTAGTTTTGTGAGAACGATTCCTGAACCGCATGAGTTGTTGTTTGTTGACACTGACCTGTTGCTGTAGTGGACTCTGTACTTGCCTCAGGAGCCACCTTTGGACGAAGCTCAATGTTAGTTCACAGGATGACCGTTTGTAGCATAGGCCTACTGTAACATCATCTGAAAAAACAACACCTTGAGACGTCATCTAGTTTTTATTATCAAGGATTTTAATAAAGGATGGTTTTTAGTCCTAAAGGAGAGCTTTGGCCAAACACAGCTCACTTCTGGAAAAAGGAACACTCTCATTGGTCGACACTGATGTCAATAAGGAAGTAATGGCTGCAGATAAAACAAAGAAAGTTTTTATTCAGAGCTGGATACATCTTTTTACAGAGAAACAGCACAAAAAAGAAAAAGATAAACCAAGAAAAGCGAGGCAACGTAAAACATGGAAAAATATAAAAACAAATGTTTTCTATAACCTCTAAACTTTAGTTTGGTATTTGTATTTTGCAGAGGAAGAAAATGTTCTAGTTTTTCTTTTTTCTGCTTCCTCTGAGACAAGGATGGCAAAAGAAAATCCAATAGTGCCACTTTGTAATATTCTCTTCAATATTCAATATTCAAAACTATGTGAGATCCTTATATTAATTGTATCATATTAACATGCTTTAAAGATGCACTGTATAAAATGTTGTAGGTTATTCAGTAACACAGAGCTATGTTTTTATTAGTAAATTATCTCAAAATAACAATCTTTCCGTTTGTCTGAGCCCAGAGCAGACACAACACAAAGAAGTGTGACGAACTGATGAGGAGTTGCAGCTGGACCGTGTTTAAAGGCTGACTTAGTGATAATCAGCAGGCAGGTGTTAACCGGAAAGCTCAGGTAAGAAGACACACAAAATGCACACACTGAACACAAGGACGAGGAGGAAAAGGGACAAAGACAAAGAACTGAAGGTCATGACAAGCATGGTCTCTTTCTGGACACTCCAGCCTCCTCCCATCAAAGACATGTACGTAAAGCTGCATTGGAGACTCCAAAATGGTGAATAAACATGTGAGTGTGAATGTCTTTAAGTGTGAGCCCTGTGATTACCTCCTGATGGTCCAGGTGTACCCCACCTTTACCCAAAGCAGCCTCCTGTGGATAAACACTACATTTAACTTATTCCACTTGGTGCTGTTTGTTCATAGACAACAGCATGTCCCTGCAGGGCTACCATAGTGCTCATTGGCTGTAGAAGGGAGGTGTGTGAGCTGTGCAGTTGCCAGTGTTGGTCATCTTACTTTAAAAAAGTAGTTACAGTTACAAAGTACCTCTCCCAAAAGGGTACTGAGTTAGTAACACAGTGATCACACTGTAAAAGTAATTAGTTACTCAGCACTTTTTATGTTCTATAACGCTATTATGTTTTATAACATCTTTAATAACAAAGATGTTTATATTAACTGATTAAAGATAAAAAATATTATACAGTATTTTAGAACATTTGGTATTTATTTGAACTCAACAGATTGCAGCCTGCCATATGATATGCATAGAAATAAAAACACAAAATAAATATTAAAAATAAAATGGCAAAATTAAGTCACACAAATGTAAACTTGTGTAAAAAGAAACAAAGGGAGACCTGGCCATTAAGTAGTGCACACCTGTACCTGTAAATTATTGCACAACAAACAGAACACAATCCAATTCTCTCTGTAGATCAACATGTTGTTCATTCTCAGTGAAAATGAACAAAACATTATTATTATTATTATTATTATTATTATTATTATTATTATATAAATTTTATATAGCGCTTTTCCGGAGACGCATATCAATTATTCATTCACTCCACAGTCACACATTAATCTATACTAAAATACTCCTCTCATCTAACAACTAACATTACAACATATCTTGCAATTAATGTGTTCAGTTCTGGCTTGGTCACCTGTTGCTTGTTTTAACAGTGGCTCTGTCTCCTTCACTGGAACTCACGCAGCTGCCTTTGGGGTTAGCAGCAGCAACAAGTGTCGTGTTAGCATGTGTTGATGTGAGGTGCTTCATAAGATTTGAGTTACTTGAGGCAGACGTGGATAAAGTATTTTTTCCTGGACATAGCATGTTACAGAAACATTCTTGCCTTTAATTTCAATTAAAGAGAAGAAGTGCCGGTACTTCCAGTTCGAGAACGCTACTTTTCAATGTCCCCGGCTCGTTGCCATTGCCGCTGACGCTGTCTTGTGTTTAGTGGACATGACACCTTTAGTCAACCAAATTGTAGTAATTCTCAGTAACGATAACGGCATTGCAACGATGGGAAAAGTAATTAATTAGATTACTCCATTACTGAAAAATTAATGCCGTTAGTAACGCCGTTACTTCCAACACTGGCAGTTGCAATGCCACCCAAAATTACACACTGCACCTTTAATAGAGACCATGCTGAGATGGTTTTTAGGCAAACATTATGAAAAGTGAAAATGATTTGTTTTAAATCAGTTGCGAAGAATGAGTTTGACCACAAACTAAACCTACTGAACTAACCCACAGTCTAGTTTATTGTTTGAACATTGTAGACACTGGGCACTTAAGTCTGCTAAATTATCTCTATTGATAAAAAGGAACAGGATATACAAATACTAGGTAATGTGTAGAATAGTGTTGTGTTTAACTCTACAGCTGTTTAACCCTTCACTTATCTAAATTACATGCCTTACTTTAATTATTGCTTAACACTGGATGCACAATGATAGACCTCATAAATCAAACTATGAAGCCTTTCAACTGTGTATTCTCCTTCTCTGCTGTGTCTAAAAGCGGAGGATGGAGCTCTCTGGGTGAAAGGTAAAGCTTCCCAGAGGCAGTGTGATGACCTCGAGACTGGGGTCAGGGCCAAGCCGAGCGTTAAGTAATGAGAGGCAGCAGTGAACCAGTATAACCCTGTGTGAGTAAATAAACTTGTTCACTGAGAGGAAGATCTCACTCAAGAGGTCCTGAGCTCTTTTACGCTCACAGGAAATAGGAATTCACAAATAACAGTATTAAAGATACTTGTTCTTATCTTAAAAGGAAGTTTATCTACATCTAAGATTTTAAGTCAAACACCACAACCGAAATTATTTGTCCATAATTTTGCGATGCATATTGGACTTTGCATTTGGCGTCAGAATCTTTATCTGTTTGTCATAAACTGGTCAAAAGGTCTCAACTTGGTCTTTGTTTCTAATTAACTTGACCAACTTAACCTTGTTGACTTTGCAATGCTCTTTTTTTACTAATAATGATGATCTTTAAGAAGCTGAAGTCTGTACTCAAGTAAGAGTAAAAGTTACTATTCAAATGATTACTTAATTATGGTATTAAGTGAAAAGACTAATTGTGATTACTGTAATGACCATTGGTCCTCAGTCTGTCCGACAATTTAAATCCACAGTACAGTAGCAGCATTTACTCCCTTTGTTGAAAACACACACTCACTTAAATGTGCCATTTTCTGCTCTTGAGCTCGTTTTCACAAGAACAAGTGGTGTTTCTATCACAATTATCATAAAATATATCTTGAAGTCTGTTAATGTCCTTAATCGCAGGTGAACCTGCTGTGAAATTCATTTTCTTATTCTCAGCCGATCAAATGTAGACTCAAAGTGCACTTTTCTGAGATGCTTAATTAAAGAACCCCTAGAGCTGAGATTGGTTTATTTAAAAGATATTTGTAAAAACACAAACCACTCGATGAAAAACAAGCCAGAAACGTCTTTGAACTCAAAAAGATGAGTAAAATCAAAGCATTCAAAGTCACTCAAGTAAAAGAAATGTTTCAGAACAGGCTGTTTGAATACATGTGCTGAAGTGAATATAGTTATTAACCAGGTTCTGGAGGACAGTCTTGGTTTGTGGGTGAAAGTGCACACTCTGGACTCGGGCGGAGACACGTGGATACAGATGCTGTGTGAGAAGAATCTGGGTAAAAGTTCACTGTGATGCAAGGCACTGAATAGGACTATCAGCCTTTGAAATGTAAATAGCAGCTGTTTTTAGTCTCAGCGGAAAATGAATCCCTCATGACATCAACCTGTGAAGGCAGAAAAAAAGAAAAAATATGAATGCAACCTTTCACACACTTCTGCGTTCTGCCAAAATCGAGAGAACGGATTAAACTCTGAGGACCAGGAGACAAGCCAGTGTTTCAGACGGACTTTTAAGAATCTAAAATGTAGACTAAACATTACAAACAACAGACTCAATAAACAATTCACTCAAAGGAATGTTGTAACTTTAATTAGACACAATGACCTCCAAAAGAGTCAGAAACATGGCTGTCCATCTTACTTTTGAGCTATTTATTTCACTACTAATCATAGTTTTACTGATTTATCACAAATTTGATACAAAATATGTTTTTATATATACAGTTTAAATAGGCCTATAGCTTAAAAAAATAAAGGAAGTATGTGTTGTTGTTTGAGGAAAACGGTTTTATCACTAACAGCATATTGTAATAAGAATGATTTATGAAAGCGTCATTAAAGATTTTAACAGATGACAATGTTCAGCGCATACTGGAAGCTTTGGCCAATCACAGCTCGTTTACGGTAAAAGGAGCACTCCCATTGGTCGAAACAGATCAGTCAATAAGGAAGTAATGGTTGTCGATAGAGAAAAAACAGAGAAAGTGTATAATGTACCGCTGGCTTCATCTGCTTACACAGAGAACAAACACATAAACAGAGAAAAAGGGGGGAAAGTGAACAGCAGTTACAAGTATTATGGGTATTGGTCGTGCAATGTTTAAGGGGGCAGAGATAATTGGTGGATCCTGTTCTGATGCTAAGCTCAGTCAGTTTGATGTCGTGTAGTATTTTATGGTGGGTAGCTGTGCTTTGTGTGTGTGTGTGTGTGTGTGTGTGTGTGTGTGTGTGTGTGTGTGTGTGTGTGTGTGTGTGTGTGTGTGTGTGTGCGTGTGTGTGTGCGTGTGTGTGTGTGTGTGTGTGTGTGTGTGTGTGTGTGTGTGTGTGTGTGTGTGTGTGTGTGTGTGTGTGTGTGGTAGCTCAAAAGGTTAGATTTTGTTGTTGTTTAATTGTATTGGTAACTACTTTTAACTGCAACAATCAATAAAATGTACATGTTTTTACTGAAAAACCATTATAAAAAAAGTCAATGAATGTGTGTGAATGATTGTCTGTCATTATAGTATGTCTCATAAGCAGGGCAGCTGAAAGGGGAGGCAAACCAGTACAGTTGTCCCAGGCCTCATGGTCTGAGGGGCTCAAAACTAAGCCCTCCTATGCTTTAGTATTATGGACAAAATTATACACTCTGGTCCAGGGCCCCATCAATTCTATCAGTGGGCCTGCTCTGAAGTATTAACCCAGCGATGAACTGGTGAGTGTCCAGGGTGTATCTCCGTCACAGGAAAGTGAAGGAAAGAATTCTGGGTGAGTCAGCGTTCATCTGTACACTGCTCTTCAGTTTTGTCGTCAGTGGATACTTTGACTTTTCCCTGTAATGCTTTCTGTTTTATCTCTCTCTGTATCGTTTGTCGTGTAGTAATCAGTCTGGGCAAAAGTTTAAGATATTTTTGAAACAGTTTGTCCCTGGACGTTGGGTTGTGATTGCTCAGACTGTTTTTTATCACTTGACATATGATAATGCACGATTATGTTACAGTTATGTTAAGTTCTCATCATTTTTGTTTTTGGAAAAAAGGAAACAAATCAGATCTAAAACATAATAGTGAGGATTCTCAGGAAAACACATCACATTATAAAATAGTAAGGGTATTGAAAAGTAAAACAATTAAAAATCAAAATGGAGTAAGCTATAACACTTTTCTTAAATTAATTTATATAATATTTACAAAATACACAATGTTATTTAATGAAAAATACCTAAATTTCCTCAATTTAAGAAAAAAAAATGTGGAAAATGTGAAAACGTACCAATTTTTATTTTTATTTTCATATTTCATATTATTATTTTGAAATTTTAATTAAAAACATGTCTAGTCTTTCTACTTTAAATGTTGTCTTTAAAAGCTTCAGAGTTTTTAGAGCAGTAAACCATTTTTGATCCGTTTTATGTCATGCTTTAGTTTTCAGATATTTAGTTTGTGAAATTAAAAAATATTAACCTGATGCAAATAAAGAATGCCACAAACAAAAAAAACTAGACGTTTCCACTGTTGTTGATTGTAATCGTATTGTTCTGTTTCCAGGATTACGTTAGGTTCTCTCCACAGTTCCTGAATCTAGGGGAAAGTTCATGCTCATGCCTGAGGCAGTCATTTCCTGGATGTGCTCAGCGCCATCCCAAACAAACCCCAAACATTCAGTGGGTGTTTTGTGGCTGAAGCAACAGTGCAGTCATGTGACCATGGCTCACCTTTCACATACTAACCCAGTGCAGGCTCAGACACCCCTCTCTGCTGCTGGTGCGGGGCGGCTGTACTGTTCTCTGACGGGACATGTTGAGTTTAAGCTGCAGAGCCCCGTGCCTCAAAAACATCTGAGGAATGTGTTTGTCGTTTGACATGAAGATGACATGTAGCTCAGAAATGTTTGTAAAAAAATAAACTAATAAAGTCTGGGTTTCCATGTAACCAAGGAAACGGTTTGATCTGGAAACAGCTGATTCTGGTTTTAAACAGAGTCAGCAAAGTATGGCTCTCCCTCAAAAACATTTTTGTCTACACTGCATTGAACCTTGTGACTTTAAATATGAAGTCCCTAAATGTGTAACCTTGCTTTGCAGCTTTATTCTCACAAGATTCGTGAGTTTACAAACTCACTAAAATCAATCTTGAACTGCTCCAAGCTAAGTATGTACATCCGAACCCAGGCTTTAGCGGCTCCTTGTGTTAAAGAAAGTGGCAGCTCTGACAGGTCTTGGGTGTGTTTTAGGTTTGAAGATGTAGAGACCATTTTATCTTTATGAACGTAAACAACATAGGGCTGCTCTGATTGGATAAAAGTGCGGTTAATAAATCCATTTTCGGTTTTGTAAACTCCCAAATAACGTATGCTGCAGCACAAGGGACCTCTTCTGGAGCCAGCGTAATGTGAACTCAAGCCTCTACCAAAGTGAAACAACATGGAGCCAAAGGACCTCTTTAGGTCAATGACTTTGATAATAATCTTTTAGTTTCATAATGGTACTTTTATTACAGCTGTTTTTGTAACCGAGCCATAAAAAATAATTAGAGCCAAGCCTTTTGAAACCTGGAACACTGTGTACCGGAGCGAGCAGTAGAGACGGAAACCTCCGTGAACTCCCTTCAGACAAAGTGAGTACGTCAGCTCCGAGGAGCAGGAGATACGTGCAGAACAGCAGTCTGCTGTAGAGACATGCACAGGCTCACAAGTGCCAGCCAAGTTCAGAAAGTACAAAACACACAGGCCTGGGCTGTGACTTAACTTTATGAAAATAACCCAGATATAAACTCTATAATTACTTAAACCATGTACTTACTGTCCCTGTGTAAATATACTGGACAAATATTGTTTTACTGCTGACTCTTGGTTTCTTTTTGACAAACTATTGACTATTACATGGAGTCTTGTCTCAATTGTAGACACAGCTGGTTTATTTGTCCAGTGGATGAAAACTTCTATTATATTATGTTAATTAAATATCTCTATCTTTTTGCCTCACCCCTCTATGTATGAGTTTGGACGTGGTTAATCCCTAAACGTCTTGGTCTTGTCACACTTTCAATAGGCTCCAGTTGTGGCTTGTTGTTAAACGTGGCTGTATGGAACTGGGGGGTTTCTGCACGTACATAATCTGCACGTATAGCTCTGTTTACAGGACGTTACAAGCCCTGTCCTGTGGTGCGTACCGCATCTGGAGCTCGTCAGGACCTCACGTGCCCTGTGTCTGCTCGGTGTGTGAGTGTTGTCAGACGTGAGCCTGAGCTGTGAACTTTTACCTACTTCTCACAGAGTCTCAGGCTCTGAGCTGCATTCCTCATTCATCTGAAGAAGACGCTGTTCATTCAAGATTCTGGATGAACCTGATGAAAATGAGGCAGATGTTTGATACAAATACTAAAGTAAAGGCTGGATGACTGAAATGTTTCAACTAGAGTTCATAGCAGCAACAACAAGAAGAAGGCTTTGACCAAAACGTTCACTAAAATAATTCAAATGCTTGACTTTGATAAGTGGGACTGTTTTACTTTAGATTCTTTCATTTGTTCCTTTTACTACTAATCACAATAATCGTTTTATTTATTCTGTCAGTCATGTTTTTTAACTATTAAAAAGTTAGTAGTTAAGCTGAGTATTGTCCTGTAGACCTAATTTTCCTTCACCAGCTATTAACAAAACTTACATCACAATACTATTACAACTTTTAGAAATCCCATATGTAGAATTTAAATGTTCTTTTTCAACCTGGTCTTGGGATGGTTAGTCGTTTAGATGTAGGTATCTGGATACATTTTGAAAGCTTTCACCAAACAATTTCCAATAAACTAAATATATAAGTTAATACAGGCCAATCAGTGGTTTTCAAACACCAGGATCAGGCCGGTTTAAAAAAAAAAGGGCCATCATTTGTAAAATTTAAGGTTCTAGAATTTCATGATATAAACTTCAGTATTATTCAGATTATGTAAAAAGCAAATAACAAAACATTACCATTAAATATTCAAAAAAAGTTTGAAAAAAAAAGAAAGCATTAAATTAAAGGACATTGAAGGAACTGATATCTTTAAAAAAAAAAAAAAAAAACTAAATTCATGACCAATATAATGGAAAGCTATGGACCAGCCGGTGGAATGGACTGGACAAATCAAGGAGTCAAGGACAATTATATATTTTTAAAAAGTATAAAAGTCCAGAATATTGGATTTGTGTGGAGGGGATGGTTAGAATGGTGTGCTTTAAATGACTGAATGTTGGGAGGGGTAGCCAGGGAAATGTGAAAAACGTTTTTTGACTTCGGTCTACGCCCTTTTGGTCAATGTGGTATTTTATTTTTTAAAGATGATTTTTTTTAGATTCTTTTTTTTTTTTTTTGTCCTTTTGATCAAAATAATAATAAAAAAACACTTACAAAAAAGACTAAGATCCTTTTATTGGCAACTTACCAACAATAGTATTACTTTGGATGGTTTCTTTTTTTTTTTCCACCTGGTTTGACAGATTCTAGTTTAGTTTAGTCTAAAATGTTACATAGTGTTGCTCTAATACTATATTTATGCTCAACCATCAACTTTACCTTTCCATTTACTGCTGTTACCACGGCAACAGTCAGGGATGTTTGTGCTCTGCGTTCACATTCATAACAACAAAGTATAGAGCTGAACATTTTCACAGTGTATTTCCAGATTTATGTTTTAACCACAAACTCCACGATAAGGCTTTTCTGACCCAGTCTCAGACCCAGTCCAAACTCAGGGATTAGGTGAGTGTTTGGTGAAGAAGGCTGTGTTAGAGGGAGATTTTTAAAGGACGTTTTTATGGGATCACAAAAATGATGTGGACAAATTAACCTGTTGTGGTCTTAATGTAAAATACCATGACCTCTATGTCTAAAACCAAGACAAGAAAGATAGTTTGAGTCCAAGACAAAAGAAAAACCTTTAAAAAAGTTGTCCTAAGTCTCGATTACTCAAATACTAACATTACTGCTTTTTACTAAATCATGTTCTGTTTACTTGCACTGGGGACATTTAAAGTCTGGTACTAGTCTTCTCAATCCTGTTTAAACTGTTGCCTACTGTTTACTGATTAATTCACACAAACTGAGTGTGAGCTGCTCTGTTTCAAAGCAGACTAACATAAGATTAAAGGGACACAAACATTTAAGAAAGCTCATTGTAGTTAAATAGAAGAGGTGCTTTATGCTGGTAATTCAGTGCTTTTATTGCATCATGACTTCAGTGTAAAACCCTCAGAGACTGAACACACGCCCAAATCCCTGTGACCCCCCCCCCCCCTTCAGCTCGGTGGCTCCTCCCTCTAACCCTCCTCTATAAAACCTCTGAGTGCTGCTCTTCTGCTCAAACCAGACTCTAACAAACCCTATTTCTACTCTCAACTCCAAAAACATGAAGATACCCCAGCTCCTGCTCGTGCTCCTGACCGCTCTGGCTCCAGCTGCGGGGTACCCCACCGGCGGCAGGGACAAGCACGCCTCCTGGGACGATGTGAACATAGTCGCCCACGGCCTGCTGCAGCTGGGCCAGGCGCTGAAGGAGCATGTTGACAAGAGCAAAACCCAGATGAGAGAGGTGAGCGCCAGCCTCAAAGCCATGAACGTCAGCTTACAGCGACTGGAGCAGAGCAGAGGAGGCAGCAGGAGCGGCTCTCCTAAAGAGGAGGAGGAGCAGCTGCTGGCCCGGGACGTCAGGGACAAGATGGAGCAGCAGAGCAGAGACATGAACCTGAGGATGGGCCGACTCGAGGAGAAGGTAGACGAGGTGCTGAGCAAACCGACCCTGGACAGTAACTACAGCGACGACGCAGAGGTGCCATTTGTCCAGGTAAGATACTGTTACAACTTTAAAAAATCACATATAGAACTTAAATGTTCTCTTTGATCCAAGTCATGGGATGATAAATTGTTTAGATGTAGGTATCTGGATACGTTTTGAAAGCTACCACCAAGCTGGTTTCAAAAACTTACCCCTAAACTAAAAATACAAGTTAATATAGGCCGTGTCGGTTTCCAAACACTGGGGTCAGGCCGCAAAAGTGGGCTTCTAGGTGTGTCATCAAATAAATGCTGATCTTTGAAAGGTCTTGAGCAAGAAAGTACAGCTCAAAGAAAAAAGAAGGAAGGGAAAAGAATTAAAAGGGAAGGGAACAAAACTGTGGTGTTTGATTAGAAACAGAGCTAAATGAAAATTAAGGAATTAAGAAAGAACAAAAATCTTAAGGAAAGCACTCAATATTGTTTGGTTTTGTGAATGAAAAAGCCTCAAAGTTATGGTTAGAAGTTAACAGGATGTTTTTTTGTGTTATCTTGTCACAGAGATTGATGGCGGCTCAAAACAGACGCATCGATCAGCTGATGGAGAAAATCAAGCAACAACAAGACAAGCTGGAAAAGCAGAGTGTGCACCTGCAGGCGCTACAAAGAAAAGTGAGTACAACTTACAACACATCCAACCAAGATCATCCGAGAGTCATTGATGAGATTCAAGATGTCACAGGAAACTGATTATTTTATATCTCGTAGGTTGGACAGAAGAGAGTCAAGTCCCATCGACGGAGAGACAACGAGATGATGCAGAAAGAAGACAGACGGCAAAAAGGTGAGTCTTTTTTACTGTTTAAAAAGATATTTTAAATGTTTAATGCCCTAAATTTAGAGAACCATTGCAGCTGCTCCATAGGAATTAACACGTATTAATTGTTAATAATCAAAAATGAAAGGATTTTAACAGTGCTTTTTATACTTTATAGTGCTTAAGCAAAAACACAGTTCCTACAAATCATAAAAAACCTTGGAATTTCAGAAGAAGTTTCTTTGTCAGTCAAAAATGTATTAAAAATATCTTGGAAATGTATATTTTCCTGGAAACAGTGTACATTTAGTTTGCTATTTAACAGGTTTTAGATCAAATACCCAATTTTTCAGTCCTCAGCGAAATATTGGAAATGTTGAAATTTGAGTTTGTCCCTCTGTGGCTGCTGTAGCTTTGTAAAGTGAGGTGTATAAACATATAAACTCATGTAGAATAAAAAATTTGACAAAAATGATCTGTCAAAAAATGACAGTAAACCTTAAAAATGCAGAATAACAAAATGAAATATGATCAATCAACCATCAATTTTAACTTAACCTTTGTCCTCTTACGTAGTTTTTTCCGACCATTTCTCTTTGACACACTTCACTGAGCGCTGAGAACACACCCAGAGTTGAAAAGGGCAGACTTTATTGCAAAACAAGCCATTTAAAAGTCTCTGTACATTCACTGTATCCACTGTACTCGACCTGCCCCAGTTTAATGAAAGAACAAACAGCTTCACCTTTGCACTTTGCATTGTATTATTCAACAATGTTGGCAGCGCAGGGTCCAAAGATTAGAAAACCAGAGGTCAGCAAATACAACCTGTTAAACTCCCCAAATATAGATTAATGTGCAGTAAATCATCTCATGTCTGATTTTTGACAGTTTGGAATAACACATATTGTTGATTTCTGTTCCTAGGTTTTGCCAAAGACTGTCACGAGCTGTTTGTACAAGGCCAGCGGGCGAGCGGCGTTTACACAATCCAGCCTGAAAACTCCCGTCCGTTCAGCGCACTCTGCGAAATGACTTCAGGTGAGACAAACACGACCCATGTCCCACTGCCTACTTGCCCCAAACAGGAGCTAATAATGAACCATAGGAAACTGAAAGAGCAAGACTGAATGACGTTAGAGTAGAACTTAGGAAAATAAATTGCATCCAACATGACCTTCAGCTGTCTTTTTAAGGGACAGTCAATAATGTATTTTTTTGTCTATGCAGAGGGAGGATGGACAGTCATACAAAGACGTCAAGATGGCTCCCAGAGTTTTAACCAGCCATGGGACAGCTACAGAACAGGATTCGGCAGCCTCAATGGTAAGAACTTACAGCCTTTATTAAACCGTTACATGTGAGAATAGTTTAAAAAGCAGAAACTAACGTACATGTTGTTCCTTCAGGGGAGTTTTGGCTCGGTTTGGACAACATCCACGTCCTCTCGAGACAGGGCCGGTACGTGTTGCAGGTGGAGCTCTCTGATTGGTCGAAGCAGAAGCACGTGAGCAGTTACGTTTTCCAGCTCGACGGAGAAGAGCAGCAGTTCGCCCTCCACCTGACGCCCGCCGCTGAGGCTCAGGAGAGCATCATGAACACTGGCTCCACTGGGCTGGCTTTCTCTACGGTCGACCGAGACAACGACCTGGACGCAGCGGACAACTGTGCTCAGCTCCTCTCAGGTAACACGGATTATTCAAGTCAAGTTCACAGTAAGAGTTCAAATCCCAGCATTTAACGTTTCTAATGCTGTTATCTGTTGTTGGTTTTGCAGGAGGCTGGTGGTTCAGCAGCTGTGGAGACTCAAACCTGAACGGGAACTATCCCAGACGTCTTCACACACAGAGCAGCACACAGCAGATGTTTTGGACGACAACAGAGGGACAGACAACACTGAAGTCCACTGTGATGAAGATAGCACCGGCCTCCATTAAACAATAATCAATAATTAATGAATGATTCAAAGTCTGAACCTCAAGAAGCACAGAAGTCCAACCTTTTGAAGCACTGAGAACTTATCTCTGTCACATTGACAGGTTTAGCATTACTCCCTTTGTGAGGGATGGAGTCTAACATTATTATGGACTATATTTGTACTTTTGTGATGTACAGTTTAAGGCCCAAAGCTGCTGGGATCCCGACCCTAACGGGACTAAACGGAAGAAAACAAATGAATGATGTACAGTTTATTATTTGAGTAACGTATTTTTGTATTTTGCATTTTTTTAGTTTGTCTTATTGATGAAGAATAAATCTTTGTTGAAACATGTTAAATCTTGTTTGGTGATATTTGAAAAGAAAAGCTTTAACTAAATAAACATGTTCTCCCTGTGTTTCGATGGGTTTCCTCCGTGTACTCCGGTTTCTACCACCAACATCAAAAACATGCTGGTGGCAGCTGCTGACAATAAATCCCCAACAAAGGAGGGTTTGTTGATAAATGGCTGCATCTGGTGAAAACAGTAGATTTCAGTCCTTCTTCCATGAACACTACGGTAGCCCTATATGGACATTTTTATTGCCTATGAACAAACCCAGTGGAAATAGGCCTGATGGAGATTTCACTTTAAAATATAGAAACAAAAAACATTTATTTATGAAAGAGCTTCTCAAACTTTTCACAGAAGTTTAAACATTAATAGATGAATGTTACTTATTATACAGTTTAAATTAAAAAACCTTGGCTCGACACTGGAATAAAACCAAGCTGAACTTTATTAATGTTCAAGGTACAGGTTCTAGTATTACTGCTGAGTGTATTAGGTTGCCTCATTTTGTTTTCCGGATTTATGACGTTTATAGCAGTATTGTTAGTTTTAGTTGACGTTGCTGCCCTCTGCTGGTTGCTTTAAAGAACACCGCTGTAGAAGAGTGAGGCCCATCAGAGACACATGTGCCTGAGGAGAACCCAAATTCTTCTGAGGACAAGAAAACATGTGAAACTCTGTGGCTCTAAATATCACGTACTGTAGTAGCTACAAGAAACTGCGACAGTAGCCTAATGTTTCAAATTAAAAACACTCAAATACATTCTGGGAAATATTATGTGCCATTATTAGAATGACCATGTGTCTCTCTTTAATGAGGACAGCCCCTCTTTTACACTCCCTGTCCCGTGTCCCGACAAATCCCTGTGAAAACACTAACGTCGCTCTTTTGAACAGACCTTGTCCCCAGTGTCCCCAGTTTAACAAATACCAATCATTGCAACAAATTTGAGTTTTTTTTTTTTTTTTCTTGTACATAGAGTTATTTCACTCAAGCAAACTTTTTAAACGATGCAGCTGGTTCTTTTCCACTTGAGTTAGGTGTGTACTTTATGTTCTTTTTAATTAATTATTACTTAATAACTTCATATGCACCAATGCAATTCTAGTTTTGTGTTTAATGTTGGTTGAACAATAGAATTATTGTTTTATACAAAGCATCAGTTTTTCATTATGCAGTGGGTTTGAGGAAGTGTCCCAGTTTGGAGGTCTGAAAACATGGTCACACTAGCCATTTTGTAATTTCTAGATAGATACTGTAAATGGTGTTGCATTCTGGGAAAGATCTCTGAATCAACAGAGCTGAAGTTTCTAAAGGAAAAGAGGACTATCCCGGCTATCGAGCTAAAACCCTGTTTTATGTTTTTGGGAATGTTTTCTTATTAATTTAATCATATTATGAATTACATATATAAATAAAACTTCCTCAGTTAGATTGTACAACTCTTGTGGTCAGAACTTCTTCATAGGAATAACATTACTAGTGTTTTTATTCTACAGGTAATTGTTATTTTTGACATTGTTTAACAGTTTGTTAGCTTTTTGTGCATCCTCTTTTCTGTGTATTTTAATTATAACTCCCTTCAGCAATCCACTAGTTTTATTTAGTTTAAAAGATGGAATATTTAAAGTTTGTTGTATATTATCATGAAAATCAGTCAACGCTTTAACTGAAGCAGCTGGGATCTAAAGGGAACTTGAGTCCGAGTAAGAAATGCTTTACTGTGTGGTAATAGTTAATAAAAAATACTTTGGAGACAAATTCTTAAAAACATATTTATTTGTTGCTCATTAGAATCAGACAGAGACTGTAACAAGGCTAAATATGGTCGTTGGCCTTAGACAGACTTCCTGCAAAATGAAGTCAAAAAGCAGCAGCAAGAATTAAAGCTATGGACTCATTGAATGGGAACACAGTAGGCACAGAATCCAAGGAAATGTACAGAACGTATATAAGGATGTAAATATATTTCAACATTTTAAAGACGCATGATTGTCAGTTTTATCACAGACTTAAAAATAGCATTTAAACCTCTTATTTTTCCATGCTCACTTTTTATTCCCGGGAAAGTCCTGAAGTTCACCCCCCGAGAGGTATTAACAAAGACATCACACAGACAGGATCATAAACAAATATTAAAACTCAGCCTTACAGGGATTCAATGGTATATTTAAAAGTATGTGTGCTGCGTTTGTGGAAAAGTATGGAAATGAGCCATTTGCTTTTTATTCTTGATTTTGTGTAGTTCATTTTTGATCATTTTTATTTATTTTGCCCAATTCTGTAAAGAAATGTGTGTGGCTTGTGTTTAGTACATCACTATACTTTTTTTTTTGGATAATGCACTTTTTATGGTAACAACAGCCGATAATGTGAATATATAAATATGTTAAAAGGCTAAAATGTTACAGCACTTTTAGGACAAATGAGGTTTACTGCCTTCAGCTGATGTTTTTGTGAGAAAAAAGAGACAAGAAGTTGCAAATAAAAAGGCAAAGTGTGGTGAAAAGAATAGCGTGACGTCTAAATATAAAGATTTTGAAGTCAGAGGTTTTCTTGGAGAAAGTGCAGCAGTGTAATCTCATAATGCTCTCCGGACTGCTGACACCGGATGCTGTGTCGCTCATTGGGATAAATCTGGAAAAAAATATATAAACACAGTTTCCCACCTTTTTAAGCCATGCATGGACAACACTATGGAAGTCTTACAAAGAATTAGTCTGGTCTCTATTTTTGTCTTAAAAGTTTTTTGAAATAATTACCTGGAGGTTGTACGGCTTTCCGGCACGAATGAGTTGAGATACCAGGTAGTTGGTGTGAAAAAAGTGCACATTTTCATCGAGAAACCCGTGAAGGATCATTAACCGGTTCGGCCTGTGTTGAACAGAAAAAATAACTATTAGAGCTGAATATTGCTTCTGTCATACGAGGGGTAGTCTATCCTGTAGTAGTGGAGCAAAAAAAACAGGCCTTAAGATGCCATCTACTGTTTATTATCGGGGATTGAATAAGTTACCCAGGGACGGAAAAAACTGGCCAATCATATGCGAGCAAACCACATGCTCAAAAAAGAACCGCTCTTATTGGTCAACACTGGCCTGTAATCTGACGTTCCAGGAAGTGTAATAGCTGCTGATAAAGTGTATTTTCATTGTTAACACCTCAAACAAGAAAAAGATCATCAGAAAAAGGTGAGGCAAAGCGGATAAATACTGTTAAATCATGTAATGTTTAACGAGGCAGAGAAAACGGCTGGAGACAGAAAATCAGGTAGTGCAGCTTTAAGTCAAAGGTTTTAAGTCACTGTGTCAGAAGTCAAGATGATCCATATCATGTTGTGATTGGATAAAAAAAAACATAATCTTTAAATGTAAGAAATGTTTAAATTTCCTTCTAGAAACACTATGTATGCATAAAAATATTCTTTACATCAAAAAAACTATTTTGCTTCAAGTTGATTCATATGAGGTCAAGTTGGAAAGTCTGGCAACAAAGGCTAAGTTGATTTTTTCCAAATTTTCCCAGTTCCTGATCAATTTTTAACTAAATTTCAGGGTACCACAGCATTATCCTATTATTATTTCTTTTATTATATTTTGAACTGATTCATAAGACAGCGTTACATTTGTGGTTCATTTAAGGTCACAAACGTATACTTGTATAAGATAAATAGATGCATATGGCTGTAGTCTCATGATTTATTGTAGCTACACTGTGTGTTCTGAGCAGGCTTTTCTCACTCGTTGGGGAGTTTGTCGACCTGCAGAGCCACAGAACAAGCCTCGTAGCCCTGCTCGTTCCTTTCAGGGGTGTCCAAGTATCGCTCTGTGTAACCCGTGTCGTAGGCCGTCCATAACGTCACCGGTGCTCCGGCAATAGCAATCTGAAACAACAGGAGTTAACTGTGGACATTTGTTTAAGGGAATCGGAGAAAGACTACCATTTAAACCTCTTAAAGACATAAACACAGTGGTTTAGGACTTAGAAATGGATCATCTGAAAAAGGTTTACAAACAAAGTCTAGACTCTACATTATATAAAACAAACAGCTAACAGGGGCTAAGATACAACTAAATACATTTATTAGATGTATAATTACTCTGGATTGAGTCAAATAAAAGCACATTAGTCTAAATATTGTTGCCCCTGACCTTGAACACGTCAGGTTTGTGGATGAGGCCCATGAGCGAGAGGAATCCTCCGTACGACCAGCCGTGGATTGCCACACGACTCAAGTCGATGAACTTGTATTTGTCAGCTGCGTAGTGCAGACCCTCGACCTGGTCCTCGATCTCCACCTCGCCCTGTTTTTCGGACATGACAAAAACATTCAGGAGTGTGTATTCACAGCCGAGGTGGGTACTGTCTCTGAAACATACCACTCTGTCCTTCACTGCTCCCTCGAACTTCATTCCCCTTTGACAGGATCCACGTCGATGACCAGCACAGCGTAACCCAGAGCAGCCATTGTGCTCAAGCGTAAGTACTTCACTCCTTTATAAGAGTTATTCACCAACTGGACCTGAAGGACATTAAAGACATGATCTCAAAACTAGAACAGAGTTAGTATCCTTCATCTGTATTTACTGAATTTATTCGTTAAGGTTGAAAGTGGAAATCCAACCTGAGGGCCGCCGTAAACAAAAACGACAGTGGGATGTTTCCTGTCGGGCGCCAGGTTGAGTGGTTTGTACAACATGCTGTACAGCTTAAAGCCTGACTTTGAAGGAAAACTGAAGATTTCCGGAGGATCTGGTTTGAATGGAGTGACTGAAAAACAAGCAAGACAAGCCATGTGAGATCATTCTCTATAGCATTATTATTTTTAGGGCTATAGAGACCTGGTACAATGCAGACACATATCCCTCGTTCATTATTGGAACAATTATTTTAGTTTAGAGACTTAACTATTGAGTTTGCCAATGTTTTTTTTTTTTTATATATAAACTAGAACAAAGCCCAGAATTAAACCAACATTAAGAAAAACAGAACAAAGCCAAGAATAAACCCTGGCCTAAAACAGGAGTACAAACAAGACTAAAACTTTATTTAAATTTGTTGTAATTGCTTTCATATGCTTTTGTTTTGTTAAGCATCTGGTTTGTAGTGTTTATATTTTGTTGAATGCTTTCATTTTGATCCTCAGTGGCCCTTTGAGTTGAACCTCTGCCTAGTTTCATGGCCTTGAAGTTTGGTTGTTTGTTGGACAAATAACAGCTGCATGAACAGTAAATCAGCTCGACCCATTCATTTTGCAAACTGAAATGGGTCTAGAATTCCTTCACAAATATTTCCACTAATACAAAACCTTGAGTGAGTCAGGTCAGAATCGTCTTTAGATGAGAGATCTGTGGTTTGATGTACTCACTGGGAGACTCCAGTAAACTCGCCCAAAACTGTGGCTCTTTGTGCAGAGGGTCGCTGTCTGAGCCGTTCAGTTTGTAAATGTGGACACAGGGGGCGCTGTTCAAACTGCTGTAGTGACTGATGAACAGGTCGAAGCTGTGGCTCATGGAGCAGCTGTGAGAGAAGCCCGGTTTGGTGAGTCGGACGATTTCCCCGGGCGAGTCGTAGCTCACCACGTACAGGTGATGCTCCAGAGGAGTGTCTCTGGTTCCCTGAAAATACACCAGCTTCGTCGCCTCGTCTACCCAAATCTGAGGGCTGGAGGAGCGCTGCAGCGAGAACAGCAGGAACAGTGGGTTACATTTGGAAGATACTGAGTGCTAGCACAAGTACTTAATGTTATCATTACAGAGAAAAGGTCCACTGCAATAATCCAAATGTTGCTGCTAACATAAAATAAAAATTAAAAAAAGAAGAAAAAAGAACCCCCCCAAACCCTTTAACTGCTTGAGACCTGATCTTCTCCAGACAAACATCTTTTTTTTTACCAACAATGTAAAAAAAGTGTTTTAAAACAAGACTGTTATTAAATTTTCCTCTTTCTTTTTTATCTTTATACTCTATTTTGTATTAGATGTAATGTTTCATGATAATCTCCCAAATGTTCCCAGACTTTACCTTTGCTCCGTGATGGACCAGCACCTCCCACTCCCCACTGGTTAATGCCACCTCCTCTTTGATCACACACTTGAAGTCATCTGCAGAGAGAAGATGAGAACATATTTCCAAAGTTCAAAAAGTGTTTCCACATCAGCTGTAAGAGACAAAACTTCCTGGGTTAACAACGGTTGTATTTGCTCTGACTTTGGTAAACACTACCTTGAGAGTGTGTGCAGCCTTTGGCCCATTGATAAGTGCCCTTCTCTAACACAGCCGTGATCTTGTACAGGTGACAGAAACCAGTTTTAGACTCATTTACTGTGAGAAAGGTGATCTCTTCATCATGAGTTTGGACAAATGGATAAAAGATGTCATGGACCTGAAGGAATAACAGAAGCAAACCACAAATAAAAGTATTTCATTTGAAGCCCAGACAGAAGAGGCATAATGCATGGACAATATCCAAATACAAAGGCGCTCTGATCTGATGATTTTGGTCTAGAAGGTTCATAAAGACTATTTTGTTCAGTCTCACGTTGATCCAAATGTCGCTAGTTTCTTCGTAGATGATAAACGGATGGACGCTGTCTCCGAGGGCCTCCAGGGTGCGCCGTCTGCTGGACTCGTCCTGGTTCACAGCAACAAACAGTTCAGGAGGGAGCAGCACCAACTGTAGACGCTGCTGCCTGCGGTCCATTAACGCCGCCCAGGCACTGACGAAGAGAGACACAAGACAAACAAGGATCGAAAAGTAAGTGTGTTTCCATTGAACTGTACAGAAGTTAATAAACTGTGTAGCTTTCAGAGGTCACTCTTTAAATAAAAAAGCTGATAATACAGTTATATTGCTCCATCTCATTTGCTCTTGTCCAAGTTATTATTTAACTGAGAGCAAACTATTTCTCCCTGCTTTGGTTTCATTTATACAGTTCTCAATTCAACTTTACAACTGGCCTTTGTGCAACTTCACTTTTCTAATGTATATTTTAAATATTCGGGAACATATTTTCACTTTGATTTATATTACTTTATTATGTATTTTTTATTTTTATTTTAATGTGTTATTTCAACTGAACACCACAAACTATAGCAAAGGTACAAAACTTTAAATTTTATTTCATGGTCATTTCTATTCTACTTTCTGCTTAATAACTCTTTTTCTATTGGTAAATTGGGCAAATTATTGGCAAATTGTCACATTTCTAAAATTTATGACACAAGAAATAAATAAAAATTGTAGGACATTTCCAGGAATCGGCCTCTCAACAACAAGTGGTCACATGTATACTCACTATCGTCCATCTTTTGTCCACCCGGCTCTGATGATGTACTCCACAGTGGGAAACAGGGAAGTGAACGGCACCAGCAACTCTTTTTCCAATGTGTTAACAATCTATACAACATATACCACACACACATATATATGTATATATAACATAACAGAAAAGTACACAAGAAAACACATCCAGATATAGACAAGAAACAGACATAAAAAAAGAAAAAGACATAAAGCACGCTTGAACACTCACATTGCCAAGACTGTCTGTCCTGATTTCTGCTATTTTCAGAGTAACGTCGGGGTTCTTGCTGCCTGGAGAGTAAAATTAATAAGTTACAATATAAATACAGCAATAAGTGTAAAGTAAACACGTACTCGAGACTGGTCCTGGTTGTAAGATTAGTCTCAAAACCACTTTTTAAAGGGTCAGTCAAGTCTTAGGTTCAAATAGATTTTTTACTTGGTCTTGTCATGGTCTTGGACGTAAGGGTCTTAAGAGTTTAAATGAAGATTGTCCAAGACCACAGCTGCTTTATTTGTCCACACCTGTTTTAAAATGGCCTCAGTCACCAAATGCTTGATCCAAACGCCCCTCCAGGAGTTATGACTTGGTTTAGGACTGGATTTGTAGTGTTTTACAGCCGTTACATGGGATCTCTTCCAAAGTGTCAGGTACCACTCGTCTAAAAGTCTTGACTTGGTCTCAATAAACTCTGGTCGAAACACCAAAGGCCTGTTGCTCGAAGCCTGATCAGGTTTTGATCCAGGATCCCGGACTCAGGTTAAGTTTAAGGAAACTCCGTAAAACCAAAGTGGACCAATCAGCTGTGAGAAAAGTTACATGGATCTGATGCTGCTTCAAGTAAATCTTTTGTTTTTGCTTCAGAAAATATACTTTACTAAACTCTGCACAAAAACAATGTAGAGGACATTAATTATATTTTATATTTGAATTTGGGTCACACCATAGTTTTATTAAAAAAGTGTCAATTATTTTTGATTCATCCTTTTCCTTTTCAAACAAAACAATTTGCACTTAGTGTAAAACACCATGAAACATTTAGAGGCCATCCTCAGTGTCAAACATTTATCCAACCAGCTTCAATTATGTCACTTTCTGTTTCTCAGCAGAATAAGTCCCACCCCCTTTTCCCTCTAGGTTTAATACTATTGGCTGACACTGTACAGACGCTCAGTGATCATTGTTTAAGGGTTTAAACCTGAGTTGAAAGAGAAGAGTTGTTAAGAACCAGCATCATGAAACAGATGAACCCAAAGTTATCCAGTTTGGATTTGTTTGGTTTAATCAACTCCGAACTTACTCCTTAACAGCCCTCCAGTGTGTCAGTGTGGTCTTGAACGAACCTGCTCGTGGATATCTGTAAACATCAGTTTTACGCTCGTCCAAAGCTGGAGATGGCACATGAATGATCTCAACCTCAGATTCATCGACTTCTTCGAACAAAATCTGAAGTGTTTTTCCACCATCTGATTCTGAGGATTTAAAAACATTACTTTTAGACAATAGTAGGAGAGTTTTAGACATCATGCAAGATATAGCTGGATTTGCTTTAAACCCACTTCTTTCAGTTTATGTTTTTTCCCTCACAGTGGTTTAAAAAAAAACTTACCAATATAATTTTATTTTATGTTTATAAGTAATAATAAGCATTGTTTTTTGACAGTTAATATTTACAAAGCAATTTCCTAAATGTAAAATTTAGATTGCTTTTAAGTTGAAATAATCTGAAAGGATCAATGTGTTTCAAATAAAGTTATTCTAAATAAAAGGTCTTGAACTGGACTTTGACCTGAACATGAGCTTTTTCACTCTGTTTCAGTAGCCTTATCTTTTTTTATATAAAATGGAGGTCATGGGTATTGCACTTACAAAAGTTGGTGACCAATGCTTAATACATTTGTTTGTTGTTCTAGCTTTGGAAAACTGTTCTTCACCTTCCCGAGCAGCAGGACACCACCAGTATCCACTGAAGCGATCGAACTCCTCCTGAGTCACAAACGTAGCAACACCAGCAGATTTTGGATCCTCTTTAAGGCTGCCAATACCTGAAAGAAAAGCAGGAAATGTTTTGCAGTTCGGCCAAATAAATGCAATCTCTTACAATACGTTTGGAAATAAATTAACTACTGTAAGAATAAGTTATTAAATAGAGATTCTGTTAAATCTTCCTGGGCCCAGTATTTCAAAGCAATTTCTCCCAGTATTTCAGAACTTCGCTGGATTGAGATCTCAGATAGAGATTTCCAAATCCATCCCGCCCACAGGATCACAGACAGGAAACAGGAAGTAAGGCGGTGGATTTTCTTTCAGATCAGCCTTACCAAAAGTGTATAATCCTGTTAAGTGTTGCTTATTCATAAATCTACACAACAAAGACACCACCAATCTGTTCTAAAAAGTATTAAGGTGAGCCAGTATGTAGCTTCAGTACTGCCTTTGTTAACAAGCTAACATGTCTTTAATGACTTAGACTTTAGGATCTAAACAGGCCTGTTTGCATAGATTCACAATTTAACCAAAAAATAAACACCTTGTTTTGTATTTGCAGGCTAGAGTTTGTCAGAACACCTCTTATACAGCTTTCATTTGTGTTTTACATTTTTAAACAATCATATAGAGACTGTTACAGTAGAGGCCTTTAAGAGTGCGCAGTGGCAGTTCTACTTGGTTTATGCGGTTCAGTGCTCAGTGGTAGAGCGATCGTCCTTCAACCGGAAGGTAGGCGGTTCAATTCCCGCTCTCCCCACAGTTCACACATGGTGGTGGGGTGGACATTTTATTAGTCTTTTAATTAGGTGTACTAGAACTTATGTCTTATTTAAGTCTTTTTTTCACAGTATGGACTGTGGGGAGAGTGGGAATCGAACCGCCTACCTTCCGGTTGAAAGACGACCACTCTACCCACTGAGCTACTGCCGCCTCACAAGTGAGGGAAGGAGGGAACGTGAGATTGACAGACGGATCGGTGCAGCTTCTGCAGTGATACGGTCGATGTACTGGTCTGTCGTGGTGAAGAAGGAGCTGAGCTGTAAGGCAAAGCTCTCGATTTACCGGTCAATCGACGTTCCTACTCTCACCGAGCTTTGGGTCATGACCAAAAGAACAAGATCCCGGATACAAGCGGCCGAAATGGGCTTTCTCCGCAGTGTGGCGGGGCACTCCCTTAGAGATAAGGTGAGGAGCTCGGTCACTCGGGAGGAGCTCAAAGTAGAGCCGCTGCTCCTCCACATCGAGAGGAGCCAGCTGAGGTGGCTCGGGCATCTGTTTCGGATGCCTCCTGGACGCCCCTAGGAGGTGTTTTGGCATGTCCCACCTGGGAGGAGACCCCGGGGAAGACCCAGGACACGCTGGAGGGACTATGTCTCTCGGCTGGACTGGGAACGCCTCGGTATCCCCCCGGAAGAGCTAGAGGAAGTGTCTGGGGAGAGGGAAGTCTGGGCATCTCTGCTTAGACTGCTGCCCCCATGACCCGGCCCCGGATAAGCGGTAGAAGATGGATAGATGGATGGAGACAGGATTGGATTTGAAAATCTGGGTCTGAATCTTAGGATCTGGTTTGAAATACCCTATTTTGGATCAAATCAGATCAGAGTAACATCCAATCGACCAGGATTAATCCTGTAGGATTATGTTTGAAATACTGGGTTCTAATCAGCTCATGTTTGTCTTATTTCAGGCAAATGAAGGAGAAATTTCTGCCCTTTTCATAAAAAGAAGAATCTGGTAGTTTTTATTTAGGTTCATTGTAATTCAGTGCAACTTGTGACCATTTAAAATATGAATATAAAAGTATCATAAGCATAAGCAGAGCAGACCTTTATGGCAGAAGGTGAGACGCCTCTCTTCTCCTGTCTTGATGCCCGTCACCCAAATGTCATTGTTGTTGATGAAGCCGATGAAGTTGGGGTCCCCAGGGCAGACTTTTGGGTCCATACGAGGTCCTGAACACTGGCTCTTGATTTCTTCTGGCTTTATAGGAGACGTCTGCACAAATGTATGTTATGTTATGGAAGTTATTGTTGCAGTTGTTGTGTGTTTAAAGTGTTTAAAACTCACAATGTAGGCGTTGTTGACCCCGTCGTAGCAGTAGTACAGGCTACTGTTGGCCTGGAACAGAAGAAGGCCGCTGGATCGGTGATATTCATACGACGTGATGCCAGACACTCCTAATCTCTTCCTCTCTCGCAGCAGCTCCTCTTCTCTGGAAACTCCTCTGTGTCGAGGACTGGCCTGGGGGTCAGAGGTGAAATTAGGGCACAAAAACTAAACAAACCGAGATCAGCAGAGGTCAAAAAGACAGGGGGCTTTGTGGACAGTACAGAGACTAGACAATATAAAATTTAAAAGATCTATAGCCCCATTTAAAAACTACATCTGTCATTCCTATAGACTTTGAATGGAGAGATATTTTCTGCTCATTTATTTTCAAATGTTAGAGAACATCTAAACGTTTATGCTTGTTATAATAAACTTCAAACAAGGCAAATGAAACCCAACAAGAAAAAGCTCCTCACCTGGAAGTTATTCAGCATCTTTTTCCAGTGCAGCACAGTGAGAGTACCTTGGCGGAGGTTTTTCGGCAGGTCCGAGTAGAGCAAAGTGTTGTCTTTGCTGGCATAAGGCACTCCTGTCAGAACAAAGAAGCCTCTTTTAAAACTGGACACTAGGCCTCAGACCTTTCAGAAGCCTTTTATTTCTCACCGAGGTAATAGATGCGGTGGGAATGTGGGCTGGCCTCGTCTTTGGTGACAAACTGAAAGTCGTGCGGCGCCTTGTGGACGATCACGCCCGTGCACTGCTGGCTGTTACGGATGATGTCCCGCAGGTCGCTCCAGCTGCGTTTCTCTACGTTGAACTGGAAGCCGTTCACGTCGTCCATCTCCACCACCTCTGTGCTATCGGAGAGTCCGTCTGTACCTGGCATTTCTGCCAACGGTGCTCTGAGGTCAAGGACAAAGAGTTACAGAGGTCGCTTCATACGTTTAAAAAGTTCTAAACATTAATGTAGTGGTGGTTGAGACTGGACCTAAGACAGTGTTGTCAAACAGAGAGGATTTCCAAACAATATGGGCAAAACCATAAAATATTTTCTCTTATTAACCTGGACAAACCAATCTATTCACTTCACAAAATGAAATGGGTCTGACATCCCTTCCCTTCAGAGTCATTGGAAGAGATCCCAGCAAACTTTTTGAACCAGAATTAGAATAAGATATTTAAAAAGAAATGGGGACAAAAAAAAAACGATTGTGGTCTAGAGACTTCTACGTCCAAGACCAAGACAAGACCGAGTAAAAATGAGTTAGACACTGACTGAAAAAACATTAAAAAGATTTATTTCCTTCAGTCAGTGATAACCTAAATATCTTTCTAAAGTTATTCTAATTACAATGACTCCTAAAATGACATTTAGTTTCAGTCTTGTGTGTTGAACTTGCTGTACACTTACTGTAAACTGATGGATTTTTAATTATGATTATTTTAAAAACATAGGAAATATTAAGGATGAGGAAAAATAACGAAATATTTGACTTACCTATTCTGGTTGTCTTTGGCTTTGTCCTCAGTTTTCCGCCTCTTGACTTTGTGCATTAACTGTTCAATGACCAGGGACCAAACTTTACACCCTAAAACAAAACCAGCAGAGAATTATTAATCCTTCACTTTGAAACAAAATTCAGGTGGCAGCAGCAAAAATATGACCAGAAAATAATTTTACACTGTCTGAACTTACATCTAACCCCATCAAACCCGTTATTAATGTGGCGACCACACTCAGGACAGAGGTCTCTGGGCTGCTTCATTGTTCTTGTTCTTTTACGAGCCACTAATGCTACACTTCAGTCCTGAGTTTCTTCTCCTGGAAACTGTGGCTCAGCTGCATGACTCTGACGTTTTAAAGTCTGTATCATCACAGTGACAAATGTGTCATTGTTCCTCTACATTTTACTGAGGTCTGCTGTGAGCTCCAGGCCACTGCAGGTTAGACAACGACAACCATCTGACATAATTAATAATACTCAGATAACTGACTTGGATTCTTGCTCCAGTTCTTGCTCTAGTTCTTGCTAGGGTTGCACAGTTTTGGAAAATAATGAAATTATGATTTTTTTTTTTTCAACCAATATTGCAATTGTAATTTTTTTTAATTCTGCTTTTTTACAAATTCAATGTTGCTTGTGGCAAGGTATGTTATTAAGACATTATACATATACAATAGTGTCTCAGGTTAATCATCAACTTTAATTTCTTGCAACATGTGTCACGTAACAATAAATTGCGGCCTCTTCAATTTGAAAATTATGATTTTTAATATTGCGGCAATTGCACAGCCCTAGTACTGGCATGTGCAAATTCAATCATTCATTTTCTTCCGCTTGGTCATGGACAGTGGGGATCGAAAGTTTGGGCACCCCAGGTAAAATATTTTATTAATGTGCATAAAGACGCCAAGAAAAGATGGAAAAATGTCCAATAGGCATTAAATGACAGATTAGACATCCTTATAATAAGTCAAAAAGTTAGATTTTATTTCCATCATTTACACTTTCAAAAAACGTGGGTTTTGACTTACTTTTCTCACAATCCTGCGAGCCGTTCTGTCTGATATTGTCTTCCAGATCTTGCTTTAACTTCCACTGTTCCTGATGACTGCCATTTCTTAATTACATTCCGAACAGAGGATATTGGCATCTGAAAACACTTTGCTATCTTTTTATAGCCTTCTCCTGCTTTGTGAGCGTCAACTATTTTCAGTTTCAGTTTTCTAGACAACTGCTTAGAAGAACCCATGGTGCTGATTGTTGGGGCAAGGTCAGATGAGTCTGGGCATTTAAAACCTTTGAGACTGACATCACCTGGTCTATCCAAACGATGATTGAGAACAATCCATGACACTGTCAGGTCCTAGCTTGCCAAAGGGGGCAGTACAAGGTATTAACTCTGCAGGGTGTCCAAACTTTTGCAGACCCCATTTTTTTGTTTTCTGTTACTTTGAAAGTGTAAATGATGGAAATAAAATCTAACTTTTTTTGACTTATTATAAGGATGTCTAATCTGTCATTTGATGCATTTTGGAGATTTTTCCATCTTTTCTTGGCGTCTTTATGCACATTAATAAAGATTTTTACCTGGGGTGCCCAAACCTTCGATCCCCACTGTATCTTGGCCTTGGTCATTGTGTAAAATTTTAGATTTTTTATAGTCTTTTTATAGTCTGAGCATCTACAGTAGCCCTGCAGGGACATGCTGTGGTCTAAGAGCAAAGCCAATGGGAAAGGCCAGAAGATAAGTACAACTGTACTTCTCCTCCAGCAGTGCTCATTTTGTCCACTGTAGAAACAGGAAGTAGAATCTGCTTTATGGAGTAGAATCTGGGGTTTATGGAGTTTCAAATTTCTAATATTTGAAGATAGAAAAATGCGAAGAGTGTTTTTGTGTTTTATTAGTTTTAATGTCATGTTCAGGAGCAAGACCACACATTTTTTCCCCAGAAAACCAACTTATACTTAGCTAACTCGTTTAAGTCCTGTTTGTCATTTCTCTAAATGGTGTCTCTAAATCCACACTTAACAAACTACAATATGTACAAAACTTGGCCGCCAGGATACTGACTGGGACCAGGGTATGCAATCACATCACTCCAGTTTTGGAGTCTTTACACTGGCTCCCAGTCCGATTCAGAGTAGATTTTAAAATTATGATGCTGACATATAAAGCATTGCATGGCTTGGCCCCTTATTATTTATCTGAGTTGTTAACTTCCTATTCTCCAACTCGGAGACTGCGTTCTTCACAATCCAACTTGTTGGCTGTTCCTCAAACACGCCTACGATCTATGGGTGACAGGGCCTTTTCTTCCTATGCTCCTGCCCTTTGGAATTCTCTGCCTCCTGATCTTAGGGAAGCAAATGCTAAGACATTTTTAAAGGTAGACTTAAGACTTATTGTTTGAACTTTGTATTGCTTGTTTTTGTACAGCGCTTTGAGAAGCTGCCTTTAAAGGCGCTTTATAAAATAAAGTTTATTATTATTATTATTATTATTATTATTATTTCCTTACATTTATATTTTTATCTGTCTGGTCTTGCTGTAGTGGGTTGTGGCCTTAAGAATAATAGGTTTTAACAAGTTTTAAAGGTCTTGCTCTTGGAAAAAGAGATTTTAAATTAAGACTCAGCCACGTCTACAGGCTACTGGTTTATTCAAATGCATTGCTGTGTGCTAGAAAACTGGCCCATAACTTTGTCACTGGTGTAGTGTTCCAGTGTTTATTTATAATATGCACTGCTCTTCAAATCTAGTAACGTTTCATGCACTAAACTTGAACTTGGTTTCAGTCCGTCATCCCTCAACGTGGTCTTGACTGTTACAATAAAACAGTTTACAAATAGTTCTTTAGTTGACAAAATTATTCATTAAGAACAACTTTTTTTTATATCATAATTGATTATTTGAATAAAAAATGCTTAATTGTTTATGACTAATTACCTTTAAAGTAATTTTGATCCTGTTATTTGTTTTGAAATCCAGCAAAAATACACACTAAACATGACATATATGTGTTTCAACTATAATGTGTACAAAGGTTCATGTCTTATACTTTTTAATATTAAATGCTGGTAAAATAAATAGCTAATAAAAGGATTGAAGGCACTGATTGCCTGAGAGAGCCTCGCCCCCAATGAGACTGAGACAAACAAGAGAGTGGAAGAGTTTAACTGAAATATTAAAATAACATCATCAGAATATAGGCTAACCATAAGTCAACATTATTTTTATACTTACATGCCCTGCTGGAAATATGATGAAAGGTGTCTCTTTCTGTTGATTTAAGTCCTCCTCCTGTTGGATTGTTGTACGGTTGAAACTGTTTAATGTCTAATAATCAAAGTATGTGTACAGTAGGTCAATGCTAATGCGAGCAACACGGAAATCACAAGTCAAAAAAGAGTCTTTATCAAAGGGAGATTACGAGCTTCCATCAGAAACATATAACTGCTGTGGCGTTTACAAAATAATTATACTAGCGATATGAGAATTAGATTAACAAATGTTGGTTATTGGCTATTAAATCCTATTTATTTGGTCATTTATCTTAATCACTAATTGGGATATAAAACAAAAAAGTCGTTTTAGTAGGAAATGTTTACATTTTAGCTACGCTGAAGTCTTGCGAGTGTTGTTCTAGCGTTAGCGTTAATGCTAACACTAGTCTGACCGTTATCTTTCATTCTTTATTAATCTCCCCAGTGTCGGGTCATCACGGGGGCATTTCTCGTGGGAAACAATGAACCTGACAAGGTTAGGGTTAACCAGCACATTTCTTACAACCTATGAACGCTGATCTAATACAATGTACGACATTCTAAGCCTAGCGTTCAGAATCTCCTCATACGGAAGAGTATTTGGTTGCAACATAGCTATTCTACGGTTTGCAACAAGAGCTTTCTTCCAAAGCGCTCTACCGCCGTCCTGCGGAGGGTAAAGCTTTATCAATTGCATCCCCTCAAATAAAACCAAGAGAGCGTGGCATGAGAATTGTGCAGTATAAGAACTATAAGCAAGAATCTGATCAAAAACTAATATTTCGAGCCTATTTTCCAAAGTGAATATGTGATTAAAAATATAGGCCATCCTCTATACTGCTTTTGAAGGGGTCTACAATTCAGGTTAGAAATGTAGTAATGGGTTACAGAATTACAAAAAAAATCCATACATGATTGTTAGCTTTTATTAAATAAATAAATGTAATTTAAGTTGATTTATTCCCAAAACCTAATTTTGTAACTGTCATGATTTGATTGTTTTCCCTTGAAAGCCTAAGTTGATTCTGCAAATCTCCAACAAATCTTCAGTTATTGACGAAATAAAGCTCTAAGAAATAACTGCTATAACAGTTCTGCAGAATAATTACTTCCTGAATGAAGTTTTGTGAAGCTCAATGCCTATTCCTCCTTACCTTGTGCTGTTACTGTAGTATCCTTCACAAAACCACACAAAAAACAAGCACAGAATATATTTTTAAAACATTTATTTTTGTAATAATTTGTCCTTTTTCTTTTTGCATAAGTGCAAAATGCACCCAAACAGCCACCTGAGGGAAGTCTACATCTTTAAATAAAAAAACAAGCAAAGTGTACATTGATAGTACAAAATTCTCTTTTTAAAAAATTGCACAGTTTGTGTATAATATATATATATTCATAATCTCCATTTTAAACAAACTTTAAAGGCTCAGAAAGTAAACAAAATTCACCAAATGAAAAATAAAAACATTTCCCTAGAATTTAAAGCTGAGGAGACCCTGTTGTCGTTTGTGTCCACCATAAATATACATATTTATAAGCAAGTCTCTTCACATATATTCTCTGTGCTAGTGTTTGACCAGACAATCAAAATTATTGCGAGTAGTTCTACTATAAAACACGGGAGACAGGGAACGGGTTAAAAGCTTCTCTGCAGAACTTATTCTCTCTCTGTTAAGTTAAACCCCTTTAAAATTTTCTGGATCCCTGCATGACAAAAAAACAAAAAAAAAACTTCTGTGCATTCAACATTTCATATTTCAAAGAACAATCCAGAACTCCTTTTTTAAAACACATTTCCCTGACGTCTTATTTTAGTTATTGTTATTTGAACTTTACACTGCGTCTAGACCCGAGCTGGAGGTCAGCGTCGATACGGGTGGAAGCCCTGTACGTTGTGGTTCTGCCCCCGGCCGAACGCGCTGGCGGCGGACTGAGGAGCGCCAGCGGGCTGCGCTGTCGGTGCCCCGTATGAGGCCGCGGTCTGACTGGGGTCCGCAAAACTGTGGGTGAACGCCGTTAGGTCTTGACCATAACCTGGAGAGGAAACAGACAAAAATAAAGAAGAGGGGGTTACAGCTTTTCGGTGTAAATCCTTCCAGATAAATGAACAATGGACAGTTTTTGTTATAGATTTTTATGTAAAGAACAGGACAGCAAAGAAAAATCCACCACCACCATGTATATAAATAAATGTTTTTGGGTTATAAAATAGTTATACTATATACATTATTAACACATCTTTTATTTAGATTTACTAACTTGTCTCTAAATCTACTTTAAACCAGCATTTATTTTACTTTTTTCCCTGACTGTGTATGTGGAGATCTTAGTTATTCAAATTTTAATCAAATAAAAAGTAAAGAGTACATTTGGGAGATTAATAATACAAAAAAAAAAAAAAACAGTTCATGGTGGATTTTTCCAACCGATTTCCTTCAATGAGCCATTTTATATAAACAGATTTAGGGTTTAAACTGATAATAAATAGAAAACCATCTGGCTTCATTGAGGAACACTATATATTGCACTTTAGGCATGCACTGTTATGTTTCTTCTATGAACATTGGATGCCATCATTTTCCTGAAAGAGACAGGGAAGAAAAAAAGCTGTGTTTCCACTGGAGCGGTACACTCAGGTCAGTTTCCATTGTAGACAGAGGAATAACAGCATAACACACCCTACAACTATGAAATGGTAATAAGAATTAAAATATTTGAATCCACCTCGCCATAGTAAAAGTTGAATTTACACTAGCTCCACTAAATAAAGCTTTGTTCTAACTCACAAAGTGCCAAATGTCAATGACAACCAAGAAAGGCATCACATTGTTTGTCCCACGAAGTATTCAGCGGCTCAATAAACTCACAATGGTTTAATTATTCTTATTGGGCAGTCTTTAGTTAAGGCAGCCACTTTGACAATAAGCCCTCACCACCTTCACTCTTATGTTGTATTTACATAAAGCCCATGTTATACCAGTTTCTGTGAATAAATTAATCTTTTCATCTTATATTGTGATGTATTTTTGTGGAAGTGGCAAAGCTTTTAAGGAATTTGGGGCAAATATATATAGTGTATAGGTGTCATAAATCTGTAGTTAAAATATATTTGTAGTCCCTAACAAGTAGCAACACATTTCCCCTGGGAAACACTGAGCACTTACGCTCACTGTAGTTTTTAATCATTGTGTTATGTCCACTGTGCTGTCCGGTTTTATTCATTCAGTCATTCAAGCACTGTGGTTCTCTTTCCAAAAGGGTAGAGGTAACCCCCTGCACTAAACTGACCCGTACCGTACCACTCAGTGAAAACGTGCATTAAAATAAGAGGCAGACTGATGGGCTGCCAAAGAAGTGTCCAAGAAGTGCTTGTTCCTACCTCTGAGGTGATATTCAAGACATTTTATGCTAATATAAACGATTGTAATCTAATTAAAAAAGAAAGTAAAAAAATCGATGCACATACTAAGGTAGTTGAAAGTATTAAAACCAGAGGAGAGCAGTCCCAACAGGACCGGAGGATAAAGAATATCATCTGAAAATAATAAGATTTTTCTGTCATCTTGTCCTTTAATTCTTCGTTCATTTGCCAGCCCTTTAGCTAAAATGTGGAGACAGTAGAAGGGGGAAAAAAACAACGAGTGAATATGACGGTTGATGATGCATCGAGACAACTGAACCGTGAACAAATGTCTGACAATTAGATCATCCTTTTACTGTACAACCAGCAAAGCAACACAAAGAGAGTGAAAAAGGAGGACATGGGACTGGACTGTCTTGTGTAGTCAACCCACAGCCTTTTGAAAGTACACTTCAAGGCAAATTCCTTTTGAAATCAACTCAAGCGTGAGAGTCTGAGTGGCTGTGTTTCCCTACACAAGAGCACACAGTGTAATTTGTATGTACATGCAAAATACTCATCACAAAGCAAAAGAAAAGATGAACCAAACCCGGTTGTATCTCCAAAAATAAATATAAAAAAGACTATAAAGAAATGCTACGTAGTGGTTTGGAGAAGACGATGCTGTCACCTACCTGCACTATAGCCTCCCTGCTCATCCTGACCATAACTCTGAGAAGGACGCGTGGGTCCGTAGGCAGAGGGGTCCTGGGGGTAGTTACCGAGGCCTATCGGGGCGAGATGAGCAAACCAAGGATGACTGGACCCAAAAACTGCTGGCCAACTACTTTGTACTGTACATCCCCCTTTAGATACAGCTAAAAAATGGCTTGACAATTATTCAAGGCTTTTTAAGTCATTAATATTTGCACAGGGTTCCCACTCCTTTAAGTATATTATTTACCAGGACTTATTTTTATTTTATTGTATTTCTCTTTCTATTCCTCTCTGCTTAGACTTAAATTTCATAAACTACAGCCTCCTCAGAGGGTCAAAACTAAAACTGGTTTACAAAAGAGCACACATGAGAAGTAGGGCTGACAGATGATAGTGAATGCACCACAGCTCCAGCTCTGAACAGACTCTGTGATAGATGTTATTTTTTTAATGTTTTCAGACACCTAACTTCTAATCTTAATATGCAAAAGGACAACTCAGGGGTATATTACAAAACTCGGCAGGGGGAGAGTGTCCTGAGTGTTTTGAGTGACAGACAGTGGTCACAGTTATCTTTCTTTGCCTACAGCCCTACCTGCAGTGTTTATCCAAAGGCAAAATGTTCACTGAGCTGTACAGGCACAATCTTAAAAAACACTGAAAATATATTTTAGCATATATCTAAATTAGATACAGGACATTTACAGAACAGGACTAGATACATAATGGGGGGTTTTCAGGACGTGTGGGAACCCTGTTATAATGCGAGTACGCCTGACTCTTTACATGCCAGTCTCATTTCTGTAGAACGCTTATTATATGGCATTCTGAAAGCTATATACATAAAATATTCTACTATAAATTAAAAAGAGAAAGCAAAAAAACTTACTTAGAAAAAAAAAGGTTTGCTATGGATGTGGCAGTGGGAAGCAGCACACAACTGGCTTTCGTGACTTTAAGTGAATATTTTAGTGGCTTCACATTTTCATTTACTTTTGAGTTTTCCGTACAGTAGATATGTTTTACTGGCTTCGTTAAAGTGAAGGAATTTTCTCAGAAGGTTGAATGGTATTTGTTTATAGTCAGTCAGTGTGGACTGGAGAACTGGTTAAACTCAGAAGCAGTTTACAGTTGTATGAGCTTTCTTTAGTGTCAGGAAATTATGGAAATTAATATTTGTTTTGAAAATGCTACATATGCCGTTTCTTAACATTACATAAGATTATAGTCAGACAAAGCAGCTTCCAAGTGGCTCATTCAGCTGATTAGCAGACGAATCCATAAAGGCACTACAATACCCCAAATGATGCCTCGCAGTACAACAATGTACAGTAATACAGCTTATAAAAAGTACTTTTAACAACTGATAGGAAAAGACTACATTTCTTTGTGTATTTTTTTTCTGACAATATAGACAACACTGCTTCTCTGAGCTTGTCCAGTTCTCCAGACTGACTCCACACAGATAGTAGACTAGACAATATACCATACACACCTCTACTGAGAAAAACCTGGACTATCACTTTAAAACAAGCATGATAAAAGTGATTTTAGATGCTTGTTTGGGACAATGTGTCCTATAGAAGTTACCACCAATGATCAGTGATATTTAGGAAGCAAGTTGTAATGTAAATGTATGTGTGCATCAACTTAAAACGATAAGACTATAGTCCAGTATTTTGTAAAAGGTGGTCTGTGAGATAATTATGATTGTTTACTTAGGTCCCAGACCCACTTTGGAGAAGCAGACAGGAGCAATCATACAGGCTTTTGTGTGTATGAACGCTGATGGGACCAGAAAAAACATACTTTTATAATTAACAAAGTTTCTAAAACTTAAAAAACAAAAGAATTTACATCATGTCAATGTGGCCTGTGAGTAAACCAAAATTTGGGCCATTTTTTTAGCAGAATACATTGTGAAAATATCCTCTGTGAATCTCACATTTAAATGTAAATGGCCAATGAAGTTAAATCTAAATTAAGTTTTTAAATGAATGTGTCAAAAGCCTCATTACAGCAGTACTTTAAGTTTAATCTCTGTTCCGTCTGCTTATTCGAAACGGCAGTGTGCTTACCACTGCTGTTGGGAATAGATTAGCTTTCCAAAGGTATCTCAGTGAACCACATTTACAAAATATTGAACTATCCCTTTAACGCCCCTTCATTTTAATTACCATTTAAAAATATGTATCTTATTCGAATTGCAAAACCACTGATATGCTCCTTGACCCTAACCAAGCATGAACAAAACAGATTTCTGGATTGGTAAATATTAAAAGATATGAAATTCTTTGAAGAGACTTTGAAGCTGGTGTCTAAACAGGCGGCTGACTAATGCATGAAGCTGAATGATAAAAAGAACAGGCAGGAAACACTGAACAAGATGTGCACCTGTCTAAACTGCAGCTGTGAGCCCAGGCCAGAAGAGATACTCACGAGGCTCAGCAGCCAAAAGTCTGAAAGGGGTATTTGATGAACATCTGCCTGTCGACTGGCTGCGTGCTCAAGTGAGTGAATGGATGGCTGCTGAATGAAAACTGAGCTTGGTCTCTTTTTTTGGGTGGTTGGTTTTCACAGAAATTTAGATTTTCTTTTAGAGATGAAACCCTCCATGCTCCATTTGTGCGCACAGCATGGTCTCAAACTCTTAATCCTGCCTGAGTACACAGTATGTCTCTGGAAAATCCACTAACGCAACATCAGAGGCACAAGACTGCCTCACCACAAAAGTCTATCCATTATATCACGAGTTCAGTTTAGGGTTCAGTACAATTAATGCAGGGTTCCCACTTTACTTTTAAGAAATATTTTTTCAGGACTTTCTTATGACTACTCAGGACCACAGTGTGTCTTTAACTGTCATATAATTTACAGCTTTATTCCTTCATACAGGAACACATGTACATATTTTGATCTCATCTGGCCAATAGAGTGTATCAGAGTGTCAAAATTCCTAATGGATTTACAAAAAGGTATACACATAATGTTGCATTCTTTTTCTAAGGACACTGAAGTTTAAAACAAACTAGTTTGAAGCTAATCTAAAGTAAGAAACATTTTTCCAAGGACAATATACATTTTTTGTTTCCCGCACTGACAGAACCTGCTTTGGTGACTTCTCACTGTGACTGAGAGCTGAAGGATGTGCAAAAGCTCTAATGAACGAAAGGCTATAGACATTAAAGTGCATCTAATGTAACAGTTACAGCGTGAGGTTACTTCCTTTGCTAGCACTGAACATGTCATGTTTATGGCACTGATCTTAGACCAAATGCTCCCATGTATTCTCTCTTCATTTATAAAAGAAAGTGATCCAGATGTTTATTACAAATATATGGTACGTAATGCACTGCTTCTGATGAGCACTTTCTTCAGGTCGACTTAAAACACAAGCCGTGCATCACCAGTGTCCGCTGCAGAGAGTGAATGCAAGTATGTTTGAGGTTATTCACTTTCATTATGCCACAGTTTAGTCTATGGCATATGCACCACAAGACGGTTAGTGCATTAAAACATAATCTGGCCCAACAAAAAGAGTTTTAAAATGGCCTATATTTTCCTGAATGTCTGGGAACCCCTTTAATGTAATGGAACAGTTTTTCTACTAAAATAAAAAGACAAAGTGTAGTCTAATCCTCAGACACAGCGTTTCTCAAATGGGGGTATCAGGGATCTCAGCAAGATGAAAGAAAAAGTAGCCTATAACATAACATTTTTAGTTTTCCGGTTTTGTGCTTTGTCTAATCACAGTATTCAGTTTAAATCCCACATATTAGATCAGATTTACCATGACTGTATTTATGGGTTATTAACATCTGAAATAAGTTTTAAATGTTTGAAATCTTTTATTAGTTACAAAGTTCAAAATAATACACTGATGGCACAGTTTTTAAATTTACTTATTTTTCTCCAACCAAAAATGCTTTGTGCTGGTATAAAAAAAAGATTTGTGCTGCTTTTGTGCTTTATAGGGGGGGTACGTCACTGAAAAAAGTTTGAGAACCACTGCTCTAATTTAATTTTGATAGCTCAGCAGGCAGAGATAAGGTTTGAGTGGTTTCATGCTGGCGGGAGAGTCAATGCCATAAACTCGGTAATAGCAATTATAAAATTTGATAAAACAAGACAGGTTAAGTAAAAAACATTGCAAGAAAGGATGATCTAATTCAAAATCTACATACACCTTTCATGTTTCAAAGCCCAGCCCCAAAACAGAAATGACTGCTGAATACTCCCAGACGAGGAGTAGCAGCATCATCACAGCATTGGGTCAAGTGCAGAAGCTTGTGTGTAGATGAATGTAAGCCTATCTGTATTGAGGGCTGTTTTTAAATATGGGTACATTTGTAACCAATGAAATGATTTGGGAGGGTATAAAGTAAGCTTGAATAGGACATAAAAGGAAGGCAAACTGTTACATCCACAATGCTTTTCTTACCATACTGGCTATAAGGGAAGTCCAGCTGTCCAGTGGGAGCTTTGCTTAAGTCCTGAGTTGGCGTTGTGGCCGGGGCAAAGCCCAGAGGAGCAGTCCCAGGTGTGGTGGGTGGAGGAGGAACCTGTGCGAACTGGTCGGCCTGCGGCGAGGCAAAACTGTAACCTGCTAAAAGATGCAAATGAGTTCATGTGAAAGCAGACAACAGCTGTCTTTCAACTTAAGTATCACATAGTTCAGGGTTAGCGCGGTTTGGTACAAGTAACCCTTGGAAATGCTTTTAAAAAGTAGATGTTGCTACAATGAAGGCAAGTCCCTCTTTGTAGACGTGGAAGGAGCAGAAGGTATATAGCGGTTTACTGCAACAATTAACATTGTTGTTTATTCGCTTATTCGTTTATTCCGTTTCATGAACTTTAAATTCAGAAAGCCGCAATAATATCCTACATTTTCATCCCTTTCATGAGATCTATTTAACATAATTTTTTTCTGATATATGCCTGTTCATATCAAGACTAAAAGCATAATTGAAGAAAACATCTGTTTCTTTTTGTTTCATTTCCCTTTTCTCATTTTTGATCAAGATAAGCAGTCTTTATCAACCAATAATAAACAAATTGCCATGTCTGTTTAGCTTCACTATTTAGTAACAGTAACTTACTGTTGGGACCACAGCAGAGAGATGTCTACCAGTTGTACCCCTTTTGCCAAACCAAACACCTCTAAAAATGTGCTGTGGAAATGTGCCCATTTATTATCATTGTTCAACTTTGGTTTTATCAAAATTCTTCAAGCCCATGCCTATGATAAATGTTTGGGTGCCGTGCTGTCCATCTCTGATAACACGTAGGATCCTCCCTGTCCCTGAGTAACAGTAAAAAAGGCCTATCCGGACTGCACAAATGTGACACACTATAAAATGTAAAGAGAAGTGGAAGTGTTACTGACCAAAATGGGGCGCTGTGCTGTAGCCCTGCTGAGGATAGCCCTGAGGTGCTGCGAAGCTGGCCGCTGGGGTGGTCACCAGGAATGCGTTAAACGGTGAAGGGGGCTGTGTGGGGGTCCCTCGACTGGCCGTCAGCGCTGGGGCATATCCACCTGGAAAACACCGACATTAAGACCACCATCTTAATAGAGCTTTCCACAAAAAAAAAATTTTTTTAAATTTAAAAAGCAACAACATCGCAACACAGTACGTTATATTTCTACGTCTATAATGGTAACATGCATTTCACTGTAGGTTTTACGACAATAGCCTTTGACGAGGAAGCATAGGCCCTATAATCACACGTCTATAACTGTGTCCTCTATGTGATGTTATTTGACTTATTTTACTAGTAAGAGTACTAAGCCACCAATGACTTGTAGCTTGTACCTTTTAGACGGTGGAGCCTAAGTACTTATAAATAGAGCAGCTTAATATATCGAGTTACTCTCTTAAGTTTTCTACCCACTCACTGACAGCACACACGTGTCATCAGTCAGCTGCCATTCACCAAAATCCTAGTGTTTATGCAGAATATATGCTAAATTTTTGGTGGCTATTGAAAATGTATTGTGGTCTGCTTAACTCGTGTTGCCAAAATGCACACACCTCATGTCATATACAAATAGTAAGGGAGCGTCTGTACTTCAAGGTAAAAACCAACCAACCAAAGTCACAATTTAAGTCTTTTCATACTGAGCTGACACTGCAGAGTGCTGCGTCTTGTCCTAGAGGTGGATATAGGAAACAGAGCCTGACCAATAGCAGAGGGAGGCCAGAATCCATTCAAGGCTGCCATCTGTCTCAAGCAGCACATTATCAGCAGCCTCAGCGATTACCAGCCAGTGATAACGCACACAGTTAACTGTCTATTGGCTGCACACTGTTCAAGCCACTCTAACACAAGCGTGTCAAGAAAAACACACAGACACATGGCCAACCTGTGTATCAGCATTTTCATCAATTTCTAGTTACAACAGTAGAGATACACAATCGGTAAAAAGGTTAATAATTACAATGAGAATGACACTTACCTAGGGGTTGGCCAGTTGTTGATACCCATACTCCTTTAGGAAAAAAATAAACTGACATTAGGGGATGTCTGCTACATTTGGTTGTAATATAAAAAACAGTGATCATTAAAAGGCATAATAAGCAGGTATTCTAGGCAAATGTTTATTATTAACCTTGGCCCTGAATTCTCTCCTCTTTTAGACCTCAAGTTTAGTCTGGCCTTGAATGAAAACATGTCTAACAGTCTTCAGTGAGTTATGATAAGCTAGGAGCTACAGAACTGCTGGTGTGGAAAAAAAAATAATTATAATATGGAAGAAATAATGTAATTTTATTAGCAGCTCATATTGTAGCTCTAACATAAACGGTAATCATTTGTTTATTTGTTATAAAGCAGGCCTTTTGATTATAACTAGGTTATCTAGGTTTTCGTCTCTTGGATTTGTTCCCACTCACCCTGTGGCCCGTACGTCTGTTGCCAGGCTTGTGCAGGCTGTGTTGTCCAACCATTAGCTGCACTCAGGATGCCCCTGGGAGCCCACTGGCCCGGGCCGAGCTGCCCTGGAGCTTTGCTGTCACGAGGTTCAGCTTTTTTTACTTCAACCTGGACAAAGGACAAGAAGGGCACATTTGGCAACACCAATAACAAGCCGCTAAAGTCCCGCACCTAAATATACCTGACCTCCCTCTATATTTATTAACATTTTGGGCCAAAAGTTTTTTATCTATGTTTATATATTTATGTGGGCCAGTGTCAGTTATGTACATTTTTATTACTGACTAACCAGGAAAGCTCTACAACTGTGTTTCGCAGGTACCGATTATCAAGGGCACACTAGACTACAATATTAACAAAACAGGCCATTTGGCTCATGAAAATCTAATCACCGTTACTTAAAGACTTTAATGTTTAATGTACCTGAGAAACACAGATTGGTCCTTGGTTGAACTAACCTATAATTAGATATTAAAGGCATCTAATGAAGGTCATGACTTACCTTTCTCCAGCTAACGCTTACAGAATGCCATTTTAATTTTACTTGGAATAAGTTTTAGCAGGGAATGGACGTAGAAAAAAATTTGTATCTCAGATCTAACAGAATATAAGGTAAACATGCAGAGAGTAAAAAAAATAAACAGTGTTTTTATAAAAAAACTGAAGAAAAAAAGAATCTTCATACTGTGTCAAATGCGAGAAAACATTTCTCAAATGAATTAACTGATTAAAAATGAGACTCAAATACATTTGTAATACCAGAGAACAGCGCACCCAGTCTTTGTACATAGTGCTTTACTCAGTATTTAATAACTTTTAAATTTGTCACAATGTGAAATGCTATTACAGAAAATCTAGTAAAATTGACTTAAAGCTGGGGTGAGAAGTCTTGGGACTTTTTGGTGACATCTACTGGTTAAAATGAAGGCAGCAAAACCGCTATTCCACACTCCTACTTTTGAGAGCATTGAACTACTACGGTAGCCCTGCAGGGACATGCTGCTGTCTAAGAAAACTCAATGGAAATCTGGTGACTTGTCTTTAAAGCTCATTTTAATTTAATAACCAATTCATTAATGACATGTACTTCTCCAACAGTGCTCATTTTGTCCACTGGGAGCAGCTGTAGAAAGGTTCTATGGAGCTTTAAATGTCCATTTTTTCCAGTTAGATGTACATTTGTACAAATTTGTATAAACATTATATAAATTTGATTCACCTTTTAACTGATTCCCCAAAATTGTCTAATTTCTCCAATTTGAGCATCACATCATTGGCTCCCGGGGCACTTCCTTATCAATTTCTAAGATTATTTTGTTGCTTTGTCTGAATTGTCTTGCCATGTAGCATCTGTCAGACTTGCACAAGTTCCTTCACATTTTTTCATGTCAGAAGATTATTCCCAAAGACTGCGAGGTGACAGCTATTTTACAGTTTCCAAACGGACCGTTACTCAATTCTGTCCAACTACACACTACTACATTTTACCAAATGTACATTAAATAAAGCAGATGGTCAAGCTATGGTTATTAAAAGTAAAACTGTGTGGTCTGTATAAATAAGTTGTAGTCATAAATAAATGAGCGCAGTAAGAAAACTTTTTCCTGTAACTAGGCAAAGCTACCCGGCGTTAACCAGAGCAAAGAAACAGGCTGCAACTAAGGGGGAGCCAACCAGAAATAGACTGAGGGGTTGAGTTATTGGGGTCACCTTGCAGGAGGAAAACGAATCACAAATTCCTCTGCGCTTTAAGGTGTAGCCACCTTCCCCAGCCTCCCCGTCTTCCTTCTCTGTCGACCTAATTACATGCACATGTTTCTGGCAGTGGCCTGGCCCTCCGCCGGCAGCTACCTGAGCGCCTCTCCCGTGGGCATCACAGCGACGAGTGATGGATACCATGACTTCAGTACAATCCCCAACAACAGAACTGGGATTTGTTGCGCAGTTTGATGTGCTCCAATTTCTAATTTTGTAACACATATCTCCCGGTCCCCCTCATGTCCCAGTGTAAGGTAATGTCAAGTCAAGAACAATGTATTAAGTCAAGCCTTGATTTCTTTGTGAAACCAGGGCAAAGTCAAGGGGTTGGCGCAAGCAATGAAGCACCTACCAGTAAGGCTGAACTACTTATCAAACAAACAATGCTTTTAAAGTAACAATTTGGTTGGGACAGCTCTCAAGAATGTCTTGTTTTAAATGTAGACGTGCTAAATTAAGTGTGGGACATACGAGACAGTATTTCCTAGTCTATACTAAAAATGTCACTACGAGGATCACGTATCACAATGACTTTCACCATCATTCATCACTTTTTTTTTTCTTATGCCCACAGATCATTAGTGCTGGCTTGGAGATTCACATACATCAACAAAAGGAGTTTAAAAGACATTAACGTAAAAAGGGGGTCTATGAGATACTTGGGGAGAGGTAATTTATTCCCAACACTGGGTTAGCACACTCCCAGTTTGGAGAAGAAGACAGGAGGAATGACACAGGATTTGTGTTATGTATGGGTTTGTCATGAATAATTGCAGCCAATTTTAAACACACAAGGCTTTTCCAACTTCAAAAACTGATGAAAGTGGAAGTTACATACAGAAGAAGGGATTTACATGCCTTTGTTCGCATCATTCAACTGCTTTTCAGTCTCTTCCTCATTTATACAACCATACCTCCGTTGGCCATCTTAAGAGAAACAGAGTATATCCACATATCCTCTATGGACCACATTCAAACAGGCATTGACAAAGTTCAGTGTTACTCATGTCAACCATTTAGAAGGTTGATTGTTTAAAGTCAGTTGCTCATTTAAACCAAGCATACAGCATGTGATTTTAGAATGTTTCAAATAGAACCCGACACACTGTAAATCTCACCAAGAGGAAAGCCAAAGCTCACGGACATTGCTCAGCTTTACACAATACAGAATCTACACTACACATTTGTATTCTCTTAGCAATAATGACTATGATTTTATAGCTTTTCACCTTTTCCAGGTGGGTCACCTGGTAAAGCACATACCACAGACCTAGGGCGACCTAGGTTTGATTCTGTCTCAGGTCATATGCTTGATGTTATTACCCTTCTATCTCATCAAATAAAAGGCAGAAAAGGCAAACTAATAATTGTAGCCGCATTTACAGCAGTATATGGTTTAGTCTCTATGGTGTTGTTCCTCTCTGCTTCTCCAAACTGAAAGTGTTCTGACAATGAATACATTTAAATAAACACAAAATACTGAACACTGCCATTATGAATAGAGAGAGTTGCAGCCATCATGCCTAATATTAAGTTTTGTATAAGCCTTAATATTCTTGCACTTTCAAGAGTGGTTATTGGGGGAAAAAATGAGACATAATGCAAAAATTTTTCTATAAAAGTCTACTTAGACTAAATAGTAAAATCCTTGTTTGCTCCTGTTGCTCACTGTGTTAAAACAAACAAAGGAATATGTCAATATTATTCTGTGACTAGTGCCTGCAAATGTTAGGTCTCAATACAACGCAGCATTTAGATTGTTTGTGTATTTTTAATGGACTGACACAGTATGGAGATTCTTTAACTGAGGTCACTTTTTCTTTAAAAATAAATAAAACAAAAAAATGCAAAAATTAAACCATGTTGACGAGTAAGTGACCTGCCAACAAAACATCAGAAAATACAAAAGAAACAGGAAGTAGTTTGACCAGTCCTTTAGGCTATTTCTATTCAGGTTTATTCCAGTTACTATTAGTTTTGGAGTTGTTGATAAAATAAAAAAATGAATAATAGGGTTTGTGCAAAGTTTAAATGTCCAATAACATCCTAAAGGAGTGGTCAGTTTAAACAAAGCCTTGGGCGACTATAACTGCAGTAACTAACCTAACAATAGACGTCAATGCAATGTTAATGGCGTTATTGTAATAGGACTACAGTTTATGAAGCTGCTGAATGCATTATAATTGGTTGTAAAAACACAGTCACTGGTAGCCCAAGCCTCTGTTCATTTAGAAGGGTAAAATAAAACTACAACTACACACTTTTTTGCCCATGATGTCGTGAAAATGCATGTTGACAGCCTGGTCCACTGATTGTTCGGCCTCGAAAGTAATAAATCCAAAACCTAGCCAACGACCAAGAGTGAATCAAGGTAGCAGGGGGTTGTGACAACACAAGATGAGATACAGTATTGGGCTTCCGCAGAGTGAGGGTCCGTCAAGGCTGAGGGTTCGGATGACGTCGCAGAAATCCAAGCCTAAAATCCTGTGGGTTGAAGTGCATTTTCTTTACAGTGCAGCGAATATGTAGGTACTATACTACTATAATACCATACTGCTCTACCACTTTACTGCTCTACAAAGGCAAAGTGCAGTAGGCCTTCTGTATATTTTGTCAACCAATAAGACTGACATTCAATAAATCTAAATTGATCCAAAATAAATGCTCAAAATCTCTCTGAATTTTGTAGTTTCTGCATATTTTACTTTGACATTTCAGAAGTGGGACATGTTTAACTCATGAGAACATGCAACCACCCACTTTTTTTTCTTTTTGGTCAAAAAGGATAAAAAGAAAGAATACATCACCATAAAAAAAGTAAATTAAAAAAAAATTTAGTTTACCGGGGCTAGTGATATGCTGTGATTTTCTCAGCAGTGTTAAATGTGGTACTTGTACATAGTTACTGTATTACCTGTAGACCATCCTCTGTGGTTCTGGATAACTGACCAGACTGAGAAGCAGTGTAGAGGTGTATATAAATAGTTTTCTAGGAGGTACAATACTTAGAGATTAAGATTCAAAGTCTATTATTTAATGAGTTGTCATTTGTTGTGGGTACAATACAACAATTAACCTGAATGTCCGGGTCCTAAAGGACAAAATTAAAGGCTTTTCATTTTATGGGTCACATTACTGGCGATGGCTTGAATTCATAACATTTTTTTGTGACAAGTAAACAGTTCACCAATTTCAGGAGACTATCTTTTGGGTAATTCCATCTTTTTAACCCCTGTGTTTGTGTTTTATGACTTTGCACTATCCACTTTTTATATCAGTTAATCTAATTAAACTTTAAAAGACCCTTTTCTACCTTTAAAACTAACCCCAGATGCCTTCTTTCATTTATCCTTTGAAAACCTGGATGACCAAGAACCTCCACAGACCATTCTTTCTTAGTGGGGTTACTACTGCTCTCTGCCTTTGTAGGACAGTATAGAAATGTTAGTTATGAAGATTATGAGGTGCCGATTGACTGCAAAATGACATGTTAAAAAGGTTGGTTCAGCCAGTTAGTTCAAATTGATTCTTTTTTTTAAACCACTGTTTAAACTGCTGTGTTACTTCATGCCGTCTCATCCAAACCCCGCCTTGATCTGGCCCTTGGTAAAAATTGCTGTGGAGCACACACTCGCAGCAGCCATTGTTAATGCATCACAAAAATATGAAAAAACACAAATCGTATAATGCCTAAAGCTTTCTCCAAGCTTTCCCAAATTAAGTATTACTCTTTAAATTATTTTTTGAGTCAGCCGGGATAAGCCTGAATGGACAATTTAAAAATATTGCTCACAACAGAAACACAGAGATAAAGGCCAAAGATGAGGTGGTTTTTTTGCGAGTGTACAAACTGAACAATTTACTGGTTTATACAATTGGTAAATTTTAAGAGGCTGTCCTTGTCTGCAGTGATCTACTTAGAAGTACATTAACTTTCCCCTGTGGCAGAACTGGGTTGAGAGCTCGTCTTTTTTACTCTGGGACCTAACCTGAATCCAATTAAACGTCCTTTGAGATATTTCACTTTTGAGAGACCTCTAATATCACGCCAACCGTTCTAACACTTCTGGTTGATTGCTATTAATAACATCTGTCAATGACCCGTCCAAATCTAAATATAAAATGGTTACATGGGGACAGTTTGATAGAGCGACATGTTCTCTTTACCCTGAACTGGTGCGATGCTCAAACATGTATCTGGGGCTGGGACAGTCATCGAAAACAAATTACTTCAAAATGCACACGGTCCTATAAACATAATCTTGTCCATAATAATCATTTTTATTATTTTTACCAATATAAAAGGCTAAATATTTAGTCTATAATCAGTCACTTGCTTGTTCAGTTGTGTGTGTTTTAATATTATAAAATTACATGGATGCTAGTCCATTGTCAGCGCATTAAGAAAGCAATAAATAATCTTTACTAAAAAAAAACGTTTTTATGATATTGACTCGGTGCCCAGCTCTTTATATATCTGTTAAATATTATGGAAAGGATCTACATATCTACCACTTGCACTGGTTAAACCAGTTCACCATCTACTTTTTTTACTAATATAGTCAGATTAAGCCGCTCTTTAAGTCAAAGCTCTGATTTTGGTCATTAGTTTTGACATAAAAGTGCCAGATGTCTCTCACAAGACAAGTCATTGTGATACCAGCACTTCTTGTGGATATTGCGTTTGTTGATTTCGAGATTAAAATAAAACTCTTGTGACAACTTGTGCAGCTCTATTAAAATGTCTGTGTGAATTTATAACTAAATTCCAAACAGACTGATCTACTGTGGTCAGTCTTGATGCAAGCTGTAAATGTGTCATAAATAATGTCCTGTGTGGCATGTACTGGATGTAGTCACTGGAGGTGTGAATGTATCCTGCCTCACAAAAGACCTTACATCTGTGACGTGTATTTTATTTTTAGACAAAACGCTTTATGAGTAGCATGTCGTTTAGAAGCTCTTATTTACATGGGTATTTATGAATAAGATGCACAGTAAAGAAAAGCTTTAGGTTTCATGGTTTAACAGTTGGTAAATCACATAAAGTGAAGTGAGAGTACTTATTAATAGTATGTACGGTAGCTTTTTAACAGTTTGTTATCATAATCCTTCTGTTGCTTTTACTCATGATTTAATGCCTTTGTCCTTTTATTGCGAGTTATTAATTGTATTTATTTCAAGATTTTTATTGCTAATGTGTGTTTTTTGGTGTAGTTTTATTTCTTACAGACTGCATTGTCTTTAAAGTGCTATGGTTAAGTATTGTGTGGTAGTAAACAGAAGATTAGCCCCCTTTTCCTCAGTATGATAGAGTAAACTAAAAGTAAATGGAAAAGTGTTTTTAAACAGCTGGAGTAATTTGGTATTTAAAGCCGCATATAAAGTGAGAAAGGTCTGAAGGTGGCTTAGACATAGACACAATTTAAACCCCCCTTTTCCAATTCCTTAATCTACTCCTAACCATTATATTAAGAGTAGAATAGTTTTACTAAAAACCTAACACGAGTTCAGTACACACTCATTTTGTCAAGGCAAACAATAAGTTATTTAACATTTGGCCTGTATCTCTGTGGCATTGATCAAAGCACAGTAACCTAAAAGGAGAAAAGACAAATCTTAAAAAGAAGACACGGTTAATCACATTCAAACCATTCACAAGGAAAAGGGGGACAGAAGAAAGAAAGATAGAAAGGGCTTACTTACAAAAGTACTTAACAGTCTACATATGGGAAAACACTACTGTATATACTTCATATTCACACAAGATTATCAAATTACATCTAAAAAAAACTTAATCCAAATGTTCAATATCTAAAGCGTACAGTTAATTTTACAATAGTTAAGATAAAAGGTATGGTGGGTGTGAAACATCACATTAAATTCAAATGACAAACTATTCTGGTTTATTCCCTACAGAGACGAGTGGGGTTTTGGACAAATTCACTTTTAATATATGTAGGCCTTTAGATCGACTCGTTTGTTACGTTACATTAAACTGAAGAAAGGGGGGGGGCAGACGTCTCTTAAGTGGCTTTCTAGTCGCAAAAGAGTTAGACTTTGACAGAACAAAAGCGTCGGCTGAAGAAAAACTCTCGAAGGACAAATTGCTCCTGGAAATTCAAACTGTTCCAAATATGCCAGCAGTGAGAAGTTGTGATAAAGTACAGTAATGCTTTTCGTTTGAGGCAGATGCCACCTACTTTCTGTAACCTGGATACTTCACTGCACTCGATTTTCTACCAAACAAGTTCTACTAAGTTTGGGTGGAGCAAGAGTTCTCAGTGTATTTCTTAAATTGCTCAGTGTGGCGTTAAAGGAAGTGGCTGCATTTTTCTATTTGAAAAGCAGAACGGAGGGACAGAAGACCATTTACCTCCGTCAAGTTTGGTCTAGAACATCAAAAAGTGACAACAAACCTAACCTACTGAGCTAACCAACATCTATATGGCTCCATCCTGTACGTATACACAGATTATTTTCAATGACATTTCCTTCTCTCTATATAATATTTTGAATAAATAAATAAAAAAATACAACTATAAAAATAAATTTCCAGTGTTATTATGTGTCCTAGCATTCACTTGAATTCACCTAAGCTGCTTTACTTTACTAGGGTTTTACATGCTACACATTGGCATGGAGCATTAAAGAATGTCAGGCAGAGAGTAACTTTAATTTTTCATTAAATCAATCAATAAAAAAAAAAAAAAAAAAAGCCTCATCACTCAGCCCTGACTGTGAACATTACACACAAAAAGGAGTTCCATCTTTTTGTTAGATAAAAGGAGATGGGATACCAAAAAACAAAATGTACTCTCCGTTTGATATCCGTTTAAATATACAGCTATTGAACACTTAAAAAAAAAATACATATAGCCTTCTCCTTTAGAATTGTATCCATTTGTTTAGAACAAAATAAACTAAGTTTTAAGTTCTGTAGTTGCATATTTTAGAAAACATTTAACTTGTAGGTGGAAAAAAAAAAAAAGGAACGTGCTTGTGTGTCAGCCTCTCCTCCGTTTTTTAATCACATGACCATAAATCAAAAAAAAAATAAAAAAAATAAAAAAATCAAACTTTAACCAATGAAAGTAAATGTTAAATTTAACGTCTGTGTGGGATATTTCTTTTTGGGCCAGAATAGCTTGTCATGAGATTTAAGATGGTGAGGTATGAAGAGCTGAGAGAGAAAACGGGATCAGCTTTTACCTCGGGGCCTCTGCTTCTCCGCATCATAGATCATTACCACCTCTGTGACCTTGAACGGGACAAAAGGGAAACAGTGACTCCATTTAGAAAAACCAGGCAAGGTCTGTCCTTAAAGCAATTAAATATTCTGCTTCAATTTAGGAACACAAATCTCTCCCATCCCACTAGACCCGAGTTCATTAAACTGAAATATAGAGCACATTTTTAAGTCACATGACAATCAAACACAAAATGAACTGCTTATGTTTTGTGCTGCCAATACTCACCACTCCAAATCTATTGAAATAGTCCCTGAGTTCAGGCTCTCCGCAGTTATGGGGGATGCCGCCTACAAATATCTTCTTTGATTTATTGCTATCAGCTTTGCTGCCCTTCTGAAAGAAAACAGGGAGTGTATGGGTTTTAGAGCCTGTTAAAGGATAACTGTGGGAGGGGGCCACTTAGCCGACATCTATTCAGACAGTGCAGCTGAAATGAGGCTCTTCTCTTGCCCTGGGATATAATTCTTAACATGTCATGTCAATGAAAACACTAGTCTCCACAGATCAGAGAGCACGGCTTCAGACATTTCCCTTCTCTACTGTGCATCGTAGGTCTCTCAGGGTTCCCACTGTTTATAAGAATCATTCTCCACAGTCAGACTTTTTCTTTACAGTTCAGCTAAATAATTTTCTCAATAACACAAATTATTAAGTTACCCATGTTTTATTCCTATTTTTCCTCGCTTTGTTTTAAACTACAACTGCCTCAAAAAAACTCAAAACCTAAACCCAACTCTTAGGGTGTACTCACACTAGGCACGGTTGCCATGAACCGGGCCCGAGTACGATTGTCCCCCCTCCCCACTCCCCCTCTGGCCTGCACTCACATAGGGTTTCAGCATTCGTGCCGGAGCACGCTTACGTCATTATGGTGCGACGGTTTCGGGATAAACAGGAAGAGCGGCGCTCTCTGAACACAATGGAGTCCATCGCTCTGTTTTCTTTGTGGATATCTGAGTTTTTATGCGTTTTGTCCAGCTGCTCTTGTATGCTTTCATCTGCCCAAATTTCCAACAAGCATTGCACCTCTGCCGTAAACCAAAGCGACCCTTTCCCCGCCATGTTGGTTTTGGAGCGTCGCAAAACCGTGACGTCACGCGTCCTTTTCCATGCTCCAGCACGGTTAGCGCTCACACTACATGCGAACCGCGCCCGAGTCCAACTGAACCGTGCTCTGGCCCACCTCTTCCAAGCGGGCCAGGGCCGGCTAATCGAGCCGCGCCAGGGCACGGTTCGGAGCACTCACACTAGTCAAACGAACCGCGCTTTGGTGGTCAAACTCACTCAGGCACGGTTCAAACTGGCTAGTGTGAGTACCCCCTAAATGTGTTCACAAAAGGCAATTGTTCATCAAATAAATGGCTAACATGCCGTCAAACCTTCACAGGACAATATTATTTTAATAAAATACTCTAGATTTCCAGGTTTTATAGGAAGCTAGGGAATCCTGAAGTGTCCTGTAGAGGCCAGGGGCTGCTCAGAATAAAATGTTTTCTCATCATCTTCTTAGTTAACAGCTGCAGTAGTTCTCACACATACAGCCTCTGCTCACAGATAAATATAATATCAAATGTGGCACAAACTAATCTAAAAAATCTAACTAAACATTGAGCTGCTTAGTGACTAGGCGAGGCATAAAATGGTTCAGTCCATGATTGCATTTTGGTGCATCAAAACTTATTAAAAAATCTTTATAATTACAGCACTACTACAACAGCAGGTTTCTGTAAAGTGTGAGCTACAGTAAATACTCTTTATATTGTATCTGTAAACACGGGCAGGTGACGAGACTATTTACTGTTTGGAAGAAAAAGAACAACTCCCTAATTTCCAGGTTTTTAATTGTGGGAACCCTGGTAAAACTAATGTAAATCTTTCTATCTTTACACAATAATGAATATAGTCTTTTAAGTCAAAATGGAAAAAGGATTTTGAGTTCAAAGTCATGTCCTAATAAATAATAAAGTCCAAGGAGAAAGGAAGGACAGCCTGACGAGTCTTATTCCAGGAGAAAGAGCAGTAGAAACAGGCTCGTCTTACCCAGCCTTCCTTGGTGCGAGTCTTTTCGGGCTGCATTCCTCTGGGAGTGCACGGCTTCGGGTCAATCTGACAGCACACACACAAAACGTTTGACATTAGATCCATATCCAAAGGCACCTTCAGCCGTTTTTCTCAAGTGAATCCAACTCAGTGTAAAGAGTCACCCCAAAAAAATAAAACTGGGGTCATTTTGATATGCACATACATTTGAATACAGAGCTTTCCACCAACTTACTCTGAGGCTCTGTAGAACACTGTAGTAACAAGGTCAAACACCAAAAGTCATAATTTATCAGTGAAAAAATATTAATGAAATTTAAATTAAATAAAAAAAAAAAAAGACTTGATATTTATCTGTATTTCCATTACATTTTGTATTCTTATTTTAGATGAAGATTTAAAAGTTTGTTTTTTTTTTTTAAAACTATGGCAGGAAGAAATTAGACTACGGTTGGCCAACAGAGTCTGGTTAAAAAAGGAAACACTGGAATTTGTAGCTAAAAATCAATGAATTTCTACTTATTAAAAGCAAAGGCATTTTTGGAGTTTAAGGACTTTTTACTTTCACTTTTAAGGCTTTGTTCTTACCAACCTCAATTTTTTTTTTCAGATTTATTCAGATCAGATACATCCAAGTCAGCTTCAATTTGTAGATGATTGACAGATTTAAACAAGTTGTGAACTTGCTTTATTATCTTAAAAAAAAAAAGTAAATTAAAAGTTTCATGATCAAAACTATTTGAATTCTTCCAAAATATGGCATGCTAGAGTTCCGCTTGAATATAAAAGAAATGTAGAGAGTGGTGTCCTTTTGGGGCTGGAGTTTAGGAATCTCTCAGTTGGGACAAAAAAGAACATTTTAAAAAAAATTAAGTGAAATTATTAAAAAAGCTTTTATTCAAACAAGGCTTTTCGTTTAAAAATTGACAACGCATTGCAGCTTTGTCAGGGCAAATTGGTAAAATTATCTTTATACAATGCCAACAAAAAACACAAAAGTGAAGTGAAATGGTTCTAGTGTCCTTTCAAAACCATTCCCACTACAACTGTAACCGTTTAACTTATGCAGCTTACTAATTATTTTGCATTGCAGACTAGTTCTATTAATCTTCTATCTTGCGGTCTTAAAAGCCTTTACCACCTGTAGGAAGTTTTGTAATCAGTAAAATGTTATTTTTGCAGGTAAGACATTAGTGTCTTTGTAAAGTGCATGTTGTACAATCTGCATAAAATACACAAAGTAGGAGCATACGTGAATCTTATTTATCTAAAATACTTACATTTCTACCATCTAGATTATGTGGTTTTGTCTCCAGCACCGTCCGGACACAATTGGGGTCTTTGAATTTGACAAAACCAAAGCCTCGCGACTGATTTGTTGTTTTGTCCTTCATGATGACACAATCTACAACCTCCCCATACTGCGAGAAGTAACTTCTTAATGTTTCTGCAAAAAGAAAAAATAAATAAATAAGACAAAACAATGCACTTATTACAATGCAACAAAATTACATTGTTTAAATATATTCTAAAAAAGGAAGTCCGTCATTTATGGCTTTCAGACACCATTTTAACAGTAAAATACAGCTTTAAAAGACACACCTCTTGCCATCACTTGGATGAATGAGCAATTTAAAACACATTAAAATTGTCTCGATATCGTCGTGGTTGGGTTACAATATTAAAAAGGACAGGTGTCCGTCAAAAAGCAAGAGGAATAAACACAGTCCCGCGGAACAAATCATTAACTACATAGACCATGATCCTTTGCACTGCGTCGTTACAACAACCGTTGTTAAGCCAATAGGATTGCACGCTGTCTACACAAGCTCACAGCAAGCCAGCATGGCCGACAGCGATACTTGTAAGGATGAAAACAACAAAACCGAAGTTGAGATTGTGCCAGCCCCTGCAGCTTTTAAATCAGATGTCTGGAAACATTTTGGTATCGCCGTGTCAAAAAACGCAAAAGGAGAGAAGGTGGTGGACAGACAATGGACTATGTGCAAGCACTGCCACAGTAAACTGCGATACAACACAGGAAACACAAGTAACATGCGAAGTCATCTGACGAACAATCATCCCGAAAAGTTTGCAGATTCTCTCACAAAAAGAGTCCTGTCCGGTCAAAAAACCCTGAAGGAGGCATTTTCAACAACTATGCCACACAACAGCGCAAGGGCTCAAGAAATCACAAGGTACATCGCGGAATACATAGCGTGATTTACGTCCCATTTCTGCAGTAGATGGCAAAGGATTTAAAAGGTTAGTGGCCAAGCTTGAGCCAAAGTTAAGTTATGTTCCTGAATACCAGTTTTAAAAGGCTGCTTTTATTTGCCTTGCACATTTAAACCTGACTTAACTTAATCTTTGTTTGCACTTAAAAGGGAATTCCCTATTGTTTACAATTGTTCTAGTTGCTTCTTAACTTAAACATTGCACAGAAGAATCAGTTATGCAACCAAATATTACTATAAAGAATACTTTAAAAGCACCATGTGATCAGCGTTTTATGTTGTCATGGATCCATGAATACAACAATAAATTGCCTGTTGAATGGCAAAAGCAGAATAAATGTCAGTATTTTTTCACTATTATCATCACAAACACTATCGTGAGCTATTTAACAATACCGTGAGCTTTTCCACAATATCGCAATAAATATCGTACCGTGAGGTCAATATCGAAATTGTATCGTACCGTGAGATTTTGATATTGTTACATCCCTAGTATTAGGTGTATCCATAGCATCGCACAAAGAACAGCATGTGTGTAGTAGGCTGCATTTGTGTTTATGTAAATAACCCATTTGCTTTTGAGTGAGTTCACCTAGAGCTTTTTCCAAAAACCTTGTGTGGTGTGTACATGTTACACTAGACGTCTTTTTTTATTTTATTTTTTTTTACAGAACGGCAGGACACACAAAAAAAAAAAGGAACAGAGGCCTGTCTAGTCATTTTAATTTTCCTTTCCATGATATAGGTAGGATTTAATCTCACATATATATCTCGTCTTAGTCAGCCTTTTTTCCCCATTTACGCTACATCCTGGCAGTTTTTGTTCATTTACAGTAATGCAAGTTCCCCCTTATGCTTAAGTTGTCTTGATACATTTTAATCTTGTTGCGGAATTAAGACAGAATACTTAAAACACCACGCAACGTTTAGAAAAAGGCTAGAATAACACATAAGGAAAAGTGGCAAGTGTCATAAGTAACAAGTCTTGTTTTTTGCAACTAGCTAGATAACTACTACAATCCTATACATTTCACATAAACAGTCTTGTTATGGAGCAACACACCAAGTGCAAACCTGGAGTGAATTTACACAGCACCAGATCTAGGTCTAACTGCACAAGGCCCGAACATGCCCACAGAGACCAAAGCAAGTTCAAACAAATGAGGAGTTGCATTGGGGCAAAGATATTGTAATTGCTTTTCTCTCTGCTGCAAAGCCCAGGGGCATCAGCGGGAAAATGAGCTCAAAGTTACCCAGCGCTGTGGCTCCGCTCCTAATGTTTAAGCGAGCTGTTAACACCGACAAGACACGGCCCAAAAATACACAGCGACAAAGAGAAGCTAAACAAACTGGGTTTCAGAACAGGATGATGTTCACAATCAAAAACTGAATGGAAAAGTGTACCGAGTGAAAAGTTGCAATTAGCACACATTTTATTAATGCTAAACAGTTTGAGCTATAGAGCAATTTTATCATTAATGATCAAACTGTTTTTTTCTGCAATTATTTATTCAGTGAGGCTTAAGTGTAGGCTCCACACACAAACTACAGCAGCTTTAGAGGGTCAAACCTCAAACTACAGCAGCTTTAGAAAGTCAAAACACAAACTAAAGCAGCTTTAGAAAGTCAAAACTCAAACTACAGCAGCTTTAGAGGGTCAAACCTCAAACTACAGCAGCTTTAGAGGGTCAGAACTCAAACTACAGCAGCTTTAGAGGGTCAGAACTCAAACTACAGCAGCTTTAGATGGTCTTTAAAGAAGAGCATACACTTTGTTGTATTGTTTATCTAAAGCCACTTTAAACTAAACATTGAAAAGTCTGTGAGTGTAAAACAGTGATAATTTTAGTAAATGACATGCATTTATATTTGTACCCTTCTTGGGCACTCAAAGTGCTTTACATCATGTTTCTCTTCCCCCCATTCACACACAAAAACATTCACACTGTGGTGGTTAGCTACCTCTGGACCCACAACTGCCCTGGGGCAGACTGATGGACAAACAGGCTGCCATACCAAAAGCGCCAACAGCCTCTCAGACCACCACAAACACATGAGCGGGGATCAAAGCACCAACCTTCTGGTTATTGGAGCCCACTGTGCCCCAAGTAAAACATGAAGAATATGAAGTCTATTCACTTCAAGTGAATTTGCAGATAAAATGCTTTAACGCACTCTGCTGGATACAGAAATTTAAGAACTATAGTTATGGCAAACATATTATTTAGTTAAAACATATTACATCAATGTGTTTCAGCTTAAAAGCCTTCTTCACAATGTACAAGCAAACCCACATTAAATACAAATGCAGGGCAACGTAATTTAAAGTACATTTACATTTTTTAATCAAGGTCATATCCATAAACAGAAATGTACTCTATATGTCCATGTTTTGGAGGAAGCCTGTTCAATCCATTACAACTATTTTCAATGTCATCAGTAAAGCTCTGACCCACAACGAGACAGATCCCACTGTTCCACTCACCGTCTCAATAACTTTAGGCAGTGTTTGTACGCAACCTGGCCCAGTGTCACCAGACATCTCTGTGGGTTTATTCTCTTGGATAAATGTTTTTAACCATTTATTTTCAAGGACATTTCCAGGACCCTTTCTTGACAATACAGAACAGTATTTTCTCAATAACAGATATAATTTACAACAGACAGTTTCATTCCTCAGAGTTTGGTTGGATCCTTCACTCGGATTTATTTTACAATTTTTTACACCACAACACAAACTACAGAAACCACAGACAATTAAAACTCAAAACTTTCAGTGCACAAAAACAATGTGCATCATTTTCAAGACAATTCAATATAAATCAATGTAGGTAGTTTGTAAGTTCATGGACTCACCTTGTGTTGTACTCCAGTCCAAACCACCAACAAAGAGTTTCCTGAAAAGAGACAATTATACATATATATTACAACTTAAGGATTACACCAGTGACATATCTAAATGACTGCACAAAGTCATATATTGTGAACACTTTAGGTATGCTATAATCAAGTACAGTGTCAAGTGCTCCGATATTACACAGTAACATGCATTTACCACGGTTTGCTTTGGGGCACATCCACAGACCTCCACATGCAGTGTTGAACAGTTAATGTAAAAGTCCAAACCCAGCTGTACAGTCCTGGCCTCCAAAATAAACAGTTTTGATAAACAGCCTGCCACGTAAGATACACCCGGCATAAGGGCATAACCCACAGAATATAGCAAAACACAGCTAATTAAGAGACACGGAAGCTGCTCCAGAGCACATTTTCCTCAAAAACAACTCGGTTTAGTGAGCGGGATGTCCTCTGAGCCCAGGACACAGCGCTGCTCTGAGCCCTGTCCCGGAGCTCAGCGGCTGCTCGCTCCTCTGCAGCCGGACAGAGAGCTCTGAGGCTAGGAGCGGGACTCGGAGTTTCAGTTTAATACACCCTTCAGTTAAAGTTGACGACAATTCCTTATGCTTGCATATAGTACTGGAGTATAGAGTAAACTGTAGATGTTATATTAGCGGAGGCTGTGGGGACAGGGGGATGCCGCATCCTTCAGCGGTGCCCGCTAAATGTCCTCGCTCTGGAGAAGTCAAGAGGAGACTTCGGCTTCACTGCAAACCGAAGCTAAGCTAACCCCACTGCTTAGAGCTAACTAAAACATCATTCAAATAAGTAACTCCACTTATGTACAATTCAATGACAGGCAATGTTGCATTACATCAGACCCTTGAAGTTCACTTTTAGGAAAGAAGAAACTATCACATTTAACTCTGCTACTTTTAAACAAGTTTTACTTTTCGCTCGCTTTCCACGGGCTAACGGAGGCTAGCTTAGCTTTTTAGCTGTTAGCTCTCAAATGACAGACCACGAGAGTACGTCAACTTTAATTTGCAGTACTTTAACAGTTAACTGGCTCCAGAGTAAACAGTTTGGATAAACGTGTCTTACCCGACTTCATCTCCGACTAAGTTGTTGTTCATTTCTGAGGCTAAAGCGGGCGGTAGTGGACCGGCTGATCTCTGCTGCCTCAGACTCAGACTGAAGCCGAGAAGGTCACTCCGCTTTTGGTTTAAACTGTTTCTGCGCAATGACGACGCAGCGGGAGCAGCGGGCTTTAAAGGCACACTGCTCACAGCACGGCCAGTCTTTTACTTCAGCAGACACTCAACTCTCTCCTATTGGCTGGTTAAAGACTGCTGCTTTTACTTTGCTCAAAAACACATGCTGAAATACTAGCACCAATGCATTAGTAGACAAATTATATATAAACATAGGAGCTTATTTATACTGGCCTCTGCTGCAGGTGTATTGATAATATCAAAGTGTGTACCAAAAACTAGAAATGAGCCTCATTGGATGTGCTTATCTCCAGGCAAATGAAAATGCCCCAGCCATTAAAGAGTCCTGTAAGCTGTAGGCTGTAAAAAATTTACATTACTGATATTTGCATTTTTATATGATGCCTTTAAGTTCATTCAAAAAAAATCTACCCATCTTTTGTTTGAGTCAAATTTTTTATATACATTTAAGAAAATTTATTAACTAAACCATTTTCGTTTTTTATGCAAATACAGAAGTATTTTCCATAATTATTACATCCCATTAATGTCACACATTTAAAAAAATCTCAAAACAGATAAGACATGAAAAAGCAAATAGCCAAGACCAATATGTTGGCAATTAAAATTGTCAGTGATAATCTAAAATTTATTAATGTCAAACTTACAATTTTTACCATTTTAGTGTTCATGAACAACATAAGCCGTCAGATGCCGTCAGTTAAAGCCAACACTGTTGTTGGCACGCGATGCAGTTTCAAAGGCAGAATTAGTATTAGCCATAAAAAAAATTTTGCTAGAAAAAAAGATGGTTTAGGCAAATGACAACAGACCGATGACACATGTTTAATGTTGGAGCCTTGGGAGAAAACATCAGTAAATGGTTCAATAGTTTGCTCTTTGTTTTTTTTTTTTTTATTAGGGGAAATTAGTGGGACAAAATCTAAAGGCTACATGCTAAAAGAACAGAAAAAACTGTGTAATAAATTTAATAAGTTTATCAGATCAATGTGCTTCAGTGAGGGGTAGTATTTATAGCCTACATATGTATTCAGTGACCTAATTTATGTAGGGAGAACACAAAACTCTAAATCAAGGTCGGAACAGCTAATTACTGCTAGTACACAAGTGTTATTAAACTATAATGTTAAATCATAGTTTTTGAATGTATTCTTCGTTTTTTGTACTATTGCATTGTAATTGTTTCTCATCAGTTATAATGAAGACAACCAGCCAGTTTGTTGTCTGAAAATGTTTTCTTTTACTGGTTTTAGTTTGTCGGTGCAATAACCGTTACCGTCGGGTTTGTGCAGTTTTTGGTGACGTCGCTTGTGGAAGGGTCTGGAACTGCTCTGGTAGGGAAGAAAAAAATGTAACACTTTCTCAAAGTCAAACGTGTAGTTTACGTTCCCCAATAAATGTATCACTAATTAAATGTTATCCCCTGAACATTTGCACAGCTCCCAGGAGACTTTGGGAACGTCAGATAAATTCACCTTCACTTTCAGAGTTTGTCCTGGAAACATGTTTGTATTTTTATCTCTTATCTTATAAATATTTATATCAAAAGGGAAAATGATGAGGTCACACATCAGCATTTTAACAGACTCTGCACAGGAAGAAATTACTTATATTAGGCTATAGCAGAAAGTTTTAGTAGGCCTATTTCCCACGGAGATTGTTGATCTCAAAAATAGCTCAATTTCAATAAAGAGGCCACTTTCATTATGCCTCTTTTTTGTTGTGTCCTATAAACTACACAGCTCTGTTTTTCTCTGTTTTTTAAAAGTTTTTTAAGTGGCTGTTAGAGTAAAGTTGGTTAAATAAATTGCAGCTAACTTTCTCCCCACAGCAACTTTTTCTTCCTCAATTTTCAACTTTTGGTTTTAATTATTGTCATTGGTCATTTTTACGGTGTAACTGAGGATTATTAAGTTCACGTGAGATAAAATAAAATAAAAAATTATAAAATAAAACCTTTTTTTATTTCATGTTAGCATAATCAGTTTTAAATATTTCTAGAAACTACAACATTTATTAAACCAAATACATGAACATGACAATGTTTTACAGTGAGAGGTAGTCTGAGGTGAACCACTTGTGTCACTACATCCGCAGCAAAATGTTTCTGAGGACACAGACACCAAACAGACAGGAACCAGAGACAAGGATTTTCAACAAACACAACATTCCAGTCCACTTTAAACCTGGGTCAAAAACTGGTCCATCCTAAAAACAAGATCCTCTCGCACAAACAGAGTAATGTAGTTTATGCAGTTCAGTGAAGAGTGCAGTGACAGTTATGTCGGTGAAATGAAACAACAGCAAGAAGATGTATCAGCACAGAAGAGCCAATCCTGGAGGACTTGAGTCTGCAGTCCACCTCCACCTCAAAATGGAAGGGCATTCCTTTGAGGACAGCAATGTTCAAATTTTGGCCAGAGAGGCCAGATGGTTTGAGAGAGGGGTGAAGGAAGTCATTATTGTGAAAATGGAAAAAAGCCCTCTTTGAACAGAGGAGGTGGCCTCAGATTCTTGTTATATAGTAAAGAATTCTGACTCAGAATTCAGCCGTGAATTAATTCAGCAGGTGCATCAAGTCAGTGCATTTAACTTTTTTGTCACTTTATATAATAATTGTTTTATGTTAACTTTGATCCCATTTGGATCTTGAAATACTACATAATACTACACAACTAAGAAATTGTTCTCCAGCCTCTGTACTGTGAAATACAGTATAACATTATCTGGCTGACTTTAGGAAACAGTCCTCTTCTGCCCTTTGACCCTGGTGACCCTCAGAGCACACAACAACAACAACATCTAATGTTACCAACGCTGCATGCTATAAATACTCGTAGTGTACTCGAGTGTTTTTGTATAAATATGGATAAACTGTTTTTGAAAAATAAGGGTTAATTGAACCCAGCTAGAAGACTGTCACTGTTGGATTTGAAAAGAACAGAGCACCAGGTGAGAAGATGAATTTACCCCTGCGGAAGCCATAGGAGCGTTTGTTAGCTCTGTAGATAAAGTTTGCGTCAGTGGGATGAACTTATGGGACGTACATCTTGGAGGTAAATTTTGTAATGTTCTCTCTTACTGCTTTTGTTAAATGTAAAAGTCAACTGCAAAGTGACAAAAAATTCACCAAAATGACTGAGTAGGAATTCAATGCATGACAAGGAGAAAACATAAACAAAGGTATGTATACATAGAAAAAAAAGTTTAACAATTGAGCAACATCTGAAATAATTTCACATATGATGCTACTTGTTTCTGTTTTTTAAATCATAATAAAAGCTTTGGTTGTAATTTAGACATTAAAACCCAGACAAGTCAAGTCATGTGACATCTGACTGCAACAGCAATTCACAATACTGACCCTAAGGTAGAAAATAACAGTGACTAAAGCTAGTTTCTATTGATGTTGTTACATGACAGACTTGTGAACAAGTGTGAGAGCTTGTATGTGTTACTGCTCCATGAATGTGCTCACTTATGTTCAGTTAAGTGTCAGTGGGAATGTGGGAGGTGGATTAAAATCTACAATTTCCCGAGGACCCTTACTGAGAAGCTGGTTCCACTCAACTCCAACAAATGTCAGAGAAGAGCAGAACAGAAGGGCTGTAACTGTCACGGGGGCTCATTTTGCTCAGTTGATTTAAAACATAGATAGTTATAGTTCACTCGGGGTCCCATGACACTGTTGACCTTTTACATAGATACCTTTAAGCAATAGTTTTTTTATAATATTGCTGTATTCTTAATTTCTGCACATGCTTTGAAGGTATCCAGCTGTTATGTTATGCAATAGTAACATGTTATGCAATAGTAACATGTGCCATTAGGTCTTAATGGTTATTGCATTGGTTGACGACAGCTGTCCACCAAAGAACCGGGGAAAAATAAGGAGGTCTCACTCTTACGCTCAGGTGTGAATAAACAAATTTTACCTATTTTAAATGTATTTTTATAATCCTGTATGGGGCAACATTGGATAAAAATTTCATATGTTTAAATCAGCCACATTTGAGTTAGGAAACTAATATAAGATAAGATAAGATGACTTTATTGATCCCACAGAGGAAAAATTCACTTACAGCAGCTATTAGACAGGTTGAGTGCAATAAGTATCTGCTTTTGGAAACTTGTAATGGTCATGAGCTTTAAACAGTAAGGAGAATAAACACTATGCTAAGAAAAAAGGTTTAAGTAAAAGCATTTAAGATGACCTGGATGACTGAGAACCTCACAGAAAATATGCTAAAAATAATCAAAATGACATGACACAAACATAAATCATAAAAAACCCAAATTGTGTTAAAAGTAATTATTAAGCAGCAGAAATAAAGACAATTTAGCTATGATTAACAAAAACTAAAAAGAAAACCACTATAGAAAATTAGGCTTAAACTTACGAGGAAACACTGCATTTTTAAATGATATCCTTTGTTGGTTTTCAAACGGGACAGCCCTAAGTGAAGCGAGCACTGAGTGAACCATCTTATCTCCAGATGATCTTTGGCCGCAGCTGTGGTATGTGTACGTCTGTTGCGTGCAGTTGACCCGTAGTTAATTTCCTGTCCCGTCAGCACTTTGGTCTGGATATAACCTCCCGCTGCCCCTCAGTCTCCCTCTTCTCGAGTGGAGTCAAGCGGCCCAACAAACCGGCACCTTCCCCCTTCGTCTTAAACACCACAACATGACGACCGCGGCACAGCCCATCTTCTCAAAGGGAGAAGACTGCAAGGCCTCCTGGCACGACGCGAGCGCCGGGTACAATGAGGCCGATACGCACCTCGAGATCATGGGCAAACCCGTGATGGAGCGATGGGAGACTCCGTACATGCACTCACTGGCCACTGTCGCTGCGTCCAAAGGTAAAAAGAAACTTCAAGATAGTAACTTCACTGTAGGCTTACATAAGGGGCATGAATGACCCCTGTTTCTGTGCAATATTCCCCCAAATATACCATTACAAGTTCATAAACAACCGGTAAAACCTCTGAAAAGTAAAAATGCATTTAGGGAAAGTTATATATTTTAATTGTTTGGTTTTAAAAAGGTGTAGATATTACTTTGTGTGGAATAATAAACATTAGGGGAAAAGCACAAGATACGATTTCCGATACACTGTCCACGATAACAATAGTATCACCTGATGAACGATTCATGCAAATATTCGTTTACAAAAATCCAATTATGATATCTGTGACAATGTAGTGGAATAATAGCATTAGATTGACAAAAGTGGATTTTATGCATTTATCCTTTGCATTATGGTGTTTAATGTTTATATTTTGCACATTACTCTAACATGTTTAAATCCACCAAATAAATATATCACATTTAGTCATTTTATCACAAAAGTGAAACTATCCGTTAACAGTGCATAGGCCCATATTATTATAGTTCCACCTCAACAATAATCACTACCAAATATTCAGACCAGTGTAATGTTTAAGTGTTATATTGAACATTAAAAACGTGTTTGGCTTTTGTGTAACAGCAAAAAGCTCTTAGTATTGCATTTTACACCGTGCCATGTGGTATACCCCTCTGTGAGTTTTAGAGTTATTCTGTAGACAGATTTTTGGCTGGGATACTTATATTGGCACAACATTGGTCTCTCAGGTGCAGACTTTGCCCTTTTATTGTAAAACCAGGCTTGTGTTGTTGAGCTCTCATACCTTTGAGAGATTATTGTGTGGTGGACTTTATTAAGTTATTATACATGTGTTGCGTTAAGTTGATTCTGCTTTGAAATTAACTTTGGTCAATAATAGTCATTGTAATAAGGCTTTTCTGCAGTTCAATGTACAATGTTCTTTGGACTTTTTCTTCTTGACTTATATTTCCCAGATTATAATCTAACCAGTCCATTCTTACCTCTTTTATGGGAATCAGTTTTTGCCAGACAAATACTTTTCAACAGATCTGCCAAAATCTGCTGCTAACCTATGATCATAACAAACCAAATATGTGAAGTTAGTTTTTGTGGGACATGTTACTAATGCTGTAAAGTAAATGTGAAATACTGTCGACTGAAATACAATTTAAACTTGTAACGGAGAAAAGCAGTAGTAGACCTGAGCGGCATGAAATATGTATGTAGTGTAATCATGTCACGTAAAGCACATGGTTTTATCAATGCCTGGGCTCGCTGTGGGCTACGTGTAGCAAACGATCTCAAGGACACGTGAGTGTGTGAACAGCATGGTGCTCTGTAGTGTGAGTATCGCAGCAGCTGTTTTCTCCACTCAAGGGAACAAGCCAAGAAATCTGCAGAGGGAACCAGCTCAGCTGCTCTTAGCTCTCTTTGAAAATAGACCCGTGCTCACACCCTAAAAGACAAGAAGTGTCAGAGGAGCAAACATGCACACACAACATGTCTTTGAATGAACTGCACATGACATTTACTCTGCTGATACAGATTTACAAACTATCTGCTGGTTTCTGCTGTTTACACTCAAAGCTTAAATACCATTTCTATTTATATGTGTCTCACAAAGAAAATAAATGCAGCTGACCTTTCTAGTAGTGCTGTATTCAAGAGCGCACTGAGATCTAGTCATGACCAGAGAGTACTGAGACCAAGACAAGACCAAGGCTAGCGTATGATACAACGAAAGAGATCTCAGTGAACAGTTTTAAACTACACTACAGTCCAGTCTTAGACCAAGTCCTCATGGAGGTTATTGTTTGGTAAAGGAGGCAGAATCTTTTTTTTTAAGTAGACAAACAAACCAGTTGTGACGTTGACCAGTCTTGATTTAAAATCCTGTGTTGGACTTCTATTTGAGAATCAGGTATAGCTTCTCCCCTCAGTACTCAACCTCTCCATTACCCGGGCTTTTGGCAGGCACATGTAGTCTGTGGCTGGAGTTGCTCCACAGGAGATTCTAACAGGAGATTGCTGCACCACCCAGCCAGCATTTTCACATGGGTCCCATTTGTGCTCAAATATGGGTCCTGAGTGGGTTTGTCCGCAGTTTCCACGGTGGCCCCCACCTGTGTTCGCCCATATGGGCTTCACATAACACCAACATTATCTGATAATTTCTTCTTAAATGTAAACTTCTAATGTCATGGGCAATGCAAACATTTTTTGTAAATGTCCTGAATGTCTGTTTCTATTTCTAATTAATTATAATTAAAATAAAAAAAAGAATCCTTCCCTTCCTCCTTCTGTTGAAGTCACTCACTGTCTCTGATCAACAATTAAATGTAAGAAAAAAACTTGGCATAATTCTGGTTTACTTCTGACTTACTTGTGAATCTGATTGAAGCCCATATGAGCACAGGTACAACACAGGTGGGGCCACTGTGGAAACTGAGGACAAACCCAAGCTCAAATGGGGCCCATGTGGAAATGGGCAGGGCAGAGGCAGGTGCACTAACCACCTTGGTTAGGTGCACCTTCATCATCATGTGTTTGACTATTTGTAGCATGCTCACTTTTATTTTGCCGTGTGTCTGCAGGTGGGCGGGTCCTAGAGATCGGTTTCGGGATGGCCATCGCCGCCACTAAAGTCGAGTCGTTCCCCATCGAGGAGCACTGGATCATCGAGTGCAACGACGGCGTGTTTGCCCGACTCGAGAACTGGGCCAAACTCCAGCCACACAAGGTCAAAGCCTCTTCATTCTCCTTCCTGTCTCAAACAGCACGAGATAATATCACAGTTTTTGTAGTAGAAGTTGTATTATTCTTATAGGTCGTCCCTCTGAAGGGTCTTTGGGAGGAGGTGGCGCCCACTCTGCCAAATAACCACTTTGATGGTACGTATCCAATTGCATTTTTCCACATATATATATAATTCTGAGTTCTGTTTAAAGGTAAGGAATGTAGTTTTTTAGCTATTTATCTCCCTCCATTGGTTTCTGTGGCGATTTCAATGTATATTGTGTGGTTTACATTTACATTAAATAGTCATTGGCAGATAATATCCCAGCGACTGTGAATTCCTGGTGCTTACAGCTGAATTTACCACAATGTATCTAAAGAATACATTTGGGGTTTAATACTTTTTCCTCATAATCATAACGTTGCTGGAACATTTGGTATGGAAGCAGGTTGAGTTGTTAAGCCCTTTACTGTTTTACCCTTGAGACTGCGACGGTATGTTTTGGGAGAGCGGGATTTGAACCGCCTACCTTCCGGTTGAAGGACGACCGCTCTACCACTGAGCTACTGCCGCCCTTTACTGCCGTTTTACCCAATTAAAAAAATAAAAATAAATAATAATAATGAAAATAATAATAATACATTTACACAATGTATCTTTAAAGAATACATTTTGGGTTCAAATACTTTTTCCTCATAATCATAATGTTGGACAATGTTTTATATAAATTACACTGTATATCTGGAATTAACAAGCTCCAATATTATTATTATTTTAGCACTTTTACTGTTCAGTGTTGACATCCATTCACTGTTTTTACAACAACCACTTCCTTTATGACACCAAACTCAAGGCTGTAAATTGGTGCAGGGTCAATAATAATTATAAATAAAGTAAATATTTACTGTAAAGCCAATGCTTCAACTCTATTGTTGTGTCATCCAACTCATAGGGCAAGGTAAATGAAGATATATGAATCAGGAATTGCTGCTAACTTGTTTTTCTTTGCAGGAATCCTTTATGACACCTACCCTCTGTCAGAAGACAAATGGCACACTCATCAGTTTGACTTCATTAAGGTAGAGCTCGAAACTGTCACTATGAAACCGTACATCGACCGTGCTACTAGGGTTTTAGTCAAGTCCCATTAACAAGTGAGACTAAGGTGAGACAAAGACTAGACTTTTTATGGATCAAGAGTTGAGTCAAGACCAAGAGCAGTGTATTATACATTGGAAGTGAACACTGAGCCTTTTCATCTGAGCAGGCTTTTAAGTGAGCAGGAGGTTACCGCATTAGTCTGACAAAAATTAAACTTTTAAAATATATTTACAATACGGTCAAGTTTTTCCCACTGCATTCATGTCTGAGGCTTTTTTTCTTACAGTATTACCCATTGATAGACATATGTTCTGACTCTCACATGGTTATAATCCATTCTCTTTTTTGGGGGGTAACACAAATCCCAGACAAACTGTTTTTTTGGACCACTGTACTTTCTGTGTACAGCCATGCAAATTATTATTAAAATAAAAAGTACCAGACAAGGTCCAGTCTTGTCAAGGGTTAGTGTTTGATGAAGCCCTATATGGGATGTTTTGAATTGGGGAAAGGTTTTTACCTTATCACAAGAATGATGTGAACAAATAAACCATGTTGTGGTCTTAATTCCTAGTTTGAAACAAGACTGAAAGAAATGACAGAGACAAGATAGAGGCCTTTAAAAATGAGTGTCAAGACTAAGACAGCTCTCTAGTACTCCAAACACCACATGCTCCACTTGGCTTTTGTCCCGTATTGTAGCTCAGCCTGAAGGACTGATCAATATTTCTGTCTCTGTGTCTCTCTTTAGGGTCACGCTCACAGGCTGCTGAAACCCGGCGGTGTCCTGACCTACTGCAATCTGACGTCCTGGGGAGAGCTGCTCAAAAACAAATACGACAACATTGAGAAGATGTTTGAGGTGAGTAATCTGTCTTAGATCCTCTGGGCAGAGTGATACAGGATGAAAAAGGCTGTGTGGACAAGAGTAATAGTATAGTAACATATAAACTGTTCAAAACCACATGGGATCCACTTAAAACTACTTTGAACCTGTCCAAATCCAGCTCTAACCAGGTTAAATACATTTTAAACTGGTTAAAGTCTCTGTTAAAAATATTAAACCCAATCCAAATATGGTTATAACTGGAATTAATACATTTTAGGTGCAGTAAACTTAAAGACAATACTGAATACTGAAAATTGATCAATTTAACACACTTAATAGTGACTGATTTCTGTTTAAATACTATTGATGTCGCACTGTAAAACCAATCACAGTCTGGTTTATTGAGTTCATTGAGAATTACGTGCTGCAGTAACAGCAGAGTTAATGATCAAACTGCTCAATGCGGCTGTACTGTGAGATAAACCCTGTCTGCCACACACTGACCACAGCTCGGTTAATGATTTTCAGGAGACCCAGGTGCCTCATCTGCTCCAGGCCGGCTTCAAGAAGGAGAAGATTAGCACCAACACCATGGACATTGTACCGCCGGCTGAATGCAAATACTACTCCTTCCACAAGATGATCACTCCCACCATCCTCAAAGATTAAAGACTCTTGTGTAGGTTGTTTTTTACTGTAGTGACCTTTATTTACAAAGCCCTGACCTCATCTTATCTCTTCATGTCTGCCTCAACTTTCAATAAAACCCACATCCGTCCAACTGTATTTATAGACTTCTGTATGTTTTTTATGGCAGCATGGTTCAGTGTAAATCCTTGACTGGTCTTAAGGCTTTTTATCTTGTTTTAGATAAATACTACACTGTACACTGTTAACAAAGGTTAACTGTTCAGACTGCGTTGAGTAGAGTCACGTGGATCTGTAGATTTATGAGTTGCATAAATACAGTAAGCCGTAAGCAGGTGGACTTCAACACTATTTTCTTCCACTTTCACTTCACGGCTCGCAGACAGTACATCGCAGGGCTAACACATAGAGACATACTATGTTGGACAACCATTCCCTCTAAAATAAATCCACTGGGGGAAGGTTACACTGATCAGTAATAACATGACACTGACAGGTGAAGTGAATAACACTGATTCTTTATTGTCTTAATTCCTAGTTGGCAGCCAACTTTTGAAAGTTATTCCATTTATCCCTTATTCATGGAATATCTTTCAAAAGCTGCTTGGTGATTGAAAGCCTTTTTTCCAGGTCCCCAAAATTGAATTAGTCATGTGATCTTGTGGAATACAAGCTTGAATTATATTTCAGAAAACATAACATTAGGTGAAAGTTTGCCAAATGAGCCAAACTGTGATGGCTAGGCAACTGGTTCAGAGCATCTCCAAAACCTGAACTCTTGTGGGGTGTTCCCGCTCAGCAGGGGGTCAGTACCAAAAGTGGTCAAAGGAAAGAACAGTGGCGAACCGGCAACAGGGTCATGGGTCAGGGGTCACTGATACACGTATGGTGCGACTCAACAGATACGCTACTGTTGCTTAAACTGCTGAGGAAGTAAATGCTGGTTCTGATCAGAACTGGGCCAGAGTGATGGAAGAAGGTGGCCTGGTCTGAGTTAGAGCTGTTCGGATCAACTGAGGGATGTGCTGGACCAACAAGTCTGATCCATGGAGGCCCCACCTTTAAAGCTCCACTACCTTATTTTCTGTTGCCGTCCCTGTCTCAGATTCCACTCACACCCAAAAGCTGCCTAAAGACCTCTCCTGCTTCTCTGTTGATATTTTTCTTTTTTTATATATATAAATATTTCTGTTTTGAGCTGTTTCCTTGTTAAAAAACATTTTCAGTGCTGAAAATACACTTTATTGGCAGCTGTTTTTTCTCACTAATGATTGCTATTACATTAAACTATTTGGGGTTTTAAACATTTTCCCCAACTAGAAGAAAATAATATCAGGTACAGTATGTTTAACTGTTAAAACTTAAAGGCTCTGTTGCTGACATCTTGGAGCCAGATCCCGTAGCACACCTCCAGGGTCTAGTGGAGTCCAGACCAAAGAGGAGGGTTATGGATGTGGTAAAGGAGGAAGGTAGTGAGTCTGAGAGAAGAGGATGTAGGGGATAAGGCTAGATGGAGGCAGATGTTTCGCTGTGACAACCCCTGACGGGAGCAGCCGAAAGGAAAAGAAGTATATTTCAGCCATGGAAATAGAAATAACCTGGAGATTAAAACAACCACTTGTCTTGGAAATAATGAGGGTTGTAACTGGCTAGATGTATGCCCTCCAAGAATCCAGTGGGGATTTTAAATTTTACTTTTGACCTTCTGAAGCTGCTGTAGTGAAGTTCAAACCAAAGCAGCGGGCAGGGTTTACAATATTTCCAACAGCCCGAATATCAAGGACATGGCCACACATGAAGGAATAAGAAAATGAGCATTAAAACTGGTCTTGCTGTAACGACTGTAAATGAGTAATTGATCTCCTAAATTGTCGAGAAAAAGGCCTAAAATTGTCCTGGAAGTGTTTTCTTATAAAAAGTGGAAGCCCTAATTTAGTTTACTCTTGCAAAGCAGATTCATACAAAGCAATAACTCTTTTTAGTCCTATTTTAAATGAATACAAACTCTAAATTTAAGCCATGTAACATCAGTAGAGCAAAGATAAACTAGCCACAGTGCATTGTGTATTATCTTATTTTTAGCTGATAAATGGAGGAATAAGAGCTCCATGTTTGAGTCAATGTAATATTTATGTTTAATGTGAATCATTTATTAAAGCGTTTAGATTGAATTTGTTCAGACTCTGATGCGCTGTAACATTTAGCTTTGTGTGCAGATGTTATCCACAGTATGTCCACGTGGGAATAAGTCACCACCTGCAGGGGACACATTAATCATTATGTGAACGGATGACGCAATGCCACACGGCACTCAGGTGGGAAACTACAGCAGCTGGCACTTCTTCTGAGTCAGGAGCTTACCACTTTAGATTTTAGGATGCTAAGTTAGGGACACTGCAGAAAATGAGTTAATTTAACTCTGTGGGACTTAGAATTGAGGTAACTGACTCAAGAGAAGAAAAGGCAATGTTTAAATAATGTACACAGAAGCAATTATTACTACTTTCAAGACAACATCACTACTTTCAATTAAAACCCAAAGAGTGGAGACACATTTAAATTGGACTTTGACCAGTTTAAAATGGATTTAACCTGGTATGTACTGGATCTGGACAGGTTTTCTGTGACCTTTAACAGTTTATAGATGGATTTGGAAGGGTTTTAAGTAGTTTAACTTGGACCTTAACTGTTTTTTTTTTTTGGTTTAGAAGGTTTGAGGTTCAATTCCCCGCTCTTATTAAGTACTGGTTGCTCTTGGTTCTGCTCATGTCATGTCCTACATGCTAATTCCAACATAGACATAGCCACCTACATCCTGCACCTGGGAACCTGTCATGCAAAGGCGTGAACATACGCCTCCTAATACTGTATAAACTGCTGGATATAAAATCTCATGTATTGTTTACTTTTCCAAGCAAACCCTATCCTGTACCATTGTCTACATGTGTGTTTTACTTCATTCTAACAATAATTAAACCGGATCATTCTAAATTGTGAGTGGTCTCCTTCGTCCAACACATGCACTGTCCCAATCAAATAAATGAATAATAATGATAAACTGATTATAAATGCATTTGGATCAGTTTTAAGTGGTTTAACTTGGACTGGACCTAGTTTTAAGTGGTTTTAGACTGCTCCAAATGCAAACTTGTTTTTACTCACTCTACAATGATTATAGCAGTGTGAGACTTGTTATACATTTTTTTTTTCTCTGGCTGTACTTAGAAATGTAGATAGTTTACCATTTCTGTAATCTCTATAAACATAGTTTATCCATTTCTCACATACAATAACCACAGCTCACTTTTAACCTGAAAAAAATGACTGCAAGACAACCTCAGAGTGGAATATCACAGACAATAGTTGATCTGTGACACTGTAAAGGTCACAGCTGGTGAACACTACAGCCCCCTGGTGTTTGAGACTGGAATAAAACTATTACACTCAAAATAAAAAATTAAAAAGGTATTATGTCAAACTTAAGTAGATAAGAAATAAGCATAGAAAATGTATATTAGTGAATTGCCAGTTATTTCCTGTTCAAACCATATCTAATTAGTGTTTATATCAAACTGCCTCTTCCCTTGTGTAATCATACTCAAGACAGTGAAGCTAGAACTCAATAGAAAATGAGTCTTCATTCAGTCCTTTTCTTATTAAATTGGAGCAACACTCAACAAAAATGTTTTAAAGACAATAGACAACAAACAAATGACAACAGCAGCTTTATTGAAGCTAGTTATATTTGCTTGACACCGATAAGGAGCCAAATGAAACCAGGAATATTACATTTACAGCAGATACATACATACATATTACACAATCACTTCCGATACCAAATCGCCATCTTTTTCTCACGTTTGATTTTCTTCTGCAGCTGTAGAATCCCGTAAAGCAGTGCCTCTGCTGTAGGAGGACAACCTGAGAAGAATGGATGAAGAAACAGATGAGACGTGAAGCGGTGAATCAATCTATTATCCAGAACTGTCTAATAGAACAACATTTACAAAATACTGAGCTAAAATACTACAGCTGAAATCTACCTGGAACGTAAATGTCGACTGGTACGATTCGGTCACAGCCTCTGACAACTGCGTAAGAGTAGTGGTAGTAGCCTCCACCGTTGGCACAGCTGAAAGAGGGATGGGAAATTAAGACAGATTATTGATATTTATTAATATATTCTTTATTTAACCAGGTGAAAAACCTCATTGAGATTAAAAATCTCTTTGCCAAGATGACATCATTACAGCATTATCTACAGTTCATAAGTAAAATCCAAGAAAAGACTTACCCTGTGTTATGTATGAACATAATCTACCTTATTAGTCAGGAGGATGTAGAATGTATTCTGTTAAAATAAAACCAACCATCTTTGATGTTTGTTGCAACAGACAGAACTCAGCTTTGAATTATAATAAATTATAATGATTCTTTTAGGTTAAAATTTTACTAATTTCTGTTGAAGAAGGATTTTGATCTGAGCAGATTTCTAAAGTAAATACATATTGTTTTAGTATATTTTTATTGCTAAGTGGCAAACAAGTTACCAGTAGGTGCAGTAGATTCTCAGAAAACAAACAAGACCCAGCATTCATGATATGAACGCTCTTAAGGCTGTGCAATTGGGCAATTAGTTGAACGGGGTGTGTTCAAAATAATAGCACTGTCTGCCGTTCACTGTACTCAAAACTATTTTGTACAAATGTTTTTGTTTCTAGGATTTAGCAATCCTGTTAATCACTAAACTAATATTTCGTTTTTTTAAACTGCTTCACATCTGTGTGGCACCTCTCAGCTGTTATTCCACTCCATGATTTTTTAATTCCACAATTGATTTACATTTCTTGGTTTTGCTTCAGAAACAGCTTCTCGATTGGATTAAGGTCCAGGGATTGAGCTGACTACTCCATAACATTAATTTTGTTGGTTTAGAACCAAGACTTTGCTTGTTTACTCGTGTGTTTGGGATCATTGTCTTGTTCAAACAAACATTTCTAGGGCAGGTCCTCTTCAGCATAAGCCAACATGACCTCTTCAAGTATTTTGACAAATGCAAACTGATCCATGATCCCTGGTATGTGATAAATAGGCCCAACACCATAGTAGGAGAAACATGCCCATATCATGATGCTTGCTTCACTGTCTTCACTCTGTACTGTGGCTTGAATTCAGAGTTTGGGGGTCGTCTCACAAACTGTCTGTGACCCTTGGACCCAAAAAGAACAATTTTACTCTCATCAGTCCACAAAATGTTACTCCATTTCTCTTTAGGCCAGTTCATGTGTTCTTTGGCAAATTGTAACCTCTTCTACACATGCCTTTTTTTTTTTTAAACAGAGAGACTTTGCGGGGGATTCTTGAAAATAGATTAGCTTCACACAGACGTCTTCTAACTGTCACAGTACTTACAGGTAACTCCAGACTGTCTCTGATCCTCCTGGAGCTGATCATTGGCTGAGCCTTAGCCATTTTGGTTATTCTTCGATCCATTTTAATGGTTGTCTTCTGTTTTCTTCCACATCTCTCTGGTTTTGCTCTTCTTTTTGGTTTTTGAAATTATTTTAGCTGAACAGCCTATAATTTTTTTGCACCTCTTTATAGGTTTTCCCCTCTCCAATCAACTTTTTAATCAAAGTACGCTGTTCTTCTGAACAATGTCTTAAACGACCCATTTTCCTCAGGCTTTCAAATGCATGTTCAACAAGTGCTGCTGGCTTCATCCTTAAATAGGGGCCGCCTGATTCACACCTATTTTTTTCACAAAATTTATGACCTCAGTGATTAAATGCCACACTGCTATTTTTGAACCAACACCCCTTTCAACTAATTGCCTAATTGCACAGCCTTAAGAGCGTGTATATGAATATTGGATATGAATGCTGGCTCTTGTTTGTTTTCTGAAAATCTACTGCACCTACTGGAAACTTGTTTGCCAATGAGCAATAAAAAATATACTAAAGACCTGGATTATTCTGGTTAGTCACATTGTACTGCTATTATTTTGAACAATACTGTACGTTTTGACTGCAAATTTAACTCCACCACTTTCTATAAACTCTTTTCTACAGCTACAGTTAATAAAAGTATCTAGCCTTGTGCTCAACCAAACAAAGATGAAAGCGCTTCTCAAGCAGTGCTCCATTTGTCCTCTCTGGTCAGTTGTTAGAACATAAAGTAAGAAAACTCCCACTGGGTTCTATGGAGTTTCACAAAGATCTATTTTTGACCAAGGTGGAGAAAAGCAAAGATGTTTGCTGATTCTATCTGACTTTCATGTGTGTTTTATTTGTTTACTATAAATTTTTGAAAAAGCAATTTAAAAAATGCCAAAAATCTACTGAATTCACTTTAACGTTTACATTTTCTTTTTATTAAAAAAAGGCCTAATAAAACAAGACTTTAAGTGAATATTTATAAAAAAAATTAATCTAACAATTCTCCACGTTCCAGAGCTCTTTTTGTAGGAGCCATGTTCCAGGTTTATTGTGGTTACTGTATAATTGTGTTTTATTTCACTTCCAAGAGCTGTAAACAATCAAGAGCTTTACAATGAGAAATGTCTCTTTCTTTGGAAACAAAGTGAAATTGTGAAATACAGGCAGAGCTTTTGTAGATACGTTCTAGAGAGACATACGCCAAATATAAAGGGTATTTCCAATGTGTGAGGTTTAAATTGTAGGGACGTTACCATGACAACAATACAATTCACAAAGACCAATAGCAAAAGATTCAACTCGGGTGAAATTAAGCAGCAACAAAGAAAAGAGCTGAGAAAATGCAAAGGCTGGTAAAGAGATGATTCATGAGCAAACGTACCTCCCCATCGAGACGACGTATCTGGGCTCTGGCATCTGGTCGTACACCTGGTAAAGAGACGAGGTTCAGTTTGAGTTATACAATCTTGGGACTCAGCACTAATCTGTCCTGTCAGCTGGAGACGGCCTTGTGCCAATCCCAGACAGGCTGGAGGTAATCCCACCAGAGTTTACACAGATATCATGTTCAACACTGCCATCCCACAGAGAGAAGTCTGACTGTATTTCATAACTGTGAGTGCTTCTGAGCAGCAGGGAGTTTTCTTTTCATATAAATTTGTATTCTTTACCACCGCAACTATTTCCTCAACTTCCCTGTGTGACTTGCAATGGGTTTCAGCTTTTTAAAAGTACAATTGATCATTTATCTAAATCCAGTGGAGTTTCAAAGTAAGCAAATATTAACACAATATTGAAAAACATTTTCTATAACTGGAAAACCTTTTTTTTTTTTGGTAGGACACATGGGGACTCTGAACAAACTCCCATAGAGTAATGATGTTCTAGGTCCAGACACCAAGCTTTCCCCGTCCCCTACTCTGGCAGACAAGGGCGACCCAGAAGAAAGCAGCTGGTACGTGGGGAACAAGAGGCGGAAAAAGGCTGAGGAGCTAATCAGGGACAAGAGGGACCTTCCTGATTTGGTACAGCCAGACACAAAGAGGCTCTTTTGCTTTGTTGTTTGAGTGCCTCCTGATTTGAAAATTTCTTGATTCCAGGACACCTCCAAACCCTGCTACAGTGCAACAATAAAAAAAAAAATAAAATAGATAATAAAAATAATGCTACAGTGCCCTCACCTTCCTCAAAGCTGGGGCCATTTTGTTGGTAAGAGTCCCTGCCACAATCATGACGTCGGCTTGTCTGGGACTGGCTCTGAAGACGACTCCAAAACGGTCCATGTCATAACGAGGCGCCGCCATGTGCATCATCTCTACGGCACAACACGCCAGGCCAAAGGTCATGGGCCACAGGGAGCTCTGAGGAGAGACACAACAGACACAGGTCAGCAGAGAGAAGTCAGAAACATAATTAGCAACAGTTATGATAGTATAACCTCTTAATATGTATAAGGATATAAAACAAAATACAAGTTTTAAGTCCAAAGATAAATAGACTGTTCACTGACTCAGTTATTAGTTTGCATTAATAATAATACCCTTCTTTTAAATAAGTTTTTTTTTTTTTTTTTACAACTTTAGTTTTTATGCATTTAAAATATTGACAGTTACTGACCCTGCGCGCCCAGTTAACCAGGTCGTCCAGTTTTGTGATGACATACTCTCCTTTGCTGCTGACTGCTGACGGTTTGGCTGCAGCCACTGCTGTGCTCTTCTCTCGAACAGGGACCACACTGAGGCAGAGGAATTTAAAATGAGAGAAATGTTTGACGAGTTCTGTTTTCAGATGTGGCAGCTAGATTTGTACTAAAGAGAAAACTCACCATGTGGATGTATTTTCACTTTTAACACTGTTGTGCAGATTCTTTTGATGAACTGTGAAAACTGACAAGGGCCTGTAAGCCAAGTAAATTATGGTAAGTAAAACTGAAACACTGACAATAAAAAGTGTACAAAGTTATTATTGTGTTACTAACCTAAAGCAAACAAGCACTGACTTATTGCTGCCAGTGTAAATCTGTGAGTAACTGTGTGGTTTGATAATGATTATTCTTACACAATTGTAAAAATAAAATAAAAGGTAACTGTTAAATATATTACAAAAAACACTATAGATTAAGTTTGAGTCTTTGTGACACATTTCACATACTGACAACAAGAGGGAATAAAAATGAATTAGATGCAATAATTTGATTATTCACAATGGTTAAATAAATTTGTAGAGCTCTTATTAGAAGTACTTACCTCGTTGAAAAGGAGCCAAGCATTGCCAGGCGAGGCGCTGCAAAAATAGCATTACACAAACTTGTTTCAAGAGGACTGTTATGCACACAATTAGTGCGATTTCACCGGGTCAAGCAAAATACACATTTTAATGGGTTTACAAAACATGACTTGCACAATAAAAAACTATATTATTAAATAAATGATGGCACAATTTACTGTAAATTCTGTGTAGTAAACAGACTGACACGCGCAGAAATAGACTGCAGCTGGGTTGTTAGTTAACTTAATACAGTTAGCAGCCGTGCTAACACAGACGCTGCAAGGTCAGTGCGCGTAGAGGATAAAACCTTGGTATTTCTGCTACAGATATATTTTAAACACTGTCCAATATACCATCAGATGTTTCACTTTGAAACAATGTGTCTAACATAATAGATATACCATCGTAAAGTTTGATTTCATGAGTGTATATTCTGCCAAAACATCACTCACCGACCAACGCCGCCATCTTTGGATTTGGGATGACGTCAATGTACTTCCTGTGTGGTATGAGCGCGAGCTGCTGATGGCGCTGCAGTAACGGTTAAAATTCTGACATTGAATAAAAAAAAATTGTAGTGGATAAAGCAGACAGAATCTCTACTCATACAAAATACACTTTTACAGAATGTTTAGACCAGAATGAATTTCTTCTTGGAGATATATTAATACATAGCCTACATAAAATGAAACAGTCATTCCGTTAGGCTATTGCTAGGGCTACATGAAAAGGTAAACACCACAAATTGTCAATGAAATTACTACTCAAGCTACTAATACTTACTGACTATATTACACGCTTACTTTGAATAATTAACCTAGATGTTAAAGCACAGCGCGGTGATGACTGGAGGATATTGTTCCCAATTTAGTCTTTATAAACCAGTCACAGTTATTTGTTTCATATTGCCTACTTTTACTTTTAGTGCAGTGAGAAATAAGTGGGACACATCATGAGTTTGTCATTGTTGGCGAAACTTAAAAATAATTTCTGCATATTTGGAGCAGACACAAAGTAAAGAATAGATTTTTAGAGCCTCAGTTTGTGGCCTGACCCAGATAATCAGAGTGCAGCAGCCCAACTGGTTAGACCACATCCATCAAGTTGTCATCAAAACATTTATTAAATAACGCACAATATTTTCAATAGAGCTGTCATGTCAGATACAAAGCTCAGCAGTGATTTATTTGCTGTGGTAAATCTAAATTATCCAGTGAAGCATATCTGGCTGCTCCTATTGATTATATAAGAAAAGTTTGTTTATTGGTTCAATGCACATACTCAAAGGACTACACACTCACACAGTTAACCTTTACACAACATTTACTTGTTGGAAAATTTTAGATTTAATATCTTTAACTTTATGTCTTTGGCCTCAATTGGGCCTTTCTATTCATTAGGTCAGCACGCCCTGTGAGAGATAGAAGCCTTCCTTCAGCACCAAGGCTGTAGCCTGTTTAGTCTAGACACCAATAAACACCATGGCATGGCTTGATTGTTGACGTACGAGGCTATATAGTCTTATGTTTACCGGAAGCATGGCAAAGTGGTTATTCAGTGCTACACTATGTTAATGGTCAATAAACATCCCCTCTGCCTTTAGTTCCAGAACAACAAGCTTGAAAAGTTCAAACCAACACCAGTAAAACATTGGAGGTAACTTTAAAATGATTTCCAACTTTTAATTGGAGTCAGTCAATTATTAAATTATTTAAAAAATAGTTTAATAGAAACACACTTATTAAGTGAACTGAAGGAAGGCTTCGATCTCTCACAAGTTAAAGATATTAAATATAAATTTCTCCAACAATACTTAGATACACTTTATCTAGTTGTTGGCGATTTTAATTAACATGTAATAAACCGCATAGAAGCACAGAAACAATACAACTGTCAAAGAGACTGAAGTCTGAATCCCGAGATTAATTTTGAGGAAACAGGCAGTAATCCAAAAGGGTCCATTGTAATTAAAACTGTTTGAAACAGACAGGTATTGTTTAAGACATCTCGTAAATGTTTGTTCAGCCTTTATTTTGAAAGGTCAACTTAAATGCTCTTTTAGTCCACTTTCTTCCCTTCTGTCTGGTAAAATAATACTGATGTCCAGGTTTCAACAGTGTCAGTGGTGGATACGCTGCTCTGAGACCAGTTTAATTGAAGTATAGTGTTATTACTGTGGTTATAGTTTTATTGTTGTAATGTCTGACCCATTTCAAAGTCTATTTTTATATGCTATTGGTTTCTGCTTTTGTTTTATTAATTTCACTTGCCCTGTTTGTACTTTGAAGTCTTTTAATATATTTTTTATTCAATCTTTATTTTATTCAGTAGTCTGTATACTGCTACATGTTTTTTCTATTTAAAATTTTCCAACTGTTTGAAGTTCAAGTACTGAGTATTTCTCTCACAAATCAACATAATGTGATCCTTAGATGTTAAAAATAAATACCATACCCATCTTTAAAAGTACATTGAATGTATTTAATTACAATCCCGACAGCTCGTGCACCTCTCATTTTGTGCTGCTCTCGTTTGGTCAGAAATGCCACAAACCAAACAAGAAACATCAACAGCACAAATGATGCCAGAACTTAAAGGGCGGAGATCTGAGTCCATCGAGAGCGTGCCATCACATAATGAGAGTCTCTGTTTTTAACCATACTGTATGCTGCAATTTCTCTACAGCAAATACATAATTTAAATGAAACATCATGATTTCATTTATCTTTTTACAAATAGCTTTTATTCTGTTCTCATCGTGTACAAACCTTTTATTTTCACAGATGAATTGATAAAAGTCTTTTCCCTTGGTTTATAAAGGAGAAGTAATGGACATATATAGTATTTAGAGGGTTAGGGGTTAAATAGACCCTCTGTTGTGGAATTTCCCATTCATTGAATTCAGCCTCGAAGTTAAAGACGCTAAATGAGACACTTAAGAGACATTAAATATTTATGTCTCAAACAGAGTCAATATTCTATACTAATGGATGTGTTGTTATCAAAAGCTTAAGGAGCAAGAACGTGAAGAAGCTATAGCCTTCATCTATTTTTGTCTGGCCTTCGATGAGCTATGTGTGCGTGTTTACTTGGCCTAAAATGTATTTGTATAATGTGTATATGTGTCTGTAACAGTAGTGGGCAATGGCCCGGAGGCTGTTTCATCTGCCCCTCTAAGACAGTCAACCAAAGGCTAATTTAGCGAAAAACAAATCTTAACTACCGCTTTTTTCACTTTTGATTATGCGCTCAACTTACTCAAGAGTCAAACCTCAAAGCAAGTTATTTACTGTCATACAAACAAATAAGCCTTTTGCTAATGGGAGTTTTTGAATAAATGTATGGTAAAGACTGCAAGACCCCAGAAAGCAAAGACTTGGCCGGTGATTTAAACAGAAAAAGCAGTCATTTAAGGTCCCAGTCTCCTACAGGCCCGGCCCGTCTGTCAAATTTTAAAACAAAGTGTGGACCCCGAGCCTAAAACCCTGGTTTATAATGTCAATGTGCATTTTATCTTAATGTAGTTTTTGCGGCTTTAGCGATGTTAATCTCTTAGGCATATCTCAGTTTAACAGTCTTTGATGAAGAAGCACGGGTCCTAAAACCACACTAACTGCTTGTATAAATAGAGCATCTGAAAATTGGGACACTCACTAAATTTCTCTACCCACTCACTGACAGCACACACTTTTCAGTCAGTCTGGATTACAATTGCTAAAACGATCTTGGTTATACAGAATTTACATTATGGTTCCATTCACCAGTGTTACAGCTGGAACACCACTGGAGACAAGGTAGGTTAAGTGTCTTTCCCAAGGACACAATGATGGTATGAACTGTGGGGAGAGCAGGAATCAAACCGCCAACCTTCCGGTTATAAGACGACCGCTCCACCACTGAGCCAATCAGAAATAAGGAAGCCTTACCATTCATTATTCCTAATACAGTCTGTATCCTACACTTGTACTTGTCACACACACTTGTATTTTAACTATAATTTTGTTTGTGTTTCCAGCCACAAGGGGTCACAAGCCAGTGCACCTTTGTGCCAGTCCTAAGCCCAGATAAATGGAGAAGGATTGGGTCTGGATGAGCATCTGTAAAACGTAAAGAAAAAAAAAAATCTATGTCAGACTGCTACAAACCCTGGAGGGAGAAAAATAGTTTGTGTTTTTGTGTTTGTGTTTTGTGTCTGTGAAAACTAGCAGCAGGTACAGAGCTGTACAGTATGTATGTTTGTAAGCTCAGTAGAATTGTAAGTAAGTAAGATTGTAGTCTGTAATAATAATAGCATGCAATAGCATTTATTTTCAGTAAAGGAGCATTGTTGTGCTTAACAAAGAAATAAAAATGGGCAGAGTTTTCCAAAAACACAATGTCACTTACTTCTCCTTTAAAAGTAAAATGTATCCGTTATTATCACAGAGCTTTGAAATACTGTGTGTTCAAACATTAAATATAGGCACTTGATAAGCTTAAAAGAACAAATGTCTAAGACTACAGCATTGTTCAAAGACCTCCTCCTCTAACATTAGCAGGGACAACGAGCATTTGTGCATTTCAGATAATTAGCACAAATCCTTGTAAAAACAGCCTTTGCATAGACGTGAAGGTTATTGTGGCAGCAGCATGTGGAGCTGTTTTTGAACTGCCAACCACAGGAATGGGCTATTTCTGCTCTCCTTCTCTGGAAAGAAGAAAGTTCGGTCCGTCACTGTGAATCCACGATGTCTTTAGGGAGGAGGAGGAAGTCTGGTTTGCCACTCGGTCTCTGAAGTTTCAAACAGGACCAAAGGGGGTACTGACCCTGTTTTTACAAGGAGGAGGAGGGTGGGGTCGTGGCGTCTAGGAGCCAAAGAGCGACTGTTTTAGAGCGCGTTGTACATGAGGACCAGATTGAGTCCCACCGCGGCCAGGAGCGGGAAGAGGGTCAGACCGGAGCCGAAGCCTCTCCAGGAGCTGCACATGTTCAGACTGACCCAGTAAACAAGTCTGTGGAGAAAAGAGGAAATTAGATCGAATGGAAGCTCAATGAGAAGCTTCAATTTCCCACTGACCAGCTATTTGTGAAGTTAAACAATAAATGGTTAGCTCAAAAACATCTTTCTGTATCCTTTAATGGCCTCTAAATAAAATTGATAGAGCCATTGGATTAGCTTTTGTTTAATCCGACAATATGCTTGAATATATATTTCATGTGCTTTATGAGACTTTTTAGCTACAATTTCTTAATATTTTGTACTTTTCTTTGCCATTTTCTGATCATAGACAGTAGTTAGACAGGAATAAGGGTAGAGCAAGACAAGAGGACATTGAGGAAACAGAGGTAATATCCTGCTTTTTCTGTCACCTCACCCTCCACATTCTCCCAAAAGCCCACTGTTTCTCTGTACATCTCTGTGTTTTTCCCAAATTCCATAATCAATAAATAAAATAACTGAATAAAATTAGCCCCAACAGTTGGTAATACAGGAAATTAGGAAGATGATTGGTGCTGAGGTCCCATTGTGCTTTTTTGTAAAAAAAAAACAAAAAAAAATTCCCTTTCCTCCTTTTTTGTGGAGTTTTTGAAATATTAGTGCAATTAAAATTAGAAAACAAGACAAACATAAAAATATAAATCTAACCATATGTTTTAACAATACATTATCACAGTCACCGAGCCTATTTATACCAGCTGTCTCTCGTCTACTAAACTTTATGTAGACACAGGTACAGCCTAAAACAAGTCGAGAGACACAAAAAGCGGCACAGACAGCCAATCACCCATTACTAACTACATCGACCACAAACTAACTACGTCAGTGTATTTGCATCTCATTTGGCTCAAAGCTTCATGAGGAAGTGTGTGATTTTATTGGTTGAGCCCATTGCTGTTGTTTAGGGTGGTTGCCAGGCAACAGCACCCAGCCGGTTTATAACTGGGGCGATAAACCTTTGTAAAACAATGAACGGGTTTGTTGACAGTGTGCAACCAGCAGCTTCACATTTCAGCTTCTGGACAACAACGGCACACTTTCTAGAAGACATCTAGGATCCTACAGAGGTGTGTTAGAAATAATTATAATTTAAAGTATAATATAAACCTTTTACTGTTTAACATAGATACAGGCCAATACAATACAATACAGGCCAACGTAAACCTGGATTTGACTTTTACTTGTTTATGAGCCCTCAAACAAATTTCCTGAAAATCCTGCATATTATATAAGAATATGTTTTTTTTCTTCTGTTTTGTGAATGTAGCTTGTTGTGGTTTTCTTGTGTTTCTTTTCTCCGCCTACACTACAACCTAAAGTGTTTTAACTGCACTCTTCTTTTTAAATGAATTGTGCTATAGAAATAAAATTGCCTTGCCTTGCCTTCTGCTTTGTTTTTGTTGCATTATGCAGTGTTGAAGGCAAAAAGTCTTGACTTCACTTTTCGTCAAAATAAGCTGTTTTGTTTTTTTCTTTTGACTAAAAAAAAAAACAACAAACTAAACATATTTTTTTTAATGACAGGTACAAATGGGACAACCATAGTCTCTTATTTTGTTAAAAACATAGTGACAATTAACCCCAACTGGACTTAGTTCAGTAGAAGTTTTGAGAAATAACTAGGGCCACCTTCAGACCTTGCATTTTTATCTGTCTTCTCTCTCTCTGGACACTTCTCAACACACTCCATTGCATCTGGATTTTATGGTACAAGACATTTTGTTCTTCAGCCAAAGTACATGTCCAGAAGTTTATTTGCTCTGTTTGACAAAAGTGTATGTTTTTAGTTTAATTTTGTTGTTTGTCCCGTGAGAGCAGCAGGTGCTGTTTAAATTAAGCCACACTGATCTCATCTGGGTCAGCTCTGAGCCTTACCTTCCTAAAACGAACATGGCAGCCACCACAGGCACTAGCTTCAGATACTCCTGAGACATGAGAGAGGCCATAATGAGCAGGTTGAGGGTGTAGAGCAGTAAGAGTTCGAGGGATGACGTAACAAACAGCTGCTGAACGGCTCGTCTGGTGGGAAAAGACTCCTGCAGATCGAAGGAGCCGGCGCAGAACTGGCACAGCGCACCCACGAGCATCGCTGCGAGGGATAGAAGAGAGAGCAGAGAGTGAGACAGTTAAAGAGTTGAACCACAGCCATTTTCCACAAACAACTCACTGTTGAGCAACTCCTGAAAAAATCTGATCTGCTCTGACAGCAACAGATTTGCCATTTACTGTTGTCATTTACCCCTACGTTTAAACAATTAACACTTGAACAGGCTGTACTTACATATTTTTATCTTCTAGTCAAGGGAAAAAATAGTATGTTGTAAAAGCATAATAATCATTTATAAAAAAGACTAGGTTTTATGATGATGCCATCTACTGTTTCTTGTGGAGAATTTTATCAGATAAAAACTTCAGGAATCAATTCTCGCACAAATCACATGCTCAAAAAAGGCTTGTCATATGACGTTCCAGGAAGTGTAATAGTTGCAAATAAAGTGTATTTTCAGCTGAATGTGTTTTTTTTAAATTAGAGAAACAGCTCAAAAAGAAAAATATCTACAGAGAAAACAGAGACAACTTAAAACTGGACAAATACTGTCAATTCAAACAGAATGTTTAACGTCCTGATGCTAAAGTCACTAAGCTAACGCTAATCTCTAAACTTCAGTTTGGTGTAATTTGTATTTTTGTTCGGTTTAATATTTTTTAATAAAAAAGAAGTAGTAGAGGTCCCTTGGTTGCTTTTGGGGGAGAGTGAGTCTGAGACGGGGACAAAATAACGAGACAGCATCATAAAACAGATGAACCCAAACTTACCCGCTTTGGATTTATTTGTTTGTTTTTTTTATCTCAAAACGTATTCCTTAACTAAACTAAGTTTGTTTAACTCACTTTGTGCAACAGCAGTGTGGTTGTCCCGGTTCTTCTTCTTTGCAACAAATGGAAAATCTAATGTTCAGTATCCCGTTTTTATCCAATCAGAAGAGAGCCCTCCTTAAAGCAACACTATGTAACTTTCAGCCACTAGAGGGCGCAGATCCCTCTACAGACTGTCTGTGTTGTTAGTTTTCAAGTGGAAACTATCCAAAACCAGCAAGTTTGGAAGAAAAAAGTCTTCAGAAATTGTAAAGTAATTATAGTGCATTACTTTACAAAAACAACTGTGCAAGGGTCCAGTGTATCGGCCATTTCTGCTCCCTCGGTTTGAGCTGCTAAACACGCCTTTATTTAACAGCAGCGTTATGGAGGAAGAAGGAAAGACATGAGCCATCCATGGCCGTATTTAATAGAACTGTTTGAGTTTGTCAGTTTACAACGTGAGCAATGCTATGGAAGAACATGGTTTTGAGAGCTAACGCTAACACTAGCTGCTCTCACTTGTTCAATTGTGTTAAAGTATTAGTTAATTATCTATAAACTTCCCACAAAGACAACATTAACAGGGAACCTCCAACATTTCAGAGACTGTACTTTTTTACTTTTACTTGAGTAAAGAAGTTGGATCAGTACTTCTACTTTTACCAGAGTCGTTTTTAACACAGGTGTCTGTACTTCTAATTAAGTACACACCTCTGCTCTACAGTAGCATTATGGATGTTAGCTCAGTAGGTTAGGTTGTTGACAGTGTTGAAGTAAACTCACTTCTCCTTTAAATGAATCAGTCCTAAATCAAGACTCTTTTCTCACTTTGACAAATCGTTCAAAAGTAAAAACCATCTGGGTTCGATTTGGGTCGTTTCATCACCTGCCCTTTGTTTTTTTGTGTCCCAAGTTTGGAAAAGGATTAAAATAATCTAAAACAATTAGGCCGCCGCCCGGGAGACAGGGAACAGCCGGCGTCTTATTGCAGTTTCCATTTAAAACTATGTGCACCACGAGGAAATGATGCTTCTGTCTCGAGGCCCGAGGAAACGTCTGCAGCGCTGAGGTCGAGGGAGAACAAAATGAAAAGGGACAGAAGACGCTGAGGCATTCCTCGGCAAAGCAGCCAGACAAAGTTCTTCACCGATCTGGAGCTGTCACCGGAAACTACTTTTATTTATGACATCGACTTCAGTAGCTTTTAAATCAATTGTAACTGTGAATTTCAAGCAAACGTGGAGGGGCATCTATCGCATCATTGTATGATTAGATAAAGCATATAACATAATTACAATAATCCTGCATAATCGTGAGTGTATTTTTAGACAAAGTAAAACTAAATTTCAGAGAACAATAACTGGAAACACATAATTGTACAGAACTACAAGAAGACAAGAATAATGGTTCATTTTCTGCAAAACCAAACTAAAACCAAGAGTCATTCATTCATTTGTTCAGTTCCTACTGCTTAGTCCCGTTAGGGGTCGCGGGTGACTAGAGCCTATCCCAGCAGCTTTGGGCCTGAGGCAGGGTAGTCCCTGGACAGTGGCCAGTTAGTCGCAGGGCTAACATTTAGAGACACAGTGACAGACAACAATTCACTCTCACATTTATTCACTAGGAACACTTTAGATTTGCCAATTAACCTGTACATGCATGTGTTTGGACGGTGGGAGGAAGCCGGAGTACCCGGAGAGAACCCACGGTAACACGTGGAGGACATGCAGACTCTTCACAGAAAGACCAGAGTCGGCCGAGAATGTTTGAGTCCGGGTCGGGTTTTGAACTCACAACCTTCTTGCTGTGAGGCAGGAGTGCTAACCACTCTGCCACGTGCACCCTAAACCAAGAGTCTTCTTACGTCATTTGCTTCTTAAAGGTGAATCCAAATGGGCCTGTTTCATATTTTTCCTGTTGCAACAACATTACCCCATTATTAAAACAGTATTTCCAACCAATAAACACTCTTTTTACTTGACTTTAACCCAGTAATTATATAATTATTACAAATATTCAGTTAGACTACAATGTTGCATTTATAACAGTAAGAAACAAATCATTTCCACTTCAGTACCACTTAAATGTCTATAAATTAAAGGTTGCACATTATTTCTCATTTTCTTTCAGCTTCTCCGTGTTAGTGACTGATTTCCTAAAAAGAGTCTCACAAAAGTTCTTATTGAGCTGAGTGTAAACAAAAAATTTGAAAGTAATAAAGTAGATGACTACCTTTTAAATAGAGCACTTTTTGTTGTTCAAAACAGTTTTATGTGTGATGGATTGAGCATAAATGGGACAGCTCAGGGTTACAGGAAACCAATTAGCTTTTTAATTTTCGATCACACCTAATACCTATTCTGTCACATTTTTTACTGCTGCTCAATTGTAAAACAAAAAAATACTAAAAGACGGTCAGGGTTTTTACTGAACCCAGGACCTCAACAAAAAGGACATGTCACTGGAGAATGAAGGGGACACACGGTTGATTGACACCTTGATTTGTGAATGTGCGAGTGTTTTTGGGCACGTACCGAGCAGGACGGGGATGGAGGCCACAGCGCAGCAGCACAAGGTAAAGACGATGCGACTGGTCACATTTGTGAATCTGGGAGGTTCAACCGGGACGTAGAAATACAGTGCATAGATGATCCCAACAGCACAAAGTAAAGAGGCCAGGACGGAGAAAAAGGCCGGGACCCGTCCGCTCTGACAGCATTTACACCGACAGCATCGACAACAGCAGCCCCGTCCCTCCTCTGGGGCCTCGCTACTCTGTTGGGGTTCCTCTGAAGTCCACAGGGTGAGCTCTACGCTCTCCGGAGGCGGGCTGATCAGCGGCCGGCCCTCGTCCGTGGTGGTGCTCTCCTGGTTGGTCGCCTCGGGGCTCCATCTCGGGGGGTCTGTGCCGTTGGGGGTGTCGTCCTGAGAGGCTGGACCTCTGGGACGACCACGGCAGTTTTCTGTGGTGGCCTCTGGATCATGGGCTGTGAGGACGGGACTGGAAACAGCTGGAACGGGCCGGTGGTCGTCTGTCTGCTCTGACTGTGGCTCTTTTGGGACATTGTTGTTGTTGGGGCGCTGATGACTATGGGCAAGGCCTGTTTAAATCAAAGCACATTTCAGTAAACGTCAAAAGGATTAGGCTTATTCCTGTTCCATCAATGCAACACTTTAATTTATTTTTTTTTTACACTAATGCACCGCTGTTTTATCTAGTGCCTTTAATTTTCTTCAGGGACAGAAAAATAATAATTGGAATTGAATTAAATAGATCTACAAAAGTCTGTCCAACACAGGATTAGTCTGGTCTCTGTGGTTTTTAGTTTCCAGAGGGCACAGAAGAAAGTGCACAAAATAGACATTAAACCAATCACACAAACAAAGCATTGCATAAACCCCACCCCATTTTAGATCTAATGTTACTGATCCATCAGAATTTCTTCCACTCGGCAAAAGGAACGAGTTAGACCCGTCAGGTTAGATCTACCAAAAAAAGAGGTGAAAGGTTCAATTCTCACAAGAAGTAAGCAGTAAGTATAAGTAAGTACATTTTATTTATATAGCACCTTTCACAGATATAAATCACAATGTGCTTTACAAAGTGCAACAATTTTAATAAAAGAACAGTAAAACTATGATACATTAAAATTAAAACCACAAAATAGATCGTGTGGCTTTGAGGCTTATAACTGTTGGCCACTCTTTTCTAAAGTGAACTGCTCTTTTTGACAGACTTTCTCACTGGTATGTTTTTATTTACAAAGTATTTTTAGGCAAACTCCCCGAGTACTTGTCATCTTTGTTAAACATAAACCCCCGGACATCACAGCCACAGTCGACGGACGTTCTGAAGAGTACAGAAAACAGCTTTTAGGTTTTCTGCTCCTCTGCATGGAACAGTTTTTGGTTTTTGGTGAGGTCAATTGAATCCAGATTATCTTTGTATAAGTGCTTAATGGTGTTAACTGATTGTTGTGCTGCTGCCTCTTAAACAGTGATCTCAATGAATAAACATTAAAAAGAATCTTTCAAGTCACTTTCTCCACCCTTCTTTCAAATAAATAACAAATAAATCTTTACCTTTTCACAAAGAAACATTTGTCGTTTTATCACAGTGCATTGTTTCCACTGCGGATTTGGACAAGACTATAGCATTTCTGTTTCTGTCAGAGACTAAAGAGCAGCGTCATAACTCACTCTTGTGCTGATTGTTCGCTGGTTGAGGTTCAAGCGAGCGCTGGGAGCCGGAGACCGAGTGGGAGGACGAGTGCAGCTCCTCCACTGACGACTCGGGGCTGTCCGACACTGGCGCCAGCGAGATCTGAGTGTCCAGGTCCAGGAACGGGGAGAAGGAGAGTCGGGCCGGGTCTATGTCCTGGAGCTGGTTGATGATGTCGCTGATGGACTCCTTCATGCTGTCGAGCTCCTTCCCGTTCTGCCGATGGGACACCTGTCGCCCCGAGGAGCTCATGGTCACGCAGCCTGAGAACAACCAGAAAGTCACAGTCAAGTTTCATTTAAATGTCAAAAAGTTGTTTAACAAATAGACATTTAAACGCCTGTAACAATAATGTCTTTGTCCCTTTGTTTTCCGTCAGAGAATACATTTTAATGTATCCCCTCCACTTTTATCTAGACTTGGACATCGAGGTCTGAGGATGTTTAACACAAGACCGCAGCTTTCAACAGTTTGTCCACATTGTTTTTGTGACTGGATAAAGCTTCTATTGTTTTGTTTTGTGTTTGTTTTTTCTTAAAGCAACACTATGTAACTTTATACCCCACAATAAAGAACCGGAAAATCATTTTAATAATAAAAAACAAAAAGACACCGGTTTTAGGATGAAATGAAACCTGGTTTGACAGATAGTCCAGCGTATCATGAAAGCACATATCTCACCAGAACTCATCTAATCAACTGAAAATGCAGATTATTTACTAGGATATTATGTAAGTTTGCTGTCTTGTCTTGGTTAGTTCTTTAGTGGGTAAAGAAAAGTTACATAATGTTGCTTTAATTTAAACTCCTACATGAGTTTGGACTTGGTCTAAAACTGGACTTGTAGTGTTTGGAAATCAAAACCTCTTTAAAGGCTCTTGCTTTTACTCTTGGTGCCAAAAGCTTGCTCATGAATGTATGTGTTTTTGTTTGTTGAAATGTTATCATGTCATTTCTGATTATGCTGCTGTTTTGGCCGGGCCTCTTCAAAACATTTCTAATGTCAATGAGGTTTTATCCTGGTTAAAGGTTAGATCAAATAAAAATAATACAGTAAATATCTGGTCTTGCTGGTAACTAAATGTAATATAATAGAATAATTGGATGTTTAAGATCATAATATAGTTTAGTCTAATATGTGTAATTTACTTCCTGTTTTGGAAACTTAATTCAGATCAGGTTAAAAGTGCATCAGGTGAAACACAGTTGAATAAAACCAGTCAAACCTATAACACTCTTTGTATTTGTCTGATAGACACTGAGACCCGTACAGTTCTGAGAAGACAAACTGAGCACTTCTCTTTATCACATTGAAGAAAGCGAAAGGCCTCGAGCAGCATTTTTAATGAAACAGCCATGTTATAATAAATAATAATCTGATCGCCTTCTTGAGTGCCTCAGCTTCCTGCTTCAATGTGAAAAAGAGATTCTCAGACTGAAGCACCAAAGTGACACATCTTTTTACTTTTTGGTCAAGTTGCACTCCTGCCATTGTCTTATACAGCCATGTTTCAGACTTCTGTGATAGTTCACAGACAACAGCATGTCCCTGCAGGGCTACCATAGCTGTCCACATGCTGCGCAATCGGAACTTTTGTCACCAAAGAATTCTTGACACTTAACAAAAAAACCACTGGTGAAAAACAAGAACATAAAGAATAAAGCCCAAAATGTTGTCTAAAGCCTCCGGATTGAAGGCACTAAAGTCTGGACCAGAATGACCTGAACGCCATCAACAACAGGTCAACGATGACATACAGTAAGGAGGGATATTATAGGTTTGACTTGAGCAGCAGGAACCTTTGACCCTCGACAGTCTTTAAACACCACACCAATGACCGTGGTTGGTTTATTTTATGATGATTAAACAAAAGGAAATTGCATTTGGTGGATGTTTATAGCAGCTGGGTGGCAATGCTTTAGATTAATATCACTGTTAATTAAACTTTTGCCTCAGTTTAAATTTAAAAAGTAAGTCATTTTTGCAATGTTTCGTTCAACTTTTGCCCGTGGGCTTTTTCAATACCTTTTACACTTTTATAACAAAGGTTCACAAAAAACACGTTCCAACCACATGTAACAAGGGGCACTGTACACGATATGTCCTTTAATCCTTAGTGAATAAGTCAGTTGTTCCATAAAATGTATTTCATTCACAGTTCCTTCCTGAGAGAGGTTCAGCCAGCTCCTTTTTTTACATGAGCTCTTAAGAATTTTAAAGATAAAAGTGTCCTCCTTTTTAAAGACAGCTCCTGGCAGCAGTCTCAGCAAGACTATCCTGGGAACTAAAAGGTCCTTAAATATTGTGAAGATGTTGTCCCAGAAGTTTTATTATTATGTACAATAAAGTCAATATCTAATAAAGACTAATATCTAAGGCCTCCTTCAAACCTTTGTTTCTCTCTGAAGCCATATGGAACACCAGCTCGGTTTGATTTATTCACACCTGGAATTTACATGACCTCTTGAGTCCACATTCATATCCATAACTACATCTGCTTTAGATTGACCATTTATTTTTGATATCTTAATCATCCTGAGACAGAAAGAGTTAGATTTAGATTCTTTATTAATACTAGGGGCAATTAATTTAAGCAGCAGGTAAGAAAACAAACAACAAATAGGCACAATATCAAACAACATAAAGCACACAGAAGAAAACATTGAATAGATTTATGAAATATGGTCTTAAATATGTTAAAAGATTAATAAAAACTCAATAAAAAAAGAGAATACTGAGAATTTAAAAAACGAAAAGCTGTTGGGGAAAAGGATTTGTTTTAAAATCTGGTCTAACATAGTGATGTCCCAAAGGCAGCAAAGATAATTTACATTTTAGACTGTTCATGAAGCGACAGTAGTACAGGCTTATCCACCGTCCAATCAGCTGACTGCAGTGATAAACTAGGCTCCCCCCAAAGTGGACCACAAAGTCATATGTGTTTGGGACCCCCGGCCGAAGGGTCCCTAAAGTGGTATGGGACGCTTTTTGGTTGGTCCCAGACTGGAAACAAGGCTCAACCTTCTCTAAAGTTTAGCCTCTCTTCATTGGTCGATCAAATATATGACACTGCTGCTTCCTTAATGCAATGCTATTAATAAATACTGACATAATTAGGTTTAAAATAAAGGCAGTGCTGCTCCAGTGAATGTTGTCATTGATGTAGGATGTCTCCTGATGTGAGCCAGGGCTTATATCCTCTCACTCTTCCACAGACCTCTGAATACATCCTGACACCTGACGCCTCCAAATGTGTCTCTTTTAGAAATGTGTGCATTTATTCCATTCACTCGTTGGATTAAAGCTGTCCACGTTCGAGCCGATCACTCTGTCCGGACTTTAACGCCAGGTCTGAATAGAGTCTAAATGGTCAAACACAGCTCTTCACCTGCTGCCTGTTGTTTGTGGACACACCTTAGGTTTATTTGCAGAGTCGACTCATCTGATTGGATCCTAGGAAATATCCATTCAGTCTCCATTTGATTCAAAACAGGACTCAACCATGATACTGTTTGAAAAAATACCTATTTATCCCTTACTTTATCAAAAATATATAACTTATTTGTCAAACCTACAGTCATGATTGTTAGGGCTAAAAACATGAAGAGTAGTCTATAATCCTTAAATACACTTGAGCGTAAGAGGTGCGTAAAGACAGAACGCTTCTTTTTACGGAAACTTCAAAGACTGTGCATGAAACTTTGGGAGCGATCCTCGTGTGGATTTTTGGCCCGGATCCAAAAAATCCCCAGCGCTCACTCTGCAGCACGCATACTTTCAGCTCCGGCGGGTATTTATATCTTCAACAAATGAAATGTTTCGCATCGTGTGCTGCGTTTCAAAGCGGGTTATTGGATATTCTTCTTGTCCGTTTGTGGATTAAAGAAAGACGTTGAAGGGGGACAATGTGCTTAATCCCTCCTTCTCCACTCCCCCCTTTGACAAAAAACATCCCCGCTATTCTCTCCAATGAAAAGGTTACAGTGCAGACGCCACAAAGGAAAGGTATGTGGGTCCTGGGACTAGTTTATTTGGCGAATATCTGGATAAATCAAACGTTTGAATCCTGTGCGTAAACCTAAACTGAGGCATTCGCTTGGAAATCTTAATCTTTCTTTCTATTCAGAGGTAATTGACAAGTTAAACAGTGGATTTTTTTACATAATGAAGAAGTAAGGAGAGTTTTAAATGAGTAAAATAAAAAGAAGTGAACTTACTTGATAAAGAGGTTAAAAAGTATTTCTCGCGGTTAAAACAATCCTCGGCGCTCACTTCTCAGTCTTTCTTCCCTCCCCCTTTTTGCTTTGCTTTGCTTTTTTGTCTTCCACGATCCTGAACTTGTGAATCAAATTTCAGGACCGTACAAAATACTAGGCTTTTCCTCCGCCCACACACACACACACACACACACACACAGGAGTATTTCTTCCCCTTTCTTCTTCTCTCTCCCTTGGGTACCATGTCAAACGCCATATGGAGCAAATAAAGGACGAGAGAAAGAGAGAGAGAGAGGAGAGAAAGAGGAGGGGTCAGCAGCAGTGGTACTTACTGAGAGTTTACCTTCACATCCACCAAAGCACATCCGTCTCCAACACGAGTCTGTCTAAACAGGACACTAAACGTTTACCCTTTGGGGCTGCTCCAAAAACACACAGAGAAGATGGATGTGGAGCTGCTACTGCGTAAAGAGCGCGTTCATCCAAAGTCACTGACAAACAAACTGAACAGGAATAAATATCCAGTTATGATTATGGATGGATTAAAATGTCCACTTTTTACATTTATTCATTTAACTGACACCTTTATCCAAAGCTTCCATTCACCAGTGTTACAGCTGGAACACCACTGGAGGAAAGGGGGTTAAGTGTCTTGCCCAAGGGCACAACGACAGTATGAACTGTGGGGAGAGCGGGAATCGAACCGCCTACCTTCCGGTTGAAGACCAACTGCTCTCAAGCTGAAGCATTATCTAAAAGATCTAAAAAAGATACTAAATTAATGAATATTATTGAAATATTTTACAAACATTGATAATCTTTTATTTTTTTCACATCAAGTTTCATCCTGATCATTGAAACAAAATAGCACTTTATCTCAGGTATATTTTATGTAAATAATTAGAAAGTATTTTTTTTTTTTTCATTTTTAGTCTTGAAAAATTGGTGAAATGTTATCTTTTTAAATAATGGAATGTATTAGTATCTTTGTTCTTTTTCATTTTATATATTTTTCTCAAGGTGTATGTCACTGACATGTTATTCACATTTAAAATTCCCATATATATTTTATATATTTTAATCATGAACAGGTGAAATTGTTTATTGCATTTCCACATCTCACTTCACTTTTCTACAGCATGAGCCTCTACGGCAGCCCAGAAGGGACATGCTGTTGTCTATGAATAAACCAAGTGGAAATAGGTCTGAATGTGTTCTTTAGAACCATGAGTGTGCTTCTCTTCCAGCAGTGCTCAGTTTGTCCTCTCTGGGCTGCTGTAGGAACAGAAACAGGAAGTAACTGCTCATTCTTCTTGGTTACAGTGAGCTTTAAATGTCTATTTTTCCAAAGAGTAATATTTTGATGCAGTTATAGTTTTTTTTGAACTATTATAAATATACAATATTTTACACAATGCACCTTAATAAAAGAGGTAATGAGAGAATATCGCACTTATTTAATAAAATACTCCACGTAATACAAAGAACTGTAATAATACCATCTTTTTAATGACAGTGTTATTTCAACTCCCTGCTCTTTTCCATTTGTCCATCTGAACTTTCCTGCTCGACAGGAAGTGGTGAGCTTTATTATTTCAGCAACAGGAAGAGCCTTTAGAGACAACATCGAACAGTGAACCCTTGTCAAATAAAAAAGGACAACGACACAAAAGGACCACGCTGGTGACATACATTAACACAGCGTTTAAAAAAGAGCAGTGTCTAAGTGGAATTAGTGAAGAAAGCATTAGTAGAAGAATGGCCTTTTACTTGACCCTTACTGTGGACATCTGTAAAGCATGGCATTGACACATTTGTTAATATTTCCATGAGGATTAAATCTGGTCTCTGTAGTTTTGAATCTGTGAACCTAACCAGGGGCACGTTTCATTTCCATTATTTGCATCCTCTTTTCCCTCAGCGGTGTCCTCCAGCCTCCAACACTGACCTGCCGCCCTGTTCCTTTTCACAGCGACGTCTCCAGATTCTTTTGAGATCATCTTCTGTTGATGGAATATTCAAAAAGTCTTTGCAATTTTACATTTTTCTTTATTGGTGAACCTCTGCCCAGCTTTATCCTTTTATATACCCACTCTTAGACTTAATACGTTTCTAAATGCTCCTCCAGTTGATTTAAGTTTTTTTAGCTCCAACTTTTTGGAGATGTTTCTTTCATCCAATTCACAACGAGCTATTATTGAAACTGAAATGTTTAATATCTCACTTCAACACTGTATATCTGGTGTTGTGTTCTATTGTGAATGAAAATCAAGTCACTGGATCAGGTTTGGATATACATTTCAGACTTTTTCAGAATTGGGTTTGAATTTGACGAGTAGGAGTTTGTCTTGAGCCTTACATTTCTTCATAAATTTGAATTTAGTTAAAGATTTAGCATGTCCAAATGTAGTTATGGCAATGTTCCAACATAGTTATTGCAAATTCTTTCACATCAGAGGGGTCTAGTTTACATTTACCACCACATTTTTCTGCTGTTGTCAAAGAATAAAAATGATCTCTGTTCTTTATCTTTTATAAAAACACCACTAAACCTTCAAACCCTTAAAGTAGAAAGTATTATTGAGCCCAGAGTAGTTTCCCAGTCACTATTGAGTCACTTTTATTGCATAAAAAGCAAATCTGTACAGTATACAGCACCAATAACAGATCCTGATTAGTATAATTAATAAATTAAAATTCAAAATATAAACAATATTTTCAGTAAATACAAATACACTGAGAAGCAGTTTATTGTCCCGTTTGTGGAATGAGTCTGTGAAAGGGGTTCAGGGATGAACGAGGCGTTGTGTGTTTGAAATACCATGTCGTCCTTTTTAAAGAAAGACACTGAAGGCTTCAATGGACTCCGTTTTTGGCCCGAGTCAAAGGAATGAGCCGAGAAAGTCACTTCAAGTCGTTAACGAGGCAGGGTTTAGTCTTCGGACAGCAGCCTGTGGAAATGGTCCTTCCTCTTTTTGAGCACCTCCCGAAAATCCTCCTGAAAAAACAAAGCACAGCACAGATTAGGATGATAAAAAAAAAAAAAAAACGGAGGAAGGACATCAGGGCAGATGCAGCGGGAGATAAACCACCTGCTTCAGTTAAAGTCAAATATGGAGCGCTCTGTAAACGACGAAGCTTTGACACAGCAATATATTTTCTTCTAAATAAGCAATAGTTTGTTTTAGCACTCGTCTGTTTGCCGTTTACACATTCAATTACCGCTCAAAAGCTTTTCAAATCAGACTTCTTTCTTCCAGAAAGTCATTACCTTACCTGTTTTAGTCAAGACCACATTAACAGAGCCCGAGTCAAAGCCAAGACCTTTCAGTGATTTAGACAAGAACAGTTTATGACACGTTGGAAGAGATCCCAGTAAACAGGAATAAAATCTAAACAAAGCCCAGTCTTAGACCAGGTCCAGACACATGGAGGTCAGGGTTTGGTGAAGGAGGACCAGGACCTTTCAAAACACGATTTAGTAGATTCAAAAAGCCAGTGCAATATAGTATAGAGTAGGAGCTGAAATATGCAAATTAATAAATTTTTGTTGATGATGCATTTGAAAATCAAATCTGACACATAACCGTGTTATTTCTCCAAAATCTGAGCAGATGTTCATGTTTAGAGGACCACATGAAAACATAAAACTCCATACAACACTTGACCAGTCACTTTGGCTCTTTTGTGTGTTGATTCAAAAACATAAAAAAGCAGGGAAAAAAGAAAAGTAAATTTCAATTCCATGGCAGCGTTGAGTTTGCAAAGAGCCACAATTCCTGTAAACCAAGAGCGGAGCGAGGAACAGCAGTAAATATTTGTCCTAAAACAAGAGCTGCATGTGTAAATAGACAGGTTTTATTGCTGTATTGGCTTGAACGTGTCACACAGTGTCACAGCGACCTTTGGCTTGTGCTGCCACCAAGAGGCCGAACTGAATCATAAATGCAGAAGTCAAAATCCATGATGGGTTGAAGTAACAAAAATGATTTAATAAACTGGATGTGGTAAAAGTGCTGGTGAATTAAGACTAAATGTGATGAATGCATTTTGAATAGACAGGTTTGTGCTACTTATAGCACTAACAATGAGCGTCCGCAATTTACTTTCCACTTGTAGAAGTAACAAAAATTCAGTGTTTGGTTAAATTATAAAAAGGCTGAAGTAATAATGGCACTTTCTGCCATCTTCTTCTGCTCTTTCAGCGGTCAGTTTTATCAGTTCAAACGCATCACAGCTATTTATTTTTTACTCACACTTTGTCAGTTTTATGTCACTTCCACTCTCAATAAAAATCCTAATTACATATTAGTTGATTTGACTTTCTATAATTAGGGTCACTTAACTCATTATTTAGCAGATGTGGGCCAGAGAACATAAACAATACTGAAAATAATGTAGCTTAAATGTAGATTGTTCTATAATGTGGGAAAATTAAGGCTAATAAAAAGGGTTAAATTAGGTTTCTGTATTTCCTCATTATTAATTTGAATATGTTGCATGATCCAGGCACACGACTAGCATAATAATAATAATAATAAAACACATGTTGGAGATTGTGTTTTTGAAGAAGCATTTGAACTCAACACCAAGGGTTTTATATAAAAGACTGTTCCGATTCGTGCATAAAGATCTCACCGCTGTGCAGATCTTCTCCATGTAGGGGATGAGCTTCTGCAGTTCTTTGTCGTCAGACTCTCCAGACCAGCTCTTTATGGGGATGGTGTTCATCAACTGCAAAAAAAAAAAAAGTTAAGTACAGGTCACTTAAAAGCCTGTCTTGTCTTAATAACCGAGTCTGCGGCAGTGCGTACGTGGTGGGGGTAGGTGTGGGGTGCGTTGTCCAGGACGACCGTTTTGGCCAGGTCCCGTCCGAGGATGTTCAGGTCTTTGATGTAGTGTCCGAGCACACAGGAGCAGTCGTCCTGGTACAGTCGGTGCCTAAAGACGAGACCAGAAGCTTAAACACGTACCCCACAAACAGAGTTTGTCTGGTCCCGACACAAACACTAAGGTGGTCTGCGTCATGTCGAGAACTGGATCTTCTCTAAAACTTGAGGCTGGCCACACACACTCTGTAGATTTACATGAGCAGCTGAGTCGAGCTATGATTACTGTCCATGTCCCGGGATATAAGCACAAGGGGGAACAGATTTATTGACGTCACTATGATGCAATCCACAGAAGCTCCACTTTTTTTTGTTTTTCTGTGTCACTGACCAAAACAAGACATTCAACCAAAAAAAATTTAATAAATAGCTCCACAATAAAAAATTATTTAACCAAAACCGGAATGCAATTCTTTGGTATTTCAAACAAAGTGTCACATTATTTGAAACAAAGCCCTAACCAGAGCTGTTTGCTGTTGAGCAGGTTTTTAATGGTACACTTTCCTACACAGTTCTTATTGAAAACAGTTAATAGCATTCAATTTGAAATCCCCATACCATTTACAAAACATAGAAACTCCATTTAAAAATGAACAACTTCACAATATGACAGACATTCACATGAGTTATTGACACCAGTGTGAACAGTGCAGGGTGCATTTCAATATTCAAGGTGAAGACATTTCGTCTCTAATTCCAAGAGACTTTATCAATTCTGAGATCAACTGGTAAAAGAGCTGAGCTTATATCTCTAGAGGGAGGGGTTTGACCTGAAACTAAACCTAATGGACCAGGCTGTTCTGGTCTCATGCCATGAAAGGGAAGTGTGACTCCTGATGTGGAAGTCGTTAAGGCTCAGGAGAGTCGTTAGTGACACTGCCCCATACATATGCAGAGTCGTCAGTGATTCTGCTCCATTCAGGGGCTGTTTGTTGTTCTAGGGTGAGGCTCTTTTGTTTTAGAGAACCTGAGAAATAGAGAACTGAGAACCTTCACAGACAAGATTCCACATAGGAACTACACATTGCATGTTTTCTGAAAATCATACAACCCTAAGTGTATTTTAAGTGTGTTTGAGACCGACTATGGTGGGTGTATCTGCTGCAGTAGCTTGACAGATGTGTGTTACACTGATTAAGTGGAATTCAATGAAACGTTCAACTCCAATCATTACAACACTTTGTGGGACTATCACTGATGTGTACTTTCAGAATTTGTACAACGCAAGTATGGGTCCATATTTTATGTCTAAAACGCACCTGAAGAGTTTTCTCTGTGGGTCCAGGATGTCCATGATCTTCTCACCGTATTCCCTCTTCGCACAAGTGTAGACAAACAGCTGCAACAGAAGAGAAAGAACTGAAGACGAGGCAAAAGTCCCATTTACAGAGGGATACAACAACGTTTCACTTCAGAGTTTTGGATAAATGTAATGTACAGCTAAAGTATCTAAAGTAAAAAAAGTATCACTGAACATAAACTAAAATGGACCAATCAAAAAAAACATGTTCACATACCTCGTAGTTTTTTGCCACCGACTGGAGAAACTCTTTGACAAACGGTCTGAGAACCATGTAGACCTTTAGAGTAAAAAGTTTTTACATTTTTAGACTTTATTGTATAAAAAAATAATAAAAAAAAAGAAACAGGAAACAGAAAGCAGCTAAGTCCATGACTCAGAGTATTCTGGTCTACAACACTACCTTGTACTGATGATCCTGGAAAATGGTGTTGAACGAGTATTCAGCGTCTTCAATCACCGTCAACGAGCTGTACATTAAAGTCTCCTCCTTTAAAAAGACATGGATTTATAGATTTGTAAATTTCATAACTGAAGATTTGCATTGGCTTTCAAATACAGAAAACAAAAGTATTCATAAATGGACTTCTACCTTTTAAAGAACCTAAAAGTAATGATCCTTTGTAAACGTACATTAACAGAAGCATCAGAGGGAGTATTGTGGAGGGGGCAGTGCTCGTGGTTCTAATCAAAGATTTGATGGTCTGTTTGAGTCTTTTGAGACTTTTATTGCCTTTGTAATGGCCGATACCATCCCTGACTCTCCAGTTAACTCATTTAAACAACAACAAACACAATTTTATTTCTTAGTTTTTAAATACACCATTATTTATATAGCCAGGGCTTTCAACTGGTCTCACCAGGTCGACCACCAGCGTGGCTTCAGGGTGCTCCTGGTTTTTGGAGGAATGTCTCGGAGCTGAGGCTGGGAATGCTGCGACTGAGACGGGATGTTTTTGATAAACGCGAAGCTGGAAATAAAAAACACACAGTTCAGTTCGAATTACAGCCAACCTGACACAATTAGACCAACTGTACTACTCGTTTTCCACTTACGGACTGAAGACCTCGTCGTCCTCGAACAGGTCCATGGAGCCGTATCCGAACACGCCCTGCTCTGGACTCATGAGGACGCTGTGACCTGCTCCTGCACATTTCATATCTGCAACAAGAGAAACAATCTTTGACAATACCCCTTTCTTTTAGCCTCAACAACAACAATCTGCAGAGGTTTAAGACGCTCAAGTGAATGTCACTACTCACTCTCTTTGCTGGGCGTGAGGAAGCGGACGATGGGCGTGTAGATGGTCCGGGGCGTAGAGTTTCGAGGCGTCGCCGGGTCGATCTCTGACAAGACGCGCTCTTGACGAATGATCGACCTGATGGGCGTCTTGAAAGTTGGATCTAGATCTAAAAAAAAAAAAAAAAGCAGAATAAAAACATGGTTAATAACTTCAAACAGAGTCCCTCTTATCCTTTTTTTTAGAACATCGTTTTCTCATTAACGGTCAAATAATTTAAGGCAGACGCTTTACGTTTTTATTTTTTTTGTCTTCAGAAAAATACAACACTGATGTCTGTGTTGTTGTGATACTGACCTCTCTCCCTGTCATCTACAGGTATAGCTCGTTTCCTCGCTCGACCGCGAGGCAGAGGTCGTCGCCTCAAAGTGGGAATCTCATCTTCAGGGTCAGGGGGGTTGTGTTTCGTGGCATTGTCGACCTAAAAACACAACATGAACAGGTTGATGCTTGAAAACCTGAGCATTGGGAAAGTGTCCTCTCTTTTTTAGGTTTAGTTCAGTGGGTTACACAAGACTACAAGAGTATACACATATACAGTATTCACAGTCACTGAACTGTGGTCACAATACAAGACTTCCTAAAACATACCTTTCACATGGTGATAGTTTGCAGAAGTGACAACGGACTATAAGGTTAGTCCATACTTATATTTTATTTTATTTCATCAGTGAAACTAAATTGCCTTCAGTGCATGAATGCAGGGTAGTTGGTTTCCGGTGTCTAAGATCCTGTCAAAATGTTTCAGATTCGATCTCTCAAGATGCATTTATTGCCAAATCTGAAGATGTGTGATTAACTGATTTTGTTTTTTTCTACCTTGGACATTTTCATATTTGGTTTTGTGGATATTCTCGCTTCTTCAAATAGGTTAGCTGCAAAAGCCATCTCCACTGGCTTCCAGTCGGCCAAAGAATTGACTACAAACTTATTCTGCCCTGTCCATACAGCAAGTCACTGAACAGTTGGTTTAGTATTTATCTGAAAATCAGACTGTTGATTTAGCAAATACAATACAGAGCAGTAAGCATTTCAGCGAGCCAGGGAACTAATAAAACAACGGATACATTCATTGGCTTTCCTGCAGATTGAAATTGTGATAGTCTGAGATTCTCAGCTGCAAGTGGTTTATAATGGTTTACAATGGTCATCAAATTTCAAAAACTGGTTCATTATCTCTGACTATTGATGGCTCTGTCTTGGCTACTCAAGCTAAAGTGAGGAATCTTGGAGTTATTTTTGATACCAGGCTTTCATTTGATTCTTTTGTCCAGAGTACAGTTAAATCATCCTTTTTTCACCTCAGAAATATAGCTAGACTACGTCCTATGCTAAACTTCTCAGTAGCTGAAAAGCTGATGAATTCCTTTGTCATCACTAGGATTGATTACTGTAACGCCCTTCTAGCCGGAGTCTCTAAATCCACACTTAAAAAACTACAATATGTTCAAAATTCGGCCGCCAGGATACTGACTGGGACCAGGGTTTGTAATCACATCACTCCAGTCTTGGAGTCTTTACACTGGCTCCCAGTCCGATTCAGAGTAGATTTTAAAATTATGATGCTGACATATAAAGCGTTGCATGGCTTGGCCCCTTATTATCTGTCTGAATTGTTAACTCCCTATACCCCAACTCGGAGACTGCGTTCATCTCAATCCAACTTGTTGGCTGTTCCTCAAACACGCCTACGATCTATGGGTGACAGGGCTTTTTCTTCCTATGCTCCTGTCCTTTGGAATTCTCTGCCTCCTGATCTTAGGGAAGCACAGGGCTATGACATTTTTAAAAGGTAGACTTAAGACCTATTTTTTTAAATTAGCATTTGATAGTTGATGTTACTTTTAATTGTTTGAACTTTGTATTGCTTGTTTTTTGTATTGCTTGTTTTTTGTACAGCGCTTTGAGAAGTTGCCTTTAAAGGCGCTTTATAAATTAAAGTTTATTTATTATTATTATATCCCAACTGCACTATTTAAATTACTGAACTATACTAATAATTTTATATTTCCACCACATGATGTGCTGAGTTTTGTGGTTGGCTAAATAAGACACAAGCAGTCATGTGCATTTAAAAACCTTTTATGAAACAGACACTTACACCAACAGTAGTTTCAGGAGCCTTGTTATAGCTAAAAAGTGTGTTTCTCTGGCACTGTTAAGAGGCCATACAGAATGGGCAATTACCAACTGTTTATCCCCATGCATCTCATAGACTCCTTTTTACAAAATCCTGGACTGTCCCTGTAACTTCCACTGAGCAAAACACCCACAGGTGAGTTTGGTTCATTACTCTTCTGCCCCATAGTAAACAGGCTGCATGTGCGTGCCTACTTAACTCATTGGGACCCTCTCTTACACTCACAGCTAGGAGCCAGGGTCTAATTCACAGACATCACGTCACGGCAACTCTGTTGTTATTTGTATGCATCTGTACGTGTGTTTTCAACGCCATATTCGAGTACTGTGCAAATAATACGGGGATTAAAAAAGACAAAAAGTTGTAGTGTGGCGGAACATAAACAAATGGAAAAATACCATTAAACTTTGATTAAATGGCCATATAAGTTGACGTTTAAGCTAAAATTGCTAACGCTAGCTAATAAAGACGTTACCCGTTGCCATGACAAAAAAGCTTCTTTCATTTTCTGGAAAATTGTATTGAAATTTAACGAGAAAGTTTAAACAAGATGAAAAGTTGTTTTCAACTTTCTCGTTGGTGCTATTTAAAAGACAACAATTCGTCTAAACATGGTAGCATAATAGATGTTTTTCCCTCAAATTTTCATTGTGAATTTACAATTGTTTTGCTAAATAAAACACATTAAGTAAAACTGAGACAGCATTATCAGTACGTTAGATTGGCCAAGAATAGTTTGCTAGAGAGGCATATTTATTAATGTCACTTTGTTGTTTTACGCTTTATAACGATCAAATATACTGGCGTGAGCTAAGCTAAGTTAACGTTATATTAGCTAACAATTATACGTGAGACGAGAAGCACCTAAACGCAGCACACCATTAAATGTGTTAGCAACACCTTCCACGGTTTTGTTTTGAGATTAAACGTACACCATGGCCGACGTGTTTCATCATTATAAAATATTAAACAATCAACTGTTAGCTAACGTAGTTGATTAACGTTAATTACCGTTTCTGTTTTCGAGTTCACAGCCATAACAAGGAAGCTTTACCTCGTTTTGTGGAGGGCTCTCGGTGGTCGCAGAAATGCGGGTCCGCCTCGGCGTCGCTTTGTTGCGCAGTTGGCGACTGCTCTTCGGCGTCTCCGGCAACGACTCGATGTTTCTCTGAGACCTGAGCCTCATTTTGCTTTTAAAAAATATCCTTAACTACCAAACATAGAGCACAAACACTTCGGACGTGTTTATCTGGTGGAGACACAGGCCTTTCTTCCCCCTAAAACAGAATGCTTGCTCGCGGCGGTGACTGTAGCTCCGCCCCGGTTCTTCTCAAATGGAGCGGGGTGCGTTTGAATCTTCCCGGCTGCGATAGGCCGCTGCGGCTGACTCTGCGATTGGGCGGTGCTATGCAGAGCTCCGGCTTCAACGTGAGTTGGGGGTCACGTTGCAGAGTGACTTTAACCTATATTCCAGGCGATGGAAAGGGCATTAGTGTGATTCACCGACTATGGCCTACATTTTATGGAGCAGCCAGACTCTGTGGAATGTGCACCTATTAAATATTATTTATGTGTTAGAGCGGTGGCACAGGGACCAAAGGTGTTTTTAGTGAGACTCTGGACTTTGGACCTTTGTCTTAAAAAACTGAAGTGGCCAGCAGAGAAAAAATAAATGAAACAAATGCAACTATAAAATCCTGTCTGCGGTTAAACGATTATACATGTTGTTAAATACAAGTCTGTATTGAAAACAGTCATGGTTGAGTGCCACCTATAGTTTTAACACTAGATGGCGACATTCCTCTCATCTTTTGAATCGCTGTGGTTATGTTGATCCACACAGGGCACTCTTATAAATGATTCATTCATCTACTCCTGTTTTACTGATTTACACCTGGATGGGTCACTGCATGTTTCAAACACAAAAGCGTACCGCTTTACCTGTGTTTTGTTGAGCTATTACAAAAAGAGATGGCATCTGTCACAACACCAACACATTGTGCACTGCATACCTAACACAGCTTTACATGGACCGAGTCAGATCATTGTCAGAATTGGGTCAATTTTATAAGATGATCTGTAACAATACCAGAAATACCCATACACCTCTTTTTAGAGATGTAGTGCAAAAACTAGGCAGCACTAGTTCAGACTATCTTAGATGTGATCATTAGGTCATTGTTCAGCTGTCATTTGTTGTTTTTCTTAACATTTAACTAACACCTTTCTAATACAGCCCAGAGACGACAAACTGAGCACTGTCTCAGGAGAAGTTCCCGGATGTTTCTTTTTAAGCACACATTCTTGCTGAAGGTTTTCAACATTTATGAACCAAAGCAATTTTTTGTTTCAAGCTTTTTAAAGTGAAATATTCTCAGACCTATTTCCAGTGGGTTTGTTCATAGACAGCAGCATGTCCCCTCAGGGCTTCCATAGCTGTTCACATGCTCTAAAAAGGAGGAGTGTGAGGTCTGAGATTGCAATCTGAACTTTCACTACCATATGTGAAATATTAAGTCTTCCAGTAGCACGCACACAAAAACAAACCATGCTGTGGTTACATTTAAGAAAAGTGATATTTTATTAATTTTAGATTTCAAAATAAAAGTATTCACACAAACACATACTGAGTAAATAGGCAAGAATATCTCTTCACCCTTCAAAATAAAACAGGAAAAAAAGTTGCATTGCCCGACTCCACTTCACTGTTATTGTGGCTACCGGGAAACTTTCCTATTCATCCACTTTTTAATCATTTCAAGTGATTTTTTTTTTCTTTTAATGAAGGAATAAGCACACATTAAAATAACAGATTGAAGACGATCCATGGGTTTATGAGCATTACTAACTGTAGCACTATGTGTTGTAGTAAATGGAGGTTCCCTGTTGTAAATGTTGTCAAATGCTAACCGCAGAAAGAGCAAAGCGAGAGCGCCACAAAGTGTCTGTTGTCTCCTGTCCAGGGCGAGAGACGCCTGCTGAGATATGTATCCATCTGAAAACGCAACACAAACGCAGTATGAAGTTCATTTTGAAAGTGTGGCGGCCTCTTGGACATGCTCTTGGTGTGTTTTTCGGGTTTAAATGCATCCAACGGGAGGTAGAGGTAGATTTTCCTGAGAAGTTTGTAAAGCTGATTCTGAAGTTTCATGAAAACAAAACAAAAAAAACAAACAACAAACACTTGAAACCCCAATCACATGCTTCCCTAACATAAATCATAATTATTATACATTAAAATCACCACATCACTATATTAATAAATCCACTCTACATGTAATCTCTGTGTGCCTGTTTTTTGCTACAGCATTATCCAGAAATAAAAGCAAAAAAAGGGGGAAAAAAACAAGGTAATATAAACATGATATAATCCATAGCCCATATCTTTGTAATACAATTTATAAATCAATGTCACAGCAGAACGCATTGTGTCGTGTAGCGCTTTCATTTTTTCCACTGGTTTTAACATCAGCAGGAATTTCTTTCTTTAGAAAAGTCTCTTCCTAAACCCGTAAAAACATTTGAGGACAGCAGAGCCAAAGAGAAGAAGCTCTGGTTTAGGATCCACTAAGATTCAAAAAGACAGATGAAGTATAAGCAGCGATGTTTCAAGTTAGACAGACAATGCGCTAGAACGGTTAAACGCTGCCCTGAACAGATCAAAATAAACAGTGAAAAAGAGGCAGAAAAATGCAGCAAATGAACAGGTGGAAATCCTCTGTAACTTAAATCAAAGCCAGTATCTAAATAATTATGTTTTAACTTTTTTTTTTTTTTGTAAATTTAGCTATGTAGTTGGATTACGAAATTAACGTTTTTATATTTATTGTATATTATATTATATTAGTTATTTTAAAAAGTATTGTATTCCCGATAATGTAAACTGGCCCCAGGAAGTGTAACTGATGCTGCAGATGCTAATGGAGATCTTAATAAACACATAAAACACATTTTTATGTAAAGGCTGGACGATATGACCCTAAATAAATTCATTCACTTTTTATTGAGTTTTTATTGAGAACTGGAGTTTATCCAAGCTGCATTGGATTTGAAATAGACAATCTCCTTTTAATCGCAGGGCTAACACCACTAGTCAGCCATAGTTGTAGTGTTTGAGGTAGAGGCACATTTCTTTGTGGTTTCACTGATTGTCACTGCTGCGCTATAATCTGCTTCAAATGCAAATATCACGTACAGTACATTGTAACAGTAGGAGCAGTGAAGGAAGCAGGTGCACATATTCTAATTATGATTGAGTTTTGCCAACCGTCCCCTGATGCATGCTTTTAGTCACATCTTTGGTTTGATTGTCAGCCATTAGCAGCATCAGTGACAACATCTGCTGCAGAGGCAAAAGAAAGGAAATGAGTGTGACACCACAATTATTGAAAAACCAGTCATGGGTGTATTTTACAGCAGTGGAAGGACAGAGTGAAAAACGATCCAACTACAGCAGCGGTTTTTTTTTTTGACCAGAGACGACCTCTTCCTCTGTGTCCTACTCTGTTTTCCGAAGCCAAGGTGCAGTAATGTTTATGAATCATTTACTTCATTTAAAGGTAAAATGTTGTAGTAAATTAATTATGTGTATCCTTAAAAGGGTTTGGGAAACAGCACTCTTAAAATATATTTTAGCAGAGTAAAACTGTCTAAAACTAACACGTTTCTGTCTTCCATCCAAAGAAAGGAGCCATTACTTCTTGTTTCTACAGATGCCCAGAGAGGACAAACTGAGCACTGCTGGAGGAAAGGTGCATGTTTCTTGTTGAATACTCAAGAAACATGAATGCACCTTCATGTGTGAAGTGAACTCATCATCAGACCAATTTCCACTGGGTTTGTTCACAGACAACAGCATGTCCCTGCAAGGCCACCGTAGAGGGTCACATGAATAACAATCTGCAATGTTGCCACCACACATACCCTTAAATAAACTGAGTACAATGCAATCAATCAGGTTTAGTCTTTGCTAAAATCAGACTCAAGTTTAAGTGTTTGATATTTCAAGGTTTGCTCAAAAATCAGACTTATCTATGTCGGCTGTTGCTATAGTTACTGCACTTTGGCTTCAGAAGACAGTACCACTCTCCGCCAACAAACCAATGCTGCATATGATAAATTCTGATAATTAATACATTCTTGGCCTAAATTATGCCAAAACATGCCAAAGAGCCAAGTTGTTCTTAATGTAAAAAGCCATTAAAGCAGAGATTGTCCTATTGTCCACAATAAGAAAGCAACTGATGTTTTTTTACCACACACAACCCCACTTCAAAAACCACAGAAGTTCACTTTAAAAAGGCATCATGGCTGAAGTTCTATGAGAATAATTAATGCCCGGACTGTACAGCTATACACATTTGATTGTAATAGCTGGATTGACTTTTGAGAAAACATCATTCTGACCACATTTGTTGCCGTTTGCAGAAACAATTAGCCGCAGCTTTTGACAGATGCTATGTTATTTGTAACTGATGCAAGTTTCACTTGTGTTACACAATGTTTGATTTAAATTTAGCCAGTGAAATCATTCATTCATTTACTTCTGCTTAGTCCTATGACTAAGAGTGACTAGAGCCTATCCCAGCAGCTTTGGGCCTGAGGCGGGGTACACTCTGGACAGCGACAGACAACCATTCAGCAGCAGAGTAAACAGAAAAGCAGCCCGATACATGTTGATATATTACTGATTTTAGGCTTGATTTGTGTAATATGTACGTCTATGTTGGTCTTTTCTGTCTAAAGCTAATTACCATAACTAACTCTTTATCTGCAGGATGTAGTGGCTGCAGCATTTAACACTAGTAAGTAGAAACGGTTGTCTAAAATGTGATGCACGCATAATACATTCATGTTTTTTTTTGTTTTTTTTACCCCAACTAATGACATTATAGCTGGATTTTCTTAAATGGCTTAAACTGGAGTTACCACTTTAACCCTTAATATTGAGCCATATTAGATTAGATTAGCAATTAGCCTCCTACAAAGTGGGAAAACTGGCAAATACTTTTTTCCTAAACTGAGCAGCAGGACCTGACAGTAACACATTAAAACCTGCCAAATGAGGGTAGAGTTCAGTTTTAGCAGGTGACTTACTTACTTTAACTATAGCCACTTTCCAGGATTTTACACTTTTTAAAAAATGCCTGAAGTGGCAACGCTTCATTTCTTTGGATTAAAAGACTATATGTTTTTTCCTAAAAGAGCTTTTAACATACCTATAAAAAGACCGTATCTGGACAAAGACTTGAAGTCGACCCTCATTCAATAAACTTTGTCAATCTACCTTCAAATTAATGCCCAGATGCTTTGGTCGTTTTCCATAGTACACTGCTATATCAGAGCTAAACATTTGGGAAACATTTCATAATAACTACACACTATTAGTTATTAGTAAAGCATTAATAAATACGTAACTACCAAAAGTAAACAAAACTAAAACATTAATTAAGGTAGGAGTAATGCTTTGTAGTTAATGAATTACATTGTTACACATATGTAACTGATGAATGGTGTGTAGTTATTATGAAGCGTTAACAATATTTGCTAATGACAATTAGTAGTATACATTGTCACCTATAATGATTTGAGTTTGAACACTAGAAGAATCTTTAGGTATTTTTAACGATTACATTGGGGCTATTCAAAATGCTAAACGTAAAAACAGGGAGTCAAAAAGTTAATGTCAAGAGCTGCTGGACATTATTTGTTTAGCAGCTGGAGGGTGGGACGTCCGACTGAAAAGCAATGATGTTCCTGTGACAGCTTAAGGGTACGTCCCACACTTGTTAAGTTCTCGCCAAAACAGAAAACAATCCATTTAGTTCGGTTATTCAGCAAAATCCTTGGTCCGCCGAGCATTCACAGCTGGCATTTTAAACTGCAGACCTCAAGCATTTTTAAAGGAACACACTAGATGGCGCTGTTAGTCCAAATGCTAATCAGGCATGTTACTATAGCATTTTATTTTCTCAGTGACCTCTTCTCATTATATTTAGTTGAACAATATTGTTTTGGTTCATCTTTTCCGACCTTGGGGAAACTAAGGTTACGTGATGTTTTTGTTGCCAATTTATGAGGCTCTTCCTGTTTAACATTGTCTATGTTTTGAAGGGATCACTGAGGTTTGTCTGGAGCATTCACACTTATTCAAGTGAACCGCGCAAACAGAGCAACCGCACCAGAGTCTGTTTGAACCGCACCAAACACGGCAAGTGTGAACGCACCCTTAAACAGAGCAATGTGGGCACAGGTCCGGCTCATGTTGAGTTAAGGCTGCGAGACAGACCCTACGATCAAAGCATGATTTTATCCTAACGGTAGGAAACGAGGTTGCTTTGAGTAGAGTAACAATCTAAAATAGCGAGACACAAGCCATCAGCTGCAGCGAGGCATCTTAAATTAAGTAACATCAAAGTCCTTAATACGAGGCGAGCTTTAGTCGTGACCTGACCACGGAATAAGAAGCACTTGGATCCGAAGATGCACTTAGTCACGCAAAAAAAACACAAACAAACCCAAAACAAAGATATAAAAACACAACAAAACGTCCTGTAAAAACTTATTTTTTGAAAGCACAGATTCCTGATTGTCTCTGCGATCGCGTCCACATTAAAACTGATTTAGTGGAAACGGGATCACAGTTACTTTTACTTTTTCTGATTTATCTACAAATATAAGCATGCATCTGACCTTAAGACAATCACTCAACAAAACCAATAAAAAATAAAATAAAAAGGATAAATTTGTGTAGTAAAAGAAGACGGCTGGATTTATACAAAGCGGTTTTGTGTAACAAACACCTGAGAAAAGGCTAATAACTTTTTTTTTGTGTAGATCTGAACTTGACAGCGTTAGGAACAGTGGATGAAGACAACGCTGCTGTGGTTCAGAGTCCAGCGAGACGACGTACAGCAGGAAAAAATAAACCAACAACATTAAAGGTTAATTTCCCAAAACTGCACTTTGGACTTTACTCCAAAGACGGCCATTTTGAAACCAAACCTTATCAAATTTTCATTAAAGGTGGCTTAGATATGTTTAAAACATGTAGAAACTACAACAATAAGTGTAATATTACTATGTCATACCTAGAATTTACTCGATTGTCATTAACTAATATAAAGGTCACCTGCTTTTATGCGTGATTACATTTGCTTATTTACTTTTTAGATTTACTATAACAGGTCTCCATATCTTATATTTCAAAAAAACATTGCTTTTTTGAGTATTTTTCCTCAGCATTAAAGTAAAGAAGGTTTGTTACTTTAAGCCCCTCCCTCAAACGCTCAGTCTTTGTACATCCACTGTGATGATTGGCAGCTCCGTAACACTTTTTTTTTTTGGCTGAATGTGTTCAAACATGGTCGAGTCATGTGACGGTTTGGGCTGGTGTCATCTGTGACATCACAAAAAGTTGTTTCGAGAGCTGAGGGAATACAATCTTTTGGATAGTGAGATTTATTTATTTATTAAGACTTTTTATTTTAACATCTTTAATAATTTTAATATTTTTGTATTCAACGTGACATTAATAGAACAGTTTTTAAGTGAAAGTTTCCATTATCTTTAATAAAATGACAGTGTCAATTGTACATGCTTGTTCAGTGTCTGAGGCACGTGCGAGTGAATAGTTGGATGCTCACCAAACCAAGCACAGGGTTTTAGATGTTCTCTAGGAGTCGTTTCAGGATTTTACAAAAGACAATAACGTCCGTGAAACGAGGCCCGAGCTAGTCCTAACTTAATAACTTCCTGTTGAAACGCTTTCTTTGTTAGATCTTTTATTTGACCCCTCCAAAAAAGTCTATCTAAAAGTAATGCATTGTAGGTGACCTTTAACATGACCCAGCATCTTAACATTTATAAATTTATGACTGTGGCTTTGATGTGGTCTAACTTCACCAAAGGGTTTTCCAAAATGGACGCCGTTGGAGTAAAGTTTTACACAAAATGAGGTTACAACGGTACATTGTCATATGCCCTGAAGAAAAGCTTTTCTGATTAAAAATAGATATTCTTTTTTTTCTTCTTCTTAATAAATTTCTAAATATATAGATCTTCTTCCTGTGGTGAGGGGATTGTTATAGATTTGAAAGATAAAACACAAATAAAAATAATAATGACATTGAAAAGATAGATTAAAATAAAATTAATCTCTTCCCTGAAGGAAAATAACTGTCAGTCAGTAGCTGTGATTGTGTGTAAACAGTGTATTAACCTTTATCGTTATGACTTTCTCTTTTGTTCTCCGTTCTTCTGTACATTTATGTAGAAATAAATAATTCACAGGTTGTGCATACATTTAGCATATACTGGCTCTCAGATGAGATATTTTATATTGGTTTTTGGCTTTGAAGAACAAAAGAGGCGAGGTTGGTGACAGAAAACCTGAGATAGTGTACTTCAAGTGATTTGTCGTGTTGCGTTTGAAAATGGTTTGTCTCTTTTTGGCATAAGGTTGTGTAGAAAATGAGGTTGATATTTGGCTTTACTTAGCGTGGTAGGTTTTGGGATTAAAAAAAAATAAAATGTGGAAAGGCCAAGGGGTTTGTTAAGACAACGGGGTGCTGGAGGTTGAAGTTGAGGTAGGTGTGGTCTGCTGCTGTTGCTGTGGGACGACCCGAATATTGGCCGCTTTGTTGGAGATGGACGCGGATGAGGCTGTCCCTGCTGCTGCCTGAGCAAAAAGAACACCTGTAGAGAAGAAAAAAGGAGAGAAATATTAGAAAAATGATCACGCCTGGCGACTAAGGACACAATGACCTATGATAATCAGCCTCGAAGCCAGAACAATAAGACTAGAACACAGCTTCCTAGACACTGTAAGACTGCCTCCACTACACGCAGCTGGTTCTGAGTCACACAGTTAATTTACTTTAATGTCTTTGCACTGCCCAGCGAGTCCACACAGACAACGCCCTGAGGAAAGCTCTTGTGTTGTTGATACTGACCAGTGTACACCACTCCGTTCAGTTCCACAGACATGCTGATGCTACTTGTGCCGTTGGTGGTGAGGTTCATGGCCGAGTCCTGTCTGCTCTCAGCTGTTAGAAAAAAACACAGCAGAGGAAAGACATGTTACCGAAACCATAATGTGCAATAAAAACACAATGGAGCCACAAAAAGCCAATTTGGTATCTCTTAGAGGTGTGTATCGGCAAGCACCTACATATCACGATACACATGCCACAATACATCTCGATATATCACAATATATCTCAACACTGCATCGTAAAACAATATAATTGCTTTTTTAACTTTTTTATGTAAGAATCTGGAAAACCTAATTTTATACTTTTTAAACGTGCACATTCACAATTCTTTAAAAAAGAAATAAGCACCAAACCTATTACTTATCAGAAAGTCTTTCATTTTGATTGCAAAAAAATATATTATAAATCTTGTAACAGTTAAAGCAAAAAAATGAATAAAAGAGATGCAATGCTTGGTTTCTTTAATTCATTGTGTCTATTTTATTTGCATCCAGGAACATATTTTGCATTTGTTGGTACTTCCTCCTAAAAAAATCCAACCCAAAGACTAACCCTTTGTATATCATTCACAATAACATGTTTTATTTCAGCTGAGTTTGGACCATCCCCTTTAAACGTTTCCCATCTGCCAACAGTATTCTCAAGAAAAAGGTTTGTTCAATCAGATAAAAGTAAGTAAAAGTCAAAGGGAATTCCCACAGGTGCCTCGACTGAGTGCATTCACTTTGCATTTACACTTTCTATACGTTAATCAGGTCAAAACCTATAGTCGCGCTCCTATGGGGTACTTCCTGTGGTTTGTGGTAAGACAACAACCTTGACTTCAGATGCAGATTCAAACTGACACAAAGAGTTGAAGTGTTAGATGTCCGGGAAAAGACAATGATTTGAAAACTAAAACTAGAACATTTATTATCTGTAAAATCACAATTCATATGAGCTTTTTTACACATTTATTTTACATTATAAACACTAGATGCAATGGAGACGTAGAAGAAAAGAAGTTACAACCATTCTTTTCTCCCAACCTCAGTGGCTCTCCTCAATAAACAAACCTAAAATGCTCCTAAATTTATTTTTAGTTTATATTTTATTCTATTTTAAATTTACCATCATTTTAAGCTTTTATCTTGAATATTTTATGCAGTTGTAATGTAAACTATTTATGCTTGGCTTGTCCAAGTATTTATTGCAATTATGTGAGCATTTGCACACTATTAATGAAATGTACGTTTTCCATAGATGCTTACTATGCACCCTATGCACCTTTTATGTAATGAATAAGTTTGATTGTGTGGTTTTGTAAATGCAATTATGTGCTGTAGCCCAAGAGGACCGGCCCATTGCTGTATGACTGTATACTTTACAAAATATGTGCAGTGATTATATGTATATATTGTTATTATTAGGATTATGGTTGGAGAAGGCAATGCAAATTTTCTCTGTGTACAATTTAGGTATATTATAACAACAAAAAAGGCTAAATGAACACACTAAACACTTTTGTAGATCTTGTTACATGGATGGACAGAAAATCCATACTCCTCACCTCTTTTCGGACCGATGCTATGAGCCACATTTCCCATTTCTCACAGTTTCTCAAAACTACATTTGACAGAGCAATGCATTTCTATGACTCTATAATGTCACAGAAATGCATTAGAAATACTGAATGTTCTGTTTTTTTATATTAAGATATAGTATCATCTTGGCAACAAACACCTTTCATGCCACTTTATAAAATAAAGGAGTTTATTATTAAAGTGACAGATCTCATTGAAAGTTTAGCAGTAACTCAAATGTTTTTCCAAACTTTCACACCAGAACAGTTTCATGAGTGAAAAGAGCCTCAACTGATTTCCCAGTTTATCTGTTCTGACAGTTGACCGTGTCTGGACTTAATGATATTGCAGGGCCTTTTCTGGGATGGCCATTTTGTGAACAAATGCAGTATTATTGATGAACTACCAACTTGATGCCTCAGTCTAGACAAGACAAGACTTTTATTTTTGTAAAGCCCAATATTACAACAAAGGGCTTAACAGATGGCACCAGACAACATCCCCTGTCTTAAGACATTCATCAGGAAAAAGGAAAAAACAAATATATATAGAAAAAAGAGAAACCTCAGGGAGAAGGAGGGATCTTCTCCCAGGACCGACAGTCCGTGCAATGGGTGTGTCCAGGCCAGTTGAAAACATCGCAGTACACATAAAAACAAGTCTAGCTCGCCTCTCTTCATCAAACCTGTTGCAACTTATCTCACGCTCAGCCTCCAATGTTTTAATAATACAGTACACTTTATAAAATAATATGTTTCCTCTGACACAATTTTATATGGTTTTCTGATTCTTGAATATAAATAAAACAGATTTCTTGTTGGTTAAATGAATAAATGAGTGTCAGAAGAATGTGACTGTTTAAAAACATTTCCTCTGACGCCATTGTTAGGCTTTGGTCCACCTTCTTCTTCATGTTGACTTTGGCAGTTTAAAAGCTTATGAAACTTGGAGACACCCAAACTTTAGCCTTGTTTAAATGTACTGTCATCATTTTTAAAGACTATTGATGTAGCTGTGTTTGAGGTAGTTTCCATTCACAGGATAGACACAGCTCATGTGTACCTTGGTTGTTGATGCGGATGTTCATGGGGAGCTGAGACATTGCCAGCAGGTTGTGTTGCAGTGCTCTCTGCAGAAATTTGTGATGCTCCTCCGCTGGCAGTGCCATCTTTTTCTCCGGTGGCTCTCCTGCCTCCAGTTTGTCCCGGAGCTGCTCCAAAGCGGCCACCTGAGCAGCCATCGCCGCCTGCGCCGCTTGAACTGCAGCCACCGAGTGTCCGGGCAACGAGTGTCCAGCCGGGAGACGAGCCATACCCACACTGGACAGCGGCTGACCTCCATCCTCTGAATGGGACAATGAAGAGCATTGGTCACACATTTTCTTCCAATAATTTCCCATAACCTTTATCTAAATTCCCATGACTAGAATTGACTTTCTAGTTTTTAAAAACAAGTCAAGGTTAGTTAGCGCCTTCTCACTTTAAAGAAAGTCTGAATGCTGTTCCATGAATGAATGAGTTCAGTCCAGTTATAGGACTCAAGCTAGTCTGACTAAGCTCTGCATGTAAATGTAGTGAGTGTAAGTTAGCTGACCTTTCTTAATCTTCTGGGGGGTCAGCGTGGCCCCATTGGTGCCTACTGGAAGGCCTACACCGGGAGCGGGGATCTTCGAAGAGGACAGCATGGTGGGTGTCCCGTTTGGAGAATAGGTAAAGAGAGAGGTGCCGAAACTCTGTCGTCGGCTTTCTCTCCGGTTACTGTCGATGGCCGCCTGGAGCTCGTTGGGGTTGCTCAGGCCCCTCTTGTCACATTCATACGGGTACAAGTACTTCATGTATCTAAAAGAACACAGTGCTATGTTACAAACAGAAGAACAGAGACTTGTAACATTCACCAGAAAACACTTATGAGCCCCTTTTATGCTCACCTTTTCTTGTGTATTATTTCCTTATGGTCTTGCCTACCCTAACAAATGCATGAGGGGTCTTTATCCAGTGATGGAAGGTGGTAACAGAGATATCATTGAGGTGAGAAAGTTTGAGCATAAAAAAGGACAACTCACTGTTATAAAAATAATCAGGACAGTGTCAAACTACACTAACTGTTTTTCAGGGCCTGGTTTAATCCTGGTTTAGACAGGGTTTAGACATGGTCCAGTCCAGGTTTACATGTGGTTAAAGCTTGATTTAGACCTGCTTTATTTCATATGCTTAAGTTGTCCTGTATTTCAGTAAAAAGGTGTATTTATGATTGAATGTGGGTCGACGAGTGAGTACTGACTGTGTGCGGAGCGTGAAGGCTGCGCTGGTGATTGAGGTAGGCAGGTTGAGTCCCTTGGTGATTTCCCTCCACAGTTTCTTGTTGATGACCTCCACCAGGCCGCCCTTCTCCGTCACCAGACGATACAGCATGTACAGATCCAGGACCTGCTTGGCCATGATGGGAATACGGTTCACTGGAGTTCCTGTTTTAGCACAGCAATACAAAAGGGCAGAGGTCAGAGGGGAAGAAAAACATAGGAAAAAACTTTCTTTTGTGCAGCTTTGTTGTGAACCATGAAAAGATAAGTGGAATATTAACACAGACAGACAGACTGGGTTCATTGAGTTCAAGACTGACTTTGTGGGTGATAAGGACAGAGAAATCAGGTTTCATGCTGGTGTTGACTGAGTTTCTGTTTCATCTATCTATGATCTTCATGAAAGAAAACATTTATGACAAAGAAAACCAGTGCAACTTGGCTTTATGTGGTGTATATATCAGCGTTCAACTTTTGTTACAGACAAAGAGGAGTTCATTATAGGGTTGTCTGTTGTGTTACAAGCTTACAAACAACTTTACTATTTAATGGCAATAAGGTAAGACTTTTTGAGGTAAAAGCACATCAAAATAAAAACTACAGCCACAGCTAAGATAGACTGATTTTCTGCATAACACAATATAAAGCTATATAAATATATAATATATACAAAATATATAACTAAAAGAGACCATCAGTATGAATTCAAAAGGTAATATAACTAAAATATGGTTTAAGGTATAAGGTATACACTCTGATTATTAAGTAAAAGGATTTAAGCTTGGTTAAGACCTGGTTTAGTCCTGGTTCAGATCTCAATCAGACCTGGCTAGTTTGTTGTATTTGTCTTGTTTTAATCCTTGTTAAGTCCTGGTTCTAGATGTTTCAATGAGTAGTATTAGTCCTTATTTAGACCTGATTTACACCCGGTTTAGTCCTGCTTGAGTCCTCTTTTAGTCTAGTTTAGCCCTCATCTCTTCTTGGTTTATTCTGGTTTTGTATGTTATAGTTTGGCCCTGCATTAAACTTGGACTTGTTCAGTCTTAGAACTGTTTTAGCCCTGGTTTAGTCCTGGTTCTTTTCATTAAGAACGTCATTATTATTAAAACCTGTCCCTATTTGGATTTCTGCTCTTCTCTGTTTCACTTTCTCCAGTCAAAAGAAATGTGTTCAGTTACGTGTGGAGCGTCTGCAGGGGGCGCTGTTACCCTCCCAGAGCCCAGTGTGAAGACCCGCCCATCACCGCTAACACTGTACACACACACGCTTGTTAATTTTTCAGTTACAAACATATCTTTAGTCTCCTCGCTCCGTTGATGTGATTATATCTGACATAAATCCTGCTGACAGACTGACAGCAGGATTTACAGCACATTCTTTACATTAAACCTAATGTCACAATCAGGAAACTTTGCAAACAGCAGTGGCATTTATCTTTATGAATGTGTGTGTGTGTGTGTGTGTGTGTGTGTGTTTAGTGGCATGGCAACAGGACGAAGGTAAAGTAATCCATTCACAGGCATTGATACGATATGTTCCTAGTTCTGGTTATAGCCTGGGAAGGACGGGGGGGTTGCACAAGTATAAAGCAATCTTCTTTGAAATGAATAACAACCCCACCCATCGGACTGAAAGAGGAGTCGACGGAGCTGTGTCATGTGTCGAGAGGAAGAGGCGAGAGGTGTCTGTCCAGAGCCAACCTTTTTATTTCTACAGACCTCCACGGTTCATTTCTAATCAGATACATAAATATAAATGATAACGTACGTATGCATTAATAGTGAGGTGTATTAACATGCAACACAACCTACTTCTGGTTCTATATGTTTATAGTAGACCTGGTTTAGTCCTGGTTTTCATATATTTATTTAGTCCTAATTTAATCCTAGTTTTGGTCTGTTTCTGTCCTGCTTTAGACTAGTTTTAAACCTTTATTAATCCTAGTTTAGTCTTGGTTAAGGTAACTTTAAATCCAGTTTTAGACGTGGTTCACACCTAGTTTAATCCTACATTATATGTTATATTAGCCCTAGCCAAGTCCTTTTAGCCATCTTTACTTTAGTCCAGCTAAAGCCCAGCTTTGGACTTGATGTTGTTTTTAGTTTCACCTTGTTTTAGACCTGGGTAATTCCTGTTTTAGACCAGGCTTTAGTCCTGGATTTATATGTTATGTTAGTTCTCAGTCAGATGTGTGTTGCGCTGGTGGTACATTTGTGTTGAATAATAGTTATTACACATCTAACCCTGCAGTAAATACAGTACAATACATGTCTGCTCTTTAAAAATACACCAAACAGTTCAGATTATGCAGGTCTAAATCCAGATTTAGAACTGCTTTAGTCCTGGTTTATATGTGCTTTAATCATAAATCTACATACCTCGTTTTTGCATGAAGCTGAAAAGTTTATCAAGAAACTCTTTCCTCTTTGGATCTGCGTCCAGTTCGTAAAGCTGCAGAAAGAAAACAGGAAAAAAACTATGATCAATGGCTGTTCTTTTTTTGGGAGATTTGACAGTTACACAAACAACATGAGCACAATGCAGAGCACGACTGTTGAGTCTAATGTTACTGCAATAAAGGCAGATCTAACTCATTAAATGTATTAATCAATGAAAACCCAAAGAAGAACAGTATAACTTTTTTGGTATATTGCTTAATTTGGTAAAAAAGTGCAACATTAACAATGGCGTTAAAGAACTTGTGCTTCAACAAGAAGACTTCATCTGTTGCTATGATATATAAAATAAAGAGGCATGGTTGTTGCACTAAATATTAAGAAAAGATTGTTTTCAGTTTTGTTTTTGTTTTTTGTAGCTTTCTAAACTTTAAAGTCTAACAATTGCAATGTTTTTACTTCAAAAAACGAGAGCAGCAGGACACCAACTGATCCTAAATGCTTTGTTTTCAAAACAACCTTTAGCATTAATTTTTCTTGGAATATGATGCTTATGACAAGAACAAGACAAGTTTAATTTGGAAAATGATTGCTGTTTGGTGTTTTTTGTTTGTTTTTTGGTGATTCTCTATCGTCCAATCAACAAAGAGTGCAGTGTTTATTACTTTACTTAGTGTGAATAAATGTACCACACAGATCCAAAGCTGAGAATGACCAAACTACCACCTCCTTTGAGAATGAAGAACACCTCAAAAAAGACTCTCATATTTCTTCATCATTCAGCCAATCTGCCGTCTTCTCAACCAAAAAAGACTCTCATCCTGAAGAATCCAGCTCAAACCTTGTCTCTGTCTCAATGTCAGATGAAACGAGTATCATAAACAGAAAACATTAACCCATGTGGACCGGGAAAAGCCTGATGAGATCCTGATGTGGTCCCAGCTGCGAGCGGGGCCCTGGGCCCTGGAAAGAGTTCAGTCAAAGTATTGCAGTAAAGTTTGGGGCGCCCACTCAAGGGAGTACAGTGGATCTATTGAGCTCACGGTTGTTGTTGTTGTTTTTTTTTCAGCTCAGGTTTTTCTAGTGTGATAGTAAAATCTCTCAATGGCGGTCTTTTTACTTTGGAGTTGACAGAATGTGGCGCTCAGACATTTTAACACAGACTTTGAGTAGCCTTAAGATTATATTAACACTGTTATATTACCATTGTTGCATGCACTTTAAGGGATTATTCAAGTTTTTACTAGCATTTTAAACTACATATGTACACTTATACCTATGTAAATATCCAAAAGGACTTACAATGCTGTGGTTTATGTATGAGTTTTTAATCTTAGAGTCCTGAAAAGACACACACTTTTGCAGATGACAACAGAATATCTGAGCTTTATGCCTTCAATGGAAAGAGTAGACAGTAAAAGAAAAATGGGGTATGACATGGAAAAAACAGGCCTCTTTCTGTTTATGTGTTACCAGGGCAACCACAGATCTGGAGATACAAAAGGTTTTTAAGGATTTCAAAAACTCTTTCGGGTTTTTTGCAAAAAGATAGACATGTCTATTTGCTGCTGAGCTTGCTAACCAGAAAATAAAAAAATATTGCTTCTTCTTTTACTTGCCATACTTTGGTCTCCACTACATTTACGTCTTTATCATTATGCATTACTAGTTCAAGTCACCAGCTTGTAATGTATCATAATATATTGAGTATTACCCTCTGCCGTTGGACTCATGAACACTAAACCTCCCAATAACCCCTCACACTTTATCTGTCACTTTATTCCTGTGACACTTTTCTACCACTGTGTATATTTGTTTATAAATTTTGAATAGACTTTGTCTTATAGCTTATAGTATTTATTAATTGTTTAGTTTATTATTTTTGCATTTTTTAAACTTTTTTAACAAGAAGAAACATAAATGTACTGAACACCGACCAGCACTGTCGAGGACAACAAGAAAGACAAACTAAAAACAAGAAAAAGAAAAAAAGTGCACCCAGGCTATAGCAGCTCCTGGAGGGCTCCATCGGTAGTTGCTCCGGGACAGGTCTGTGCCAGTTCAATATTTGTGGGGGATCTATTGTTGATCCAGGACAGGAAAATGTTTCTCTGCGCAGCATATATAAGGATCCATATAGCTCAAGAGCAGAGACACAGAATCCAGATCTAAAGTTACTCAAAGTATTTACCTCATGTTTTTCAGAATATCTGTCCAATAAGATAACTAAATTTTAAGACAGGACCAAACACAGGGAGTAAATGTCCCTTCTACTGATTTACATTTATCTTAGCTGTTCTTAATAACTTGTGTAACTTTATTCTATTTTGTGTTTTGCACCAAATGCCAAAATAAATTCATATTGCAGTGAAAACCTTTTTACCCTTTACATAATTCTGATTCTGAATAGTGCAAGTTCTTTTACTTTTGACTGTTTCCCTTCAGGGGTCGCTACAATGAATCATCCGAGTCTAAACAGTGTATAATCACCACAAAATAACACTATTTTCACTTGTTGTCTTAAAAAATAGGTATTTAAACAGTGTGTCCCTCCAGGGCTACCATAGCTGATCACATGCTCTAAAGTGTGAGATGTGGAATCCTAATCTACACTTTCACCACCAGATGTCGCTAAAGTGGACAACACAAAAAAACACCTTGAAAACCCACTGTGTGAAATGTGATACACGACTGAGTAACTAATAATATACTGTATATATAAAATTTAAAAAAGAACAAACCTAGAAAAAACACTTGGCCTTAGTTAGTGTTAGGTAACGTTGTACAGTTTCATAAAGCGTTACTGAAAACATGAAGTTGTGAAACGTGATGTACTATTGAGAGGCACAAACAAAACCACAGACAATAAAACCAGAGTTGTGTAATGTTACGACACAAGTTTCATACACAACAGTGGCACGACACAGAAAGAGACAGAAATAACCACAATGCTCTAGATTTAGATTTGGTTCATTTCCCATAGACTTCTTTTAAAACTAGGGCATCAGAACTTTACATTTGGATCCATGTTTCAGTTTCAGGGACTAGTTACATTAAATAAAAAGAAACAATAACCTTTTTTTTTTTACAGAGGGTATATTTACACTAATGCAGAAGCTTCTAAAAATGCAATTTGACAACATGGGATTGTTTTTTTTTTTGTTGTTTTAACTGTTGATGGGGACACTACTGCAACAAAGAGCTACTAAAACATAATGGGCTCTCATTATAAAAAAAAGCATCTCTAGACTGGAGCTGCAAATATATCTTAGTTTTCAAGATATGTAAGAAGTAAGGTTGACTCTTCTTCCTGTCTCACACACTTTCTTAGATAAGGCCAGTACAACTACTTTAAAGCTTACTTTCAGCCCAGAATATTGGGGTCAGTAAATACACCACTGTGTAACTGTGATGGGGGCATGATAACATCTAAAAATAACTTACTGTATATCTGGCCGGAAAGTGTCTCATCAGAACAAATTTACATTACAACAAGGCTATTTATAGTATATTTATGAAAATGTGACAACCGCATGTGACTTTTGACATAGCATTTATCTTTTAACCTGAAAACCTACAAAGTGTTGCTTAAACAAACGAGTGTGGCCCTAACCTTGAAATGTCTAATTTATGATGATGTATAGTTTTTCTTAATTGTATTGAGTAAACATCTTTACAAAACATATGCATCTTCATCAGCTTAAATAATGTTTCTTTATTTAATGTTAGGCTCATATCTTTTGGGTTTATTTAAAGAGAATCTATAACACATACCTAAACATATTTTAATTTATAACAGTTCATTACGAATGTCTTTTTGAGCAAAAACACAAACTGCTCTCGGTGTCATTCAGCCTTCATTTGTGACGCAATTAGATCTGATTATCTGCCGAGCGGGGGGTGGGGTCCCGGGCCGGAGAGTGGTATGTGTGTATATATATATGTGTGGGGTGGGGAGGGGTCCTAATGTACAGGCGCTGGTGCTGCTGGAGGCAAAGGGGGGAGTTTTAATTACAGGATGCATGCATTTGGTGAAGTGCTGCGCTGTAAATCTTGGAAATAACCCCCCCCCACTAACCCCTACCCTGGTCCTAAAGACCGCCCTGAGCCCCTGCCCCCCAAAGTGGCTTTGGTCACTGTATGTCGCTTTTTATTTGGGATTAATCTCACAAACAAAAATCCCCCCCCAGTAGAGTTTTGGGAGAGCTGTGACGTGGAAAACAAGAGGCCTACTTTTAGATGTGGAAAAAACTGCAGAAAAGTTCAGTTTAGGGGCACAACAATACTTTATTACACACATAGTGTGAAGACATAGTGGACAAGGTAAAGACAGTTTTATGGGGCAGTTCCCTTTTTTTGTGGGATGTGCTCCTATAACTAAGTTTGACTCAAGTCAAAGTCTATTTGCTCCAAGTCATTCCTCTGTCCCTAATTCTCATCTAAGTCCACCTTTGCTATAAATAAAGAAAAGAAAAGAAACAAGTTTGAAGTTTACCTGGAGGCTCTGTAGGTGGTTTTACACACATCTTTTACTCTGGAAGCCATTTTTTAAAAAATGTGCAAAGAAGCTTGCCATTATTTGACAATAAGAAGAGACACATTGTTCCAGAGTTAGCATCCGGTTGTGCTAAAACCCTTACACACTCTAATATTTACACCTTAGATCAGAGCTGTCCAAACTTTTTCAAACAGGGCCAAACATATTTGATGAGAGGAAAATTCCAAAGGGCAGACTTGAACAGGTTTTAGTTGGATTTTATTGTAGTTAAATATACCGTATTTTTCGCACCATAAGACGCACCCGACCATAAGACGCACCTGGTTTTTAGAGGAGAAAAATAGGAAAAAAAATACTGCCACTCTGCCAGTATCTCAGTGGACTACTGAGAAGCCTGGACACGGGGCGGGGGAGGGATGATGCAGTTTCCAGGGACACGGAAAGTCCCGGGGGACCCGCTGCCGCTCCGCAACTCGGACCAAAAGACGAGCGGCAGCGGGTCCGACCTCACCCGCTGCCGCTCCGCAACTCGTCCTATGTTGCAGAGCGGCAGCCTGCGGACCATATAAAGACCATAAGACGCAGGCACTTTTCCTCCCACTATTTGGTGAAGAAAAAGTGCGTCTTATGGTGCGAAAAATACGGTAATCAGGTTTGCGTTGGATTCGAACAGGTTTTAATTGAATTTGAACAGGTACAGGGTCATAAACAATATATTTTTTCACTTTAGGCCACATAAAATCTCACTTTGGGCCATGATTGGCCCCAGAGCCGGACTTTGGACATGTCTGCCTTAAATGATCTCAAAAAACGTATCCCTGAGAGTACGTTGATCAAATTAAAGTTTGTTTTAATTAATAATATTGACAAAAAAAGCCACAGGAGAAAGCAGAGATGATTTTGAAAGCAATGTTCTGAGCAGAAGTAGGACGTCTCATGTTCACAAATGATGAACAAGTACATAAATAATCTTCACAATTAGTTTAGAATAAAATAAATTACAATAAAGCCAATCCTTACAAAATATGATGGAAAGCCAAACTTGTCCGTAATGAGCCACAAACTATACACTATAAACTATCCACGTAAGTCTATAACACATTTAATTAGCTTTATTCATCCCTTATTTAAGCACCATTTTATACACATCCTGGTATTTAGCAGCTGTCCTTCAATAAAAGCATTCCACTGTATTTTACTATTAAGTGTTTTTGTCCAATACGATTAAAGTGATTTAATATGATTCAATTGAGACGCATTATTAATGATTTTTTGATGTTTAATACTGAGAGTAACTGCCTGTGTTAGTGCTATAAAAGCCGGTGTGCGCTGATTCGTTTTTTCTCTGCCGAGTGGAGGGGCTGGCAGCTTACAGTGAAGTGTGAACGGTGTTAACACACTCGCAGTGTCTTTGAGTGAACGCAGATCTAGTTTCAGGGCTCATTCAGCGGCGGGTGCTGTTAACACGGACAGTTCGTCTTTGTATCAACGAACATGTGACGAATAATCTTGATACAACCAGCTGCAACTCCAGTGTCCAGAGCACATATGAATGAATGAAGTTACAGGATTGAGAAAATATTGATTGAGATTAAGAAATAGAGGATTGCATGTAATAAGGCAACTTCATCGTGATACAAGGAAAAAGTACAGTATTACATTACAGCTCAAAGGAAATTAATCAGATTACGTTGGCATGATTTAGGTTTAAAGAAGATTTATGACCATGCAGCAGAAACATGGGTCCTGGTGCCTTTACATCTCATTTAAATGTTAAGTGTAAAGGCATATATACACTGTGCTATATGTTATTTTGTTTGTAGAAATATACATAGATGCAACAACATTAAGTAGGTGTTGTAGTCAGGACTTCACAAACAAAAGTCTATCAAGATCAAGAAAAGACTAAGATTGAGACTTACATTAGAAGAGATCCTATGGAACAGCTGTAAAACTTAAATACTTTGTACTACAGGCCCGGGCTTAGACCAAAATCTAGGACAGGGTTGACATTTGGTGAAAAATAAACAATTAGAGAAAGGTTTTTAAACCAAGACCTTTAAAAAGTTGTCTGGTCTCTAGTACCAGGAAAAAAACATAATCTATCCTGGAATAACAAGCTAAATCAAGTCAACATTAAACTGTTATACTATTCCTGAAAAGCAATGTGTAAAAGACTGTTTTAAACACTGGACATAAACAAATATGGAGACTGAGCACTTGTTTGTCATTTTAAATGTAGCTGCCAAGACTGTAATCACTAAAAAATGTCTCTAACTTTAGACGATTAGAAGATTATATTATATTATATATATTATATCCTTGTTATGGAACAAATTCAACTCTAAGCAGGTAAATTGAATAAACACAAGATAAAGTATATTTTGGCAGTGAGCCATGTGACTTCCTTCCTTCCTTCTCTCAATAATGTTGGATTGTCGTAACATCAGATTTAAGTGACATAGCCTCTGTGGCCATCCTTTTTTCAGCAGCTTTTATCAGATAAACCCGATTACACTGTCCATATTGAATCATGTGTTGGCAATGAAAAACAAAAACATTATTCATTAAATTGTTATAATATAAGCAGAAATTGTTTCAAATTGTTAATATTTGTCTAAGTAAAGCTGGATGTTATCCTAATGTATTTGTTCACTTTAACAACAGACAGTGTTTTCTAATGTTTAATGGAAAATTCTAGTCAACAGGCGGTCCACACATTACCAATAAACACTAAAGCATGACGACCTGGAGAAACACCACTAATGGCCAGATGCATTATGGGGGTAATTACTGGCAGTTACTATGGAGCAGCGGAGAAGATGAAGTGTGTGTCCGCTTTAAAGTCCAACAAGAAAGACCACTACTGCCCACTTTAACCACATGTTTAATGCTTTTGCACTTTATCCTTTTGGAAGAGAAATAAAAACTGGGCTTTAAGAGACAGACCGTTATGTTTCTTTGGGAAAAAACATCAAACTTCAGATGTGTGTCAGATGTTTTGTTCCTGGATGTGTTAAAGGAGGTTTGCTAACGCATCTGGATTTGTGGTACGACTTTGGGAGGAGCGTAGTTCAACACTGCAGTCAGCTGATTGGACGAGACATAATCCTCACTCGAGCAAAGTCGAGAAGTAAAAGGAAAAAGATTAAATGTTTTTTTTATTCGATTGTCCCCTCTTTTTGTGAAAAAGTAATTTAACAAGAGAAAACATGCTAAATGTAGCATGTTCCTCTCTGCTACAACAGGATTTATCATTATTAATTATTAACAATTTATCCAAGTTTTAAATACTCTTTATTTCTCAAATAGAAACACAATCTAGAAACACTGATGACGTCACTGTTTTTGTAGCAGGCGCTGCTCTCCTGGACCCAGCAGAGTCGGAAAATGTTCCCGTACTGACCCGACCCGTACACAGACAGACAGACAGATATACTCAGAGTCTATGGGGGAACTGGTCACACTTTGTATTTTCTCTTAAGTACATGGTGGAATAAAAACAAATAGTAGTCAGTTTCGCATAGTATAGTTTTTTTGACACTATAACAGGCAGAAATGACAAAACTCAGTTCAATTATCTTGTTTGTTTTAAGACTATATATCTTTATATATGGTGGGCCTCGATAGTCTTCTTAATTAATAGCCCTATGAAGTTTATGGAAAACTTAAAAGTGGATGTGAGGGCAGACAGAAACACCTCAACACGCACGCATTCCCACACAACTCTGCCCCACTATATATTTATACTTCTATGAATGTCTCGTTCTTATTTTTAACACAAACAAGGTCCTTGTAAAGGTTTTTTTCAGAAACCATTGTCATATAAACATCATCTAAAAAGAGTGTGTTTACTCAGACACTTTAAAATGTGGACTATTGTGTGTTTATATAAATAATTAAACCTGTTTTAGTGAATCGGAAAAGGTTTATAATACGTAATGCTGTTGTATCTGAGGCATGTCTTTTCCATTTACACCTGTATTTCTTGTTTTTTCTCCATTTGTCCTTCAGCTCCTGTTCGTCTCTCCTTCACTGCAACATATATGACCCTTAAGCCGCTCGTTCTACACCCACACACCACCCACCCATCCACCCACACACATTCAGCACTTATCAGGTCTGTGGGTGTGGCTGGTTCTGGCGTATATAGGTTTTCATGCGGATAGTATGCACTGTTGGTTACTGGGCCCCTCCTGAATAAAAAAAAAAGCCCTGGAGTTGAGATAAATGACAAGGGAACTAGATAAACTTGTAGAAACTGGGCCGACAGGTAACGCTGGAAGCCTTTTTATTTTTTGTGAAAAAACAAGAGTCTTACAAGAAACTAAGAGAGTTTAGTCATGAACTGCACTTAAAAAAAAAAAAAGTTAACCAAATGTAAGAAAGGAGCTCGGGCTTGAGTAATGTAGGTCAGTGACAGCCAGACTTAGAAAAAAAAGTGGAGTAAAATTCCCGTAAATGCGTAACCAGCCTGTTGGGGCTATAGGTAATTCACAAAAATGGAGGGTGGAGGGGGAGGGGGCATGTTGGGCAAGTAGCAAAGAGAAGTGTCACATAGCACATAAAAGAGACTGTGCAACCGAAAACCAAAACTGAGAGAAGAAGAGCGGGTGTATCATCTGCTACATGCTCCTTTACAACTGTCAATCACCTCGATCACCTTGAGCCGCAGTGGGACGCACACAAAAGCACAACACACCGGCAACAGCCCGACAGGAGTAATTACATTCAGGCCAGAGCTGTTGACTCAAACCCTGAAATGAAACGTTAGATAGCGTTTAATCCCGAGATGTGGTACATTCCCTTCAGATCAGGGCGATATGAATCTATACATGAACAATAGATATCTATATCATCAATGTCAGGTGCATTTACATTGAGCAGGTGGTTTCTATAGAGAAGGTGGAAGTATAAGAACATAAATACAGGTCTCGTAGGTGTTGGCGTGTGACATTTTTTATGAAAGGAATGCACAGTAGTGGAATAATAATTGGCATCAGTTTGTGGTTGTGTCGGGGAAAAGCGTGTAACAGATACTAACTTGATGCTTTGTGATTTTAAGTGTTGTCTGTCTGCAGGATGCATTTGGGACACATATTAGTTCAAAAGACTGCTTTACATTACCCTAACTCTAACCCTAAACAATTAAATATGAACCTTAACTTCATTTTAACATGTAACAGATACTAAGCATGTGATTTAAATTAAATATTTGGTATGTTTACCTGCAGAGCTTACTCCGACTCTGCTCACAGGTCGATTAAACTCTCTCAGCGGGACATCTCCATTGGTTTGAGTGAATGAATGAGAGAGAATTAAAGTACTATGTCCCCGGCCTCTGCTCAGATTAATGCAGTATTAATGTGTCCTTAGTCTTTCACAATATTAAGACTTTGTTAAATAGAGAAAAGAAGCTAATGTTAAAACAACTATTTTGCTTCTTTTATTTCAGTAAAACACAAACGTAACAAGTCCTTGTGAAGAGTGGGTCTCTATAAATATATAACTAGTGAGAGTCTGACGGTGTCTCGATCTGAGTCTCACAGGTGAAATGAGCCATTCAAACATCTAAAATAACCAAATATCACTGGGTTTTCACCTCTGGTATACCCAACTTTACCTGTTAATCAAAAACAAAATATGTCCAGCTCTGGACACACCCTGGAAAACTACTTTTTGGTTTCACATCATAAAAACTTGAGAAAATGAAAAAAACAAAGTCAGAACAATGCATTTATTACCTGGCAACCGCGCCATCCGAAAGCACTTGAACACATCATAACCTACGGTAGACGCTTGTACTTTAAAATGTTTTACGACATGAACAGAGAAAAATAACAGACAGACAGGATTTCCAAAAGGAAGCTTGACCCAAAATATGTCTTTTCTCTAAAAATAAAAGTGTATGTCTATAAAGACTACTCTTTATGTTTTTTTTTACATCTGTTTCCAAGTGTTACTCTGTGCCGCTGTACGACTCTCGCTGTCCGACCTGAATTGGAGCAACCCGTTAAAACTGTAGCACTAATTCAACAATGAGCCACATTTTCCAGGTGTCTCCGATTTAGAGAAGTTCAAATGACTGCTTCCTCAATCGGAGTAACCAGTTTAAAAACAATCGGACTACAATAATTCCAACTTCTCTACCTGAGGACGGAATGAAATCTCAGCTGCTATTGGCTATTACATCAAAAACACACCCTGAAATTAAAAAATGATTGTTTCAGATGTATAGATCCATACTGAGGCTTCACAGTTTATCAGCACAGCTCCAGAAACACCAGGTGATACATTTCTATGAATGATATATTTTTATTTAACCATTTAAATTGGCTGCAGGGCCTCCACTCTCTGTTCTTCACTGATAAAACCTTTTGGTGCCATGACAGTTTTTTAGTTTGGTTATGCTTCATTGAGAGAAAGCTGGATTTCCTTTTTAGTACAAAGAAAAAGTAAAGTATATTGAGTCTCAAAGAAGTCATGAGACTGGGGGCCCCCCAGACCTCTCCAAAGGAGGCCCTAAATATAGATGTAGCCATGGGGCCCTCGTCAGGCAAATTTTGCCGCTTTGATAACTTTAATCTAACCAACTATAGTTTACATCCCCTTTCGTCTGTTGGGACACGCTGTGGAGTTATGGTTTGCTTTTTAAATTAGTAACAACAACACAAACGCAGTCTTAAGCCCTAACTCAACTTCTCTGCTTCTCTTTGGGTCCGAACTCTGTTATTGCCTCCGTTATCTTCTCCTTGTAACACACAACATAATTTAGCATCTATCAAGTTACTCATCAACTTTCATTTCTAGGAACAAGTGTCACATGACCAATAATTGTGGCGTCTGCAATAAAAAAAAAAAAAAAAAAAATTTATACTGCGATATAATTGCAAATGCGATTAATTGGGGCGGCAGTAGCTCAGTGGATAGAGCGGTCGTCTTTCAACCGGAAGGTAGGCGGTTCGATTCCCGCTCTCCCCACAGTTCATACTGTCGTTGTGTCCTTGGGCAAGACACTTAACCCACCTTGCCTCCAGTGACTGTAACACTGGTAATGTAATGTAAGTCGCTTTGGATAAAAGCGTCTGCTAAATGAATAAATGTAAATGTAAATGTAATTGTTCAGCCCTAGTTTAAATGTGTGAATGTTTTAAACACACAAATGGGACAGCCTCTGCACACCACATAACCCCAGTGTTATTTCTGTCTCATTACTGAAAACATGGGTGTGTTGAGTAACTGCAAAGCTGGTGAATGTAAAGAGAAGTAACCTTTAAGAGCCTTTAATGTAAACACAGAGTGAGTGGGGAAGGGAATATGTGGCAGCAGGAAGAAGAAGGATGTGTGGGGGGTCTCGATACAGCGCACCAACACATGAACGGCCCCATTCAAACACTGCATTGTTTCAGACCCGAGCCTCTTTTACGCCTGTCATTAAAGTATCAAAGCAAACATGACCTCAGGCTTCAACAGGGACTTTATAAGCTGTTGGTAAAATCAAACTAGGAATGTTGAAACTCTGTTAAAGGTGCATTGTGTAAAAGGTTATAGTAATGAACACATCTATGTCTTCAATAGTGTATAATTACCAAATAAGACTAAGACTAAGAATAAGACAGTATCAAAAATTCACTCATGCGCACACTTCTGCCAAACTGGTACGGCAACAACACTTACAGTACTTTATACTTTTAGATATAGTTTGCTAAAGAAACTGATCAAATACCCAAAGACAAAAGGTAAAAGAATTGATCTCCTATTATTAGTTTTGTCAGTTGATTATAACATGTTTTTAGCTCTTTTTAAAGATAAAGGTTGTGAAATTGTGCTGCAAGATGAATAGCTGCTGTAGCAACCACAAAGAAAGGAACATCATGTTAAACTTTTTCTGTCTTTTTGAAAACAATGAAAGTAAATATTGTTGGGCTTCTCTGCAGCAGCTATGGGACACTCCAGAGTGCAAACCAGTGTTAGGAGCAGGACAGGGGCTTTTATTGTGGACCGTCTGCCTTCACTGGGGCCTTCTGTCACCAAGGTATAGAGACTATTCACCAGGAGGCTAAAGGTCATCTTGTGTGCTTTTTCTTTTCAACTTAGTGAGATGTCTATAAAGAAGAGGATGTCTGAGGCAGTGTCGGACATCATCACATATCAAGGCCCTAGGACAGGAGAAAGTCAGGATAAAAAAAACAAAACAAAACGGCAGTAGCTCAGTGGGTAGAGGGGCCGTCTTTCGACCGGCGGGTGGGCGGTTCGATCCCCGCTCGAAACATCCCAAAAAAACATCATAACATCCCGCTCTCATCACAGTTCATACTGTCGTTGTGTCCTTGGGCAAGATACTTAACCCACCTTACCTCCAGTGGTGTTCTGTAACACTGGTAAAGCGCTTTGAGTGCCTACTAGGTAAAAAAGCGCTATATAAAAAATAAAAAAATAAAAAATACTAGACTTGAATACACAACTACTCTTTTTGGCCATTTAAAATGTTTTTTTGTGATCATGTGGCGTCTTAGTTCTAATTGGCTCAGTTTGGCTCAAAAGTGGCTCAGATGATCAAATAAAATCAGCCCAAACTGTTGTATTAAGTTGTAGTTTTATTGTGGCCAACTGTAGTTTTTGTGTTTTGTGTCACTGTTACTGAGTGAGGCACAGAACCCACTTTAATGATCCATTAGTTTTATTACTTTCCGTTTTTGTTCTAATACAGCAGCCCAGGGAAGACACACTGAGCTCTGCTATTTCCACATGGTTTGTTCACAGACAACAGCATGTCCCTGCAGGGCTACCATAGCCGTTTACATGCTCTGAAAAGGAGGAATGAGAGGCGTGGAGTTACAATTTTACCACAGCATTAAGGGACTATATTTAATAATATCTGTCATTTAAAGTCACATGTGTATTCACCTTAGAGGTTTTTGGGCCATATGATATTTTAGTGAAGCTATATTAAGAGCATGCTTATCAAACTTAACACCTCGTCTTTTGAGGTTTATAGAAATGCATTTTGTTAAACCGTTGGCCTGTAAAGCTAAAAATAAGTTTTGAAAAAGTGAAAAAAGGAAGAAGTAAGAATATGCCGCTGAAAGGAGAGAGGGGGCTTGTATAAGAGACCTGGGTTTTCCTCGGGTCAACTGTAAAGTCGAGGCTGAATGTAATCCTGGTTTGTAAAGCTCGTCCATTAGTTTAGCTCTGCCACAGAAAAACAATGTTGCCACTGTGTACAGAAGGGATTGGCGTTACAGGCAAGCTTGTAACTCAATTTAAGTACGATGAAGGCAGCGCTCTCTTGAAGCCATTATGTGATTACCTTCATTATTGAGGCAAGGGAGGTAAACCAGCTTTCTGCTCTTAATTCCCACTATTTTAGACTCAACGGTCAGCATTTAGCTTTTACCTTGAAATAAAGTTTTCAAGGATCTGTAAATGTGTTGGAGGACATAAAACAGTAGATTAAGACGACAATGAGAGCTTATCCTGTTGAACAAAATCAACACGTCAAAATGACAATGGGCTCTTTGTAAGGTCTCATGTTGCTGCTCATTCCTGAGAATCAAATGGTATTCAGTTGTATCAACCTTTTGTGACAGACGTGGTTTATACACTTATGTCGTGATTATAGCATGAGGAACAAGAAGTGGAGCAAGTTTAAGGGGCCGTTGGGTAATGATGAACAAAATATAACACATTCCATGGTTTTAATAATTTCTCATAATCACCAAATGCCACCAGATAATATAAAAATGCTAAAAAAAAAACTAAATGCAACCACAAACAAAAAACACTCAATACATAGGAAGCTAATAAGAAGTAGGTACATTTTGACCCATAGACATGCCGTTAAGGCCTTGTCAAGATACAAAGACTTACACTCGAGGCAGATACAAACATATAGACAGGTGCACAGATGGTTAAAGGTACTTTCCCGAAGCAGAGATCAGTTGATTCCACTAGAACATGCTCCAAACCGGAACAACGTTTCCTAAAGGTAGCATCTCTACTCGCAGAGGGATAGTTTTTAATGGTTTTAGAACAAACTGTAGAATGGATGTAAAACTGAGGAGCAGTTGTGACTGATGTGTTAAATATACAGTGTTTATTTCACATATTGTTTTGCCTACAGTTTAAACTATCTGCAAAACAAACGTGACACAAACTTACATTCATCATGAAAATACCTTAATCCAAGCGGTTGACAGAGGTGTGACAGGAACTGCACTGACACGTCTCGCCGTGCTGACATTTATAACAACACTTGTTGTGTTGTTATAACACAACAACAGAGTGAAAGTTTGACAGACAAACATTCACTCTCACATTCATTCACTGGAGAGTTGCCATTTAACCTATACGTGCATGTCATTGGACGGTGGGAGGAAGCCGGAGTTCCCGGAGAGAACCCACAATAACACGGGAAGGACATGCAGAGGTTATTTTTGTATCTCTTTTTCTAATTTTATCAGTTTTTTTTTTTTTTTGCTTCTCGTTTTTGGTCGAGTGAGGATTATCTATCGTCCAATCAGCTGACAGTGTAGCCTTCTTTTTCTAAAGCGTACCACAAAGCTTTGGATCTCAAGTCGAGGTGTCCCGAGTACAGTAGTAGTAAAGTAGTACAGTACAGGGTGCTTTTTTGGGGACTCTTCTTAGTGATAGGAAACATGCCAGAATTGACCTGCACAAATCTTGTAAAAATCCAGCTGCAACAAAAAGGTGTGCATCTGTAAAAGGTTCAAGTATGAAAGCAATGCACCCCAGTTTTTTTTTTCCTCTCCCAGAGGATATCCTGCTGGCAACATAATACAACCTCAGAGTGTGTGAAGAGCGGGCGTGTGGTTGACGTCCTGTTGGTGTTGTTTAGATTGTGTGAATGGCACAGAAGCTGTGTGGTCTCTGCAGCTTGTTTAGTTTCCATTTTGGGGAAATATATACATGTGACTATAGATAGTTACAATATCAGTTCCATAACCAGTGTGAAGGAAACACACTGGTTGTCTGCCACCTTTGTGATGTAGTGAGATTTTAGGTTTAAACACACTGAATAAAACAGGGAGTCATTGCTTATTAACACTGTTAGGGGCGATTTCTTTATATTCCCGACACTTTTAATAAAATACAGTCAATGTTTTACACACTCCAGCCACATTAAATCATATCGACGTCACAATCAGTTTCCTTTAATTACTGCCTTTTGACACTATATGACTCTTATGCACTGGAACACATCAGTGAAAATGTAAAGATGGTTTAATCTTAGCACACGTCTTCTTCGAGGGGGGCTAAGTTGTGAATGAGGGCTAGGTTTTTGGGGCTTTGCCAGAGTATTTTAAAGCGAGCCCTATGTTATGTATCCGGGGGTGGTCCGTAGCCTCTGCTGACTTGTCCGAAAGGTGAAAACTAGACAGGACACAAAGCCAGAATGAGCACTATCCGCTGCAGACACGCTGTTCCCGCCTGCGGCAGGCGCTTGGGGATTTGGACTTGGCGTTTCCGAAATAGCAGCAAGTTTTTCCCAGGCCCTGAATGTGTAGCTGCAAGCATTTATTTTCAAACCGCAAAACTAATGAGTAGTAATGCTGATGATAAATGTCCAAATAGGGCAAAGTTAAACTACACAGGCCAATGGGAAGGGAAGTGGGTGCAGCAGCAATTTAAAGCCTATAAAATGGTGTGTTAAAAGAGAGCGACAAATAAATGATAGAGCGCTCAGTCAGGCCTTTTATAGCAGAATGTGGTTTGGGCTCCAAATTGCAGAATAAAAAAACAGCTCCAAATAGGCATCTAATGAGGTTCTGTGTAAAAAAATAAAATAAAAAAGGTAGAGATGCCGTGACAATGTTCATCTCAGAAGGCACAGAGATGGAGACAGAGATAAGAAGCCAACCCGAGGTTCAAAGAAAGATCTGTGCTGCTACAGAGGCTTGTGTACAAACAGGATGAAGACAAGAGGAAATCTCACAGGGCCAGTGAGAGTGAGAACAGAGAGATGTGAGCTCCATGCAAGTCATACATAATGTGCTTCCTGCTGCAAATAAACTTAGACAAACTAAATGACTAGTTTAAAAAAGTCCCAAATCCCTGGTGACTAAAACTGACATCTTTTGTAAATATTCAGTTGTTGGAACCCATGGTCAGCTTATATCAGACTCCTGTACCTGGAGTATTCAGTCAGAAGCATTAACAGGTTTCTTCATAGTCTTCCCTGCTCTGCATAATGTCCCATTGACCGCTCGACCTTTCAGACACTCCAGGTTTTACTTCACACTTCCACAAAGAGCAACACAGACCTTAAAAGTGTCCAGCTAAGAATCAGCGTTTGACCTTTTTCTTTATCGATTCATTCAACTAAAAGCATTCACAAACCTCTTCTGGAGCATCTAAGAGCAACGGCATGGATGCAACGCTTTTGTTTTAAATGAATGTCTTCCAGCACTTCTTTTGTGAAAGGGAAGGGAAGTCACTCAGGCTTTTTGTTTGAAGACATTTACGGCCACATTTAAAACAGATTTATAATTGTGTTTGCGCCGCCACGCATAAGAGAAAGGAAAAACATCACGCTGGGTTTGTGTTTGGCAAAGAAAGGACATTAAGGGCAGACAATGGAGGAAAAAAACATACAGGAAGTGCATCACTTAGCTAACTTAACTCAGCTAACTTACAGTGTACACCACATAGAGCAGCGAGAATCAGAGCTACAGTATGTCAGCCATGTTTCCAGGTCTGTTTAAAGTCACTTGGTCAAATAAAGCCTGAGACAAATGCCCAAAAACATATCTTGAGAAAGTTTTAACAGCATCTCAATCTTTTTTTTTTTCAAAATCTACTGTATTATCTTAATTTTTTTCAGTTATTAATGCATTTAATTGTAAATCAAATCAATAATGGAGCAGTAATAAAAATCAAACACAAACAATAACCTTAACTATTTGGTGAATGCTGTCTTCTGATTGAATAAAAGGGGACATGATACTAGAAAATTTATTCTCTGCCACTAGGGGGTTCCAACTCTTATTATTAATAGTGATATAATTTACCAAAATCCCAGTTTTATTGGAGCCTCAAAAGGATCATATCTCAAACTTCATATTCCTAAAAAGTTTACTGAGGACATCATTGATCGAAACTGAAGCCTGATGAGTTACATAATGCACACCAGATGCAGTCTTGAAAAACATGAGAGGCCCTTTTATATTTAGAATCTGACTGTATCATCAATAGGCAATAACACAACACCAGAATATGTCTGTGGAGGTCCTCAGTCATCCAGGACATATTGAAGAATACCAGAACATATCGTTTAAAGAGAAGAGGGGGTGCACGTGGCAGAGTGGTTAGCACTCCTGCCTCACAGCAAGAAGGTCGTGAGTTCAAAACCCGGCCGACTCAAACATTCTTGGCCGACTCCGGTCTTTCTGTGAGGAGTCTGCATGTCCACCACGTGTTACCATGGGTTCTCTCCGGGTACTCCGGCTTCCTCCCACCGTCCAAAGACATGCATGTATAGGTTAATTGGCAACTCTAAAGTGTCCCTAGAGAGTGAATGTGAGAGTGAATGGTTGTTTGTCACTGTCTGTCTCTAAATGTCAGCCCTGCGACTAACTGGCCACTGTCCAGGGTGTACCCCGCCTCAGGCCCAAAGCTGCTGGGATAGGCTCCAGTCACCCACGACCCCTAACGGGACAAAGCGGTAGAAAATGAATGAATTAATCATTTAAAGAGGAACATTTGCTAAATTAAAAAAATAGGACTTCAACTAACATTTACTCTATTGTTGAATGTGCTTTTGTAATGTTACTTCTGTCTACTACATACTCTCTTTTTCATGTTTTGTGAGTCCTTTTTTTTATTATGTCGTTTTACACATGCAGCAATATTCAAGATAAATTACACATTAAAAAAACATGAACATGAAAAATCACTTACTTCTGCTTTAAGAAAAAAATCCTTATGAGGGTTTTTTTGGGAAGAAACAAAATAATAAAGTGAGGGAACTGAAAAAGCGCTAGCCTCAGCCTTTATGCAATCTCTGTTTACATTCCTGCAGCACTCCGCCCCCCCCCTGCTCCTTGACCGAGTGCCTACCAATTTCCATAATCCTCCTTACAATCCTCCCCACGGCTGTACACTTTCTGACATCAGCCTCTCAGCGGTTCAGCGCTCAGCAGTGCTTCGCCGTCAAAATGAGTCAGTACGACACATTGTGAACTTGGCACTGGTTCAAAGTCTCCCACCAGCTTTTCCTTTTCCTTCGTCACACCTTGACTTTTCCTCCTCGACTCGACAGGAAGACTTGTTGTGCAGGGTTTTTTGTTTTCGCGACACAAACAGGGGCCTATTAAACCATCCTGTGTTTTCTTTAGGTTAAGCACACATCGCTGAACCTGGTCAATTTAATGAAAACAAGCTTGTTCTCATGGAGACCAGTTCCACTTAATGCGCTTTACAAGTCAATACAGTTTTTTTTATTCCCAGAGTTAAGTCCAGGAAATACTACAGGATAAAACACCAGACCCAGTTTCCCTTGAAGCAGATCTGGGTCACACAAAGAAAAAAAAATACAGGGGTTATATTAAATTAACTGGTAAGAAACAATAAGAAATGAATGGTTATTGCATGTTTTTGAAAAATAAATAAAAAATTGTATTTTAGTACACTTTGTAAAATGTATTTTGCGGTTCCAAAAGAAGTAAAGTTGGTGTTGACTTATACCTCAAATTACTCAACGACCCCAACATACTGAGCTAAAACATAACATAAGACTACTGTACAATCAAAAGCATCTTTCACACATGTCTCCAAAGTATGTGTGGACTTTATCCTAACATTTGTGTTCAAACATGCAGCACTTGTCAGGTAAAGATCTGAAGACATGTCTGGGGATGTTCTGGGGGTTTTACTGAGGGGCAGGGTGTTGGTACACCATGTGGAAGCAAAGTATGACCCTAAACTACTGTGACTAAAATGTCTTTGAACATGACACTGGTGGACAAAAATGCCATCTCCTGTGCAGCAATAGTGGATAATGCACTAATACTGGATGTGTTAAAAACTATTGTTTTACTATGGAGTAAAAGCGGAAAAGCAAGGATGTCACGGCCATTTTATTGCCCTGCTGTAATGACAATATCGGTGAATAGGGGAGCAATGGGCGGATAACATCCACTTTATAAACAATCTATGGTAAAAACAGGGACAACGCAATGTGAAATCCCTCATGTAAATGACTAAAAACAAATTTGTTTCACTGAAAACCTCACACCAGAAGCCTGTTCTTTTTTTTCAGATTACCAAAGATGCATTGTAAAAACATACAGAGGCTTTTTTGCTGTGTCACATGTAGAGCATACATGGGACACAGACACAAACTGAGATGGCAGAATGCTGGGAGAAATTAACACAAATACGGACAAGACAGAGCATGAAAAAGGCTTTATATAAACCCCCTAACAGCTTGTTGGATGTTTTTCTGTCTTCTGATTGGCCAAAAAAGGGCGGGATACTGAAAAATTACAATGCTGAGAGACTGGGTCAGCCAGTTTATTCACTCAACACTATATAACAGCCACGCCTGTTTGAATATAGGTCTCTTAAATCCTAATTATATCAGACTTATACCACCCACGTCAAAAGCAACACACATGTACATTTTATTCTCAGATCAACGCTACAGTGGAACATAAAGTGAGCGTGCACTTATCAAGCAGCTGTGTCAGCACAAACCTGACGGGTAATCCCAATAAGTGTCGCTCCCAATTGGCTCTTTTTCCAGCTGCACTTCCTGTAGTCACTAACAACCCCCCTCTCGCCCTGCTCCACCGCCGAGAGTGTGTTTGTCAAAGCAATTTAATGTTTAATGCCAACTCTCCTCCATTGGCCCTGATCACGGTGAGTGCCATGAATTTTTAAAGACATCCATACTTTACTGTCCATCTGGGCTTCATCTGCCCAGCTGCTGACATTTAGAGGAGACACGAGCCCAGCAGAGGAGACTTCAAAGGCTCGCCGTGGCCTCGGGACGCCCCCCGGCCTGAGGAGGATATTGTTTATTTAAAAAAGAAGAAGAAGACGAACAAGAAGAAGAAGAAGGTCGAGGGAGAAGACAGCACATGAATGAAAGCAGATCGTAATTGTACAACCTCAAATATACCTTTTAATGCGGAGCCTGGAAAACATCCGGCCTTTTAAACAGAGTCAGCAAACAGGACGAAAGGTCAATCAGATGGAGTCACACCAAAGCAATGGGACATAAGCAGTCGTTTCTAAAACCTCTAAGACATATTTTAACTAGGGTTGGGACTTGATTTAAAAAATAAATCTAATTAATTAGAGGCTTTGTAATTAATTAATTAAACTTGATTAATTGTATTTTAATCGCTTAACAATATTTGCCCCAAAAGCTATTTTTTATTTTAATTTTAAATGGGTTTTAGTGGAGCGGTTTCTGTGCACCCTGCAAAATGCTTTGCATTTAGATGGTACCGTAGGGTTGACGGCCTTTAGTGCTTTAGTGTTATCGAGGCATTCAGGTAGTTTTTTTTTTTTTTTAATGAATTCCATCAGTCTTTGTAACGCACTTTCATCCGATTCCTCCATTTTAGTAGCCGACTGGGGGAGGACTGGGGAGAAAAAGTAGCCCGGGATTTCCTGACAGACTGCCTGTTTTTGAATCGTTTAAGGGAAAAGCTTATTTCCCAAGCTCCCTGTGTTATAGACAAGGTGAGCACAAACTTGTATGCCATCCCCTGTATGGATCTGTAAGGAGGTTATATTGCCACGATATGCGTGCCGGACCCAGAGAGGGCTAGTGTCTACTGGTGTCACCTTAAGACATCATCTGGGCTTTAATATCCAGGATTTTACTAGAAAGTTTACAGTCCTGAACGGGAGGCTTTGGCCTATCACAGCTCGCTTCTGGAAAAAGAAGCCCTCCTATTGGTCGACACTGATGTCAATGAGGAAGTAATGGCTGCGGATAAAACAATGAAAGTGTATATTCAGCACTGGATGCGTGTTTTTAATGAGAAACAGCACAAAAAGGAGAAACAAACAGAGAAAAGAGAAGCAAGAGGAGATAATTGTCCTTCTGACGCTAAGGTCAGAGTTAAGAGTTTACAGCAAGCTCTAGACCAGGGCTGCTCACACTTTTTCAGCACGCGAGCTACTTATAAAATTTACATTTACATTTAGTCATTTAGCAGACGCTTTTCTCCAAAGCGACTTACATTAAGGTTCCATTCACCAGTGTTACAGCTGGAACACCACTGTAGGCAAGGTGGGTTATGTGTCTTGCCCAAGGACACAACGACAGTATGAACTGTGGGGAGAGCGGGAATCGAACCTACTACCTTCCAGTTGAAGGACGACTGCTCTACCACTGAGCCACTGGCATAAAATGACCAAGTCAAAATGATCTACCCACTACAAAAATGCAAAACATATATTTATTTACAAATATATTAAGGATTATTTATATTTACAATGTACCTTGTAATACCAACCGTAATACTGCACAACAGAACATAATTAACTATGTTCCATTTTTGTCATTACCTGAGTTTACGCTGATGACTTGCACTGAATTGAATCAACCAGGGATGCATAGTCCAGACAGTAGCTGCTGACAGATGAGGCAAGCACACTGTGAAAATGTCACCGTAAAAAAAAAAAAATCCTCCTCCCATTCCGTATGAAAAGCGATACGTTTTTGTCTTCTTACTTGGTCCAGCTCCCTCACTCATTTTTATACCCTTTCTTTAGTTTAAGAGAAAAACGAGGTTTAAAAGTTGGAGGTAAGTCGCTAAAGCGTTAGTTTTGCTGCACTTAGCGCCGTTGTTTGCTCATATCTATTTTGTGACCGCTCTTTTACTGCCTCCTGTTGTAGCGTAAAGAAAGATGTAAGAAATACAGGAATATTCCGCAACAAAACGCATTAAAACATATAAAAGGGGGATTACTTTACTTTTGTTTTTGACTTAGTATTAATGCTGCCTGGTGCTTTTAAAATAAAATACTCAGGGCACATATTCAGTTATTGTCTATGGCACTGGTTCTAATTCATTCGTATAGACAACATTTTAAATTATAACCCCACTCATTTACTTCACTAACACTGCACTAACACTCTCAAATACAACAAAGAATTGCTGGTGCAGTAGTGGAACAAACAGATGATGCAGAAATACAACAATTTACTTAGAGCGACTGTAAAACTAAACGACAAAATGAGGCCGAGTCCGGGAGTGGTGACGCCCCTCTGTCACTGGGAGCAGATGAAGAACCGCTCGGCCTGGGAAACAAAGTATATCCTTGGGGCATGTTCACACCTGGCATCAACACGTGTTGGATGACCGATCACAAGCAGAGCATGAGTTCACACCAGGCGTTTAAATACTTTTCCATATGGGTCTGATAAAAGGAAATGCACTCGTAACACCTGTATGGACTTATTAGGTCAACATGACACTAAGGACAAAATGATTATGGGTAAATGTTCAATGTCCAGTTGAGAACTTAATTTTAGCTATAAACAATAAATGTTTTAGGTCATGATTAAGTCAAGACAAATAAGTATTTTAATTAGAAAAGGCTAACTAAACTAGAATCGATCCTGGGTTGCTCGAGTATGTGGTATATGCTCTACCTTATGAGACACCTTACAAGTTTTTGACAAAATAAAAAACACTGAAAACATCAAACCCCAAAACCACATGCTTAATCTGCATAAATAAAAATAACGCACCATTTTATAAAACGTGCTGTTTGCGTTTTTGTGCATACACAGCTCTGTGCACACCTTGTACACCCAAATACTTAGCAGTCACCTTTATTTTTCCATTTTCACAATAACCTAAACAGATTTGCTGCTAAAATGCAAACCACGGCAATAAGCAATTCAAAATGTAAGAAATGAGAAATAGTTTTAAAGTAGATAATGTTGACGTAGCATTTTCCACTGTGTGTGTGTCTGATGGGAACAGATGCACATGTTCTCGGATTTAAACATCGTACACCTTTAAGTTTAGAAGCAGCCGTGGACATTTGCTGGAAATAAAAATGCAGCGTACGATGCAAAGAGTGATATTGATACGTCGACATCCAGGAGCAGATGTATGGTGGCAGACCTTGAGGTATGAAGATGGGTTGAACTGAAATAACTCTATGTTGAAATTGACCTCCGACAGGAAAGTAGATGAGCTTATGGAATAACTCAATGGTGATGGCATAATTTGATATTGGGACAAGTGCCTGTCCTTTATTCAAATTGACCACAGCTTAACACTGATTAAATTGTTCATCACCTTAGTGATTGGATGTGAGAACAGACAGTGCCCTTGCTGAATTTAGATTGACCTTTGAATGAGAAAGGTGTCCACCAGTGAATCCTCCAGGAATGCAGGTTGATATATCTGAGACACACAATCCTTAGGGCAAACCTTATCTAATGGTTGTGTAAGAGCTCAGAGAAGGGACCTCAAATCAGTATCGTGATTAATTAAACCAGGGGTTACACTCCTTTGATTATTTACATCACTTGTTTGCATTATGTATGATCCAAATCCAGTTTATTTAACAAATTTAGTTAAAGGATCAGATCTCAAACTAAAACTGCTTCAGAGGGTCAAAACTCAATCTACAGCAGCCTCAGAGGGTCAAACCTCAAACTACAGCATCCCCAGAGGGTCAAACCCCAAACTACATAAGCTTTGGAGGGTTAGAACTCAAACTACAGCTGTTTCAGAGAGTCAGAACTCAAACTACAGCTGTTTCAGAGGGTCAGAACTCAAACTACAGTAGCTTCAGAGGGTCAGAACAAACTACAGCAGCTTCAGAGAGTCAGAACTTACACTACAGCAGCTTCAGAGGGTCAGAACTCAAACTACAGCTGTTTCAGAGGGTCGGAACTCAAACTACAGCTGTTTCAGAGGGTCAGAACTCAAACTACAGCTGTTTCAGAGGGTCAGAACTCAAACTACAGCTGTTTCAGAGGGTCAGAACTCAAACTACATCTGTTTCAGAGAGTCAGAACTCAAACTACAGCAGCTTCAGTGGGTCAGAACTCAAACTACAGCTGTTTCAGAGGGTCAGAACTCAAACTACAGCTGTTTCAGAGGGTCAGAACTCAAACTACATAAGCTTTGGAGGGTTAGAACTCAAACTACAGCAGCATCAGAGGGTCAGAACTCAAACTACAGCAGCCTCATAGAGTCAGAACTTAAACAACAACAGCTTCAGAGAGTCAAAAAAAATGCAGATCCTTTATCAGTCTACCCCGAGTAAAAGCCCACGTGGCTGTTGTACTGTGTGTGAGACTGGACAATTCTGATGACACAGGGACAGTTTTCAGTTTGGCTCGGCTCTGGCTGCAGACGAATGATATGAGACGAGCACACAAGGATCTGGGCTCGAGAGCAGCCACATTATCACCCTCCCTCAGGCGCATTCCTGCTGCCTCCACCCACCTGCCCAAAATAAACCGTACAGATTAACCCCTTCAGCACCAGCCTTTACATTCAGGGCTCACAGTCAAGAAATCTATTTACAGGAGTTTTTCTTAAAAATTGAGGACAGCATTTTCTCAGTAGAGTTTATGTGCAGCCACTACCTGAGATTTTTCTGACTCGAGCACTAAAAACACAAATAAGATGGTCACCAGGTTTAACTACTGCTTTCATACAAGGAGAAGAAGAGGCCTCAAATTATGGAAAAGATAAAAATGATAATCAAATGCAAGCCATGAATTACAAATGAAATCATAGTGTCCCTTGCTTCAGGTTAGAATTATCAGGGGACGCTCTGTCTTTGTCATAGCAGGTGGATCATTTGGTTTTGAGAGTTGCAGACACAACACTTTGACGTTATAATTATTTGCAGTCATCCAAAGGTAAAATTAGTCTATGTATCTATTTATATAAGGTTACACACCTGTGCCTCACATACTGTATGCTCTAAACTGAGGTAAGGAACTGAGGAAGCACTTCTTTTGCAAACTTTACTGACACGTCCTAGTTCAAAAGTGCAAATGAATGAAGATCCACAAGAATAAAAAAAGTAGTGCAATACAACACATTCAGTTAGAGCCTTGTTTTAATAGTAATATCTTGAGTAACAAAGTAAAAAAAAAAAAAAAGAAAAGTCAGTCCAGTTTAGATCATGGATATTTCTTATATGACAACATTTCTTCAACATCTGCTTTTTTTTTTTGGTTTTATAATATTGTATTCTTAGTGTCTAATGAGAAAGGGCTTTTGGATTCCTTCTGCAAATATAGTAAAGTTGACAATAAATACTACTTAGAACTTAAACCTAAATATACAACTTTATACTCAGACAAACTGATGGGTATCTAGGCAGGTAGTTAGTCAAGGAAGGTGAATGTGCATACTGCAGCTTTAGAGGGTCAGAACTCAAACTACAGCAGCTTTAGAGGGTCAGATCTCAAACTACAGCAGCTTTAGAGGGTCAGAACTCAAACTACAGCAGCTTTAGAGAGTCAGAACTCAAACTACAGCAGCTTTAGAGGGTCAGATCTCAAACTACAGCAGCTTTAGAGGGTCAGAACTCAAACTACTGCAGCTTTAGAGGGTCAGAACTCAAACTACAGCAGCTTCAGAGGGTCAGAACTCAAACTACAGCAGCTTTAGAGGGTCAGAACTCAAACTACTGCAGCTTTAGAGGGTCAGAACTCAAACTACAGCAGCTTTAGAGGGTCAGAACTCAAACTACTGCAGCTTTAGAGGGTCAGAACTCAAACTACAGCAGCTTCAGAGGCTCAGATCTCAAACTACAGCGGCTTCAGAGGGTCAGATCTTAAACTAATGTTAAAACTCAAGTGGACTAATGCAAATGAATACTTTTTAATTTAAACTGTGTTGTGTAGGCATCTCTTTGCATTAATCAAGAACCCATTACATAAACAGTATCTACAACAGTCAGATACCAGTTGCGTCTTGATTATTCAACTGTCAAATCCATGCGTGACAGGTCCCGATAAAATGTACCGCCCTCCCACAGCACACTCAGCTCTGTACCTGACGCATAAAAAAACACCCACAGTTCATTTACACAAGGCTTTACAGGAGAAGGAGAGGAATATTTAGAGCACATGTTGGAGTGGAGTTTATATTCTATACAGTCTGTAATTACAAGATATAGGCCTTCAATTACAGAAGCTAAGTTTAGGATAAACATGAAGCATATGTAAGTTCAGCTGTAATCATGAGATACTGTAGTAGTTATTAACTTGTTCTTTGCTCCTCACCCTTTGTCCCTCTCTGTCCTTCTCTATCTGGGAGATGAAGAAAGGGCAGGTGTGTCCACTTCAGCCCGGAGTTGGACGTCCTGAGCTTTGATGACCTGCCTCTGTCTTTATTAATCCCACCAGGGAGCAATTAATGTCAGCAGCAAGTAAGACAACAAACAACAAATAAGCACACACTTGGATGAAAACATTGAATAAATAATATGATAGTATTAAATATGCTATAAAAGATGAATAAAATCTCAACAACAAAACTTCTTTAGAAATCCTAAAACGGGATGGTCTTTATACAATTCTATGTCTATCCAGTTGCCTGAAAACAGAATATATCCAAACATTTCCACTGTATCTTTCCACAACCATTAATATGTATCCTTCTTTTGAATTACACACACTCTGGGACTCACTAAGAACATTCCTATGACTGACTTTTGTGCCACACCAGTTGTGTCTACATGGCCTAGTGTTTGCATTGCATTTTATTACAAAAACTTACAGAGCACGTTGTCTTTGTCGGGTTCAAGTTCATTGAATATAAGTGAACTATGGTAAGACATCAGCATTTTGCTCTATTACTTTACATTGTGTCAGGGGGACTTTATCAGTAGCAGCAGCAGACGTTCCACTAAAACTCGAGCTGCAGACAGACTCAAATCTCATCACTTAAACAGTCCGTCTTGTTTCGCATGGGGCCTCCTTCATAGTATTCACCCCACTCTCATGTTTACAGTAAACGCCAGCGTGGTAAAGCTGTTAAAATGCACACCAATCTCTCCTCCTCAAGCCCCTCCTCCCACTGCCAAGAGCTCTGCTTCCCTTCAGCTCCCATTCAACAGAAAACGTTCAGACCGAGCAAAACATATTTTCTCCTGCCACCTTGAAAATGAAAAATGAACAGTCTCGGGGGGCAAACATTTTGATGATGAAAAACTGATTATTTAAGCGGCGGACATAGAGCACCAGGTGGTAAAAACAAACATAAAAGCCTCATCCCGGGGTTTATCAACATTTGGCCGGTGACTGGTGTTAACTTCCCACCCTGGTCGGATTACTTTGCGAGCTGCTGAGAAAGCGACACGCCGGTTTAATGCGAGGGGTGCAAAGGGCCAGATGTGGCGAACTGATCAATAAACAACATTTTTAGTTAATATTCTGTAATAACTGTATTTAAAAAGAGTTCAGGTCTAATGTTTCAGATGCTCTTCTTCACTAAGTGATAATGTATTGCTATATTTATGTTGTTCATTTCCTTCAGTTTGGAAATATAATTTCTGTTTATCGACTGATTCCAAGATTAGTCTGTAAAGCCATTTCTTAGTGGGTAAAAATCCTGTAAAGTTTAACATTAGATGTCTTTTTAAACTGGCTAAATGCAAATAAGCCTTTAAACAGAGCATAGGTGAATGTGATCAGGTTATACCATACTAACATTAATTTGACTAACAAGTCATTCTATGTGAAAAAAACATCTACTTAATTTTTTTTATTCGATTAGTCCATATTAAATAGCTATTTGTATGAGCCATAGAATATATAAGAGCTGCAGAGCGAAAGTGAAATGTACTTTAAGGTATGTATTATGTAGGGTGCGGAACTGTATGTGCAGTTGGCCCGATACAACATTCTTTTAAACTGGTTTCCATTGTCAAAAAGAATCATGCCAAACAAGCATAATGTATCATTTTAACCCCTTGGCGCCAAAGGTGAAGTATAGTTAACAACTAGGGCTACATTATGACGCCCAAGCCTTAAATCACTGTGGTGCGCTCAAATCAAAAAGTCCTGGATCATTCCTACATTTATGGCGCCTTTCCACTACCAGTATCAGCTCGACTCGACTCGCCTCGACTCGGCTCGGCTCGCTTTTCGCTCCGTTTTCCATTGCAGATAGTACCTCCACAATAGTACCTAGTCGTCATAGCGACGCCGCAAGAACCTGTAGTGACGTAATCTTCTACGCGACACACACCCGCTACTCGCACACATAGAACTCGCTGGATCTTCTCTTCGGCAACCAAACAAAGAAAAGTCTGCACCTCCTCGTTTGACCACGGAGCATTTTTCCGAGTTGCCATAATACTAAAGTCTGGGACTGGGTAAATTATCACGCAATCTCTGGCCAAACTATTTAAAAATGGCGGGGTTATTCAGGATACTCCGTCTGGCGCGTGCAATGATGACGCTGTGAACAGTGACGATTCTCTCTGGCCAATCAGCAGTCTGTCGTGTGTTCACGTCACAATTTAGTATCGCCTCAGCCGGCTTAGAACCTCGCCGGAGGTGATACAAAAAAAAGTACCAGGAAGCAGATACAGGTACAACTTTTACGCAGTGGAAAACCAAACAAAGGCGAGCCGAGGCGAGGCGAGTCGAGCTGGTACTGTGTAGTGGAAAAGCGCCATTAGTCCCACTTTAGACATGTTTAGTCCTGGTTGAGTCTTTAATATGGATTAAGCTCCTGCTTTGACGAGTAGAAGTTAGTCCTAATTGGGATCATGTCGTTGTAATATTTAAAACAGTTGTCACATGATTTTCTGTTATTCTGCAGCCCTATTAACTATATTGTATGTTGAGGGGGGAACACAAAATGGTAGTGCTTTCATTAAAGAAGACTGTTTAGCATCTAGGCACAACAACCAGTTTCAAAGTGCCACAGTACTAATCCCAGTATTAAAAGCACTAATACCATGGAATATTATAATGTAGTATGAGCTGATAAAACAAGAAAGTACCATATGACACATTCACAAAAAAGCTTTTCTATTTAGTATCATCGGATTAAACATGAGCAGCAGTAACCTTTCCCAAACTGTGTGGGACTGACACGTCTCATATCGATCCGCTGACTGTGAAAGTGGCTGTGTTTCTGTACCTGTCTGAACTGCTCCTCATAGGTCCAATCCCCGTGATCCTGAACTCCCAGCTGGCTGTGTGTGGGGTGGGCGGGCCGGATAGCGACGCGGGATTCCTGGTCTAGGCTGGGACGGGGCTTTAGCAGCTGGGAGTGGGGGTGCATCTGGCGGTGGGGCAGCAGGAGGATGCCTTTCCCGGGGGTCACTGCTTCGTGGGCCGTCGGCAAACCCTCTTCGGCCAAGTCGTCATCAAAGTCTTCCTCCATCTCACCCTCAAAGTCCTCCTCGTCCCATTTCTGTTTACTGCATAATTCAACAAAGTTCACAGCACATCAAACACTTTTCATGTTTGTCAGCCACTTTGCAAAACACAATTTAATTTATCAGCCAGCCCTAGTTTGAGTAATATCAAAAAATAGTCTAAAGACTGGTCTCAGGTAAACGGCAGCTCTCTCTGATTCTCTCTTGTGTGTGACTTACATCTGCTCCTCTTCGTCCGAGCCCATCATGTCTTTGTACTGCTCTTCTCCCTCATTGCTGTCGTCGTCGTCCTCTCCTACGCTGCTGCGCTCCGACATGGGACTGTCCGACACTCTCTGCAGTCCAGCGGCGACCGCGCATGGCCGCCAGCGCCACTATCTGCGCCTGCTCCGATTCGGGGGGCGGACTGCCCATGGGCTCGTCCCCTGTTCCCCGTTCAATCCGGACTTGGCTCTGAGCGGCCGCCTGCTGCTGGAGCTGCTGCTCCATCAGCAGCTTGGCCCTCTGCTGCCTGTGCAGGTTCTCCATTACAGCCTGCAGCTTCATCTCCAGGGTAAGCTGCCTACTTCCCCTCGCTCCCCCCTCGAGGAGCACCAGACAGTCCTGATGTTCAAAGGGAATGGTGCTCCCTCGTGATGCTATAGTTTAGAGTTTATGTGGAAGTTCTTGACAGCGGTGGGTGAGCCAGGGAAAGCTGAAAGCCCTGATTCATGCAGAGGTCAGCTTCTGAAGGCTTCACTCAGCTCTCAATGGTTTTTCCTGAAGCCGGAGTTAGCAGCAGTGTCACAGAGTTCAGCGAGGCACAGGCAGTGAAAGTGAATAAAAAGAGTGTGCGCTGTCACCAAAAGCTGTGGGAGACAGAAAATAACACAGTCAGACTTCTGCTTTTTAACTCTCGGTAAAACATCACTATCACTAATGCCACCTTTAGACCTTGCATTTCAATCTGTTTTCTCTCTCTCAAACATGGTATTTACATGTGTCCTCCTGAGTCTGCATTAGATCCAATCTCATTTTCCAGTAAATATGCAAAACTACACTGGCGTCTGATTGGTTAGAAGCCACAGCAGATTGAATCATTCGATTGGAAATGAGTTGTGGAGGCTTAATGAACAGGCTTATTAAATGTGTCATCATTAAAACATTAAATCAGTGTCCCATCAATGCTTTCTTTATCTGACAGTTGACTGAGGTGAGGGGTTCTCGACAACTTTCACCAGTTACTCAACAAGAGCAGTGACATGACAGATTCGTAGCTTCTGTTACTCATTTGGCCCAAAGCCTAAACAGAATTGAGTTGACCTGTGTTAAACATGAGTCAGTTTAGTCAGTAAAGATCACTTGGCATTGAACAATATCTATATATCAGTCTCTACAGTACTTTAGTGATCCTTTATGTTACATTGTCTTGAGCTCAGCTGCAGCATTCAACAATCTCCAAGATCTCAATGTTCAGTATTTTGTAAATGCTGTTCTGTAAGACATCTTTGGACTGCTAAATTGTTCCCTAAAGTGGTCATCAGTTTACTTCCAGTTTGGGGAAGCAGACAGTGATGTAATATCCTCATTTTTTGGTTCCTTTCATTTTGGACACAGGAGGAGCTTATATGGCTGTGTAAATGAGGAACAGAATTAAAAGCAGTCATATGATCCAAGAAGGCATTAGGCAACACATTCATTTGCATAATTGGTCAGTAAGTGTCAGAAGAATTGTATTTATTTTCATGTAAAATTAAGGAGAGGTACTTTAATCCCTACAGTAGGTAATTGTCAGCACAGCCCCAGTTTGGGATAGTAGACAGGAGCAACAACACAACAACACAACAGAGCCAAATCCCTTTTTGTAAATCCCACCCGAGCCCGGAGAGAACATGCAAACTCCACACAGAAAGCTCAATCAGAATATTGTTATTTTATTAAATTTTTTCTCCCACCGCCAAAAGACTTGCATGTACAGGTTAATTAGCAAAAATAAAATTGTTTATAAAAACACAGTGTGAAAGAATGAATGTTGAATGAATTGTGTTTAATTAGAAGTCACATTTCTGTTATCACAATTATATATATATTTTTGTGTTTGTGCATGAGTCAGATTTGCCATCACTCATTGAAACATTTCTCGAAACATTTTTTCTCATTTATTTTCTGACTTACTCGTAATTTTAGAGCCTTTATGCTACGTGTGCATTTCTACATAAATGAAGATGGATTCAAATGAACAAGTCATATAACAAGTCCAGTTCAGATGGTCACAGATAAGTGAGTAAGACGAAATATTCTTTCATGCTGCAGGTGCTCGTACTGTAAAAGAGCGAGTCATGACTAGAGCCTGCGCTGACTGTTGTACGCTACTCATTCAAATGTGCTGACTAATACTGGGACAGGCCAGACCACTGTGACCACCACCTGCTCCGCTCTCTGGTTTTCAGAACGGAGCTCATCACCTCTAACTGTTCAGAAGAGTCATGTGTTTTATAAGAATCAGCAGTCCTTCCTCACCCACAATAACAGTATTTCTTGTGATTAAACAGCATCGAAAGTTATGGTTAAAGGATCATTTTAGGGAGGGTTGTTTTTCTTTAACGTGTGACTGGGCTTGACTCAGTGGGATTACATAAATTTCATACCTGGGTTTCATAAATATAGAGTTGAAAGATATGAAATATACCTTTATGGTTGGAAACGTATTACACAAGAGCTTTTATTAATCAACCGTGTAATTACTCATGAGAATTTATACATATAATGAGGCAAAAGTATGAGACAGAAAGTTCAGACCATTACAAAAAAAAGAGTCATGTCTCAAAAAAAAATCAGTGATTATGCAGTTTAGAGTCAGTCAAGACAACCAGAAACCAAATCAAAGTGACTAAAACCGAAAAACAAGACTAAGACTCAAAGACTACAAGTTCAGTTTCCCTTCAATGACAGATTTATGGACAGTTTGCTGGCAACTGGTGAAGGAAACCAGTAAAAGTAAAACAGTTGGAACATGCAGATTTACATGGTAATGAAGGTAATGAACAAAGAACAAACACAAAGATAAGATCTTCAAAAATGGGGAACTCATTTCTTATGTATTTGAATGTGCCTTATCCAAAGCAACTCACATTACACTTCCGTTCACCAGTGTTACAGCTGGAACACCCCTGGAGGCAAGGTGGGTTAAGTTATGTCTTGCCCAAGGACACAATGGCAGGATGAACTGTGGGGAGAGCGGGAATCAAACCTCCAACCTTCTTATAGGACAACCGCTTTACTACTTAGATCAAACTGACCAAAAGTTTGAAACAGGTCTCTGAATTGAGTCTTAAATTTAATCCAGGTTTAGTTTTAGTTTTCATTTAGCCTCAGTTTTAAAATCAGTCTGAAGCCTTTACATTTCTTCATATTTTTGCTTCAACCGGCCTATCCAAATATTATAGGTAATATTGTTAATGCAATATTCAACATCACGCTCACATTTGTTTTAATGTATCGTGCAGCTGTAACTTGTGTGTGGTTTAAATATCTCGCATCTCAATTTTCCATCACAGTCAGCCACATGCCACATTTATGCTCCACCAGAGACACAACATAAGACAAGCCGCTGTCCCTGTCACCTTTAATGATGCGTGCGCTCTGGTTTTCTGTAAATAATCCCGACTTCTTCTGGTGAGGTATTATGTACGTGACAGACGAGCGCTTTTTTAAATCGAGGCAGAAAAGGTAAACTAAAAACATCACACACACTATTCTTGTTTTTGTGCATATAGACCACTAAGACCAAACCTGAGTTCTTGTAATGCTTAGCTGTCCCATTTTAATACAGTCGTGGTCAAAATTATTCAAACACTATTTTTTTTTTTTGGTCAAAAACAAAATAAAATAAAATACAAAACAAACACGCATTGACCAAAAAGGTTAAGGTTGTTTTTTGTTGAATTGGTCATTAAAATACTCATGACACAAATGAAATGTACAAAAACAATATAATAGAGCTGTCATAAGGAGATTTTCCACAAAAAACAAGCTTGGCCTATTTCACTGTCAATGTCACCCAATCATGTTCCTTCACAGAAGAAGCCCTGGTTGTTGTTCTCAGTAAATATCTCAACATGATGCTAGAGAGATGTGCTGCTGTAACTGCTGCAAAAGGTGGACAGACCAAATATTTAAGTTAAAAAACTCACTTCATCTGATATATGTTGTGCTCAGAGCAGGCTTCCATAACATTATGAAATAAAATCTTGTTTTGGAGTCAAAATATTTTTTCATATTTGTCGGAAGTTCTAATCATTTTGTCCACTGCTGTATGTCCAGATATATCTTTGTAACGGCTCTGTTATTACTACGTCACTGTTGTGGGATAAAGATAGGACCACTTGCCGACAGGCCAGAGCAATATTATATAATGCTAACAGCAATGACTTAATAAGCTTAAAAAGCTTTCCTATGATCAAACAAGAACACAAGCACCAACTGTATCTGAGTCAGTCCATACTCAGTCCATACGTCTCCTGCGTGTCCCTACAGAGCAAGAAATGTTGCACAAGGAAATAAGAGCTGTGAAAGTGTGTTTGTGCAAAGGGTGAAGGAAGTGACAACTGACGGAGCAGATGCAGTCAGCCGGACCGACGGATACTCAATATTGATTCATGACATACTTCTGGGACCCACAGTTGTCCGATGTTTCAGAGATCCTTTAAGCAGGATTAAAAACATCTTACCTAACTGGAGCCGCCTCAATGTAACTATACACTTTGATTACCTTTAATTTAATTTACAGGACTCATGATATATTCAATATGGCTGCTGGGCATAACAATAAAATAATTTTCTTTTGGGAGGAAACTATAAAAACTCATTACAAAGACATAGACAAGACAATAGATTAGAAACAATAGTGTACGACTGAATGAGTATATGTTCAAAGACAGAAGTGGTAAAAGCTCTTCCTTTGACTCTTGAAGGAAGCAGAAGTGGTTGCTCTGTTTCATGCCACTGTTTACGGATCACGCATCAAGATGTGTGTTACATGCTGTAAATGGGATTGCACCACACACAGACATGCTCCTTGCTGCTTCCCAAAAATGAAACGGGCATGGCTTTTCTGATGACATACATATAATGATACTGATCAGGAACAATCTGAACAAAATGTTCCAAAGTCTTTCACAGTCAGTGCTTTTATAAAGAGATTGCTGACATGCTCTTATCCAGATTCCAGAAGCTGTGCCAAGTATTTATTCAAATTTAAGTTAAATGGAGCTTAGCACAACATCGTCCCAAACTGATTGAACCAGTTACCAGCTAAAACATGCGGCCCGTTGGTTTTGTTAAATCCGCCTGCCAAGCATTTACTAATAATTGACTGATAATTACACACTGCAGAAGTATTTAATCATTTCCTTCAATATTCTGCAGTGATTGGTTGATTCCACTACGACATGCTCCAAACAGGGACCAACTAATTATGTAAAAAATAACCAGTATTAAAAATAATTAAATGGCAATATAAAAGAATAAAAGTAAAATAACCAACAATTAAAATGCATAGAGCAAATATATGTCAATCAATTACCAAACGATCAGGAAGTTGGGTCACAATTCTGTTGAAAAAATGTTTGGGAAACATTACTCTATTACATGCCAGTAAATGAGTATTAAATGCATAACGTGTAAGATTATCTGTGGGAGTGTTTGAATTGGACACAAAGACGTATTAAACCAATATGGTAATATTAAAAGCCAGTCTTACCCAACCTTTCTCTTTTAAACTTCAGGTAACACTGTCTTCTTACATTATCACTATTAAGTGTTACCAAACTTATGTCTGTGATGCAACTGTGATGGCATTTATGCTTTACTAGTGTGAGTCTATAGGATATGAATAACCGGTTTTATGTGGGGTAATATAAATGTCCCATTCCAATATATATTGTCATAACAGGAATACTAAGATCCATGTAAAAACACTCATGAACACAAGCTGCAGAAATGAGCTTTTCAAGTCTGTAGTAGTCTGATGTTGACTGTAGGTGACCGTGTGATTATGAAGCACAGTGGGGGTGGGACGGCATACATGCCACATACATGTGTATGTATGCCCCTTTTACATAAATAGGACTCGCTGCATGCACCCGGCTCCGTCACGTCTGTCACTTTTAGTGTGTGCTAGACGTCTGTCACGGCAGATCAGATCCCATCTAACTTAAGGTTTTATAAGAAGCGGGTGGTGACATTATGAGAACAGGTTTATGTCTGTATCTGTCACAGTGAGATGAGATAAAGGCGCTGGTGATATGGGAAATATAGACTGTTCAGTGACGTACGGACTCATAGTTTCTCTATTATCTAAAACAGGAATGGAGGGACGTTGGTTATTTACTTACAAACAAGTAAAAAAAAAGAAAAGCCTGGAGATGGTATGGGTCGGGTCAGTAGTGTTAAGGGTTCAAAGTGTCCCAAAAAACATACTGTACCACAGTACTTTGCTCCAGACCTTGGTCCCAAGTGTGTGGTCTGCTTTCAAAAAGGACCAGCTAAACTATGGAGTCTGCTTTGACAATAGATAACCCTCAATCAAGACAAAGCAAGAAGCGAAAGGAAAAACGTGTATGAGTGCAAAACATGCTAGAACATCGAAAACAATGCTAGCTTTTATTAGCAACAGCTGTTTCTGTTTTAGAGTCAGTGTTGTACGGCTCTTGCTTTGTGGTGCTTTGGTTAGTTTTCTTGTTGTTGGGAAGCGTTACATAGTAAGCGCTATCCATTATCCCGCCTTCCATCTCCATCGGTCAGAGTCTGGTCATCCATTCAGCAATGTTGTCTACCCATTTATTCTTTTGTCGGACCTTTTCTTCCATCTAACTTGGTCCTTTATTGTCTACATTGCATTAAACACAAGCAGAACCTGTTACAATAAATAGTGAGGCCCTAAATTATAGACGCAGCTTTATTTATGTAAGTGAAAATTAACAGTCTAAAGTTTACAGCAGCAGACAGCTGTACCTCCTACAAGTGCTTTTGTAGCTCGGTAGATCACTGTTTACGTAAAAGACACCAGTCTGAACACAGCGCAGTGGAAACACGAGCCTCTTCGGGGTTACCTGAACCAATCTGGGTCGTACCGTATCACTCCTGTGAAAACTAGGCTAAACAGACCTCACCTGCTGCTAGTTTTCACCTACTCCCACAGTCTATTGAGTGGCTGAGTTCTCTCTTCTGATTGGTCAAAAAGAGGACTACCAGCCTTCTCCGTTTGTTCCAAAGTTACTGACTCAACATTATATTACTGTACTGTCTCTTTGAATGTACTGCTATTTAAACACTTACTTATCAAATCCTATCACCCTTCCTCTTTAAACACAAGAGTAAGCAAAAAAATATGTCTTTATTTACACATTTCAGAGCCATGTCAGCAAAAATAGACCTGGCACATAAAAATAGAGGGAAGCAAGCCAGAGATGACACATATTTTTTCAAATGCGCTTCTCTTTAGTCTTAATGCAAGTTTACATCCATTCTGTGTTGTTTTCTGACGGCAATATCAGCGTCAACTTGGTTTTCAAAAACAGAACAGCTCGTCATAAAAGCTGGGGCTGCCAAGAAGAAATGATGACAGTGTAATGATAGCTTTGACAACTTTTTTATTGAATACTACTTAAATTCAAAAAGCTCTGCATGTGTTACTCTTTTTAAAACACACCTGTAAAACTGCAAACCTGGCTAAACGTTGCTTTTGTTTCAGATTTCAAATTGACAGTAGCATACTTTCTCCTCAGACATCTTGTTTCTTCCAGCTTTTGAAAACACATTGCAGCAAACACACCCCACCACCTACAGCCTCGCCTAATCCCTGAGTTGTCACGATAAAGAAAACAAAAAGTAAGCCAGGAAACACTCGGTGGTGTAATAGGATTAGCCTACATCGTATAGAATAAGTACTCTCCCCCCTCGTCTCTTTACTGTCAGCCGTTTCCTAAACGCAATGTTGCAATGCAATAAAAGTCTGCCCCCAAATCAATATGACCACTTGTGCATATTGTGTTTAGACATAGGACAGATGTAATTCTGAATCGACGGCTAACATGTAATGTGCTAAAGGTTGATTGGTCTCATATCTGATTGTTCCTACAGACGTGATGTCTTCCTCTATTGTTCTGATCCTCTTGTTGTCCATTCAATTTGCATTTTACGGGGTTTTACAGACTCTGAGGGGTGGTCTAAGCCCCCCACCCAGCCTCGGAGCAGGCAGTGAAAGTGTCCAACCCCCATGAATATAGAAATTGTGAACATAAAAAAAAAAAAAGTAGTCAATGAATCATGTATTAAACAGTAAAAGGAGTCGCACTTTTACCATCAAACAAGATGGCGGCATACGTTTGACCAAGTCTGTGACCAACGTGTTAAGTATTTTGTCACTATGGTGTTAAATTGCTAATGTCAGCTCAATTTAAACTTATACAGATTTTTAATAAGAGTTACAATGAGACACAGTTCTTATATAAATCTGATATAAACAGTTGAGTGTGCTACATATACTACACTTAAGACACTTATACATAAATCATTCGATCATGTGATTTTGCTCTCCGTTGGCAAAAAGAGGTCAGCACTGCCGTAGAAAATCATTAGCCTCATTAAAAAATTTGAACATTTAGTACCTCCAGTCTGAAGGATATCCCCCTGAATCCACATAACCCCGCTTTGACCACAGTGTAGAGATCTACTTTAACTAATACAGGTCTTTGTTTCAATATTTGGGTTTTATTTCTCTGAACTGGCCGATATTGTCTTTGTAAACTATGCTAAAAGCTAATTGGCTGACATACACTACATGTCATTTCAGACTTCTTAACCTGGTCACACACACGCACTCTTCCATCTCCTGCAGAAGCAATAATGATCCAGATGATGAGGACAGTCAGTTAACGAGTCCCACTGCGTGTTTTAATTGTACAGAACAGAGAAAAGAAAATACGACAAATGCCATAAAGATTTATTTAGTTCCACATCTGAGAGATTTGAATGGAACAAATCGTTGTTGGTCCTTTATATATCTTTTAGCTTTAATAGTTAGAGGCTATTAATGCTACACAACCACCGTATGCAACTGTTTTTAACAACCAAGATGGCAGGGAATAAAAGTCATGTGACTGAGAACATCTATAGTTCAATAAAGCCCTGTATAGTGATTAAGGGGTTAGGGAATAAGGAGCAGCTTTGGACAGTTGATTCCACAGCACTTCCCTGCACCCTGACCTCTGACCTTAAGGGGGAGGGGCTTTAATTGAATTTAATTTATTTTTAGAACAGCGTACAATGTACATTAAGCTGAAGCAGGGAAGCTTGCAGACTATAGCTTGACAGCTAATTTCCATCTGTAGTCCTATGTTGTACGTTTTTGGAGGAAGGGGACGACACAGACACGGGGAGGACATGCAAACTCCACACAGAAAGGCCCTGCCCTGAGCTGGGAACAGGCTGTTGGCCTGGAGGGGATTGGGAGATATCATTACACATTTATACCACATAAAGGCGACACATCTGCGAGCTGTGCAGCCAATAAGACCCTTAGGGTGCATTTAACACCTGAGACGTGGGGGACGTGCCTCAACAATGTAAAAGAAAACAGAAACAATGAAAGGGTTAATCCTCCCTAAACCTGCATATATCTAAAGAGTGGAAGAGTGCATGGTCTGAGCAAACAGGGTCGAGATAAGAGGCAGAGCTAAGGGTCTAACTCCAACCTGATAAAAAGACCACTTGTATGTACGGCTATATGTACATAAAATAAAACACTGGAGCTGGGAATGGACACAGCGCTTGTAAAATGGATTAAAGAGATGGCGCCAAACCTATCTGATATCAAAGTCCTTATCTTATTTAAAAGGACAACACCTATGTATGTCTCTATAATGCCTGTGTTAGCTTATTAGCCCATGATAAAGTTGTAATGATTTCCTATTGTAGGACGTTTCCAGGAATCTCGAAAAGCTAAAAGAAAATGTCAATATTTACAGATACAAGACATATTTAATCCCCATTTTTCAGCATTTAGTTACACCAAATAAATCCTTGGTTAATGTTAGGGACAGTGTGTTACGCAATACTAAAGTCAAGAAAATGTGGAGAAACTAACATACATAACAGTAAATAACTACAGGAGGGAACTAAACTGAGAATTAAAAGCTTTTGTGTTTAGTCACCATGCTCCAGGCTGCATTAAAAAAAATAAAAATAAAAACAATTTATTACCAAAATGAAAAACAAGGTCATGTGTTTTATAATTCGACATTGATCTAAGTGTGCCCTTTACACTAGTCAATGACATTATCATCTGCTTTTTTATTTTGCACCAACAAATACAAACAGCTTTCCATCTGAACTTTGATCAATATCTAGAATTTTTTAACCTTTTATGTTTACTTTTTGTTTTCAGGACAGAGGCGAAGTCTGCAAAAGAGCTAAAGCGAAAATAAGACAGCACAGCATTAGAGAAAATATGACTTATAAGCTGTACAGCGGTGTGTTAAATTTATGTGTTGATTTAAACTAGCCACATGCTTCTGAAACAGGACAGTGGCTCATGTTTGTCAAACTAATATTAGAAAGGGTTAATGTGAAGGGGTCCTGTCCTTATCCCTCACTGTTATGTGAAGTGTGAGTGTAGCAGGAAACACACAGAAACAAAAATAGTGCGCGTCTAGATCTCTGCCGTTGTGTTTTTTTATGCAAACTAGCCTTTTTGGTTTCAATATGACAGTGCCTTTTTTTTTACTTTTTACTAATGATATGTTGATGTGATTTTGGATAAACCTTTTGTCAGTAAAACATGAATTAAAATTAGATTATCAAGAAATTCATGGCTTGTGACTAACTTCCTATGGTCTATACTGGTGATAAATAAAAAATATATAAAAGAGGAACCCAGGACTTAACCATGGACTTTTTGAACTTTAATTTAACCACAACACAGTTCAATTCAATTTTGCACCGAGACCACAACATTATTGTGATACAAGCAGCTCTTTCCAGTACAAATAGTGCAATTCTTTTGTGATGTATTGTTCTACTGACTGAGAAGAGATACTACTGACAGATCACAGAAGGGAGCATAAACAGGAGTTGAAATCTAGTTTCCTTTTAAGCACTGCCTGTGTCTGATAGAGCAGCCTGAGATGATTAAAATGCCTGCCTCCTGTTTGACTGAAAAATCAGAGAGAACCAGATTCTTCAAGTGGTAATCCACAAGACAAGCTGGTTTTTGTCCTCCTTTGAGTGCTTTTTATTGGCTCCATTCTCAAACGTGGGTGGTACGGTCATTTCTTATGTGGATTGGATTTTGTATTAATCTAGTTTATGTAGGTGGTATTATTGACTGTACTGTACATGCTGTATCTAATTAGCTATCATAATTTCTGCTCAAGCTAAGCACCCAATGTTCCTGTTCCAAACAAGGACCTTTGTGCCGCAGATAAAGACATTAACTGAATATTACACAGGGGTTACATGTTAAGCATCTGATGAGAAAGATACAGGTGTTATATAGTACTTTTTATCTACATATCATAATGCACGCTCTGTTGCCATTGCTTTGTTAGTCTGTCTTTGTTTTTCTGTTTTAGGACAACTTACAATGTACATTAAGCCGAAGCAGAGATGCTTGTACCAGATTATAGCTCAACAGTTAATTCCATCTGTAGTCCTTTTATTCACTAGGGACACTTTAGAGTGGCCAGTTGATCTATACAAGTGTTTGGGCGGTAACACCGAAGGGACATGCAGACTCCTCACAGAAATCCCAGAGTTGGCTGAGGATATTTGAGTCGGCCTGTGAGGCAGGAGCGCTAACCACTCTGCAACCGTGCACCCCGTCTTGAATAATGATGTACATAACACACAGTGTTAGCAAGTAAAACAAGATTTAGGCTGATGTTATCAACTTCCTGAACAAATACCACATTTTTCCACTTCTTCGTCTTCTTCATGTTATGCTGCAGACTATAACATTCATTCAACTTATGTATTTTCTTTTGGGATGTTATCTAAAATCTGCCACATGACAAAAGGTGTGAAACACTTCAGACTAAACAGTACCATTTTTGAGATCTTTTAAAGCAACAACATAAAACACATGACAATTGTTGGGCTATTGTGCTTTAAAAAAAAAAAAATTTAAACGTTCCTCTAAAAGAAAAAGTGAGTAACTTTTAGTGACGTTGCATGTGAACCATCTCATGAGAACACATGTGACCAAATAAGTCCAACTTTATGCACAAATTATTTATTTAAAAAGCATATTAAGAACAAATGGGAAATGGGGAAATTTTGAACAAACTGGGACAAACCCTGGTATTTACTCAGCATCTCACTTGCTAATCATAAGAGCTATTATTTGTACACATATACATTTAGATAGTGACAGTGGAGACAAGAAACAGTTAGTAGAGTAAAAAGCAGAGTCAATAATATGTAGCAAAACTCAAACCCAGGTGGCTCACTGTGGTAGACCAGATCAAATTTTAATGACAATATGAAATGATATAAAAGTGACTGTAGTGTTTTAAATTGTGCCTGAAATGTGTGGTATAAATACTTTCCCAGAGTCTGCATGTTTATACATTTTCACAAGATCATATGAAACTAATGTCCAACAATCTAAAGGCACTTAATGACAAAACAAATACAGATCCCAGTTAAAGGAGTATTTCTGTGCAAACGTCCTGTAGCACCATTACGTCCATAAAAATAAAACATTGAGAAGACACCTTAACTACTGAGCTTATCCATACACAGCTAGTTTTAACCTCATCTGCCATGTTGAAACCATACGACTCAATACTTCATAACAGGCATGTCTATGTGAATATAGAGCCGCAAGTAAATACCAGACATTTGTTTAAAAATGTATATAATGCCTTTAATTTTGTTAGAGCCCCATAACAATCTGCACACAGGGCTCTGTCTTTACAACATCGTTCAGTCGGGGTGTAAATAGGGGTTAGCATGTAGCATGACAAGTTAAGGAGTAACTGCATTGGGAGTAGTCCAACAGAAGCCATTCATCATCTTTTTTTTTTTTTTTAAATAAAAAAAAACTCAAAAACAGAAGTTGGTCAGTGGTGCCCGTCTCACTCTCTCACATTCCTTGCTGTAATACCTCTCAGGGTAATAACACAGGCTCCATTGAGGCCCAGTCCACCAACAACAAGATCATTGAGGAAGTGTCGCACAGGCTGGTCACGCACTTTCCACTGACCCCTTCCACCGAGCCACAGCAGCGCAGCAAAGCAAATCTGATTAGCTACAGCTATGCCATAAATTAAGTGGACATATGGAGCAAAAATAATGCAGTGTGATCCACTCCTCGGCAAAGACAATCTGTGGCCATCGATCAAGAAGCGAGAATCAGCTGTCAGCCATTTGTCCGAGTATCAAAATGTGTGGATACATGGACGCCAATGGATTTAAACCCAAAGGCATTTGAGGTTTGAAAGGGAAGAAGGAAATGTTTTTATATGCATTGGGTAGATGCTGGTGCAAGACAAAACAAAGATTATGCTAAAGATTTGCAAAACACAGTTGTTCCTGGTTCGCTGCATTTAATAGATTAATAAATATGTACATACTAATGTCAAGTCAACGTGTCTTCAAAAGATTTGCAAAACACTGTTGTTCCTGGAATCTACATTTAATATTGATGACTGTGAAAAGCTTTGACAGAATATTTTGACAGAAACAATTGCTAAAATTATAATATTGGCTCATAAACTCCAATGGTTGAATATTTGAGACTTTACCAAACTGAAAAGCTGGAAAAAATAATTAAAATCTAGGAAAAAAATAAGGAAAAGAAGTAAAATCAAAGTTCACTCCTAAGATCAAAAATTCCTACGTTCCTACTAGGCGACAATTAATAATGACGTCATTTGAAAATACTTTGCAGATGCAGACGTAAGTTTAATCAAATCAAATTCCTAAGATCAAAAAAGATGATTGTTTCTACTAACCTATACTCCACATGAAGGTTATTTTAATTAGGGGTGCTCTGATCGATGGAACGATACTGGCTAAAAAATAGTGTGATTGGCATTCAGCTGGAACGGCTGATAAGCAGGCCCGATCAAATGACGCAAAACAGAACAAGCAGCAGGGCATTCCTCTGAGCTTCAGGCACAAGTGTTGATAGTGATCACGTTTTTAGCACAGCGGGAAAGATTATAGATGAGAAAAGGAACAAACTTTCTCCAAAAAATGCAGAGATGCTCATATTCAAAAAACTTGAAATGAATGCTACAATAGTTTGAGAAGTCTATATTCCATTTCCTTTTCTAGTTTTAGTAGCACTTCAGTTTGTGCCTGTTATTTGTTCCTTAATTTAAATTTCAGTACAGCTCAGGGCTGACCATAATAAGGCACAAGTTATTTGTTGTTTTTTGTTCGGCATTTTGTGAAGCCTGTGGTTATTGTGAGCAAAACTTGCTTATCTTTTAGTTTTAGCACACAATAATAATTAATTAATAATGTAATTTTAAGAATAGTGAGTTTACTTTTTTATTTTAATCAAATAGACCCCACGATCGGTAACGGCTGATAATGATTTAGGTGATTGGCATTAAAAGTCCTGATCGGAGCACCTTTAATTTGAATAGCTTTGTCATTAATATTTCTACACAAAATATGAGCCAGAAGTATAATCCAAAAGAGGAAAGTATTACTGCTAGAAAAGAGCAAGCTTTATCTCTATACAACCAAATATTTTGTGATTGCATTTGCTGCAGATTTCCATTACAGTGTTTCTTTCTGGACATTTGTCTTTGTTATTTGCCATCATAAAAAGGCAGTTACTCGTCTGAGCATCAAATTCTTATTTATGCGCCGTTCATTTGACCCAAATGCTTTAAAACCTTGCCACTAATCCAGGCCTCAACACCAATGCACCCCAATATGAAGTAATAACAATATATAGGCTTTATGTCACTACACAAGAAAATGGTCAATAGTCGATGTTCTGTGGGAATGTCTACTGTCTATTTTAGACATTAATTTTAGCTGCTATTATTTCTGTTACCAGAAGTCACATGCTAAACCGAACGGCTTCCTGACAAACGCTGTTGATGAAAGCAGAGATATTCTATTTTATAAGTAGTATTTCTTCCCCAATGCTCTTGTTTCCTATCTCCATAAATGCCCTCAAACATTCCCATATGTTAAGTCATTGTATATCTATCTTCATTTAATACTGTCACATGTCAACACTTTCCAAACACATGTGTCAGAGACAAACAAGCGAGACAAATTCCTGCTGCGTGAATGAACTCTGTGACATAAAACCTTGATTCGGGAAAGAGACGTGCTGCGTGTCGATGCTTGTTCAATGTGCTGCTATTGAAACGCTACACTGATGGTATAACAGTTTCTGTGCCGTGGAGGAGGGGTGTGTGGGGGGTGTAATACTTTCAATGTAAAGCACAAAAGCAAACTGGATCGACTTGTATTGGCATTGTGTTGATTAGCTTTAGCATGCACGTATAGGGAAACCCTGACTGGTGTGTCAGTGTGTTTTTATCTTTCTTATACATTAACATGCTAAAGGATGAAAGAAGGAATGAATTTTTTTGTGTACAGACAATTAAGAATCACAATTCATTGTTTCCTTTCTGTGGATATAACAATAAACCGTTTTACCTTTAAATCTGGTGGTGCAGACAGACAAATGCAGGTGTGTCCGCGCTAAAAAAGCTGGCATTGTTCTCTGAAATAAATTTACTCCTGATTGTTTGGCAGCTTTACAACGCGTCCAATTGCAACTATAACATGACAAATGTCTCGGGTTGACTTGCCAGTGTGTCACAGCTGCTTCGAGTTGGTCTCCAGGCAGAGCAGAGCGAGGATAATTCAGCCTGAGTGCTGTCTGGAGGCTCGTCTATCTGCGGGGCATCCCAGAACCTGGCTCTCTCTCTGCGCCAGGACTGCGTCACTAGCAGCCGATGCTTGGGATTCCCCTCGTGGCTCCAGCCCAAGAAGTGAAGTAACTTTTTTTTCTTTTTTTGTCTGGGTTTTTTGGCAGCATAGCAAAGTTCAGAGCTAGCCACGTGCTGCACAGGCCTCAGAGAAATGTAGCTTTTGGCACAAAAACAGCTGAACAGCAGCCAAGCCACACTACTCCCTGCTCGTTTAACATTGGGGGAAGACTTGTAGTAGAGACATCACTGTTATTATATTGAGACCGTTAAGCCTGGTGGGACATTTAAATGGACTGACAACATAGGCATTGATTACAATGAGAGCTCACACACTAAGCCATACCTGTCCGTTCCGTTGCAGTTTAATCGGTTTATTTATCCATCTTCCTCACTGAGTTATGACATTCAAACTGATTTACATATTGAATATTTTAGTTTCCTAATAATTCTTAAATACCTTTAGGCTAAGCTAAGGCACCTTTTATGACAACCATAACGCCCCGAGGACTGGCACTGATCACAAATCTAACTGCCCTTCATTCAAATATTGAACAAACTAAATATACAGTGGGGATCGAAAGTGTGGGCACCCCAGGTAAAAAAATTTATTAATGTGCATAAAGACGCCAAGAAAAGATGGAAAAAATCTCCAAAAGGCATTGAATGACATTAGACATCCTTATAATAAGTCAAAAAAAGTTTTTTATTTTATTTCCATCATTTACACTTTCACAATAACAGAAAACAAAAAAATGGGGTCTGCAAAAGTTTGGGCACCCTGCGAGTTAATACCTTCTACTGCCCCCTTTGGCAAGTATCACAGCTTGTAAACGCTTTTTGTAACAAGCCAAGAGTCTTTCAATTCTTGTTTGAGGTATCTTTGCCCATTCTTCCTACAAAAGTCTTTCAGTTCTTTGAGATTTCTGGGCTGTCTGTCACGCACTGCTCTTTTAAGGTCTATCCATAGATTTTCAATTATGTTGAGGTCAGGAGATTGTGAAGGCCATGGCAAAACCTTTAGTTTATGCCTCTTGATGTAATCCACCGTGGATTTTGAGGTGTGTTTAGGATCGTTATCCATTTGTAGAAGCCATCCTCTCTTTAACTTCAGCTTTTTCACAGATGGCATCAAGTTAACATCCAAAATTTGCTAAAATTTTATTGAATCCATTTTTCCTTCTACTCGTGAAATGTTCCCTGTGCCACTGGCTGCAATACAACCCCAAAACATGATCGATCCACCCCCATGCTTAACAGTTGGACAGAGGTTCTTTTCATTAAATTCTGTGCCCTTTCTTCAAACATACCTTTGCTCATTCCGGCCAAAAAGTTCTATTTTAACCTCATCAGTCCACAGAACTTGTTTCCAAAATCCATCAGGCTTGTCTATATGTTAATTTGCAAACTTCAAACGCTGATTTTTGTGTTGAGGACGTAGAAGAGGTTTTCTTCTGATGACTCTTCCATGAAGTCCATATTTGTACAAGTATCTCTTTATAGTGGAATAGTGTACCACAACACAGATCTTTCTGGAGGGATTGTGCAGTCAAACGTGGGTTTTGACTTACTTTTCTCACAATCCTGCGAGCCGTTCTGTCTGATATTTTTCTTGGTCTTCCAGATCTTGCTTTAGTTTAACCCTTAGAAGAACCCATGGTGCTGATTGTTGGGGCAAGGTCAGATGAGTCTGGGCATTTAAAACCTTTGAGATTGACATCACCTGGTCTATCCAGACGATGATTGAGAACAATCCATGACACTGTCAGGTCCTAGCTTGCCAAAGGGGGCAGTACAAGCTATCAACTCTGCAGGGTGCCCAAACTTTTTCAGACCCCATTTTTTGTTTTCTGTTATTTTGAAAGTGTAAATGATAGAAGTAAAATCTAGAGATTTTTCCATCTTTTCTTGGCGTCTTTATGCACATTAATAACATTTTTTACCTGGGGTGCCCAAGCTTTCGATCCCCAATGTACAGGGGTGTGGGTGCATAACTGATCTGAAGAAAAAAGACACATGGCAAGACATCCTACTAAACTGCTTCAAATGACTTGAAAGAATAACTTATTGGAGGCTGATGTACAAGCAGTAACTATGTTGAATGTAGCAATAAATATAAAACTTTGAATGGCTTCTTTATTATTATCTCTAGACTAGATTTTCCTGGTTACACTCATTTGGCTGCACCACCCAGAGGTCACATTTACTGAATATTTTCAACAATGACAGTTTTTTTTAGCAGTGACCAAATACTTTGAATGCCATCTGTCATTTTGACGGATTACTCTGAGGGTAATTTTTTGTGGTTCCTACTCTTGTCCGGTTGGAAGCAAATGAGCATATTAATGAGTAATTATCTTGAATTGTTTTGTCTTTGTCGCTGAATTCAGTTGCAATAATGTCACGGCAGCTGAGTGTGAGTAGTATCTTCAAAAGGCCAAATAGTTTTATATCATACTTTGTAATAGACTGCATTCTATAGCTGCCTGTTCAAACACAAAAGATCCTTCCGCTGTCAGTGCAAAAACAACAAATAATAACAGATTATGACGAGAGTGAGAAAGTCTAACACAACCTCTGACACCACTGTTGGATTTTTGACAAAAAAGTACCAATCTCTGTCACTTTAAATGTCACAACATTTTTACAATACAAGCAATTCTTTGTGATACAGCAGCAGCAAGAGTTTTATTATAATATTTTATTGCAACAGTAAAGTTAATGTGTTGTGCAGCCTTAATATTTCTTTCTTTTATCATTTTGTTCATTCTTTCATTTACATAGGAGAGACGTTCCTGTGTGAGTAGCCATCAGCCAATCTCAGCTCAAAAGGAAAATACAGTAAAACTACATGAAATTAAGCAAGAGATTATATGAAAAAAAAACAAAAAAACATTTTGATTTTGAGTCACTATGAGCACTGATAGTGTAGAGAACAATACTATGTCTTAAACTTTAAAGAAAAAATGTGAATGGTCAACTGTCAGAAGATTAAATGAACTATAACAAAAGCTTAAGTCTAATGTCTTTATTCAAGTGCATGTTCTACTGGTTTATACTGATTTCTGATAATGTTATCCATTTTTTATTATTAACTAACATAAGGTTTTTTCAAATCACAGTGTATTTGGACTTAACAATAACATAATAAGACGTGGAACATTTACAGATTTTCCACAAAACGTTACAATAAAGTGACTCTTTCACTTCCTTGAAAGCAATGACAGTCCAATTTATTACAAAAGGCACAAGGTCTTTACATCAAGGGCAACAGAATTCTTTATGTAAACCCCGCCTTAATAACAGGGCATGTTAGTCATTAGCCCGCTCTGCAACGGGCCAACATCAAGAGCAGGCCTTTAAAAACCTGAACTTGATCGCTGTCCATACGTTTCTAATCCACAAACGACCAATCATGACTCAACACTACCTCCTCCTTCACCGGTTTTTCTCTTTGCGACAGGAAACCCCTTTGCTGGAGCAGTTACTGACCACTGCAGCAGATCAGACTGGACCTGGCAGATTAGCAATTTGTGGGTGTGCCTCTGACACGATTGAATGAATGCGATGGAAATCTCGCTCTAAAAGTGCTTGATAATCATAGTCAGAGGAGGCCGCATGTGGTGAATTGAACCTTTTAATGTCTCTCACTTTTTTTTACTTCCCCAGCCACTTATCACATCAGGTAGTTTAGCTGAGAGCAGGGAATAAGACTCAGCAAAGATAGACGTTTAAAGTGTGTTGTGTCTCGGCTCTGGGTGTGAACTCTCAGTGCAGTTCTTGTAAAGAGTCAGACACTTTAAGACTGAGAAAATGACTAGCTAATGCTACTATGCTGCAGGCTAACTTGTTAATTTCTTGTTTTGGTCTTTTAACAAAAAGGCTCCGTCTATTGTAGCTTACATCTGTGTTCCTTACATCGTGTGGTTTCAGAGTCAGGATGTCAACTCAAAATCAGAATATTAATGTTGCTAAGCACACACAGACTCAGATAATAGTTAGTAAAGAGTATTAGCATTTTAAGATACAAACAAAGCAGGTTTACTGTCATTTCTTTTTTTAACATAGGCTGAATGCTAATGTATATACCACATATAAACAGCATTAGTTTAAACTTTCTCTTTCCTGTCGCAAAGAGAAATACCGGTGGAGGAGGAGATAGTGTTGGGTCATGTGAACTCGGACAATGACAGAAGTCCGATTAAACGGCCTAATGAAGTGAAGAAGTGTGGAATGACAAACTATAACATTATTAATCGCTGACTAACTCAAATATTAGTGACTAAAAAGTTTATTAGCATTTAAAGCTACAAACTGTCAGGTTTAATGTCAGCTCTCTTTTTAACAGAGGCTAAATGCTAATGTGTGCCAATACCTCATAAAAGCAGCATTAGCCTGAGCGGAGCTTTGAAAAGTTAAGTTTAATCTAAAATCTAGTAAGAGTAGCCTTTCAAATAAGGATGTTAACTAAGAAACTATAACGTTCCTAATCAAAGACCTAATGCTTATTAGTAAAGTTGTTTTTAGAATTTAAAGGAACAAATAAACCAAGTGCTAAATAGTTTGCTTATTTCTTGTGCATCAAACCTGGAACAAGTTTAGTTAGGAAGTTAGCTTGACTACGCTGTCCGTGTTAAATGTAGTGAGTGAACATGTGTCAGAAACAGTGCTTTTTAAACAGCCAAAGTTGTGCCTGAACAAATATTTACATTTATATCAAGCGTCTCTCATGGAACCTCCTAAATGGTCCTCGTGTAAGGGCGGCGCCATACGGCAAAATACAGCTAAATACAGTGATATACCGCCATCCACCAGAGGGCAGGCTCCAAAAGCGGAAATATAAGAAGAACCCCAATGGCGACTTTACAAGTGTAAAAATCATGTTTACAGCCTGGTACAAAAGATGGCTCCGGTCTCTAGGGCTAAGTTTTTACTATGTGACAACTCTTACTCCATAGTACAACAATAGTTTTACTATGGAGTAAAACAATAGTTTTACTTTATAGTAAAACTATTGTTTTACTATGGAGTAAAAGCGGAAAAGCCCGGATGTAACCGCCATTTTATTGCCCTCATAATGACAATATCGGTGAATAGGGGACCAATGGGCGGATGACATCTTTTTTTTTTTTTACAATCTATGATTTATACATTTAGGTTATGTACGGTTATTTCAATGTAACGTAGACAAAATATAGTGAGCTATGATCCTTATCTGACACGATTGTATCCTTCCACTGCTGGCGGATGGATACACAAAAACCTAAAATATGGCTACCTAAAATTGAAACAATTTGCTGAACACAACCTTATTCAATGTAGGCATATAGTTAGACATACACTGGTTCAGAAGATCTCTTTTCCTCGGTAGCTAAAAGGGTCTAATAAAATTTCATTGTGAAAATGTATCATAGCTGTTTGGTGAATCAGTCCTGGAAGATTTTGCAGCTCACAAGCTATTTCCTCATTTTATCACATCAACACCATATACATTATAATAAGTGTTTTGCACGCCAAGGACACTTAATGATTGTGTTTCTGTCAGGCAAATAGCAGAATGACACATATGGGTATTAAAAGGGAAATGGCTCCTATTGTTGTCAGGCAGCTGTGAAATCTAATCTCTGCATGTAACTATTTCTCTTCATAATAGAGCTCCCCAAAGGGTTACTCATTTATGATCATGCATTGTATTTACTTGGTGACACTAAGATCTCAGTTATACTCAGGGGTTTCCTCAGTGTTGCATGTTCTGTGTATAGTTAGCACCTGATTTTGCATTGTTTGGTCATTTTTTTGTAACAGGTTTAGTCTTTAAGCATTGTTTTGGGTAATTATTTAACCCTATTTCTTTTCTTTACTTCCAATTAAATGCTACTTTGTTTTATGCCATGGTTTTGTTCTCTTTAGATGCCTATCCTTGTTACTGTTGTTTCCTTGCATTATTGAGCATTAGGTAAGCAGTCATACTGACCCAATGGATTATTTACTAAGCAACAACCTCAAGCTATAAACATTGTTTTTAATGTTTTAGTCTTGACTAATCAATAATATATGTTATTTCAGCATTTAATACTTCTCCATTGCTCTAATGCTCTACTAGTGCTTATAGTGTGCAGTTTTTACAAAGTGTTAACATAGGAAGACATTTTTTGTTTCGATACTGTTCAGAACCAGCTTAGCAAGCCTTACTGAAGATGCAGCAGAACAATATGGCTGTACAATGCACTTTAACAATATCACTCTAACATAAAACGCATGTATTATACAGCTAAATAAGTATTTGCTCCTTGCTTGTCAAAACAATCGGCCAATCAGAGCCTTTAAATTAAACTGTGATCGACCAGGTAAATAAGAGAAAGACACAAAAGGTCAGCTCATATCCTAAAATTGACAGACTCTCTTGCCTTTGTCAGAACATGGGCTTGTATATGTTTAAGGCCATCGAGACAGAGTTCTATACATGTCTTTAAACCAAACCTGCTTCCTGTGTGTACTACCCAACCCCCATCAGAGACAGAGGTGAGCCCAACAATGTATACAACCACCCTCGGACCAAATGCCACTGAGTTCTGGTCGTGTGAGGTTTGACGACTTGGTGCAACAAGAAATACAGGGATGACTAAAACGCTTTAATCTGCGGAGGATTAAAACACACACCCTTTTAATGCCAAAGATAATATTAAGAGTAGTTTCCCACCGGCCTGCTGTAGTAGTACAACTGTGTCTATATCAAACTACCATTGTTTTGGCTTGTCTTGATCTAACAGATGTGCTAACAGGCTTTTTTTATCCACCTACCCCACCTTTGTTTTGTGTCTCAACAGATACCATCGACACAAGGCCTGTACCATCGGCCACCTTTCAGAAACAGCTTGTAATTTTACCCTGAATGAAACCGATGTAGATGCAAGGTCTAAATAACAACTTGTTTGCAATAAGATACATTAAGATACAAAAAACATACAAGCAAATGCAAACTAAACATTGTCCAATGGTCATCAGTTCTCCACAATGTTTACTGTATTATATAATCTTACAAGCAACTAGTGTTTTAAATACATGTGGACTACCATCCTACTTTTCCTGATTTGTGAAATGGTGGAATTTGAAAAATTGTGGTGACCCAAATAACATTAACAGTCATGGATTACAAGTGTAAAAATACATGTATTAGGCTGGTATGACGTAAATTTGGGAGTAAATTTAGCAAAGACAATGGGATAACAACTCATAAACTTCTCTGGAATTCATATTAGATACCTTCAAGGAGTGTTAATGTTCAGAGACAACTGTAATCTGCAAAAACAAACCCGCTGTAATGTTCTCTGTATTAAAAAGCTGTAGGTACATTATGTCTAATAGGTCTAAGCCATTTAATTGAAATGATCTAGGCCTATTATATTATTACTTGCATAACTTTAGTGGTCATTTGTGTTTGGGTTTCGCTGGATTAAGAAATGCTCTTTGTCCATTAAATTACCTACAAAGGCCTGGAAATATCCTGTCACGTGCACAAGCTTTTATATCTAGGGCTATCAGAGCATAGTTCTAGTTTAAACGCGCTGTAAACACTTTCAATAGATTAGTTAGAAGTTAAACTCGTGCTATTCTAGTAACACTTGCCACGAACACGAACAGTTACTTACTAGCAACGTAAAAACAGATTTCAACAACTTATTAGTTATATAATGTCAATTTTTTCCCTCTGGCAAAAAATGTGTAATAGTTATTGCTTAAATTGTGGCTTCGCCAGTTTGTATTTCACATTAAAACAGTTTAAAATCGCAAACAACACGCGAAATGCTCTATAGTTGGTAACCGTTAAAGGGTCGTTAACCCTTGTGAATCTGACAGTACGCTAGCTTCTGGAGTATGTTTCTTTTCTCTTTTTTAGTTAATTTATTAATCACTATCGTAAAATTTTAAACAAACTGACAAAAATGTAAAATAGCCAGCAGTTAGGAGAAATGTTATGTTGTGCGATAACCCCATTGCATTATTCTGTTAAAATTGTGTTTTTGTGGGCACTGTGAATCCATCCGCTAACGTAGCATTACAGTATTGATTAGAGGATTTGATAACAGCGTATCGATAAGAAAAAAACCGCGTTGTAGCTTCTATTTGACGAAGAAAAGAAAGGCAGCAGATAAAGAAGGAGGTAAACAGACTAAAGACAGTAAATACACACAAAAAGCAAATGTAAAAAACTTACTACATCGGCTTCCGTTCGGTTTTTACTCTCTCTGGAGCCGGAAGACTCATTCCTGTCCGCTCCGTCTCTTCGATCAAACACCGGGAAAACAGCCCCAGAGCCAGGACGAGGAGAGGTGGCTCTTGTGTTTATCAGCTACAATTAAAGTGGTTTCATGTGACTGCATGATATCCACGGCTTTTGCGTGTAATTGTGTTTTCAGAGTTTGGCTTCAGAGCTCACAGACAGACGGACGGACAGACGCACGGCGAGAGGCGTGGAGACACTCTCAGCCTTTACGCACTCACATCATTGGTTGACAAACAGCAATCAGATGCAAATTCCTAACCTCTGAATCAGCAGGGGCCAGCCCCCCGTACACCCCCAGCCCCGGAGCAGGGGATATGTGCCAGAAGCAGGGCTGTGGGCCGTAAAGTCGCCCACAGCAGGAGCAGAAAGGTGCAGAGAGCCAGGGTCTGTTTTAAAGAGATTTATTAAACGAGTAAGAATGATATCATGATATGGCTACGGGTGTATGGTAATTAGCCTGCCTTTGTACTAACGCCCAAAATCTAGCTCCACGTTCCACAATAAAAGCTGAGTGAAGTACCTTTTGGAAGGTTTAGTGCAGTTTTTCCGCCTTCTTGGCATTGTTGTGTTTTCCTTTAGTTTAGTAAATATTCGCCTACATTTATGTTCAGGTGATTGCAAAATAATATGCAAGGCCTACAAGATATACAACATTTTCTTTCTTTTCAATGTGTTTTATGTTGTCATAGAGGAGCTGTAATATTCAGTAGGCTATTGTTTCTATTCAATATGACATAATTTGACTTAGCACTGCACCAGTCACAATTCTTCAGTAATAAAGCTTGACAAAGGTTGCACTACAGAGCTATAAGCACAGTATCCTACTCTGCTTTTTACACAATAGTTTTTTATTTGTTTTATAAAAGGCCACCTGTGTAAAACCTGCATTATGCACTATTAGATAAATAGTGTTAGCAAATAGACACACTGCCTTTAATATCAGATGCACCTTTAATCAATGTACTTCAAAGTGCAAATAGTCCCTCTTTATGACACAATATAACAGATTACAGTCTCGTCTCAAACCCATTGAAGGCGGTCTTGTCTCCGTCTCTTACGAAGAGCATAAGAGACGGTTTTCAAGCAAGACCTGCCAAGACCATAACTGCTTTATTTGTCCAAACATTCTTGTGATTGAATAAAAACACTTATCATTTAATCTTATCTTAATTTACTCAATAACCCACCTCAGTGTGACAGATAATATATACTGTTTTATTCACTTTATTTATAATTTAATTATTTATTCCATCATGTGCATTCTATTGTATATATTGTCTTCCTTTCTTATATTAAAGTAAAGGACACATAGTAAGAGATGAATGAATGTTTTATATATATATATATATATATATATATATATATATATATATATATATTATATATATTTTCATATATTAACAAAAGTGAGCTCAGTGCAAGAGTGGGGGACAGAAAAACCTAAAATAAAGGCAGCTGGTTGGAATTCTGCACAAAATAAAATCTGCATTAAATATGGTTTGATTAGAAGCCCATCTTTTAGCAATGTATTAATCTTTCAGGTTTTATTTAAAGGTTGGATTGCAACTTTTACCAAATTCACAAAAGAATGGACTAAAGTTATGTACTTGGTCTGAGCTGTTTCCAAAATGAGGCTGAGCAGTATGTTTACATGGCGTCTGAAAACTACATTTTGTAACACTAGACAAACTGCAATAGATCTTAATGGATTTTTTCTGTAAACTAGAGCAGAGTTTCTCAAACTGTGGTATGAGGACCACAGGTGGTATATTTTGGCTTTATTTAGTGGTACCCAGGCTGTCTCAGAGGCTTCTTTAAGGCTAGAATGTAAAAATGTAATTAGCAAATTAATTCACACCATCATCACACCCTGTCCCCTGTCCACTAACTGTCCCTGTCCACTAACTGTCCACTAACTGTCCCCTGTCCACTAACTGTCCCCTGTCCACTAACTGTCCACTAACTGTCCCCTGTCCACTAACTGTCCCCTGTCCACTAACTGTCCACTAACTGTCCCCTGTCCACTAACTGTCCCCTGTCCACTAACTGTCCACTAACTGTCCACTGTACACTAACTGTCCCCTGTCCACTAACTGTCCACTGTACACTAACTGTCCCCTGTCCACTGACTGTCCACTGTACACTAACTGTCCACTAACTGTCCCCTGTCCACTAACTGTCCACTGTACACTAACTGTCCACTAACTGTCCACTGTCCACTAACTGTCCCCTGTCCACAGTTTAGCGGCAAAGTGGTTAGCACGCCTGCCTCACAGCAAGAAGGTCCTGGGTTCGATTCCCATCCAGGGCAGGGCCTTTCTGTGTGGAGTTTGCATGTTCTCCCTGTGTCTGCGTAGGTTTCCTCCGGGTACCCTGGTTTCCCCTACCACCAAAAACATGTACAACAGTCCTCCCCAAACACACATGGGGCCAGGATAAAGGTTAAATAAAAAAAATAAAATAAAAACTGTCCACTAACTGTCCACTGTCCAGGGTGTACCCATGGAATCGGTTCCAGTCTCCGTGACCCCTAATGAAACTAAGAGGTAGAAATTGAATAAAATTTCTGGCTTTAATCCTGGTTTAACTACAGGCTTAGTACAAGTTTTTCTTTCCTTATTTAGGTTGTGTAAATAGAGGGAACTTGGTACTTTTTCCTGTAATAGATAATCAGTTCTTCTTCATTTTGGACTCATAGTTCAATAATTAAAAACAAACAGTACAAAAATGTTTAAAAAAACAGCTGTACCAGTGTCTCCACAATTAGATCACAGTCACATTGGATTCAAATTCAAACTATTGTATATTTAGTACTACACTCTTTACACTCTTTCTATTAAACTCCTTAGTGTCTGGATGTTATTTAGAAGAGTAGGTGGCACTTGAAAAGTCAAATACATCAAGAAAAGTTTGACAACGACTTTTTTCAGGCATGGACAGTTTTATAGTTTTAGTCCTTTCAAAATAATATACATTTACAATTAGGTTTCTGCTATTTTTATCTGTGTAAGTGCAATTGGTCTACTGTACCAAAGTAACTACACTGGTGGATAACTAACTAAATCTAACTCAGCCTCCTTCACCAAACACTAACCCGTCCATGAGTCTGGACTTGGCGTTGAGCCCTAAAAGACTGGGTCTTGTCTGTTTTTGGTCACGACTTGGCTCAGTTAAAATGGTTTACCACTACAAGTACAAAAGTAATTTGAAAAAGTCATTTGAATCTCTCCTACACAGTTGTTTTGATAAATCTCAGTCTCACTCCAAGTTAGCAAAAGTAAAAACTCAGGTCTCCAGTCTTTGGACAAAAGTGGGATATTACTCCAGTCTAGATACCGTTTGTGTCCGCTGAACGTTGGACCCTACCTAACTGTATGGTTTAATGTTTAGTTTCTCATATAGAACACTTTAATCAGGGCACACATGACCTTTAAAACCTAAACTATAACCAATTAAATTAAAATACTGGAAATGGTTAAAGACAGAGCAGACCGTACAAGAGTCCAGACGAGGAGAATAAAGAAATTTCAACAGGTCTGTTTGATGTAGTTTAATAGTTCTTTATTGTCGCACAAGGGGAAATTAATTTTGCAGCCAGTACCACATAAAACACACAGAATACAGACACAACACAGACTTCAAACATCCAACAAAATCAATGTCACGAGAAGCTCAAGACATGATGTGCAATCAATAAAAAAAGAGAAGTACCTAATCCTAACAATAATTTATTAATACTTTATGGGTTAACCTTCTTGTGAATGTGCTGTATTGTGGCTGGTGTGCTTCTCAAAACCGTCTTATACAGTATATCAACATCCAACTCCTAAAATCCTTACAACATAGAAAACAGGTTTAAGACTTACATTTTCTGATTTGTACTGTTTGGTGTCATTTTAGTGGTGTTCCTACAAACTATAAAAGGAAAAATAACCCAGTTCTACTTTAGACGGTGTCCTAGGCTCAAGATACTCGACACACAACCATCTCAGGACAGAGTTCTTCAGTGGGCACGAAGTTGTCCGCTCTATTCTTGTGATTTGACAAACCGCAATCATTTTATATTCAATTAGAAATCTTGTTCTAACTTTGCGTAACTCAACAACTGGACTGTTTTGGATTTTCCTTGTATCTAGTGTATTACAGTGTATTGTATTGGCTCTGGTCTTGACTCGGTCTTCTTGATCTGCCAAAGTCTTGGTGGTGTCTCGGTCTTGATTCGCTCTGGTCTCGGACATGTCTTGGTCAAGGTCAGTGCGGTCTTGACTACAACACTAGGCCTGAAAAGATCTCCCTTTCTTTCACCTCATAAGGGCCGAGTCTATTTGAATAAATTAAATCTTTGAACATATGAATATTGTAGCTGTCGCAAATTTAAGGTGAATTTTCTTTGTGAATATTTCAGTTATTTTGTGTAATTATAAATGTTATGCAAATATGTTTCCGTAAAACTGTATTTAATTGCCACAAAGGGTTAGGTAAAGCGACACCTTCAGGTGAACAATGGTTTAACTAGTGATCATGTGATCTAACTGGTAGCGTGCAAAAGCGGAAACACGAGGAAATGGGGACAGAATAGGAGGTGTTTGATACATGGAGTTTGTAGCTGGAGAAATGCTACCTAATGTCTTTTAATGTCTCTTGGATTTCTGATTGGAAGGTGCACACGGTATGTTTATTTTGTATGTTAATTTGCAAGTTAATGTGTTTTGTTGAAGCTCTTACGGACGAAACACTCACACAGTAATTTTATTTGTTTCAGTTTTTCACGGTGTCACAGATGTAAAGATGTTGAATATGGGGTGCACGATGTTCAAATGATGTCAAGTTAAGAAACGTGATAATGTCAACAGTTCAATAAATAAACGTCAAGACATCAGTTGAAGCGTGATCCTTTTCATCAGAAGAAAACCCCAGGAGCCGTTATAGTGAAAAACGTTTATTCACACCCCCCTGAAAGAGTGAAAGAATTGATGTGGAAAAGGAAAAATTGGTTAAAAAACTGCAGCCATTGGTGGAAGCGAAGACGTTGTCATTTAAGTGAGCAACAGGACTGAATCGCATTTAAATTCCACTCGGGAGTTTCCGGTGCCTGTGTACTGCGCAGTGCTGAAGAGCAATGCAAGATATTGCTGCAGTGACGACCGAAAGCCACAAGGTGTCAATGTTGACCAGTTTTTGAACAATTTTGCTTTCAATAAGGCTTCCAACCTTTGGATCCACAGGTCAGACTGTATCTTTTAAACTGAAATCTTGTGTCATGGTTGATGTTTAAATTGTGAATTGTTTGTAAATGATTGAAGCAAAATTATACAATTGATAATTTGGTTGAAATGGTTAACACAAGAGGGTAACTTATTCAATAATTGACATTGTGCAATTTCCATGTGGTATTATAGCTTGTGTTTACAATTTAACAAAAAGGTGATTTTAAAGTAAGCTACCAACATGGATCAAAATAGATTGGACATTCGTGTCTTGGACCAAGTAATTCAAGCTCTTGAAGAAGAAAAGGCAAATTTAGAGTCTAAATTAGAAACTGAAATTGATGCCTCTGACAGACAAACATATGAAGAACGTTTAGCTGAAATTAATGCAGATCTGGTAGTTAATAGGACAGAACAACAGGAATCATTAACACGAATTGAGCAAAAAGTAAGGCGTTCAGAAAGAGAAAGACGTCCAACAGAAAAAATGCTTGAGTTGAGACAAGATGAGTTAGCAAAAAGAGAACGGAAGTTTATGTTCGCATACCTAAACTTTAAGGCTGAAGCTCAGTTTATCAGATCCAAACTGAAAGAAGAGTGTACAAAGTCAGAGTTAGAGGATATGGTAGTGACTGCAGAGAAACGTGAATCAGAGTTAAAACAAATATATGAGAGTATTCGTGCGCTGAATGTTCCATCTCAAGATGTAAGACGAAGAATGGATAGCTGTACTTCAGTTACGAATGAAATAACTGCACTACTAAAAAGACGTTGCCTAGAAGTTGGCACTAAGGAGTTTGATGCTGTAGCTATAAAGGAAACACTCATTCAGTTACTGCAAAGAGATGACGCCAGGTCCATTTATGGATCAACTGTGTCGAGAGCTGAACGAGATAGTCAGCCAGGAAGTCATTTGTCAGTAAAACGGGCTGAAGCAGCAGCACGCATAGCTGCAAAACGTGTCGAACTAAAAAGGGAAGAGGAAATTTCAGCTCAAAGAAAGGCGGTGCTAGCCCAACAAGAGAGGTTGAAAATGCTGGAGGAGCAAAGGGATCTTGAAATCATGGAAGCTGAATACATTGTGTATACAGAAGAGGAATTAAAAATTAATGCTGAAATAGGAGATGCTAAAGAAAGAAGCATTTTGACTTCCGGTCAGCGTCCACTGCAACACAATGACACTTCATGTAACAAGGTTTCTCAAGAAACGTTAGCTCAACTTAACTCTAAAAACAAGCTAGAGACAAAGGTTGATGAGGTCTTGCTAGTGAATGCACTTCAGGAGTCTCTATCAATGATCAAACTTCCAGCTCCAGAGCCGTTTACATTTACAGGGGACCCACTCAAATTCACTGAATGGCGCACTTGCTTTAAAGCTCTGATTGAAACAAACTGTTCAACTCCAGCTCATAGGATGTTCTATCTGAAAAGGTACATAAGTGGAGATGCACTTAGTGTACTAGAAGGCACATTTTATAGGAGTGATGAGGATGCATACTTGCAAGCTTGGGATGCCCTAAACAAGCGCTATGGGCACCCATTTGTAGTTCAAAGAGCATTTAGGGCCAAGCTGAGTAACTGGCCAAAGATTGGATCTAAAGAGTCACTAAAATTACGGGAGTTCAGTGATTTCCTTGTTTCATGAAAAACGCAATGCCTCATGTACATGGTTTGGGCGTTTTGGACGATTGTGAAGAAAATCAGAAATTACTGCAGAAACTTCCTGATTGGATAACAGCTCGCTGGAATAGGTATGTCACTAAAGCACTAGATGAAGAAAAGCCATATCCAAGTTTCACTGAGTTTGCAGATTTTGTGGCAGAGGAAGCACGTATTGCATGTAATCCTGTTTCTTCTCTATATGCATTAAAACATGCTGATGAAAGGACTGGTAAGGACAGAGAACGTCTCAAAGCCAGCGCTTTGGTGCAAAATGTTGAACCCACTGGAAAATACGTGAGTACACTGGAAAGAGAGAACGACTTCAAATACAGTAGTTCTGCCACTCAGGACAAGAGGCAAATAGAATGTGTTTGCTGTCTACAAAACCACTTTATATACAAATGTGAAAAGTTTGCTGCAATGCCTCTTGAGGAGAAGAAAAGGTTCATTATCAATAATAAGATGTGCTTTGGTTGTCTCAGAATTGGTCACGTCTCCAAAAACTGTAGAAAGCGAGCTACATGCAACATCTGCAGGCAGAGTCATCCCTCTCCACTTCATGAAGAACGTACTCAAAGAAAGCAAGAAGCTTCGCCTGATGAAAGGGTTTCTACTAGCTTATGCAGTGTAAAGATGGACAATGGTAATCACACTTCAATGATTGTTCCAGTATGGCTCTCTTGCACAACAAAGGACAGCCCAGAAATTCTAGTTTACGCATTACTGGACACCCAGAGCAGTAATACATTTGCCAGTCAGGATGTCTGTGACAAACTGCAAGCAAACACAGAACCTGTGAAGTTAAAGCTGACCACAATGACTGATAGAGCTTTGATAGAGAATTGTCAAAGAACAGTAGGGCTAAGGATTAGAGGTTATAGTCTGCAAGAGTACATTGAGTTACCACCTGCATACACTCGAGAATACATTCCCTTGGAAAAAGATAGCATTCCTACTGGCAAAAATGCTCAGAGATGGATACACCTGCTCAGTGTTGCAGACAAGATGCCAGATTTGTTGGATTGCCCTGTAGGTCTTCTTATTGGTTATGACTGCCCAAGGGCTCTGAAGCCAACCCAAGTGATATCAGGGAAGGATTACGAACCGTACGCAGTCAAGACGGACTTAGGCTGGAGTATAGTGGGATCTATAACACCTAATAATTGCTCTAGAAAGGTAGCAGGATTTTGTCATCGTGTTTCTATGAAGGAACTCCCAGCTATCACACCTGCTTCTGTAATCAGGACGTTAGAAGCAGAATTTCAGAATACAGACTCAAGAGAAAAGACAATATCTCAAGAGGATATTCAATTTATTCAACAAATGGAAGCAGAACCTATCGAGCAAAAGAGGAAGTCTGACACAGAGGCGACTAGCACTCAGAAAACACCGGGCAAAAAGAAAAAGAAAAGACGATCACAGACAGCAGATGGCTCTGAAAGCGAATTACCATTTAAGATAAAGAAAACAAGTGAAAGTGGAACTGCAGAAGATAACACAAAGGATCCACTGACTAAAAGAGCAACAAAAGGGGGAGTTAAGGATGACAAAGAAAACAGAGATGACTCTACAGTCAAAGCAAAGAGGAAAAGAAAAAGGAAACACAAAGAGAAACTCAAAATAAGAGAGGAAGTCATTCCACTCAGGGTTTTACCCAAAAAGGCGTGGCTTAAACTGAAGCAGGAGTATTTGACATTGCAGAAGCGCAGTATGGCCTCCCTTAAGAAGTGTATCACAAAAATTGAGCGTAAGGAGCACAAGAACAAAGTGGACACCAAAAATGACTCTAAAAGATGTTATGTTGGGAAAGATCATAATAGTGAAAAAGCAACAAAACAAGGCCCACAGTTTGTCAGTGGAGTTATCTTGAAGATTACAAATAACAAGCAACTACCAGTAAGAAAGTCAATCAAAGATGTGCTGTCTAAAATATCCCCAGTAGCCTACATTGACTTCACAGAAGGAGACACTGAATGTCATATCCGCTTCCACAACCCAGAGCAAGCTAAAGCTGTAAATGATGCCAGAGCAGAACTACAGAAAGAGCACAGTTGGAAAGTAGAGATTCTCTTAGGTGACCATGAGCAACGATACTGGCAGAAAATCCTGGTGGACCGCCAAGTCAAGCTGAACCTGACCAAGGGAAAAGAAGCGAGGTACAGAGAAGCTTATATCCAAAGCAGGGAAAATGACCATGGCCCGTGCAAATAAAAGTTCAAATAGTGGTAAAGTAACACAGGTTGTGAAATTGTTTAAAGATTTATGAAAGTTAAGTGACAGCTTATAGGAAAATTACAAGAGTCATATAATGTGATCAAAATAATGATGACATAATCTTTGTAATTTTGGTGGCAGTGTAGCTGTCGCAAATTTAAGGTGAATTTTCTTTGTGAATATTTCAGTTATTTTGTGTAATTATAAATGTTATGCAAATATGTTTCCGTAAAACTGTATTTAATTGCCACAAAGGGTTAGGTAAAGCGACACCTTCAGGTGAACAATGGTTTAACTAGTGATCATGTGATCTAACTGGTAGCGTGCAAAAGCGGAAACACGAGGAAATGGGGACAGAATAGGAGGTGTTTGATACATGGAGTTTGTAGCTGGAGAAATGCTACCTAATGTCTTTTAATGTCTCTTGGATTTCTGATTGGAAGGTGCACACGGTATGTTTATTTTGTATGTTAATTTGCAAGTTAATGTGTTTTGTTGAAGCTCTTACGGACGAAACACTCACACAGTAATTTTATTTGTTTCAGTTTTTCACGGTGTCACAGATGTAAAGATGTTGAATATGGGGTGCACGATGTTCAAATGATGTCAAGTTAAGAAACGTGATAATGTCAACAGTTCAATAAATAAACGTCAAGACATCAGTTGAAGCGTGATCCTTTTCATCAGAAGAAAACCCCAGGAGCCGTTATAAATATCATGGACTATAATAATTTATGATGGACTGTTTATCAATGACACATCTTTTGCACGGTCTGGCTGTCCTGAGAGTGGTTTTCCCTGAGGGTTCTCCGTTTTCCCCACCGCTGTTTTGTTTTTTCAGTCTAATGTTTTGATCCTGAAAAAGGGTCTAAGGACAGGAGGTGTTGTCAAGCCCTTGGGAGCAATTGTTATTATAATACTGGGCTATAAAAATAAAAATAAACTGAAACATATTAAAGTTCAACATAAAGTACTTATATATTTGACACAAGGAGAAGAAGGAAGCAGCTCACCCTTGTTCATCATATTTCATTTTTTTTTTTCAATTCTATTGTTAATCTAAACCTGACTGCCACTGTGCATACATATCTATATCTACAAATACAACCACTTTTCAAAACCACAAACCAAAATACCCAAGAAACAAAACCAAAAGTGAGTCACCCTATCTTCACTCAGATACCTGTCTGGAAATGGTTTTTATTTTTGAGGTAAACTCATTTAAGTGTTTTTTATTTCACTCCACAGATTATTGTGCTCATGTGTCTTAATGTTGTCTGTGCTTTCTCTTATTCAAGGTTTAATTCACCCCCTCTCTTTCTTTGAACATGTTTTGTTACATCATATCACATATTACAGTCATATTAAAATACTACCCTCTGACTGCACTAAACCTAATAATCTCTTTATAGAAACCTTTGACTTTGAGCCAAAAAACAAGAACTTCAGCCCAACGGTTTTAAATTAACAGCACAGCTGTCACCAGCTCCTAAAGTTCACATCCTCGTATTTGCCAACATAACGTTAAACAGTAAGTCCAGCAGCTGTTTACTACAAATAAAGATGTATGGAAAGGATCCATATATAACGTAACCCCGGAGTGGAGTGTGTTAATTACCCTGATGCTGTGACAGATGTAATTAACGTCCAGTTTCTTGAAGTGAAACTCCCTGAGTCGACGAATTCTCCCGTTTAACACTTGTTACCAAAATAACTGAGTGTATCTGAGAGTAAATAATGTTTAGTCGAGGTGTGGTCATCACTGTGAGACTAGTTATAGGCTGTAGGTTATTGGAAAAACTTTAACTATGATAAATAAAGAGAAGTGTTCCCTTTGGCGGTGAAGAAGTTCAATTAAATGTGGTTTTATTCAAAGGGATAGTTTAGTATTTTGTAAAAATGGGGTTCTACTTTTAAAGCTGATTTTTTTTTCCTACAGTAGATAATTGTCAGCACACTCCCAGTTTGGAGAAGCAGACAGGAGCATTATCATTACATTTAAAACACTGAACTACTTTAATGTGTGTGGACAATAGAGGATATTTCCACATTGAATGCTGCTGAGAAATGGCCCATATTGAGGAGCTTGTACAAATGAAGAGAGTTTGGGGTTTGTGTAAATGAAGAACTGAATTAAAAGCCAGTCATATACCCTAAATAACCTCTGCAGAGGTTTTCTACCCAATAATCTGTTTTTTTCCACTCTTCTCTGTCACAATGTGCTTATTGTTGAGTTTTTTTCTTTCAAAGCACCTTGAGGTAACTTTTAATTGTAACTGGCGCTGTTTTAATAAAGTTGCTCTGTGTCTTGTCTGAACTGGCTTCATTAGCACGACTCACTGCTCCTGTCTGCTTCTCCAAACTGAGGCTGTGCTGACAATTACCTGCTGTAGGGAATACAAATATACCCGTATTCTGTTTTACAAAATACTGGACCATGACTTTCACTGGACATGTCTGTGAAGGTTCTCAGTCATCCAGGTCATCTTGAAGAAAAGGAAAAAGCAAAAGCATCTGGAGTTTTCATCTCTTCTCCAAGAGACTTTCTGAGATCAACTGGAACAAGAGCAGAGCTAGAGGGAGGGCTTTGACCTGAAACTAACTCAAGACAGTTATTTTGACATTTGTGTAAAGGTCTGTCACATTAAATATCATAACATTATTGCAATTCAAGCTGTTTGTTGCAATAAAGCTACGTTTATGATACATTGTGTCATATAGACATTAAAATGATTCATACATCTTCAGAGAAATCCAAAACTACTAAGCATTTCAGCTCTGGGCATATTTGAAAATACAGTTACAACCCAATTAAAGCCAAACTAGTCCAACAGCTCTACTGGATATATTCCAAATAATAAAGAGGATTTTACCGTTTGTGAACTATATAGGCTATTGTTTGTTTCTTCTGTATATATCCTGCTGCAAGAGGATAATGCTTTTGGCTTATTTCAGTCTGTACAATGTCCTATTGTTATTCAATGGTAGTAGACAATGCACAATAAAGAGAGAAAGTTTCAAAACAGCCTCGACTTTAGAGCCATGTGGCAAATACATTTAAACATTTAAATTACTTTTATTTTTTGTGATTGTTGATACTCATACTCATAAAAAAATATTGGACTTGGACTGGAGTGTAGTTTTGGCCTATTTTTCTTTGTATGTGCACTTTTATTGCTCAAAATCTATACTAAAGTGTTTTAATCAGTGAATGGGTGGTGCAGTGGGAACATGTTTCGGGATAAATCTAACCTTTAGCAATATTGTAAGACACATTGTATACATGCAACGCAAAAGGATAGTTCAAAAATACTTTCTTTTTCTACAGAAGAAAGGGAACCTCCAACTTATGCAGAGGATTAAATTTCAAATAAAAACTATTCTTAAGTCCGTGTTATATTTCTGACTTGTATTTTCAGATCTCCTTTGAAAGTCACTGTCACAATGTATTTATGCACAGATGGTGATACAGCACACACACTTGTTAACCTGTATTCCGCTATAATTATTGTGGCCACAGTGAAGTGCCTGGATTGTACAAGTGCGCCATCTAGTGGAAAGACAGAAGGAAACGCCAGAAAAGCTTCCCCGTTTGTCTAAGTCTTCAGACCTTGCATTTCTCGGATTCAGAGTGGGCTGACAGAGAGGAATTACCAGGCAAGCTGTCCTAAAACTAAACCCTCCTATGAATTATATCAGACATCCAATATAATGTCATGATATAGTCTAAATGACATTGTATAGGGATGTGTGTAGGTTATTTTGTCTATGGCCTAAATTAGCCCACCCAATTGGAATGTGTATTTGTGTTCATATGTGGAGCAGTCCTGTAACAATTCAGAGCTCGGCAGATTTGTCAATGTGTGTTCAAATAAGTGTTCAAGTCCTGGCTCCTCCTCCTCCTACTATTTGTTAAAGTTCAAATTTTTTGATGCATATTATTAACAGTAGAGGGTCAGTGATGCAGTGTTGTCCACACCTAACATGTGATCATTAATAAAGCATTTTACATCGAAGAGAGAACTTTTGTTGCACCCAAAAACAAATGGTAGAGTCTCTATACTAGTGCTGTAGTACTCGAGACCGGTCTTGTTCTTGAGACCGACCTTTGTGTAAAGGTCTGGGTCTTGTCTTGAGCTCTAAAACTCTTGGTCTAGGTCTCAAACTAATTTTTCCTAGGTCTAGGACGTCAAGACCAGTCAAGTTCTTGGGATTGGATTAAAACCTTGATCATTTAATTACAATTAAGAATCTTGTTCCAACTCTGTCTCCTTCAAACACTGACCTCCGTGAGTCTGGACCTGGTCTAAGTCTGGACTAACTCTGTCTCCTTCACCAAACACTGACCTCCGTGAGTCTGGACCTGGTCTAAGTCTGGACTAACTCTGTCTCCTTCACCAAACACTGACCTCCGTGAGTCTGGACCTGGTCTAAGTCTGGACTAACTCTGTCTCCTTCACCAAACACTGACCTCCGTGAGTCTGGACCTGGTCTAAGACTGGACTAACTCTGTCTCCTTCAAACACTGACCTCCATGAGTCTGGACCTGGTCTAAGTCTGGACTAACTCTGTCTCCTTCAAACACTGACCTCCATGAGTCTGGACCTGGTCTAAGTCTGGACTAACTCTGTCTCCTTCACCAAACACTGACCTCCGTGAGTCTGGACCTGGTCTAAGACTGGACTAACTCTGTCTCCTTCAAACACTGACCTCCATGAGTCTGGACCTGGTCTAAGTCTGGACTAACTCTGTCTCCTTCACCAAACACTGACCTCCGTGAGTCTGGACCTGGTCTAAGACTGGACTAACTCTGTCTCCTTCAAACACTGACCTCCGTGAGTCTGGACCTGGTCTAAGACCGGACTAACTCTGTCTCCTTCAAACACTGACCTCCGTGAGTCTGGACCTGGTCTAAGACCTGGACTAACTCTGTCTCCTTCAAACACTGACCTCCGTGAGTCTGGACCTGGTCTAAGTCTGGACTAACTCTGTCTCCTTCAAACACCGACCTCCGAGTCTGGACCTGGTCTAAGTCTGGACTAACTCTGTCTCCTTCAAACACTGACCTCCGTGAGTCTGGACCTGGTCTAAGACCGGACTAACTCTGTCTCCTTCAAACACTGACCTCCGTGAGTCTGGACCTGGTCTAAGTCTGGACTAACTCTGTCTCCTTCAAACACCGACCTCCGTGAGTCTGGACCTGGTCTAAGTCTGGACTAACTCTGTCTCCTTCAAACACTGACCTCCGTGAGTCTGGACCTGGTCTAAGACCGGACTAACTCTGTCTCCTTTAAACACTGACCTCCGTGAGTCTGGACCTGGTCTAAGACCGGACTAACTCTGTCTATAATTCTCTATCTGTGAAAGGTGCTATATAAATAAAGTATAATAAACTTACTTACAAATGCAAAGTCTTATAAGTCCAATGACATTTAGCTCAGCTTTTAATTAGTACAACAATACACTCTTAGTTAGATATTGAAAAGACATTTATACCAGTGACTCCTTTAATAAAAACACTGTCAGACGGTCAAAATCTCTTAAACCTTTTAATAGTTGCAGAGATAATTATAAATAGACACCTACCATTATATACACAACAATGTTTTTTTTGACTAACTGTGTAAAGCTTTTACAGTGAAGGTTTGAAACCAGATGTTGGCACAAGTCAGTTACCGATGTGTGACATTTACAGCACAGACCCCGAGGCGCATGATCAAAACTGTTCAAAGAAAATTAAATATACATCGTGACATTCAGAGTGAGACGACAAAAGCCTGAGAAATGACAAATGCACAACCTTTGGTTGTTGAGAAAATGCACCAACAAGTGTCTGTATGCAGCTGCTGATACAAAATAATTAAAGATAACATTTTTAAATAAACTGGATATGCTTTTCCAAAACCCAGTTAAGTATAAAATACATACAAAGATATACAGAAGATGTATAAACTTTGTGCATAAGGCAGAGGTGCTTTTCTGGGGCTATAACAGGTGAATATTGAATAAATGTAACATCTACAGTATTCTAAAGTGTACCTTTAAAACTTACTATGTATTTATGTAAAGCGTTTTATGACTTAAACTATTTTCTGTGCTTGAATCTAAACCTTTTTAAATATAGTACAGTGTTTTAAAAGGTGCAGTGTGTTTGTGGCAGCATCTTACTTACGGTGAATGATGTAGACTATCAGGCCTCACACTCTCATGTCTACAACCTGTGAGCACCTACGGTAGCCCTGCAGGGACATGCTGTTGTCTATGAACAAACCCAGTGGAAATATAGCTGATACAAAAGTGGGCAAACAGTTTTAGACATTATGTAATTGTTTTTTTTTCTGTTCCAGTTGATCACGTGAAGCTGTAAACACACGTCTGCTGGGCTCTGCTGAAAAAGGACCTCTATTAAATCTGATGTAACTATTTAGCAACAGTAAAGGTATTTTGTCCTAATAGATTGACTGTCGTACATCCACCTGTACTAAGCTATGGTAAGATACTTGTGGATATTCTCATTCATCCAGGTCATAACTCAATAATAAGTCACAAAGAAAACACCTGGACATAGTGTAGAGGGTTGACAAAGTGCCTCGGATATGTCCAGATGCCTTAACCTTTTATGAGGTAAGTTATCAATGAACAGGTTATTGGGTAGTCACAGAATGCCAATTTCGTGTCTCTTACTTATTTCATTTAAATGTCTAATGTTCAGATTAACGAAATGTCCATTTATGGTGAATAAAAAAACATGAATGCACTTCACCTCCAGCAGAGCTCAGTTTGTCTACTATGGGCTCCTGTAGCAACATAAACCAGAAGTAACAGACTTTCCACTGAGTTGTTTTTAAAGCTAGATATATGCAAAGAGCGTTATACAGTAATTAAAACTTTGGATTGATATATTCCACTTTGATCAACTCTTTACTACAAAATCCTACACTGCACCTTTAAAATCATCTTAGATAAATAACTATTAGGAACATTTACCCTACCGCTGTGTAAAATGTCTTACTGACCCTTGACTTGTTTCTGGCACAGACAGTTACTGTGGTTTAAATGTAAGGTTAGACAATGGCTCAATCCTGTAAAATATGAATCTATTCCAGTTGAGACAGGAAAATGCAGAATAAAAGATATGCAAACAATTAAAGTAGTGCCTTTTTTACAGACATTAACATGCTTTCTTCTATATTACATCTCTATTACTAGTGGTTATAGCATTCCTTTGATGAAAGACGTGTTGATCTAATATTATGGACATATCGATTCAGGCAATGACGCGATGTGTTTTAGCACCTTTTGAAACGCTATTAAATGTTATTTTAAGCATGAAACGTTAAAATTTTCCATTTGTTTTCAGTTCATGGTGACATTCATTCAAAAGGTTTTGTCACAAACCCTGTTCACTTTAAGGGTTCACTGTGGCTCTTTCCACACACGGGTATTTTCTTTTAAAAACTGCTCTGACAGTTCGGCCAGCACACTACACTCTGTTTATTTCTGCCACTATTGTTAGTTTTATTTTTTTACATCAATGTTTCATATAATTGCTGTATTCAAGATCACAGTTATTATGCACTTGTACAACTATGCTAATTCTAGGGCATTATTTATAGTTTTGAATCGTCCTACAATGTATCGAGGTACGTATCGTATTGTCCTACACTGCATCGAGGTACGTATCGTATTGTACTACACTGTATTGAAGTACGTATCGTATTGTACTACACTGTATCGAGGTACGTATCGTATTGTACTACACTGTATCAAGGTACGTATCGTATTGTACTACACTGTATCGAGGTACGTATCGTATTGTACTACACTGTATCGAGGTACGTATCGTATTGTCCTACACTGTATTGAGGTGTACTACACTGTATGTGTTTAAAATGCTGCATTGTTATTTTATTTATGCAGATGTGCTTTTTAGTTTAATCTAGTGCTATTTCTGCTTCATGTAAATCCTTGTGGACATAATGCACTAAACCAGTTAAGCATTAGCTTGTCTTTTTGTTGAAGTTATGTATTTTCTTGTTAAACGTTATATAGTGTTAATTTAATAATGAACCTTTCATTGGGTTTTAGAGTAAAGACCTAATTTATATTGACCGAGTAAAACAAATGGAAAATTTGCAACAGCAACCAGAGGCGATTTAATAAAGAGGAAAAACTTGCTGCTTTGTTTGGAAGGCCAGGCCATTGTTACAAACAGCACACCTCGTCTCTGCCTCCCCCACCTAAGACAGAGCGGAGCAGAGGGTCGTCCCGTTCTCAGCTCATTTCCTCCAAATAAGCTGACAGGAGTGGAGTCGGAGGCAGAAACTCCGGCTGTTTGTTCACGACTTCGGTTTGACGGGTCCCGTTGTAGTCGGTGCCTGAGGGTCAAACAACAAAGATTATTTTTACTCTCAGGGGACACAGACAAACTGGTCTTACTAATGTCTGTGAAGGTTCTCAGTCATCCAGGACATCTTGAAAAAAAGGTTGAAGTAAAAGCATCTGGATTCAGTTTTCAAGGTGAAGACGTTTCGTCTCTAATTCCAAGAGACTTTATCAATTCTGAGATCAACTGGTAAGAGAGCTGAGCTTATATCTCTAGATCAGGGGTGCTCAATACGTCGATCGCGATCTACTGGTCGATCGCGATCTACTGGTCGATCGCAAGGTAGTTTTGGTAGATCGCGTAACATTAAAAAAAAAATTGCCAATCATCCATCCAATCTCTTGATTGATATACCGGTCAGCCAGTCAGATGAAATCTGATTTTTTCTAACACTTAGGTCACTGCAAATGCGCAAACAACGGCGCTAAGTGCAACAAAACTAACACTTTAGCGACTTACTTTTAAACCTCGTTTTTTTTCTCTTAAACTTAAGAGAGGGTATAAAAATGAGTAAGGGAGCTGGACCAAGTAAGAAGACAAAAACTTATCGCTTTCATACGGAATAAGAGAAGGACTTTTTTTTACGATGACGTTTTCAAAGTGCGTTTGCCTCATCTGTCAGCAGCTACTGTCCGGACTATGCATGTCTGGCTGATTCAATTCAATGCAAGTCATCAGCGTAAACTCTGGTAATGACAAAAATTTTACATAGTCAGTGCTTTAAGTGGGCTCAGTACCGCCACTTCCAAATATAGCTCTTGAGTGTACCGCCACTTCACCGTGCGCCCAGAACGTGCTTTTAGCGTACCGGTACGCTCATTTGGACATCTGTTTTAATAGAGGTTTTAATCCTTTGCCTGCGCTGCCGCTTTCCAGAGCGTCCTTCACAATGCAAGCTTCCAAATTCGTCCCACCGAGAGCAGAGACTACATTACCCATATACCCTTGAGTTTTACAAGTAAAAAGCGCATGCGTCGCTTTTGCCGCTGTCTGTGTCAACAACTCGACGCGCACACTCGTCTCGGTAAAAATACAAATACAGTGAACAACACTTAATATGCTCTCCTGGCTTCAGACTCTGAGCACTAAAAGAACACGGTCAGAATCAGATGACTCGCCACCTCACAACAGCTTCAGAAGAGGATGTATCAGCAGCACACAAGAGCCAATCCTGGAGGACCTGAGTCTTCAGTCCACCTCCACCTCAAAGCGAAAGGACATTCCTTTGAGGACAGCAATGTCCGAATCTTGGCCAGAGAGGCCAGATGGTTTGAGAAAGGGGTGAAGAAAGACATTTTTGTGAAAATGGAAAAGCCTTCTTTGAAAAGATTCATGTTGCCTAGTATTTATAACAGGGTTTTGAAACCTAAAACAAAAGAGTTACACCCTAGAACAACAAACACAGCACCTGAATGGAGCAGTGTCACTAACGACTCTCCTGAACCTTAACGACTCTCATATCAGGAGTCACACTTCCCTTTCAGAGCCAACGACCATGAAACCAGACTAGCCTGGTCCTTCAGGTTTGGTTTCAGGGGAAACTCCTCCCTCTAGAGATACAAGCTCAGCTCTCTCACCAGTTGATCTCAGAATTGACAAAGTCTCTTGGAATTAGAGACGAAACGTCTTCACCTTGAAAACCGAGTCCAGATGCTTTTAATTGGTCTTACTAATGCAACTATATAAACAGGATTAAGATACTTATTTAAATACATGGTTTGAGTAGACAACATTTTCATAAACAGATTGAATTTGCAGATTAAAGATTGCATTACACATTTATTCGTTTCGGGTTTTCACTCACTTAAGGTGTTTTTTTGTCTTAATTATTGCATTTACAGTGGAAACAGCTTCTTCAATAAAACTGGATTGAAACTACCACTTATCCTTGTCTATGTCTTTGTTTCCAGGTACAATAAGAGTAAAGTAAGAGAGAAAGCATTAAATAAGCCACAAGGAGGCAGTGTTTTGTTGGCCACAATACACCTAAACATACTGTATATATTTTTCCTCGGCTTCTGTCAAACCATTTGCATGCCATAGTCGGACTCGGGCCTATGTCTACCTGGAGAGCAAAGAAAAGTAGACCCTGTGTATGGCTAAACTAAATTAAACAGTAGCAGGTAAGGCAAAAAAATATATATATATATATATATATATATATATATATATATTATAATTTAGGTCGAACTGTAAACGTTTGTCAAGAACAGGCCCCACCTTTGAAAAAAAAAATAGTTTAGCCTTTTGCAATAAATTTGTGAATGAACATGAAGCTTGTGAAAGGTTTTCTACTTGGTGTACAAGACAGGTGATGAGTTAACCAGTTTACGGTCAAAAGATTTAAGGTTTTTCCTAGAGAGTACTGGTTTGGTTGGTGAGTGTGTCTTTCAGACTCAGGTATTAGCAAACCCTTCCTTTGAGGAGCTATTGAAAACAGGCGTGCCTACTAATTTACATCAGACATTACATTAAGTAGAAAAATAGCTAAAAAGGGAATCATTTTCTTGGATTTATACACCACAATAAAACACGGGAGAATAATAATAATAAATATTATGTGTGGGCTAGCTGTATTGACGGTATCACTAGTTTCCATAATATGTCTTGTGCAGTATGTTAAAAAAAGTGAATTAAATCTTTTTTCTGGTTTAGTTTTGATGGAGTCTGAGTGGACACTTACTCAAAGAGACGAGGTCCATGTACTGGCAGATGGCATGGAGCAGCAGTCTCTCAAAACTAATGCAAACACACAAATACACAACATTTATTATACATTTTCCACTTCATTTCCTTAAATAAGTACAACAATATACATACACTTTTACTTCATAAATAGAATTAAGATTATTACCGTCTTTCAGGCTCCATTTGCAAAAGCGTATATATCAAATGCTCATCATATTAACTTATATACTAACTCTACTGTACATTTATCACACTAGCAATTGTAATAGAACATGTTAGCTCTGTGATTAAATGGAGATTGTCCAGTGTGTACCTTGAATAAACGTATCAAATGTATCTAAATCATAGTTACCATCATCTGAGGCCACAGCCTCACAGCACGGCCCTGAAGTCTCTATTCCTGAATGTTTCATACGGTTTACCTTTTTGAGCTGGATCTGTCGGGACTGTCTTTGTGTTTTGTAGTTTTCTTCCAAATGTGGAATAATTGAGAGAAAGATTGTACATGAATATTGCACTGTGCTCCTGTTTCGAGCAGCTTATGTCGGGAGGATATGTCAGTTGTTGAACATCTCTAGAGTGTTTTTGGGCAACATTACTCTCAATAACCCTTAATAGAATTTCATGTTGATTGTCTTGGCACCACTTTATAAAAAGGTAAACAGTTTGTACGTTCTTATAAGACACTAGAAAAAGAGAAAAGGTTGGCAAATGGTGAACCCACAGTTACTTTTGTCTGTTCAGCCTCAATTCTTTGAGGACACTTAGGAAACTAGTGTGGCATAATTTATTTTGTAATAATTGTAGAAAAAGTGAGAGTCAAATTGTAATTGTGCTGCTGTACTACTGTCATTCTGAGCTAGTGGTTGATCCATGTTACTGCAGTTTAGGGCAGTTGTTAATACAAAGTATTTATGAAGTAGTGTCAGAGAGTGTTACCTGCTGGAGAGGTTGGTTGTGTAAACAGAGTGAGGCTGAGCGTTGAAAAAGCCCAAAAGGTTTTCCTCCAGCACCTCCAGAGTCCCCTGAGAGGAAACAACCAACAAAACACAAAAATAAGAAACCATTTTTATGACAATTTCATTACAGTATTTTCTTATATGTCTACTGCTTGCTTGAAAGTAAATGTGTATCTGTGAACTAAAATACATATTTTTGTCTTATTTCTTTGATATACATGTGCATTATTATACAATGACAATACTTGTCTGTGGAGGTTCTCAGTCATCCAGGACATATTGAAGAAAGGCTTTCAAAGAAGGAAACAAGACGCAAGTCCAGATGACAATACAGTATCAAATTTTAATCAAATCTAGAAAAGGTTAACGAAAAGGCATCTGGACTTGGTTTTCAAGGTGAAGATGTTTGTCTCAAATTCAAAAGAGACATTTTCAATTCTGAAATCAACTGTTAAGAGAGCTGAGCTTTATCTTTAGAGGGCGGGGTTTGACCTGAAACTAAACCTGACCAGGCAGTTCTGGTCTCATAGTTGTTAGCAGTGGCAGTGTGACTCCTGATGTGAGAGTTGTTAAAGGTTCAGGTGAGTTGTTAGCAATAGCACAGAAGAGCCAATCTTGGTAGAGCCGAGTCTGCAGTCCACCTCCACCTCAAAGAGAAAGGACCTTCCTTTGAGGACAGCAATATCAAATTTAGAACACAGAGAGGTGTGAAGGAAGCCATTTTTGTTAAAATGGAAAAGACTTCTCTTAACAGAGGAGATATTTTATTTACACCAGTGTTCTGAAAAATGACCTGGATTCTGAGAACCTTAACAAACATATCAAATCTAATCTAAGTTAATTTCCATAACAGATTTCCAGATTTAGACACAGTTAATGAACATTTTCCCCTTCCCAGTACTTGAATTATATATTTTTCTTTTAATAAATAACAATATATTGGAGCCTGGACCTAATAGGCTAAAAACAAAGCTTACAATAGGGACTTGTTTCCTTCTCAGTGTGGCACGCAGCCGTCGGTCAATCCTCTGGAAGTAGTCCTGAGCGTTGAAGGCAGGGTTTACTGTGTAGAGATCAACAAAATGTGAGCTAGATTTAAAAAAACAAACAAAAAACTGTCAACATAGACTTGAATGTTATCACCCACTGGACGCTCACCATTCCTGTGGTCTTTAAGGAGGCGGCTAGTGCTTCTCTTCTTGGCCTCTTTCTCCAACAAAGACAAAAGCCTTTCCTGCTCTTCGCCTGGGACGTTCATGAAGTCGCTCCAGGGCTGAACAAACACAGGAAGTAACTGACTGAGAGGAGAAATGTGAGGGTTTTTATCTCGAACGGAAACACACTCTCAACATTATTTGCACAAGATGTCTAGACAGATGTTAAAGTCAAGGCCGAGACTTGTGGTTAATATTAGAACCAACCAGAAACATAAGGAAGACAAGCCACTACATCTATAACACTGAGCTGTCACATTTATGGTTGATCCGTCTGTCCCAATCTCATTTCATCTGTGACACATCCAAACTTAATAAAAAATGTTAGAACTTTTGATCCAATTACAGGAATGATGTGGTCAAAAAAAAATTACTTGTGGTCTTGGTCAGCCTTGGTCAACCCTCTTTTAACCGGTCTACAACACTACGCTGTCTTACCGCTACGTAGTCCCCGTTGCAGCAGGCTTCAGTGAAGATCGTAGGTAAGGCTGGGTTACTGCACATTTCAAGGTCATCTTTGCAGCATTCATCTTTCTCAAGTAGATTTGCGAGAAAACGTGCTGATTTAAGAGAAAGACACAAAAAAAACACATTATACTCAGTACAACATTATGAACAATAAAATAATACAATCTTAAAGGAGAAGAGAAATTCTTTTGGCGACACTATTAAATAGGCATTAATGTGAAAGTCAGTAACATGGCTGTCTCACTACCTCTGCTTTTTTAACAAACACACAGTATATAATCAGATATCTTGTCAGCTAATATCCAATCAAAAGAGAGAAATAAATATTTCCGGTTCATTATCTCAGCAACTGAAACTACTAAAACCAGAGCTCACTGTTTTCCAGTCGACGGAGGCTCTTTTTGCCTTTGGCTCTAGGAATGAGGTCTGAGTTGCGTATGGCTTGGTTGATGTAGTACTGCTTCTTTTTGGATGGCGACACTCGTTTGGCAGGAGAACAGGGCAGAGAGACGCAGTTACGCTCCTCTATCAGGCTGCAACAACAGAGGACAAGTGTGTCAGTTGAATTCGGCACGACTCAATACAACCAGGATCGGGACAGATGGGGCACAGCTAAGGTCCAATCCTCACTTGAACGTCTAAGAACGGGCCGCACATCAGAGAAGCATTTGTGAAATTTGTAAAATTAATAAAATGCTGAAAATAAAGATGGTCTAAGCCTAAACGTAGAAATAGTAGTGAGTCTCTATAAGACTTGGACTGTTTGGGCTATATGCATAGATAGTATAATTATATAATGCCAACAACATTAAAGTTGGTAAAAATTGTTTAAACTGCAAACACTTATTGTAAAAGCAATCATTAGTGAAAAAAAAAAACAGGCTTTATGATACAATCACATGCCACATGTTCTAAAAAGGAGCCCTCCTATGGGTCTACACCGGCTTGTGAGCTGATGTGCCAGGAAGTGTAATAGCTGCTGATAGTGTATTTTCAGCACTGAAAATGTCATTTAACACAGAGAAACATCTAATATATATCAACAAAAAAAAGGAAGGCAACGTAAAACTTCAGTTCGGTAAACTGTATTAGTATTTTGTGAAAGAAAAATTGGTCCGGCTTTATTGTTTTTTATTAAAAGAGAAGCAGGAGAGGTGGGGAAGAGTAAAGTCTGAGACAGAGATGACAACATCAGGGAGTGCAGCTTTAAGCAACAATTTGATTTTTATCATAAATATCCTGCGGTTTATGAATCTAAACGTATATCTCTGTTTTATTACTGCAGCACAAGCGCTAACCCAGCAGCAGCAGGCTCAAATATAGGTCAGTGGGTGTTGAGAGAAACCCACCCCACTTGTTTTTTCTGCGAAAGACTCACTCTCAGCTGATGCCATTTTTAGCCTGAGCCCTGAGAGTTGGTATCTTTACAACAGCAGCAGCAGTTCACTGACACATATCAGTTCAACAAAATAAAAAATCCATTTCCTTATACATTGTTTTACACTCAGATCACTTCTGTAACTTGATCTCCAGGAAGAAAATACAGGAAGAGAGAGAAATTTGTTGCAAAATCATTTTAACATTAAGTAGAAACAGTGTGAACAATTTTATACCTAAAATAAATTACTGGAGATTCTAAGCGACTACAGCGGTAATATCTACATTATATTTTATGGAAAACATTAACCTTACATTAAATTTTTTTTTTTATATTTTGCTATTTTTCGTCTCTGATGGTTAACTTAAACTTGCTGTAACGTTTAATATAAGACGTCTCTTTAAACGGGGCTAGACTCGGCTAACTCATAAGCTAACGTAACATTAACTTACATATAATCCTGGTCTTCATGGTTATTTGTCAAAACGACCATTTTATTCTGTCAAATCACACAGGGAGGTCCTTTAGCTGGATGTATGCACAAAAATAAAGGACACTAGCGTTTAACCCGTTTAAAGGTTAGTTTCGGGGGCTAGCCGTAGCTGCTAACTCCTTGACAGAAGAGGTTTGAACAAAAAATGTCAGCAACAAAGATGAGCGAAAGGTTGGAGGAGTCACTCTAAGTATTTTACGGGTAAACGTGCAGTATAAATCATTACAGCTTTCGTTTCTTATTAACACAATTATGATAGATTATGTACTATTTCTACATAAACTGACTATTTTGTCACAATCCCATCCAAATTATCCAGCCAAACAAAAATTTTGACATTCTTTGAGATTACTTACTCGCAGTCCGTACCGCCCCCAAAAAACAAAAACAATATATGAAGCTTTTACAAAGTAATATAAGTTAGTCTACTTTAGTTACATATTTACGCCTAAAGTAATAATGTTTTGCTTGTATTTGATCAATTATAAATCCCATTGTAGTCGGTCATCACACACATAGACAATCTTTTTCGCCGCATTATTTTTACATGGGTCAAAAATACAGGCACTGGCCCTTTCAACACCTCTAAATAGTGGTCAATCGACATTCCTTTTGCTTTGTTGTAAATTGAAACAACACAGTTTTTCCTTTTCATTAGATCCCACTAGTTTGTGTTTATGTTACCATAACACCCAGATTAATAGGCTTACCACAGAGTCTTGTAATTGTGCAGAGCTATTCATACTACTGCTGAAGAAAAAGAGGCAAGAGTGGGACTAAACAGTGCTTACCCTGGACCTATTTACAGATAGCATTTTGTATTATGTTTGCAAGTGTAAGAATGGACAAACTAGAGAAGAAAATGAGAAGGGACGGAGTAGAAAAGCATGAAGCTTATACACAATCATTGTTTATTTGTAAATCAGTGAAATTGTTTCCAAAGACGGGGGCTGTCAAGTCAAAGGAAAAGATTAAAGTTACACCGAAGAAGAAGAAGAAGAAGAAGAAGAAATTAATCGCAGAAAATGTTCCAGTGACGTGTGAGAGATCAGAGAATATCTTGAGGATCTGTGTGGATTTAATGCCTGTTTTAACTTTGGCCAAAGAATCAGAGTGTTCAGAGGAAGAAGAGGAAAAGGATGAGAAACATGAAACCTGCATCAAAAGTGGCTCTTCTGTGCAAAAACTCAATGAACAAATTAATCCAAAGCATCCAGAGAAAGAGGAGATTGTAAAGAAGAAAAGTTTCCATTTTGTATTGCCACCTATAAATGAGCCTGAAGAGTGTCTCTATCAGAAAACCAACAGGAGCCACACACCTTTACCTTCTTTAACTGAAGTGTCCGAGAAAACTCTGACTCCTAACAGTGAAAAGAGTGGCCACGGCGGAAACAGAGTCGTGACAGAAGAAAAAAACACCTTACCCTGGATCGACAACCTCATGTCCTCTAAATGTGTGAGTGAAACAGAACTATTGGTGCTTATCTTATCTCAAATAGGGGCGGCAGTGGCTCAGTGGTAGAGCGGTCGTCCTTCAACCGGAAGGTAGGCGGTTCGATTCCCGCTCTCCCCACAGTTCATACTGTTGTTGAGTCCTTGGGCAAGACACTTAACCCACCTACAACAGTGGTGTTCCAGCTGTAACACTGGTGAATGGAACCTTAATGTAAGTCGCTTTGAATGAAAGCATCAACTGTAAATGTAAATGTAAATATAGAGGTTTGGAGATTTTAAATGAAGACCATAACAGGTTTATTTGTCAACATTTTCATTGCAAATTAATAAAATCTTCTTTTATCTTTATTTACAAAAATATCTCACCCTCTCTGCTTTTTCACCAAACACTGACCTCCTGAAGTTTTGACTCAAAAACTGGAGTTGGACAGTTTAGATTTTTAATTATTTCCTTGTGTCTATTACAGTGTATCATGCACAGGTTCTGCTCTTGTCTTGGTCAGCGTCTTTAGAGGAAACAGTGATTCTGTCCCTTTTTTAAAGAGTTTTTAAAAGCCAAACATTACAAAATAACTGGCCCTGGTGAGAATTTATACACGAGAGACTGGTGTAGAAACAAGACCATTGCATAAATTGTGGAAAGGCCCAACAGCAAAATGGTTTTAATGTTTTATTCTGCTTTTATTGAGAGTATTTTAAGGTTTTGGCGCATTTGTCAGATGGTAACGTGAGCGAGGGTAAAATCTGCGTTGAAATGTTTTCCAGACATCTGATGAGTTTCGACTTCCCGACATCTCACTGTCCAGTCTGGACTCGCTGCTGAAAACCGTTACAAGAAAACTGAGGCAGAGGAAAAGCAGCAGTGACAAAGAGCCACGGGGACAAGTCCATTTTGATTGTCTTCTGAGATTTGACCCTCTGCGAGAGACAAGGCTCATGCAGCGAATCAACAGTTCAGACAAGAAACATCCGGCCGACATGTATGTTTAATGTTAATGTGCATATTATATTATCAGATTATTATCACTGTTTTACAAGGGTGGTGCAAACTGCTGTCCTTTTGTAGAGATTACATTTACACTGAAATTTAAATGTAGAGAAAAAACAAAAACAAATTTGAGATTAAAAAAATCAAGTTTTATTATACTTTTGTAGAAAGGCTTATCAAACTAATATAGTTTGTCACAACCAAAGTAAAAACTTTTTTTTTAAATTGTAAATTCTCCACAGCACACAAGAAAAGAGGAGCCTCCCTTTGCGTTGGTCTTCCTCCAAACTTACCCCAGTCCTTAGTCTGACGAAGAACGACCTGCTGACCTCGTCCCAGCACAGAGACTTGTTCACAACAACAACAACAACAACAACAACAACAACAACAAAACAACAGACTCAGTGATGATCAACAAGAGAAGGAACTGTAGTTTTTATTCTCTACATTTAGTCCAAGTTTAGACCTGTTTAATCCGGGTTTGGTCCCAGTTTAATGTTTGATACCGATTTAGCTCCTGCTTTGACGAGTGGAAGTTAGTTATTTTTCATTTTCCCATTAAAAAAGTATTCAAATATTACAGGTAGCTTTATTATTGTAATATTTTAAATAGTTCATTAAATATAATTTATTGGACATTTTTCCGATATTGAGCAGCCCTAGTTTTAATGCTACACTGTTAAACTATTAAATATCGGTATCTTTCAAAATTTGTATTTGGCAGAAAGAAGGTTTTGTGTTCTTGTTTTATATAAATATGTATACATTTTTTGGGGCAGGTTATGATGATTAAAACAATTTGTAAATTATTTTCTTTTCTTTGTTTTCTGTATTTATTTTTATTTTCTTATACATGTTCCAAATGCACTTAACTAAACCTGAAACCATAAAAAGCGGTCGGCTAAAGTTAGATGTTTGGTATGTCAGAATTTATAGGAAAAACTATTTCTGTTATACTTTATGCTATTTATGCACATAAAGTAAAATTAATTATTTGGAAAAAGTGAGCTTTTCTGTGAAATTTAGCGCAATTTTGCATTTTCTTCTGCTTCTATCGTAACTATATTAAAATGTGCAAAATATAAAAAATAATTTGTTCTACTTCAGCTAACAGGAAGAAAAAAATCTGTACACCAGCTCAGATAAATCATGGTTTCTGTTAAAATGTGGGCCATTACCTTAAAAAGTTGAGGAATTTCAGTACATGTTGAAGTTGTCCAGGCAGAGCACTGGAGTAGCTCTTGACTCCCCCTACTGGTACAAAGTGATACACAGGCTTTACAGGACAACGCTTTGAGTCTCCTGTTACAAAATACATCAAAGTTTTTTTTGCAAACCATCAATACTTTAATTTCTTTACACTTAAATGAAGAATTCCATGTGAAAATATTACATATAGTCCCTTTAGTATATTCAGTATTACACTTTATATTTATATCAGTACATCCAGCACAGTATTTTTATTCAGCATACAGTGTATTTATATAACATTTCATGCCGATTGTAACAATAACTTTATATTTAATGTAACAATGCAGTAATATTCTGTGTTAGACAATCATGTTTTGTAGGAAAACCAAAAAATCAAGGAAGTAAATAAATAAAAAAGCTAACCAAAGGCATGGTTTCATCAGTAGTTCTTTTGGTACAGACTACATTACAGTATTTTTAACAATTAAGATCATTATCTGGACAGCAAATTAAGAAAAGTGTTAGAAAATGAATGAATGACTTATGATTATTTTTCTCTGAAGTGTTTGGCATCGTATAGAAAAGTCTGAACAGTAGGAAGTCACATATACTTCATAAATATATTAGGTTTAATATGAACTAAAAAAGGGAACTTGTTTAAATAAATTACCCAGATTAAAAAAAAATTAATAAATAAAAAAAAAACACCAGGCAAAAAAGTTATGATTTTACCTTTAAAATAAAAAGACAAAACCAAACAAAATTGATTAATAAATACATAGTTGGATAGAATAGTTTAACCTGTGAATGTTCCTACATAAATACCATATAGTTCACCTTTATTTTAAATTAAGAGCAGACCTGAGGAGTGAAAGATTGTCTGCAATAGTTATCAGGATACAAAAGTAAAGTAACTGTATCCTAGAAAGTACTCAACATTCACAAACAAAACAACGTAATCAGCCAGTTTTATGTCTTGGTCAGACGGTAATGATAAATGTTTGGTGTTTAATTGTCAATCCTCTCAAAAAGGGTAAGTGCTACAAAATGAATGAATTGTGTCTAGTTATGTCAAATATTCATATGCATTTACTAGTGTTGTAGTACTTGAGACTGGTCTTAAGACTATTTTGTAAAGGTCTTGATCTAGGTCTCGGATTAATTTTTACTAAATCTCAGACGTCAAGACCAAACAAGACCACAAATTGCAAATAGACTAGACTAACTCTGACTCCTTCACTAAAAACGCATTTTGACTCAAAAACTGGACCTTTTATCTATTGCAGTGTACTTGACCCACCCTGACATGGTCTTGGCCTTGACGCAGTCACAATAGCTAAAAGTCTTGGTCTTGTCACGGTCTTGATACTCTCTGGTCTCGTACATGTGTTGGTCTCGGTCAACGCAGTCCTAAAGAGCTTTAAATAATCATAAAACCAAGAATGTAACACTCCCACCCCTGGCTAAGACATAAATAATAGCTACATGTAACAAAAGTAAAGCTAAAGTGCTGCAACAAATTGAAAAAGTCTAATGATTGAGCCCTGAGGAATGCCTTGTATTTTAAACACTATTCAACATTCACTATTATACATGTAACAAAAAAAGTTAAGGTTAAGTGTTTTCTAAACTGTGTGCTGGAACCCAACAATAGGTCACAGTGGATTGTACAGTATTTGGGTTGCCACAATATTTCCAATTCTACTGAAAAACAAAATCCAGATGTAAGTTTTGTGATCGATCGAAAGCAATATCAACAAAATAAGGAGATTTAAATGGCTTCTATGTATCGTGTCATAATGATCAAAAAGTTATAAAAATATTGGAATAAAAAATTATATAAAGGAGCCAAAAGCAAAAAAAAAACACAAATAAAATTGAACTAAAGAAAGGAAAATGTCTCCTTAATCTGGAAAACACAATGGTTTGACAAGGCACAAAAGCCAGTTAAGGATGGTTTAATAATTGGGTCTTTTCTTCGGAGGAAACAATCTGATGTATTTATGAAAAACGCCATGTCACTGTCTGATCTTTTTTACTCGGCTGTTGAACTGAAGCCTAATGAGACATTTCAAATGACATTCTGTGATTTTCTCAGTATATTGTTTGTGGTACTTGTGTATAGTATTACCTGTAGTATATCAGTTTACAGAGCAGTCTTTCAAGTCAAAAAAAGACACTAAAAGTACACTACATAGATTTTTTTCCAGTACATTATTTCACTTCTAGTACCCTAAAAAAGCTCTCTAAAACATTTTTTTAAAAGGGATCCATATTTCAAATTTTCTAATCTATCGTCTTTAATGCTATTTTTTTTATTCTTTTTTACTGTTTTACTGTGGCCATACCAATTACTAAGAGACTCTTAGTAAATCTCACACTACTCACAAAATCTTTTTCCCTGAGACCAAAAGTCTGGTTAGTCCAGAGTCCATGTTACAGGCTTTATACAAGTACCACATACAACACTACTGAGAGAATCCTGGACTATCACATTTACCTTTACTTCATAATGAACTGTCCTTTGTTTTGCTGCCAACCACAAAAAGTGCAGTGGGGACTTTGGAGGAGCTCTTCTGTCGACGTTTGGACCTGTTCACTTTGGATTTACTGGTTCCTTCCCGAGCTTCACTGGAGTCCGACTCGCTGCTCGCGTCCTTCTGAGAGAGTCTGGACATTACTGCACTGCTGCGTTGTTCCTCACTGTCCTCTTTCTCTCTGTGGCTTTTTTTGGATTTTGCTTTCCCAGAAGATTTAGCAGCAGGTTTTTGTGGGGTCTTGATCCGTGGAGGGGGAGTGACGAGGGGCTGTGGTTGAATAATGGGAAGGTTAATCCGAGTGGTGAGCACCTTTGGAATGAGCAGTGTCGTCCCGTTAACGACCACATCTGTGAGGCAGTCCTCATCCGTCTGCTCTTTGGCAAAGTTTACAAAAACCTATGTAAGAAAAATACATAAATCATTATTTTTATTAAATTGGTTATCAGCAATCATTCACTTGAGACGTGACGATAACTTGTTACAAGAGATACTGTCGTTTGAAGGTGTCATGAAAACTGTGACCTTCCATTCTTGTAATATGATCATTAAAATTGTTAAATTGCTTCTATATTTACCAAAATCTTTCACAAATCACTAGTTGAATTTTCCAAAAGAACAGATTAAAAACAAATGCAGTAGAAAAGTGACTTTAAAATCCTGTCTTAACAATCCTGGGGATTTATTTAGCGTTTTTTTGATTTTCATTTTTGTTTGTGTTGATGCAAATAGAAACAATTTGGGCAGGTTTTGTATTTTGGGGTGAATACAATTTTTTATGTTGTTTCCATGGCAACCATTTAAAAACATTGTTTTGTGTCCTAGGGACCCAAGGTGGAGCAATTTATTTACAAGCAACTTTGAAAAAAAAAAAAAAAGAATTACTGTTTTAGACACACCCAGATTTTGAAAGTAACCTCCCAAAAAAATGAAATTTGCATTTATGGGTTGAAAAAAAAAGAATTAAAATCAACGTTTAATGTTTTCTTTTCATCAGAGACAAGAGACTATTCACTAAACCTGACATTTAGGGTGTTAAAAACAAAGAAAATGTATAAATATTTGTGATGTATGGTGAGGACTCAAGTTAACAATAGAATATGGAAAAAATATGTTAACTCATAATATTCTATTCTATGGCAGAGCACTTTTTTGTGTCTGAGGGACAGAAGATGATTTTCCACAATAAATTATAATTGATCAGAAGCAATGTTAAAAAAAACAAAACAGTAAATGTATATAATATATTTGTTATTTATGGTAAAGACTGAGGGTAATAAAAAAAAAAAAAATATTTGAAAAAATATGTTGACACAAAATATTTGATGACAATCTTTAAAAGAGCATTTTTTTGTGGCTGAAGAAAGACACTGCATTCATTTATGGAATTGTAATTCCTACCCGTTATTTACCCATGTCTTATTTACCTGGAAATTAAAAAGCAAAGTGTTAACTACATCCTATCAGAATCTCACAGCGCCTCAGGCCTAAAACATTTGTTAATGATGTAACTCCAGCTCAAATCCTACACACAGCTCTTCACTGCAAATGTTTACTTTGAAATAATCCCTCACTGATTTGTAAAATGGGCCAGCTGGTTTTACCTTCTGAATTACAATAAATTAACAAAATGTTATTTGACGGATGAAGAAGTCAGGAATGGTGCCCTTTACTTCTACATTATGATGTGCTTTCCAAAAATCTCATTATTTACATTTACATTTAGCTGACGCTTTTATCCAAAGCGACTTACATTAAGGTTCCATTCACCAGTGTTACAGCTGGAACACCACTGGAGGCAAGGGGGTTAAGTGTCTTTCCCAAGGACACATCAACAGTATGAACTCTGGGGAGAGCGGGAATCGAACCACCTACCTTGCGGTCATAATTATCACCACTTTAATATATAATTGCACATATTATTATAGAATTAAAAGAATCATAAATTGTTATCGCACAAATTTGGCGTTATCCTTGTTCTTTACACCTTTTACCTTAAATATAACCAAGGTTATAGCTCGCTACAGTATTTGTCTGTTGTGCAGCAGAGAGACCTCCTTCTGTAACAGATTCCCTAGAGGCCAATACAACTCCTGCTTCATCTGGACATGTCCTAAAATGTGAATTCTCTTTGTTGCCTTTGGGACATCACTATGTTTTACCAGATTTAAAACAAATCGGTATTCAAATATTTTCTTTTAACAGCTATTCGTCTTTTAGATTTTCATATATTTTTCCTACATCAGTGTTTCCTTCCAACTGTGCCTATTTGTTGTTTGTTGTCTTACTTGCTGCTTAAACTAATTGCCTCTAGTGGGATTAATAAAGTTGTCTGAACTGAACTCTTGCCTCAAAAGGTTTTACACTCTTGGTCACAACTTGGTTTAGTTAGGTCTTGACTACAACCCAGTCCTGACCTGATCGAGTGTCGTCTGAGAAACAGAGAAGTCGACGATGCCCAGCTCCTCGTAGTTATTGGCCAGGACGTTGAAGACCTGGGCCAGACACGACGAGTGGGACGGCAGCTGGTACTGGACCACGTTCTGGTGTCGCTCTGTCAACTTGATGCTGGGGAAACAGTTTCTGATGTAGGAGTCGACAGGGCATGAGTCCGGGTTCAGTTTAGTGTCTCCGAGACGAAGGATGATCGTGTAGCCGTCACCAAACCTGGAAGAAATGAGAAACTAATGAGACTGGTGAGACTCCACTGCTCTAAGACTGAGTCAGAGATTATTGTTTAAAAACAGAGGCTATAGCTGGACCTAAACTATGGGTCAGTCTGCCTCTGAACATTAGAACTTTTCTCATCCATCCAAATGTTTAAATCAATGCTAAAATCTCTGAACCAGCTTTCAACACAAGCTGGTCATTTATCACAGTTCTTATTTATTGTTTTTACTCATTGTCTTATATTGTCTTGAGCCCAACAGTGTTTTGGGCAGCAGCCTTGACTTTGACTAAAATAATAAATAAATACTTTAGATGGAGATTAATATAGGCAGACTAATAAAAAAGTAGGTAGTATTAGTCCAGGTCATAAGGGAGGAGGGAAGTGTTAGTTGAATTCAATAATAGCACTGGGATAAAAAAGATCTCTATGGGCTTTTTTTACACTTGTCCTTCTGCATTTGGTCCAAAAGTCAGACTCCAATCGATCACCAAACGTGCTTTCACAAACAAACAGTTTAGGTCTGAACCAAGACCACCTCTTTTTGCCAGACCAAAGAGCAGCGGTCGGGAAACAGGTAAGTCCAAAAGTCCAGCCCGAACATTGCAGGTGGAAGTGTCCTGTAAGTGTAAGCCTCCAGTGCTCTGTGGCCCCTTCCATTGGGCAACCGAGCAAACAAGTGGTGACAGACGTGTTGTTAGCTCTACAAAAGCCTTGAGTCCTGAAGATGTTCTCAAGAGCTGGGCCCTTATTGATAACGCGAGCCAACAATTAGGCCAGTAACACTACAAAGTATTCACTGTTATTTGTAGTAACTCAATTTGTAGTTAACTCAAGGTGAACTATCCTTGAAGAGCACACAAACATTATTCAACAGCAAACTGTGTTGACTTATAGAACCTAATTACAGAACCTTTAATTTAGCACTTTAAGCCTAATGTGTTGTCTGTGTTGTAGACAGTTTGTGTATAATTGTTTTAGACCAAAGTTGCTAAAGAATCAGATTCTTTACAAAAATATCCACAGGATAAACAGTTGTTAAAAACAGATTACCACCTCATTCAGGGTAAACGCATCAAACAAAGAACCAAATTTAGTTTTCAGCACAAAACAGAGACAGTAATAGACCTGGTACTAAAGTGTAGAGTTAGGCAGCGACGCACACAAACCACGTGGGAAACATTTGTGATAGAAAGTCTAAATTCTTCTGACATATATTGTGTAAATGCTGATGTAACAGAGCAGAAAGTGGACACCTGTTTTTGAGATGCTGCACCGATCCAAGACACTGGAACCTGCCGTTGACCATGATGGCCATTCTGGTGCAAAGAGCCTCACACTCCTCCATACTGGAAAGAACAAACAACAAAAAGAAATAATGAAGCACATTAGCATGGATTTAGTTCACTGTTAACCAAATTATTTAAGCATTTTACACAGATGTTTAAAGTCTGTATTTTGAAAAGTTACGTGGTGTAATGTTTTCATATGCAACAGTAGGACTACAGCTAAGAGGATGTAAAAGGCAGAAGTGAAATGTTATATATAGGGAACTGGTTGAAAGACTAGAGCTAAAAAGCACATACATATGTGTTTAAAAAGTACAAATCCAGTTTAAAAACAGGTCTGACCTTTAAATATATTTTATCTTTTGATCATTACTCAAAGTCGAGAGATAAAATTTTCATCAATTTGGCATGCTATAAAATTTCACTTAGTAGAAACCACTGTGAAGCGCACAGTGCCTCCTACCTGTGGGAGGTGAGAACTACAGCTCGTCCTTCTTTGGTGACACTGAGGATGCAGTTCCACAGAAACCTCTTGGCCTTTGGGTCCATCCCTGTCGTGGGCTCATCCTGAGAAAATGAACGTAACAAAATAAACTTGTGTAAAACCGATAGAGATATATGTTTATACACAATGAAGCAAAGTCATTTAATGTATATTCTTCTTTACAGGAGTGTTACATCTTCTAGACCACATTAATCAAGAACACTTACATTTTGTAAACAGTTTTAAAATCCAAACACTCATGGACAACTTAGTGCTTAGTGCAGGTGGGAAATGTTTTGACAGGATTTATGTGCGACAACTTAACAATAAAAGTAAACAGAAGTAGATGAAATAAAAAAATAAAAAATAAATATAAATGAATATAACATGGCAACATCAGTGTTAAAAATCCAGAAAAAATCCTTCATAAAGACACATTCCTGCTTGTAATGTTTTGTGATGTAATGTATAAATCTCTGAGTGGTTTGTTTCTCACCAGAAAGATGACCGGAGGAGATCCAATCAGAGAAATGGCAGTGGACAGTTTCCTCTTGTTGCCTCCGCTGTAGCCCCCAGCCTCTCGTTCACCGTACTGCGACAGCCCCAGCTTCTTTATGCCCCACCGAGCCACCTGAACAAATACACCACTGTGACCAGAGACTTCACAGACACACACTGGGCCAGACTACAGCTGATTCTTTATTTTACAGCTCATTGTAGTTAGTGTAGTCTTTGACCTTTGCCACAGACTCCTCAGGCACTCCCCTCAAACGGGCGTACAGCTCCAGATGCTCCCGTCCCGTCAGCAGGTCACTGATGGCGTCAAACTGTGGACAGTATCCCATCAGCTGGTGCACTTTCTCCATCTCTGTCTGAACACTGAGGACAGAACCAATAAAATCAAAGACAGATACTCACCAGGGAAGAGATAAATTACACATATTTCTAACAAATACTTTACTTCTGTTCTACAATATATTCTCACAGGACAGTTTCTGTTTATTAAAGTTTTGGATCTGCCGTTATGCCGAGAAAAGAACTTAGAAATACATGTTCTGGACTAACTTCTACCGGTCGCTGAAGCCACTAACTGTTGAATGTGATGGAAACAGTGGTTGTTGATATTGCAGTAAAAAAATAGTGGAATATATAAACTGTAAAGTGTAAATATTTGCACCTGTGTTGGTTGAGAAAAGCGTCTCCAAATGTGATAGGTGTGTCTCCGGTGAGCATACGAAATGTTGAGGTCTTTCCGGCTCCGTTTACTCCCAAAAGCCCAAAACACTGAAACACAATGTAGAGGAATATCAGGTTAGGCTGTAAAACCCCTCCTGTAGCAAAATGACTTAATCTCTCACCTCACCACGGGGAATACCCAAGCAAAGGCGGTCCACAGCGGGCTTTCTGCCTACTTTATAAACCTGCAACAAAAACCCACGTTTTATAGTATTTCAGTATTTTATCAGGTTCTGATCATAAGTTTATGTCAGTTTTGTAGATTTGTTTGTTCAAAGACAACAGCATGTCCCTGCAGGGCTACCATAGGTGTTAAGAGGCTGGAGAGAACAGAAGGTGTATCTTTAATGTGTCTCTAATGTGCACAGTTGATTGTACCTTGCTGAGGTCTTTCATGGTGAGGATGTCATTCTGTGCTCGTCCAGCTTTTACTCGTTCTCTCTCTCTGGAGACGTCCTCATCTTCAGGACCAAGAGCCGGCATCTCGACTTCAGCCCACCACCACAACGGCCTGAAAACATCATAACCACACTAAGAATTTTCATATTCCATCTGAAATATCTTGATATCTTTTTATGGAACGTTTCTGCAATAACTCACAGATCAAACCTTACCTGAAGCGAATGAAGAACCTGTATTGCAAAAGAATGGTGAAGATGAAGAAAATGACTCCTTCCACTGCCATCGCAAAGAGGTTTTTTCCAACAAAGTCCCACTCGAGAGGCTCCAGGTTCTGTTTGGCTCCTGAAAAACAAGATAAGGATTTTTTTTGGTAACAAGTGAAAACTAAACTAAAAACTACACATCCTCCTTAAACTACAGCAAGTTAGACTTTTGTCGTACCAAGTCTCTGGAAAGCGTCGGCCATGGCCTGGTTCTTGGCCATGTCGATGAGTCCTCGTCCCAAACAGAAATGAGGAAAGATGAGAAACACCTTTTTCAAGATTCGGTTCACCTCATTCAGATGCTACAAAGGATAAAAAGATTACTTTACATTGTGCTTTTTACTACGCAGGGTTCACGTGTAACTATAACTACAGCAGCCTTTGAGGGTCAAAACTCACACTTCAAATATCCACAGAAGGACCTACACCTGTTGTGTCATTTTTCTAAAGCCAGCTCTGTCTCAAACTAAAAACCCTGCACTTACGTTTACAGATGAGAGCACAAAAGGCTAAAATAGGACATTTAAATATTTTGATAAATTTCCAGAATATTACAATGACTAGAAAACTCCAGAATTTAAAGGATGCAAAAAGTTTACTTTATGATATAAGCCAAATCTTCAGGGTTTCCAGGTATATTAGGAAATATGAGAACCTTGTAAATAATCTAAACTGCTATTCCATAAACAATCTATAACTATAGATCTATAAATGTTTTATCTTGTACCTCGTCCACAAACAGCTCCAGGACAAATGTGGCGATGCTGCCGTTGATCCCGATGAAGAGATTAATAGATGTGAGGAAGACGTAGGCCGTGCTCGGGACCGTGAACAGGAACGAGGCGGGGTACATCAGAGGAGTGATGGACCACCTGCAAAAAAACAGGGTCACATTCATATATTTTATTCTTGACATATTTTAACGTTTATTTAATAAAACCAAACCTAATCTCTTCCACTGTGTTCTACTCTGATCTCGGCCATGACGTGTTCTTGATATCTTTTCATAAAATGTTTATGTCTATATTAATTTAATATGGGACAGTGCACATTAACCAACATGAGTACACTAGTCCGTCATGTAAAAATGACAGATTTAGCCACAAAGGGCTAATTACACGTTGATGGTAAAGTTTGTCAAATATCAGAGCAGGTTAGTACATAAAAACATACTATAAAAACAACACAGAACATTGAGCACAGATTTCAAGAGAAAACACAGACACAGTGAAGCACAATTCCTCCACAAAGACGAACACAAAATCAATAAATAAAATTTGGTTAAAGCATCTGTTTAGTTAATAAAACATGTTGACAAATGTAGACATTAAATGAAGAAAGATTAAGCTTGTGACATTTTCAGAGGATGTTTCTGTGCTGTAACATGATGCAGTGATTAATGAGAATAATCTTAGATGAAGATGCAAAATATAATGAAGAACAGAACAAATACTTTTACTATGTAAATGTGAAATGTCACCAACCCATAAAACAGAAGCAGCAGGACGAGAGCAGGCAGGTTCTTCTCAGAGACGTACGACTGTTGCTGGAAACAAATGAAGATGAGAACAACCATCGTGGCCGGGACGGTGTAGTTCAGCTGAAAAAAAGATTAAAAACAAATGAATTGTATAAAAAAAGTATATTTAATGGGCAGATGGGGATAGAATGCGTTTCTATACCTAAACTAAAAAATATGTGCAAAGAAAAAAATATGATAAAATATAAATTTGTAAATAGACAAAACATCTTAAACTCCACATATTTAGACGTGTCATGTTTTCACCTTCACTTTTTTTCAGAAATATATTCAAAACATTGTAGGACAGCATTTTGATATTAATAGTCAAATAATTTACAATGAACCCAGGTTATTCCTCAGGGTTCATGCATCTCCCTCAACATAACTCATTCTGACTATTACTCTGAAGGACACGTTTAAATAAAGCCTTGTCTCGGTCTATGTTTATTTTAATGTAAACCCACACATTATTCATACTTAAATGTAATTAACTAAGAGTACATCAGGAAATATAATGAGAAGTGTAATAAGATGTCTGTCAGTGCGCACTAACCATGTCCCAGGTGAAGTTGGCGAGCCAGTAGAGGATCGGTTTGACTCCACTCACAAACTGCAGGTGTTTGGCTTTACTGACCCTCTCCTCGATCAGAAACAGGACAAAACTCGCCGGGACAAAGGACATGGCGAATAGCACACAGATGGAAACCAGAACATCCACAGACGTAGTCATCCTAAAACAGAAAGAAAGGTAAAAACTCACTAAACAAGTTTACACTCATAACACAATTTAAAATATTCAAATAAAACATTATGTGACTTTTTAATGATGCTTTAATGATTGCTTTAAAATCTTGGTCTTGGCAATGATCTGGTCTAGGTTAGTATGGATTTGACTACAACCCTGTGTGCTTTAATAAATCAAAACAACAGTAAGAACAAAGTGACCCAAAAAGAGATAGTTCCATATATATATTTTTAAAACAGCTACGACCCTTGTTATGGCTTTTCATTGACTATAATTATATCCAAAAGTGAGTATAAATACAGAACATGACTAGGGCAAGACTGTTTTTTTGTATTTTAAAAAAGGTATATAAAAAAAAGAAAAAAAAATTTACGCACAAAAACTATTAATGATGAATAATATGTGCCACTGACATTGCCATCTCTGTGAGCTGCTCTTTGGTGAGGTTCAGAGGGTGGTTGTAGGCCGTGATGCCGTGTCTCCTCCTGTCGGGACCCGGGGGCAGGCTGGCTCTCAGGAGACCGTTGTTCATCACGTTGACGAATGACACCATTGCGTGCCACCCTTTGTTGTTGTACCACACCTGAGGACGGGAAAGAGAAAGAGCAGAACTTTCAATTAGGTAATTAAACTTACTGATGGGTGCATTTATTATAAAGATGGAAAGCTGAACAGAAATAAATTTGACTAATTAAAGCGTTATTTTTGTGTTGTAGTAGTGATTAGTTTGTGTATTAGCTCTAGGTGATAGCTCTCATTGCAATGGTGCTGGTCAGTAACAGAGAGAAGTGTTTTCCACAGCAATCTATAACCCACCTGACTAACATTCACTATTGGCAACTTAAAGTAATATATAGCATACAAAAAAATTATTTAATGTGATAACCTTGTAGTGGTGCTCATGTCTTAAAAGGTAGAGGCATTTAGTGGTCTATAAGTGGAGTGTATTCTTGACATGAATCTGTGCAGTCGGTCTGATAAACTGACAATGTTTCTGTGGAAAACACTGAAAGAGACAGTGAATATGTAACTTAAACATCAAACTGACAACATTTTACATTTACATTTAGTCATTTAGCAGACGCTTTTATCCAAAGCGACCTACAAGTGAGGAAAAACAATGGAAGCAATTTTAACAACACAAGGTACAAAAAGCATAAGTGCACAAAAAACTAGTCAGTTTAAACCCAGTATACAAAGCTAAGGAAAAGAGAAAATTTTTTTTGAACTATAGCCATAATATTGCCTTTGTGTGATCCTTGAAAACGCAAAACAATGCACATTAAGTCAGACAATTAACTTAAAATAAAGCAATGTAGGCGTTTCATAAATCTGTGTATTGCAGATAAACCTTTTTGCATACAGTTCATAATAATGAATTACCATTAGTTGTGACCTAGATTAGAATTAACTCAACTTGTTAGAAAAGCTTTTGATAACCATTAGTAAGGTGTTTATCTCTAAAACAGTCAGGTAGGTTATCTAAGGGTAAACTCAAGTATTTATTGGCATTTAGATTTAAATTAAAATTCAAGGTACACCTTTGTGGCTCACCTGGTGAAGCACCTACAACACACTCACTCGCTACCCTCCGTTTCCTGTCTACTCAATCTAATAAAGACAAACAAGCCCCAAAACATACATAAAGTCAACGTTAAGTCTGACTTGTAAGCCACGTTAAACACTTAATTTTGTTTGTGAACAGTAACATTCTTTCCAAAAGCCAAGAACACAACAAATTCAGAAAAACAGCTTCCAAATATAAAAAAAAAAAACTGGGACCATCCGAGGAGCCCATGACTACATTATAAGACCATTGGAAGAAAGCATATACAGGATTAAATTTGTTTGCTTTTCTCTCCAGACATGAGCTTTTGTCTCTTTGCTTCTGTTCAGCACATATTACATCGAATTCAAATCTACGTAGACTCAGACACAGAAAACTTATCATAAAATCACTTTAAACACACACTTGCCTTGACATTATTTTGTCTGTTCAATCCTCCCAGAAAGTCCGGCAGTCGGTTTAGCAGATGATCCACTGAGCTATTCTGAAATCAGACATAATACAAAGATATCATATTTTTCTTGAGAATTATTGACTTGAGTTTAAAATCCACAAACTACAGCAGCCTCTAAGGGTCAAAACTCAAACTGCACAGATTCTGATGATAAAACATATCTGTACATGATTTGTACCTGTGTCACTTTATATCGAGTTCTGATCGACATCACAGAGTCTCGGACTTGATGGGCCTGAGGTGAAGTCTGTGTCGTGCTGCCCCCTAAAGAGAAGCCCCCGTATCTGCAACACAGCAAATAATCTCAAAGAACATCCAAAATTTATAAAGTATTAGGTATTTATTTACAACCCGGGCACAGCTTACCTGAATTCATTCACCCACTTTTTGGTTTTCAGGCTGTTAATGTTTAGAGAAAGAATAGACATAAATAGCTGTCGCAAACAAATAAAGCATAAGTTATACTATGTTTGTCAAATAAAGTATGTGAAATCTGCCTTTTAAATTATTTACAAATACTTTATCTCCTGCTGAAGTACCTTTTCTTAAGGATCTGGGAATAAGTCTTCACCAGGTAATCAGAGATGTTATAACTCGTCAGGTTTTGCAAGGTGTCTCCAGTGAGTCTCTTGATCTAAAATATGAGATAATATACATAAATAACGTGGGATTAGTTACAAAATAATGTGCTGATGGTACCAAATATTGAATTAATTTGAATTTCCTGAACACAGACTACCATTTTAGAGAAAATACCTCAAACAACAATACAAAGAATATAATAAAGTGCATGCCATATACTGTCAATAAACTGTCAGCCAAATAATGGAGCTCAGGTAAAAAATAATTGCCTTTTTGATATAAATATTGGTTAATTGAAAGTATTTTAGGGAACTTATTCAATTCCTGTAACTCTCTAAAAATACCTTCTCAGGAAATATAATTATACAGCAGTTTAATGTTAAAGAGAGGCCAGGACAATCTCTGAAGCATATTGTTGACGCCAATTGATAAAGCAGCTTTATTTTGTACCAATTGAGGTCTTTTTAAATCTCTTTAAATCCCTAATGTAAGTGTGTGTGTTACCTGTGGAGGTGGCAGTCCCCCGGCGTCCTCGGGACAGTCAGGGAGCATCCGTCGGACGTCCTCAGTGCTGCACAGACATCCGGGGGAGGGTCTGTCTCTGGTCCAGTTTCCTTTGTCAAACATTTGCCAGGTCTGCCATGACACCTGCGGTCGCATCATGAAGCTGCCCTGCTCCTTCTCACACTCAGGACTCCTGCGGGACAGGAAAGTATTAACATAAAGGTTGGGCCTTGTTAATTATTGTATTTGTATTAAGTTTAGAGATGTTTTGGATATATTCAAATATTTCTATTATATTTTTGGCTTATATTAAATACCCCATTTACATTTTTGTTTCTGGTTCATGTGGATTTAAGATAGAGTTCTTGTCCAAACACTTTCTACAGTTACAGATAAAGTGACCACAACTTGAGGTAAAAGTCAAATAAGTGAAAGTAAATAGCCACTTTAATTCTACTCAATGTTTTGCTTAGGTATATTTTTTTGTTTTTAATTCTTAGAAACAGGAAACAAAAGATTGTCATTATTGGTCTGGAACATTTGGTCTCCTTATTTGCACAACATAAACTAAAGTACTAATTTACCCATTTTTTACTTAATGAGTAAATTTTGAAGTGCCTCTCTTTTTGAGGAAACAGTAAAACAAATCTCTTTAAAATCTTATTTTAATTTTTTTTTTACTTACTTGTTATCATCATCTTCTGTCTCCATGCACTTGGTCCCAAATCCCGGCTGGTCCAGCAGAGCCTCAAGGAGGTTCTCCATGGCCATGTTCCCAGGGGCATCATTACTGTATAGACAATATTATAGCAGCAAAAAAGGTAAAATGCATTGCCAAAGAACAGCTGAGACTTACCTGAAGAAGGTGTACTGCTCTCCGTACATCCAGGGTTGAAGCTCGAGGGCTGGGTACTTCCCAAAAGGAGGAACAATGAGACTGAAGAGCAGCGCGATCAACACAAATACAGCCGGCAGCACAATCTACAGCAAAAATACAACTTTGAATATGTATAAACACTTTTCTGATAATCACAAATGACTAACGCACATTTATCCATGATAAATTCTGAAAATAAATTGGAAAGAACTAAATGTTTGGGCAAATACATTTTCCAAAGACATACTTGTAAAGGTGAAGTGGTGGCTCTAAAAGCCCCGTAGTGAATAAATACGAGTGTGAGTGTCTGTCTGTTGGTCTGACCTGTGCAAACAATCCCCTGCGACTCCTACGAGCGTAAAGCCAGCGTTTGATGAACAAGGCCCTGAGCTGTTGCCACGTCCGCCACCACCCGGTTAGCGGGACTCCACTCTGTCCCTCTCCACTCAACGGATCGCTCTCTCCAGCCTCTGTGACAGAAAGGCTTTGTTTACGGATCCTAACATCAGGCTAACATGGGACAGTGTCAGAGTAAGGACATAACCAATGTATGATCTTAGGACAGAGGCGGGTAGTAATGTCTGTATTCTAACATGTATATAATATATAAGTATATAATTCTAATATAAAAGTGGGTAGTTACATTTACTCACAGTCTTTTAGTTACATTTACTACACAGACTTTTTGGTAAAAAAAAAATATAACCCTTACCCCAGTAACATCTCATTCAATATAAGAGTAAACTCTTTTCTCCTTCTACTATTTATTTTGGATTAAAGCAGCCTTTGTTGCTTCATGTTTCTTATAGATTTATGTAAAAACATGTTGAGTGATCCGATGTTTGACTCCTGTCACAGTGACTCTACCTCGTAATACTTCTGACAAATGGTTCATAAACACAGAGTTTTAACTATAAGTTATTAATATTTAAACTTTATGTTTACATGTATACATTATCTTTTGGGTGGACAGGGTTTTTGCTCTTTTGTTAGTCAAGTACTTTATTTAGGTGACTACCCTGACCTTTAATTGAAACCTTTTATTTTAAAAGTAACAATACTTTTACTTGAGTAGTTTTTTTTTTTACCAGCTCTACCCATGTATGACTTGTTGATGTAATTTCTAAAGGGCCGGGGGATTTGTTTATTCATTTTAACTTCTTATTAATGTATTTATTTTTTCCAATGAATGCTGGGAGTACCTCGTTTACAGAGCCTTTTCCGAGCTGGCGGCATTAAGAACAAAATCACATTTGGAGGTTACAATGACAGACGGTGAATGAAAACACTGATGGCTTCCTCACAATATGTTTAATATGTTTACTAAAAGCACACACCTGTCTCTCCCTCCTCAGCTTGACTGAGTCCTGCTGAAGGCTGCTGGACTTGAGGACTTTCAGGCTCTGGTTCTGCATCTACACCAGTTTCTTCAGCCACTCGCAGGAAAATCTAGAGCCATAAAGACAAACTATATCAACTTTCAGGTCTACTGCAAAAACAAATGTCTCCTTCAAGTAATAAGAAAAACCAGTGTTGGTGTTGAGGTCACATTTACCTCCTCAAGTGTGCTGTCCGACAGACCATAGCTGCTGAGGCCGAGCTCAAACAGCTTTTGGTCCAGTTCAGATAAAAACACGGCCAGACTGCTGTCCTTCGCTGCTGTCTGAGGCAGGTTGATCACAGCCTCACGTCCCAGCTCCTCCACCAGCCTCGCCCCAGGAATATGGTGCTGCGCCAGGGACAGCAACGCACACAGGTCTAATGTAAAGAAAAGTGTAAGAGTAACTGATTGAAGCTTTATGCTTATTTTATTAAATAGAGGACAGAGCATATTAATAAACATAAACATCTCAGTTTATCAGGTAAATGTGACAGATTTAACCAGTCTGAAGTAGCTGCTGTTGTTTTTTTCTATTGGCATTAAAGAGTCAAGTGCTTTGTGTTTGGATAAAGACAGTATACTTAAACTGTTAAAACAATACTACGGCAGTGGTGCTTTAAGAAATCCAAGCTTGAAGAGAATAAAGTGGTTTAGGACTTACTCGAGCCGGTGTCCTCACTTCCCAGACCTGTGTCTTCACTCATAGACGACTCACTATCCTGATCAAGAAAACAAGAAATGAATGATGTTATCCCAAATTTAAAAGCTTTCAAGGCACCTTAAAGGAGTGGTAAATATATTATAATCCAACCACAATTTCTGACTAAATAAAATAATAAATGTAAGGAAAATAGGTTTTAATTATTAAGTAAATGCCTACTTAGTCTTTCACACTTTTTATTATGAAATTATGAAAATAAAAAAGAATAAATTGTTGCTTGAGTAAAAACACAGGCGGGATTTCTAGCTACATTTACACAAGTTCATTTATTTGAATAAAAACTTTTACTTGAAGAATAAATGTAAGATTTGCCTACATGTAAAAACAACTCTACTCTGTTCCTGCTCAAACCAAATGTTTGTTTTCTGTCTCTTGTTGATTGGTATAAAGACTGATTGGTCCAATGGCTCAGTCACATGGCTCTGACAGCTCTGAAAGGTTTTCTAAAAAGTGTCTTAATCATCTCTTAACATAACGTGATGCCAAAAGCTCCAAACCTTGCTGAGTGGAGGCAGCCTGTTGGTGCTGGTACTGGTGCTGATACTGGTGTGACTGGGAGTACTGGTGCTGATGCCCTCCCTTTTGACCACAGTGAGGTAGTATCCTGAGCCCATGTGGGATTTAAGGAACAGGGGCGTCCCGCAGCAGCACAGCTTTCCCTGAGAAATGATGGCGATGCGGTCGCCCAGCATCTCGGCCTCGTCCATGTAATGAGTCGACAGGATGATGGTGCGATCTGTTTCACAAAAAAATTACTTCTTTATAAGTTGGTTTAGCTGAATAGTATGATATACAGTAATATTTACAAGCACTGGAAATGAATCTCTCTTTCAACCCTGACAAGACTTGTGTATGATGGAAGATATCTTAGGGAACCAAGTCCAAACTGAAGAAGGCAGAGTTAGACGGATATTTTTTAAAATTAAGATAAAATCTATGGTTGCTGGCGGTCTTGTGGAGATGCATTAAATAATCACGTCAACCTCTTCTAGAGTTGCTGAGATCTTTAAAAAGTCAAGACCGGTTTAGAGTACAGCGACACAAGGCTATAAGAGCTTGTATATTAATTTCTTAGACTTTTTTATAACAACCTTTGCGGTACTTGAGCAGCAGGTCCCAGATGCCTCGACGTGAGTATGGATCAACCCCCGCTGTCGGCTCATCCAAAACCACCACCTTAGAGCCTCCAACGAACGCTATGGCCACAGACAGCTTCCTCTGCATCCCACCTGCTCACAGCACAGAAAGGGTTTTTATAGCCTGCTTGAGAATAGGGGTTAAAAGGTTCTATATGTTCCGACAGACGTCAGTATTAGTTTTGAATGTCAACGTAAACACTTTACCAGAGAGGTTTTTGGCCTGTTCACGTTTCTTGTGCAGCAGGTCGACGTCGCCCAGAAGAGTATCGAGCTCCTGTTTTACCTCGTCTTCAGACATGCCTTTGAGACGTCCATAAAACCACACGTGTTCTTCCACAGTCAGTCTGAGAAACAGACAAAAAAAGACCATTGAAATCTTAGAAAACGTTTGATTGTTCTAGTTAAAAAGCTTTATTCTGGGCATGAGGTCGGACACACTCTGGACTGGAAAATCACAGCCATTAAACGTACATAGGGACGCCAAAATGTCTGCTGTCTAAACTATATATGCAAGATAAATCAAGACTTAAATCTGGAAGGTTGGCAGTTTGATCCCAGCTCCCTCCAGTTTATACTGTATCCTTGGGCTGGACACTTTACCTACCTTGTCTCCAGAGTCAGTTCTACTGGTGTGTGAATGTGGGAGTGTGTGTGGTGGTGCTTGGAGAGGCTTTAAGCACGGAATGGCTGCCACATCTTTGTCAGTCTGCCCCAGGACAGCTGTGGCTACAGAGGTAGTTTACCACCACAGTGTGAATGTGTGAGTGCTTGTGTGTGTGAATGGGTGAATGAAACCTTGATGTAAAGCGCCGTTAGTGCACAAGAAGGGTAGAAAAGCACTGTATAAATCCATGCCATTCAAGTTAAAAAGGCCTTTTGAATTTCACTGCCAAAGACACTACATGAAGAGACAAACATTTTGTGAGTTAATAAATGGTGATCAAGTTACTACACCTCTATTCTCATTCAATGTTAACATAGCCCGCTTTAAAATAAACAGTCGATGGTTTCTCAATACAAGCAGAGCCATACATGTCAAACAGGACATTGTGCTGTGGACAGACTCCCAGTGTCCTCCGAATGATGTCCATATCGTGACGGATGTCCATTCCCCTGATGTACACTGTCCCAGAGCTCGGAGGGAACAGACCTGTCAGGACAGATCTGAAAAACATTACAGAGAGTGCATAAAACTCACAGCTCTTACACACACTCTCTATAGTATCTGGTCAGAGTGGGACGTACATGGTGGTGGTCTTCCCTGCTCCATTGTGTCCCAGGAACGAGGTGATCTGTCCTTCATAAAACTTCAGGTTGAGGTGGTTCACGGCCAGTTTAGATCCCTTTTTGTAGATTTTGACCAGGTTTCTGATGCTTACACCGAGGACCAGGTTACTGGGCTCTGCCTCTATGTGATCTGATTAGAGACAATAGTCAAAGGTTTGGGTATATCAGACAATACGGCTAAACATATTTAAATAATTTCAAGTTTCTGTATTTTATGTATTTGGTAAGAAGTTACATATTGTTTCTTTAAGTAATGCCTTGAGTCTCCTACACTTAAACTTAACAGGCTTATTAACTCAAACAATTAACTTGATTTGTTGCTAACAGGCTTAACCTACAAGTGCTTTATCTGAACACAGTTTTGGAGACTGTATCAGATGTAATAGCAGCTTCCTGTGTGTCATACCTCTGTCTTGCTCGGTCGGAGCCGGGGGGATGGCCATGCCCACCTCCAGAGGCAGCCCAGTCCAATAGTTCAACAGAAACACAAAGTACCAAGGTCGGGGAATCCCATATTCACCTGAAGGAAAGTAAATCCAAGTTACATTTATACTGTAATAAAACAACATGCAGGAAAAGCAAGAGATGTAGGAATAATAACATTTACTTCAGATTGAGACAATTCAAATTAGGACACAAAAGCATATTATGTTATTTTAATGTATTACAATAATTTAAACAGATGTTGGTGTATCTTTTTGGCAGAAAGTAATTTTAAAGAACAGAGCAAAAAGATGATTTTCTGATTTTCTTGACATTCCATTTTTATTTCTGTTTAAAATATGCAGGGTAGCATTCACCTGGAATTATTCTGACTATTGTGTATTATTGACGCCTTTCAGTTTCAACTCCACAAAGCACAGAAGCCTGGTACTTCTTCAAATGTGGTCTCACTCATGACTAATCAATGCACACCTAGTTTATAGCTACAGTTTATAGCTTAATCCCTGACTAGTCCCTGGAAACTCTGAAAACTATTGAAACGCTGTCTCACCTGGAAACACAGCTTCAATGTACCAGGCTGCTATGGCGTAAATGAAGGCATCGACGTAAAGCATGGTTATTGACGTGGCAAAGTTGTACTTGTCGCCTGAGACGGGACTTGAGCGCAGGTTGTGCCACTGAATGCCCAGGCCTTGCTCCTCGTACTGAGAGAAATATTCACAGCCAAACCCAAAGGCCACAGGAGACAGAAAACTCTGAGGAAAACATACACAGTGGCCAGGCTAGTGTTTTTGTCATTGTAGATGTGTGCTTTTCTAATACCTGTACTTGTGTAATTGTGTTATGTAACTCACAGCAAAGACTTTGTGGACCATGTTGAGGCGGTCCCTCCAGGCCACACACAGCACATACGGCAGGTACAGTCCAAAGTAGATGAGGCCCCCACAGGCAGCAGCCAGGTTAGCTTTGGAGAAGAAGGTGCTGATGAGGAAACACTGCATGATCGTCGCAGTGGCAAACGCCGTCAGAAAGAAAAACACAACAGATGGGTCGCTGTAGGGCAAGATGTCTCCCCACTGGGAAAGAGAAAGGAAAACCGTTTTTACAACATTTACTGAGAGAAGGATGAGAGAAGATAACAAATCAAAATGTAAAAAGCATCAGTAAAACGCACAACTGTTTTTTGTGGTGAAAGTAAAAGTTTAAAACACTTCAATCAATTGGTTTAATTGAAAGAAAAGCTATGTTTTAAAGGTACCATATAATATTCTGCAGCAACAAGAAGGTGGACACCCATTACCTTACAATATATTTAACAAGATACTGGTTAAAAATAAGTTCAGAACATTGCTTTTTTTTCATTTAATTCTTCAATTTTTGATTATTAGGGTTTATGTGTCACCAGCACTTATTGTGACTATTCCTCTTTGCTATTTCTCCACAAACCTCAGCATCTTCAGAGGGTCAAATCTCAAAGTTTTTGACCGAGCAGTGCTTAATAAATGTGGCATCTAAACTGTGTTCTTACCTTGAGCAGAGCGATCAGAAGCGCTGCTGAGACAAGGAAAGGTATGACGCTGCTGATAAACCAGCTCAGCCACAGAGTTCCCGTGCCGAGGCCCATTATCCTCATCGTCTCTTTGAGTCTCGCCTCTTTCTCGTAAACCACTCCTTTGATGATCATCGCCACCGAGTAGATCCAGGCCAGAGTCATGAAGAGCGGCAGTGAGCGGTTCAGCACACGCAAGAAACTGAGGAACGCAGTTGTCCAAAAATAAGTATCTAATGCAGACATGTTTAAAGTCTGGCCCAGGGGCCAATCATGGCACAAGGTGAGATTGTTTGCGGCCCTCAGCTTCAGTTTATGGCTCCAACATCAGCAGCAAAAGTTACACAGCATTAAAAACAGGTTAAAAATTAACCTAAGTTCAAACCTTTTCAAATGATCAAAGCGAAAATCTGTTAAAATTAAACTAAAAACGGGTCAAATCTATCTAAAATCTGTACTCGTGGAAATAGAATCAAAGGAGACTGTTGGTCCTTAAAAAATTTCCTCTCATCAAATGTGGTTCTTTTTGCTAAAGGTTTGATCAAATGTTATATTAAAGATATTCTAAAAAAAACCTGACATAAATCATATTATTGTGTGGTATTATGACTCACACGTCGTCCACGTAGCAGGGGTAGGGCATCTGTTGGATGTAAATGCCTGTGGTTTGTTCGACTCCGGTCAGTATTCTGGCCACAGCTCGCTCAACTAAGTCTTGTACGTAAACAAAACCTCCCCAAATGTAGCGCATGTCGTTGAACGGGTCGGCAGCGGGGCCAGGATCCCAAAACCTGAAGAACAAAAGGTTTGACTGCTTCCACTGTTTTCTATTAGTCATAGATCTAGGGGCATCTTTGATCAGTACCTGTCTTTGATCTTGTTGGTCCGGGTCACGTCATCGATGTCCATTCGGATTTTGTAGGTGACGTGAGGCGGCAGATGAGGAGATGAGGCGTTAGGCAAAAGAAAAACCACTCCAGCCCAAAACTGTCTGTCCTCGAGCAGCTCCAACGCCCGGTCGACCAGTTGGCCCTCGGTCTCATAGCCCTCCAGTTTGTTTAGAGAGAAACACTGCAGGACAGAATAGATGCAAACCAAGTTGTGATAGAGAACAGGGTGTATTGCCACAAACACAAGAGCAAGACCTTTATGGATAGAGACTAAGTTAAAACAAATATTTTAAAATACATTGGATATTTCAGGGAACAGTTAAAATCCAAGAATTCAGCCTTAAAACAAGTCCAAACTCATGGAGGGGTTAGTGTTTGGTGTCCATTACTGGAGTTAGAGGGACATATAAAATAAGTCTTGGTCAATAAAAAATAGTCTTGGTCAGTCTTGATTTAAAAAACAAAAACCTGTAAAATATATCTCAAAAAGTATCTCGTAAACCTCCTTTTAATCAATATTCTGGACTATCCCTAGAAATGTAGTTGAAAAGTACTGTTATCAAGTGTTAGACTGTTGTGCCTCATCTACGGCTCATGAAATTAAATTGTCATTAGTTTAATTTTTCAGAACAACATCAAATCTCCAGAGTTTCTATGACTGCGTGCGTCATCTATTGTCCTTCATGTTTTCCAGGTTGAGTTGGAACCTTTAATGTGAGTTGCTCAATAGAACGACCTCAGTGACTTGTGCCAGAGTGGTGATGGTGTTGTTGAGGTCGTTGTAGATGTCCAGCCAGGTCGGGGGTGTCCCGGGCCTTCTCAGAGTGTCGGGAGGTGGGGTGGACAGGAAACGAGCGATTCTGGAGGCGGTCCAGGAAGTGTTCTCCAGACGCAGGTTCACAAGCACTGCCACTTCTGGACGTTTTAACAAATCCTGTCACACACAAGTTTAAAGATAATGCATTTATCAAGGGTTCATTCTTTTTTTAAAGTAATTTGCCAGTTTTTTTTTTTTTAAACCAGGATATAATTTCTTATTAACAATCATATTATTTAGAAAATGCACAGTTTTATGGTTTGATTTAAACTGCTCAGGGCATGTTTTTTTTTAGTTTGTGTCAGATTTTGTTTTTGTCTTTTTTGTTGGTTTTGTTAGTGTATTGTTTTGTAATGTAGTTGTGTCTGTTCTTGTCCAATTAAAAGCAGCCTTCCAACTTATAAAGGCATAATACTTTTTAATGTCCTCATTTACAGGCAGGAAATGTATATATATTTAAAATCATTTAAAAGAATTCTCCTCTAGATAAAACATGTATAAATAAAAAAGTTGCCTCCCTTTCCTTCCATTTAAAAAATCAGGAACAACAATCTGAATACTACATGTAGTTTTGCCATTTCCAAAATCAGATGGAACAAAAAAAACTGAAAAGGTTTGGGGCTCAGTTTCTGTTTCTGAAAACTGTCTTATCTACAACATTTGGATGGTCATTAAAAAAATACTTGTAGTCTTTCCAGGTCATGACTTAGATACAGGCCTGTAATTTACCAGGCTTTCCAGGACCCTGATTACATCTCTACTGGTGAGTCACCTGTAGTAGCTTTATTTCGACACTGGTCTCCATATAGTTCTTGATTTGTGGTCCCACCTCCATCCAGGCCTTATTGAGCACCTGGAGGATCTGCAGGTCTTCAAAGGGCTTGTTCACCTTTAGCAGAAAAAGTTACCAGAAACTTTAGTTATTGAACATTTAAAATAAGTTACAACAACAGAATACATATCATTGGGGTAATGGAATCTATTTCTATTTTCTTTATGTATAAGAAATGTTTTTTGAATCAGACCAGATTTACTTAAGGGCAGATTTATTTTGGGGTTGAGCTGGAGAAATGTGAGAAACTGGAGAAACTGTTGGCTTCACAGGAGACATGTCAAAGAGTAGCAAGAAAAATTGAAAATAAACAACATAATCTATGTGTATTTTTAAACTTTTACATTTTCCTTGTTTACTTCCAACGTTTAATCTTTATGTTTAATCAGCCGTGACTTCCTGCATTTGGTCTGAAAGTTTGAACTATCAGAAAATGTGCTTTCACAAACAAACTGGACATTGGTTTTGTTTAACCTGGACCGAGACCACCTCTTTTTGCTGAACCATGGTCCACTGGAGCTTTGGTTCTGAACCAAACGGTGTGAAAGCGTAAAATAAACTGGAAAAGATCCCAGGGAATAGTTATAAAATGCAAACTTCAAATTTAGATCAGACCAAGGAAGGGTTGGGAGGGTTTTTTTCTTTAATTTTAATTTAAAATACCTGAAAAATCTGAAAGCAAACAATTTAAACATAAGTAGGGTTCAATAAATGATTAAATATGAATACCATTACTGTAATAACATGTATACAGGAGATTAATAGTGAAGTTTGGATTTAGAAAGAGGTTTTAAGTCTTCCTCTATGGAAAGGTTTGGCTATATTGTAGTGTACCTCTTTCATGACTTGCTGTACTGCAGGAGTGTTCGGAGAGTACAGCAGTTTCCCAGTGAACAAAGGTTTGATTCCTCTCCACACGATTCGAGACAAAGGGTTGGAATCAAGTCCCTCAATCAAGGCTTTACAATATGAAGCTGCAGAGAAAAGAAAAAACACAAACTTCATGTCCGGAATTATTCTTTTTAATATCTTTGAATCATGTGAATGAAGCACTTACTGGTGTTCTCGTTTTTGTCCAGGTCTGTGTCTTCGGGACTGTTTTTGCCCAAGAAGGATTTAACATCGTTGTCTTCGTACCAGTTAAGTGACGGGATATGCTCTCCGCCGACCTCAGGGTGACCGCACATGACCCTCGAAAACGCTCTGAAGCTCTCCCTGGGCAGCGCTGTCCGGTTTTCTGGAGACAGAAGACGGATCGCTGCGTTCATGTCGGTGAAGCTGGAGAGTGAGGAGAACTGCCGGGAAACAAAGCAGAGGGAAAATATTAGGGAGATAAATATATCTCTTTTTAGGAAATTGAGACATTTACAGGACACACAAATACTGTGTTTTTGGTTTTGTTATTTTGTTTGCACTGCCAACATAATGTTCCATTCATTATGTCATATTTTGCGACGCTCACCCCTAAAGGGTCTTTAACAAACAACAAACAACAAACAAATACAGACAATCACAATTTACAAAGCCTAAAAACACAATAAAACACACACTAAAACAAAACTCTTTAAAAAAAACCAAAACACCTCAGTTCATATTTAAAATGACTTCAGTCCAAGTGTTGGAGCCCGGAATTATTGTAACTAACTTAAAGGCTAAGGATATTACACTTTTGCAAAACCTAACAATGGTGCATTTGAAGTGTTTTTTTTTTTATCCTTTATAGCTCTGTTGTAGAATAATCCTAGTGTTTTAATTGTTGTGGCTGTTGCCTGTGCAAGACAGACAAACACAATCATCACCATTTAGCCTAAAGGGTGCATAGACCACATACTAGCCTAGAACTTGGCTGGTCATAAAGTGCAAGTAATTAAATTCAGCAGAAAGTGCAATGATAATAAATAAATCTGAACACAGAGTTTCAGAGAGATTGGTCTGCTGCTGCTCTTACGTCATCGATGAGGACAGCGAGCTCCTGCGAGACGCTGGTGACGGCTCGACTGATGACTCTGAGGTCTCCTGCGTTGGCCATCAGACGCTCTCTCTGAAAGACAAACATATAACACACACACATTTACTAAAACACTAGTTCATTTAATGTTACATTGCATAAAAAGTTGTTGACTTTTTTTTTGTGCACACAATCTTGCATATGATGGTCATAAATAAATTTGAGTTTGTCTCTCTGTTTTATAATGAAGTCAATGTTAGAATTCAGTGTATTCTATTGTTATTTTATTTCCAGTTTTGTTTGTCTATAGACAACAGCATGTCCCTGCTGGGCTACCGTAGATGCTCACAGGTTGTAGAAAGGAGGGGTGTGAGGTGTGCAAATAAAATCTGTGATGTTGCAGCTCAATACTGCCAAAAAACTACAAACCCTTTCTTTAATTCAAAATATTTTGTACCAGCCAGAAGAAAACAAGATGTAAATTTGATTTTTGAAATGTTGCAAAATAAAAAGTGAAATAAGAAGACAATAATTAAGTTTAAAATTCCATAATCTACCCACAATTCAAGAACCATTTTCAGTAACGTTATCTCTACAAGCATAAAATCAGCAGTTTTTATTTTTCCAAGTTAAATCCTCTTCTTAGAGTCTTTGAGGCTTAATCGTTATTTTCTTACCGTGAAGACCTTGGTGAAGTCGAGTTGTGTGAGGAAGAGTCGCTCGGCTTGTTGCAGGACTTCAGCCGGCTCTTCACACAGCTGTTTCTGCAGATGGTCCATGTTTCCTTCTCCTCCGTCAACCGTCAGAAACTGTCTCAACATGGAGCCGTTACAAACCAGGTCCTTCAGCTGCGTTTGAGCTCCAGCCGTAACCACCTGCAGGAAACAAGTACAAAGACCTGCATTTTTATCATAATCAGAGTGGAGTAGTAACAACTTTTACAACTCTGACCACATCTAATATTAAATGTGGTCTATGGAAAACAGACAAAAAGTCTAACCTGGGAATTAAGACGGGCTTTGAGCAGCTGCTCCACAGTTTCAGGAGAAAAGCTGGTGTTGGTTTTAAGAAAAGTGGAGAAAGTCTCATTGGGTCTGAGATATTCTCTGACAGGAAGATCTGAAAGACAGAGACAGAGACTGAGTACATAGCGCTGTCCCTTTGCTTTTTTTAATCCTTTTACATGTCTGTCTATTACACAGGGTTTCCAGGACTCTTATAGGTCTTTTTCTCAACAATTAAGGAGAATATTTTCCTCTTCACAAGGATTTAATTTACGACAGACCCAGTTTTATTCGTATTGAAAAAAAACAGTTAAAATAAAGTCACTAAATTTGGAAAACATGAGTAATAATGCAGTTTTCAGAAAAATATATTGGTTTTACAGTTGTACATCAATTGGAAGAAGACTTATGTAGACATCTGTTTGAGCTGGTATTGTGGACCTCAGTGTTTCTAAAATCCTGCATAAATGACACAAAGACCCTCTGTTTGTCTGGGAAACCTCTGTAACCTGATGCACCCAGAGCTCTTAGCCACTGCTTTCTCCACAGCAGTAAACAAATGCTTTCAGTCGGTCAGTCTTTACCCGATACAAGTCTTTTATTGAGTTCAGATAATGTTACAGTGGCCCACCAGTCCCGCTCTGAGGCTCTGCTGTAGGACCCAGGAGCTGAAATACACTGCAATATTGTCACTGTATTTATGATTAATATTACTTGTCTATGTTTTTTGCAACAGAGCAGCTTTTAGAAACTAGAAGTGGTCAGGAATGACACTATATATGCAAAGAATAATCAGGAGGATACTAGAAAAGGAACAAAACATTAAAAGGAAACAAATAACACAGAAAGTACATTTACAGAAAGTACATTTACAGCAAAAACTGGGTCAAAAACTTCACTAAAAACTATGTAACAATCAAACTAAAGGCCAATATACTCCTGAACATAAATAAAAATGATCATAAGATTAAAAAAGACCAAACCTATACAGTAAATGTGTTTGAAATTACACCAAAACAGATTTGTAAATTAACTTTTTTTTAAATGCTAAAAACAAACATTACCCTCATACATTTTGTTATATAAACAATTTTAAGTGGACATTAAAGTAATACTCTAGGATTACACTCTTGTTCACTACAGGGACTGGACACAATAGTTATTAGACTGAAAGTGTGAAGTGATGATAATTTAATGTTTATAGAAATTAAAGAAGCAGTACTTGGCCAGATCCCAGGTCTGTCTCCGAGCCTCTGAAGGGTCTGCATTAAGTCCTGAAATCCTGAAAAGGTACGGTTTCCACTGTAGGACAGGACGGTCTGAGCGTCCGCAAAGAGACGAGACACTCTGGAAAAAGACAGGCTTTAGTGAATAACAGAAAAAAAATGTACTTGTTCTTGTTCTTACTGTTCTTACAAAAGATATTTTAACTCGCTGTAATAGTGTCTACTTTTGACTTTGACTACTCCTTAACAGACCAAATGTCTATGTTTAGAGTTTGCACCAAATGCCAACAAATTCCTAGTGCTGTAAGAATCTTATGACTGTATTACACAATATACTCAATTCTGATTCTCTTATTATTAGTAAAAATGGCTAAAAGTTGAATTGTTCTCTGTACACATTTTAAGGTTATTTTGTGTGATTTTATCAGTTGAGTTGTATGTTGTACTTTTTTATTGTCTGTGGAGACTATCTTGGGAACTGGTCAGATTTAGAAGTGTAAGGGAAAAAGACCATTTTATACAAAAACTAAATCTCTTCCGAACAAATCCATATGCTTTTATTTAATTTTTTTAGCTTTCTGGACACAGGGCAGAGAGACGGGATGACATGGTGGAAACAGACCAGTCAGGAGTCGAACACATGTCCCTGGATCACAAGATAACACACCCAGGCATCCCTACATGAAGTATAGTATCATCATGGAGGCTACTACTTTCAGTATTGATAGTGCACTCCACAGCAGATTTCTTCCTGAGCAGTTTCCCAGCAGCTCACTCAGCTGCTATGGCTCTGGTTCGATAATACTTCCTCAGAATGCACTATAATACCCAAGATGTTAATGCTATTTATACCTTACCCCAGACTGTATAACACATTATACACATTATATCACAATATACAAATACCAGATAAAAACCTTAAAATCCCATTAAGTAAAATGCTTCTAAATGTATTTTTTTAACCTACATGGAGTTTTTGAAGTTTCCAACGTGTCCCGGAGTCTCTCCTGGGGTTGGGCTGTGGAAACAGGGGTTGTTGATGTTGCAGATAATGCCTTGAATCCAGGGCAAGGTTCCTGCTGAAGGTAAGGCTTTGTTTGGAAAATGACCTGTAAAAGAGCAAGAACATAATGAGGACAAATAAAAAAGTTTAGAGCCAAAAGATTAGTCTGGAAACAAAACAATGAAAAGACTGTGCTTGTGACCTGAAATTGTATTACTTCTCCCGAAAAGTCCCCCTCCCCTCATTTGGAGAATTTTACGTTAAATTGCCCTCTATATAAACAAACATGTTTTGGTTTGTAGCTTTCAGCCAATCACAGCTCACACAAGACTCAACCTGGATTTGACTTTCACTAAAAGCGATTTGGTCAAAGAGACAGATTTGTTAATAAACATTGAGTATTTGACTTTACTGCAGCCATATGGATGTATTTTTTTTTAGCTTAGTAGGTTCAATTTGTTGTCATGGTTTAATTTTATTGGCTGTACTTGTTTGAGGTAAACAGTCTACTGTCCCCCAATACTGCTCTGGATAACGACAAATGCAAAGCTAAATGTAAAGACTTCCGTCTTTGACTATGTAAATAAAAGCTGTGTTCTGTGTTAAAGTTTAAAGCATTAGGCTGAAGTCGTGGACACAGCAGGGGAGAAAACCCAGAGTGTGTGCTTGGCAAGGACCACATTAAATGAACTAATCCTCTTTTGCAGGTTGACCTTTTTCAAACAGGAGCCTGAAGAGACACAGATTACACACTCACATTGGCTCTGTTTGTACGGAAGGTGTGAATAACGGACGGAGATGAGGATGACAAAGAGGAAGAGAGGCCATAGGAGCTCGATGATCAGCTGTATCTGTGAAAGACAACAACAATGAACAATCAGAAGTGTTACAACAATTGGCGTTTATCCTGGTCTATTAGTTTTGGTTTGTTGACAAAAATAACACAAACTACAGCAGCCTCAAACAGACAAAATTCGAACAGAAAAAAAAAAACTTCATTTCACAGGGAGGTCACAGCAAACTGAAATTTCTCTGTAAAGGCAATAGGGAATTAAAAAAAGGCACTAATGTATCAATGTAAAAAAAAATGTAAGAGGCGAAAATACTAAATAAAGTAAATAAAAGAAGAAGAAATACCTTTAATCATCATTCAATCAAAATAATAATTTTGATAATTTAAATTTGTTTATATTTCACAACCTTTTTTGCTGTAGCTTAATTTGGCTTTGTTTTTCTACAACAACTGGAAGCAGACAATTCTAACTTTATAGGACAGAAAGAATTATTTCCAGGACAATTAAATACATATCCATTTCTTTGACTTGAAAACTTATTTACCTGATGTTTTTTTTTTATAAATTGTCTGTTTTTATCATGTTTACTAGATTTAAAGATATAAAATTGTCACATCTTACCTTGTTTCTTCTGCGGTAGGTGATGTTTTTCCAAAGCAACAGGAAAAGCTGCCGAAAGTAAGCCATCACTCTTCTCTGCTACCTGTCCATGACGAGAGGCTGAATAACAGCAGACAGGACAGGATCAAATATGTGGATTTTGTTCTTTAATTACAGATATTTTAAAGCAGATTTTTCAGAAGCAACAGTAAAAAATGTTGTGTATTGTTTTTGCAACTATAGTCCAATAAGTGAGTGTGTACTTGAGTAGTCCTTTTACTAAATACTTGGTACTTCTACTCCAGTAAATAAATAAGCTGAGGGGATTTGAAACTAGTAGATATACAGTAGACCACATCTACACATTTCTATGTAGATTTGTAGCCATATTTTACTGTTGTAAAAATATGGCTACAAATGTAAATTCAAAAGGCAAGTATTTGATTTGGAAATGTATTGTCCCATGACAACTTCACAGCAGAATATATAAAAGTCAATAATAAACAACACTGAAGTCATATATTTTAGAAACAAAATTGCAAAACAATTAGAAATGTAGTTAAAAAGGTGTAGACTTCCATCTTTTACTGCCATACAACAAACGAGAAAGATCAACATATTTTCAGAGCTGTTACTTGGTGTGATGTTTAAGAATTGCTGATTTATTTCCCACTTTCTATTTGAGATATATAATCTCAAACTAACAGTACTTTTGTTTGAGGACAGATTTGGGCTGCTCTTCCCTCCTCTGAGTATTGCATTACCATGATTTGTAACTTTGTGATTCTCAGTCCTAGTGCTTTGTGATCCACTCAAGACAGACAATCCCCTTCTTTATCCAGAAAGCCTCCTGAGCCAAACAGCTTACCTCAGTCTCTGGGACGTTCACTTCTGCTCCGTTACTACCTACAGACAGAACAGAGTTATTGTGGGTTAACCTGTTCAAGCCCATATTTCCAAAATAACTTTTAACTTTCTAGTGCAAATTCAGTGTATTTTTAATATATAACAAAAAAATAAAAATAAAAAAAATAAAAACTGGTCTAGTTCAAAAGTGATGGTGTTGCATTATTATGGTAATGACTATGAGATACCAAAGAAGAGTGAGAGCACAATTACAATATTTTCAGCCTTTTATAATTGTTTGCTACCTAAATGACAAAAGAGACAATCCAGGACTAAAATAAATAAAAAAAATAGCTACTTCCTTCCACCGGTAATACCTAGCATGTTCCACCGTCATGCCTTATCTAGTAACACAGCCACTTTAAAAGCACATAAAAGCGGCATAATTATTTATAAAGACTAGCATTACATCTGTGAATGATTACCTTGCTTTGGTTTGGATGATAATACCTTCTTTTATTGCTTTGGAGACTCCACTTCACGGCAGGTTGTCATTGACAGGGAACTCTCCATTCTCCTCCTACTACTACGCAACAGCGGTTAGCTAACGAAAGCCCCGCCTACCAAACGTTCCAATTGGTTACAACACTTCCGGGAGGCGGGCCACAAAAGCCGGTAGTAACTCCGATTGATTCTCGGTTATGTTGTGCTGAATGGTGACAGTTGATTGCAGACTGATCGACCAGGAGCCATTCATAATCATTCATTTTTCTAAGCCCTTAGGTCACAATTCAGAAAATATTAACAAATAAGATGTTTTACAAGATATGTAAATGTTTTATTAAATTAAAAGTAAATTCCTTAATACTTTAGTGAGAGCCAAGGTGTGTAAAACTGGTTCATAATACATTACATACAATAAATAACCATAAGATATCATAAAAATCACTTTAATAAAGATCTAAAAAAAAGCAAATTCTTAAAAAATATATGCATCTCTCTCTATCTCTATGTTGAAGGCAGTTATTTTTAATTGTGCATATGTTGTTCTGCTCAGGCAAATTATGAGAAGCATAAATGAAGTCACAGTCACTAACAGCTTCCTTTTAGGCTTCATATGCTGTAATGTTTGTAGGCATGCTTGTAAAAGGGTAGCACATACAAGTTCTAATCCATTATGGTTTTCTCTATGAACACTGACGCACACCAACAACAAAAGTCCAGTGAAAATGTGGTACAGTATCCTTACTGTGGTCAAAGTTAGTGAAAAAAGTATTGCTCTGATCCATTATATCACTATAGCTGGCATTGTTAAACATAAAGATGTAAAAAGTAAAAAGAGACTGGCTTTGTCCTTTCATTTTAAAATATTCCAATGTCTTTACATCTCACAATATTTAATTAGACTCGCCTCTTTTCCTAAAACATGATAGCGCATCATAAATTAATTGCATATTTTTCTTGGTTTGGCAAAACCAGCACACTCGTCTTCAGCAGATGCGCATTGTCCTTGTTAAGGCAGGAAGTGCTCAGAGAAACACAGGTGCATCCTGTCCCGTGAGGAGTCGATAGGTTGAGGCTGGCATGGTCTTCAAGTGAATCTGACAGAGATAAGCAAACATATTAATAGTCATTTTAAAAGCTGCTTCTTATATGACCAGGTTACACCATTAGGGGAGTTTCAGTGTGTTTTACTAGGGCTACATACCGGACTGAGGACACTGGACAGTAAGAAGGCTATAACCCAAAAGTGAAGAGCCACTGACTGTCTCAGAATGGACATCAAATATGAAATTAATGCTATGAATGGGCTAACTTTCTCTTTTCATTGTGACAGATGACAGTCGTATAAACACTGACACAGGCAGAGTCTCAGTCTTATTCCTGCTGGATCTGAGTGCAGCGTTTGAAACAGTTGATCATGGGTACCTGTTACAGAAGTTAGAGGACTGAGTGGGCATCTCTGGTGCTGCCCTCAAATGGTCCAGGTCCTATCTTGAAGAAAGAAAGGACTTTGTTGCTATTGGAAACTGTGTCTCAGACCAAATGGCCTAGACCTGTGGAGTCTCACAGGGGTCCATCCTGGGACCCCTTTTGTTCAATCTTTCCATGCTTCCTCTAGGCCAGTTAATTCGCAGTAACAATGTGTCCTAGCACAACTCTGCAGATGACACTGAGATGTACATCTCACTGACGGCAGGCGGCTATGGGCCTCCAGACTTAGATAGACTTATCCATGCATTTATCTCTAGCAGGTTAGACTGTCTCTCAGCAGATAGAGTTTAGAGCAGGTCTGCTGGTGTATAAGGCTCTCCATGGCTCAGTGCCAAAGTCCATCTCTGAAGGACCTCAGGGACAGGTCTCCAGCTGGTGCCCAGGGTCAGGACTAAACACTGTGAGGGAGCATTTCAGTTTTCTGCAGCTTAAACCTGGAACAGTCTTTCAGAGGAGGTGAGACGGGCCTCTAATCTGACAATGTTTAAGTCCAGGCTGAAAACCGTTCTGTTTAACTGTGTATATGACAAACTCTCTTTTAGTTATGTTTTAATTGATTCATTGTTTTATTTTAGTGATAGTTGTATTTTAAACCTGTCTCTCTTCTTTTTATACAGCACTTTGAATTGAACATATGCAATATAAATAAACTTATAAAAACTTAACTCTCATTAAGACAGGCTTCTGTGAAATGTGAAGGATACTAGAAAAACTGGAAATGTCTCCTATAAAGTTAGTCCTACCTGTACGTTCTTTTCTTCCCATGTTAGTATTATTTGTGTGGTGTTGTGCAAATATGACTCTGAACCATCTAGCCCCTTACAAGATGGCAATTTTGTTTCTTGTTAAATGATACTGTTTTTATCTTTGCAAAATGCAAAAACTTAAAAACAGTAAAAAACAAACAAAAAAAAAATGTTTCAACAAAGGCATCTGGATGTAGGTTTAAAAGTGAAGACAAACTCAGAACTGTTGAAACCTTTGAGAACCTCCACAGACACAAAAAAAAAGAAAGAAAATAAAACCCAGTGGAAATTTAAATTTTGAACCTTTGAGGCTGCTGTAGTTTGTGGAAATTAAACTAAAGCTGAGGGGAATAGTCAGAATAATGAGAACTGAATAACTATATAATCAATAATAAGTAAATGCCGTCTTTAATTGTCAAGAAAATGTCCTGGAAAATACTTTCTTAAAACAGTCAGAACCTTGTAAATGTGTTCTTACCTCTCCCACAGCATTAGTCAGGGTCTGGATGATCTTTTTGTGAGATGTGGCGACCACGCTCTGCCCGTTGATCTCTATGATGCGGTGACCGACTCGAATGCCTCCTCTCTCTGCGATCCCTCCACGCATCAGACTACAGATCTGCAACAGGTGAGGTTTTATTGCAAAAAGCAACTTACACACATCGTATCATATTGTAATCCTAGTGTGACCCTACATTGGTGAAGTCTGTCCAACATTTAAGTTAGAAACACATTTTCAATTTACAGAACGTCATGCGTTTGGTATGGTCACCAGTTTTTTAATAAACATCTAGACATATTCATCAAGCCCTTGAGAAATCCAGAATTTTCAACACAGAACCTTTGCTTTTCAGGGAAGTAAAAAAATAAAAATAAAAAGACATACAATCCCATCCTCGACGCTGAAGCCCAACTGATACTTGGGGTCTGGTCTCCTGATGATCGCCATGGTAACGGGAGGGCAGTGCACAATGCTGAGTTTCACATACTTTTGGCTTTTCAAATCCTAAAAAAAAGAACAAAGATTTAATAATTTATTTTTCATTTTATTTTCACATATTACCTTTGTTGTTACTGTGTGCCTGCTTTAAGATATAATATAATCAGGCTATATAACTGCTTTAATATAGCCTTGACTTGTGCGCCTCTGATGAAAAGTGTAGTAGGAAGCAAATGCACCCATATTATACTGTTGTCACGTGAAGTTTATGCAGTGGATATATTTGTCATTCTCTCCTGCCTTTCTGCTTTTGCTGCAGCCTTTTTAACTTTTGCTAAAAAATCTCTCTCCACACTGTGTACATGTAGCCTTGTCCTCAGTCCGATCCTGTTTCTTACCCTGATGATGTTCTGGCAGGTGGTAATGGGCAGACCAACCAGGCTGGTGTCGTTCACAGACATGATACGGTCACCAATACTGAGCTCCCCGCTGCGTTCTCCCGGGCCTCCGTGGAGCAGGTTAGCCACCACCACAGTGGGTAGAATGGACCCCCAGCCCGACTCCACCACCGCCAGACCCAGGATCTCACCGGGAGCTTTAGTAATAACCACCTGCAACACACACACAGTGAATGTAAACAGGAAATACAACCTATTACCTTTTAATGCATTATTAATATTTGTATCATATAACGTAAACTGCAATATTCTTTTGCTTTTCCGTGCATCAAAGTCACTGGTAACATCACATTCTGTTACACCCATATTACAAAAGGTAGTGCAAAAGCAGTAAAAGAGTGTTATTATTCTTTATTTAAATTAATTTAAAAAAAACTATAACTGTGCCCAATTCAAAGATTACAAATAACATGGTCCCACTATTTTTCCAGGTCTTCCAGGTAATTTCCATAATTTAAAAACTACTCTTACACATTTTTTTAGTACGTGTGACGACCCTAAAACAATACCTTCATAGCAATATTTGACAAAGATATTACAAATTTGAATTCCCCATCTAAGTTCACAAAAGGCTACTGCAACTCTTCGTTCAGTAAAACTCGTGTAAATGCTCGACTTACTTCTTTGAGGTTTTGGGAGTCAGAGAAGTGGGCCAGGTCTCCGTTGTAAAGCTCCTGACTCTCCAGGTAGTGACTATATTCTCCAGGTTTCAGGTCGCTGGCTTTGATGCCATTGGCCTGAAGGAACTGTTGATAAGCCACTCCAAAAGCCTGACCAATTGCCTGAGCTACAATCTGGGCCTGGACAAAAAAACGAGTTGTTACAAAGGGTTTGGTTCATATTTTATTTATGACAGTTTTCAGGCTCACTGGGTAAAACACTACAGTTCTCTCTCTCTGGACTGGGGAGGACACAACCAACTCAGAGTAATTTCACAGGTTATACCCCGCTCTCACATGCTTTACACCTTCAGTAAAACCACCAGGACTAGCTCCAGATGTTTAACCTTGCTCTGCAGCTTGTTTCCCGCGAGATTTGTGAATTTACAAACTCACTAAAATCAATCTTGACCTGTGCCAAGCAAAGTAGAAATTATGACATTAAATTAACATTGACATTATAAGATTCATGATTCATTTAGTTTCATGAATAAATCCTTCCTGTATTAATAGGGGTGCACGTGGCAGAGTGGTTAGCACTCCTGCCTCACAGCAAGAAGGTCGTAAGATTCAAAACCCGGCCGACTCAAACATTCTCGGCCGACTCCGGTCTTTCTGTGAGGAGTCTGCATGTCCTCCACGTGTTCACGTGTACACATACTGTATACTTGCTCCACCCATTTTAAAACAACATATCCTTAAACATGAGTATTCATTATCACCACCAAAATGTGTCACCTTATTGAACTTCCAAACTGTGTACCTACAGTCATTTAGAATTCATATGCCTAAATAACTTGACCAAAATAAACTTTCCAACACAAAAGCACAACAATAACATTACTTCATCATAAACTGATTGACATTATGCCAGTATTCACACTCCAGTCTTTACTCTCATATCTTATACACCTTTTCATTTAAAATAAGCCAACCGAGCAAAAACTAGCAGCAAAAAGCACAAAGCCTTTTTATCCCACAGCTAATTAGTTTCTAAAAGAAACTCCTCTCCCTCTCATTCAGTCAAGCCAAATGGGAAACTGGGACGACAGCCAGACCACTTTTACATTCAAGAGACCGAGTTAAATGTCTGAGCGAACAAACCAGGTCACACTGTTGACCACATCAGAAAACAAGCATTTGAACCGAGCCACAAGCGGCAAAATACAACTCTACAGTTGGATTGTGTAACACGGAGGACTTTACTGATCTTCTTTAAAGCTCAAAATGTTTTGCTTTGCGTTGCGTCACATAATTTACTCACATCGTCCGAGGTGAACACATGGCAAACCATTAAACATTTCTTCTCAGACTCAGCGTCCTGTCCTTTGCGTTTTCTCCGCGCCATCAAGACCACAATTTTTTCGATGTCAGCGATGTAGGAGATCATCTGCAGCGGGTGGTCCATCATGGCCTCCTGGTAACAGCAGAAATATATACATTTGACATCTCATACTAACATGTACGAACCAGATCTGAACACGCTGACAGAGGGAAACAACAAGGGCACAAGGCTAATAAACTTGCAGAGACTTGAAATGGTCTTCAGTGATTCATGAATAGTGAAACACTTTAATATTTTGCACTTAATCTCCAACTTGTGCCTAGTATTTGTTTAAAAGCGAATGCGAGGGTGTACATGGCTGTTTTTATACAGTATATAACCGTGTCCACTGTCCAGAATATTGTTTGCCCTGTAGAGTATACATCAACAATAAATCTCTTCTAGTTCTAGAAATCCTTGTTTGGCCTTTAACAGTTGACTACAATAGGACAGAAGATGACTGTTTGCATTTGTAGCAAGTAAAGAAAAGGTTTGATGACATTTGCTGATAGAATATTTACCTGAGTGTCAGCCGTCAACACTTTGATCCTCTTCGTGGAAATAAACAGGTCTACTTCTGTCATTGGCTGAGACTCTCCCTCTGGGGCCTGAACCAGACATTCAGGTTTATTGTGATTTGATACAAGAACATAGACAACAAGTCAAAGGTTATACAGCAAATTAGGGGTTTTATTATGTACGTGGTTTGTATTGGACTTGGCTTTACCTTAATGCGGTCCACAGCCTCTTGAGCCTGTGACATCCGAGCATTTGTTGAAGGGTTTTTGTCTGATTTGATCTGTGTGGAGCCCAGGTATTTGGCCCCAAAAATGACTCCGTCTAACAGGTCCTCGGGGTCACACGGACCAGGCACTGTAGGAATAGCACAATTTTTTTTATTCTCTATGTCACCATTTTACTCCTGTTGGAGAACATTTGAGCTGCCCTTAGAGCTGCAAAGAGTCACACGAGAGTAAAGACAGGCATTAGATATTTTGAATGTCTTAGCCAGACGTTCATTGACCATCATTACGGGACCCGGAGACAGGACACTCAACACAGTGAAGCGCTGAATAACTAGTCTCTCATGCTTCTGGAATACATGGAAGACTAAATAGCCTCGCACGTCAAGGATCAGGCCATGCCATGGTGTTCATTTAGTCTAAACAGAATGTGCTGAACTAAAGGACTAGACAGGCCCAATCAAGGCTAAAGATTTATAGTTAAAGATATTAAAATCCAAATTTCTCCAAAAACTCCTTTGTTTACAGAAAGACACTTTTTACTTTGAGAATCTAAGGAATCACAGAAAATTAAAATACAGTAAAACTATAGAGCAAGTAACCATTTAGGGCCAGACTAAACATGACTTTAAAGAAATGGTAAAGTATTTATTCATTGAGACAAGGTTACAGCAATGCCTGATTTTTATAAAGTCCTTGATGCAATCTTGTGGAAATGTTCAATTGGATGTTTTCCAATACATTCTGTGTACAGTGTAAGATGCAAAATATTAAATGTTGTAGTATTGTGGCTGTATAAAACATTGTTTCAAGCCATGTTTTTAATAGTGCATAGTTGTTTGCTTTGTATTTGTCTCTAGGGAGTACTTCCTTTTTCATATAAATGCAGACGTAGTTCTAAAACAAGATGAAATTGAAAATAATTTCACAGAAGGACAAAATAGCAGGCTTACCATCTTTATATGAAGGTTGGTCATCAGTATCCTGCAGAGACAAAAGTAAGGATGTTAATACTTTGGGCGTTTTACCATTCAGTTTACTCTACAGACGGTGTTCAACCACAGATGTTAAAGCGTTATTGGGTTGTCCTGCCTGGTGCACTCTCTAATCATCCAGTGGCCAATAGTTTGGGCAAGTTTTGTACATGTGAAGTGAGGTAATCCCAGACCGTCCAGACGGAAATTTCACCAAATCTCTCGTGATCAAATGTGACTTCATAGTAAACAAACATGTAATCAAACATGGACTATAGCTGTGTTTAAGTTTAAATATTGTTTGATGGGGGAATAAAAAAAGTTGTGCAGTTGTGGAGCTGCCAGTTTGAATCAACGTTCAGTCAAAGCAGTAAGAGCCCTGCAGTGTTTTAAACTAATACTGCTGTCTGTCTCTTCATAGCTTCAATCTGTGACAGAGCTCAGTGTGAACGAGATGCTTCTCGTTGTATTGGAACAATACAACCCACCACTGAACAAAGCAAACCTAAAACACAGGTAGCTGTGGTTGTTGTTTGGGCACTGCATAATAAAATAAGACTGTGAAAATGCCTTGAAGTGCTCGTTTCATAAAAAAAAACACCTACTTGGTCGTTTCCTGCAACGGCCTCCTCGTCTGGCGGCTCCTCTCCCAGCTTCATCCAAACCGGTTCAGGATACTCGTCATCGGGCTGCGACGAGAATGAGTCCTCTCTTTCAGGCTGGGGTCGAGCTTTCCCGTAACGCCCCCAGTATCTCTGCGTGTCCTGCTGGCTGTAGGACACCGACACCACCGCGTCCACTTCAGCTCCGTGGCTGGACCTGATCTCCGTGCACTGCAGCAGTTCCACCAAGTCTCTCTGGTTATTTTCAGAGAAAAGTAGGCCTGTAGTTTCGTCTGGGATTGGCGACGAGGAGCGGGCTTCGAGGTTGGACCGGACAGAGTCAAAAGAAACTGGTGGTGGGGTCTGATTACTGGGGTATGACTTTTCCTCGCCGATAAGCTGCAGTTTGTTGAGCAGCGAGTGAATGCGACTGTGGTCTTCATCGTGAAAATTTCGATCCACAACTGTGTACTCTTCATTTATATGCCTCTCTTCATAATAGTCTTCCTTAGCTTCTTCTAAAACTCCACTTTTTGCCAGTTCGCGCTCCTCATTTGCTGCATAAACTCTTTCGAATCCAGTCTCAATATTCCCCAATACTCCTGCTATATCTGCCGTTTGCCCCCTCGGGGAGTACATACGACTGTAGTCTTCGTCGTAAAGGTTTGAAGCACTTTGTCGATCAAACTCCTGACTCAAATCTCTCACTTTATACTTGTCTATTCCAGATTTTTGTGAGACTACACTTGAGGCAAATGAGGAAAGGGAACTTGCCAGTTCCCTTTCCTCGTTTGCTGCGTAAACTCCTTTCAGTCCACTCTCAATATTCCCCGAAACTCTTGCCGTATCACTTGTAGACTGGATACAACAGTTTGAAGTACTTTGTCGATCACCAACTATAAACTCTTGATTTAAATGTCTCACTTCAAAATCTCCATCTTCTTCCACTCGTCTCTCCTCGTTTACTGCAAAGACTCCTTCAAATCCAGCCTCAATATTCTTCAAAACCCCTGCCATTTTGCTCATTTCTACCTTTTGTTGCTCAGCCACCGCACTGTGAGGAACATCCGATGGCAACAGCACTGACGGATCCGGGCTGGCCTTATCTAAACTGTCCACAGTGTTGTCCAGTTGGTCTACAGAGCCAGTTTCGCTCGAAGAGTCAGACTTCCAGTCCAGTGGTGGGGGTTCAATCGGGTTGTACGAGTCCAAATCCTCCACTTCTGAGACTGGGAGAGATGCTGCTGTCTGCTCGCTGATATAATCGATGGCGGTATCAACAAGAATAGTGTCTGAAGTTGGAGCAACAGAGTCCATTTTGGAAGGAAACCTGTGAGAAGACAATAACTTTTTTTTTTAACTTTGTTTAAACCACATTAAACAAGACCTGAACCAGAACAAGACCAGTGCATGATACACTGAAGGAGATCACAGGGGACAGTAAATAAAAACAATAAATCAAAACTAATAAAGGGGTTAGCATTTGATGAAAGTAAAGACAATCTCAATAAAGACAATCTGATACTTTTATCTAATCACAAAAACTGTTGTGGAAAAATAAACCAGCTTTAGCCTAGGTCTTGAGTAACAATATTCTGAGATGATGGTCCTAAGACTGGTCTAAGTGCTAAGACAAGACTTTACTACCATTACATTTTTACAGAACTAAATCACAACGATAAAATGTAAAATTACTCATATGAATAGATATATACAATGATGATGTAAATATATTTTTATTCTTTTTAGACACTAAAATATTGTCCAAAACAAGAAGTACTTATCTCCACTAAACTGATTTTGTCTGGTGTTGTAGTTCTAATGACAGGTCCGAAAGCCATTTAAGTCTGTTTTGTTTTTGAAAAACTCAACCTTGTGTCAGGATTTCACACCAAATATATGACCAAAATCCAAACTGCTTTATGTGTCTACTTCATTTCTCCCTTGTAACTCTGCCTCTTTCACCAAACACTTACCCCTCCATGAGTTTGGACCTGGTCTAAGACTGGTCTGGACCTTTTGTTTGGATTTTATAGCTTCTTCTTTCTACACTGGTCCCAGTCTTGACTTGTTTCTGCTCGAGCAAAATTTGCTTCAAAAATGAGGTCATCAGGAATAAGTTCACATAATGCATTTAAAGCAAGTCGCTGACACCACCACAGTAAAACCAAAATAACTAAAACACATCCGCTATGCTGTAATCCGCATAAAATAAGACAAACTGATTTTATGGTCAATATTTTTTTCTAGTGCATGCCTATGCCCTCGTCCATCAAAATAGAAAAGCACAGCACATAAAAAAATCATCATATAGTCAGGTTAGAATGAGTAGAGGGCGAGGAGAGCACATCTGACATTACAATAACCTGTATGTCAAGTATTTAAGACATTTATAAAGCACAATCACCGAAAACTCAGTGTTTGGTGCAGGTTTTAGTGCGTTACTGAACACTAACAGTAATTAATTGCCTTCAGTTATCAACATTTAGCCAAGTTAGCTTCTTCAGTCGCTAACTTTGCAATTGCTTACCAACTGTTTAACTCATTATATCACTCTTATTTACAAAAGCTAATTAGCCCGAGTCGTGTTTGACTTTAAAATACGTGGTTTTTCTCAATGCTCCGAGCACTTACCTGATAATTTAGGTCCCTTTACTTCTTTGTGAGCAGACTGCTCTTCTCCGAGAGACTCCACTGACGATGTTGAGCAGTTAGGGATTTTACTCTGCAACGGAACTTTGGTTTGGTTTTATTCGTCATACTAACAACGACATTAACGAGTCGGTAAGAACTTTAAAAGGTTTAAAATGACTAAATTCATGATATTTAACCCCGTGTGTCTATCATAACTGCGGCTTTGTCGTTAAAAGCCGACTCCTTGCCAACTCCGCTGTAAACTCTGTATCCATTGCTGCCTTCGCGTCCCCACAGAGATTTCCAATATCTATTGTACTTTTTATTTCTTAAATTAACAGACTATCGTAGCACAATCTAAATTACTTTCATACACGCTTTTAGTTACGAGCGTAAATCAAACAACACTAGGTCTGCTATAACAATGACACTTTAGTTGGCCTGTTGTCGATATTTCTTTACGTTAGTTCAATGTGTATTTTTATTTACGACAACTCTATTGGTACATGAACGCAACAGTCACGTAAAAAAATCTCCACGTCATTTCAGAGAAACCAGACCAAGTTAATCAAAAGACGATTCAGAAATTTATCTAAAATTTTGATATTTTAAATCTTTTATTTTTATTTTTTTACTGAGATAACAATAAAAAAAAAATTAACATACCATTTTTCCAAGGATAACATTATTAAAACTGAAACAGACCTTTTAACAGTAAATACAAAGGTGGCTGGTCTTATTTTATTTAAATTCATGTAATTCAAAATAAAGTGGATGTACTATTACAATTGAACACTAGGTGAATTAATTATCAGGACTTCCATAAAAATTGCATTCAGTCTTCGATGTGGAGTGTGCATATGAATTTAAATCATTAGCCTAATAAGATAAATTCCTTGTGTCTGAATAACTAAGCCTCTGATTGGCCGCTGTTGTCGGTGAGCACATCTTGATCAAACCAATTACAGACGAGATTGTGCCCATTAGTCCCAAAAGCCACTCAGGGAACCGTCCAGCCCAAAGAAAGCCGGGAGGCATCCAATGAACGGCGTTACAGAGGTCTGCTGTGCTGCTTACAATTGACAGAGTCTCTCCTCGGATCTGTCTGCGCAGCTGAGAGCGACTGCAGGAGAAGGATACAATGTTTTGGTATCACATAAACTCACTTTGAATCAGGAAAGAAGACTAACCACAAGACTGATCTGTTCTGGCACAAATCTCCTCACCTGCCGCCTTCTTCACTTCTTTCACATTTCTTTAGTTTCTTCTTCAAAAGCAGCAAAACACGGAGCGACCTACAGAAGAGATAAACCAAAATAAAAAGAAATTTTTGGTGCAGAGTGTAAACGGGTTGCAGTGGCTCAGTGGTTGTCCCTCAACCGGAAGGTTGGCGGTTCAATTTCTGCTCTCCCCACAGTTCATGCAATTAATTGCCCACCTTGCCTACAGTGGTGTTCCAGCTGTAACACCGGTGTTACAGCTGTAACACTGGTGATCCAGCTGTAACACTGGTGATCCTGATCCAGCTGTAACACTGGTGATCCAGCTGTAACACTGGTTACAATCTTTTAGGCATTGCATTAGTCGAGGTATTGAGGTAAGGGGATGTTTTATAAAGAGTAAGATATCGTCAGCGAAAAGGGAAATTTTATGAATTCTCCCCCCACCATCCTCCACCCTCTCAATCTGGACATCCCGTCGTATTGCTTCCACTAGAGGTTCAATACTGAGGGCAAAAAGAATGGGGGAAAGAGAGTCTCCCTGTCTTACACCTCTCTATCAAAAAGGTCAGAGCAGTGTCCGTTAACTCTAATCTTTGATTTGGGATTCTTGTACAACAGCCGAAACCAAAAGATAAATTTTTCACTGAAGCCCATCCCAGTCATTGTTTGTTCTAAAAGTTTCCAATATACCTGATCATGCTTTCTCAGCATCTAAGCTGAGAAGCATTGACGTTTGAGTACCCTTTGCCATGAGTGACTGCAAGTTTTGCGCTCTCCTTATATTATTTGTCCCTTGGCGACCTAAAATGAACCCCATTTGGTCTGGTTTTATTAATTTCTTAATGTATTTTTGTATTGTAGTTGCTAAAATTGATGTTAATATTTTATAGTCCACGCACAGTAGACTAATAGGACGATAACTTGAGCACTGCAATGGATCTTTTCCTTCCTTGTGTAGGACTGTGATGATAGCCTCAGCCCATGATTCTGGAGGGTTCCCTGAATTTAACACATGATTATATAACTTGGTAATTTATCTATTCTGTTATTCAATACGCAATTTAGGTCCCCACCCATTAAAAAAAGGCCTTCAGCATGATCTGCTACCAGATGTGCCAAAATGAAAATAATGTTGCAATTGAGGTATTATTTAAAATTTGCAGCTTACGTTATTTTATTTTTTAAGATTTAAGAAGGGGGAAGGAAAACAAATGCCCACTGGTAGATCACATTAGACTGTTATATCACAATTAATTACCTGTATAGTAAAATTGTGATATAAATTTGTATTGATGTAGCAGATCATTGTAAAAAATCTGTAGAAGCAGCTTTATTTAGTTATTCTGCCGGATTTCATTTTAGGAAACCATTAAGAGTCTCTTTTATAAATGCTTTCAGGGTCCATATTTTGAGCTTAAAAGTTACTAAGTGTTGCTTTAAGTGCTTTTCTGTGGACTTTTGTACCGTGAATATCTTATCCCTATTTTTATAAACAGGGACTTTGCCACCTACAAAAAAAAAAAAGAATACTATGATGAATCAATATGTGCCATACACCGGTTTCTGACAGTTTTACAGCTTTATACAGCAATAAAAGTAATATTTTCACTGTGCTTTAAAAACTCCTCAGCTTTATTCCACAGAAAACGACACAGTTTCCCATGATTGGTTCCACTCAGCCCTTCTCATAAAAGTGGCAGTCACAGGTTCTGTAATAGGCTATTTTTTGTCATTCTACTGTTGCTGGAAATGGAACGTTGTCATTTAATCTCCAGTTTGTGTAAGACTTTGTAATAACAATCAGAGATACTAGTATTTATCACGTCATCATCCCAAACTGGTCTGCATTAACACGAGTCCAGATTTGGTCACCTGAGAATTCCCAGCAGCAGTGACGCTCCCCACAGCGCTGTACTGAGGAGCCACCATTTGTCTGACTTCACTTTGATGAGCTCGGTGTCGGCGGCCCACGCGATGTGCTCACAGGGGTAGTACAGCTGATCGGCCGCGTTGTTTAGCACCGAGATCCAGCGGACGCACAAGTCCTCCTCCTGTGAAGCCATGAACCTACTTAAATATCCCACAAACTAGGTCTTTTAATGTAAACAATTGTCTACATTTAACTCCTGCTCACCGTAGCCCCCAGGCCATAGCTGTGGGAGTAGGACAACATGGACAGGTCGTCGAACAGCCTGAGGACCGTCCTGCAGTTGCTGAGTTGAGCAGAAAACAGCAGCAGGCTCTTTCCGAGGTGTCGAGAGGCATCGTCAGTGTTCGTTCCTCGAGAAAGAACTCCTCCGACGAGCTGTGAGCCGTAACAGGCCGTTCGGATCTGAACACACACAGAGAGTGAATAGAAAATATGAGGTGATCTACCAGGGTGTTCCCTGCCTTAGGCCCAAGCAGCCGGGACAGGCTCTAGCCCACCTGTGAGTGCAAACAGGATCAGCGATAGAAAAAGGAATGACTGAAAAAGAATGCAACAGAGAAAAATATATTGTGGTAAACATGAGCTAATGTTTGAAAGTGATGGTAATGCATTCCAACTTTAAATGGTTTTAATTTTTCAAGTGAATGATAATATCTAATATCTGGGTTGTTATAATATTAAATAGGCTACAATTCTTCCAAAAAATAAATGCAATTTCTAAGGGCAGGACTTTAAAACTTTACTTTTTTCTGGTTGCACTAGTGTTACTGGTGGTGAAAACAGAAAACAAAAGGTGATCAACTGTTAACAAAAATATATAAACAAAATTTCTAAAAATATGCCACAAAAACTGGAAAAGCACATCATTTGCATGAAATTTGTAAATTAGTCAAACTGCTAAGAAGAAAATCTATATTTTTTTTAATGCAGCTTTTTGGTTGGTTAATTTAGAAAATGAGTGACAAAGACAAATATTCAAGTCAATTTTCAGGTTTGAACAAGGAATAATTGTGTTTATAATTGTCCCAACTTTCTCACACATTCATACACCAGTGCTGTGTCACTGGACGCAAGGAGGGTTAAGTGTCTTGCCCAAGGACACAACGATAGTATGAACTGTGAGGAGAGTGGGACCTTCCGGTTACAGGACGACAGCTCTACCACTGAGCCACTGCACCCCCAATGTCCTGACCAAAGTGAGCCATTTTTTGTTGCAAGCCATAAACTCGGACATAAATATATTTTACTCACATATGGACAGTTTAACAGAGTTCCATATTATTTCCATTCCTGAAAAACCACCTCTATATTTCCAGGTTTTCCAAGGACACGTGGGAATCTTGAGAATATGTCAAGTGTTTCCAATGGAAGAAAAATTACCTCCTGTGTTGTTTTAAGCTGTGTTTGTACTCACCACTTTGTCCCTGCCCCTGTAGGACTCCAGGACCCGGACTAAAGCCTCCACAGACTGCTGCATGTCTGTCCCACTACAAAGGGGTCCCACAGAGCACTGACCAAAACCGAGGCATCGCCAAAAAAGTGCCTGTTTTAATTATTTAACCAAAAGTAGATGCATGGTGTTGGTCCTGTGTTGGACTTTGTAACAGGAACAAACTCCAAACAGACAAAACTAATCGAGACAGATAAAATAGAAACAAAAAATAAACTAACTCATGGCTGCCATCTTGTGTTTGGTCAGAGACATTGTTGTAGCGGAACATGCAGCCGCCAGGCCGGTAAGCGGCGCTGTAGCGTCAGCTTCCCGGCCGGACCCTGCGGTAAAAGCTCAAAAATATAAACAACAATGGCGAAGCAAGAGCATTGAAGAGTTTCAACACAAGACTAAGGCTAACAGTCTTAGTCTTGTGTCCACATGACAGTCTTAGTCTTGTAGTCCACAATTCTGAGGCTAACACAGATAACGTCTGTTAAAGTTGAAAGCTTTAGAGGGAGAGTATCGACAGACTGTGATACAGGATGGCGGAGTGTTTTTACAAGTTGTGTGAGAAGATTTAGGAAGTAAATGCTCTCGCGTTCGCCGTTTAGACAACGGACTTTAACGGTGACCCAACAGAAGACACCTCCGCCTCCAGGAACTGGACTGGACTGTGATCAGCGGAAAGCCCTGTTACAAGTTTGTCAAACTGATCTAGTTAATAGTGTTATAGGCTCGGTCTGTTCTTCTTTGTGGAGATCTGCAGGTGTAAAAATGGACTCTGTCTGGTCTCTAGGCAGAGCCTGGATGCCACAGGACCAACAGGCGGAAGCGGAAGGCAGGACATGGAGCTCAAGCGCAGTATGGTCAATGACAGTATATACTGAGTATGTTGGACCTTCTTAGGGCGCAGGCTCGGGTGTCTGACGTCTGTTTAGACTTGCTTACAGACGGTGTGGGTTTTCTGATGGGTTCGCCTTGAAACCTAATCCGTTGCCTCTACGGCTAACATACCCGGGTGAGCCCTGCTGTGACATGACCAGGTCCCTGAAGATGGACTACAGCCCTAGTTCTTGGTGCATTTTTTTTTTGTGCATATGTGAGGCCTATTATTTTAATAAACATTATGAAACTCACTGGAAATATGTGCTTCTACTTATTCAAAATTTGCTCAAACATATTTGCTGTGAGGTTATGGAGGTGTTAAGAATATATATCATATTTTATTAAACCTGGTTTAGACTTGGTTTAAATCTGGTCTAAACCAAGTCTAATCCAGTTCTAAACCAAGTCTAATCCAGGTCTAAACCAAGTCTAATCCAGGTCTAAACCAAGTCTAATCCAGGTCTAAACCAGGACTAAAACCCAGGTCTAAACCAAGTCTAATCCAGGTCTAAACCAAGTTGTAAACTAGGTCTAAATCAGGTCTAAACCAAGTCTAATCCAGGTCTAAACCAAGACAAAAACCAGGTCTAAACCAAGTCTAAACAGGTCTAAATCAGGACTATGTTTTACCAGGTCTAAACCATGGTCTGAGACTAAAACCAGGTCTAAACCAAATCTAAACAGGACTAAACCAGGTCTAAATCAGGACTAAAACCAGGTCTAAACCAGGATCTAAAACCAAACCAGGTCTTAAACCACTGTCCAGGTTTTCAGGGCAATAATGAGATCCCAACAGAAAGAAAGATAAAAAGAAGGAATTCTGAAAGTAACATTCTATCTTTGTATGCTTCACTTTTTGTCCCGAATGTTTATTTTCAAGCCGCACGGCGCGTGTGGGCGGGGCCAAAACGAATGTTTATGTGACGTAACGCGCTTTATATCAAAGAGGGTTTCGCATGACGTCACCGCCAGACCCTATGAACAGAACACAGGTCAGGACTTTGTCAGATACATTTTCAGCGCTTGAGCAAGACACAACTTATTAGAAGAAATACTTCTGAGTTTCAGCTCCAGACAATACACTTAGTATTACAGAGAGTAGTTTCAAACGGACCATATAGAATATTTTAACATTGAAAAATGAGCAGCCCTACAACAACTGAAAAACCCTTGAACAGGGAAAGGCAAAAATTGAGAATCTCCTGAGAGACCTGGAGAAAGACACGTCCAAGGAGGAAGTGGACAAAATGATGAAAGACCTGGTGACATCCTCGACCCGCTAACCTGGAGATGGAGAAGACGGAGGTCAACAATATGAAGCCCAGGGAGGAAGAGCTCCTGTGAGTTTGATAATCGAGGAACATCGTAAAGCTGACTCACCTCTGAATGAGCTTATCCCCAACATCCCCATCAAAAAAGGTCAGTCTCATCTTTTTTCTTTGTTGGAGAAAATGTCCACTGTAGACATTTCTGACCCAGAGTCCAAACAGATCCTGGTGTCATTGTTTGTGGATGTTGTCGCCACATTTTCAGAGATAATTTTGGATACTTTAAGAGAGGTCACTTTGTCTGTGAGACATGAGCAGCCTTCTCCACTGGTGTCTGAGGAGGCTGTGCACAAAGCATTGTACAGGAGCATCTATAAAACATTTAAAGCAGTTTTAGGCTCCACACACAGGTCCATGGACGAGCTGTTTAAACTGGTGACCAGCGAAGTGACAAACACGATCAACTCTGTCCTGTCCTGCTGCCGAGTTAAAGGCAACCACCTGGTGGTAACTAAGGAGACCAAGGAGTACAAATCTCCGAGGGACAAGATAAAAAAAATGCTTCTTCTCACGGCCTTGCCACAATCAATTAAAGAAAAGATTTCTCAGAGCTGTGGCCCGTGTTGGGGCCGCAGACTCATCTCTGTCTCTTCAACATGTTGCCCTTGTGTCTACTCTGAGGAGGAACAGGGAGGAAGAGGAGGAGGAGGAGGAGGAGATGGCGGCCACTAGACGACCAGTCAAAAACAAGATCAAACTGGCGACCTCATCCACCTGCTGTAAAGCAGCCATTGACGCTGTCAGAAAGATTCTTGAAAAGGAGGCCAGTGAGTTGGAAACTTTTAGAGAGCACCCGTTGAGCAGAAAGGACCAGGCAGCGTTGCTAAGGAGCCTGAGCAATGATGAGGACATTGCAGCATTGATTGTGAGCACCATTGAGGAGGAGATGGGTTATATCCACTCAGACAGCTCAGAGGACAGTCCAACAAAGAAGCCTTGTCTCCAGGGCGTGGCCCAGAAGATAAAGTCCTTCTTTGTCCTGTATTTTTCAAGGCCAACTTCCACAGTTTACTGACCAAACTGTGCTGCCAGAAAACTGCACGCCAGGCTGATTCTGTGCAGTTTGTCATGGAGAAGGCCTCTCCTTTTCTGAAGAAGCTGGTCTCAGGGCAGGCCACAGACAGCCATGGCTGTGAGGTGTGTGTCTATGAGAGAGTGTCCCAGGGCCTCACCAACGGCCTGTACAAAGAGCTCAGCCAGCAGCTCAGCGACCTCATTATAAAGCTCTTGGCGCCACAAAAAGGACAGAGGGGGTTCATGAAGAAGGTTCGACAAAATGTAAACACCTTTTTGGAGGACATTTTGAAATGGGTGAAAATACAGCAGCTGCTGCCGGCCAGGAGCAACCCAGTCCAGAGAGTTCTGAAGAGGATCTGCAGGCTGGTCTCAAATATGGCCACTCCACCCCTGGACCCAAACCGTCCCAAGATCAGGTGCCTAGAGGACAAACTCCTCTATCCATCTACAGTTTCTGTGTCTCGTTTTCAGGCTGAAGATGAGGCTGTAATGGAATATGTTCAGAAGGTTCCCATGGCAACACAAAGGTTGCTCCATCCGCTGGACAGGAAGTCCCCATGGTCCAGTCGTATCGGTGGGACTGTATTGACTGCACCGCCTGGCTTATGAGCTCGGGATGCTGATCTTCCAGAAAAAAGAAGGACCTGATTTTTGCGAGTGGCGCAGGTCTCTGGAGCAACAGCTGGAACTAAAAATTGCAGAGTGGGACATCCAAGTTGATCCAGATCACGTCAAGAAAGTTGCTAAAGCTGTGTTCAAAGACCTTTGTGAGGGCAAAAAGAAGACATGGGTCCAAAGTCGCACTTATTTGGTGCCAGGGTACGACACATTCATCATGGACACCATCTACAAGCACCTGGTCACGGCACCAAAGACCAGATTCAGCTCTTTCCTGCAGTCAGTGCGCAAAGTCTTCTGCTCCCCCTGCTGGGGGCGCTAAGAACACTGCCCTGACTTCATCCACAAGAAACAGCAGGCCAGAGTCCTTCTTATAGCCTCTTGGTTTAAGGAGGATCTAGATTCAGCTGTACACTGCCAAAACCACTTTGAACATTTTACCCAAAAGCTCTTCAGTACCAGATTGTGAGCCGTAGGTCAAGAGTGAGATCCAACACATCAAACGTGAAAACGTATCTGTAGCGACTGTGAACACGACGAGACATGAACCTGTGCAGTGCTTCAGAGTAACTCTGAAGGAGCGCAGCGTCGTGTCGGGTCTGTATTCACGTGTGTCGCACAGATCTGTGCTCAGTTTGTCCTGTCAGAGTACATTCTTGTAATGGCCTTGATCTGATGTTGAGGAGTCACAGGAAGATGTTCCTTGTGTGTGAAGACTCTTGGTTTGTGTACAGACGAACCCAGAACCTAATGAAACCTGGGTCTGAAGAGGAGCTCAGTCTGGGCCCATAACTCACTGGAACTGTGGTTTCAACAAATGTGTTTTCTGTTAATCAGCATCAAATAAAAACACTTAAAAAATAATAACAGATGTATTTACTTTATTGCAGTTAGAACCAACCAAAAATAATAAATAAATAAATGACACCTTAGTTTTAGTCCAGCCTCAGAGCTCTTTTCTTCAGCAGCTGGTTACCTGTAGGACTTTGTGTTCAGTCCAAAGCTGCTGAAGCTGCATTCGTTCATTATCCTTCAAAAAAAAAAAAAAAAAAATAGAAACCTACTATCAGACAGAATACATTTTTTTATTATTGTTTATTTTTATTGATTTTATTTTTGAATTTGTTCTGTGCTACAACTTTTGATCACCCTTGGATCAGGACAGTGTTTTCTTTATTAAAGCAGAACTGAGAGAATACAGAGAAGATGTCAGGGTTAAAGCTGGAACTGCTTCTAGCTTTTACACACACTTTACCGACAGAACTAAAGGCACAAACTCCCACCTGTGAGTGTTTAGATTAAAATGATTGTGTGTATGATATTGTTGTATGTGACACACGGCAATGTGTGGTCACATTGTTTTAATTTGATTAATGTGTGGTTTTTGTATGCTCATGGATGTGGATTCAATGTGTAAATGTAATGTAACACAGTACCATTTTCTGCCACAAGGTGGCAGCGCCCTTGTGAGACGGCTCTGGCTCAGACAGGCAGATGCAGCCAAAAAGAACAAGAACTGATCGTGGGTCTGTCTCATTTATTTATTTTTTTTTTTTTACAGCCTTGTACTTTTAAACGTGTAGGTCCAGCGGCCAATACCTGCTACATGTATAATATAAATATTAGCTCCAGATCTGAGTCAGTTCAAATGAACTTATCACTGCACGACTCATTATAGTGTCTTATTGCTGAAGGCTTTTGGTTGTTTTTTGTCTCAGCTGTAGATGTATAATCAGATTTATATTATTATAAAGGTCTAATAATATATATCATATTTTATTAAACCAGGACTAAACCAAGTCTAAACCAGGTCTAAACCAGTTCTAAACCAAGTTAAAACCAAGTCTAAACCAGGAATGAACCCGGTCTAAACCAGTTCTAAACCAAGTTTAAACCAAGTCTAATCCAGAACTAAACCAGGTTCAAAACCAGTTCTAAAACCAGGTCTAAATTGGGTCTTAACCAGGTCTGACTCTCTCTGATTTTATTGTGTTTCTGACCTGTCTCTGATCCTCTCTCTCGTTGCAGTCTGCCTTGAGCTCTTCAAAGGTGAGTTGAACACCTGTGTCTTCTGTCTCTGTCTCTGAACAGACCTCAGTCCAACTGGAGGCTGTCTCTGTTTCTAGATCCAGGACCAGATCTTAAGTTGTGGTCTGTGAGTGGAATTTCAGGTGCTGTGGTTGTTGTTGGGGTAATGTCTGTGGCTTTGGTCATTGCCTTAATCAAACTCAAGCAGGTGAGTTAACCCTCTTTAGTCTCCAACGCCTTCCTTTATCAACGCTGCTCAGAAGCGAGTGCAGATCTACACCAGAACCAGTGGCGATTTCTTTAAGACTGCAAGGGAAGCTCGGCTTCCCTTATAATGTCACAAAATTAATGGTCAAACATGTATTATTGTATTAACATTTTATTGACTAAAAATGCGTTAGAAAACGTTCATCTCAAAGACAAGTTCGTTCAGAATCAGTTACATATAGCAGGTCGGCTGACTCGATTTCCTTCTCATACATTCCCGCAGCGTCACAGTGCATTTCCCTATTGAAGCCCAGTGTCCATTGACTTCAATGGGGCTGCTTTGAACGTTTTTTTTTCAGCGCTTCGAAACTAGACGGTCATTGGATAAACACTGCGATTATGTCCCGCCCACGGACGCTCAGCGTCTCTGGGGGTGAATGGGGAGTGGGCTGGCCCAGACTCCGAGCTTCTGCGTGATGATTGGAGGGTCCTGTCGAAAGACTGCATCTCCTTTTGACTGTCAGCGATTCTGTACTATAAGGAATCACTGAAGCTATTCGCGCTCAGTCCCATCGCGGATTTCTCAAGTTCAGTCGAAATAAAAACTGCTGCAACCTATTTCTTTGATATTTGCTTGATTTTCATCATACATTTCACACAATTATACACCACATTCCTTGTTTCAGTTTTACAGAGTTTAAAAATTTTTTTAGATCGTTCATTCATTCATTCATTCATTCATATAACGTTAGTAGGCTAGGCTAGCGTCGTGGGTGAAACTGCGCACGATGGCAGACGGTGCTAATATTGTCGACCTGATTTTGGCGAAGCCATTTGAAAGTGTTCCTTACGAGGAAAAACTTTATTAATTAAACAGCAGGGCAGATCAACACCTAAGATTGATTTAGTGCAAAAGATAGGGAAAAATAACAGGTCTTTTCAGCTCTCCTGGTATGACAAAGTTAGCTGGCTGACTGGAAGTGCTGTGACAAATAAAATGTACTGCTGGCCATGCCTCTTGATGAAACCATCTCACGGATGTGTTGTTTGGTCAAAGGTGGGGTTTGGAGATCTGTCTAACTTTGACAGGGCATATAAAAGACATGAAAATAGCAATGAACATGTGAGTGCATGTGCAAGATTAAGTTGCATGGGCAGGATCAGGGTTGAGCATGCAATAAATGAAGGTGCTCGCATTCAAGTGGCTAAACATAATGAAATAGTCAAACAAAACAGGGCCTTCCTAAACCGCCTTATTGATGTGACATCCTTGCTTGGCCGGCAGGAGCTGTCATTTAGGGGACATGATGAGAGTGAATCATCCAACAAGGGAATTACAGGAGTTCACAGAAACATTAGCTAAATATGACTCTGTCCTGTCCACACAATTTGAGTCCTCAACTGTGTTTTCTGGTATGTCCCATACTATTCAAAATGATTTGATCTCTGCTCTTGCAGCCACCGTTTCTGATCAGATCAGAGATGAAATTCAGGATGCTCCCTTTTTTGGATGGCAGGTGGATGAAACAACTGATATATTCTGTCGTGCCCAACTCTCTGTCATTGTTCGCTATGTGGATAGTGCAGGTAAAATTCAGGAGCGCTTTATTGTATTTTCTGATGTTTCGGGGGGGCGAGATGCCCAGTCCGTTTTTGAAATATTAAATGAGAACATGCAGGGCTACAATTTTAAGGACAAGCTTGTGGCACAGACCTATGATGGGGCTGCTGTCATGGCTTCAGATCTCAATGGTCTGCAGGCCAAAGTGAAAGCCATAGCCCCCAGTGCAATGTTTGTGCATTGCTATGCACACCGACTGAATCTGGTGCTGTCACAGGCTATGTGTGGCAGAGTGCAGAATTTTTTTTGCATCACTCTCTGGATTTGCCACATTTTTTTCAAAATCTACAAAGAGGACATCTTTTCTGGAGTCTGCAGGCTGTTCAAGGTTGCCCAGAAACGCTCCTACTCGTTTTTTTCACATCACGGATAGTGAGCACTGTGGCAAACAATTATGATGGCCTCCTGCAGACATTTGAGAACATCATTGCAGATACAACAATGGATGATGATACACTGGATTGTGCCAAAGGCTTTGTGAGGAAACTGGAGGATTTTGAGTTTGTGTTCATGTTGTACACATATGAACAAATCTTCTCTGAGACTGATGTGGTCTTTGATATTGTCCAGCAGAGGGCGATGGATGTCCTTTACTGCAAGAACAGAATTGAATCTCTTCTTGCATTTGTCAAAGAGAAGAGGTCAGAGGGCTTTCCAAGCCATTTATGCCAAAACAGCAGATCTCACATCAGACCCACGAGATGAGCCCATGAGAAAGCGCCGTCTGACCCAATTGCAGGATCCCCAAGTGCGATACAGAAATCTGTACATGGCCATCCTTGATAACATCTTGGAGCAGATTCTCGCGTTTTTCAAATTTGGAAAGCATGCTCTTCTTAGAATTAGTCAATCCAGGGAAATTTGATGACATGAGACAGGTATTTCCAGAGGAGGCCTTCCAAAGTGTCCTGAAAAGTTATGGCCATCACTTTGATTCAGGAAGACTGAGGTCAGAACTTCAAGTCCTGTATTCAGATCAGGACTTGCAGGGTAACAGGGGAAAGCTGTGTGATTACTTGGTGTTCCTTAAAGACATGGAGTTGGACAGTGCAATGCCTCAGCTTTACAAACTGTTCTCATTAGTGGCAACAATTGGAGCTACATCTGCAGGTGTAAAGGAGCTTCTCCTGTTTAAAGCGACTCAAGTCCTACACCCGAAATACAATGGGCCAAGGGAACGTAGGGCAGAATTTACTTTTAAATAAATAGACAATTTTATGATGTAGGCCGAAAATGAGCTTCCCCTCTCTGACAGACCAGTAGCAGCCACTGACCAGAACGCTCGTGGGATTTATCCCAGCAGGAAATAAAAAATGTATTTTCTTTTAATATGAAACGTGTAAAGAAATAGGTAAATATATAATAGGAAATATTTAAAAAATACAGTTTTTGTGATTTGTTGTGGCAATTTTTCAGAGAATATGAATGATAACACTGACTCATAGTCAGTGGTTGGGTGAAGCCATTTTTTGTCAAACAACTGTGGACAGGAAAAGGTATTTGAACTGTATAAAACATGAAAAGGGATATAAAAAGATAACCAAGAAATTGATATTGGTGAGAACTAAAACGTGCAGGTGTGTGTCCTGCTTGAATAAGGGCAGAGGTTCTTTTCTCATGACGTCTCTTCTGGATTATATCACAGGAAGTTGTTGAAAATAAATACAACAGCTTATATTGGTAAGCTGAGACAAAGTGTCACCTGTGTGTCTCCTGTGTCCTTTCTGTTTTTACCTGGAGTCGCTCACAGACAAATGCCTCATCTTTTTCACACAAAGTAAACACAATAATCAGTAACTTCATTTACAAAACTTACTCAGGTCTAAAGAGCTGATGTCACGGCTTAATTTGAGTTTGGGTCTGTATTCACGTGTGTCGCACAGATCTGTGCTCAGTTTGACCTGTCAGAGTACATTCTTGTAATGGCCTTGATCTGATGTTGAGGAGTCACAGGAAGATGTTCCTTGTGTGTGAAGACTCTTGGTTTGTGTACAGACGAACCCAGAACCTAATGGAACCTGGGTCTGAAGAGGAGGTCAGTCTGGGCCCATAACTCACTGGAACTGTGGTTTCAACAAATGTGTTTTTTGTTAATCAGCATCAAATAAAAACACTTAAAAAATGATAACAGATGTATTTACTTTATTGCAGTTAGAACCAACCAACCTTAGTTTTAGTCCAGCCTCAGAGCTCTGTTCTTCAGCAGCTGGTCTCCTGTCGGACCTTGTGTTCAGTCCAAAGCTGCTGAAGCTGCGTTCGTTCATTATCCTCCAAAAAAAAAAAGAACTCACAGAATAAAAAATGCGCCAACAATAAACTTTTAAAAGGAGACTCAAACACGCCTTTTCTCACTTGTTAAATAACGTTTATTAAAAGTGTTGTACATTTTGTTCATTTAGATTTTAATATTGTTTATTTTTATTGTTTTATTTCTAAATTTGTTCATATTTTATTTAGCCAGGTTGTAAGAGCCAATTAAGGATTAGTTCATTTGAAATAATTTAGTTTAAACTGACTTCAAAGGGTGGTACAGAAGAATTAAAAGCAACTAGGTGCCACTACACAGGTCTAAACCAAAGTCTAAACCAAGGACTAAACCAAGGACTAAACCAGGACTAAACCAGACCTCTTTTTCGGTTGATTGCGGCCCTCACACGGGCCACAGCTCTGAACAATCTTTGGTTTAATTGATCGTGGCAAGGCCCTGGCGAGACGGAGCATGGCTTTGAGCTTGTCCTTTGGAGTTTTGTACTCGGTTACCACCAGGTGGTTGTCTTGAACTTGGCTGCAGGACAGGACAGAGTTGATCCTGTTTGTCACTTGGCTGCTCAGCAGTTTGAACAGCTTGTCCATTGACCTGTGGGTGGAGCCTAAAACAGCTTTACACAACAACAAAAGTGATATTTTCACTGCGCTTTAAAAACTCCTCAGCTTTATTCCACAGAAAACGACAGTTTCCCATGATTGGTTCCACTCAGCCCTTCTCATAAAAGTGGCAGTCACAGGTTCTGTAATAGGCTATTTTTTTGTCATTCTACTGTTGCTGGAAATGTAACGTTGTCATTTAATCTCCAGTTTGTGTAAGACTTTGTAATAACAATCAGAGATACTAGTATTTATCACGCAGGGCTGGACTGGGACAAAAAAAAGGCCCTGGCATTTTTGCTCAGACCGGCCCACCACAATCGGTCAGACACAACCAACTAGTACACCATCCTTGCGGTCCCTGTAGATATGCATATCTACTGTTCCATTCCAAAAACCCCTACAAAGCTGAGAACTAAGTGCCATGGACCAGTGTACCAGTGCAAGTGGCCCAGTGTACTCACTCTCTCTTGACAGACTCCCTGGTGATCAAAGGTTCCTCCCTGTCTCTCTCCTCCACTGCTAACTCAACCTGGCTTGACTATACATAAGGACAGAGAGAGAGAGGATTACAATTATTTGGAAGAGTTATTAAAAGTACTTAATAAGGATCCATTTTGGTTATATAGTCCTGTATTCTTGAAGAGCAGGATTTCTAGATGGACAAAGTGCTCCATGTTATAAAAGCTAGTTAACCCTTTAGAACCCAATATAATGTGGATATAGAATACTGCTAATTCTAAAAAGAAATGTTTTGGGTTTTTTTTCTCCAATGAACCAGACAGCAGAAAAACTAGTTTACAATTGCAAGTATAGGCTATGTTTTAAAGAGCACAAACCCCTCTTTAATATGACACCAAACAAGATTTCCCTCTCATTGTTGAGATACTCCCCTTAAAAAAAAAAACCAACCTATACTACCAAATTACACACACAAAACGTCCTAAAAATATATGATATTCATATTATTCACTCACCGTAAATATTGCATATTAATGATGTTGGAAATTCATTAGAAACATGAGCAAATATCTACTTCTTTGAATATACAGCTAAACAAAAATATACAGCTTTCAAAATGCAAGGCGGGTTTTAATCCCCAAATAGCATGCGTTACTCGTCCTGGGCGCTTTGACGCAGCCATTCTGAGTAATAATTAAAATAATCAAATGGCATCATTTAAGTTTTTCTAGAGAAGGGCCGTACGGCCATTATGGGTAATAAAGGGTTAACATTAAAATAGTCAGCCAAAGTTGCAATTGAATAAGTTAACTCTGCTAACCTATCTACAAAAACAATGCAAAATAGCTTATGCTGTGTTATTTGACTTTAGCTGACTGAGTGGCTAGTGCAGTGGGTGACAATCTGACAGACTATATAATGGCATCAACGATTAAGTTGTCTTATTATAATATTCATTAGGTAAATCATCATCTTTTCCTGTGGCCCAACCAGGCCCACACACACACACACTTTCCTCCTGCACCCGCCCTGATTAACACTCCCTCCCTGTTAATCATGTAGCTAACATGCTTACCGTTTCAATTACACTCTCCTGCTCACTCTGTCCCTCCTTGACTTTACTATCAGACACCTGCTCCTCTGCCTGGGTCCCGCCGGCGCTGCCATGGCTAGTCACCTCTCCTTCATGTTTCTGCAAAATGTCGTCAGGTACTGTAGGCTTGGATACTGAAGCTACAGCACTAAACATGTCTGTTATTTTTGCACGTTGAGGCATCAACCTCTAGCATTTTTATTTTTTTGGCCCGCAACTTCTCCGCACCCCCCTTGCACTTTTGTTTCTCCATCCTAAATCCACAGATTTCTGGCTCTGAGCCACTAACTGCATCTGACACAAGAAACAGAGGAGGAGGGGTGGAGCCTGTTAAGAGATGATTGGGCCAGCCCAGTGTCAGTATGAAAAATGAACCAATGGGCCGCTGTCCCTGCTTTATGGACCGGTCATTGGCCAATAAAAAAAAAAAAAAAATCATATTATATGGACCGGCCCCCAAGTGCGTCGGCCCACCGGGCATTTGCCCGGTATGCCAGATTACCAGTCCAGCCCTGTTATCACGTCATCATCCCAAACTGGTCTGCATTAACACGAGTCCAGATTTGGTCACCTGAGAATTCCCAGCAGCAGTGACGCTCCCCACAGCGCTGTACTGAGGAGCCACCATTTGTCTGACTTCACTTTGATGAGCTCAGTGTCGGCGGCCCACGCGATGTGCTCACAGGGGTAGTACAGCTGATCGGCCGCGTTGTTTAGCACCGAGATCCAGCGGACGCACAAGTCCTCCTCCTGTGAAGCCATGAACCTACTTAAATATCCCACAAACTAGGTCTTTTAATGTAAACAATTGTCTACATTTAACTCCCGCTCACCGTAGCCCCCAGGCCATAGCTGTGGGAGTAGGACAACATGGACAGGTCGTCGAACAGCCTGAGAACCGTCCTGCAGTTGCTGAGTTGAGCAGAAAACAGCAGCAGGCTCTTTCCGAGGTGTCGAGAGGCATCGTCAGTGTTCGTTCCTCGAGAAAGAACTCCTCCGACGAGCTGTGAGCCGTAACAGGCCGTTCGGATCTGAACACACACAGAGAGTGAATAGAAAATATGAGGTGATCTACCAGGGTGTTCCCTGCCTTAGGCCCAAGCAGCCGGGACAGGCTCTAGCCCACCTGTGAGTGCAAACAGGATCAGCGATAGAAAAAGGAATGACTGAAAAAGAATGCAACAGAGAAAAATATATTGTGGTAAACATGAGCTAATGTTTGAAAGTGATGGTAATGCATTCCAACTTTAAATGGTTTTTATTTTTCAAGTGAATGATAATATCTAATATCTGGGTTGTTATAATATTAAATAGGCTACAATTCTTCCAAAAAATAAATGCAATTTCTTAGGGCAGGACTTTAAAACTTTACTTTTTTCTGGTTGCACTAGTGTTACTGGTGGTGAAAACAGAAAACAAAAGGTGATCAACTGTTAACAAAAATATATAAACAAAATTTCTAAAAATATGCCACAAAAACTGGAAAAGCACATCATTTGCAAGAAATTTGTAAATTAGTCAAACTGCTAAGAAGAAAATCTATATTTTTTTAATGCAGCTTTTTGGTTGGTTAATTTAGAAAATGAGTGACAAAGACAAATATTCAAGTCAATTTTCAGGTTTGAACAAGGAATAATTGTGTTTACTTGTAAAAACAGTTAAAAATAAACAAACGTTAAGGATGATAATGTTTTTATTTATTATTATTTAATTTATTTAATTGGGACAGTGCATGTTAATGAACATACATGAGACACAACCACATGAATGTAAACATGCCAGATTGTATTTTCACATGTTGTCCCAACTTTCTCACACATTCATACACCAGTGCTGTGTCACTGGACGCAAGGAGGGTTAAGTGTCTTGCCCAAGGACACAACGATAGTATGAACTGTGGGGAGAGTGGGACCTTCTGGTTACAGGACGACAGCTCTACCACTGAGCCACTGCACCCCAATGTCCTGACCAAAGTGAGCCATTTTTGTTGCAAGCCATAAACTCGGACATAAATATATTTTACTCACATATGGACAGTTTAACAGAGTTCCATATTATTTCCATTCCTGAAAAACCACCTCTATATTTCCAGGTTTTCCAAGGACACGTGGGAATCTTGAGAATATGTCAAGTGTTTCCAATGGAAGAAAAATTACCTCCTGTGTTGTTTTAAGCTGTGTTTGTACTCACCACTTTGTCCCTGCCCTGTAGGACTCCAGGACCCGGACTAAAGCCTCCACAGACTGCTGCATGTCTGTCCCACTACAAAGGGGTCCCACAGAGCACTGACCAAAACCGAGGCATCGCCAAAAAGTGCCTGTTTTAATTATTTAACCAAAAGTAGATGCATGGTGTTGGTCCTGTGTTGGACTTTGTAACAGGAACAAACTCCAAACAGACAAAACTAATCGAGACAGATAAAATAGAAACAAAAATAAACTAACTCATGGCTGCCATCTTGTGTTTGGTCAGAGACATTGTTGTAGCGGAACATGCAGCCGCCAGGCCGGTAGGCGGCGCTGTAGCGTCAGCTTCCCGGCCGGACCCTGCGGTAAAAGCTCAAAAATATAAACAACAATGGCGAAGCAAGAGCATTGAAGAGTTTCAACACAAGACTAAGGCTAACAGTCTTAGTCTTGTGTCCACATGACAGTCTTAGTCTTGTAGTCCACAATTCTGAGGCTAACACAGATAACGTCTGTTAAAGTTGAAAGCTTTAGAGGGAGAGTATCGACAGACTGTGATACAGGATGGCGGAGTGTTTTTACAAGTTGTGTGAGAAGATTTAGGAAGTAAATGCTCTCGCGTTCGCCGTTTAGACAACGGACTTTAACGGTGACCCAACAGAAGACACCTCCGCCTCCAGGAACTGGACTGGACTGTGATCAGCGGAAAGCCCTGTTACAAGTTTGTCAAACTGATCTAGTTAATAGTGTTATAGGCTCGGTCTGTTCTTCTTTGTGGAGATCTGCAGGTGTAAAAATGGACTCTGTCTGGTCTCTAGGCAGAGCCTGGATGCCACAGGACCAACAGGCGGAAGCGGAAGGCAGGACATGGAGCTCAAGCGCAGTATGGTCAATGACAGTATATACTGAGTATGTTGGACCTTCTTAGGGCGCAGGCTCGGGTGTCTGACGTCTGTTTAGACTTGCTTACAGACGGTGTGGGTTTTCTGATGGGTTCGCCTTGAAACCTAATCCGTTGCCCCTGCTGTGACATGACCAGGTCCCTGAAGATGGACTACAGCCCTAGTTCTTGGTGCATTTTTTTTGTGCATATGTGAGGCCTATTATTTTAATAAACATTATGAAACTCACTGGAAATGTGTGCTTCTACTTATTCAAAATTTGCTCAAACATATTTGCTGTGAGGTTATGGAGGTGTTAAGAATATATATCATATTTTATTAAACCTGGTTTAGACTTGGTTTAAATCTGGTCTAAACCAAGTCTAATCCAGTTCTAAACCAAGTCAAATCCAGGTCTAAACCAAGTCTAATCCAGGTCTAAACCAAGTCTAATCCAGTTCTAAACCAAGTCTAATCCAGGTCTAAACCAAGTCTAATCCAGTTCTAAACCAAGTCTAATCCAGGTCTAAACCAAATCTAATCCAGGTCTAAACCAAGTCTAATCCAGGTCTAAACCAAGTCTAATCCAGGTCTAAACCAAGTCTAATCCAGGTCTAAACCAAGTCTATTCGAGGTCTAAACCAAGTCTAATCCAGGTCTAAACCAGGACTAAAACCCAGGTCTAAACCAAGTCTAAAACAGGTCTAAACCAGTTGTAAACTAGGTCTAAATCAGGACTAAAACCGTGTTTTACACCTGGTTTTAAAAACATGGTCTAAGCCAAGACTAAAACCAGGTCTAAAAACAGGACTAAAACCAAGTCTAAACCAGGTCTAAATCAGGACTTAAACCAGGGCCAAAACCCAAACTAAAACCAGGTCTAAAACCAGGTCTAAGCCAAGATTAAAACCAGTTCTAATCCAGGTCCAAGCCAGGTCTAAACCAAATCTGAACAGGACTAAATCAGGACCGAACCAGGTATAAACCAGATCTAAACCAGGTCTTGAACTTGATGTTTTCAGGGCAATAATGAGATCCCAACAGAAAGAAAGATAAAAAGAAGGAATTCCTGAAAGTAACATTCTATCTTTGTATGCTTCACTTTTTGTCCCGAATGTTTATTTTCAAGCCGCACGGCGCGTGTGGGCGGGGCCAAAACGAATGTTTATGTGACGCAACGCGCTTTATATCAAAGAGGGTTTCGCATGACGTCACCGCCAGACCCTATGAACAGAACACAGGTCAGGACTTTGTCAGATACATTTTCAGCGCTTGAGCAAGACACAACTTATTAGAAGAAATACTTCTGAGTTTCAGCTCCAGACAATACACTTAGTATTACAGAGAGTAGTTTCAAACGGACCATATAGAATATTTTAGCATTGAAAAATGAGCAGCCCTACAACAACTGAAAAAACCCTTGAACAGGGAAAGGCAAAAATTGAGAATCTCCTGAGAGACCTGGAGAAAGACACGTCCAAGGAGGAAGTGGACAAAATGATGAAAGACCTGGTGACATCCTCGACCCGCCCTAACCTGGAGATGGAGAAGACGGAGGTCAACAATATGAAGCCCATGGAGGAAGAGCTCCTCATGGAGCACCCAGAGGATATGCTGGATAAAATGGAAGAACGTGTTAAGGAAGTGAGTTTGATAATCGAGGAACATCGTAAAGCTGACTCACCTCTGAATGAGCTTATCCCCAACATCCCCATCAAAAAAGGTCAGTCTCATCTTTTTTCTTTGTTGGAGAAAATGTCCACTGTAGACATTTCTGACCCAGAGTCCAAACAGATCCTGGTGTCATTGTTTGTGGATGTTGTCGCCACATTTTCAGAGATAATTTTGGATACTTTAAGAGAGGTCACTTTGTCTGTGAGACATGAGCAGCCTTCTCCACTGGTGTCTGAGGAGGCTGTGCACAAAGCATTGTACAGGAGCATCTATAAAACATTTAAAGCAGTTTTAGGCTCCACACACAGGTCCATGGACGAGCTGTTTAAACTGGTGACCAGCGAAGTGACAAACACGATCAACTCTGTCCTGTCCTGCTGCCGAGTTAAAGACAACCACCTGGTGGTAACTAAGGAGACCAAGGAGTACAAATCTCCGAGGGACAAGATAAAAAAAATGCTTCTTCTCGCCACGGCCTTGCCACAATCAATTAAAGAAAAGATTTCTCAGAGCTGTGGCCCGTGTTGGGGCAGACTCATCTCTGTCTCTTCAACATGTTGCCCTTGTGTCTACTCTGAGGAGGAACAGGAGAAGGAAGAGGAGGAGGAGGAAGAGGAGGAGGAGGAGGAGGAGATGGCGGCCACTAGACGACCAGTCAAAAACAAGATCAAACTGGCGACCTCATCCACCTGCTGTAAAGCAGCCATTGACGCTGTCAGAAAGATTCTTGAAAAGGAGGCCAGTGAGTTGGAAACTTTTAGAGAGCACCCGTTGAGCAGAAAGGACCAGGCAGCGTTGCTAAGGAGCCTGAGCAATGATGAGGACATTGCAGCATTGATTGTGAGCACCATTGAGGAGGAGATGGGTTATATCCACTCAGACAGCTCAGAGGACAGTCCAACAAAGAAGCCTTGTCTCCAGGGCGTGGCCCAGAAGATAAAGTCCTTCTTTGTCCTGTATTTTTCCAAGGCCAACTTCCACAGTTTACTGACCAAACTGTGCTGCCAGAAAACTGCACGCCAGGCTGATTCTGTGCAGTTTGTCATGGAGAAGGCCTCTCCTTTTCTGAAGAAGCTGGTCTCAGGGCAGGCCACAGACAGCCATGGCTGTGAGGTGTGTGTCTATGAGAGAGTGTCCCAGGGCCTCACCAACGGCCTGTACAAAGAGCTCAGCCAGCAGCTCAGCGACCTCATTATAAAGCTCTTGGCGCCACAAAAAGGACAGAGGGGGTTCATGAAGAAGGTTCGACAAAATGTAAACACCTTTTTGGAGGACATTTTGAAATGGGTGAAAATACAGCAGCTGCTGCCGCCAGAGCAACCCAGTCCAGAGAGTTCTGAAGAGGATCTGCAGGCTGGTCTCAAATATGGCCACTCCACCCCTGGACCCAAACCGTCCCAAGATCAGGTGCCTAGAGGACAAACTCCTCTATCCATCTACAGTTTCTGTGTCTCGTTTTCAGGCTGAAGATGAGGCTGTAATAGAATATGTTCAGAAGGTTCCCATGGCAACACAAAAGGTTGCTCCATCCGCTGGACAGGAAGTCCCCATGGTCCAGTCGAAGTATCGGTGGGACTGTATTGACTGCACCGGCCTGGCTTATGAGCTCGGGATGCTGATCTTCCAGAAAAAAGAAGGACCTGATTTTTGCGAGTGGCGCAGGTCTCTGGAGCAACAGCTGGAACTAAAAATTGCAGAGTGGGACATCCAAGTTGATCCAGATCACGTCAAGAAAGTTGCTAAAGCTGTGTTCAAAGACCTTTGTGAGGGCAAAAAGAAGACATGGGTCCAAAGTCGCACTTATTTGGTGCCAGGGTACGACACATTCATCATGGACACCATCTACAAGCACCTGGTCACGGCACCAAAGACCAGATTCAGCTCTTTCCTGCAGTCAGTGCGCAAAGTCTTCTGCTCCCCCTGCTGGGGGCGCTAAGAACACTGCCCTGACTTCATCCACAAGAAACAGCAGGTCCTGGGCCAGAGTCCTTCTTATAGCCTCTTGGTTTAAGGAGGATCTAGATTCAGCTGTACACTGCCAAAACCACTTTGAACATTTTACCCAAAAGCTCTTCAGTACCAGATTGTGAGCTGTAGGTCAAGAGTGAGATCCAACACATCAAACGTGAAAACGTATCTGTAGCGACTGTGAACACGACGAGACATGAACCTGTGCAGTGCTTCAGAGTAACTCTGAAGGAGCGCAGCGTCGTGTCGGGTCTGTATTCACGTGTGTCGCACAGATCTGTGCTCAGTTTGTCCTGTCAGAGTACATTCTTGTAATGGCCTTGATCTGATGTTGAGGAGTCACAGGAAGATGTTCCTTGTGTGTGAAGACTCTTGGTTTGTGTACAGACGAACCTCGAACCTAATGAAACCTGGGTCTGAAGAGGAGCTCAGTCTGGGCCCATAACTCACTGGAACTGTGGTTTCAACAAATGTGTTTTCTGTTAATCAGCATCAAATAAAAACACTTAAAAAATAATAACAGATGTATTTACTTTATTGCAGTTAGAACCAACCAAAAATAATGAATAAATAAATGACACCTTAGTTTTAGTCCAGCCTCAGAGCTCTTTTCTTCAGCAGCTGGTTATCTGTAGGACTTTGTGTTCAGTCCAAAGCTGCTGAAGCTGCATTCGTTCATTATCCTTCAAAAAAAAAAAAAAAAAAATAGAAACCTACTATCAGACAGAATACATTTTTTTATTATTGTTTATTTTTATTGATTTTATTTTTGAATTTGTTCTGTGCTACAACTTTTGATCACCCTTGGATCAGGACAGTGTTTTCTTTATTAAAGCAGAACTGAGAGAATACAGAGAAGATGTCAGGGTTAAAGCTGGAACTGCTTCTAGCTTTTACACACACTTTACCGACAGAACTAAAGGCACAAACTCCCACCTGTGAGTGTTTAGATTAAAATGATTGTGTGTATGATATTGTTGTATGTGACACACGGCAATGTGTGGTCACATTGTTTTAATTTGATTAATGTGTGGTTTTTGTATGCTCATGGATGTGGATTCAATGTGTAAATGTAATGTAACACAGTACCATTTTCTGCCACAAGGTGGCAGCGCCCTTGATGCAGCCAAAAAGAACAAGAACTGATCGTGGGTCTGTCTCATTTATTTATTTTTTTTTTTTTACAGCCTTGTACTTTTAAACGTGTAGGTCCAGCGGCCAATACCTGCTACATGTATAATATAAATATTAGCTCCAGATCTGAGTCAGTTCAAATGAACTTATCACTGCACGACTCATTATAGTGTCTTATTGCTGAAGGCTTTTGGTTGTTTTTTGTCTCAGCTGTAGATGTATAATCAGATTTATATTATTATAAAGGTCTAATAATATATATCATATTTTATTAAACCAGGACTAAACCAAGTCTAAACCAGGTCTAAACCAGTTCTAAACCAAGTTAAAACCAAGTCTAAACCAGGAATGAACCCGGTCTAAACCAGTTCTAAACCAAGTTTAAACCAAGTCTAATCCAGAACTAAACCAGGTTCAAAACCAGTTCTAAAACCAGGTCTAAATTGGGTCTTAACCAGGTCTGACTCTCTCTGATTTTATTGTGTTTTCTGACCTGTCTCTGATCCTCTCTCTCGTTGCAGTCTGCCTTGAGCTCTTCAAAGGTGAGTTGAACACCTGTGTCTTCTGTCTCTGTCTCTGAACAGACCTCAGTCCAACTGGAGGCTGTCTCTGTTTCTAGATCCAGGACCAGATCTTAAGTTGTGGTCTGTGAGTGGAATTTCAGGTGCTGTGGTTGTTGTTGGGGTAATGTCTGTGGCTTTGGTCATTGCCTTAATCAAACTCAAGCAGGTGAGTTAACCCTCTTTTAGTCTCCAACGCCTTCCTTTATCAACGCTGCTCAGAAGCGAGTGCAGATCTACACCAGAACCAGTGGCGATTTCTTTAAGACTGCAAGGGAAGCTCGGCTTCCCTTATAATGTCACAAAATTAATGGTCAAACATGTACTATTGTATTAACATTTTATTGACTAAAAATGCGTTAGAAAACGTTCATCTCAAAGACAAGTTCGTTCAGAATCAGTTACATATAGCAGGTCGGCTGACTCGATTTCCTTCTCATACATTCCCGCAGCGTCACAGTGCATTTCCCTATTGAAGCCCAGTGTCCATTGACTTCAATGGGGCTGCTTTGAACGTTTTTTTTTCAGCGCTTCGAAACTAGACGGTCATTGGATAAACACTGCGATTATGTCCCGCCCACGGACGCTCAGCGTCTCTGGGGGTGAATGGGGAGTGGGCTGGCCCAGACTCCGAGCTTCTGCGTGATGATTGGAGGGTCCTGTCGAAAGACTGCATCTCCTTTTGACTGTCAGCGATTCTGTACTATAAGGAATCACTGAAGCTATTCGCTCAGTCCCATCGCGGATTTCTCAAGTTCAGTCGAAATAAAAACTGCTGCAACCTATTTCTTTGATATTTGCTTGATTTTCATCATACATTTCACACAATTATACACCACATTCCTTGTTTCAGTTTTACAGAGTTAAAAAATTTTTTTTAGATCGTTCATTCATATAACGTTAGTAGGCTAGGCTAGCGTCGTGGGTGAAACTGCGCACGATGGCAGACGGTGCTAATATTGTCGACCTGATTTTGGCGAAGCCATTTGAAAGTGTTCCTTACGAGGAAAAACTTTATTAATTAAACAGCAGGGCAGATCAACACCTAAGATTGATTTAGTGCAAAAGATAGGGAAAAATAACAGGTCTTTTCAGCTCTCCTGGTATGACAAAGTTAGCTGGCTGACTGGAAGTGCTGTGACAAATAAAATGTACTGCTGGCCATGCCTCTTGATGAAACCATCTCACGGATGTGTTGTTTGGTCAAAGGTGGGGTTTGGAGATCTGTCTAACTTTGACAGGGCATATAAAAGACATGAAAAGAGCAATGAACATGTGAGTGCATGTGCAAGATTAAGTTGCATGGGCAGGATCAGGGTTGAGCATGCAATAAATGAAGGTGCTCGCATTCAAGTGGCTAAACATAATGAAATAGTCAAACAAAACAGGGCCTTATTGATGTGACATCCTTGCTTGGCCGGCAGGAGCTGTCATTTAGGGGACATGATGAGAGTGAATCATCCAACAAGGGGAATTACAGGGAGTTCACAGAAACATTAGCTAAATATGACTCTGTCCTGTCCACACAATTTGAGTCCTCAACTGTGTTTTCTGGTATGTCCCATACTATTCAAAATGATTTGATCTCTGCTCTTGCAGCCACCGTTTCTGATCAGATCAGAGATGAAATTCAGGATGCTCCCTTTTTTGGATGGCAGGTGGATGAAACAACTGATATATTCTGTCGTGCCCAACTCTCTGTCATTGTTCGCTATGTGGATAGTGCAGGTAAAATTCAGGAGCGCTTTATTGTATTTTCTGATGTTTCGGGTAGATGCCCAGTCCGTTTTGAAATATTAAATGAGAACATGCAGGGCTACAATTTTAAGGACAAGCTTGTGGCACAGACCTATGATGGGGCTGCTGTCATGGCTTCAGATCTCAATGGTCTGCAGGCCAAAGTGAAAGCCATAGCCCCAGTGCAATGTTTGTGCATTGCTATGCACACCGACTGAATCTGGTGCTGTCACAGGCTATGTGTGGCAGAGTGCAGAATTTTTTTTGCATCACTCTCTGGATTTGCCACATTTTTTTCAAAATCTACAAAGAGGACATCTTTTCTGGAGTCTGCAGGCTGTTCAAGGTTGCCCAGAAACGCTCCTACTGCTTTTTCACATCACGGATAGTGAGCACTGTGGCAAACAATTATGATGGCCTCCTGCAGACATTTGAGAACATCATTGCAGATACAACAATGGATGATGATACACTGGATTGTGCCAAAGGCTTTGTGAGGAAACTGGAGGATTTTGAGTTTGTGTTCATGTTGTACACATATGAACAAATCTTCTCTGAGACTGATGTGGTCTTTGATATTGTCCAGCAGAGGGCGATGGATGTCCTTTACTGCAAGAACAGAATTGAATCTCTTCTTGCATTTGTCAAAGAGAAGAGGTCAGAGGGGCTTTCAAGCCATTTATGCCAAAACAGCAGATCTCACATCAGACCCACGAGATGAGCCCATGAGAAAGCGCCGTCTGACCCAATTGCAGGATCCCCAAGTGCGATACAGAAATCTGTACATGGCCATCCTTGATAACATCTTGGAGCAGATTTCTCGACATTTTCAAATTTGGAAAGCATGCTCTTCTTAGAATTAGTCAATCCAGGAAATTTGATGACATGAGACAGGTATTTCCAGAGGAGGCCTTCCAAAGTGTCCTGAAAAGTTATGGCCATCACTTTGATTCAGGAAGACTGAGGTCAGAACTTCAAGTCCTGTATTCAGATCAGGACTTGCAGGGTAACAGGGGAAAGCTGTGTGATTACTTGGTGTTCCTTAAAGACATGGAGTTGGACAGTGCAATGCCTCAGCTTTACAAACTGTTCTCATTAGTGGCAACAATTGGAGCTACATCTGCAGGTGTAAAGGAGCTTCTCCTGTTTAAAGCGACTCAAGTCCTACACCGAAATACAATGGGCCAAGGGAACGTAGGGCAGAATTTACTTTAAATAAATAGACAATTTTATGATGTAGGCCGAAAATGAGCTTCCCCTCTCTGACAGACCAGTAGCAGCCACTGACCAGAACGCTCGTGGGATTTATCCCAGCAGGAAATAAAAAATGTATTTTCTTTTAATATGAAACGTGTAAAGAAATAGGTAAATATATAATAGGAAATATTTAAAAAATACAGTTTTTGTGATTTGTTGTGGCAATTTTTCAGAGAATATGAATGATAACACTGACTCATAGTCAGTGGTTGGGTGAAGCCATTTTTGTCAAACAACTGTGGACAGGAAAAGGTATTTGAACTGTATAAAACATGAAAAGGGATATAAAAAGATAACCAAGAAATTGATATTGGTGAGAACTAAAACGTGCAGGTGTGTGTCCTGCTTGAATAAGGGCAGAGGTTCTTTTCTCATGACGTCTCTTCTGGATTATATCACAGGAAGTTGTTGAAAATAAATACAACAGCTTATATTGGTAAGCTGAGACAAAGTGTCACCTGTGTGTCTCCTGTGTCCTTTCTGTTTTTACCTGGAGTCGCTCACAGACAAATGCCTCATCTTTTTCACACAAAGTAAACACAATAATCAGTAACTTCATTTACAAAACTTACTCAGGTCTAAAGAGCTGATGTCACGGCTTAATTTGAGTTTGGGTCTGTATTCACGTGTGTCGCACAGATCTGTGCTCAGTTTGACCTGTCAGAGTACATTCTTGTAATGGCCTTGATCTGATGTTGAGGAGTCACAGGAAGATGTTCCTTGTGTGTGAAGACTCTTGGTTTGTGTACAGACGAACCTCGAACCTAATGAAACCTGGGTCTGAAGAGGAGGTCAGTCTGGGCCCATAACTCACTGGAACTGTGGTTTCAACAAATGTGTTTTTTGTTAATCAGCATCAAATAAAAACACTTGAAAATGATAACAGATGTATTTACTTCATTGCAGTTAGAACCAACCAACCTTAGTTTTAGTCCAGCCTCAGAGCTCTGTTCTTCAGCAGCTGGTCTCCTGTCGGACCTTGTGTTCAGTCCAAAGCTGCTGAAGCTGCGTTCGTTCATTATCCTCCAAAAAAAAAAAAAGAACTCACAGAATAAAAAATGCGCCAACAATAAACTTTTAAAAGGAGACTTAAACACACCTTTTCTCACTTGTTAAATAACGTTTATTAAAAGTGTTGTACATTTTGTTCATTTAGATTTTAATATTGTTTATTTTTATTGTTTTATTTCTAAATTTGTTCATATTTTATTTAGCCAGGTTGTAAGAGCCAATTAAGGATTAGTTCATTTGAAATAATTTAGTTTAAACAGTAATAAATAAATAAAAACTATTTCATGAAAATGAATAAGAAATGTATTGGTTCAAAATGCATGATTTAGTAATGTTTAGATTTTATAACATTTCAGTATTTTGAGCTTCCGGTCAGATATCACTACGCCAAAGCGGAAGCAATTGCATGTAGTTTTAGTTTGAAGTTAGAGACGCGGAAGCAACACAGTTTTTTGACCGCATGCGTACTATGTCTATGTATACTTGTTTGTTCGAAGTAAACATATTGGAAGGAAGACATTTGTCTGCTCGTGTTTTCAAATACTGGTTGTAGTTAGACTGACTTCAAAGGGTGGTACAGAAGAATTAAAAGCAACTAGGTGCCACTACACAGGTCTAAACCAAAGTCTAAACCAAGGACTAAACCAAGGACTAAACCAAGGACTAAACCAAGGACTAAACCAAGGACTAAACCAGGACTAAACCAGACCTCTTTTTCGGTTGATTGCGGCCCTCACACGGGCCACAGCTCTGAACAATCTTTGGTTTAATTGATCGTGGCAAGGCCCTGGCGAGACGGAGCATGGCTTTGAGCTTGTCCTTTGGAGTTTTGTACTCGGTTACCACCAGGTGGTTGTCTTGAACTTGGCTGCAGGACAGGACAGAGTTGATCCTGTTTGTCACTTGGCTGCTCAGCAGTTTGAACAGCTTGTCCATTGACCTGTGGGTGGAGCCTAAAACAGCTTTACACAACAACAAAAGTAATATTTTCACTGCGCTTTAAAAACTCCTCAGCTTTATTCCACAGAAAACGACACAGTTTCCCATGATTGGTTCCACTCAGCCCTTCTCATAAAAGTGGCAGTCACAGGTTCTGTAATACACTGGTTCCCAAAGTGGGGGAGATGATTTCCAGAATTTTTTTTTTTTTTTTATGAATTTTTTATTTTTTTTTTATAAAAAAATTTTTTTTTTTTTTAAAGGTTGTAATGATGCGAGTATACATTTAGGATAATTAAAATAAACTGAAAGTAAAACTTTGTAAAACTTTGTTTGCTCCGATTAATTATGACAGTTAAGTGATGGCTTGTTGCCAAGTCCGCGGGCTACTTTTAAAGTCCATTTTGGGTAAAAAGCATAGTATAATAAAATAAGCCAAACAAGTCTTCATGTTAAGAATGAATAGTACACAAACATTTCTAAAACTGTCTTTCTTTATTTTTTTATTTTTTAATAAAACATTCATTAATTATTTTATGATAAACATACTGTCTTAAGTGCACCCCTTTATCGCGGATCGTCAGCAGTCTAATATTGGGGGTCGCGGTCTGAAAAGTTTGGGAACCCCTGCTGTAATAGGCTATTTTTTGTCATTCTACTGTTGCTGGAAATGTAACGTTGTCATTTAATCTCCAGTTTGTGTAAGACTTTGTAATAACAATCAGAGATACTAGTATTTATCACGTCATCATCCCAAACTGGTCTGCATTAACCCGAGTCCAGATTTGGTCACCTGAGAATTCCCAGCAGCAGTGACGCTCCCCACAGCGCTGTACTGAGGAGCCACCATTTGTCTGACTTCACTTTGATGAGCTCGGTGTCGGCGGCCCACGCGATGTGCTCACAGGGGTAGTACAGCTGATCGGCCGCGTTGTTTAGCACCGAGATCCAGCGGACGCACAAGTCCTCCTCCTGTGAAGCCATGAACCTACTTAAATATCCCACAAACTAGGTCTTTAATGTATACAATTGTCTACATTTAACTCCTGCTCACCGTAGCCCCCAGGCCATAGCTGTGGGAGTAGGACAACATGGACAGGTCGTCGAACAGCCTGAGGACCGTCCTGCAGTTGCTGAGTTGAGCAGAAAACAGCAGCAGGCTCTTTCCGAGGTGTCGAGAGGCATCGTCAGTGTTCGTTCCTCGAGAAAGAACTCCTCGACGAGCTGTGAGCCGTAACAGGCCGTTCGGATCTGAACACACACAGAGAGTGAATAGAAAATATGAGGTGATCTACCAGGTGTTCCCTGCCTTAGGCCCAAGCAGCCGGGACAGGCTCTAGCCCACCTGTGAGTGCAAACAGGATCAGCGATAGAAAAAGGAATGACTGAAAAAGAATGCAACAGAGAAAAATATATTGTGGTAAACATGAGCTAATGTTTGAAAGTGATGGTAATGCATTCAAACTTTAAATGGTTTTTATTTTTCAAGTGAATGATAATATCTAATATCTGGGTTGTTATAATATTAAATAGGCTACAATTCTTCCAAAAAATAAATGCAATTTCTTAGGGCAGGACTTTAAAACTTTACTTTTTTCTGGTTGCACTAGTGTTACTGGTGGTGAAAACAGAAAACAAAAGGTGATCAACTGTTAACAAAAATATATAAACAAAATTTCTAAAAATATGCCACAAAAACTGGAAAAGCACATCATTTGCAAGAAATTTGTAAATTAGTCAAACTGCTAAGAAGAAAATCTATATTTTTTTTTTAATGCAGCTTTTTGGTTGGTTAATTTAGAAAATGAGTGACAAAGACAAATATTCAAGTCAATTTTCAGGTTTGAACAAGGAATAATTGTGTTTACTTGTAAAAAACTGTTAAAAAATAAACAAACGTTAAGGATGATAATGTTTTTTATTTATTATTATTTAATTTATTTAATTGGGACAGTGCATGTTAATGAACATACATGAGACACAACCACATGAATGTAAACATGCCAGATTGTATTTTCACATGTTGTCCCAACTTTCTCACACATTCATACACCAGTGCTGTGTCACTGGACGCAAGGAGGGTTAAGTGTCTTGCCCAAGGACACAACGATAGTATGAACTGTGGGGAGAGTGGGACCTTCCGGTTACAGGACGACAGCTCTACCACTGAGCCACTGCACCCCCAATGTCCTGACCAAAGTGAGCCATTTTTTGTTGCAAGCCATAAACTCGGACATAAATATATTTTACTCACATATGGACAGTTTAACAGAGTTCCATATTATTTCCATTCCTGAAAAACCACCTCTATATTTCCAGGTTTTCCAAGGACACGTGGGAATCTTGAGAATATGTCAAGTGTTTCCAATGGAAGAAAAATTACCTCCTGTGTTGTTTTAAGCTGTGTTTGTACTCACCACTTTGTCCCTGCCCCTGTAGGACTCCAGGACCCGGACTAAAGCCTCCACAGCATGTCTGTCCCACTACAAAGGGGTCCCACAGAGCACTGACCAAAACCGAGGCATCGCCAAAAAAGTGCCTGTTTTAATTATTTAACCAAAAGTAGATGCATGGTGTTGGTCCTGTGTTGGACTTTGTAACAGGAACAAACTCCAAACAGACAAAACTAATCGAGACAGATAAAATAGAAACAAAAAATAAACTAACTCATGGCTGCCATCTTGTGTTTGGTCAGAGACATTGTAGCGGAACATGCAGCCGCCAGGCCGGTAGGCGGCGCTGTAGCGTCAGCTTCCCGGCCGGACCCTGCGGTAAAGCTCAAAATATAAACAACAATGGCGAAGCAAGAGCATTGAAGAGTTTCAACACAAGACTAAGGCTAACAGTCTTAGTCTTGTGTCCACATGACAGTCTTAGTCTTGTAGTCCACAATTCTGAGGCTAACACAGATAACGTCTGTTAAAGTTGAAAGCTTTAGAGGGAGAGTATCGACAGACTGTGATACAGGATGGCGGAGTGTTTTTACAAGTTGTGTGAGAAGATTTAGAAAGTAAATGCTCTCGCGTTCGCTGTTCAGACAACGGACGGTGTGGGTTTCTGATGGGTTCGCCTTGAAACCTAATCCGTTGCCTCTACGGCTAACATACCCAGGTGAGCCCTGCTGTGACATGACCAGGTCCCTGAAGATGGACTACAGCCCTAGTTCTTGGTGCATTTTTTTGTGCATATGTGAGGCCTATTATTTTAATAAACATTATGAAACTCACTGGAAATATGTGCTTCTACTTATTCAAAATTTGCTCAAACATATTTGCTGTGAGGTTATGGAGGTGTTAAGAATATATATCATATTTTATTAAACCTGGTTTAGACTTGGTTTAAATCTGGTCTAAACCAAGTCTAATCCAGGTCTAAACCAGGTCTAATCCAGTTCTAAACCAAGTCTAATCCAGGTCTAAACCAAGTCTAATCCAGGTCTAAACCAAGTCTAATCCAGGTCTAAACCAGGACTAAAACCCAGGTCTAAAACAGGTCTAAACCAGTTGTAAACTAGGTCTAAACCAGGACTAAAAAAGTCTACACCTGGTTTTAAAAACATGGTCTAAACCAAGACAAAAACCAGGTCTAAAAACAGGACTAAAACCAGGTCTAAACCAGGGCCAAACCAGGTCTAAACCAAATCTGAACAGGACTAAATCAGGACCGAACCAGGTATAAACCAGATCTAAACCAGGTCTTGAACCTGATGTTTTCAGGGCAATAATGAGATCCCAACAGAAAGAAAGATAAAAAGAAGGAATTCCTGAAAGTAACATTCTATCTTTGTATGCTTCACATTTTGTCCCGAATGTTTATTTTCAAGCCGCACGGCGCGTGTGGGCGGGGCCAAAACGAATGTTTATGTGACGCAACGCGCTTTATATCAAAGAGGGTTTCGCATGACGTCACCTACAGACCCTATGAACAGAACACAGGTCAGGACTTTGTCAGATACATTTTCAGCGCTTGAGCAAGACACAACTTATTAGAAGAAATACTTCTGAGTTTCAGCTCCAGACAATACACTTAGTATTACAGAGAGTAGTTTCAAACGGACCATATAGAATATTTTAGCATTGAAAAATGAGCAGCCCTACAACAACTGAAAAAACCCTTGAACAGGGAAAGGCAAAAATTGAGAATCTCCTGAGAGACCTGGAGAAAGACACGTCCAAGGAGGAAGTGGACAAAATGATGAAAGACCTGGTGACATCCTCGACCCGCCCTAACCTGGAGATGGAGAAGACGGAGGTCAACAATATGAAGCCCATGGAGGAAGAGCTCCTCGCGGAGCACCCAGAGGATATGCTGGATAAAATGGAAGAACGTGTTAAGGAAGTGAGTTTGATAATCGAGGAACATCGTAAAGCTGACTCACCTCTGAATGAGCTTATCCCCAACATCCCCATCAAAAAAGGTCAGTCTCATCTTTTTTCTTTGTTGGAGAAAATGTCCACTGTAGACATTTCTGACCCAGAGTCCAAACAGATCCTGGTGTCATTGTTTGTGGATGTTGTCGCCACATTTTCAGAGATAATTTTGGATACTTTAAGAGAGGTCACTTTGTCTGTGAGACATGAGCAGCCTTCTCCACTGGTGTCTGAGGAGGCTGTGCACAAAGCATTGTACAGGAGCATCTATAAAACATTTAAAGCAGTTTTAGGCTCCACACACAGGTCCATGGACGAGCTGTTTAAACTGGTGACCAGCAGTGACAAACACGATCAACTCTGTCCTGTCCTGCTGCCGAGTTAAAGACAACCACCTGGTGGTAACTAAGGAGACTAAGGAGTACAAATCTCCGAGGGACAAGATAAAAAAAATGCTTCTTCGCCACGGCCTTGCCACAATCAATTAAAGAAAAGATTTCTCAGAGCTGTGGCCCGTGTTGGGGCCGCAGACTCATCTCTGTCTCTTCAACATGTTGCCCTTGTGTCTACTCTGAGGAGGAACAGGAGAAGGAAGAGGAGGAGGAAGAGGAGGAGGAGGAGATGGCGGCCACTAGACGACCAGTCAAAAACAAGATCAAACTGGCGACCTCATCCACCTGCTGGAAAGCAGCCATTGGCGCTGTCAGAAAGATTCTTGAAAAGGAGGCCAGTGAGTTGGAAACTTTTAGAGAGCACCCGTTGAGCAGAAAGGACCAGGCAGCGTTGCTAAGGAGCCTGAGCAATGATGAGGACATTGCAGCATTGATTGTGAGCACCATTGAGGAGGAGATGGGTTATATCCACTCAGACAGCTCAGAGGACAGTCCAACAAAGAAGCCTTGTCTCCAGGGCGTGGCCCAGAAGATAAAGTCCTTCTTTGTCCTGTATTTTCAAGGCCAACTTCCACAGTTTACTGACCAAACTGTGCTGCCAGAAAACTGCACGCCAGGCTGATTCTGTGCAGTTTGTCATGGAGAAGGCCTCTCCTTTTCTGAAGACGCTGGTCTCAGGGCAGGCCACAGACAGCCATGGCTGTGAGTGTGTGTCTATGAGAGAGTGTCCCAGGGCCTCACCAACGGCCTGTACAAAGAGCTCAGCCAGCAGCTCAGCGACCTCATTATAAAGCTCTTGGCGCCACAAAAAGGACAGAGGGGGTTCATGAAGAAGGTTCGACAAAATGTAAACACCTTTTTGGAGGACATTTTGAAATGGGTGAAAATACAGCAGCTGCTGCCGGCCAGGAGCAACCCAGTCCAGAGAGTTCTGAAGAGGATCTGCAGGCTGGTCTCAAATATGGCCACTCCACCCTGGACCCAAACCGTCCCAAGATCAGGTGCCTAGAGGACAAACTCCTCTATCCATCTACAGTCTCTGTGTCTCGTTTTCAGGCTGAAGATGAGGCTGTAATAGAATATGTTCAGAAGGTTCCCATGGCAACACAAAAGGTTGCTCCATCCGCTGGACAGGAAGTCCCCATGGTCCAGTCGAAGTATCGGTGGGACTGTATTGACTGCACCGGCCTGGCTTATGAGCTCGGGATGCTGATCTTCCAGAAAAAGAAGGACCTGATTTTTGCAGTGGCGCAGGTCTCTGGAGCAACAGCTGGAACTAAAAATTGCAGAGTGGGACATCCAAGTTGATCCAGATCACGTCAAGAAAGTTGCTAAAGCTGTGTTCAAAGACCTTTGTGAGGGCAAAAAGAAGACATGGGTCCAAAGTCGCACTTATTTGGTGCCAGGGTACGACACATTCATCATGGACACCATCTACAAGCACCTGGTCACGGCACCAAAGACCAGATTCAGCTCTTTCCTGCAGTCAGTGCGCAAAGTCTTCTGCTCCCCCTGCTGGGGGCGCTAAGAACACTGCCCTGACTTCATCCACAAGAAACAGCAGGCCAGAGTCCTTCTTATAGCCTCTTGGTTTAAGGAGGATCTAGATTCAGCTGTACACTGCCAAAACCACTTTGAACATTTTACCCAAAAGCTCTTCAGTACCAGATTGTGAGCCGTAGGTCAAGAGTGAGATCCAACACATCAAACGTGAAAACGTATCTGTAGCGACTGTGAACACGACGAGACATGAACCTGTGCAGTGCTTCAGAGTAACTCTGAAGGAGCGCAGCGCGTCGTGTCGGGTCTGTATTCACGTGTGTCGCACAGATCTGTGCTCAGTTTGTCCTGTCAGAGTACATTCTTGTAATGGCCTTGATCTGATGTTGAGGAGTCACAGGAAGATGTTCCTTGTGTGAAGACTCTTGGTTTGTGTACAGGCAGACCTCAGAACCTAATGGAAACCTGGGTCTGAAGAGGAGCTCAGTCTGGGCCCATAACTCACTGGAACTGTGGTTTCAACAAATGTGTTTTCTGTTAATCAGCATCAAATAAAAACACTTAAAAAATAATAACAGATGTATTTACTTTATTGCAGTTAGAACCAACCAAAAATAATGAATAAATAAATGACACCTTAGTTTTAGTCCAGCCTCAGAGCTCTTTTCTTCAGCAGCTGGTTATCTGTAGGACTTTGTGTTCAGTCCAAAGCTGCTGAAGCTGCATTCGTTCATTATCCTTCAAAAAAAAAAAAAAAAAAAAAATAGAAACCTACTATCAGACAGAATACATTTTTTTATTATTGTTTATTTTTATTGATTTTATTTTTAAATTTGTTCTGTGCTACAACTTTTGATCACCCTTGGATCAGGACAGTGTTTTCTTTATTAAAGCAGAACTGAGAGAATACAGAGAAGATGTCAGGGTTAAAGCTGGAACTGCTTCTAGCTTTTACACACACTTTACCGACAGAACTAAAGGCACAAACTCCCACCTGTGAGTGTTTAGATTAAAATGATTGTGTGTATGATATTGTTGTATGTGACACACGGCAATGTGTGGTCACATTGTTTTAATTTGATTAATGTGTGGTTTTTGTATGCTCATGGATGTGGATTCAATGTGTAAATGTAATGTAACACAGTACCATTTTCTGCCACAAGGTGGCAGCGCCCTTGTGAGACGGCTCTGGCTCAGACAGGCAGATGCAGCCAAAAAGAACAAGAACTGATCGTGGGTCTGTCTCATTTTTTTTTTTTTTTTACAGCCTTGTACTTTTAAACGTGTAGGTCCAGCGGCCAATACCTGCTACATGTATAATATAAATATTAGCTCCAGATCTGAGTCAGTTCAAATGAACTTATCACTGCACGACTCATTATAGTGTCTTATTGCTGAAGGCTTTTGGTTGTTTTTTGTCTCAGCTGTAGATGTATAATCAGATTTATATTATTATAAAGGTCTAATAATATATATCATATTTTATTAAACCAGGACTAAACCAAGTCTAAACCAGGTCTAAACCAGTTCTAAACCAAGTTAAAACCAAGTCTAAATCCAGGAATGAACCCGGTCTAAACCAGTTCTAAACCAAGTTTAAACCAAGTCTAATCCAGAACTAAACCAGGTTCAAAACCAGTTCTAAAACCAGGTCTAAACCAAGTCTAAACCAGGAATGAACCCGGTCTAAACCAAGTTTAAACCAAGTCTAATCCAGAACTAAACCAGGTTCAAAACCAGGTCTAAATTGGGTCTTAACCAGGTCTGACTCTCTCTGATTTTATTGTGTTTTCTGACCTGTCTCTGATCCTCTCTCGGCAGTCTGCCTTGAGCTCTTCAAAGGTGAGTTGAACACCTGTGTCTTCTGTCTCTGTCTCTGAACAGACCTCAGTCCAACTGGAGGCTGTCTCTGTTTCTAGATCCAGGACCAGATCTTAAGTTGTGGTCTGTGAGTGGAATTTCAGGTGCTGTGGTTGTTGTTGGGGTAATGTCTGTGGTTTGGTCATTGCCTTAATCAAACTCAAGCAGGTGAGTTAACCCTCTTTAGTCTCCAACGCCTTCCTTTATCAACGCTGCTCAGAAGCGAGTGCAGATCTACACCAGAACCAGTGGCGATTTCTTTAAGACTGCAAGGAAGCTCGGCTTCCTTATAATGTCACAAAATTAATGGTCAAACATGTATTATTGTATTAACATTTTATTGACTAAAAATGCGTTAGAAAAGCGTTCATCTCAAAGACAAGTTCGTTCAGAATCAGTTACATATAGCAGGTCGGCTGACTCGATTTCCTTCTCATACATTCCCGCAGCGTCACAGTGCATTTCCCTATTGAAGCCCAGTGTCCATTGACTTCAATGGGGCTGCTTTGAACGTCTTTTTCAGCGCTTCAAACTAGACGGTCATTGGATAAACACTGCGATTATGTCCGCCCACGGACGCTCAGCGTCTCTGGGGGTGAATGAAGTGGGCTGGCCCAGACTCCGAGCTTCTGCGTGATGATTGGAGGGTCCTGTCGAAAGACTGCATCTCCTTTTGACTGTCAGCGATTCTGTACTATAAGGAATCACTGAAGCTATTCGCGCTCAGTCCCATCATGCGGATTTCTCAAGTTCAGTCGAAATAAAAACTGCTGCAACCTATTTCTTTGATATTTGCTTGATTTTCATCATACATTTCACACAATTATACACCACATTCCTTGTTTCAGTTTTACAGAGTTTTTTAGATCGGTTAGTAGGCTAGGCTAGCGTCGTGGGTGAAACGATGGCAGAATATTGTCGACCTGATTTTGGCGAAGCCATTTGAAAGTGTTCCTTACGAGGAAAAACTTTATTAATTAAACAGCAGGGCAGATCAACACCTAAGATTGATTTAGTGCAAAAGATAGGGAAAAATAACAGGTCTTTTCAGCTCTCCTGGTATGACAAAGTTAGCTGGCTGACTGGAAGTGCTGTGACAAATAAAATGTACTGCTGGCCATGCCTCTTGATGAAACCATCTCACGGATGTGTTGTTTGGTCAAAGGTTTCAAAATGATTTGATCTCTGCTCTTGCAGCCACCGTTTCTGATCAGATCAGAGATGAAATTCAGGATGCTCTTTTTGGATGGCAGGTGGATGAAACAACTGATATATCCTGCCGTGCCCAACTCTCTGTCATTGTTCGCTATGTGGATAGTGCAGGTAAAATTCAGGAGCGCTTTATTGTATTTTCTGATGTTTCGGGGCGAGATGCCCAGTCCGTTTGAAATATTAAATGAGAACATGCAGGGCTACAATTTTAAGGACAAGCTTGTGGCACAGACCTATGATGGGGCTGCTGTCATGGCTTCAGATCTCAATGGTCTGCAGGCCAAAGTGAAAGCCATAGCCCCAGTGCAATGTTTGTGCATTGCTATGCACACCGACTGAATCTGGTGCTGTCACAGGCTATGTGTGGCAGAGTGCAGAATTTTTTTTTGCATCACTCTCTGGATTTGCCACATTTTTTTCAAAATCTACAAAGAGGACATCTTTTCTGGAGTCTGCAGGCTGTTCAAGGTTGCCCAGAAACGCTCCTACTCGTTTTTTTCACATCACGGATAGTGAGCACTGTGGCAAACAATTATGATGGCCTCCTGCAGACATTTGAGAACATCATTGCAGATACAACAATGGATGATGATACACTGGATTGTGCCAAAGGCTTTGTGAGGAAACTGGAGGATTTTGAGTTTGTGTTCATGTTGTACACATATGAACAAATCTTCTCTGAGACTGATGTGGTCTTTGATATTGTCCAGCAGAGGGCGATGGATGTCCTTTACTGCAAGAACAGAATTGAATCTCTTCTTGCATTTGTCAAAGAGAAGAGGTCAGAGGGGGCTTTCCAAGCCATTTATGCCAAAACAGCAGATCTCACATCAGACCCACGAGATGAGCCCATGAGAAAGCGCCGTCTGACCCAATTGCAGGATCCCCAAGTGCGATACAGAAATCTGTACATGGCCATCCTTGATAACATCTTGGAGCAGATTTCTCGACATTTTTCAAATTTGGAAAGCATGCTCTTCTTAGAATTAGTCAATCCAGGGAAATTTGATGACATGAGACAGGTATTTCCAGAGGAGGCCTTCCAAAGTGTCCTGAAAAGTTATGGCCATCACTTTGATTCAGGAAGACTGAGGTCAGAACTTCAAGTCCTGTATTCAGATCAGGACTTGCAGGGTAACAGGGAAAGCTGTGTGATTACTTGGTGTTCCTTAAAGACATGGAGTTGGACAGTGCAATGCCTCAGCTTTACAAACTGTTCTCATTAGTGGCAACAATTGGAGCTACATCTGCAGGTGTAGAAAGGAGCTTCTCCTGTTTAAAGCGACTCAAGTCCTACACCTGAAATACAATGGGCCAAGGCCGTTTAAGCAGCCTAGCTCTGCTGGCCATTGAGAGGACACTGGTCAAGTCACTTGAAAAGACTCCTAGTTGGTACGACAGGGTCACAGACCATTTTCTTGAAAAGGAATGTAGGGCAGAATTTACTTTTAAATAAATAGACAATTTTATGATGTAGGCCGAAAATGAGCTTCCCCTCTCTGACAGACCAGTAGCCGCCACTGACCAGAACGCTCGTGGGATTTATCCCAGCAGGAAATAAAAAAAATATTTTCTTTTAATATGAAACGCGTAAAGAAATAGGTAAATATATAATAGGAAATATTTAAAAAATACAGTTTTTGTGATTTGTTGTGGCCATTTTTCAGAGAATATGAAGGATAACACTGACTCAGTCAGTGGTTGGGTGAAGCCATTTTTTGTCAAACAACTGTGTTAATAATGACAACAGAAATGACCCAAATGACCCTGAGAAAAAGTTTACATACCCTGGTGATTTTGGCCTGATAACATGAACACACAAGTTGTGTCAAAAAGGTTTGAATGACTACTAGGCAAGGCAAGGCAATTTTATTTATATAGCACAATTCATACACTGGGTAATTCAAAGTGTTTACAGGAATAAAAGACAAAATTTACAAGATTTAGATTAAGAAACATTAGAAAAATTAAAAACATTTTAAAAGACTAGTGCAGATAAAAAAAAAAAAAACACTTTAGGTTGTAGTGTAGGCGGAGCTAAAGAGGAAGGTTTTTAACCTCCCCTTGAACATTGTTAAAGTTGAGGCTGTTCCAGGTTTTTGCTGCATGAAACTTAAACGCTGCTTTACCCTGTTTAGTTCTAACTGTGGGCACGAGTCCGGGGAGGTTCATAATTAACTAGCATGTCAGAAATATATTCTGGTGCTAAACCATTAAGAGACTTGTAAACCAGCAGTGCTTTGTCACAAAGACAAAGTAAATCCAAGCAATGAGAAGCAATAAGATGATTAATTAAGAGTGCTTTGGAGGATAGAGACCGCACATTCAGGAGACCAATCTTCAGTCTTGACGCAAACCCGCACCCGAGGGCTGGTCCAGCGGAGCGGGTCCTTCTGGGGGGTCCATTTCAGTGGTGCAGGTGTTGATGGTGTCGTGGTCAGAGGAGGATCCTTGGCTGGTGAGACAGGAGTCTTTATTCTGAGTCATGGGAAAAACAAAAGAATTGTCAAATGATATGCAGGAAAAGGTATTTGAACTGTATAAAACATGAAAAGGGATATAAAAAGATATCCAAGAAATTGATATTGGTGAGAACTAAAACGTGCAGGTGTGTGTCCTGCTTGTATAAGGGCAGAGGTTCTTTTCTCATGACGTCTCTTCTGGATTATATCACAGGAAGTTGTTGAAAATAAATACAACAGCTTATATTGGTAAGCTGAGACAAAGTGTCACCTGTGTGTCTCCTGTGTCCTTTCTGTTTTTACCTGGAGTCGCTCACAGACAAATGCCTCATCTTTTTCAAAGTAAACACAATAATCAGTAACTTCATTTACAAAACTTACTCAGGTCTAAAGAGCTGATGTCACGGCTTAATTTGAGTTTGGGTCTGTATTCACGTGTGTCGCACAGATCTGTGCTCAGTTTGACCTGTCAGAGTTCATTCTTGTAATGGCCTTGATCTGATGTTGAGGAGTCACAGGAAGATGTTCCTTGTGTGTGAAGACTCTTGGTTTGTGTACAGACGAACCTCGAACCTAATGAAACCTGGGTCTGAAGAGGAGGTCAGTATGGGCCCATAACTCACTGGAACTGTGGTTTCAACAAATGTGTTTTTTGTTAATCAGCATCAAATAAAAACACTTGAAAATGATAACAGATGTATTTACTTTATTGCAGTTAGAACCAACCAACCTTAGTTTTAGTCCAGCCTCAGAGCTCTGTTCTTCAGCAGCTGGTCTCCTGTCGGACCTTGTGTTCAGTCCAAAGCTGCTGAAGCTGCGTTCGTTCATTATCCTCCAAAAAAAAAAAATGAACTCACAGAATAAAAATGCCAACAATAAACTTTTAAAAGGAGACTCAAACACGCCTTTTCTCACTTGTTAAATAACGTTTATTAAAAGTGTTGTACATTTTGTTCATTTAGATTTTAATATTGTTTATTTTTATTGTTTTATTTCTAAATTTGTTCATATTTTATTTAGCCAGGTTGTAAGAGCCAATTAAGGATTAGTTCATTTGAAATAATTTAGTTTAAACAGTAATAAATAAATAAAAACTATTTCATGAAAATTAATAAGAAATGTATTGGTTCAAAATGCATGATTTAGTAATGTTTAGATTTTATAACATTTCAGTATTTTGAGCTTCCGGTCAGATATCACTACGTCAAAGCGGAAGCAATTGCATGTAGTTTTAGTTTGAAGTTAGAGACGTTGGAAGCAACACAGTTTTTGACCGTATGCATTTATGTCTATGTATACTTGTTTGTTCGGAAGTAAACATATTGGAAGGAAGACATTTGTCTGCTCGTGTTTTCAAATACTGGTTGTAGTTAGACTGACTTCAAAGGGTGGTACAGAAGAATTAAAAGCAACTAGGTGCCACTACACAGGTCTAAACCAAAGTCTAAACCAAGGACTAAACCAAGGACTAAACCAGGACTAAACCAGACCTCTTTTTCGGTTGATTGCGGCCCTCACACGGGCCACAGCTCTGAACAATCTTTGGTTTAATTGATCGTGGCAAGGTTCTGGCGAGACGGAGCATGGCTTTGAGCTTGTCCTTTGGAGTTTTGTACTCGGTTACCACCAGGTGGTTGTCTTGAACTTGGCTGCAGGACAGGACAGAGTTGATCCTGTTTGTCACTTGGCTGCTCAGCAGTTTGAACAGCTTGTCCATTGACCTGTGGGTGGAGCCTAAAACAGCTTTACACAACAACAAAAGTGATATTTTCACTGCGCTTTAAAAACTCCTCAGCTTTATTCCACAGAAAACAACACAGTTTCCCATGATTGGTTCCACTCAGCCCTTCTCATAAAAGTGGCAGTCACAGGTTCTGTAATACACTGGTTCCCAAAGTGGGGGGGGGTCGCGAGATGATTTCCAGAATTTTTTTTTTTTTTTATGAATTTTTTTTTTTTTTATGAAATTTTTTTTTTTTTAAAGGTTGTAATGATGCGAGTATACATTTAGGATAATTAAAATAAACTGAAAGTAAAACTTTGTAAAACTTTGTTTGCTCCGATTAATTATGACAGTTAAGTGATGGCTTGTTGCCAAGTCCATGAGCTACTTTTAAAGTCCATTTTGGGTAAAAAGCATAGTATAATAAAATAAGCCAAACAAGTCTTCATGTTAAGAATGAATAGTACACAAACATTTCTAAAACTGTCTTTCTTTATTTTTTTTTATTTTTTTAATAAAACATTCATTAATTATTTTATGATAAACATACTGTCTTAGTGCACCCCTTTATAATCATAAATTTAATAATAATAGCTAAATAAATACATTCCAAAAATAAATACAATAGGTTCTAAATAATAATAATTAGCATGTGGGCTACATGCGGGGTCGCGGATCGTCAGCAGTCTAATATTGGGGGTCGCGGTCTGAAAAGTTTGGGAACCCCTGCTGTAATAGGCTATTTTTTGTCATTCTACTGTTGCTGGAAATGGAACGCGTTGTCATTTAATCTCCAGTTTGTGTAAGACTTTGTAATAACAATCAGAGATACTAGTATTTATCACGTCATCATCCCAAACTGGTCTGCATTAACCCGAGTCCAGATTTGGTCACCTGAGAATTCCCAGCAGCAGTGACGCTCCCACAGCGCTGTACTGAGGAGCCACCATTTGTCTGACTTCACTTTGATGAGCTCGGTGTCGTGGCGGCCCACGCGATGTGCTCACAGGGGTAGTACAGCTGATCGGCCGCTTGTTTAGCACCGAGATCCAGCGGACGCACAAGTCCTCCTCCTGTGAAGCCATGAACCTACTTAAATATCCCACAAACTAGGTCTTTTAATGTATACAATTGTCTACATTTAACTCCTGCTCACCGTAGCCCCCAGGCCATAGCTGTGGGAGTAGGACAACATGGACAGGTCGGTAGAACAGCCTGAGGACCGTCCTACAGTTGCTGAGTTGAGCAGAAAACAGCAGCAGGCTCTTTCCGAGGTGTCGAGAGGCATCGTCAGTGTTCGTTCCTCGAGAAAGAACTCCTCGACGAGCTGTGAGCCGTAACCAAGCCTCTCCCATGGTACCTCTTAAACACGTGGTGATTTTACAGCAAAATACAGCGATATACATCCGTCCACCAGAGGGCAGGCTCCAAAAGCGGAAATATAAGGAGAAACCCAATGGCGACTTTACAAGAGTAAAACTCATGTTTACAGCCTGGTACAAAAGATGGCTCCGGTCTCTAAAGCTAAGTTTTTACTACGTGACAACTCTGGGGGGGGTGAATTTTTGAAAATTACGTTGGTTTATGCTATCTAAAAACTATTGTTTTACTATGGAGTAAAACCCGAAAAGCCCGGATGTAACGGCCATTTTATTGCCCATTCGTAATGCAATATTGGTCAATAGGGGACCAATGGGCGGATATCATCCATAAATATACTATCTATGGCCGTAACAGGCCGTTCGGATCTGAACACACACAGAGAGAGAATAGAAAATATGAGGTGATCTACCAGGGTGTTCCCTGCCTTAGGCCCAAGCAGCCGGGACAGGCTCTAGCCCACCTGTGAGTGCAAACAGGATCAGCGATAGAAAAAGGAATGACTGAAAAAGAATGCAACAGAGAAAAATATATTGTGGTAAACATGAGCTAATGTTTGAAAGTGATGGTAATGCATTCAAACTTTAAATGTTTTTTATTTTTCAAGTGAATGATAATATCTAATATCTGGGTTGTTATAATATTAAATAGGCTACAATTCTTCCAAAAAATAAATGCAATTTCTTAGGGCAGGACTTTAAAACTTTACTTTTTTCTGGTTGCACTAGTGTTACTGGTGGTGAAAACAGAAAACAAAAGGTGATCAACTGTTAACAAAAATATATAAACAAAATTTCTAAAAATATGCCACAAAAACTGGAAAAGCACATCATTTGCAAGAAATTTGTAAATTAGTCAAACTGCTAAGAAGAAAATCTATATTTTTTTTAATGCAGCTTTTTGGTTGGTTAATTTAGAAAATGAGTGACAAAGACAAATATTCAAGTCAATTTTCAGGTTTGAACAAGGAATAATTGTGTTTACTTGTAAAAACAGTTAAAAAATAAACAAACGTTAAGGATGATAATGTTTTTTTAATTATTATTATTTAATTTATTTAATTGGGACAGTGCATGTTAATGAACATACATGAGACACAACCACATGAATGTAAACATGCCAGATTGTATTTTCACATGTTGTCCCAACTTTCTCACACATTCATACACCAGTGCTGTGTCACTGGACAAGGAGGGTTAAGTGTCTTGCCCAAGGACACAACGATAGTATGAACTGTGGGGAGAGTGGGACCTTCCGGTTACAGGACGACAGCTCTACCACTGAGCCACTGCACCCCCAATGTCCTGACCAAAGTGAGCCATTTTTGTTGCAAGCCATAAACTCGGACATAAATATATTTTACTCACATATGGACAGTTTAACAGAGTTCCATATTATTTCCATTCCTGAAAAACCACCTCTATATTTCCAGGTTTTCCAAGGACACGTGGGAATCTTGAGAATATGTCAAGTGTTTCCAATGGAAGAAAAATTACCTCCTGTGTTGTTTTAAGCTGTGTTTGTACTCACCACTTTGTCCCTGCCCCTGTAGGACTCCAGGACCCGGACTAAAGCCTCCACAGACTGCTGCATGTCTGTCCCACTACAAAGGGGTCCCACAGAGCACTGACCAAAACCGAGGCATCGCCAAAAAAGTGCCTGTTTTAATTATTTAACCAAAAGTAGATGCATGGTGTTGGTCCTGTGTTGGACTTTGTAACAGGAACAAACTCCAAACAGACAAAACTAATCGAGACAGATAAAATAGAAACAAAAATAAACTAACTCATGGCTGCCATCTTGTGTTTGGTCAGAGACATTGTTGTAGCGGAACATGCAGCCGCCAGGCCGGTAGGCGGCGCTGTAGCGTCAGCTTCCCGGCCGGACCCTGCGGTAAAAGCTCAAAAATATAAACAACAATGGCGAAGCAAGAGCATTGAAGAGTTTCAACACAAGACTAAGGCTAACAGTCTTAGTCTTGTGTCCACATGACAGTCTTAGTCTTGTAGTCCACAATTCTGAGGCTAACACAGATAACGTCTGTTAAAGTTGAAAGCTTTAGAGGGAGAGTATCGACAGACTGTGATACAGGATGGCGGAGTGTTTTTACAAGTTGTGTGAGAAGATTTAGAAAGTAAATGCTCTCGCGTTCGCTGTTCAGACAACGGACGGTGTGGGTTTTCTGATGGGTTCGCCTTGAAACCTAATCCGTTGCCTCTACGGCTAACATACCCGGGTGAGCCCTGCTGTGACATGACCAGGTCCCTGAAGATGGACTACAGCCCTAGTTCTTGGTGCATTTTTTTGTGCATATGTGAGGCCTATTATTTTAATAAACATTATGAAACTCACTGGAAATATGTGCTTCTACTTATTCAAAATTTGCTCAAACATATTTGCTGTGAGGTTATGGAGGTGTTAAGAATATATATCATATTTTATTAAACCTGGTTTAGACTTGGTTTAAATCTGGTCTAAACCAAGTCTAATCCAGGTCTAAACCAGGTCTAATCCAGTTCTAAACCAAGTCTAATCCAGGTCTAAACCAAGTCTAATCCAGGTCTAAACCAGGACTAAAACCCAGGTCTAAACCAAGTCTAAAACAGGTCTAAACCAGTTGTAAACTAGGTCTAAACCAGGACTAAAACCGTGTTTTACACCTGTTTTTAAAAACATGGTCTAAACCAAGACAAAAACCAGGTCTAAAAACAGGACTAAAACCAGGTCTAAACCAGGACTAAACCAAATCTGAACAGGACTAAATCAGGACCGAACCAGGTCTAAACCAGGTCTTGAACTTGATGTTTTCAGGGCAATAATGAGATCCCAACAGAAAGAAAGATAAAAAGAAGGAATTCCTGAAAGTAACATTCTATCTTTGTATGCTTCACATTTTGTCCCGAATGTTTATTTTCAAGCCGCACGGCGCGTGTGGGCGGGGCCAAAACGAATGTTTATGTGACGCAACGCGCTTTATATCAAAGAGGGTTTCGCATGACGTCACGGACAGACCCTATGAACAGAACACAGGTCAGGACTTTGTCAGATACATTTTCAGCGCTTGAGCAAGACACAACTTATTAGAAGAAATACTTCTGAGTTTCAGCTCCAGACAATACACTTAGTATTACAGAGAGTAGTTTCAAACGGACCATATAGAATATTTTAGCATTGAAAAATGAGCAGCCCTACAACAACTGAAAAACCCTTGAACAGGGAAAGGCAAAATTGAGAATCTCCTGAGAGACCTGGAGAAAGACACGTCCAAGGAGGAAGTGGACAAAATGATGAAAGACCTGGTGACATCCTCGACCGCCCCTAACCTGGAGATGGAGAAGACGGAGGTCAACAATATGAAGCCCAGGGAGGAAGAGCTCTCGCGGAGCACCCAGAGGATATGCTGGATAAAATGGAAGAACGTGTTAAGGAAGTGAGTTTGATAATCGAGGAACATCGTAAAGCTGACTCACCTCTGAATGAGCTTATCCCCAACATCCCCATCAAAAAAGGTCAGTCTCATCTTTTTTCTTTGTTGGAGAAAATGTCCACTGTAGACATTTCTGACCCAGAGTCCAAACAGATCCTGGTGTCATTGTTTGTGGATGTTGTCGCCACATTTTCAGAGATAATTTTGGATACTTTAAGAGAGGTCACTTTGTCTGTGAGACATGAGCAGCCTTCTCCACTGGTGTCTGAGGAGGCTGTGCACAAAGCATTGTACAGGAGCATCTATAAAACATTTAAAGCAGTTTTAGGCTCCACACACAGGTCCATGGACGAGCTGTTTAAACTGGTGACCAGCGAAGTGACAAACACGATCAACTCTGTCCTGTCCTGCTGCCGAGTTAAAGGCAACCACCTGGTGGTAACTAAGGAGACTAAGGAGTACAAATCTCCGAGGGACAAGATAAAAAAAATGCTTCTTCTCGCCACGGCCTTGCCACAATCAATTAAAGAAAAGATTTCTCAGAGCTGTGGCCCATGTTGGGGCCGCAGACTCATCTCTGTCTCTTCAACATGTTGCCCTTGTGTCTACTCTGAGGAGGAACAGGAGAAGGAAGAGGAGGAGGAGGAAGAGGAGGAGGAGATGGCGGCCACTAGACGACCAGTCAAAAACAAGATCAAACTGGCGACCTCAACCACCTGCTGGAAAGCAGCCATTGACGCTGTCAGAAAGATTCTTGAAAAGGAGGCCAGTGAGTTGGAAACTTTTAGAGAGCACCCGTTGAGCAGAAAGGACCAGGCAGCGTTGCTAAGGAGCCTGAGCAATGATGAGGACATTGCAGCATTGATTGTGAGCACCATTGAGGAGGAGATGGGTTATATCCACTCAGACAGCTCAGAGGACAGTCCAACAAAGAAGCCCTGTCTCCAGGGCGTGGCCCAGAAGATAAAGTCCTTCTTTGTCCTGTATTTTTCCAAGGCCAACTTCCACAGTTTACTGACCAAACTGTGCTGCCAGAAAACTGCACACCAGGCTGATTCTGTGCAGTTTGTCATGGAGAAGGCCTCTCCTTTTCTGAAGACGCTGGTCTCAGGGCAGGCCACAGACAGCCATGGCTGTGAGGTGTGTGTCTATGAGAGAGTGTCCCAGGGCCTCACCAACGGCCTGTACAAAGAGCTCAGCCAGCAGCTCAGCGACCTCATTATAAAGCTCTTGGCGCCACAAAAAGGACAGAGGGGGTTCATGAAGAAGGTTCGACAAAATGTAAACACCTTTTTGGAGGACATTTTGAAATGGGTGAAAATACAGCAGCTGCTGCCGGCCAGGAGCAACCCAGTCCAGAGAGTTCTGAAGAGGATCTGCAGGCTGGTCTCAAATATGGCCACTCCACCCCTGGACCCAAACCGTCCCAAGATCAGGTGCCTAGAGGACAAACTCCTCTATCCATCTACAGTTTCTGTGTCTCGTTTTCAGGCTGAAGATGAGGCTGTAATGGAATATGTTCAGAAGGTTCCCATGGCAACACAAAAGGTTGCTCCATCCGCTGGACAGGAAGTCCCCATGGTCCAGTCGAAGTATCGGTGGGACTGTATTGACTGCACCGGCCTGGCTTATGAGCTCGGGATGCTGATCTTCCAGAAAAAAGAAGGACCTGATTTTTGCGAGTGGCGCAGGTCTCTGGAGCAACAGCTAGAACTAAAAATTGCAGAGTGGGACATCCAAGTTGATCCAGATCACATCAAGAAAGTTGCTAAAGCTGTGTTCAAAGACCTTTGTGAGGGCAAAAAGAAGACATGGGTCCAAAGTCGCACTTATTTGGTGCCAGAGTACGACACATTCATCATGGACACCATCTACAAGCACCTGGTCACGGCACCAAAGACCAGATTCAGCTCTTTCCTGCAGTCAGTGCGCAAAGTCTTCTGCTCCCCCTGCTGGGGGCGCTAAGAACACTGCCCTGACTTCATCCACAAGAAACAGCAGGCCAGAGTCCTTCTTATAGCCTCTTGGTTTAAGGAGGATCTAGATTCAGCTGTACACTGCCAAAACCACTTTGAACATTTTACCCAAAAGCTCTTCAGTACCAGATTGTGAGCCGTAGGTCAAGAGTGAGATCCAACACATCAAACGTGAAAACGATTCTGTAGCGACTGTGAACACGACGAGACATGAACCTGTGCAGTGCTTCAGAGTAACTCTGAAGGAGCGCAGCGTCGTGTCGGGTCTGTATTCACGTGTGTCGCACAGATCTGTGCTCAGTTTGTCCTGTCAGAGTACATTCTTGTAATGGCCTTGATCTGATGTTGAGGAGTCACAGGAAGATGTTCCTTGTGTGTGAAGACTCTTGGTTTGTGTACAGACGACCTAGAACCTAATGAAACCTGGGTCTGAAGAGGAGCTCAGTCTGGGCCCATAACTCACTGGAACTGTGGTTTCAACAAATGTGTTTTCTGTTAATCAGCATCAAATAAAAACACTTAAAAAATAATAACATGTATGTATGTATTTACTTTATTGCAGTTAGAACCAACCAAAAATAATAAATAAATAAATGACACCTTAGTTTTAGTCCAGCCTCAGAGCTCTTTTCTTCAGCAGCTGGTTACCTGTAGGACTTTGTGTTCAGTCCAAAGCTGCTGAAGCTGCATTCGTTCATTATCCTTCAAAAAAAAAAAAAAAAAATAGGAACCTACTATCAGACAGAATACATTTTTTTAATTATTGTTTATTTTTATTGATTTTATTTTTAAATTTGTTCTGTGCTACAACTTTTGATCACCCTTGGATCAGGACAGTGTTTTCTTTATTAAAGCAGAACTGAGAGAATACAGAGAAGATGTCAGGGTTAAAGCTGGAACTGCTTCTAGCTTTTACACACACTTTACCGACAGAACTAAAGGCACAAACTCCCACCTGTGAGTGTTTAGATTAAAATGATTGTGTGTATGATATTGTTGTATGTGACACACGGCAATGTGTGGTCACATTGTTTTAATTTGATTAATGTGTGGTTTTTGTATGCTCATGGATGTGGATTCAATGTGTAAATGTAATGTAACACAGTACCATTTTCTGCCACAAGGTGGCAGCGCCCTTGTGAGACGGCTCTGGCTCAGACAGGCAGATGCAGCCAAAAAGAACAAGAACTGATCGTGGGTCTGTCTCATTTTTTTTTTTTTTTTTTTTTTTACAGCCTTGTACTTTTAAACGTGTAGGTCCAGCGGCCAATACCTGCTACATGTATAATATAAATATTAGCTCCAGATCTGAGTCAGTTCAAATGAACTTATCACTGCACGACTCATTATAGTGTCTTATTGCTGAAGGCTTTTGGTTGTTTTTTGTCTCAGCTGTAGATGTATAATCAGATTTATATTATTATAAAGGTCTAATAATATATATCATATTTTATTAAACCAGGACTAAACCAAGAACTAAACCAGGTCTAAACCAGTTCTAAACCAAGTTAAAACCAAGTCTAATCCAGGAATGAACCCGGTCTAAACCAGTTCTAAACCAAGTTTAAACCAAGTCTAATCCAGAACTAAACCAGGTTCAAAACCAGTTCTAAAACCAGGTCTAAATTGGGTCTTAACCAGGTCTGACTCTCTCTGATTTTATTGTGTTTTCTGACCTGTCTCTGATCCTCTCTCTCGTTGCAGTCTGCCTTGAGCTCTTCAAAGGTGAGTTGAACACCTGTGTCTTCTGTCTCTGTCTCTGAACAGACCTCAGTCCAACTGGAGGCTGTCTCTGTTTCTAGATCCAGGACCAGATCTTAAGTTGTGGTCTGTGAGTGGAATTTCAGGTGCTGTGGTTGTTGTTGGGGTAATGTCTGTGGCTTTGGTCATTGCCTTAATCAAACTCAAGCAGGTGAGTTAACCCTCTTTTAGTCTCCAACGCCTTCCTTTATCAACGCTGCTCAGAAGCGAGTGCAGATCTACACCAGAACCAGTGGCGATTTCTTTAAGACTGCAAGGGAAGCTCGGCTTCCCTTATAATGTCACAAAATTAATGGTCAAACATGTACTATTGTATTAACATTTTATTGACTAAAAATGCGTTAGAAAACGTTCATCTCAAAGACAAGTTCGTTCAGAATCAGTTACATATAGCAGGTCGGCTGACTCGATTTCCTTCTCATACATTCCCGCAGCGTCACAGTGCATTTCCCTATTGAAGCCCAGTGTCCATTGACTTCAATGGGGCTGCTTTGAACGTTTTTTTTTCAGCACTTCAAAACTAGACGGTCATTGGATAAACACTGCGATTATGTCCCGCCCACGGACGCTCAGCGTCTCTGGGGGTGAATGGGGAGTGGGCTGGCCCAGACTTCGAGCTTCTGCGTGATGATTGGAGGGTCCTGTCGAAAGACTGCATCTCCTTTTGACTGTCAGCGATTCTGTACTATAAGGAATCACTGAAGCTATTCGCGCTCAGTCCCATCGCGGATTTCTCAAGTTCAGTCGAAATAAAAACTGCTGCAACCTATTTCTTTGATATTTGCTTGATTTTCATCATACATTTCACACAATTATACACCACATTCCTTGTTTCAGTTTTACAGAGTTTAATATTTTTTTTTAGATCGTTCATTCTTTCATTCCTTCATTCATTCCTTCATTCATTCCTTCATTCATTCATATAACGTTAGTAGGCTAGGCTAGAGTCGTGGGTGAAACTGCGCACGATGGCAGACGGTGCTAATATTGTCGACCTGATTTTGGCGAAGCCATTTGAAAGTGTTCCTTACGAGGAAAAACTTAGAATTAAACAGCAGGGCAGATCAACACCTAAGATTGATTTAGTGCAAAAGATAGGGAGAAATAACAGGTCTTTTCAGCTCTCCTGGTATGACAAAGTTAGCTGGCTGACTGGAAGTGCTGTGACAAATAAAATGTACTGCTGGCCATGCCTCTTGATGAAACCATCTCACGGATGTGTTGTTTGGTCAAAGGTGGGGTTTGGAGATCTGTCTAACTTTGACAGGGCATATAAAAGACATGAAAAGAGCAATGAACATGTGAGTGCATGTGCAAGATTAAGTAGCATGGGCAGGATCAGGGTTGAGCATGCAATAAATGAAGGTGCTCGCATTCAAGTGGCTAAACATAATGAAATAGTCAAACAAAACAGGCCCCCCGCCTTATTGATGTGACATCCTTGCTTGTCCGGCAGGAGCTGTCATTTAGGGGACATGATGAGAGTGAATCATCCAACAATGGGAATTACAGGGAGTTCACAGAAACATTAGCTAAATATGACTCTGTCCTGTCCACACAATTTGAGTCCTCAACTGTGTTTTCTGGTATGTCCCATACTATTCAAAATGATTTGATCTCTGCTCTTGCAGCCACCGTTTCTGATCAGATCAGAGATGAAATTCAGGATGCTCCCTTTTTTGGATGGCAGGTGGATGAAACAACTGATATATCCTGCCGTGCCCAACTCTCTGTCATTGTTCGCTATGTGGATAGTGCAGGTAAAATTCAGGAGCGCTTTATTGTATTTTCTGATGTTTCGGGGGGGCGAGATGCCCAGTCCGTTTTTGAAATATTAAATGAGAACATGCAGGGCTACAATTTTAAGGACAAGCTTGTGGCACAGACCTATGATGGGGCTGCTGTCATGGCTTCAGATCTCAATGGTCTGCAGGCCAAAGTGAAAGCCATAGCCCCCAGTGCAATGTTTGTGCATTGCTATGCACACCGACTGAATCTGGTGCTGTCACAGGCTATGTGTGGCAGAGTGCAGAATTTTTTTTTGCATCACTCTCTGGATTTGCCACATTTTTTTCAAAATCTACAAAGAGGACATCTTGGATCTCTGGAGTCTGCAGGCTGTTCAAGGTTGCCCAGAAACGCTCCTACTTGTTTTTTTCACATCACGGATAGTGAGCACTGTGGCAAACAATTATAATGGCCTCCTGCAGACATTTGAGAACATCATTGCAGATACAACAATGGATGATGATACACTGGATTGTGCCAAAGGCTTTGTGAGGAAACTGGAGGATTTTGAGTTTGTGTTCATGTTGTACACATATGAACAAATCTTCTCTGAGACTGATGTGGTCTTTGATATTGTCCAGCAGAGGGCGATGGATGTCCTTTACTGCAAGAACAGAATTGAATCTCTTCTTGCATTTGTCAAAGAGAAGAGGTCAGAGGGGGCTTTCCAAGCCATTTATGCCAAAACAGCAGATCTCACATCAGACCCACGAGATGAGCCCATGAGAAAGCGCCGTCTGACCCAATTGCAGGATCCCCAAGTGCGATACAGAAATCTGTACATGGCCATCCTTGATAACATCTTGGAGCAGATTCTCGGCGTTTTTCAAATTTGGAAAGCATGCTCTTCTTAGAATTAGTCAATCCAGGGAAATTTGATGACATGAGACAGGTATTTCCAGAGGAGGCCTTCCAAAGTGTCCTGAAAAGTTATGGCCATCACTTTGATTCAGGAAGACTGAGGTCAGAACTTCAAGTCCTGTATTCAGATCAGGACTTGCAGGGTAACAGGGGAAAGCTGTGTGATTACTTGGTGTTCCTTAAAGACATGGAGTTGGACAGTGCAATGCCTCAGCTTTACAAACTGTTCTCATTAGTGGCAACAATTGGAGCTACATCTGCAGGTGTAGAAAGGAGCTTCTCCTGTTTAAAGCAACTCAAGTCCTACACCCGAAATACAATGGGCCAAGGGAACGTAGGGCAGAATTTACTTTTAAATAAATAGACAATTTTATGATGTAGGCCGAAAATGAGCTTCCCCTCTCTGACAGACCAGTAGCAGCCACTGACCAGAACGCTCGTGGGATTTATCCCAGCAGGAAATAAAAAATGTATTTTCTTTTAATATGAAACGTGTAAAGAAATAGGTAAATATATAATAGGAAATATTTAAAAAATACAGTTTTTGTGATTTGTTGTGGCAATTTTTCAGAGAATATGAATGATAACACTGACTCATAGTCAGTGGTTGGGTGAAGCCATTTTTTGTCAAACAACTGTGGACAGGAAAAGGTATTTGAACTGTATAAAACATGAAAAGGGATATAAAAAGATATCCAAGAAATTGATATTGGTGAGAACTAAAACGTGCAGGTGTGTGTCCTGCTTGAATAAGGGCAGAGGTTTTTTTTCTCATGACGTCTCTTCTGGATTATATCACAGGAAGTTGTTGAAAATAAATACAACAGCTTATATTGGTAAGCTGAGACAAAGTGTCACCTGTGTGTCTCCTGTGTCCTTTCTGTTTTTACCTGGAGTCGCTCACAGACAAATCCCTCATCTTTTTCACACAAAGTAAACACAATAATCAGTAACTTCATTTACAAAACTTACTCAGGTCTAAAGAGCTGATGTCACGGCTTAATTTGAGTTTGGGTCTGTATTCACGTGTGTCGCACAGATCTGTGCTCAGTTTGTCCTGTCAGAGTACATTCTTGTAATGGCCTTGATCTGATGTTGAGGAGTCACAGGAAGATGTTCCTTGTGTGTGAAGACTCTTGGTTTGTGTACAGACGTACCCCGAACCTAATGAAACCTGGGTCTGAAGAGGAGGTCAGTCTGGGCCCATAACTCACTGGAACTGTGGTTTCAACAAATGTGTTTTCTGTTAATCAGCATCAAATAAAAACACTTAAAAATGATAACAGATGTATTTACTTTATTGCAGTTAGAACCAACCAACCTTAGTTTTAGTCCAGCCTCAGAGCTCTGTTCTTCAGCAGCTGGTCTCCTGTCGGACCTTGTGTTCAGTCCAAAGCTGCTGAAGCTGCGTTCGTTCATTATCCTCCAAAAAAAAAAAAAGAACTCACAGAATAAAAAATGCGCCAACAATAAACTTTTAAAAGGAGACTCAAACACGCCTTTTCTCACTTGTTAAATAACGTTTATTAAAAGTGTTGTACATTTTGTTCATTTAGATTTTAATATTGTTTATTTTTATTGTTTTATTTCTAAATTTGTTCATATTTTATTTAGCCAGGTTGTAAGAGCCAATTAAGGATTAGTTCATTTGAAATAATTTAGTTTAAACAGTAATAAATAAATAAAAACTATTTCATGAAAATTAATAAGAAATGTATTGGTTCAAAATGCATGATTTAGTAATGTTTAGATTTTATAACATTTCAGTATTTTGAGCTTCCGGTCAGATATCACTACGTCATAAGCGGAAGCAATTGCATGTAGTTTTAGTTTGAAGTTAGAGACGTTGGAAGCAACACAGTTTTTTGACCGTGCGTACTATGTCTATGTATACTTGTTTGTTCGGAAGTAAACATATTGGAAGGAAGACATTTGTCTGCTCGTGTTTTCAAATACTGGTTGTAGTTAGACTGACTTCAAAGGGTGGTACAGAAGAATTAAAAGCAACTAGGTGCCACTACACAGGTCTAAACCAAAGTCTAAACCAAGGACTAAACCAAGGACTAAACCAAGGACTAAACCAGGACTAAACCAGACCTCTTTTTCGGTTGATTGCGGCCCTCACACGGGCCACAGCTCTGAACAATCTTTGGTTTAATTGATCGTGGCAAGGCCCTGGCGAGACGGAGCATGGCTTTGAGCTTGTCCTTTGGAGTTTTGTACTCGGTTACCACCAGGTGGTTGTCTTGAACTTGGCTGCAGGACAGGACAGAGTTGATCCTGTTTGTCACTTGGCTGCTCAGCAGTTTGAACAGCTTGTGACATTGACCTGTGGGTGGAGCCTAAAACAGCTTTACACAACAACAAAAGTGATATTTTCACTGCGCTTTAAAAACTCCTCAGCTTTATTCCACAGAAAACAACACAGTTTTCCATGATTGGTTCCACTCAGCCCTTCTCATAAAAGTGGCAGTCACAGGTTCTGTAATACACTGGTTCGAGATGATTTCCAGAATTTTTTTTTATGAATTTTTTTTTTTTTTCATGAATTTTTTTTTTTTTTTTTTTTTAAGGTTGTAATGATGCGAGTATACATTTAGGATAATTAAAATAAACTGAAAGTAAAACTTTGTAAAACTTTGTTTGCTCCGATTAATTATGACAGTTAAGCTACTTTTAAAGTCCATTTTGGGTAAAAGCATAGTATAATAAAATAAGCCAAACAAGTCTTCATGTTAAGAATGAATAGTACACAAACATTTCTAAAACTGTCTTTCTTTATTTTATTTTATTTTTTTAATAAAACATTCATTAATTATTTTATGATAAACATACTGTCTTAAGTGCACCCCTTTATAATCATAAATTTAACAATAATAGCTAAATAAATACATTCCAAAAATAAATACAATAGGTTCTAAATAATAATAATTAGCATGTGGGCTACATGCATTTAGCGGCGGGGGGTCGCGGATCGTCAGCAGTCTAATATTGGGGGTCGCGGTCTGAAAAGTTTGGGAACCCCTGCTGTAATAGGCTATTTTTTGTCATTCTACTGTTGCTGGAAATGGAACGTTGTCATTTAACCTCCAGTTTGTGTAAGACTTTGTAATAACAATCAGAGATACTAGTATTTATCACGTCATCATCCCAAACTGGTCTGCATTAACCCGAGTCCAGATTTGGTCACCTGAGAATTCCCAGCAGCAGTGACGCTCCCCACAGCGCTGTACTGAGGAGCCACCATTTGTCTGACTTCACTTTGATGAGCTCGGTGTCGGCGGCCCACGCGATGTGCTCACAGGGGTAGTACAGCTGATCGGCCGCGTTGTTTAGCACCGAGATCCAGCGGACGCACAAGTCCTCCTCCTGTGAAGCCATGAACCTACTTAAATATCCCACAAACTAGGTCTTTTAATGTATACAATTGTCTACATTTAACTCCTGCTCACCGTAGCCCCCAGGCCATAGCTGTGGGAGTAGGACAACATGGACAGGTCGTCGAACAGCCTGAGGACCGTCCTACAGTTGCTGAGTTGAGCAGAAAACAGCAGCAGGCTCTTTCCGAGGTGTCGAGAGGCATCGTCAGTGTTCGTTCCTCGAGAAAGAACTCCTCGACGAGCTGTGAGCCGTAACAGGCCGTTCGGATCTGAACACACACAGAGAGAGAATAGAAAATATGAGGTGATCTACCAGGGTGTTCCCTGCCTTAGGCCCAAGCAGCCGGGACAGGCTCTAGCCCACCTGTGAGTGCAAACAGGATCAGCGATAGAAAAAGGAATGACTGAAAAGAATGCAACAGAGAAAATATATTGTGGTAAACATGAGCTAATGTTTGAAAGTGATGGTAATGCATTCAAACTTTAAATGTTTATTTTTCAAGTGAATGATAATATCTAATATCTGGGTTGTTATAATATTAAATAGGCTACAATTCTTCCAAAAAATAAATGCAATTTCTTAGGGCAGGACTTTAAAACTTTACTTTTTTCTGGTTGCACTAGTGTTACTGGTGGTGAAAACAGAAAACAAAAGGTGATCAACTGTTAACAAAATATATAAACAAAATTTCTAAAAATATGCCACAAAAACTGGAAAAGCACATCATTTGCAAGAAATTTGTAAATTAGTCAAACTGCTAAGAAGAAAATCTATATATTTTTTTTAATGCAGCTTTTTGGTTGGTTAATTTAGAAAATGAGTGACAAAGACAAATATTCAAGTCAATTTTCAGGTTTGAACAAGGAATAATTGTGTTTACTTGTAAAAAACAGTTAAAAAATAAACAAACGTTAAGGATGATAATGTTTTTATTATTATTATTTAATTTATTTAATTGGGACAGTGCATGTTAATGAACATACATGAGACACAACCACATGAATGTAAACATGCCAGATTGTATTTTCACATGTTGTCCCAACTTTCTCACACATTCATACACCAGTGCTGTGTCACTGGACGCAAGGAGGGTTAAGTGTCTTGCCCAAGGACACAACGCTGTGGGGAGAGTGGGACCTTCCGGTTACAGGACGACAGCTCTACCACTGAGCCACTGCACCCCCAATGTCCTGACCAAAGTGAGCCATTTTTGTTGCAAGCCATAAACTCGGACATAAATATATTTTACTCACATATGGACAGTTTAACAGAGTTCCATATTATTTCCATTCCTGAAAAACCACCTCTATATTTCCAGGTTTTCCAAGGACACGTGGGAATCTTGAGAATATGTCAAGTGTTTCCAATGGAAGAAAAATGACCTCCTGTGTTGTTTTAAGCTGTGTTTGTACTAACCACTTTGTCCCTGCCCCTGTGGGACTCCAGGACCCGGACTAAAGCCTCCACAGACTGCTGCATGTCTGTCCCACTACAAAGGGTCCCACAGAGCACTGACCAAAACCGAGGCATCGCCAAAAAGTGCCTGTTTTAATTATTTAACCAAAAGTAGATGCATGGTGTTGGTCCTGTGTTGGACTTTGTAACAGGAACAAACTCCAAACAGACAAAACTAATCGAGACAGATAAAATAGAAACAAAAAATAAACTAACTCATGGCTGCCATCTTGTGTTTGGTCAGAGACATTGTTGTAGCGGAACATGCAGCCGCCAGGCCGGTAGGCGGCGCTGTAGCGTCAGCTTCCCGGCCGGACCCTGCGGTAAAAGCTCAAAAATATAAACAACAATGGCGAAGCAAGAGCATTGAAGAGTTTCAACACAAGACTAAGGCTAACAGTCTTAGTCTTGTGTCCACACGACAGTCTTAGTCTTGTAGTCCACAATTCTGAGGCTAACACAGATAACGTCTGTTAAAGTTGAAAGCTTCAGAGGGAGAGTATCGACAGACTGTGATACAGGATGGCGGAGTGTTTTTACAAGTTGTGTGAGAAGATTTAGAAAGTAAATGCTCTCGCGTTCGCTGTTCAGACAACGGACTTTAACGGCGACCCAACAGAAGACACCTCCACCTCCAGGAACTGGACTGGACTGTGATCAGCGGAAAGCCCTGTTACAAGTTTGTCAAACTGATCTAGTTAACAGTGTTATAGGCTCGGTCTGTTCTTCTTTGTGGAGATCTGCAGGTGTAAAAATGGACTCTGTCTGGTCTCTAGGCAGAGCCTGGATGCCACAGGACCAACAGGCGGAAGCGGAAGGCAGGACATGGAGCTCAAGCGCAGTATGGTCAATGACAGTATATACTGAGTATGGTGGACCTTCTTAGGGCGCAGGCTCGGGTGTCTGACGTCTGTTTAGACTTGCTTACAGACGGTGTGGGTTTTCTGATGGGTTCGCCTTGAAACCTAATCCGTTGCCTCTACGGCTAACATACCCGGGTGAGCCCTGCTGTGACATGACCAGGTCCCTGAAGATGGACTACAGCCCTAGTTCTTGGTGCATTTTTTTTGTGCATATGTGAGGCCTATTATTTTAATAAACATTATGAAACTCACTGGAAATATGTGCTTCTACTTATTCAAAATTTGCTCAAACATATTTGCTGTGAGGTTATGGAGGTGTTAAGAATATATATCATATTTTATTAAACCTGGTTTAGACTTGGTTTAAATCTGGTCTAAACCAAGTCTAATCCAGGTCTAAACCAGGTCTAATCCAGTTCTAAACCAAGTCTAATCCAGGTCTAAACCAAGTCTAATCCAGGTCTAAACCAAGTCTAATCCAGGTCTAAACCAAGTCTAATCCAGGTCTAATCCAGGTCTAAACCAGGACTAAAACCCAGGTCTAAACCAAGTCTAAAACAGGTCTAAACCAGTTGTAAACTAGGTCTAAACCAGGACTAAAACCGTGTTTTACACCTGGTTTTAAAAACATGGTCTAAGCCAAGACTAAAACCAGGTCTAAAAACAGGACTAAAACCAAGTCTAAACCAGGACTAAAACCAGGTCTAAATCAGGACTAAAACCAGGTCTAAACCAGGGCCAAACCAGGTCTAAAACCAGGTCTAAGCCAAGATTAAAACCAGTTCTAATCCAGGTCCAAACCAGGTCTAAACCAAATCTGAACAGGACTAAATCAGGACCGAACCAGTTCTAAACCAGATCTAAACCAGGTCTTGAACCTGATGTTTTCAGGGCAATAATGAGATCCCAACAGAAAGAAAGATAAAAAGAAGGAATTCCTGAAAGTAACATTCTATCTTTGTATGCTTCACATTTTGTCCCGAATGTTTATTTTCAAGCCGCACGGCGCGTGTGGGCGGGGCCAAAACGAATGTTTATGTGACGCAACGCGCTTTATATCAAAGAGGGTTTCGCATGACGTCACCGACAGACCCTATGAACAGAACACAGGTCAGGACTTTGTCAGATACATTTTCAGCGCTTGAGCAAGACACAACTTATTAGAAGAAATACTTCTGAGTTTCAGCTCCAGACAATACACTTAGTATTACAGAGAGTAGTTTCAAACGGACCATATAGAATATTTTAGCATTGAAAAATGAGCAGCCCTACAACAACTGAAAAACCCTTGAACAGGAAAGGCAAAAATTGAGAATCTCCTGAGAGACCTGGAGAAAGACACGTCCAAGGAGGAAGTGGACAAAATGATGAAAGACCTGGTGACATCCTCGACCCGCCCTAACCTGGAGATGGAGAAGACGGAGGTCAACAATATGAAGCCCAGGGAGGAAGAGCTCCTCGCGGAGCACCCAGAGGATATGCTGGATAAAATGGAAGAACGTGTTAAGGAAGTGAGTTTGATAATCGAGGAACATCGTAAAGCTGACTCACCTCTGAATGAGCTTATCCCCAACATCCCCATCAAAAAAGGTCAGTCTCATCTTTTTTCTTTGTTGGAGAAAATGTCCACTGTAGACATTTCTGACCCAGAGTCCAAACAGATCCTGGTGTCATTGTTTGTGGATGTTGTCGCCACATTTTCAGAGATAATTTTGGATACTTTAAGAGAGGTCACTTTGTCTGTGAGACATGAGCAGCCTTCTCCACTGGTGTCTGAGGAGGCTGTGCACAAAGCATTGTACAGGAGCATCTATAAAACATTTAAAGCAGTTTTAGGCTCCACACACAGGTCCATGGACGAGCTGTTTAAACTGGTGACCAGCGAAGTGACAAACACGATCAACTCTGTCCTGTCCTGCTGCCGAGTTAAAGACAACCACCTGGTGGTAACTAAGGAGACTAAGGAGTACAAATCTCCGAGGGACAAGATAAAAAAAATGCTTCTTCTCGCCACGGCCTTGCCACAATCAATTAAAGAAAAGATTTCTCAGAGCTGTGGCCCGTGTTGGGGCCGCAGACTCATCTCTGTCTCTTCAACATGTTGCCCTTGTGTCTACTCTGAGGAGGAACAGGAGAAGGAAGAGGAGGAGGAGGAGGAGGAGATGGCGGCCACTAGACGACCAGTCAAAAACAAGATCAAACTGGCGACCTCATCCACCTGCTGTAAAGCAGCCATTGACGCTGTCAGAGAGATTCTTGAAAAGGAGGCCAGTGAGTTGGAAACTTTTAGAGAGCACCCGTTGAGCAGAAAGGACCAGGCAGCGTTGCTAAGGAGCCTGAGCAATGATGAGGACATTGCAGCATTGATTGTGAGCACCATTGAGGAGGAGATGGGTTATATCCACTCAGACAGCTCAGAGGACAGTCCAACAAAGAAGCCTTGTCTCCAGGGCGTGGCCCAGAAGATAAAGTCCTTCTTTGTCCTGTATTTTTCCAAGGCCAACTTCCACAGTTTACTGACCAAACTGTGCTGCCAGAAAACTGCACGCCAGGCTGATTCTGTGCAGTTTGTCATGGAGAAGGCCTCTCCTTTTCTGAAGAAGCTGGTCTCAGGGCAGGCCACAGACAGCCATGGCTGTGAGGTGTGTGTCTATGAGAGAGTGTCCCAGGGCCTCACCAACGGCCTGTACAAAGAGCTCAGCCAGCAGCTCAGCGACCTCATTATAAAGCTCTTGGCGCCACAAAAAGGACAGAGGGGGTTCATGAAGAAGGTTCGACAAAATGTAAACACCTTTTTGGAGGACATTTTGAAATGGGTGAAAATACAGCAGCTGCTGCCGGCCAGGAGCAACCCAGTCCAGAGAGTTCTGAAGAGGATCTGCAGGCTGGTCTCAAATATGGCCACTCCACCCCTGGACCCAAACCGTCCCAAGATCAGGTGCCTAGAGGACAAACTCCTCTATCCATCTACAGTCTCTGTGTCTCGTTTTCAGGCTGAAGATGAGGCTGTAATGGAATATGTTCAGAAGGTTCCCATGGCAACACAAAAGGTTGCTCCATCCGCTGGACAGGAAGTCCCCATGGTCCAGTCGAAGTATCGGTGGGACTGTATTGACTGCACCGGCCTGGCTTATGAGCTCGGGATGCTGATCTTCCAGAAAAAAGAAGGACCTGATTTTTGCGAGTGGCGCAGGTCTCTGGAGCAACAGCTGGAACTAAAAATTGCAGAGTGGGACATCCAAGTTGATCCAGATCACGTCAAGAAAGTTGCTAAAGCTGTGTTCAAAGACCTTTGTGAGGGCAAAAAGAAGACATGGGTCCAAAGTCGCACTTATTTGGTGCCAGGGTACGACACATTCATCATGGACACCATCTACAAGCACCTGGTCACGGCACCAAAGACCAGATTCAGCTCTTTCCTGCAGTCAGTGCGCAAAGTCTTCTGCTCCCCCTGCTGGGGGCTAAGAACACTGCCCTGACTTCATCCACAAGAAACAGCAGGCCAGAGTCCTTCTTATAGCCTCTTGGTTTAAGGAGGATCTAGATTCAGCTGTACACTGCCAAAACCACTTTGAACATTTTACCCAAAAGCTCTTCAGTACCAGATTGTGAGCCGTAGGTCAAGAGTGAGATCCAACACATCAAGCGTGAAAACGTATCTGTAGCGACTGTGAACACGAGACATGAACCTGTGCAGTGCTTCAGAGTAACTCTGAAGGAGCGCAGCGTCGTGTCGGGTCTGTATTCACGTGTGTCGCACAGATCTGTGCTCAGTTTGTCCTGTCAGAGTACATTCTTGTAATGGCCTTGATCTGATGTTGAGGAGTCACAGGAAGATGTTCCTTGTGTGTGAAGACTCTTGGTTTGTGTACAGGCAGACCTCGAACCTAATGAAACCTGGGTCTGAAGAGGAGCTCAGTCTGGGCCCATAACTCACTGGAACTGTGGTTTCAACAAATGTGTTTTCTGTTAATCAGCATCAAATAAAAACACTTAAAAAATAATAACAGATGTATTTACTTTATTGCAGTTAGAACCAACCAAAAATAATGAATAAATAAATGACACCTTAGTTTTAGTCCAGCCTCAGAGCTCTTTTCTTCAGCAGCTGGTTACCTGTAGGACTTTGTGTTCAGTCCAAAGCTGCTGAAGCTGCATTCGTTCATTATCCTTCAAAAAAAAAAAAAAAAAAAAAAATAGAAACCTACTATCAGACAGAATACATTTTTTATTATTGTTTATTTTTATTGATTTTATTTTTAAATTTGTTCTGTGCTACAACTTTTGATCACCCTTGGATCAGGACAGTGTTTTCTTTATTAAAGCAGAACTGAGAGAATGCAGAGAAGATGTCAAAGTTAAAGCTGGAACTGCTTCTAGCTTTTACACACACTTTACCGACAGAACTAAAGGCACAAACTCCCACCTGTGAGTGTTTAGATTAAAATGACTGTGTGTATGATATTGTTGTATGTGACACACGGCAATGTGTGGTCACATTGTTTTAATTTGATTAATGTGTGGTTTTTGTATGCTCATGGATGTGGATTCAATGTGTAAATATAATGTAACACAGTACCATTTTCTGCCACAAGGTGGCAGCGCCCTTGTGAGACGGCTCTGGCTCAGACAGGCAGATGCAGCCAAAAAGAACAAGAACTGATCGTGGGTCTGTCTCATTTATTTATTTTTTTACAGCCTTGTACTTTTAAACGTGTAGGTCCAGCGGCCAATACCTGCTACATGTATAATATAAATATTAGCTCCAGATCTGAGTCAGTTCAAATGAACTGATCACTGCACGACTCATTATAGTGTCTTATTGCTGAAGGCTTTTGGTTGTTTTTTGTCTCAGCTGTAGATGTATAATCAGATTTATATTATTATAAAGGTCTAATAATATATATCATATTTTATTAAACCAGGACTAAACCAAGAACTAAACCAGGTCTAAACCAGTTCTAAACCAAGTTAAAACCAAGTCTAATCCAGGAATGAACCCGGTCTAAACCAGTTCTAAACCAAGTTTAAACCAAGTCTAATCCAGAACTAAACCAGGTTCAAAACCAGTTCTAAAACCAGGTCTAAACCAAGTCTAAACCAGGTCTAAACCAGTTCTAAACCAAGTTAAAACCAAGTCTAATCCAGGAATGAACCCGGTCTAAACCAGTTCTAAACCAAGTTTAAACCAAGTCTAATCCAGAACTAAACCAGGTTCAAAACCAGTTCTAAAACCAGGTCTAAATTGGGTCTTAACCAGGTCTGACTCTCTCTAATTTTATTGTGTTTTCTGACCTGTCTCTGATCTTCTCTCTCGTTGCAGTCTGCCTTGAGCTCTTCAAAGGTGAGTTGAACACCTGTGTCTTCTGTCTCTGTCTCTGAACAGACCTCAGTCCAACTGGAGGCTGTCTCTGTTTCTAGATCCAGGACCAGATCTTAAGTTGTGGTCTGTGAGTGGAATTTCAGGTGCTGTGGTTGTTGTTGGGGTAATGTCTGTGGCTTTGGTCATTGCCTTAATCAAACTCAAGCAGGTGAGTTAACCCTCTTTTAGTCTCCAACGCCTTCCTTTATCAACGCTGCTCAGAAGCGAGTGCAGATCTACACCAGAACCAGTGGCGATTTCTTTAAGACTGCAAGGGAAGCTCGGCTTCCCTTATAATGTCTCAAAATTAATGGTCAAACATGTACTATTGTATTAACATTTTATTGACTAAAAATGCGTTGAAAAGCGTTCATCTCAAAGACAAGTTCGTTCAGAATCAGTTACATATAGCAGGTCGGCTGACTCGATTTCCTTCTCATACATTCCGCAGCGTCACAGTGCATTTCCTATTGAAGCCCAGTGTCCATTAACTTCAATGGGGCTGCTTTGAACGTTTTTTTTTCAGCGCTTCGAAACTAGACGGTCATTGGATAAACACTGCGATTATGTCCCGCCCACGGACGCTCAGCGTCTCTGGGGGTGAATGGGGAGTGGGCTGGCCCAGACTCCGAGCTTCTGCGTGATGATTGGAGGGTCCTGTCGAAAGACTGCATCTCCTTTTGACTGACAGCGATTCTGTACTATAAGGAATCACTGAAGCTATTCGCGCTCAGTCCCATCGCAGATTTCTCAAGTTCAGTCGAAATAAAAACTGCTGCAACCTATTTCTTTGATATTTGCTTGATTTTCATCATACATTTCACACAATTATACACCACATTCCTTGTTTCAGTTTTACAGAATTTAATATTTTTTTAGATCGTTCATTCTTTCATTCCTTCATTCATTCCTTCATTCATTCATATAACGTTAGTAGGCTAGGCTAGCGTCGTGGGTGAAACTCGTACGATGGCAGACGGTGCTAATATTGTCGACCTGATTTGGCGAAGCCATTTGAAAGTGTTCCTTACGAGGAAAAACTTAGAATTAAACAGCAGGGCAGATCAACACCTAAGATTGATTTAGTGCAAAAGATAGGGAAAAATAACAGGTCTTTTCAGCTCTCCTGGTATGACAAAGTTAGCTGGCTGACTGGAAGTGCTGTGACAAATAAAATGTACTGCTGGCCATGCCTCTTGATGAAACCATCTCACGGATGTGTTGTTTGGTCAAAGGTGGGGTTTGGAGATCTGTCTAACTTTGACAGGGCATATAAAAGACATGAAAGAGCAATGAACATGTGAGTGCATGTGCAAGATTAAGTTGCATGGGCAGGATCAGGTTGAGCATGCAATAAATGAAGGTGCTCGCATTCAAGTGGCTAAACATAATGAAATAGTCAAACAAAACAGGGCCTTCCTAAACCGCCTCATTGATGTGACATCCTTGCTTGTCCGGCAGGAGCTGTCATTTAGGGGACATGATGAGAGTGAATCATCCAACAAGGGGAATTACAGGGAGTTCACAGAAACATTAGCTAAATATGACTCTGTCCTGTCCACACAATTTGAGTCCTCAACTGTGTTTTCTGGTATGTCCCATACTATTCAAAATGATTTGATCTCTGCTCTTGCAGCCACCCTTTCTGATCAGATCAGAGATGAAATTCAGGATGCTCCCTTTTTTGGATGGCAGGTGGATGAAACAACTGATATATCCTGCCGTGCCCAAACTGGTCTGCATTAACCCGAGTCCAGATTTGGTCACCTGAGAATTCCCAGCAGCAGTGACGCTCCCCACAGCGCTGTACTGAGGAGCCACCATTTGTCTGACTTCACTTTGATGAGCTCGGTGTCGGCGGCCCACGCGATGTGCTCACAGGGGTAGTACAGCTGATCGGCCGCGTTGTTTAGCACCGAGATCCAGCGGACGCACAAGTCCTCCTCCTGTGAAGCCATGAACCTACTTAAATATCCCACAAACTAGGTCTTTTAATGTATACAATTGTCTACATTTAACTCCCGCTCACCGTAGCCCCCAGGCCATAGCTGTGGGAGTAGGACAACATGGACAGGTCGTCGAACAGCCTGAGGATCGTCCTGCAGTTGCTGAGTTGAGCAGAAAACAGCAGCAGGCTCTTTCCGAGGTGTCGAGAGGCATCGTCAGTGTTCGTTCCTCGAGAAAGAACTCCTCCGACGAGCTGTGAGCCGTAACAGGCCGTTCGGATCTGAACACACACAGAGAGTGAATAGAAAATATGAGGTGATCTACCAGGGTGTTCCGTGCCTTAGGCCCAAGCAGCCGGGACAGGCTCTAGCCCACCTGTGAGTGCAAACAGGATCAGCGATAGAAAAGGAATGACTGAAAAGAATGCAACAGAGAAAAATATATTGTGGTAAACATGAGCTAATGTTTGAAAGTGATGGTAATGCATTCCAACTTTAAATGGTTTTTATTTTTCAAGTGAATGATAATATCTAATATCTGGGTTGTTATAATATTAAATAGGCTACAATTCTTCCAAAAAATAAATGCAATTTCTTAGGGCAGGACTTTAAAACTTTACTTTTTTCTGGTTGCACTAGTGTTACTGGTGGTGAAAACAGAAAACAAAAGGTGATCAACTGTTAACAAAAATATATAAACAAAATTTCTAAAAATATGCCACAAAAACTGGAAAAGCACATCATTTGCAAGAATTTTGTAAATTAGTCAAACTGCTAAGAAGAAAATCTATATTTTTTTTAATGCAGCTTTTTGGTTGGTTAATTTAGAAAATGAGTGACAAAGACAAATATTCAAGTCAATTTTCAGGTTTGAACAAGGAATAATTGTGTTTACTTGTAAAAAACAGTTAAAAAATAAACAAACGTTAAGGATGATAATGTTTTTTATTTATTATTATTTAATTTATTTAATTGGGACAGTGCATGTTAATGAACATACATGAGACACAACCACATGAATGTAAACATGCCAGATTGTATTTTCACATGTTGTCCCAACTTTCTCACACATTCATACACCAGTGCTGTGTCACTGGACGCAAGGAGGGTTAAGTGTCTTGCCCAAGGACACAACGATAGTATGAACTGTGGGGAGAGTGGGACCTTCCGGTTACAGGACGACAGCTCTACCACTGAGCCACTGCACCCCCAATGTCCTGACCAAAGTGAGCCATTTTTTGTTGCAAGCCATAAACTCGGACATAAATATATTTTACTCACATATGGACAGTTTAACAGAGTTCCATATTATTTCCATTCCTGAAAAAACACCTCTATATTTCCAGGTTTTCCAAGGACACGTGGGAATCTTGAGAATATGTCAAGTGTTTCCAATGGAAGAAAAATTACCTCCTGTGTTGTTTTAAGCTGTGTTTGTACTCACCACTTTGTCCCTGCCCCTGTAGGACTCCAGGACCCGGACTAAAGCCTCCACAGACTGCTGCATGTCTGTCCCACTACAAAGGGGTCCCACAGAGCACTGACCAAAACCGAGGCATCGCCACAAAAAGTGCCTGTTTTAATTATTTAACCAAAAGTAGATGCATGGTGTTGGTCCTGTGTTGGACTTTGTAACAGGAACAAACTCCAAACAGACAAAACTAATCGAGACAGATAAAATAGAAACAAAAAATAAACTAACTCATGGCTGCCATCTTGTGTTTGGTCAGAGACATTGTTGTAGCGGAACATGCAGCCGCCAGGCCGGTAGGCGGCGCTGTAGCGTCAGCTTCCCGGCCGGACCCTGCGGTAAAAGCTCAAAAATATAAACAACAATGGCGAAGCAAGAGCATTGAAGAGTTTCAACACAAGACTAAGGCTAACAGTCTTAGTCTTGTGTCCACATGACAGTCTTAGTCTTGTAGTCCACAATTCTGAGGCTAACACAGATAACGTCTGTTAAAGTTGAAAGCTTTAGAGGGAGAGTATCGACAGACTGTGATACAGGATGGCGGAGTGTTTTTACAAGTTGTGTGAGAAGATTTAGAAAGTAAATGCTCTCGCGTTCGCTGTTCAGGCAACGGACGGTGTGGGTTTTCTGATGGGTTCGCCTTGAAACCTAATCCGTTGCCCCTGCTGTGACATGACCAGGTCCCTGAAGATGGACTACAGCCCTAGTTCTTGGTGCATTTTTTTTGTGCATATGTGAGGCCTATTATTTTAATAAACATTATGAAACTCACTGGAAATATGTGCTTCTACTTATTCAAAATTTGCTCAAACATATTTGCTGTGAGGTTATGGAGGTGTTAAGAATATATATCATATTTTATTAAACCTGGTTTAGACTTGGTTTAAATCTGGTCTAAACCAAGTCTAATCCAGGTCTAAACCAGGTCTAATCCAGTTCTAAACCAAGTCTAATCCAGGTCTAAACCAAGTCTAATCCAGGTCTAAACCAGGACTAAAACCCAGGTCTAAACCAGTTGTAAACTAGGTCTAAACCAGGACTAAAACCGTGTTTTACACCTGGTTTTAAAAACATGGTCTAAACCAAGACAAAAACCAGGTCTAAAAACAGGACTAAAACCAAGTCTAAACCAGGACTAAACCAAATCTGAACAGGACTAAATCAGGACCGAACCAGGTCTAAACCAGGTCTTGAACCTGATGTTTTCAGGGCAATAATGAGATCCCAACAGAAAGAAAGATAAAAAGAAGGAATTCCTGAAAGTAACATTATATCTTTGTATGCTTCACATTTTGTCCCGAATGTTTATTTTCAAGCCGCACGGCGCGTGTGGGCGGGGCCAAAACGAATGTTTATGTGACGCAACGCGCTTTATATCAAAGAGGGTTTCGCATGACGTCACCTACAGACCCTATGAACAGAACACAGGTCAGGACTTTGTCAGATACATTTTCAGCGCTTGAGCAAGACACAACTTATTAGAAGAAATACTTCTGAGTTTCAGCTCCAGACAATACACTTAGTATTACAGAGAGTAGTTTCAAACGGACCATATAGAATATTTTAGCATTGAAAAATGAGCAGCCCTACAACAACTGAAAAACCCTTGAACAGGGAAAGGCAAAAATTGAGAATCTCCTGAGAGACCTGGAGAAAGACACGTCCAAGGAGGAAGTGGACAAAATGATGAAAGACCTGGTGACATCCTCGACCCGCCCTAACCTGGAGATGGAGAAGACGGAGGTCAACAATATGAAGCCCAGGAGGAAGAGCTCCTCATGGAGCACCCAGAGGATATGCTGGATAAAATGGAAGAACGTGTTAAGGAAGTGAGTTTGATAATCGAGGAACATCGTAAAGCTGACTCACCTCTGAATGAGCTTATCCCCAACATCCCCATCAAAAAAGGTCAGTCTCATCTTTTTTCTTTGTTGGAGAAAATGTCCACTGTAGACATTTCTGACCCAGAGTCCAAACAGATCCTGGTGTCATTGTTTGTGGATGTTGTCGCCACATTTTCAGAGATAATTTTGGATACTTTAAGAGAGGTCACTTTGTCTGTGAGACATGAGCAGCCTTCTCCACTGGTGTCTGAGGAGGCTGTGCACAAAGCATTGTACAGGAGCATCTATAAAACATTTAAAGCAGTTTTAGGCTCCACACACAGGTCCATGGACGAGCTGTTTAAACTGGTGACCAGCGAAGTGACAAACACGATCAACTCTGTCCTGTCCTGCTGCCGAGTTAAAGACAACCACCTGGTGGTAACTAAGGAGACCAAGGAGTACAAATCTCCGAGGGACAAGATAAAAAAAATGCTTCTTCTCGCCACGGCCTTGCCACAATCAATTAAAGAAAAGATTTCTCAGAGCTGTGGCCCGTGTTGGGGCCAGACTCATCTCTGTCTCTTCAACATGTTGCCCTTGTGTCTACTCTGAGGAGGAACAGGAGAAGGAAGAGGAGGAGGAGGAAGAGGAGGAGGAGATGGCGGCCACTAGACGACCAGTCAAAAACAAGATCAAACTGGCGACCTCATCCACCTGCTGTAAAGCAGCCATTGACGCTGTCAGAAAGATTCTTGAAAAGGAGGCCAGTGAGTTGGAAACTTTTAGAGAGCACCCGTTGAGCAGAAAGGACCAGGCAGCGTTGCTAAGGAGCCTGAGCAATGATGAGGACATTGCAGCATTGATTGTGAGCACCATTGAGGAGGAGATGGGTTATATCCACTCAGACAGCTCAGAGGACAGTCCAACAAAGAAGCCCTGTCTCCAGGGCGTGGCCCAGAAGATAAAGTCCTTCTTTGTCCTGTATTTTTCCAAGGCCAACCTCCACAGTTTACTGACCAAACTGTGCTGCCAGAAAACTGCACGCCAGGCTGATTCTGTGCAGTTTGTCATGGAGAAGGCCTCTCCTTTTCTGAAGAAGCTGGTCTCAGGGCAGGCCACAGACAGCCATGGCTGTGAGGTGTGTGTCTATGAGAGAGTGTCCCAGGGCCTCACCAACGGCCTGTACAAAGAGCTCAGCCAGCAGCTCAGCGACCTCATTATAAAGCTCTTGGCGCCACAAAAAGGACAGAGGGGGTTCACGAAGAAGGTTCGACAAAATGTAAATACCTTTTTGGAGGACATTTTGAAATGGGTGAAAATACAGCAGCTGCTGCCGGCCAGGAGCAACCCAGTCCAGAGAGTTCTGAAGAGGATCTGCAGGCTGGTCTCAAATATGGCCACTCCACCCCTGGACCCAAACCGTCCCAAGATCAGGTGCCTAGAGGACAAACTCCTCTATCCATCTACAGTCTCTGTGTCTCGTTTTCAGGCTGAAGATGAGGCTGTAATGGAATATGTTCAGAAGGTTCCCATGGCAACACAAAAGGTTGCTCCATCCGCTGGACAGGAAGTCCCCATGGTCCAGTCGAAGTATCGGTGGGACTGTATTGACTGCACCGGCCTGGCTTATGAGCTCGGGATGCTGATCTTCCAGAAAAAAGAAGGACCTGATTTTTGCGAGTGGCGCAGGTCTCTGGAGCAACAGCTGGAACTAAAAATTGCAGAGTGGGACATCCAAGTTGATCCAGATCACGTCAAGAAAGTTGCTGAAGCTGTGTTCAAAGACCTTTGTGAGGGCAAAAAGAAGACATGGGTCCAAAGTCGCACTTATTTGGTGCCAGGGTACGACACATTCATCATGGACACCATCTACAAGCACCTGGTCACGGCACCAAAGACCAGCAGATTCAGCTCTTTCCTGCAGTCAGTGCGCAAAGTCTTCTGCTCCCCCTGCTGGGGGCGCTAAGAACACTGCCCTGACTTCATCCACAAGAAACAGCAGGCCAGAGTCCTTCTTATAGCCTCTTGGTTTAAGGAGGATCTAGATTCAGCTGTACACTGCCAAAACCACTTTGAACATTTTACCCAAAAGCTCTTCAGTACCAGATTGTGAGCCGTAGGTCAAGAGTGAGATCCAACACATCAAACGTGAAAACGTATCTGTAGCGACTGTGAACACGATGAGACATGAACCTGTGCAGTGCTTCAGAGTAACTCTGAAGGAGCGCAGCGTCGTGTCGGGTCTGTATTCACGTGTGTCGCACAGATCTGTGCTCAGTTTGTCCTGTCAGAGTACATTCTTGTAATGGCCTTGATCTGATGTTGAGGAGTCACAGGAAGATGTTCCTTGTGTGTGAAGACTCTTGGTTTGTGTACAGACGAACCTCGAACCTAATGAAACCTGGGTCTGAAGAGGAGCTCAGTCTGGGCCCATAACTCACTGGAACTGTGGTTTCAACAAATGTGTTTTCTGTTAATCAGCATCAAATAAAAACACTTAAAAAATAATAACAAATGTATTTACTTTATTGCAGTTAGAACCAACCAAAAATAATAAATAAATAAATGACACCTTAGTTTTAGTCCAGCCTCAGAGCTCTTTTCTTCAGCAGCTGGTTACCTGTAAGACTTTGTGTTCAGTCCAAAGCTGCTGAAGCTGCATTCGTTCATTATCCTTCAAAAAAAAAAAAAAATAAAAATAAAAATAGGAACCTACTATCAGACAGAATACATTTTTTTTATTATTGTTTATTTTTATTTTTTTTATTTATTTAACCAGGAAAGTCCCACTGAGATTACAAATCTCTTTTGCAGGGGAGTCCTGGCCCCATGTGTGTTTGGGGGGGGACTATTGTACATGTTTTTGGTGGTAGGGGAAACCGGAGTACCCGGAGGAAACCTACGCAGACATAGGGAGAACATGCAAACTCCACACAGAAAGGCCCTGCCCTGGATGGGGTCGAACCCAGGACCTTCTTGCTGTGAGGCAGGAGCACTAACCACTCTGCCACTGTGCCGCCAAATTGATTATTGATTTTATTTTTAAATTTGTTCTGTGCTACAACTTTTGATCACCCTTGGATCAGGACAGTGTTTTCTTTATTAAACTGAACTGAGAGAATACAGAGAAGATGTCAGGGTTAAAGCTGGAACTGCTTCTAGCTTTTACACACACTTTACCGACAGAACTAAAGGCACAAACTCGTGAGTTCAAAACCCGGCCGACTCAAACATTCTCGGCCGACTCCGGTCTTTCTGTGAGGAGTCTGCATGTCCTCCACATGTTACTGTGGGTACTCTGGCTTCCTCCCACCGTCCAAAGACATGTATGTATAGGTTAATTGGCAACTCTAAAGTGTCCCTAGTGAATGAATGTGAGAGTGAATGGTTGTTTGTCACTGTCTATGTCTAAATGACTAACTGGCCACTGTCCAGGGTGTACGCCGCCTCAGGCCCAAAGCTGCTGGGATGGGCTCCAGTCACCTATGACAAAGCGGTAGAAAATGAATGAATGAATGTTTTGGATATTGTTGTATGTGACACACGGCAATGTGTGGTCACGTTGTTTTAATTTTATGTAATTTAATTTTAATGTAATTTTTTAATGTAATTTTAATGTGTGGTTTTTGCATGCTCATGGATGTGGATTCAATGTGTAAATGTAATGTAACACAGTACCATTTTCTGCCACAAGGTGGCAGCACCCTTGTGAGACGGCTCTGGCTCAGACAGGCAGATGCAGCCAAAAAGAACAAGAACTGATCGTGGGTCTGTCTCATTTATTTTATTTTTTATTTTTTACAGCCTTGTACTTATAAACGTGTAGGTCCAGCGGCCAATACCTGCTACATGTATAATATAAATATTAGCTCCAGATCTGAGTCAGTTCTGAGTCATTTCAAATGAACTGATCACTGCACGACTCATTATAGTGTCTTATTGCTGAAGGCTTTTGGTTGTTTTTTGTCTCAGCACTCTACACAAATCCTAGTCCAGGCTCTTGTCATGTCCAAACAGGATAATTGCAATGCTCTACTGGCTGGACTCCCTGCCTGTACAACTAAACCTCTGCAGATGATCCAGAATGCAGCGGCAAGATTGATCTTTAATGAACTGGTAGAGAGCACATGTAACTCCTCTATTCATTAGGTTACACTGGCTCCCGGTTGACGCCCGCATTAAGTTCAAAGCTCTGCTCTTGGCCTACAAGACCACCACTGGTTCCTCCATGGGACAGTGCAATGTTAATGAAAATACATGAGACACATGAATGTAAACATGCCGGATTGTAGCCGTAGTAGGCTAATTTCCGTTGTCCCAACATTTTCACACATTCATACACCAGTGCAACAATCACACACATTCATACACCAGAGTAACAATCACACACATTCATACACCAGAGTAACAATCACACACATTCATACACCAGAGTAACATTCTCACACATTCATACACCAGAGTAACAATCACACACATTCATACACCAGAGTAACAATCACACACATTCATACACCAGAGTAACATTCTCACACATTCATACACCAGAGTAACAATCACACACATTCATACACCAGAGTAACAATCACACACATTCATACACCAGAGTAACAATCACACACATTCATACACCAGAGTAACAATCACACACATTCATACACCAGAGTAACATTCTCACACATTCATACACCAGAGAAACATTATCACACATTCATACACCAGAGTAACAATCACACACATTCATACACCAGAGTAACATTCTCACACATTCATACACCAGAGTAACATTCTCACACATTCATACACCAGAGAAACATTATCACACATTCATACACCAGAGTAACACTCACACACATTCATACACCAGTGTAACACTCACACACATTCATACACCAGAGAAACATTATCACACATTCATACACCAGAGTAACACTCACACACATTCATACACCAGAGTAACACTCTCACACATTCATACACCAGAGAAACATTCACACACATTCATACACCAGAGTAACAATCACACACATTCATACACCAGAGTAACACTCTCACACATTCATACACCAGAGCAACATTCACACACATTCATACACCAGAGTAACACTCTCACACATTCATACACCAGAGAAACATTCACACACATTCATACACCAGAGAAACATTCACACACATTCATACACCAGAGAAACATTCTCACACATTCATACACCAGAGTAACACTCACACACATTCATACACCAGAGTAACATTCTCACACATTCATACACCAGAGAAACATTCTCACACATTCATACACCAGAGTAACATTCTCACACATTCATACACCAGAGTAACATTCTCACACATTCATACACCAGAGTAACGCTCACACACATTCATACACCAGAGTAACATTCTCACACATTCATACACCAGAGTAACATTCTCACACATTCATACACCAGAGAAACATTCTCACACATTCATACACCAGAGTAACATTCTCACACATTCATACACCAGTGCAACATTCTCACACATTTATACACCACTGCAACATTCTCACATATTCATACACCAGAGTAACAATCACACACATTCATACACCAGAGTAACACTCTCACACATTCATACACCAGAGAAACATTCACACACATTCATACACCAGAGTAACAATCACACACATTCATACACCAGAGTAACACTCTCACACATTCATACACCAGAGCAACATTCACACACATTCATACACCAGAGTAACATTCTCACACATTCATACACCAGAGAAACATTCACACACATTCATACACCAGAGAAACATTCACACATTCATACACCAGAGAAACATTCTCACACATTCATACACCAGAGTAACACTCACACACATTCATACACCAGAGTAACATTCTCACACATTCATACACCAGAGTAACACTCTCACACATTCATACACCAGAGAAACATTCTCACACATTCATACACCAGAGTAACATTCTCACACATTCATACACCAGAGTAACATTCTACACATTTATACACCAGAGTAACACTCACACACATTCATACACCAGAGTAACATTCTCACACATTCATACACCAGAGTAACATTCTCACACATTCATACACCAGAGAAACATTCTCACACATTCATACACCAGAGTAACATTCTCACACATTCATACACCAGAGTAACATTCTCACACATTCATACACCAGAGTAACAATCACACACATTCATACACCAGAGTAACAATCACACACATTCATACACCAGTGCTGCGTCACTGGAGGCAAGGAGGGTTAAGTGTCTTGCCCAAGGACACAACAGCAGTATGTGAGGAGAGCGGGAATCAAACTGCCAACCTTCCGGTTATAGGATGACATTTCTACGACGACAGCTTATGCTTTTTGCTACCTTGTGCTTGTCTGTGAAGGTTCTCAGTCATCCAGGTCATCACAAAATAAAAAAAGTTGAAGTAAAAGCATCTGGACTCAGTTTTTAATGTGAAGACAATTTGTCTCTAATATCAAGAGACTTTATATACCTTGTGTTATAATTGCTTCCATTGTTTTCCTCACTTGTAAGTCTTGGATACACACTGCTAAATCACCAAGTGTAAATGTAGGTGAGAGTTTGTGTGGGCCTCAGCTTCAAAGATAAAAAAGAATAAATGTTTATGGAGGCTCCCAACAGCAGCAGCTTTATACATACCCATTCAAATCCAACCAAAATTTGTTCAAATTCAAGTTTGGTCAACCCCATTTTGAGGTAATCAAATTTGAAGACCCCTGATAGAGACAAAAATACATCACTTGCACACATATTTATCAGACAAACACCATTTATTAACTTATACACAATACACAACAACGCCTTATAGTGTCTTTTATACAAACAGTTTTGAAAAGTCCATTATTCTCAGTGCTGGGCGGGGTGTTCTCACAGTGAAATTTATCAGTTTGTGTTTTATAGCAATTAAATAAACACATGTACCCTGCTCTAACAAGTTATATATCTTACATTATTCAATTAAAATTATTAATGCACCGTTTTATAGCTTTGCTTTGTTTTCTTAGTTTGAATCTGATACAGTTTGTTTTCAAGATGACAGCATTTAATAGTCAGCATGTGGAGAATCGTTGTCATACACATCTGTAATAAAAAAGAAAAATAAATCATAAAGCAGCCCTATTTTCAGCCCCAATATCAGTCTGTGAATAACCCACCACTGGGATAATCCACATCGTCATATATGTCTCCCTCCCTGCAAAAAGGAATAGACTTTAGAGTCGATATTATGATATGAGAGAAGTGACAGTGTGAAATGAATGTTGGTTCTGAAAAGTATTTCTCAACAGATTATTTCTCAAACAGGATTCCAGGCTGGATTATGAAATAGTAAAGGCTCAGTGCTGTGTTTAAAGAACAAATGAGACTGATTTACTCACATTATAAGAAGAAGAGATCTGTTCACATAACCAACTGGAAGAGAAAAAAAATATTTAACCATTTAGAATAATACATAATTTACATATACATAATAAAATACCTAACTTATTACACGCCAAAAAAGAAAGAAAAAAAATGTGCTTGATGTGGTTGCAGTAGTTTTTAACTCTGGATTACTGTGATTGAAAGCAGATTGTGTAAAATGTTGTAGTATACAGCTGAACTTTTGCACTTCGGTTTACAGCAGTTTTTTTTTTTCCATTTGCATCACTGACTGTGAATCAGAAAATGCAGCTGCTTTGTCGCACTGCCGAAGCTGTTTGTGCATAAGTTTGATTAATATTTATTTGACTTTGCCTTTTCTTATTTAGATTGTCTGTTTTAGACTCCATTGCCTTTGTCACACTTTTAGACCAACATATTATTCTTTTCAAATAGAAAGATCCACTACCACTAACCCTAATCAGCCCTTCACTCATGTGCATGTTGTTTTTTTCCCCTTGTTTCTTTTTTGTTTGTTCTGTTATATGTGTTTTGTTCACTTGTTTTATCTAACCTTTATTTAACCAGGAAATTCCCATTGAGATTACAAATCTCTTTTTCATGGGAGTCCTGGCCAAGACAGCAGCACAAGTGTCAGTAAAAAAAACACACACACAATAAATACAAAAACATACAGAGAACACAAGATAAAATACAAGTTCCAGGATCAAGTCATGTACTCAATAACAGTGGCAAGTTCATGTTTCTGAGCGATATCAGTTTCTTTAGATTTAATGCTTGTTGTAATCTGTTCCAGCTCAAGGGGGCAGAATACTTAAAGGCCAAGAGGTAAAGGGAGTTCATGAATGTTTAAATGGGTATTGTGCTTCTGTCCATGGTACCGATGATCTGGATGATTGGCAAAACTAAGATGAATTTACATATCTTATTAGATAAAAAACATTGGAAACCTTTTCACAATATTTAGTCTATATTATGAGCTTTAGTACTTTCAGATGTGATTTAATAAAAAAAAAAAAAAGATAGAATCATGTCAGTGCAGATTCAGGTTTGTCAGGTGTTGAGTTTGTACCTACATTTTCCAAACTGATTGCGACACAGGGCTTTCTTGCTGTTCGTAAGTTGAATGACGTCCAGGATCTCTCCCGGCCTCACGGTTAAATCCTTCGCTCCAGGTTTCTTTATGATGGCGTTAGGATCCACCATCATCGTGTGTAGCACTTTTAGTGGCCCTTCAAACTGTGGACACAATCACAAAACCCAATTTAAAAATGTAAACTTATGGAAATCAATGCTTTTAAACGGAATAAATCCCACCTTAAACTTTTTCCTCAGCTCCTTTTCGACTCTGGGATCTATGCTGGAACAGAAAAGATGATGTTATTATGATGGAAAATTAAAAAATAGTAAGACATTTATTTTGTGAAGGGAATAAATACTCTAGTTCGATTGGAGGAGGAGGGAAGTCCAGGGCTGACAAACCACTTCCTGGATTTGGGTCGACATCATCATAGTCGTCTAAGAGGAAAAGACAAACGTTTGTTTTTGGGGTGTATTCAGCAAGGATAAAGGATAAATATCATCATGGATCCCTATTTTTTCCCGAAAACAATCAAATAATCTACAACAGACCCAGTTTAATTCCTCAAGGTGCATGTGTGGCTGTCAAATGACTCTATTTGGTGTAAAATCCACAAACTACAGCAGCCTCAGAGGGACAAATCTTACACTTCAGTTGTATTTTTAAGTAAAAGTCACTTTAGTGATAGACTTGGCCTTGTGTTTCCTCTTTTATTTCTCAGTCTAGTCCCTGAGGTGTTGTCTGCTATATTTTGTCTTTTATTTAACAGGATACATGTAATAAATGTCCAGGTTTTGAGTAGGATCCCTGAAAATCAGTCTGAGAGAAAATGTAGAAGTCTTACCATCATCATCTTCAAGCATACTGCAAAAAAAAAAAAAAAAGACAAGTATGATGTTAGAGAATGCCATACTATTGTTTGGAAGTGAAACAATGATGTTTTTCTGACATTAATAAAAACAATTACTATGACAACGCTGTTTTAAGTTCCTTTAATATTGAACTCATATTAATCAGTTTCCCCCTCAAATAGGTTCTGAAAAATGTCTGTTTGCTAATTGGTGGAGCCATCTGATACCACTAGGGGTGAAAGGTTAAAAGGTCACTCCATTTAGTGTTCAGGTGTGACACATAAAGAGGCGTGCATATGGACAATACCCATTTTTGTTGTTAATTTTCTTTTCTCTTTAGTTTCAGTTAGAACAAATGAATTGGAATGTCCAACCTCAATTCAATGGTTTTCATTTGAATTTTTTTACTCACGTATTTACATTAGCACGTACTGCATCTCACATGCTCTGTCAACACTGATGTGCACCACTAACACTAACGTTAGCATCACATCGACCAGTCGCAGTCTCGTATTTGCCAAATTTATTTACTTTTTTTAACTGTTTTTTTGTCGTTATCCAGTGATGTTGTACAGATTATAAGTGTCCTTTTAGTTTTTGTGGTCATTGCAACATCTTTGTCTGAAGGGTCAGAAAATGGGACTGGACCAAATGCATCTGTTTGACTTTATTATACAGTGTGCATTAAAGCTCCATAAAACAGTGTAAGTTCTTCTACTTCCTGTTCCTACACTAACCTTAATGGAATATTGTGAAGCATTTATGCAGTTTTAAAGGTTTTTACTGATGTGTCCTGTAGACTACAACACAACACACCTTTAGCTTTATTCCTGTCTTTTTGATTGGGTTTCAAGGATTAAAACTACGTCATTATTGTAAATGTGTGCTATGGTCCTGTATCGATGTATGTACCTGTCTCGGAAGTTGTGCTGCTTCATCACAAGAGGATCAGGAGGAGGCGGAGGCAGCTCATTCGGGTCAAACTTCCTGCACTGGAGGACTTTACGTTTGATTTCTTCATAGTCAATGTCCACACAAGTGTTGCTTATGTAGCCGTCTGCAAAACAAACATTAATGTGGACCCTTTTTCAATGGACAGAAGGGAATTAGCCACAAAAACACTGCAGATTCTTCACAAAGAAAATGGTTTTGAATAAATGGCTACTGGCTGACTACATGTGCGTGCTGTCAGTGAGTGGGTTGAGAGCAGGGTTTCGGCAAGTTTCTGAGATTTAGATTTAAGACTTTTTAAGACCTTTTTAATACCACCTAAAATTAAATTTAAGACCAATTTCATAGCAAAAGATTTACGAACAGCAAACAAAACCCAATGGTTAAAGTCCAGTTAATGTCCAGTCCACAAACCTAACAGACCCGCTGCGAACGTGTAATTTGTTAGTTCATTATGCCTATTTTGTTCTGCGTGATAAAGACGTAACGTTACATTATTTTAAAATTTAATTTTTTAAATTTATAAATAAAAAAATGTAATGTTCTTCACATTGTCGGTTAATTTTTAAGACCTTTGAAACATGGATTTAAGACATTTTAATTCTAATTAAGGCCTTATTTTCATATTATGGAATTTAATACCTTTTAAGACTTTTTAAGGATCCGCGGATACCCTGTGAGAGGATAAAAGCTACACACTACAAGTCACTGTTTAGGTTTATCCTGGACTCCAACATTAACGTGCCAATCCCAGACTCACATGCTCCACTCAAAGACCGAGCGAGCCATTTCCCTCCAGGGTTGTTCTTCACTCGGATGATCTCCACACACTCGCCCTGTCGAACACTCAGGTCCAGTTTACTGCCTCCGTACCAGTCGTATCGAACACTGGCCGTGTGAAGGACCTCCACCTCGCCGTGCAACTACAGACAGAGAAAAAGGATTACAACATGAACACGTAAAAGGTTTTATTTGAGGAAAACTGAGGTGGGTAGAGGAGCCAGAACCTGTACTTCAATAGAAGAACTGTACAGGACTGGAAGGAGGGTTTAGTGTCTTGTCCAAGGACACAACGACAGTATGAACTATGGGGAGTGCGGGAATCAAACCCGCCAACCTTCGGGTTATATTGGACGACTGCTCTACCACTGAGCCACTGCTTAATTGTGCCATCATTAAATAATTCAAACTAAGCAATTAAACAGCAACTTTAGGAAGTTTCAAGTACACAATTTTTTTTCAAAATTCTTCTCTTATTTAGTGTCTTTTTGATATTTTTCAGATTTTTTTTTCTGAGCACTAAAAGCACAAAAAAAAAGAAAAAAGAGAAAAAACTGTCTAAAATGTCAGTAAGATTAGGAAGTCCAAAGAATTATGTTTTCTTTTAAATTTGGGTCCCATTAAAAAAAAGCTTTGGTCTATCAGATAAGCTCTCTTTGTCACATGCACACAGAGATCGCGATAGACTTTCTCACTCTCCATTCATTTTGACGGACGAAGTCGTAAAATTTCCGTCCTCGTAAAATTTCCGTCTCCAGTTACGGGACAAAGCGGTAGAAAATGAAAGAATGAATGAATGAATATATAAAATTATTATGTATTGTTTTTAAATACTATCCCTTTGGCGCCCCAAAGGTGCTGCGCCCCTATTCCTCATAACCCCTTTTTGCGCCTCTGCACACAGACCCCCTTTTAAAAAATACTGGACCAGGAGTTTCTATTGAATTACCTGAAAGTTCTTCTTCAACTCGTTCTCTCTTTTCTGCCGCTCCAGCTGCTCTCTCTTCTCTGCTCCTGTTGCTTTTTTATGTCTTTTTTGTTTGGTTTCAGTTCTATCTTGTTGATTCTGTGCTTCTCAGCATTTTCTCGTATCACTTCCACTTGATCTCTGCAAAAAAAAACAACTCATAGTTTTATATTTGGTTTAACTTTATTTACTTTCTTGTAGGATATTAAAGTAAAGGACTTGATGGCAGCCTCATGTATCATGACTCAATCAACATAATCAGTAGAGATTATAAAAAGATTTTAACACTAGTTCCTGAAAGTGTGCTGCAGCAGCTGTAAGTGTGAAAATAACCACAGCAGTTTAGTCTTTTATTGTACTGTTGGGGTTTAATAAAATAGAAACAACATAACTCTGTACTCACTCATCGATGTACTCGTACACTTCATCGTCCTGCCAGAGAAGAAATAGTATTTTAACACAGAAATGAAATAATATACACATTAAAATTGTGACAAAATGCAGCTGTTTTGTTTTTACACAATGCGTTTTAAAAGCACATAGTAAGAGACAAAATGATAATATACATTTTTGTCTTTCAGTTGTATTTACTGAATGTAGGCTAAAGAGGAAGGTTTTTATCTTTCTCTTGAACATTGTTAAAGTTAAGGCCGTTCCAGGTTTTTGCTGCTGAAACTTAAACTCCACTGGATGCATGAGCTAAAACCTTGTTGCCATGGCAACACTCAAAAATATAAAAATAAAGCCCAACAATTTACTCATTGTTATAAATGAGTTAAATTTGGTGAAACACATTCAGACATTCAGAGATAAATGCAGCTGTCTTTAGTGATCATTATCTCTGTGTCACACAAAAGATTCAGATAAAAACACAACAAATTGTGTCACTCTGGGAAAAAAACTCAAACATTTATTTCCTGAGAATTTTATCTGGTGCAACTCTGCAACAGAAAAGTCTGTAGGAACAATTGCATAAGTCTCATACTGTATAGATCACGCTGAAGTGCGACGCAACAGCGCCCCCCAGTAATTTTGTTTCGCCCTCTGGAAAAACACAACCTTACGCTGCAGCTGGATTCTCGCCAAAATCCATCTTTTATTTATTATTATTATTATTTTTTTTATATATATAGAGCTTTTCCACCTGCCTACTGTGGTAGTCACTCAAAGCACCAAGCCAACCGCTTGAGTCAAACACTGGCCTCATGACCAAAGATGTGGCAGCACGAACAGGAAGAGGCAGGTTTTTAATTTCAGCGTTTTTAGTTTTTAATTAGCGTTCTCTTCTCTTTGTTATCAACATGGCTACGCTGAAAGACAGGTTTCGATAACACTAAAAAATGTGTCACTAAAAGATTTTCTGGAAGGAATAGATGTTTGTTCTCTTCTTCCTACTGGCTTTGGCATATCCTACTTGCTCTGTTCATCGGCCAATGTCCTTGTTTCATTTACCAATTAATTGTTAGTTAACGTTCCTTTCATTTGCAGATTCACTTTGCAGACACTGTTACTGTTACAGCAGTTTGTTTCTTCATATCTGCCGCACTCTGGTTACAATATGAATTGTTTGTGGTAGGCGCATACTAGTCGGTGCTTCGTCCAATCACCAAGTTTCAACAAGTTTCCCACAGAAGGCGCCACTCTTTTGCAAAAACGTGAGGCTTCCCAGAATAATGTGCTTTAAAGTCTATTGCAATAAAGAGCCTTGGAGCTTTATTGCAATAGACTTGAAACCTGCCAAAATACATGAATATCCAGACAAACATTTAGCAGGCTTCTTAGAGAAGCCCACTGAGACAGCACCACGGTTCAACCTTGGCACCAGGACTGGGTTCTTGTAATATGAGCTGATGAAACCAGATCAGAAAAGACTGAACAAAACATATACAAATCAGATTCCTGATGTGCTTGAGTAACTTATAGTAACCACAAGATCTGTGTCAACTAATTATAGTAACTTTGGGTGAAAACAAGTGAGACCAAACACTCAGGACATTCTCTGAAAGTGTTATAATGACTTTCCGTGAACTCTGAGTGTAATTATGGTCGTACTGTGACACGTCTCAGGTTTCTGTTGCTAAATTAATACACCCTGAGTATATCTCACATGCTCCAAAAATAAAATGTAAAACAAACTCTTCTCTACCTATTTGTCTTACCTCTTCTTTATACTGTGAACTGTTGTCACTCTGCGTGTCTGTCAGGTGACATGAGAAAGATTAATGAGCAAAAAGTTATTTTTTTTACAAAACACTTGCCGCTTTCTATGACTTCATTGATTTTTTTAAGCACGGGTATTTTTTTTTTTACCATTTTTGTCAAAGCTTCCAACGTCATCGTAAGTCTCTTCCAGGTCATTGTCCAGGTCTCTGTGGTCAAGAAACAAATAATGACTCTGGGTATCTGGGTTGAAATGAAAGCACAGAAACTGCAGTGAACACAAAAAAAGACTTACATGGAGGCAGCCTGTCGCGGGAGCCTGCCGGGTTTGATGTCCCGTAGTGGAAGTTTTGGAGGATTGACGACTGTCGGTAAAGACACTCTTCTAGCCGTTGTGTTTGGGGAAACTAATGAAAATAACACAGAAAGATAGATTTAGGACCAAAGAAAGCAACTACAGCTAATTAAGTGTGTAGGATGTCAGTAAACTGGGATTATTACAGTGTTAGAGGCAGATTTAGAATCAAAATGACATTAACGTTTTTGACTTTGTGACTTTGAAAAATCTCTTGACAAGTCATATCATTTAATTCCACCATATTTAATTACCTCACATATGTTGTTTGCAAATTTTGCAAAAATTTTGCAAAAGGTTTTTCAAGTAAAAAGTGACTTTACTGCACTGAACTAAAGAATAAATGATCCAACCTTCCGACATTTTAATAGGTCATTTATACTCTCGTAACATTTTGCCCTCTTATTTGTCCCATTTGTTGTAAGAGCAGTGGGACTTACCAGAGCTTGTCCTGGGGCCGAGGGGAGCGGGTGTCAAAGCAGAGTGTCCTTTTGTCATTTTCCGATAAGGCTCGAGGCTGACGAGCGGCGGCCGTTTGGGTTTGAGCGGCATGGGTCCTTCAGGAGGCAGAGGTTTCCTCAGAGGGATCACTTCACCAACACTCCTCTGTTTGGGCAGTGGTCGAATGGCCGACGGGACGGGGGCCGGATCAGGGACTGGGGCCTGAGCAGGGAATGGGGCCTGAGCAGGGAATGGGGCCTGAGCAGGGACTGGGGCCTGAGCAGGGACTGGGGCATGAGCAGGGAATGGGGCATGAGCCAGGACAGGGGACAGTCTGGCGCCTGGGGGTCTTTGGTGTCGCAGCATCATGTTCTGAAGCAGCTCCCCTGTTTGTTTCACTTTATTGATGTCCACTGGGGGGACTGGGGGCCTGATGGGACCAGTTTGAGAAGCAGGAGGTCTAGGAATGAAGGTGGGTTTGAGGCTCGAAGGAGACTCTGGTTTTGGGAGCCTCCCTAGTCCAGGAAGAAATGACTCACTTGGATACAGTCTCTGAGGAGAAGTTAAATCAGTCTCTGTTATGGCTGGTTTTACTAACCGAGGACGAGGGGACTTTGGGGAGTCACTGTCCCGACTGCTGGTGTCCTGGCTGTTGAAGCGGGCTCTCAGTGCTTTAATGTCGAAGCTCTCGTCCTGAAATCACACGCAGCACAAAGTAGAGCTGGAGTTAAAACCACATCAAGACCGAGCCAAGAACCAAGACCAGTGCAGGATTCGATGGAAGAGATCCCAGGGAACAGTTAAAAATCCAGTCTGGTTCCAGCAAGAATAATGTGGACAAATAAACCAGTTGTGGTCTTGGTCGGTCTTTATTTTAAACCCTGAAGCCTCTGTGCCGGAGTAAGAACAATCAAAAAACCCAACAAAACAAGTCAGTCCAAAATGAGTCACAGAACGTTAGGTAGTGGCTTTTGGGCCTGTCCAATGACCAAGACCTACCTGCAGAAGCACAACACCAGCACTGAGAGACTCTCTGAAGCAGGAAGTCTGCAGTTACAGCAGGGCATGCAATGAAGAGGCGTCTGAGCAAAGTGACACCAGCAGCTTCCTGATTCATTTATATGCTGCCATTTATTTTTTTTAAACAGGTTTAATCTGCAGCTATATGTACAACTGTATAAATAAATATAATAAATATACTGGCAAAGGCTCTGATGAGAAATATATAGTTCAGCAAATCTCACCGCATCTAACATATTTGCCTTTTTGAATATGAACCTATTGTTACACATTTTTATGTAGAGATTGCAGAGATTACAACCAGAATTTAATATGTATCAATCTGTCCATAACAATAAATTACATTTTCTCACCCACTGGCAAACTAACTTTTAATAAATCAGAAATGAAATAGTTTGGGAGACTGACTTTTAATCCATTGGACGGTTGTGTCCAATGCTTTTGTAAATCTGGATTGTCAAACTATTTAAAAAATGAGATGTTAGATAGACTGTGTAATGCTTTATCCATAAATCGAAAGTCTCATAACCATTCAAATGTGTAGTCCTGCATTCAAAATTAAATTGATAGTTCCCTAAAACAAAAAGAGACGTGGTGCACATAGAGATAAACACATTACCCGTCATCAACACATCAACACCCACAACTCACACAAACTGAGATAAAACAGAATCATGTTTGCAGAAGTGCAGTAGCAGACAGTGTCCTATAGGGGCAGAGCACAACTAGAAAAATTACTGTGGCTTTGTTTCAGGAGATCCTCTTTTACCACAACAGGGGTATCTCTCACAGATTTTTTTTATTATACCCTCAAGCTCATTCATGCACAAATACAGTAAATAAAGAAGAGCACAATAAACATATTACAATACATATTAAAAAGAGACAGAGGGATAAAAAGAGAGAATCAAGACAGTGGAGTTATAAAGGGTGGAGAAATATACTTATGTGAGTTTATGTATTTGTGAATAAAGCAGCGTTGTTTAAAACACTAACACTGGCACAAAGGAAAGGTTCTGCACCTGCTGCACCCCCAGTACTTTTATAACAAAATTTCCTGGATGTACACTATGACAAAGGAAACAAACAATGTTGCTGTACTGACCCGTAGCGTGCTGCTCTAGTGGAAATGGGACTTTAAACTTTGAGGAAGATATCTGTTACTGCAGCTGAGTTTTGGTTTATGAAGGCATTGTGTGAAAATAAAACCATAAAATAAACCCTGCGTTCCGCCTGTGTTTTTATAACAATTTAAAAACATTTATATGGACAAGGTGAAAGAAATGTTAGTCACTTTTTGATATTTTGGAAACAAAAAAATGATCAATGAAACGTCAAATCTGTGGAGTTGTAATAAGCTAACATGGAAACAGCATATTATTTACAAAAAAGAGTAAAATATCAAATAATCTTGATATTTTTATATGACCAAAGATTTACAAAATTATAAGGCCTTGTTTATAATATACGTCCATATCAGACTTACTGTGTGGATCACTTTTAAGAATTGAATTGGGCCATACGCCTGACACATAAGGCAAGTTATTATGAACATTATATTTATTTCTATAGCACAATTCATACACTGGGTAACTCAAAGTGCTTTACAGGAATAAAAGACAATTTACAAGATTTAGATTAAGAAACAAAAAACATTTTAAAAGAAGAGTGCAGATAAAAACTACTGGGGCGGCAGTAGCTCAGTGGTAGAGCGGCCGTCCTTCAACCGGAAGGTAGTAGGTTCGATTCCCGCTCACCCCATAGTTCATACTGTTGTTGTGTCCATGGAAGACACAAGACACTTAACCCACCTTGCCTCCAGTGTCCGTAGCACTGGTGTGTGACTGTAGAGGTGTGTTTGGTGGTGGTCGGAGAAGGTTGAGCGCCGTGTGTGTGGCAGCCCCCATCTCTGTCTGCCCCAGGTGTGAATGTGTGTGAATGGGGTGAGTGGAAGCATGATGTAAAGCGCTTTGGGTGTCTGAGAAGGGTGCAAAAATGCGCTATATAAATGCATTACCATTTACCAAAAACACTTTAAGTTGTAAAGTAGGCAGAGCTAAGGAGGAAGGTTTTTAACCTCCCTTGAACATTTAAAGCACATAGCCCAGACAGTTTTCAAAAATACTTTTTACTCCAGAAAACCAAATACAACTTAAGTAATAAATGTAAGTTAATTGTGCCAAAGGCCAGACAGGAGGTGTGTTTGTTGTCAGACAGATGTTAAATAAACAAAAGGAGCCTATTGTCTCGTCTGAACTGCATAACTTTGCGACTGAACAGCGCGACAGGAAGAGCTCGAGACCACACACAGCTCTGAGCTCTGCAGCATCCTGTACCTTACTCCAACGAGACCCCTGTTTCTATAGTAACAAGACACAAAAGGAAACCTGTTTTCTGTTCACCGCAAAAAACTCATTGTCACAGTTCGAGTTTGACACAGATCTGATAAAACGTTCCAGGCTTCAGGTGAGAAAACCCTGACTCCAGCGCACGAGGACAGAGCAGCAGTAGCAGCGCATTAAACTGTTTAAATAATAGAACATTGAATCAGAATGTGACTCTTTTTGGACTAACAATCTGTTTTATTTACAGAAACAACACAACATCAGTGAACATTTGTCTCATGAGTGGATTTAACATTTATGAACATTAATGTGAAATATGTATTGAGAGATTTTGGAGAACTATTGAAGTTATTGGAGTGCACCGATTATGTTTATGGTAGTTTGTAAGGTTTTAGGTTAGGTTTTATTGTAGAAATTTTAGAAAGTTCAATGTTATGTATAGTATGAATAGCTTAGGGGTTATTGATTTTTTTATGCATGCATTGTATTGTATTTTAATGTTTTATCTGCCCAAGGACTGCAGATGAAAATTAAAACTAAACTAAACTAAACATTAATCAAATTAATTAAGAGCAATAGCTCTTAAATTATCCACTGACACAAACCTAATCTACTGAGCTAACAAACATCCATGTGGCTACTGTAGAGTCAAATATAACTCTGTCCCTGATGCTAGTTTTCACCTGCTCTGATTCTTTTTTGAACCCTGTGAACACAACACACTCCTGTTGTATTTAACAGTTAGAATCTTTTTCTTTACTTATCTTTTATAACTCATTCATTTTACCGTCTCTTGGATACTGTGCTGAAGTCTGGGGAAACACACACAGAAGGAACACCAGGCCTTTGTTGTTTCAAAGAAAAGATGTAAGAATTATTAACCAAAAAGGAATTTGTATTATTAATATTAATATTTCTAGGTTTTTTTAACTTCAGCCTACGGATTTTGCGTTTTTGTTATTTTGTTTAATAAATGTACTTTGACCAAATTTTATATATATATATATCTATATATATATATCTATCTATATATATATATATATATATATATATATATATAGATAGATAGATAGATAGATAGATAGATAGATAGATAGATAGATAGAAAAATATTATATATAAAATATATATATTTATATATAATAATTATGTGGAAAGCTGAAGGAGTGTGTAAGATCTGCAGAAGTCAGAGGGAAGGCAGCAATGCCTTTTGCTCGCTCCAAGTTTAAACAGATGAGTCTCTCGGTTTATGGAGTTACGTTATAAAATTCTTTGGATTTTAACTTTAAATGTTGTATGAGAAATGTAAGAGAATGTACAGAAATAAAATATTGCTTTCTTATGGAAAAAAGTGAAGAAAAGTAAGAATAACTACGTGAGACAGGAAACATGAAGATGTGCTGTTGAGGTTCATGATTGTTTGATTTTTCATATTTTTTGATTATTTTGATAATTTAAAAAAAAAATGGTTAGGTCATATAAGACTGATCTTCCTGTTTCTTTCTTGTTTTTGTTAGTTTGGATGCTGGCTGCTTTGCTTGTTTAGTATTATTATTTGTTTCTCTAGTTCCAGTTGTGGACAAAGACCGGAATTTGGACTTGGTTTATGACTGGACTTATGTTGTTTTTGGATTTTATAGCAAAATATACTATATAATATTTGTTACTGAGCTAATCTTTTCTTAAAGCTATGTCACCTTTTGCCTCGGGATATGTTTGGAGTTTTCTCTTAATTCAGTACATTACTGTTGAAAGCCATCTCAAACTACAGTGTGTTAGACATTAACATCTTTTTAATGGTGGCTGTATTTGTCACATTAGACTGATCAAACAAAACATGCCTGACTCGACAAAGGTTATCAGACTTATCCGAGTATTTGTTTAATGGAAAATTAGCCAAGTCAATCATTAACTTTGGACAGTGATGAACAATAAAGCTTTTCTTCATCAGTATCAAGTCCCACTTCCTCTTTTACTTTAAGAGTTTTCTAGTTGAACACTTGGAGCAGGTAAACATTATTTTCTATATATCTAAAAGTTGATTCACTGAGCATTTGATCAGTTTTGTTTTTAGTGGGAACTAACACGATACTTCCTACAGAGAATGAGAGTAACTGAGTACTCCTGTGCCTCTGCACCCCACACCACCTGTCCCCATGTTCTCTCAGTCTCTATGTTCTCAACCAGCTCTCTAGAGTCTGGACTCAGCCGTGAACCTTCCACAAAAACATGGATAATACACCAGGGTCAGGGCTAAATATCCACTGAGCAAGTCAATCTGGCAACATTGCACGAAGGCAAAGTGGTGCACTGTTGATCCTCTGTCAGGACGGGGCCCTTCAATGGATAGTTTAAATGCAGAGAACACATTTTCTCATGGGAACAATAAAGTGTAAATTAACTTAATAGACAGGTAAGGGAAGAGCAGTAAGTGACTGGAGGACTCAGAAATACAATTTAATCCTGAAGCACTTTAAAACAACAAACTAGATTGTATCTCAGCGCTAACGACAGGTGTGTGGTGTGTTTAGATTGAGGCCTGCACCGTCTCCTCTCAGAGCGTCTTAACTGAGTGGAGTCTTGATAAAGTGTCTGAGTCAAGAGACCATCTCTCCATCTTCAAGGTATGTTTGAATTAAAATTTCACCGATTAAAAGCCCGCCCTGTTGAGACGTGTCTTTCAGAGCCTTTAAAACAGACTCTGTGTCCGAACCCCAACAACAAGAACACATTTTAACAAAAGGAAGGAGGAACAGTACAAAGTCCACTAAAGTCCTGAGTTTGAGTTCCAGTGTACTAATCATCGCAGGTGTCATTGTCAAATTAAAAGCTGTCCAATCAAAAAATGTTCAATAAAAAGTAATATAAGTATAGTAATATTTAGTAAATCTTAAAAGAAAATATAATTACTACTTTCAGTTCTTTATTTATATATATATTTTACTTTTCCTTCTGCCCTCCTTCCTCAGTTCAACCATTACAACATTTCCTCCGAGAAGCATTAAGTCACCTCAAAAATAACGTCAAATTAGTAACACACATGGAGTAATAATAACCATGTGATCAACATTTAGTCATGTCATCTCGTGTTTTTTTTCCCAAACAAACTCTTTAAATTTAGACAATTTATTTTTTGGAAACACTCTTACAGTTGAAAAAAACTTGCACTTTTAAATTATTAATGGAGACAACCTTACTTTAGCTCCTTTTATGTAATGCTTGGGTCTTATTTTCTGCTCAGAAAATAGCCCATTTACACATTTAATTATAATATAAAATGTTATCAATAATTAGACCAAAAGTGAAAAGTAGTTTTGTGGTTCACAGCATGTTTTTTACGGGGGTTTTATTTTTTTCAAAAATTAAATGTGAACTCACACACAATAAAACCTTGCTCAAATCTTAAATATTTTCTTACCATATTTGCAGATGATATTGTTGTTCCTCGAGAGTTAACAGAGAATAAGTAGCTCCATGCCCAACAGCTGCAGTTTTCAGACTAGAGCACAAACTGCCGACTGAGGTTTGTTACTGAACTCTGCAAATGAGGAAATGGTTGGTCAACTCACGCTCACCGCTCGGCACCTGCAGCAGCATTCACAAGCTGCACTCAAACCTCTGTGTTTCATTTCTGCATGGAACAGTTTGTATTTTTTATTATGATTATAATGTGTATATGTAGAAATATGACCTCAGAATATGCGTTTATGGTTTAGATGTGTTTTTGTAAATATGTTATCTAGACTAGATTGATTAGGTAAAAATTTCTTAACGTCATATGGAGGTTTCTGTGAGGGTTCTTGTTCATCCAGGTCATGCTATACACAGTTTCTGATCTTTAAATCCAATTAAGTATTACTTGTAATAGTCATGAGCATTCCTACTATTATAAAAAAAGTGGAACAAGCCCCGCCCACTTTTTTAAATCTTTCACATGTTATAAAAAAATAAAAATTCTTACCATTTTTCTTTGTCTTAAAAATAGATTTAAAGCAAATGAGTCATTGCGTCCTGTTTTCCTGTTTCTACAACATCCCAAAGAAGACAAACTGAGCACTGCACTCTTCTTTTAAAAATGTTTTTAATTTTTTCTTATGTTTCTTAATATAAATCTTGTAAATTGTCTTTTATTCCTGTAAAGCACTTTGAGTTATCCAGTGTATGAATTGTGCTATATAAATAAAATTACCTTGCCTTGCCTTCTGGAGGAGAAGCGCGTTTACATTTCTATTTAAACACACAGTCTCTCAGAAAACTTAAGGACACTTGTGTGAATGTCATAAACAACAAGATTTTTCTTTTTTCTAAACAAGTATTATTGTTTCCAGTGTTTGTTCAGAAAGACAATTTTTTTTACACTTGGTGAATAAATCAAATAGAATTTCACCTTGAAACATAATTTTGTAAAGATCTTCCTTACGCTGTGTATGTTTTAGACTTTTGTTGTTCTAAATAAACAGCGTTAATAAAGGATGGACAAGGGTCAAACCATGAAGCCGAGGGTGCTCAGGTGAACAGGATGGAGGGAGAGAAGAACGAGGGAGGAGCCAGTACAAAAGTGAGTGACAGTAGGAAAAAGCATTTGGATGCATTTTAATAACTGTGAAAACACAAAAGCAAAATTTACAAGATTCTTATTTATATTAGAAAATGTTTACTTTTGAATACAAAGGATGTAGTCACTAATTTCAGTGACATATGTGTACATATACAAATTATTTAGTCAAAACAGCACTACATGTCGTAAAAGTGTCTCGACACAACATTAAAATGATGTAGACCATTTTTAGTGCAAACACTGGTTGCGTGAGGTACATTCTAAAGATATATGCCGTTTTTATCTTAGTGATTAGTATTTTATTAGTTTTTCATAACTATTTCCTAAAGCAATTATTAAATTGAAAATAAACCCCTTTGAATCTGGAAGTATACAATTAAACAAAATGTCCCTTCAGGGATACCATAGCTATTTGCATGTTCAAAAAAGGAGGTGTGTGAGGTGTGGAAGTTACATTTTTACCAACAGGTGTCACCAAAAAAAAAAAAAAAAACAGAACTTTTAAAAGCAGGTCTTCTTTATTTTTATATCATTCATTTGATCAATACATTTTGCAAGAGAACCTTTGAAACAATAGGCCCTTAGTAGATATCTTGCACAGTTACTGTTTCCAAAATCTCAGTTTAGTTTCTGGAAATCAGAAATTCACAAGTTTGATTGTTAAAAAAATCAGATTATCAGAGCAGGAGGTTTTGTGGTGGGTTTGGAGCAGACTGTGGTGAGTTCAATGCCTGGTATCTGGTCACAGTGTTGGGTGGTGCTTGGATGTACGTCGCGTTGCCTGTAGGGGGCGCTGCTGGAGGCCACGCTGTGATGCCACTGGGCAGAGTGGGCCAAGGTGCCACAGCTGGACCCATAGGCCCGACCCACTGGTTTCCCATGATCCCCTGCTGGGCCCAGGTCATGTTGGCTGAAGGGGGATATAGAGCGCCCCCTGCTGGATGTGAGGGGAACATGGACAGGATCTGAGTGTTGGACAGAGAGGGTTTTGGAGGCTCTGCAACTGAACAGAAAAGACAAAATGGACTTAAATTAGTGTTGTAGTTGAGATGTTGGTCTTGGTCTTAAACAGTCTTTTAAACACTTTTGTAAAAAGAGCAGGTCTTGAACTGAATTTTTTTTCTGCACAAAAAAGTCTCAGTATTTTAAACCAAAACCGAACAAGACAACAATTGATTTATTTGTTGATCATTTTTGGGATGTGGATGGAAATCCAATTTTTCTTTTCCTGATGCCCAGTCTTTCTCCCCCTCCCCAGACACCTCCTTCAGCACCTTCAGGAAAAATACTGAGGTGTTCATAAACCAGCCAAGAAACTTTCAGACACAGAGCACAAGTTTAGCACCAAAAAGCAACACAAGCGACTAAAGCAACCTGTGACTATTTATTTCCCATGAGCGCTTGAGCGAGGGACCAACACACACAAAGGCCTGTTACTGGATCAAGATGGAAAAGCCGTTGAAGAAGAAGGGGCGGAGCAACAAAGCATGAGCAACTCAAAAGTAGCTGCTGCATTTTCACCAGTGCGCCCCGCCCCCTTCAAGCAACTTTGCTCAAGAGCTGAATTTAAAGAATAATTTTCCTTTAACTCTGTCTCCATTAAACTTCTGCTCTCGGTCTTGTCTCAACACTTTCTAAAAATACATACACCCTTTTTTAAATAAAAGACTTACAGCTCTAAACTGGTCAGAGCTTTTCTACATATTTTTCTAAGAAAGGAAGTGCGTTATTTTAAGCCTTTTGGAAAAAAAAAATCCTTCTGTAAATTCAAAAACTGAGGGACTTAAGTGAAACATGTAATTTCCTTTAAACCAAAGGGTTATTTCTTCTCAAATTTGTCGACTCACAAATGTGTTCAATGGGATCAGCAGGCCTTTAGAAAGTAAACCCTTTAGCTGCCAGGTGAGACAAATACGGTGATAAAGAGATCATTTATTAAACAGGTCATATTGACTGGTCATAATGAAAGTGTCACTGTAGAAAATGCAGTTGATCTAAAAGAAAGACATTTATTAGGCACAAATAGGCTCATATATGTTTAACCCATTTACAGATTCCAGGAGTTGTGCTTAAAGTTTAAAGGGACACTGTGTAAAAGTAAATGCTTTTACTGACGTGACGTAAAACTGACCTGGTTCATTGACAAAGACAGATGTGGGACATGGGCTTGGTTCAATGGGTTCCCTCAGTGGAACAGAGAAAACCTGCATTAACTCATTCGAAGATGAAACCTGCAGAAATAAAAACAATGTTGCAAACTATCCCCATTTTAAAATACATTTTAATACAATAAGACTTTGCATATTTCTCATACAGATTGAAGATTGGCCTTTAGGATATTTTGTTAAAAAGCAGAAATATGGTTATTACATTTTTTTATTGCATATTGTAATAAATAATGTGTATCTGTGGCTAGCCCCTGTTTTGTTTGTTGATATGTGGTGAGGCAAAGGATTCCCCGGAACTCTCAGCCTGGAACTCGCTCGTATAAACTGGAAACCTTTTTCTGTTTCACTTCTCTAAAGCACATGTGTACGAAATCTGCTCCATAAATCTGCTCGAGTGGAAACTGTCCCTACACTAATAATGTAGCAGTGCATTGATATAATATTACCACGACATGATTTTACCAGCTTGGGCTCTTCAGGTGAGACTGTCTGAGGACGGAACACATTCTCCAAAGTTGGTTCCCAAACAAAGACAGAAATACTACATTAAAAAAAATAAAAAAGGGAAGTGAAAAGTGACGTGGTTGAGTCTGTTACCTCAGGTGGAAGTGAGCCTTCCTCCAGGACAAATAAGGCACTGCTCTAGAAATATAAAAGTCAAAGAGAATGTTTAGATTAATTGAAAGTGTACATTTGCTTTGTTCATAGAAAATGTTTTATTTTGAAAACATTTGCCGAATAAACTGCACAGTTCAGTTTTATGTTGCATTAGTGAGATTTTATTTGACTGCTCTACATATTACTTAAATAAATAAAGTAAATGTCAGATAATGTCACTGACTCAGCTCCATAAATGTTTCTGTTCTTTATGAATCATAGATCAGTATCAGACTCTTTTTTCATTCAATCATTTTCTACCGCTTTGTCCCGTTAGGGGTCACAGGTGACTGGAGCCTATCCCAGCAGCTTTGGGCCTGAGGCGGGGTACACCCTGGACAGTGGCCAGTTAGTCGCAGGGCTAACAAGTATCAGACTCTGATTATAAAAATATAATGTGCTTGTTTTCCATTAGCCCATATTAGTTTAATTTCATATAAATGTTTGTATTTGTTTATTTGCTTAACATTGTATTCTATATCAAAGTCAAACATTTATTGATACATAACTCCCTGAAACAAAACTGTTTTAAGAGAATAAAAACTGCAGCTTCCTGGTTTGGGAGGATCCTGGCAATTGGGAAACGACCAATATGTCACTTTTCTCGGTCTTGCCTTGGGTCAGTCTGGTTTTGAGGAAGCAAACATATATTACGTCTGTTCATCTAGTGATTCGTGTATTTTAATCTGACATAATATGGTTTTACGACCAGGTGCTCTTCCTGACCCAACCCTCTGCATTTATCAGGGCTTAGGACCGGCATAAAGGAGCTTGTGACGCCTTGTGGCTGGATTATGGTGTAAAGGTAGAAGAACAAAATGTAATGTAGTGTAAAACTGACTTGTGCAGGTGCTTCTTCTGGTGTTTCCTGTGACGTCTCTTGATCAGGCATTAAGCAAACGTCCCTGATGTCACCGAGCACCGGTTCAGCCTGAAGCAACAAAAACAGAAAATGAGCAACAACCGTTTCCTCTTCCTTTTCAGAGTACCCACATTTTTTGATCCCAAGACTAATCCAGGTCTAAACTAGGACTAAACTAGATCTAAGCCAGAATTTAACTAATGTCCAAACCAGCACATTTACAGAACCGTTTCTTTTCAGACATCCATGAATTATATAAATCCATCCAAATCCATTAAAAGTCAAATAATTTACAACAAAGCCAGTTTAATTTCCATCAGCTGATTAATTCTGATTATTTCTATGTGTGGACCTGGAAACCCTCGTTATACAGTTGTGACCTCAACATTGAAGGCAAAACAACAGGGTTTTGTTTGACAGGCTGTAGACTCATCCCCTTTTTAGTTCTCAGAAGCCGTTGGAAAAGTCAAATCTAGGTATAAATTTGATTTGGATTGTTTTTTTGCTATCTGCTATAAATATATCCTCTGTGTGTGACTTTCTTCTGAGTCCTCTTAGTTAGTTAGTTTATTTACTTCAAAAGAAAAAAAAGAAAGAAACAAGCAAACATAGAAACAAAAGTGAAATTATGGTGTAGACAATATTATAAAAAATAAATCCTAATCCCTTTTTACATTTAATTTGTTTTACAGACACACAACGCCAACACACCACACACCAAAGTCATCGTGCAAACATAAAGAAATGACTAAAAGAAGAAGAACTTAAATTCTTTCAGCTTATGTGAACATATAAACACAGACATAGTTTTTAAGACACATTCACTTTCAAACTGATCAAGAAGAAATAAAACGTATTCAAATAATCATTAAAATCATGAATTTTATACATTAAAGTGCACATAGTTGTATATATTTACCAGGTTGGCCATCCTGAAATAGAAGAGGAGGTAGGACTCCTGATGGTGATAGATGTAGGCCAACGCTCTGACGTCTGACTCATCCTTTGTCACCGAACTGATTTGACTCTTCTCATGATAATGGATTTCAGCCTAAAAAAAAAGTACATAGTATAGTATTAACATAAACCTCACAGATAGTAATCTACTACAGATGATACCAACTATATACAAGACCCACATAGAACCTACGGAGAAAATCCCAGAAAATTCCTCGACAAAACTGGTTCTGCTTCAGAAATATTGTTTAAATAACTGTATTACCTCTTTGTACCACTAGATGGAGGCCTGAACTGACTTATTATTGGATGGTTTAAACACGGTGTTTAAGAAAAGCATTGTTTGTCCCACAGTGGGAAAGAACAGCAAGGCAATTTTATTTATATACCATAAGTTTTTAGAAGAGTAATTCAAAGTGCTTTACTGAAATAAGACAAATGTAAAGCACACAGACAAGATTTAGAATAAGAAACATACAGAATAAAACAATTTAAAGACTGAGAGCGCAGATAAAACACTTTCAGTTGTCTTTACTGAATGTAGGCGGAGCATTGTTAAAGTTGGTTTTGCTGCTGAAACTGAAACGCTGCTTCACCAGGTTTAGTTCTAACTCTGGGCTCGAGCAGACGCCTGTCCCAGATGTTCTCAGAGTCTCAGGTTTATAAGGATGTTTTAAATGTTTTTAAGGTGATAAATTGCAGCATTACCATCTGAGAAAATAAAGTGTATGTAAACTTTTGAACAGGGTCATTTAGGTAGTTTTTGTTGTCATTATGATTAAAAAAGAGTAAACACAGATGTTTGATAATTGGCTTTACCCGACCACTAACTGTAAGTAAACAAAAGGTTTTTGGTTATCATTCATATTCTCTAAAAAATAGCCAAAATAATCACAAACTCTGCCAGGAAACTTATGACTGTGGACCAATTTAGACTTTCTTTTTACCATATTTGTGTTATAATAAACTTTCTCTGTGAATTTATTTCAAGGTCAATTGTTCAAGGCTCTGGTCCAAACCATCCATTCTTTGTCCCAAAGGATTTCTGAGAGTTTTCTAATTTTGGAAAAAATGCCATTTGTCATTTATAATTTTGTGGTTAGTCAGACAAAAGTCGCAGGATAAGATACGTTCAGTATTTGACTGTGTGTGACTCACCCCTGACCTCTCATCCAATATTTTGACACCACTTGAGGAGATTTTCATCCAGACTCTCTGCTTGTGTTTCCCCTGTTTCCTGAAAGCTACCTCAAAGCCCTGAAAGAGAAAAGCACAAAGCCCCACTTCAGACTCAGCATTAAAATCCAGACAAAAGGATTTGATCTTATGTTTAATTACTCCTGTTATCCTCATAAATTATGGTATATTATTTTAGTCAGAGTTTTATAGGATTACTCCAGGTCTATATCAGGTCTACGTATATCAGGTCTAAACCAGGTCTTTGACATGTCTAATTGGGAATAATCCAGGTTTAAACCAAGTCTAAACCAGGATTAAACCAGGTCAGGACTAAACTAGATCTAAACCAGGTCTAACCAGGTCTAAACAAGGTCTAAACAAAGTCTAGACCAGAACTGAACCAAGCCTTAACCAGGACTAAACCAGATCTAAACCTGGTCTAAACCAGAATTAAACCAGGTCTGGACTAAATTAGATCTAAACCAGGTCTAACCAGGTCTAAACAAGGTCTAAAACAGTACAAAACCAGAACTAAACCAGGTCTTTGCCATGTCTAAACCGGGACTAATCCAGGTTTAAACCAAGACTAAACCAGGACTTGACATTTTTTTTTTTTTAAATGGGCAGGTGTGAATGTGGTCTTGTGAGGACTGCATGTGTCCTTGTGAGAGAAGGGCTTTTTGTTACAGCTCGTCTCTGTATTTAAATACCAATCTGTTAACAACAGGTCTGGTGCCTTTGAGTCCTATAAAGAGGAGTCAGTATTTTAGATCAAGACTGTATCTGATATACTGTATGTATAATGTGACATGTAATAATCCTATAAGACTGCTCTAGACCGGATCCCGTCTGGGTTTCAGTTATGACTTTGGGTGGCCTTGACAACATTAAGTTTACAAGGTTTCTTTTGTCACAGGAAAGACTGTTCCTGAGGGAGTTTGCATTAAACATTTCACAAACTTCTACAAACAACATAAAAATATATGGGGCAAGGAATATCAGTGTATAAAGGTTTATTGGACTAAACCTGAGATTTGTGGCAGAGCAGCTTTTGGATAATGTCATTTAAACACAGCAGACTATTCAAACTATTTGCTTTAAACCCCATGATGTGTTAAGAGTTGAACTGGAACTATAAGATATTTTTGGGAAGCAGTGATCCCCTCCTCGTCCCATGGGGAGGATGATGCAGATATGTCACTGATACGAGAAGTGAACTTCCAGTGAACGAAAGAAAAGTCCAGAGAGATTAAAGTCAATGACTCGACAAGCACCAACCCCAAAGTCAGAGATAAACCGGAGCTACTCTGTCCAGCAACTCCTTTTGCTTTTGATAAGACAAATGTCAGAGTGACTCAACCAGGACTAAACCAGGTCTAAACAATGAGAAGCAGTGAAAATGTGGAAATGGACTTAACACATTGCACAGAAGGTATTATATTAATTATCTCACAGCACTGGGTTTAACACTTATGTCACGTTGTACCTTTAGTTTCATCATTGAGTCCCAGCACATCTTCTCTCCCTCGGCGCTGGACACGGGGTCAATTCCAATCAGCTTGGCCTTGTAGCGGACGCCGTCTCCATGGAAACGAGAGGTTGGACTAGTGGCAGCTGGGAAAAATGAAGCAGTAGTAATCATATCATACTTTTTATAGTGTTTGGACTGTAGCTGTTAGTATGAGTGCAGAACTAAACCAGGTCTAAACCAAAGGCAGCAGAGCTGGAAAAGAATTTGCATAAATATAGACGTTCTTTGAAATGAAATAATGAAACCCTCTTCATCAGCTGGAACTGTCTGAAAGAGCTTAATTAGCTCTAGTGTCCTGGCCTGATGCCGTCCTTGTGTCCAGACTGTTTCTTGTGCATCATGACACGCCTTTTTGTTTTTTTATGTCGCTCTGAAAGTGAATTTTTGTATATGCAAATTGCTGACCCATCTCTAGTCGTCATCTCCATTTCCTCATTTCCTGGAATTCATTCAGTAAATTTGGAGGCAAGGAACGTGCTGTTTACCGTCAGCAGCTGCTTGGTTTTCTATTGGAGCCTAAAACTCGGACTCTGTGATACTAAAGACAACACGGGACCTGGTATATTCATGATTACCTGGTTTATAATCTATAATAACTATGCCACTTCATCAGTTTTTATAAATTACGCGGGTTAGAACTCTGCTTAATATATCCTATTTTATAAAAAAGTGAGGGCTGATATTAAATTCTTTAAAAACCGTAACATTTCTCAGGCAAATAAAAGATTGGAGAAAAAAAAATCCATGTTATAAATCAAGTACACACTGTCAACTTTTCTTTTCTTTCATCTGTTAGTGGTTAAGGTCAATATAATGTCAAATGTGAAGAGTTATTATCTGTGTAGAGACAGTAGCTTTAGCAAAAGATTAAAGTTTTTTTAATCATTAATATAATCATTAATAAAACAACAGTAAAAGCTTGGAGGACCAGATTTTACAGCTCAACAGGCCGTATGTGGCCCCAGGGCCTTAGTTTGCCCACCACTGCCTCAGAGACTGAACAATGTTCTCTTGTAAATAAATAATAGTAATAATAGTAAGAGTAAATAATAATGTATTTGAGGATGTTTCCACCACATCTGCTGCTGAGAAGAGACCCAGGTTTATGTTCAGACTCCAAACTGAGGGTTCAAGTCCGAGTCCAAGTCCAAGTCACCAAAGACTAGTCCCTGTCGAGTACAAGTCGAGTCATCATCACTTAAAGTACAAGTCCTAGTCCAAGTCCGAGTCATCCATAAGATTTCAAGTCGAGTCCGAGTTGAGTTATCTTTAGTTGAACTGAACGTCCGAGTCACTAAAGAAAGGTCCAGGTCGAGTCCAGGTCGAGTCCAAGTCGAGTCCAAGTCGAGTCCAAGTCACCAAAGTGAGTTACAAATCTGAAAACTGTGAGAACCACACATTGATTTGTCTAAGTCGATTTCATTAAACACATTTAATTGAGTTTTGATCGTGGTATATCAATTAAGGCTGTAGCCTATAAAGGCCTATATTTTATTATTTTTTATTTATTTAGGCTGAATTCCTGGGTCACATTTAGGAGCTGAGAGTTAATAAGATCGCTCGTCCTGCTATGACCACATGCAACAGGCAGAGGTTGCGTGGTGTTGTTGCTGAGCGTGACCTGTGAGTCCTTTGTGTGGTCCTCAGGAACTCAAGAAAGTGTTTTTCTGCTAAAGTCAGAACAACAGCTCGGAAACTCGGTAAAAGCAAATGTTAAAGATCTCAGTCATTTAAAAATATTTCATACAAACTGTTTTGCAGATTAATCTGATAATATGATTTTTGTCCATATAGGCTTATTTAGACTAAATTCAAAAGTATTTATTTTTAACATCCATTCTTTAACGTTTCCACATACGTTATGTTAACTTTTTATGTTTTAATAGGCTACCTTTTCTTAAACCGCTAATTAATGCTACTTTGACATTATTAACTCATTTGAAAATACCATTAGCACATTTTTGTCTCAACGTCAGTCTTGTTCAAAAGTGTTCTGTGAAAACACGTGAACACATCAATGTTTGAAGAACAACTTCCTAACTCGAATACTCAGAGTTCCCGAGTTTTATTACACAGTGAACATATTTCTTCATTCTGCCTATGACAATAAACACTTTGAATCTTTGAATATATAATAGTTTCATAGTCCAACTGCGTTAATATTATCTATTTGTTGTTATTTATGTGTTTGCAATCCAAAATATAAGTATAATCAGTCTGAAATAAGAACCGTTTAAATGATATAAACTATTTTAACAAGGCAACTATGTTTAAATGGTTTTAAGGTCTTAAGTTCAATACAAAGTTTAAACTCAGCACATTCCCATGAAACTATAATCCCTCGTTATGGTTAAAGAGTAACACCTATAACACTTTGACTGACAACACACTGACGGAGAATAGATTAAATGCAATTATTAATGTTGGTAATGTGGTAAAGTCTTCTCCAAGTAAAGACCTCTCTGTGAAACTAAACCCTGAACATAAACATCTGCAGCTGGACTCACTCAGACCCAACACTTCAGACGGAGAATAAGACAAAACTGAAATAATAAAATCGGATTTTTTTCACTTTTCACAAGATTTCACAGTGGCTCTAAATGTGAGTGTCATGTGACCTCAGCGTTATGGTCACTTCAGGAGCCAGGCATTTACAACAAAAGACAAAAGTTAGTTTACAAAGCCTTTGTTTTCAGTTTCTGGTTTAAATTTTGTCCCTTTGTTGAAGTAAAAATCAAAAATAGACCACACTCTTAGTACATTTTTCCATTGACTCTTACCTCTTGTGATGGGAGAAAGTCCAGGATCGACTTGGCCTGAGGTAGGACTCTGTGGGATCTGGTTTATCTCCATCGTAATGAAGTCTGTCAAAAGGAAAATCAAAAGTAATCGTGACTTTAAACTATATCTATGAGACTAAATGTAATCCTAATGTGGGTTGTCTGTTTCTGCTGAGCTCACCTGCTGCTCGGCTTCAGTCTCACGAGGTGTCTCTGAACCAAAGGTCAGGCTGCAGAGACACCGGTGATATATTAAAGGTGGGAAAATGTTGTAGTGTGTAGTTGAAAAACATACAGTGTTTTAATTAGAGTATAATTCCTCAAAATTACACTCTTTGCATTTGTCTGTCTTGGAAAAAATTAATTTAAATCCTTATTAAAATCAATGGAAGAAGTAATTCTGTCCTGTCCTAGTTTCTACAGGTGCCTAGAGAGGACAAACTAAGCACACATTCTTGCTGAAGGTTTAGGGTTTTTATGATTTTGTTTTCAAAATTTTTAACTGATTATTTTTCTTTATTAGTCTTATTTTGATCAGGTTTGTTCCTGCAGGGCTACCATAGCTGTTCACATGCTCTGCAACAAAAAGACATGTAAGGTGTGGACTTGCAATGTGTACTTTCACCACCAGATGTCACCGAAAGGCCCAAAAACATTGCAATAACAGGTTTGTTTCCACTGGTATTGTGTGGGTCAGGTCAGTTCTCTGTGTTTTTAGGTCTAATTAAAGGCCCTTACTTAAGCCCCCCTCCCCCAAAACAAACAAATTCTCAAAATCTGACCATTTCTTAACACTGTAAATCCCCAAATAATTAAATGCTCCTACAGTAAGGCGTCATTATAAAAATCACTGACCATTAATCACTGAGAAAATCCCCAATAATAAAAATCAGGTTCAGATTTAGTTTAGTTTTTATCTCTTACATTTAGTCACTAATATAAAATAAACACAAAAAATCTACTAATGGGTTTGTATCAACACAACAGCATGTCCCAGCAGGGCTACCGTAGATGTTCACAGGCTGTGGAGAAAAAAAAGGGTGTAAGATGGGAAATTGTAACATGTCACCCAAAATCTACACACTGCACCTTTAAAAATCAAGTCCATTTTTACTCGGCCTTGAATGGTCTTGGACAAATAGGACTTTCAAATTTCAGTCAAGACAACTAATAACAGATTTAGTTTAGTCCTGTCACTGTTTTAGTCCAGACACTTGATTTAGTCCAGACACTTTCTGGTCTTGTTTGTACTCGCTGTTCTTGGTGTGGTCTTAACTCCACTAAAACTACAAGCAGCTGCACTTTCACCAATAAATATTTATTCTCCATGCGTCTAACTTGATATTTATTAAATTTAAGAGGCATTACAGGGACTTTTATCTTCAGGAAGTCCAGCTAATTTATTGAAAACCCTGAGAAACCAGAAGAGGTCAATGTCATATTACACAGGGCTTTTCCAAAATCTTTTATAAATTAAAAATTTCATCCATTTTCTGAGTACTCCCATCCCCTATAAAACTTCTAAAACAACAAAGCTCAACAAATCTTATTTTTTATCTTTTATATCAGATGTTAAAGTGAAAGTCTGTGTTTTCCCTCATCACTGACCAGAAGAAATGCACTTTGTCAGAATACTCATTCATTTTTACACTTGTTCTTATTGTCTCTCTTTTTGTAAACCAGAAATGAACCTGGACTAAACCTAGGCCCAAGAAGGCTCAGAAGTACAACCAGAAAACCAAAACCAAAGACTAAACCTGAGCTAAACATTGAATAAAACTAGTTCTAGTTTTTAAAATAAAGTAGCAGTTATAGCTAAACCAGGATAAAACCCAGGAGACTAGTTTAGCGTGAGAGAAATCTTGCACCCTACTGACGCACAGCTTTCAAAATTAATAAAGTTTCTCTTTGTTCAATCTTTGGGTCACTTTAGTGCAAGTCAACATATTTCAAAAGCAGTTCTAGAGAATGATCAAAGTCAAGCAAAGGTCAGCAGCCTGAGTCAAGTTACCATCTAATTAAAAAGAACAAGTGTGTATTTGATATAAGGTGTACCATTTCCCCAAATCCTCTAAAAAATGCAAAGTTGGGCTCAAAGACGTGCTCTGTGGTTGTGACCTTAATTTGAGCCTCGTTATGTTTGGCACTTCTTTCTGTCATGAGTTTATTTTAAAGGTGTTGTCAAGTCTTACTGTAAACTAGTTTAACCCAGTCTAACTCTGGTCTAACCCAGTCTAACCACTCGGTCTAACTGTAGTTTAACCCAGTATAACTCTGGTTTAACTCGGTCTAACTGTAGTTTAACCCAGTCTAACTCTAGTTTAACCCAGTCTAACTCTGGTCTAACCCAGTCTAACTCTGGTTTAACACGGTCCAACTCTGGTTTAACCCGGTCTAACTCTGGTCTAACTTTTTCTTTTTTACTTTTTTTACTTTTTACTTTAGTAAAAAGAAAAAATACAAAATGGATGTGTTTTTTTTATAAAATGCGTTTTCAGGACTGTCTCTTTCTTTTGGACTGTGTCTGACTTTTTTATTGACACGTTTAATATTCACACTGAACAGTGACAGGACCCACACACCTCTGTGTTTCACATTTTCCATAAAAAGATTAAGTTAAGATACAAATATTTAATACTACACAATTTAATAGATTTATGGAAAGGCCACTACAAACTCAAATCCAGTGGGTCTTAGCTCTGCCCCTGAGCCTAGTCCCAGTTTATTTCTTCATTTTTTATTATTTTATTCAATTACTGATAACCCATCCTTGCCAATCTTCCCCAAGTGCTTGTAAAACAGGTATTGGTGTGAGACTAGAGTTATAGAGTTTACAACCCTTCCTTTCTGTCATAAACCGGTCTCCATAAATGTGTTGGTCTTGTCTTGGTCTCAGCTGGTGAGGTCTGGACCATAAAACTAGACTAACACAGAAGTTTGGCCAGTATAAAACTGAAATGCGTAATAAACAGGTTGCTTTGAAAGGAGATAGAAGGTAATCACAGAGATGTGTTTCCCTTTAGCACTTAGTTGTAAAACCAACTCTGACTGTGCTACATTCTGCACAGTCAACATGAAATTCTGCTGCAAAAGAGCCGGAAGACAGAGGATTTTTCCTACAATTTAAGAAACTGTGTCCCGTTTATACAGTCAGCCTACATTTTGTGTGGTCTTAAATAAAACTAAAAAACAAGGACCTTTTGAGTTCATTAAAGTAGACACAATTTGTAAGACACTGTCAACTGAATATGTTATCTCTAGAAACACATTAACAACAGTCAGAGACACCTGGGTTCTGAGACTTGATCATGTTTTGGTCTCAAACTCATTTTTGTCCATCCTTCACCAAACACTGACTGGTATTTAGACTTTATTGGTCCCCAAGGTGCAATGATCTTCAGGAAAATGAAATAGAGCATTGTACATCAAACCAACATAACATACGTAGACACAACTACAGTTGCCGTTACAACATACGTAACATAAACAGACATCAGACAACAGCAGGATAACAGCACACGTGGTCACGTGATGGGATTTTTCAGTGGCTTTTTTTACGGATCAAAAGTTTCTGAAGGCGACATGAGCGCAGCAATAATTCAGTTTCTAAAATATTCATGCTAAGATGGTAACCTTCTGAATGTTTTTAAACCTTTTGGACTTTTCTCATTTAATATTGCTTGACATTAAAGCTACAAAAGTCATGCCTCAGTGCTGAAGCTCTCTTTGGATCTCAGCCTCAGGGATTTCCCAAAACCAATACATCTGTGTTAATGCAGGACAGCAGCTCCATAAACAGGAGGAAACATCCCCGTTCTGCAGCAGGCCATAACACCGCTAATGACCGCTAAAGTCATTATTGTCAGAGGGTAGTAACTACATTTACTATTATTTATATATATATCATTACATTTATTGATGACATGAGACAAAATAAGCAAGTAATCAAACTCAGTGAGACCAGATTTATACATTTTTATATGATTTATTTTATCTGTATTTAAAAGTTGGTAGGAACAAGTATTTTCAGTTTAAGTAAACTATTGAATAACTATAATGTTGCTCCTTCATTCATACTTCAGACATTTTTTCATATTGGACTGGTTATTTTATCTACTTTTTGCACAATAAACAAAAAAGTGAGGTCTTTTTCACTGAATCCTTTCCTATGTTTATTTGATCATTAGTTTTGTTTCAACTGCAACACATTTTCGTCCCAATAAAACAGCTGCACAGAAGTCTTTTCCAAACTGGGACATGTCTCTAGTCTAATAATATCAACGTGAACAAACATAAGCAGTGAAGTTATTATGGCCTGATGCCAACAGCTGTGTGTTTTACGACTGTAAACATGACCCAATAAGGAGCCACATTATATAGAGCCGTATGTTGCACAATGTTAGAGAAAGATAAAGAGTGGTTTGATTTAGCAAGCGTTTAATTCCATAAAAAGAATAGAGTCACTTAGATGATAAAGTAGATGGCTTGTTAACATTGTGTTTTAGATAATATTTCTGCTTAGGCTCATCAGGTTACAACTTTTACACAATCTTTTTCTGTGTCATACAGCAACAGAAAAACGCAAAATAGCAATTAACCATTGGTCAAATGCTAATACAAAAATTGAAGAGAACATAAATGCTTTCATCTTGTTGCCTGAAACACTGATAACTTGTGTTCCCTGTTTAATTTGATTATTCTTTTCATACACACAAGTTAGGACATGACAACGCCTCTTGTGCCTCAGGTGAGTGCTGTCAGAGGTGAGCTGAACAGTCTCTGCCTCACAAACAGGTCTTAACTCATCAGTCTGCTGTTGATTCTGCCTTTTTCTTTTCAGTGTCATGAGAGAGAAACAAATTCCACTGTTTGCCTTGACTTCAGGGGGGGCTGTGGATTTGACTGACAGGTGTAAAAGTGTATAAAAATGTTCAAATGCTCTGGAACGGGTCAGTACAGGTAAGCCCCTCAAGAGGCATGTGTTTCCACTGCTGGGTCCAGAGAGAGATGTCTTCTACAGAAACACAGACGTCATTTATATTGAGAAATAAAAGGTGTTTGAAACAGTTTAAAGAAGCGGGCTAAAGTGTCAAAGTGAGAGGCAGACTCCAGAAGGTCAATCAACAAATGTTTATTTTTAAAACACATTTGTCTTCAAAAAACATGGTAAACCTTAAGTCTTCTGTGTTAACACGTCTTATCAAAATACATAAAACAGTATATTTACTCCAGTAATAATAATAAGAACAACAACAACGACGACCCCCCTAAATGCCACGCGCTAAACTGGAGTCTCCCAGTCTCATAATCTCTCCCCTGAATGCATTTTCTACCTCTCTTTTATACTAAGCCCACAGATGACACATTACAGGTGAATAAACACTGATGTTACCATTCCCGTGTGATTAAATAAAGCAGAAACACACAGAAATATAAACCAAAACACATAAATATATAGAAAACTCAAAGTTTTCGCCTTCCACATAGTTTTCAAAATAAAGCATCTTGAACAACATTTGTGTAAGTGTGAGAACTTAAAGTGAATATAAACAAACCCAGAATATTAATGTCTAGCTGTATATTGTAAGTCATATGTAAAATGAACAAATGAAAACACAAATGAAATAATAGTGACAACTGAAAAATGGGACAAAGTGAAATACCCACTTTGTCACAAACAGACTTTTAGGAGCTTAGATGAGTTGTTAATGATGAACATAAACAAAGAATAGATCCTGGTGTTTAACAGTGAGAGGCTCAAGGTACAGCTGCTGAAGTAAATCAGACTGTTTACGGTTTAGTCGCAGCTTTCTAAACATTAAATTCAAACTGCAGCACCAGTTTTCTATCATTTAGGGACTCTGTGTGAGGCCAAACTTTTCACTTGTGTAAAGCAGTGTAGAGGATAAATACAGTTTTAATTCATGAAGCCAGAGCTGTGTCCCTCTTTAAAACTGTTGCTAATGCTGGCTAGGTTTGTTGTCTGGAAAAATGAAACAAAACCCTTTTGTTTTAATGTTATACTTTGCTTTTTGTCTTCGCTCGAGTGAGGATTATGTCTCGTCCAATCAGCGACTGCAGTGTTGAACTACACTTCTTCCAAAGCGGACCACAAAGCCAAACCCCAGGCCAAAGGGTCCTTAAAGCGGTACGCTCAGCCGACCCGCATCGTAGCATCCAAGTGGAAACGAGGTTTTAGAGACCAGCCTCAGGTCAAAAGTCTTACCTGTTATATTTACCTCCATTAAATGACGACGCACCACGACCAGGAAGTGTTACATCAGAGATAATGTCTTTTGCTCAGTTGATTAAGAGGGTCATGCTTCTCCTTTGCATTCCCCAATCCCTCTATAGACCAGCCACCATTAAACTGTGGTAGTTACACTGAATTATGGTCAAAATCATTTAAAAACGTAATATGAACCAAAGAAGACATATAAAAAAGGAATCAAACGGGAAATGTCAAGATATTGAAATAAACCGACAAATCACTGCCAGAGTTGTCTCGTTTAAAAACCTGATCTCTCGGACCATTTTGACTCGTTTACAGGAAAAAGTAGAGTATATCAGGAAAACATGGTTCACTTAACCATTTTTTTTGATCCAGCTGAGGTTTTATGAGATTAAGTCTCTTCTTCAAATGGAGGTAGAGATTAGTTTAAAATGTTACTGTAAAATGTCCTGTTTTATGGATGAAGTGTGACGTGGTTTGTTTTTTACTGTTTAAGTTATTTTTATAGCTTTTGCCCACAGCAGATTTCAGACAGATAATGGGGGTTAAGTGCTCAATAAAAGAAGTCTGGCCACAGTAATACTCATGATTCACCACAAACCCGACGATATGTCTCAGTGCAGCGTTTACTTAAAGTTACAAATATGCCAGGAACGTGAAGATGGTAATATGTTGGCCCCAGAGGAAAGACAAATGAGGGCAAATGGCAAAAAAAGGCAAATGAGGAGACAATAGGGCCACTAGGTGAGGGTTATAGCAGCGTGCCTCCTTTCTGACAAAACTCAAGACTGTTTGAAGAGGTTTCTGGGTTCATTTGACGTCTTGAATCACCAAAATATATATATATATATATATTGGCCAATTTGTTGTGACATTAAGCTCAAGTCATACATACTCAGTAGTAGCAGTAGTACTGGACTTATGGCTGCTCCAGTGTGAGGTTTTTATTACTTTTCTGTAATAAACTCTTTGTCTTTTGGTATTATTAAAGTTTTAGTAGGAGTTGACATTTTAAAAAGGTCAACAATAAGGCTGCACCAAATATTGCAGTTGTATCATGTCACTGCAATATCAACACTAAAAGTTGCACTACCTGATTTTCTTTTTTTGTCCCTCCTTCAGCCTCACCTCTCTCCCCCAGCAGCAGCATTGTAACCTTTTCTGCTTTCAAACTAATTTATTAAACCAAAGTTTAGAGCTGACCTAAAACTTTTATCTGAGTTTATTGTTAGACTGTAGAGATCTTGTAATTATCTCTGTCTTGTTAAACATTGCTTCAAAGCCTTGTTAAGATTTATCCGTAATAATTTGCTGTTCTTTTCTTAATTTTTTATTTTTTTGAGCTGTTTTGCTGTAAAATAAGATGGAATAACCCATTTTCTAGGTTTAATTCCTTGGTTCTTTGTTGCAAAGGTTAAAGCAAAAGCATCTGGACTTAGTTTTCAAGGTGAAGACTTTTTGTCTCCTATTTCCAAGAGACTTTATCAATTCTGAGTTCAACTGGCTGAGCTTTATCTCTAGAGGGAGGGGTTTGACCTGACACTAACGCTGACTGGACCAGACTGTTTTGGTCTCATAGTTGTTATCTCTGAAAGGACAGTGTGACTCCTCCTATCCCTTCACTCCATAGTTACACACTGGTGGTGCTACATCTGTAACCACAGCTGCCCTGGGGCAGACTGACAGAGACGTGGCAGCCATTCTGCGCCTACGGACTCTCCGACCATCACCAAATACATTCACAATCACTGGAGGAAAGGAGGGTTAAGTGTCTTGCCCAAGAACACAGCGCCCCTATAAATATAGGCAACATGAATCTGAGGACACCTCCTCTGTTCAAAGAGGGCTTTTCCATTTTCACAAAAATGGCTTCCTTCACCCCTCTCTCAAACCATCTGGTCAAAATTGGGACATTGCTGTCCTCAAAAGAATGTCCTTTCTCTTTGAGGTGGAGGTGGACTGCTGACTCAGGTCCTCCAGGATTGGCTCTTCTGTGCTGATACATCCTCTTGTGAAGCTGTTGTTTTGTTTCACCAACATAACTGTCACTGCACTCTTCACTGAACTGAATAAACTACATTACTCTGTTTGTGGGGATCTTGTCTTTAGGATGGACCAGTTTGATACAGAGTGTTCCCAGATTTGGACTGGAATGTTGTGTTTTTAGAAGATCCTTTAAAGTATTTCAGATAAACCAGACACATAAGGGATAACTACACCCCTCCCTTTTGTCCTTTTGTTCGCTAGAGATGAAACGTCTTCACCTTAAAAACTGTGTCCAGATACTTTTGCTTTAACCTTTTCTTCAAGATGACCTGGATGACTGAGAACCTTCAGAGACTTGGTTCTTTGTTGTTGAAATGAGTGGTTGCTAACACGACACCTGTGACATTTGTGAAGGCTCACGTGGAAAAGGGAGGCGACTTCTGTCGGAAACTTGTGGTGATTGGATGAAGCACCGACTAGTATCCACCTACCACAAGATTTGTTTTAGCTAAATTAAAAACCTGCCTCTTCCTGTTTGTGCTGGTCACAAGAGGCAGGTGAGCCCATATCTTAAGACAGACTCAATACTAGCTCTATAAAAGGTCAACATAATACTTTGACTGACCCCAAAAGCCTTCTAAGAAAATATAGAAGTTGATGCATCTTTGCACATACACCTGTTACATGCTTGTGCCAGCTCATTTCCTCCCGATCCCTCTGCACTCCTAAATACTATTTATAGGAGGAGACCTGTTGGATCGATAGATAAACCTTGGATCCACTACAATCTCTTTTGTTTTATTTACATTAACTTGTTGGCAAAGCTGTCCACTCTAGAAGAATGGCTCCTAATTTTAGAATCCCTCGTAAGCAGATTTAATATAACTGAGAACTTAATTACAAATCAATCTAGATGACATTTCAAAGTCTCCTTTTTATTGTTTTTAATATTTATTTATTTTTTACAGATGATTCCTGTTACAATAAGCTTTAGGAGATTAAACTGTTAAACTAAATTCCAGAGTACAAAAATGAGGTTGACCTGCTTGAGTCACATAAACAGTAGTCCTTGTAATGAACTGTCACTCTTTGCATGTCAATTCTTTAAAAAAAACAAAAAACTAAATCAATGGTAAATGGCTGAATTTAGATTTATAATAGGTGACACTGTGTTTTGCCAAAAGACACTTTAACAGTTTGAATGTGCCAGCTTTAAAATCATTGTTACTTGTTAAGATTCAGAGATGATACTGCAGCTGAACATGTGTACTGTGTACTTACTGTACTTATTATTCCACGTAAACGTCTGCATTTCTTAGCCCTGCTCCAGATGTGAGTTTTATTGTGACAGTGCAAAGGACTTGGAATTGTACTTCAAAGATGAACAAATATTGTTGAAAGTGCTGGTTATTTCTGTTCCCTGCTCTTGAACAAGTGTCTTAATCAAAATAGAACGAATTGAAATAAACATAAATAACCAGTCTAGTTAATCAGAGAGCTCCTTCAGATGCAGAAACAAGAAACTAAGAGTTAGAGTGTAAATCTAATCTAAACTTGCTTCTTAAAACAAGTCCATTGTATATAACTACTGCACTGTTACTGGGACATATTGTTAAAATACATGAGTGTTTTTGTCTTTGTTTTTGTGAATTTCCTGGGTCTAAGTTGGCATCACTAAAGTGCTCTGTTGTTTAAAGACAAGACGAGGCTCTGTTCGCAGCTGGGACTTGAGGGAAGAGGTGTTGGGTTTAGTCTTTTAAGGCCAGTACAGACTCAGACCCTGCGCTCACTGTAAACACCAGTTTGATGTAGTGGATGTGGATAAGTGCACTGACGTCTCTCCGTCACCGTTTACAGTCATCTCTGTTTGGGACGACACCGTGTGCTGCACTCACTGCCGTCTTTCACTAAAACACAAGAGATCCCCGTTTCCCGCCATGGTCATCAAAATACACCGGAAAACTCACTCTCAAACATTTTTTTTCAGCCACATGTTTCTCATTAAGCTTCCCTCAGAGATGTGTTTGTCTTCAGGTCCAATGATCCCACTTATTTTTAGCCTCAATGTCCCAGACTAATAAATATATAATATACCACAGTCTGTGTGAGTGCCAAACATGTCATAGTGAGCAGTGGCTCAGTGGTAGAGCGGTTGTCCTTCAACCGGAAGGTTGGTGGTTCGATTCCTGCACTCCCCACAGTTCATACTGCCGTTGTGTCCTTGGGCAAGACACTTAACCCACCTTGCCTCCAGTGGTGTTCCAGCTGTAACACTGGTGAATGGAACCTTAATGTAAGTTGGCTTTGGATAAAGGCGTCAGCTAAATGAATAAATCTAAATGTATGATTTCTTTACTGCAAATGAGGCCTCAGTGAAAGGTTTAGACTGGAGTCAGAGCCAACATAAAGCTCCATCATTTCCTGAAAACTATAGCTCAGGTCAGAGCAGGTTCACTTTGTCTCTGTGTGTTATTAAATAATCATATACACCACTGATAATAAGCTGGCTCTTAAGTTGGACAGACACTGTGGTATTCCAATTCAAAATTTTACAGTAATAAACTAAAAGCACGTTCGATTCATGGGAAAAGACCCTCTGAACTTGATTTGACCTGTCTCTCACTCACTGTTGACCTTCTGCCTCTTTCTCTGGTTTTACGCAGTGCGTGATGACGCCAGCGCTTCAGACTTGGAGCGGAAATCACACTAAATAAACCCTCTGTCCATGCCTCAGACCCAGAGCTGCTCTTCCCGGAAAAAACAGGGCTTCACTGAAGATGTCTGGAGTTTTAGATTAAAACACAGTGCGCGCGGAGCTGCGCCAAAGAGGACTGGAGTTTACTGAGGATGTATTTAGCTGAGACTCACAACTTTACGCACGAGTTCGCGCCCAACACCACGCTCGTGAAGACTTCCCGCGAGGCAGGGCGCTTGCTGCTACCTGTGCTGATGTTCGCGGTGGGTGCTGTGGGGAACCTCGTGGCCATCGCGGTGCTGTCTGTCTCGCGGCAGGAACAGAAATCCTCCGCCTTCTACACGCTCGTGTGCGGACTCGCGGTAACTGACCTGTTGGGCACGTGCCTGGCCAGCCCCATCACCATCGCCACTTACCTGGATGCCCACGTCTTGCGGGACCCGCGCCTGTGCGCTTTCCACTCGTTCCTGTTCCTGTTTTTCAGTCTCGCGGGGCTCAGCGTAATCTGCGCCATGGCTGCGGAGCGCTACGCCGCCATCTGCTGCGCGTTCACCTATCGGCGCTGGCGCGTGGGCCGCCGCTTCGCGCAAAAGTTTCTGTTGGGTATCTACGTGAGCCACGCGTTCTTCTGCAGCCTCCCGGCGATGGGCGTGGCTCGCAGTGAGCTGCAGCGCTGGAACACCTGGTGCTTCATCGAGTGGCGCTCGCCGGACCCCGTGGCCAGGGCGTACACGGTGCTGTACGGCGCCACGAGCCTCCTGCTGATCCTCGGGACTATCCTCCTAAACCTGGCCGTGTGCGGGGCGCTTCTCCTCATGCGCAGAAGGACTGTTACGCGCCCAGTTACCAGGGCCAGCGTCCGCGAGCGTTGGAGGGCCCTGTCCTCGGCCGCGGAGACCCAGATGATCGCCGTCCTCGTGACGACCTCCGTCGTGGTGCTCACGTGCTCCGCACCGCTCGTGGTAAGTCCCACATCTTCTTCAGCGTTGTTGTTCAGTTGTTTCTCTTTAGGGACGATGTGCCACTTTTACGCGATGCGTTAATGCTGCTTATAATTTTTAAAGAGTTCTAGGGTCCATATATTTGATACTGTAGCCCACAGTCTGGGGTCAAAACGTGTGGACTGTGTGTGAGGTCCCTCTTCGGTATTGTAGCTAGATTCTGTTTAAATTGGACTAAACGCCAACATTAAACCAAACAGGCCTATAGCGTGCAGCCCTGAGGGTGGTCTGTAGCTACTTTAAAAATAAAAATGAAATGAAGATTGACATTAAACATTGTTAACATCTCGCTGCCCCTCAGTCTACTTTTATTGTTTTGGTTTTTATTCTCAGTCATTGGGGCGCAGTGGCTCAGGTGGTACAGTTCTGGTGAATGAATGTGTGTGAGTGTAGAGGTGGGTTTGGTGGTAGTCGGTGAAGGCCGTGAGCACCGCTCACAGGGTTAATGTAAAGTGCTTTGGGTGCCTGAGAAAAGTACAAAAGAGCGCGAAATAAATGCACACCATTTAACATTGTCTTTTCCTCAAAAGGTGCGAGTGTTTGCGAACGGGTTCAAGCTGAGGAACGACCCTGACGCGGATCTGGCCGCGATCCGCATCGCCTCCGTGAACCCCATCCTGGACCCGTGGATCTACATACTGCTGCGGAGGTCCCTGTTCCGCCGTTTACGTTCTATGTCCCAAAGGAGACGCAGCGGCGCTCGCACGAGCCCCCCGCCCTCTCCTCAGACACAATTATTTTACCCTAACCTCAGGAGGGACAGTCACGTGATTACTCAACTCATGTGCAGCGCCAACCTCATCAGTCAGCTGCCAACTGCCGTCAAAGCGTCCACACAGACGTAAACACTCCGCTGTGAACGCACAGTGTTAATGCGTTCTGTGTGGCTCCTGTGGATTATTTATTAAACAAATGGCACTGATGCTCGGCTCTGTTCTGCGTCAAAGAAAAAACTGTTGCCAAGGCCCAGCCCCAGAGAAGTGGCCTTTCCTATCTCAGCTCTGAGTGCAAGGAGGAGAACAGTTTAACCTGCCTTTGACTGTTACCAAACATGGCTTTTCAGGTCAAGGAGACAACACAATGTTGTACAGTTACATGAAACCAAATGTTGAATATTGCAATAACAATGTGGCTTGTGATGTTTGGTTCAGAACCTGAGTCGACCACCTGAGAGCCTCTCATGATATGTTAAATTGTAATATAAGAGTTATTTTTTGTTTAACAGTCCAATATAATGTGAAGTCATCTTTATTATTTTTGTACTTTCCATAATTTATTGCATTAAAAAAGTGAATGAATGCCATCTGCTGTAGGAGCCGTTTCCATTTCTACCTGAAGCATTAAACGCTGCAGTGGGTCACATCCAAAATTGTAATTGATTGTGCTTTAAGAGCTTAATTTATAATCTGTTATCTGAATTAACCAGGGCTGCATCATATTAAAAATGAAATTCTATATTTAAAATTGTGATTTTTAAAGTTTAAATCAGTGTCAAAGTTCCACTGGTTTTATATTGGCTTCTAATAAATATTTTGTAGTGTCAGTTTTCTATAGGATTTGGATTTAACAATTATTTTTAAGTGGAAAATGTGAATGTTGGTCACATAGCAACATCTGTATCATAAATAGTCTTCTAAAACATGAAACAACATTGAAAAATACTGGGCAGCCTTTTAATTATAGCCAGTTTATAACTAAACCTCGTTGCAGCCCTGACAGTTAAGCGGTACCTTTAAGTAAATTCCTATGTTTGGCCACAAGAGGGCAGCACACATGCACATGTTTTTATTACTTTTAAATGCGTGATGCATATTTGCTGCTGAGAAATGGTCACAAAGAGATGTTTGAACTGGTTCTGAGGTTGTAAGCAGTCGTATGGTTAAGAAATTAAAAATGCACACCGAGCAGAAAATGTGAAGGGATGGAACTATAGACCTTTTTGCAAAGTGAATGGTTATTGTTTAAACTCTAACCAAATATCAAGCAAAACATACGGATGGACTTCATCTTAATAGTGCTTTGATACTTTCCATTAGCCACTCGCTGAATGTTAAAGAGGAACTGCAATACAAAAACATCTGTACAGAAAGACAATGAGAATATAGTTTGTATCCCATAATGCATTTATTCCTCCCCGACATTTAAAAATAGCATTTACTAAAACAGAAGCAGACATTTCTGTACGTTACACCTTAAATAAAAACCTATAAACAGGAAGTAAAAATTTGGTCTCAAGATCATTCAAAGAGACACAAAAATAAAAATGAGCCTTTACAAGTTTTTTTCTTCTTTTTACAAAGTAACCTCTGTGTTCATCCCTTCATTTACATTACATTACATCCCAGTTTCAGATTTTAGTGCCAAGAGTAGAGTTCTGTCGGCTCGAGACACAAAAACCAACAGCAAGCGTGAAAAAACATAAAAAAAAAAAAACTATAAGCGCGCTGTATCTCATGAGTTTGTTGTGCAACTGCAAACAAGGTCTGTCTTGTTTTAGCTTCAACAAGTTTACATTTGGCAACGTAACGACAGACTAAAAGTATAAAAATAAAACATGTAAAAATGAAGATCGAGGCTTGACATATAAACAAACATAATGCTGTGGAAATAAAAAAGGAAAGAAAGTTGGACAACTTTAGCAGCATCTATTTGTAAATGGAGTGAGAAAAATGTAAATATTGCATTGAGAAATAACATTGTAAAGCCACACAAAGTCACGGCAGATCAGTACATTTTGCTCCTTAGTTCCTAAATTTATTTTTTCAGTGATGAACCAGAATAATTTCCTGATGACTTAAGAAACAAACAGACGACGGACCCTCTGCTAACACTGTGTGATTGGCATGAAACTATGTAAAATACCAGCGGGGTTTTAATGTGAATTGTTTGAAATACTTGTCAGAATGACTGAGACAAAAATGCCTTAGAGTCAAGAAAAACCACCATATTAAGACCATAACCATAGATCTTAATATTCATGTTTTTCTGCCTCATATTTTACTCTGTTTTGTGCAGAAAGAGGTCCTCAAACTGATGCTAAATACCAGATCATCTCTTCTGATCTTGTCTTGTGACTAAACCAGTCTGTTTATCTGGTAATGATTTCTCACATTTTCACAGCTTCGAGACCAAAAAAAAATAAATATAAATAAAAATGCTAATTGGTGGCTTCCCATGGCTCACTACAAACGTAACAAATGAAGCGACCTGGAATCTCACCACCTGTCTTTCTGCCTGTTTTTCTACTCCTGCTTAACAAATATTCCCCAAAATATATATTGTACAAGCAGTTCAGTAGAAAAAGAAAACAGGAATTACTAAGTGGATTTAGAAATGAATGCAGTTTTTACATTGTTCACATGTCGACAATAACAACCAACAGAGAATAAACTAGACGTTCCTATCGATTCCTCCATTACTTTTCTTAGTAATTCCACGTTTCAGCAGTAAAAAAAAAAAAAAAAAAAAAAATGACATGAGAAAACCCAAATGGAGCAGGTTTAAAAACACCTTTGTAATGATTTGGAAACAAAACATGTCACATTTCGTAGTAAGTAAAATCAACTTTTCTAATATTTGATGGTAAACTGTCAGCTGTAAACCATGTTAGCTTTTCCCCAAAGAATTCCTTCAACAATTTAGATCCGTTTTGTCTAAATACCGAGTCTAAACTGTTAGTCGTCACAGAAAGATGGTGTTAAAGGAGAGTATTTCGTAAAAGGGTCTACAAGAAACATGTGACACGTTTTAGTTTCACGATGTGCAAACTAGACAAGTCTTTGGTGCAAGTCTCTCGCAACAATAATAAATAATTCATTTAAAAACTACTATTCTTTTAAATCAATTAATTATTTAAGCAAAGACTCAAAAACATGATCTTCCACTTTCAATGATACAAACTCCCAAAAAAAAGAGGGACACTTCTCACAACCTGCAGCTCGAGGAGGAGGCTTTGTTCTGAACGGATTATTAGTTAATATTTACATTACATTACTATGTCCCATGAAAAAAATTAAAATAAAACTAATGTGAAGAGGTCATTGACAGTTCTCAGAAACAGAACTCAAGTCTCGCTTTTTTACAGATATGTTTAAAGTTGTGTCCTAAAGTTTGTCCTTAGACTTCTGCCGAGTCACAAAATAATCCTAGCGTAATCGTTGCCAGTTACAAATAAAGAACACATGGTTACTGTTTAGACTATGTCCATACTACATTTGAAAGCAGCATTAAAGACTCTCAAAACAGACAACTTGTAGTGTTGTAGTCAATATTAAGAAAAAGACCGACTTTCAAGGATCAAATGAAGACCCGGATCAGTGAATGGAACGTTGGACGAGATCCAAGGGAACATTTTTAAAATCCCAACACTACAAGACAAGTCCAAACTCATGGAGGGGTAAAAGAGGCAAACTTAAAAAAGGATATTTTCAGACTGAAGATGATGACAGAGCGATAAAAAAAACAAATGGACAAATAATAATGTTGTGGTCTTAGTCTTTCTTGATTTAAGATCCAGAGGCCTTAAAAAGTTGTCTTAAGACTTGTCTTCAAACAGATCAGTGTTTAGTAAAGAAATGAGCCTATTCACACTTTAACATGCCCTTCAGTTTTTAAATCAAGAGTAGTTTTGTTTATCCTGTTCTTTATTATTGTTTTGTTTTTAATGTTATTACTTCATGGACTTGGGTTTTTTGTCTTTAGAATAGTTTGTCTAAAATTTTTTTTTTTTTTTAATTCTCTAAGCATTGGGGTGTGTGCTGAATGCTTGGGAGACCCAGGTTTGATTCCAGCTCATGTCATTTGCCCAATGTCACTACCATTACTCTCCCCTGTTTCCTGTCCATCTACTGTCAAAATAAAAGGCAAAACCAAAGTTTCAACAATCTTTTAAGGACCTTTCCGTTCCGACATATTCTGATGTTCTCTCTCCACAAAAACTACCGCAGCCTCAGAGGGTCAAAACTCAAAATCTGGGTTTCACAGAAGGGCATGCATGTGATGTTGCCTAATTCATCTAAAGTCAGTTTTACCTTCAAACAAAATGCACACAGACGTTTACAGAGACAATCTTGAAAAACATGAAGGGGCTAAAACACAAGTACAAATATACAATTCAAACATTTACTTCAATGTCAGGTCCTTCTAACAACTCTCATGGTTTGTGTTTCCGACAGGTTTTTCCAGGTTTGACGGGACACAAAGGAATCCTGTTGAACAAGGTCTGCAGCATCTGTTTTTATGTCGTAGTATGGTTACAATGTGAAGATGCAGCAAGTATGTGTTAATCAAGGTGTGGACATATCCTTAGTGCTACAAATGCTGTGTTCTGTCTGTATTCGTTTCATTCACTCAGAAAACATGATACGACTGTTTCGGTTTAACCCATATACAAAAGGGCCAGCTCAGTTGAATATAACATGAACAACAGAACTTGGACAAAAACATGAATATTTTGTCTGTAATATCCCATATTTGTTAATTTATGCAAATTAGCCATGTCCTTTTTGGTTTTAATTTTACATTTTCCACCCAGAGATTCTACTAATTTCCAAGACTTCATAAATAAACAAATCAGAAATGGACAGAAGTTTCACATTAACAGTCAAATAATTTACAAAAGACATTCATGCTTTTCCTCAGGTTCAATGTTCATGTGTAGCCACTACATATTAGACTTATTCTGACCATTCCCATTTCCACAAACTATAGAAGTCTTAGAGGGTCAAAACTCAAGCTTAAAATTCCCAGCTCCCAGGGTTTACAAAAGAATTATATAAAAAAAACGGACCGGTCTCTGTTGTAACACAGAAAAGACTTTACTCAATCTAGTTCAGTCCTGACACATTTTTGTATCCTGGTCCTATTTTCTGGTAAAAATCATAAATGTAAGAAACAACCTTTAATTATATTTAACCCTTGTTACCCTCTCTAATTTACTGCCAAAAATATACATGCACAAAAAACTGCTATACAACACTTTGTTTTCTTAAATCACTTGGGCTATGCGCAAACCAACCAAATATTCAATAAATTTCAAGATTTTTAAACTTTTAAATGCCCATCTGAATAAATGTCCCTGTTATTTATTTATAAAAAAAACTAAATGAATGAATATTTTTATAAAATGAATAGTGGGGGTGCATATTTTAGAATAATGCGCCCTCTGGGAACCCTGGCGCTAAAAAGATGAGCAGAAAGTGTCAGTGGTGTGTAACAGACCTGTGAGAGTCACTGACATTAGATTCAAAATGTAAAAAAATGGCCTGAGGGGGGGGTAGGGGTCCTTGAAGCTCAACTGCAGGTGGCGACAGTGGCTCAGTGTTAGAGCGGTCGTCCTTCAGCCGGAAGGTAGGCGGTTCTATTCCCGCTCTCCCCAAAATTCATACTGTCGTTGTGTCCTTGGGAAAGACACTTAACCCACCTTGCCTCCAGTGGTGTTTCAGCTGTAACACTGATGTTACCATAATGCAAGTCGCTTTGGATAAAAGCGTCTGCTAAATGACTAAAAAAAAATTGTGCTTTATTGCTTCATTAAGCAAGAAATAAACGTGGAAGCCAAAAATAATAAAATAAAATAAATTTTTAAAAAAGTGAATAAGCAACACTGAAAATTAAAAGGTGGATTCAGGTTTAAAAACACACTGATGGAGGCTTAGAAGTGATGGTTAATCTAAAACACAATTAAAAATGAGCATGTTTATTCATTTTCAATTCAAGTACTCTCTTAATGTTTCAGGTTTGCCACTGCCACAGTCCACTCAATTTAATCTTCTCCATCTTCTGTATTTATGAATTCAACACTGACGGACTGAAAAAGGGGGATAGTCCCAGAATGGAGCTTAAAAGAGGATAATTATTCCGTCCTTCTAAAAATAACCCAACAGCACGAGAAAAACAAGCCATTCCCATTTACCTAAAAGTAATAGATGCTGAAAAGTTTTGTCTTCTGATAAATAATGCCCTACAGTCAGTCAGAGTTCCCACACCTTTCAGGAAATCATTTTTGGGGACAGTTCAGAACAGCACATTCTCAGGGCCATAATGTACCGCAGACCTGTGTGGTCATCATTGAGACTTTTACTTTGTTTTAAAACTCCACAAACTACAACAGCCTCAGAGGGTCAAAACCCAAAACAAAAAATGGGGTTGTGAATGTTGCCGTTTTTAAAATCTAAAACCAATTGATTTTAAATTGAAATGTCTCTAGATAAAGAAAAACGTGATAGGCTTAAATCTAATAGAAGTATTCATGGTCAACATACATGATTTTCAGAACGTTTGGGCATTTTAATCAATTCCAAGATGATTTTTTTATAAACTGGAAAACTAGTCTCCCATTTCCCAGGACGTGTGGGAACCCTAAAGTTCCGAACTAAACCAAGTTGTACAGTGATAAAGTGAAAAGCAAAGCCTCGACAGAGAAATTGCACGAGACATCAAGAAGCTGCTCCGTCTTTGTCAAACACCACTTGCCTTCAGTCTCATGCTCGAAGCAGGATTATGACGTCACCCTCAAAACGTCCATGAACACAAACGCCACTCTTTTCAGATGACGTACTGGTGGTTGCCGCTGTGGTTGCCGCTGTGGTTTGTCGTGTACGTCTGCCGACTGTACTGGAAGTGGTCAGGCAGCCCGTTCCAGCCGTGCTGCTGGAGCTGCTGCGGTGAACCATGGGAAAAAGGTACCGTCCCGTTAGCCTCCACCTTTGCCAGAGCTGGGTTTTCATAGTACATCAGGTCAGACTTTGAGGCTGGTAGAAGCTTTTTCTCTTTGTTGGCGTCGTATTTGGCCTGTGACAGAAGAAGATGTGGTACAATCAAATGGGTGACTATTATAATACGTTTCAGTGAAAACATAATCGAAAAAGTAGTATTATAGAAAGTTTATTTAGGGTCTTCCAACTTGTCAGATATAAATATATGCATGCATTTCTGATTATTGTGCATTTTTTCCTGAGAGAATCTTCAAAAAAAGGCACTGACCTTATTGTAGAGGAAGACCCCAACAATGGCCGTCATCATGCCCATGACGTTGGTGAGGGAGACGGGGTTGCGCAGCATGAACAGTGAAATGCTGATGACCATGATCCTCTTGGTGGCGTTGGCGACGGCGTAGCTGAGCGGGCTGACGAGGTTGAGCACGCTGAAGGCTATGACATTTTGAGCGAAGTTACAGAAACCGCTGACCAGCAGCAGAAGGAACGTCCATCCTGAGAGGTCAGACTAGAAGAGAGGTAAGAGAGTCTTGAGATTTAAATTAAGACCGAGCAAGCCCATAACTTGTTCTAAGACTGGTCTTTTAGAACCATTCCCTTCTTCTCTGGATGGATCTCTTCCATTGCATCAGTCTCACATAACTCTTATCTCAGGCTTGAGTTGAGTACAACACCAACATCCAGGACTTAAAAAATAACAACAACAACAACTTCTAAATACTGTATCTGCTCACCATGTCTCCATTCACAAGAAACATAGACAGATCGACCAGAATCCAGGTCGGCAGCATGAAGATGACAGCGTTAAAACCCAGGATGTTCAGCAGCCTCAGGTGGTGGATTCGAGTGTCCTTCAGCACCTTCACAAGAAACCAACAGCAAGTATATTTAACTAGGACAATTCAAGACTGCATTTTCTCATTTATGCTCAACAGCTATAGTCGTTGCTATTCATGTATCGCTACCTTTTTGGAGAAAATGTTCTGCAGAGAAAAGCAGAGCGTGGCGGCCAGAGCACTAATGAGGCCGGAGACATCGAAGGACATCTCTGTGACTGTGGCCAACAGCACGCCGCCGATGATAGGGATCAGAGATATGTAAACCTACGAGAGAAATGACAGAGCAGCTTTAGCAGACAATACAAGGATAACAAGTAAAAGATACAAGTGAACAAATGACAAAATTTATTACAAACTCTACTTAATGTAATATATTCTAAAGAAATTACAACACCACCAAATGTTAGTGATATCGATTGACGCAGAAAAATTTGGATTTGGCTCTACCATGTCCGAGTATAATTACTAATAATGTAAAGTCTGGTTATTTCTGTCTAAATAGAGGCTGCAGTCAGGGCTGTCCCGTCTCCTCTTCTATTTGCCATTTCTATCTGAGGTCGTCTTCTAGTTTAAAAAAAAAAAAAAAAAAATTCCCGGTTGTGAACAGAGTAAACACTTTCAATGTCAAACAATTTCATGTCCTGCCATTCTGTCTTTCTTTCGCAGATCTGGCCTGTTCTGGGGGTACAGGATTAATGTATCAAAAAGGTGAATGGTTCCCCGTCAATAAACTAGCATCACAGCTCTCACAATCTGACATTCCTTTTAAACTAAGCCCTTCTGGATTTCAGTATTTGGGGGTCAATGTAGCCAGGACTTTTAAGTTCCTCTACTCTTTTTCTGCCCTCCTCTCTGAGGTAAAGGCAGATTTTCAAAGATGGAGTGCTCTCCCTTTCTCGCCGAAAGCAAGAATTAATGTGATTAAGATGAATGTCCTAACAAAGTATCCGATTTTATTTCAATGTCTTTTTTTTTAATCAATGTATTTCAATTATTTTTTTCTTTTTTTAAACCAAAAAGCTTTTTTAAGTCCATAGACAAGACCATCTCTCATTTTTGTGGAATGGCAGGACACCCAGGATTGGTCAAAAAGTACTCCACTGGTGGTCTCTACCAAATTTCCAACTTTACTACTGAGCAGTGAATATTATTAGAATTACATTCTAGTCGAAATCTAGTGATTTGGCCTGGTGTCAATTGAAAGCACAGTCATGTTTGTCAGTCTCTTTACTTGTTTTGACTGATTCAGTCACGGTCAGCCCCTCTGGACTTACCTGCAACCCAGTTGTTATCAACACTCTTAAGACATGGTTTGAGTTCAGGAAGCACTTAAAATATAGCCAGGCTTCTTTAATAACTCCACTGCAGAAAGAACATTTTTTTCAAACCTGCATTTACTGATCCTGGATTTGCCTTATGGCAGGATAAGGGACTAAAATGTTTATATACATTTAAATTTCTCTATAGAGTGTTTTGTTCTTTTACGGAGTTGGTTGGTGAATACATTCTCCCGTCCACCCATCTATTCAGGTACTTCCAGGTAAGAAGTTGTGCTACATCCTTGTTTCCATCTTTACATCACCTCCCTCCTAAACAAGAGTGGGATGAACTTTTACAATTAAATCCCTCCCAGAAATCTCAAAAATGTATAATACTATTCAATCCTATGATGGTTTTGAATTAAAACGAGGGAGGCTTGATGGTGTGAAGTGGGATTGACTTTGATGAACAGTGCTCCATCTGAGGAATACACACAGTATTCGTCAGCACAGTTGGAGGTTCTTGCTTTTACCTCTAATTGTCAGACGTAATTTCCTCCTACATTGGAAGTTAGCAACAGCACCTTCCAACACCCAGTGGCTCCATGAAGTTATGCGATTTTTAAAAGTTGAGAGGATCAGATTAGGGCTGAAACGATTCCTCGAGTAACTCGATACCAAAAAATGATCGAGGCAAATTCCTCTGCCTCGAAGCTTCTTTTAATTTATTTTCAAGCTCACGTCAGTTTGTTTTCGCAATGATTTTTTTATGTGACACAGCGCGTTTAGGTCACCCACAAAGCGGAAGTAGACGGAATGGAAGGGATTGATAACAATAGCGATGAGCAAAGAAACAAACAGGAGAAAACGACTCAAACTGTCCAAGGTTTGGGTTTCATATTAAAACGTAAAGAGAACATTGTGGCGTATGTGTCCATTGCAAGATCGAGCTGACATATCACAACAGCACGAGGGCCATGCTGCTGCAGCAACAGAAAACATCCACTCTACTCAATGTAGTTCTTTTATCCGATTACTCGATTTAATTTTCGGTAGAATACTCGATTACCAAAATATTCGATTACTACAGCCCTAGATCAGATATTCCAGGAGTGGTTGTGTTGAGTGAAGTTTGGAGGCAAGAGGCGGCTGCTCCTGGAAATGTTTTAAACTCTGTGATGCTGCAGTCTTCACCCCCTCCCCTTCCCTATTTTATTATGTTATATATTTTTCCATGTATATATATTTTGTTGTCTTGTTCTATTGTTATAATGTTAAAAAAAAAAAAAAAAAAGAATAAAAATTTACAATACAGTACTGCTGATGATGCAACATTAGCCTGTCGTATTTAGTTCATGTACATTTAGGTTTCTCTGCACCATCTAATAATAACCGTCCTCAAAATATTGTACTTTGGAGCAGGTAATGAGACGTCAGAGAATAGAAACACAGCCCACAGACCAATCAGTAACGACAAACAAGCAGCAGGTGGGGAGGGTTAGAAAGTGTCTGCTGAAGCAGCAGACGATTATGGTGAAAGAAAGGAGTATAAAAACATGGACTTGTGGCTCTGTAAGGTTCTTTCTCAAAACATGACTTTAAGGTTTATATGTATTAAGTGAGAGGTCATATGTGACAGAAATGCTTTAATTGTCTGTGTTAAACTGAGATCCACTGATGAGAATGATAACTTCACTTTAAACAGACTCTAAACTTCTGTCTGGGTGTTGGCCTTTAAATGGTGCGTCATTACACCTGCAAACAATTAACTACCGTCAGAAGGTGCGGAGGTATGAGAAGAAACATTTAGCAGCGGAAAAACAAAGTATTGTTTAAAATTAAACCACATTGTTGTTTGAGGAAGAGGAGCCGAGTTATCCGAGCATCCTGTGCTGCTTTAGGCTAGGCCATTTTATTTATAGCACAATTCATACACTGGGTACACTTTATTTTGTAATGTAGGCGGAGCTAAAGAGGTAGGTTTTTAACCTCCCGTTGAACGTTGTCAAATTGAAACTTAAACGCTGCTTCACCTTGTTTAGTTCTAACTCTGGGCACGAGCAGAAGGCCTGTCTCAGAGTCCGAGGAGGTTTATAAGGAACTAGCATGTCAGAAATATATTCTGGTGCTAAACCGTAGCATTATAGTTGAGGCTAGGTTTTACTGAGATTGTCAGGGACTCTTTCACATCACAATGGTTGTCACAAGAAAAGAATGACTTGATTAAAAAAAAAACATTGCCATTTTGTGTTTTAGTAGGAATTATTTTACACATAAGTGTGTTCATTTCTGTCTGACCATAATCTTATTGCGAGACAAGCTAGTCTTTGCATTTCCGCAATAAAAAAAACTGGGGTATATTGTGCAGCTCTAGTGTTTTGCGCCACCTTTTAGCCCGAAGGGAGACCAAAGCTGTGTGGTCTTGCCTATTTGGGACGTTTTGTAACATCTTTTGACAAGGAGAAAAAAAAAAAAAAAAAAAAAAAAAATTTATAAAAGCCAACAAACCTGCCTTTTGTTGCGACTGCAAAAAAGGACACCGTTACAAAATATCCCTAAGTACTAAAGGCACCAGTCTCTGTCCCACTTTTATCAGACTCGAGGCCGAACAAAGACATCATTTTATGCATAGGTGCAGTACGCTGACTGTATATTTCTTTTCCCTGTAGTTTATGGAGTTTAATAAGTAAGGAATAGTCAATTCCAGTTGATGGCTTTACATAAAAACATAAAATATAGCGAAAAACGTGAGAAAATTAAAATCTGGAAGCCTTGAGCAGTAGTTGAGTGTTATATTTCTGATCTAACATGAACAGTGTGAGGTTATCTCCTCCTCTTTTCCAAACAGGATCTGGACACGTCACCGGCATCCAGACTCAAAAGCAAACATCACAAATTCCTGCGAGGCATATTTTTACAGATTCCAAAGCGTTATTTATACAACTTATTCTTTCTACTCTCCTGAAAACAGGGCTGACATTTTTTAAGCAATATTTATTATGTGCAATATCAAAAATCAGTTAAACCTTCAGTGCAATAACATAACTTCTTTACATTTTGCCCATTATCATTGCCTTTTCAAATAACACACTGAATTTCTCCATTTTGGGACTTTTTTGACAATTTACAACAGCATTTATTTACTCATTAATCATCATCAAATAAACCACAGACTAGGTTTCATGTTACTGTGAAACCATTAGCTGGGATTATTCTGTATACTCCTCTCTGCATCGGTTTAAACTCCACAAACTACAACAGCCTCAGAGGGTCAAAACTTACTTAAAACTCAATGAATTTTCAGGGCATTCATATAAAAAGGTTTTCCATGACATGTCAGGAGCCCTGAGAATGTTTTGATAAACAGCAACGCTAATAACCAGATGCACACGGCTAATTAAACTCTAAAGTGTGCATCAACAGGAAGCATATGTCACTCAACTGTGAATATGATCTGGGTCTGCAGAGAGCTGTAATGTGAGACGCTGTACACTCCACACTCTCCGAGACGCTTACAGAGGTTTTTTTGACAATTAAAGACCACATTTTCTCATTAACGACCATAACGTTAACAAGCATTATTGTCATCACTTCAAATGGTTTATAGAAATTCCTTCTGTTCGGGTGTTAACTCCACAAACTACAGCAACCTCAGAACATCCAAGACAAAATGGATTAATAAAAAGGTTATGTTTATCTAAAACCACTTGAGTTGAACTATTCTTCAAAACAACCAAAAAGAAGACCAAGTGCTTTACATTTCAAACAGGAGAACCTTTGCAGTAGTGTAAAATATATGGATAAAAGAAAGCAAAAAGAAAAATGACACAATAAACAAACCAAAACTAAAAATCCAAAAGTGGCACAATGCTACAATCTGTTAAAAACCAGTCTAAATAAGTATGTCTTTAACCTGGACTTGAACAGGGCCAGGTGAGAACACACAGGTTTACAGGTAATGTCTTCCAGAGTTTAGGAGTCAAAACAGCAAATGAACGGCTGCTTGTACTGGGACCTGGGAACAACTAATCTCATCTGGTCTGCTGGGACAGTGGATGCTTAAAATGTCAGATGAATAAAGTGGCCCAAGACCGTTAAGAGCTTTAAAAACAAACATTTGAATTTTGAAATCAACACGGTAGCGAACTGTGGATCAGTGGAGGGAACAGACAACTGGTCTGATGTGGCTATGTCTGGATGTGTTGGTTAAAAGATGAGCAATTGCATTTTGCACCAGCTGCAGACAATGGAAGGGCTTAACTTCAGATAAAGCTCGCTTTGACAACAGCTTTAATTTGTTTGTCAAATTTAAGTTCACTGTCAAAAATGACCCCCAGATTCTTTACGGTCTCACTGATACGAGATTAAGATTTGGCGATACATGGTGCTGAAAAACAGAGAAACCAAAAACAATACATCACCATGCCAAAAGCTTAAATGACTCACCTTTGAGGTCTGCTTTTCTTTCATGATTATTCTCGATAAAAGCACAACCCAGATTGGCATTGTGGCTTTAACTGTGAAAGAAGTAACACCACAAAAGGTTAACAATAAGTTTATAATGTTATACAACAATCACACAGAGCAGGTTGATAGCTATTCACAAGGACAAAAATATAAAAGTACCCAAAGCAGCTGGGATAGGCCATGACCCCTTACAGGACTAAGCATTTGAAAATAATAACAATAACAATAATAATAATAATAATAATAATAATAAATTTAGAGTTGAGGTGAGGAGGAGTAACATAATATTTATACTTTGTTATTCAACCAATGTATATTCTTTGTAATAATATCTAACACATTTATAGTGAGTAGATTATGTAGTGGACAATAAGTTAAAAGTGACACCAGTTTGTATGTAAAAACTTCTAAAAATGCAAAGAAAATGTGGATTAAAGGCAGAGAAAAAGAACATAGGTTTATCATTAATGATCATGGTTTAGTCTCTGTGGCATTGCTCCTGTCTGCTTCTCCAAACTGGGACTCTGCTGAAAACTATCTGCACTTGGGAATAAATTATCTTCATAAAAAGGTCTAATAGTAAAACCACATTTACAAAATACTGAGAAATCTTTTAAAGTAGGGCTAGTATGATTGTGGGAGGTGTCACTGTTAAATGACAGTTGCTGTAGTGACAAAAGGTCTAAGTTCTTCCAGATGGTGGGAGGGTGCCTACTAACCTGTCTAACATGCCTAATTAGAGGAAGCAAAAACAAAAATGAACAAATACTACAGCCTTTACTAAACTCATCATAACCATATCCCGAAATTACGTAGAAACCAAAGGGTGTTTTATTCAGAAGGCTGCGGGTAAGAGCTCTGCTAACATTACACTCCAAAAGGGGGCTAATGTCTTTAATACAGCCCAGGTTAATCCAATAGTACAGTTTACGCTGACTCAGATTGAATTATCCCAGTGGTTCTTAATCTGCGGTTTATTGTTTTTTCTCTGATGTCAGGGAGTCTGAGATTTTAAAATAACTTGTATTGTTATGAAAATATAGGACTATTTATGTTTTGACCTCTTCAAAAACTGAGAGGGCTTTTATTAGGGTATATTTAAATAAGCCTTCCAGTATTTGCTGCTATAGACTTTACAAAGAGATTTTCTATTGTGATGCTTGGGGGCGTAAATTAAAACCCCACTGCATTAGCCTTTATGCTGCTTTTTAAATACAAAAAAAAAAAAAATTGAAAATAACTATTTAAGTTTAACAAATGGCACAAATTTATTTTATAATGTTTCCTTATTCAATTAAGTTATATTAATAGAAAAATGTTGAATGGGGCGCTGCAGGTTGAGTGGACCCTCCCCCTGACGTTACATAGCGCTAATTAAGTTGGCTAACGCTAGCTAACGCATGACAATTACTCTAATGAGGAAAAACAACTCAAAATTAAAGCTATTGTTGCCGACTCAAATGTTGCATATGGATTAAATATAGGGATTTCTTTTTATGGTTTACGTGGCAGTAATTGGACCCAAGGCCGGGGGATGTTTAAATGTCGAAAATGCCCTAGCGTTAGCCTCGATGCTAACATCAGCTGAGGGACACATCAGCAAGTTGAGTCTGTCCAGGTGGCCACATTTATCAACACTAACACAAATCCAGAGTACTCACCCGTGTGGGCGTATGACACCGGGACTTTCCATATGCTGAAATGTGCCGATACTGATGCAAAATACTTCCCGAATGCTAACGGCAGGATGTACCAGCGGTAATACCTGCCCGGCAGTTCTGTTTTGGGGACTCCCCATGCTCGCAACAGCGGCGGCAGGAAGACAACGATAGAAATTATGTGAAACAGAGACACCGTGACGGGGTAAGGGAACCCATTTAGGATGATCTTGTTCACCACGTTGCCCCCAGAGCTGACGGTGTACCAGAAAACACACAGGACACTTATCCGGATCCCTTCCCTAACCGGGGTCCGCTCCACTGCAGCCATCTTCAGAGCGGAGTGACGACGCACCGGCGGCGTGCGTTTTTCTGAGCCCACACCGGGGAAAGGGAGGGCTCCGGGAACCAGGCGCATCCGGTCCATGCCTCCAAAATACAGGTCCCACACAGGCTGCATAAATATAAGTTACATTTTAAACGTTTGCTTTGTGGTATATTTTAGCTGCATATTAAATTTCATACTGTTGCCCGTGTCAAAATGTAAATATTTTTTACTGTGCTTCTATTAGTGCGTGTTTTATGATTATCTTTCAATTAATATTACCAATGCTGCGTCTTGCTGTGTCAGCGCCATGTTTGTTTAACCTGTCAGTTCTACTGCTGCTGCTTGCTTTTGCTGCTGTTTGCTTCTATGTTTTAACTCAGATTTGTCTAATGTGCTGTATGCATGTGCTAATGCTGCTTTGTATCTTATTCAGTTTTAACACTTTGTCTAGTAGTGTGTTGTTGTCCTAGTCCTATTGTGTGTGAATTTTAATGTTTGATGCATTTAGTTTTAGGGTAACATTTTAACATCAGTCCAGGAGCAGCAGATTGAGGGTTTATTATGAGTGTAATTATTTGTTTGCTAAGAAAAGTTAAAACCACTGTGAGCCTCAAGAAAATGACTTTAGAGATTTTTTGGTCAGTATATGCCAATTGTGAGCCAATTTAACCCAAACTATTTTTCTTTTTGTTCTGAAAGTCATAAATATTACCGTGGCCATGATGATGCATCAAGTCATATGTAGCCCAAACTTTAACATTTGAATACATTGGTTTTGTTCAAATGGAACTTCCTTTTAAAAGATCTGTCAGTTTCAGCTGACCACACAGGAATCTGAAGAAGGCCAAGGTCAAAACGTTATCTATTGAATAAAATCCTCGACAATTGGGGCTGAGTGTGGGATGTTTTGATGAATATTTTTACTTTCAACATCAGCACCTCAAGAGAGAATTTTATTATTATTTTTTTTAATACTTTGACTTTTCAGGAATATACTATATGACTACACTAAGCTCCTCTTGGTCCTCGGTCTGGAGTACTTTAAGTATCCTTGTACGAAAAAAGGAACACAATTTAAAGTTATTACATATTTTTTATTAATGAAATCCACTTCTTAAAAGGGTTTTGTAGCAAATACTTTTTCTTCTGTATTCAGCCAAACACAAAAGCTTTCCGTCTGAAAATGCACTAAGGCTTTGTCAAAGATAAACAGTATCTACAGGAATGGTGTCGAGTTTTTATTGTCAATCTTTCCTCAGAGTACAGTAGCAATGTCAGCTTATAGCTTTTCAAGTAATATTTACACCACAGTTAAAAATATTAAATAATTAACATTATACAAAGATTTTACAAATGTTGGACTGTAAATGTAAAAAAACTAAAAAACATACTGTAATATATTCTCAAGATTAAAACGTTAATAAATACCATACAAACAATCAAATCTGTTTTGTTTTTTTCTACATTAAATCAAATGTATTTAAATGTTGCCTTTTTAAAGGTTTTTAAGCAATTGTCTGTTTTTTGTTGTCTGCTCTGGAGTCAGCCTTGCTTTTGCCTTTAGGGCTCTGAGGCAGCACAGATTCTTTAAATAAATAAACATGGAGTCTTTCTTAAAACTTCTATGGACCATGTTAATGTACTAAAATCAATAAATTGCTTTCAACCCACCACAACCAACAGCGTGGAAAGCTTTGAGAAGGCAGCACACAGTTAATGCAAGAATGTCAGACAGGGTTAGCATCTCAGTCGTTACAGAAGACAGCAGCTTCAGAAGAAGGCAACAGAAAAAAAAAGCATGACGCTCTTAATGTATAACCTTTAAATTACATTTCAAGTCCTGATCTGATTTCCAAAATAAAATAAAACTTTTTTATGTGTTAATATTCACATATTGTTGATTAGTGATGCATAGCCTTTCTTCTTCACATTGCACTTACAAAAGGTTTTAAAACCTGTTTATGTCCACACACAGCCCAGCAAGTGGCACACAGTGCAAGCTGTTTACAATTGAACATGGCACCTTCATAAACTCATGGGCACTCCGCTATAGTTAGAAACAACCTACTTCATGTTAAAAGACACATTTTCACAGAGTAGTACAGCATGGGTCAGTACGGCACACTAAAAGTTCCCTTTGTTAAAAATTGGATATAACGTGTCCCACTGTACCATTTTCACTGCCCCTAAAAGTCTAAGGTGACTACGGTGGAGCTAAACACTGCAGTGAGTTAGAGAATGCTAACTTAATGCAGGTCAATGTTTTATCACATGAAGTCTGTCTTGTTCTTGATAATGATACAGTCATTTACAAAGAAGATCAGTAAATGTAGTTCCTTTCTTGTTTTAGAAAAATATAGCATCTCATTGGAGTAATGGGTTAAAAACATACTATACTCCGTTTGTATTACATTATGAGCATAACTGTAAAACATAAAAGAGGGGGTCTATAAAATGTAGGAAAGTGGCACAGCTGGGAATTTCTAATGTTTATTGCAGCAGTATACAGCTATAACCTCCAGCCTCTTGCTTATTTACTTATGAGGATTTATTCACATTTTAAATGTAGTTATTGGCAATTGTTGTTATTGTCTTGGTAGCATTTGAGCCAACAGCACCACCTAGTGTGTTTCTTGAGAAAAACAGTGAACTTTGTGTTTGGTTGCAGTTGGTGGACCAGGCTTTTTGCAGCATTAAGTACTTGTATCAGGTAATGGTTTTATGTAGCAGACTATCCTACAGTGCAATGGAAACACAAGCTTCTTCAGGGATTACACAAACAAAACCATGCTGTATTAACCTGACCCATACCTTTACAGCGCTAGTGAAAACAGTCCACTACAAACCCTTCTTATCTCTCAGTCCAGACAAACATATGGCAGTATATTTAGCCTGCTCCCATCCTCATGCAGGTCTAAGGAGATGCACTCTGTCCAGTCAAACCAATTTCCCTTGGTATCAAAGCATCCGTTAACTCCAGACCAGCGCTGTCTGTGTAATCTGTCCACATCAGCTCTTTTTATTTCTCTATTAACCCCCGGCAGATCTGTAGACTGTGTCTCCTTTAATAACATGTGAGTCTTTTTGTCATCTTTACCATAGTCTTTTTTCAAAACCTCTGATGTAAAAAGGCGAGCACTGGACAACCCTGAAGATGACAACACACTGCTTTGTTGGCTGAGGTAAGACTGGATGATTTCACTTCTGGAGAGCTCTTTCCAGTCCGTGTGCTGAAAACTGGAACTGGAAGCCACTTGTTGATTTGTCTGGAGTTCAAACCTCTGATTATCAAACTTTAGTTCAGTCTCCTGTTCAGCCTCTTTACTGCACGAACGTTTTATTTGACACGTTATAGGATCAAATTTCAATCTCCTGTCTTTTAACTTAACTGGTTTAATACTTTCTCCAAGTTTCTCCTTTTCAAAATGACATAAGTCTTTCGGCTTTTCCCCCGTACTGCCGGCATCTTCTGAGATAATACGACAAGATGAAGAATTATCCACAGACTCATGCCTTAAAGTTTGATGATTTTGTGTTTGTTGTCTTGTCTTTTTCACAGTTTCCTGGTTTGGGGGACTGTGCAATGAACTGCAAGGACTCTTAGGTCTAGACTGACCTCTAGAGGCGGCTTGCTGTTGAAAAACTGCGGCTTTAAGTAACAAAGAAGTGCTGAGAGGCTTGTTAGTATATTCCAGGCCACTTGGTTTTACTGCATTGACAGGGATTTTCAAACCATTAATACAATTGTTACTGGTTGTTAGCTTTAAATTATGCTTTGTTTTGGACAACTTGGCTGGTATTTCTTCATTGTGGTCACTTTTACGCTTCCTACTGGGTTTCTCCTTCACCTCAGGGTTAAAATTGTTGAAGTCATTTCTATTTTTAAGCTCAGGAACTGTTTTTCCTGACAGTGGTGCAATAGTAGATGGAGAAGAGATGTGCGGATGGGAAAGGCCATTGGAAGAAGACCACGATGCACCGCTGTGATTGTTAGTTAAACACTCATCCAAACCCGGTTCGATTAGTTTCTGCCAGTTCCGCAGAAGTCTCTTGGCTCGCTTTGCAAGGTCCTCGTTTTTGGTTTTCCTCCGGACATCGTTGATCAGCTTACCAAGGCGAGTTTCCTTTAAAGAGATGACATGAAAACGTCATGAAAAAAAGGCAGTAGATGTGGAGAGGGCAGAACACTGGCCTGGACAATACTAGGGAACACATATTTGTAGACAGCCAGAAGACAAAACTATTCATCAATACGAGACACAGATCAAATATTAGTTTTTAGTTTCAGGGTAGCATTAAAGAAAAATACAAAATACGGGCAACAAAAAGCGAGAATCCCATTAGTCCCTCACACAAAACTCTCGATGAGTTTAATAATTGTTTAGTTTAATGTTTAATTGTTTAGTATTTTATTTATTTTGTTTATTTTAGAAAAACAGACATTTAAAAATCAGTAAAAACCAGAGAAAAGGAGCCCTTTTATTTCCCCTTACGTCTTGTTTAAAAGTGTGACCAATAAGGACAAACTGAGCACTGCTGGAAAAAAAACCATGCTGATGTTCTTAAACAAAAAAAGTGAAATCCCCATCCGATTTATTTCCACTGGGTTTGTTCAAAGACAAAAGCATGTCCCTACAGGGCTACCATAGCTGTTCACATGCTCTAAAAACGAGTGTGAGATTTTCACCACCAGAGTAAAAACACAACTTTAATGTATTTGCTATTTAAATCATATTTATGGTAATACAATAATACGATTTGATGGTTTCTCTCTGTGTTATGTTTAAAATCTGTATTGTATGCAATTAAGCTAGTGTCAAATTAATTTTCCTTGTGAATTAATAAAGCTGTCCAGTGGTATTACATGAATTCTTAAATGTAAACAGTGTACCTCCAGAGCCTCTTTGGTGATGGGATGTTTCTCCAAGTAAGATATCACGTCCAGAACAACCACCATGTTGCATATCTGTAAAAAAAAAAATGGTCACACCTGAGTGATTCATAAACTGACCCCCTAATCACGCAAACTCAATACATAACTCTTTAAACGTGAGGACAATATTTGAATAAACTTTCGTATGTGCAGCTGTATTTGAAATAATCACATTTCAGTTTCAAGTTTCAAGATCTATGAGAAAAACTGAAATTGGATGCAAATGTGAACTTTCAGCCCATGGGAAGGCGTTAAAGGAATAACGCTCTTGGGCCAGGACTCCCCTGCAAAAGTCAGTAATCTCAGTGGGACTTTCCTGGTTAAATTAAAAATAAATAATAATAGACACAAAACTGCCTATGTGTAATCTGAAAAAGTCTACACCTGCGCATTTAAATGGTAAATGGTAAATGGCATGCATTTATATAGCGCTTTTTTGCACCCTTCTCGGGCACCCAAAGCGCTTTACATCGTGCTTCCACTTACCCCATTCACACCTGGGGCAGACAGAGATGGGGGCTGCCAAACAAACGGCGCTCAACCTTCTCCTAACACCACCAAACACACCTCTACAGTCGCATACATACATTCATACACCAGTGCTACGGACACTGGAGGCAAGGTGGGTTAAGTGTCTTGCCCAAGGACACAACGAAAGTATGAACAGGACAGACTGAGCCACTCCGTCCACACATTTACAGGTTATCATTGAACTTTATGAGATTGTGATGTAACACTATCTCGGTATGACAGTATTGACTCTACAACTTGTTATTAATTGGCAGCTGGGTAAAGTAAATAACCAATGCAAATATCTACAGTTGTTATAATAGTAAAGTACAAATAGAGGTTTGTCAAACAAATAAACACAGTTCATTCAGGCAGGGATTAAATTTTTCCACTTTAAACTAACACCACAAATAGGCCAGTGGTGTTACTGGTGTATTTGTTTTAGACATCAACTAGTGTGGATAAAGGACTGTTTCTATCTTATTAGTCCCACCCAGTCTTTTCCATTACAACATACATCTCCGGTGTAAAGAAGTGATGGTGCAACCCTCACACAAAGCCTTGATCTCAAAATTATGAAGTCTGTCTGGGAATAACATGAGAGTCAGAAGGACTTGGAAGTCCCTTGGAGTCCCTTTAAAAATGTGTGACAGTGAATCAAGCCGAACTGATGCTGCTTTGAGGCAAAGGGTGGTCAAATTATTTTATTTATATTCTTGTTTTTCATTTGTTCACTATATTTGAAACCATCTCCTCACATCTGCCTTCAACTTTTGCACAGAGCTGAGGTAGATTCCCAATTTAGTGTATTATGACCTGGATGGAAAAGCCCATTTATCTTTAAAAAAAACAACAAAAATAAATAAATAAACCAATGCACTTAATCTACAATCTGGATAAACTAACTTTGCAACAGGATTAGCCCAGTGTCCAGGAATGACAGGCTAATTACTGTGTAGTTGACCACTCGAGCTAATTAGCAGACAAATAATATAATGCTACAACCACTGTGTCAACCCCGATGTGGACTCAGGCTGGCTTCATTGTCTGCTTCTGTAGCTCCACATACAATCTTTAAAACCTGCCTGAATACTCACATTGCTCTGGCTGTCGATGGCCTGGAGGAGCCGGTCTCTCATCGCCTGCGGAGAGGCTGTAACGGCTGTCATCGCCGCCGGTTGGGCTTCACTGAGGGTCGGACTCCGGGCAGCAGCACCAGACGGAGCCCCGGACAGCACCCGGCTCCGTCACGAGAAGCTTCCGGTGACGAGTGACATCGTGATTAATGATGTCGTTACCTTTATTTCTCTTTTTACTGTCGTGTGTCTGCTCCGTTACACGACCTGTGCAACCACCTCCGCCGCGGGAAAAGGCCACCTCTGACCGGCAGCCTGTCTCCGCTCTGAGTCAATGGGCTTTTGTTAGGCTCTGGCGAAAGGCATCATGGGAGATTTGTACGTACTCGACGTCAGCACCTTTCTGTAAACACTGAGGACTTCGTAGAGAAGAGCGTACATAGGAATGAATAAAGAGCAAAAGAAAGTGTCGTGTAGAAATAACATGAGATCTATATAAAGTATGTACATTTAATTTTTTATGGAAAATAAATATAGAAAACGTGTTCTATTATATTATAGGTAGCGATAACATTAGATAGGATTCGATGATTTCAAATGACAATGTGATTTCATAAAACACATGATTAGACATAATCAGGTAATAGCCATATTCGTATGTTAACAACACTTTGACAGCTAAAAATTATTTTCATTTTAAAGCAACACTAAATTTACTTTATATTTAAAAATGTAAATGCTGAAAATAACTAAATTAATAGCTCCGAATTCAGTTATAGATTAAATGACTGAATATAATGATTTAAAAGTGTTGGGGGCATTTTGAGCTGATATCACCAGACAGCTAATCACCTTCACGAGATCTTGTCACAACACTCTAAATATATATAAATGATTGTGGCAATACTTATGTTTCCAGGAACATAACACAATAATGACAATAGCTGAGATTTTAGACATTTGCGTTTTATTGAAAAAGAAACAAGGCAAAATGGAAAAATATTTGTGATCGAAATAAATCAACCACAAAGACAATACAGGTAAAATGTAACATTGTCTATGGTCTACACTGCACTTACAGACATATATTATAATAAATATAGTAATTCAGATTTTCCTGTACAACCATTAGACAAGGATATGATGAATGACAGAATTAGAATTAAAGAGGTTAGACAAACATGGATTTGTTTCAGAGGAAAGGTCCGTTCAAGATCCAAACAACCTGAGGAATGAGAATAAAAACACAGGTGAGACGAGAAAGACAGATCTGAAATAAGAGAAAAATTACCAGCAGTTTAATGAAAAACATTTTATATTGCCTTCAAAAAGAAACACTACTACTATGGCATTAAAAAAACTAATTTCTGTTCCAGAGGTTACAAATATGCAATGATTTAACAAATAAATTGATATATTAATAGAGCAATGCATCAAAGCGTTCGGGTTGAATATGAAAGAAATTATAAAAACAATTTAAGTGATATTCCTGTATACTGACATTGGGGCTGTTTCCTCCAAATTCAAAAGGGGCCCTGAATCTGACACCACATATATATAAACAACAGTGACATTATGTTTTCAAAAAGACATTTAAAAGGTTAAATTCTTGAAAATTATGAAATATTTGATAGTTTGAATGGTTAAAGAGATTCACGCAGAGTGTGTACACAAGGGTTAATAAAGAAATGAATATCGGTTTAGTAGAATGTGTCTTAAATGCTCAAATTTGGTAGTTTTAGATTAGATTAGAAGAACTTTATTGAGGGGAAAATCATTTCATGCATACATACATACATAAAGGACAAACAAGATTACAAACCACACCATGCAGCCCGAAGTCATTTTATTCAGGCGCAAGGCCATGTTTTTTGTGAATAGCTGTTAATCCTGGTTCACTTTATATAATGTGTCTCTCATAGTTCAGCAGGTAAACATGATATAACAACTTTACAGTGATATTTTGAGAAAATGCATTAGAGAACTAACGGTTTCATTCAACCAAGCACAGCCGTTACTCACACAATCATGCAGAACATCATGAATATGTTCCACAAAGCAATGAAGATGCGAAAATATCGGAGGCTGAGCAGGAACTCCCTGATGTTGTCGCCTAAAAACAAAGACTTTCTTTAACTGGCATTTACATTTACATTTAGTCATTTAGCAGACGCTTTTATCCAAAGCGACTTACAAGTGAGGATAACAATGGAAGCAATTTTAACAACACAAGGTACAAAAAGCATAAGTGCACAAAAAACTAGTCAGTTTAAACTCAGTATACAATGCTAAGGGTAAGAGATTTTTTTTTTTTTTTTTTTTTTTTTTTTTAGAAAGGAATCGATAGAAAGGAAGTAGGACTCAGTGTTTGTCAGTCAGGTGTTGACGGAAGAGATGTGTTTTCAGCAACTGGCAGGACACATACCATTATCTCAAACATACTCAAAGTTTTCAGTGCTTCTAGAAAGTCAATTTCAAGGACATTTCAAAACTGTTTCTTTCCAGTTTATTCTCACTGTCATATAATTTACAAAAGTTTTAATATGCAAACCTGTTGTTGGTGCTCCAGAATCATCTCCAAATCCTTGAGACTCCTTTCTCTTTCTGAAAGAAAAAAAAAGCATTTGCTCTGAAGTAATTATGTGCAGAGATGAGTGGTATCACATGACATTTACTTGCTTTCATTTCTTAATTTTTCTTCTCAATGTTTAGTTAAGCTTTATTTGTGTTCGAGTCAATTCTATTTTGAAGTAACACTACATTTAGGCCGTTTAAAAAAATATCCCCATTCAATGTGTTTCAAAGCTTATATTTTTGCCCCTAATGTAATTCACAAAGCGAATAAAATACTTACAGTTTAAAGTTCAACACGGCTCCTGCGTTCATGAGTAACGTCCTGCAAAGAAGAAAACACAGGTATCTATATTTACCTGAGCTAGCATTAGCTGCTGAGCTGGCTTTAGCTCAAAGCTTGTAAACTTCATATTTCTTTTGCTAAAAAAACTAGGCGAACTCACACGCCATCCTCAGTTAAATAAATTGATTATCCAGCATAGACTAATAAATAAAATAGCATTAAGATAAAAAGATTACCCGAATATTAAGAGATCACCGATCATTTTGTCCACATCACATGAACCACTTCCGCATCGCAGCCCAGGAACAGCCAATCACAGCACTGGAAAAGAGCAGGTTTCTGCCCAGGTTTATGTCTGACAGGCAAACTCACTCAGAAAAAGATACGTTGACGTAAAACAGGAGAACTGCCCAATAGCGGTCAAACGGAACCACTTTTCTATTTAACCCTTTTGAAAAATGGCACTAGAAGTATGAAACTAGTTTGATCTATTTAGGGTGTTATTTTTAATCAGAAAGTTTTGCATGTTTGTAGCTACAATGAAAGGTGCACGAAACGTTACAGCACCAATACCCATGGTCATTTCCCAAACAACTGGCTTATTCTTGTGACTGAATGAAAACTTGATTTAGGGCCAGTGTTTTAGATGTGGTAGGCCTATAGTCAAAATGGAATCCAGCAACTAGTTTCAATACTGTAAATTGAAATTAAACTGCATTTTTCTTAACTTTCGTTTTCTACAGGACACAAGGACAAGCTGAACACTACTGATTGAGCACATTTGTTAGGTTTGAAAACATTTGAGCACTAGTGAAGTTTTAGCTCAGACCCATTTCCACTGGGTTGGTCCATAATAATAGCGTCCAGTCCCTGCACAGCTACTGTAGTTGCAGTATGAGGTTTGGATTTGCAACAGTTAATGCTAGACAGTATGGCCCAGACGTTCTGCTTTTATTGGTTGTTATAAAGCAATGACATGTCACACTATCAGATGCTGTACATTTTATGCTGGCAACTTAATTTAACAGTTTAAGTGAATTCCTTGACTTGGGTCCAAAACTGGATTTTACAGCTGTTCTCTTGCAACATGCTGCTGCGTCCTCAAAACTACATTTCATTAAAAAAATAAAAAAAATAAGTCCCAAGAACAAGGTTGCCATTTGCAAATGCTTTATTTACCACAAGTATACAAAACTGGACAGACAAGTGAAAATGTTATTTACAAAAAGTGAGTTGAGGCACGCTGGCCTGTCTGACGTTCAGCTCAGGACCAAGCCGTCACGCTGCTGTCTCCATGGAGGACGACTGAAAAGAAACAGATTTACAGTTAACTCACGACCATTACCACAACTTCATCTGGAGTCTAAGACATTAGCTGCATGGTTCCAGTAAGAGTCAAGTCATTGAGTTACAGACCAATTGTCTAAAGCAATCAACAAGTTAGAACCAACTAAGCATTTTGAAATAAAAACATTGCTTCAGCTTTGAATGCTGCATCTTCAAAGACATTTCCACTTTAAGTTTGAAGTGGCACCAAGGACTCGGCCCACTTCAGAAGTTTAGGTGAGCGATTTGCAGGGACAAACATTTACGATAGTCCAAGATTTAGTTGAAGCATTGGGGGAAAAAAATAAAATTTACCGGATTGTTAAGTGTTTTACCATTTCAGCGCCTTTGTTAAAAGCAGTGCAAATGTGCACTGTGCCATTAGGTCAGTGCAAATTCTGCTACAAAGCAAAATGTTACCTGAAACATGTAGACCTACTCCACTGAACGAAAACAGTATCCTATAATAATCCAGATGGTCTTATGAAAATGTCTTTTCACAATAACCTGTATTAGAAACCTATGACTCGCCTCATTTTGTTCATCTCTGACCCCATTGCCGTTGCTGGCACTAGAGTCACCGCTGCCTTTTACTTCCTGTTTGGCCTGTTTTGCGTCAGTGTCCTCTACTGCGCTGTCTTCTTCAGGTTTTCTCTGTCAAACAAACCGGACATGAACAAAACTAACTGTTGTGGACTAACTATGGGAGGTTCAACATGCAACACACAAATTCCACTCCTTGCCCAAACTCCAACATAAAGCAACAAAACCAGGAATTGCAGCGGCAGACACAAAACACAGCAACATTTGTCATTTGGAAAACTCTGAACAGCAGCATTCAAGCCACCAACACAAGCAGCGAATGAAATGCATGCAGATTCAAGCTTCTACAGTGAAGACAGGACACATACTAATGGAGTCATACCTTCTTCCTGACGAGGTGAGAAATATCCGAGACCGTGGAAGATGATGCACTGTCAGAGGATTTCACAGGAATCTTAAAAAAAAAAAAAAAAAAAGTTCAAACTCAAGATTACTATATTGTAAACTAGTAAGATAGGCATAATGATGTCTTATTAAACTGACCGGAGTGGCTCCAAAGGCCGATGAAGACGAGCTGCCATTTTCACTGAACCCTGAAGAGGTTGAAGCACCGCCCTGTGACAAGAGTCAAACTTCAGAAAGGTCTTTTATCCTTATTTAAGATGAATCTGAAAGTAGAAAATGCTCCCTAGCGATACATACGAGGGTCTGTTGAATGGCCCGAGAGGCTGCGCTGGCTGTCCTCAGACTCTCCTTGGCGTCTTCCACCTTCTCTTTAATGTCAGGCAGCAATTGTTTCAGTTCTTCGAGTTCATTCTTTTCTTCTTTGGCTGCATCTGTGCCTTCAGCTTTGTCGATCACTTCTTGCAACATGACTGAAAAAAAAAAAAAAAACCCGGTGAGGCGTGTATGGGATTTTTTTTTAACCTTCGCGCCAACTTCAGTCAGAACGACAAACATTGCCGCCTTGTTACATGTGTCTAAACTGATAGTTTTCAGCGGGTCTACAAATCCGCTCATTGCGCTGTTACTTTATTTTGTGCCGTTTGTTTTCTAATGCCTGGTGATATCACTGCAAACTAATTTCCCCCGGGGACAAATAAAGCTATGCATCTTTTCCCGTGATTGGCCAAGGTTTATCATAAAGCCGGTTTGTCACAATATACAATTTAGGTTTTAAACCATTTACCTCAACTGGGTGAGAAATTATTATTTTTACACTTTAATACCCGCCTTTGTTGGACTTCCAAACGACGCTATACACAAAAATAAAAACAAATCATGAGGGGAACTGACATACTTAACACTGCATCAGAATGCGGCCAACCTTTAAGTTATATTTTCAGAACAATGCTACCAAGAAAAGTCACGTGGTTTATAGCAGTGTAGCCATACCCAGCCGTGTCTCGATAACTTTAATGGAGCTATTGTAGTGCTGAATGGCCTGGTCGTATTGGTCCATGTAGCAGAGTGTGGTGGCCACGTGGTAATGGGTCTCAGCCAGGAGTCTGCTGTGAGCAGGCAGGTGCTTCAGCTGCAGAGCCAGACACTCCTGAAAGTCCTCCAGGGCCTGGGGGTAGTTACCTGAGGGGGACAGCATTAGCATTTTCAGAATACATGCCTGTAGACCACCATGGTTAAATTTCAAGTTAAAAAAAAAAAAAAAAAGAAATTGTTAACATCTTAAACCCATGATTTTGTAATTCAAGCTTGTAATTTAAATATTGACTTTGCAAATATAACGTTTGCTGTAGTTTCAAGTAGTGTTATTCTCACATTTTAAAAGCATCTCACTTGATTGATGCACTCAAGTCAATAACTTCAGCCACTTCAAAAAAAAAAAAAAGGACTTCAAGGGAAATCCGGGCATTCGGAAGTTGTACTAATCTTACCAGACTCTGCACTGACTTCTCCCAGCTTGAGAAAAGTCTGAGCAGCCATTAATTGGTCCTCTTTGGTCTCCTTTCTGCAACGATAACAGCCATTAATGCCCAGATTCTTATTCCTTTAGGCTGGGCTGCATAATTCAGGACTTTTCCCACTAAAACTCCAGCCTCTCAGGGTCAAAACTGGCTACTACTACCAAACCATAACATTGCCGACTTTTCTCCCCACTGACCTTTTGTAAATGAATTTAGCCACTTCCAGCATCTCCCAGGCCAACTGCAGATTTCCAACTTCCTCTTCTTCCTGTAACAAGACTAGGTTTAAAAACTATACATGCTTGCAAAAAAATTATAAAGTCTGGACAATGTTTACCAATTGGCCATCATGGACAAAGACGGTGCTGGAGGTCAAACTAAAAGACCTGGTTTCACTTGACTCTTGTTCTTCTCTGTTGCAAGTGTAATGCATTTAATGAGTTTATATCCTAAATATGTGGTTTGCCAGAGAAAATTTTACATTACAAATTTCTAAAGGGTCAGTGGCTCTGCAGGTTAAAGTATCAGTGAAAGTGATTGGCAAAAGACTAATCTTCTCTTAAGTCCAGCTAAAAAGGTAGTGTCCAGACTGGCTTCACAGGCTCTTAAACAATGCCTTACATTTTAGTCACAAAGTATGAGCTTCTTCCTTTAGGTAGATTGCTTACAAATGGAAAACAAACTGACTGAAGCTCATTTTATTCCATCGTCCAATTACTCTACTCAACAAGGAAGCACACCGGGTCACTTGTTGCATTTTATTTGGTTCTCAGGGTTGAAGTGTTTTTAGCTCAGGGCGTAATAGTCATTTTTTTTGTTACTTTATGAATGTGTGTTGTAGTGGCAACTTGAGGAGCCGCATAGTCAAAATTTAAACTTCAAATGGGTTCTAGGTGTGACGTTAGCTCATTTTCTTAAAGAAACCGCACCTGTTAAAATCCAAGTCTGTTTTCAGGACATTTTGTTAAAGTCCTTCACTAAACTGAAGTCCCAGAAAACATGAGTAAAAACCTGAACGTACCCCATTTTTCTCTCCCTGCCCGTCCTCAGCTTCCTCATCATCATCATCATCATCATCTGCATCATCATCATCTGCAAAAACAAAAATGTTACTTGGTGCTTTAAAGAGGCAAAAATGGTTTTGCCACTTTTGCCAAATACATGGCTCCCACATGCACAAGGTTTGCTTTAAGAGAAAGAAGGCACACTTAAATTCAATGAACATTCAAATTCTGTTAAAAAAAAAAAAATTTAAGTTCTCTCAATGAATGGATCTAAAACATCCCGAGTGCAGAACACCCTCTCCAGTGTGAACCAGTTATACACCTCCTGCAATGTGAATTATTACAGTCTACAGCCAATGTGTCACCCGTTTAGATTGACTAAACGTAAAGATTACTGCCTTCTTGTTCTTCTCCCTCTTCATCCGGAGAGTCCAGTTCGCCGTCTTCTGTAGGTTCACTTTCAGCGGCTGCTTCTTTGGTCAGAGACTTGGGACTTTTAGTAGCTTCTTCGTCCTTCTGTGAACTGCCTTCAGCTCCATTTGTAGCAGTGTCACTTTTTAGCAGGGACTTTGAGTCATTAGTTTCCTCGTCACTGGCATCTTTACTTGGCTTAGCGTCGGTCTTTTCCTCCTCTGCCATGGCGTCGTACACCTGCTTTCGGAGCTCATCCCTAGTTTTCTCTAAACCAGATGGTCATGCATGAGAGACTTTATCAAACGCCTGTGCAGTGCTGCTTATGTTATTGGCTATTTTGAGATAATTGTTTAAGCGTGAGCTCCCAATTCAAACATTACAAGTGCATTTTAAAGCTACTGTAATTTGCTTTAGCTACCAAAAAACAGGAACAAAAGGCAATCTTTAACTGTACTGCACCTTCACCTTGCCACTCTCATTGCAGATCAAGACCCAGAACATCTGCCCTGATCAGATCCCGAGACAAACATGGCCTCGGATTTGAAACTTCTAGTTGCTCTAAAAGATGCAATACTAGAAAGCTGCGGTTAACTGAGACATATCCCAGTGTATACAGACAAGTAGGGTCTAGCAGCTAAGCTCTGACATGTTGACAGTTCTGTGTCTTGACTACAATGTCAGAGACTTTCAATTTCTGCTGACATAGCTGGTGCTGCCTCTTGTTTCACACTTAATCAAAATAAAAAGACTGCCTCTGCAAGTGCAACTGAAAGCTACAATACTTGACTCAGTGCCACTATGGTTATCCTTATCATTGCAATGTTTTTGTATAATATCAAAGCTCCATGGCACAACCCTATTGTCCAGAGAGGTTGTGTCAGATTTAAAACAAGGGACAAGGGTAGAGGACGGGGTATTATCAGTGTCACTACTGGTTTTAATATAAAACTTGGGCCTAAAAATTAAGGCAATTTCACCCAAACACTGCTATCCAATAAAAAATAAGACACTGACCGTCAAGATTATTGGCGCTTTCAATGTTTGAGTTGCTTGGCTGCTCCTCATCTTCCACTTCGTCTTCGTCTGGGACTCCCTCCAGAGCATTACCCAGGACATTGTTCTCCATTCTGAAGGAAAAGAGAAGGATTTAATTACAAAGCAAACATCATCTGAGGACAATACAATTTAAGAAATAAAATACTTAATGAACAGAACTAACCTGGCAAGCTCCAGTAGAGACTTCCCGCACAAGAAAAAGGCCTCGCCACATTCATCTGCAGTTTCGCCATATTTTGCAGCCCTACAATTAAAACTCATTTACTTTATTTAAAAATTTTTTTTTAAAACCTTGCGCAAATGTACTACAATTTTCAAATGGTTAACTCATTACTCACAACATGCTGCAGGCGTCCTGAAACACAGCCACCGCAGCGACAACGTCTCCCATCACCAGATGCCTGTTCCCGGTGCCAATCAGCTTCTTAGCCTCCTCCATCACATCAGTGCTGCTATTAAAGTCAGATTACACATTTTAAATAAATTAAAAAAAAAAGTACTTTTAGACATGATACTTTCAATAGCTCAAAAACTACTAACACTTTGGTCTTCCACTAAAAACTTTATTTATTTATTTTTTTAAAGGGAAGATTTACTGCCTAGGTTTATGGACATAGACCATAATAATTATACTATCTATGACATAGACCGACTTACCTGTCGGCAGCAGCTGTGGAAGAGCATGGCTTCTCCTCCGCACTGCAAAAATAAAAACACGTATATAAACCACACGTTTTATTAGCCAAAGTGGTTTAATACAACCATCTTGTATACAGAGCCTTTAAATTTAAATTCTTCTTTACTTGGAAGAACAAACAATATATAAAAAAGGACTAGCATTACGGAGATAAAGCAAAAAATAAGACAAAGGCTTAAAAAGTCATTTCCACATCGTGTGCCTTCACAATTTCCTACCGGCAACTTCTATACCACGTGTTTCATTGTGTATACTTTTAGTTATTGCTGCCTGTAATTTTGTTTAATGGCATAAAACTTTAGTGGCGTTGGTGGGCGATACGTGGGTCGTGTAACACAAAGCATGATAGTAGTTGCAGCATAGGCAAATTATGCTCCTCTTCCAGCGGTCACTAACCTATCTGCCTCAAAACGTGTTCTGCGCAAGTTAAAACCTTAACCCGGTTTTCCATTTTGGGTACGGCATCACCACTGGGACAATAGATTTATTGCAATTGTCTTTTAACCAAATCAACGTGGGATTGAATAGCCTTGTATACAACCAGAACATTTAAAAGATTTGCCACTTTATGCAAAAAAACAACATCAAATAAAACACGTTGTACTTGGTCAGTATTGTTTTAATTGATGTTTCGTCCACAGCAGCGTTTGAACATTTGCACTAGTTGGTGTCGGTCGACAGCTGCTACAGCTTCTGCTCGCTGGGTCAGAACCGATGTTAACGTTGTTAGACCGAGGGTGCAATATTCATGACACCAAATAGACAACGATGGATACTATCCTCAAAACTAACGGGGGCTAAACCCCTAAAAAGAGGGTTTCGTGGCGTTGTTTCCATTGACATGATTGTTTCTAGCCACAAACAAGCTAAGCGCCGTCACCTACGTACGCTTCAACGGCTGTAAACAAAATCGAACGTAGCTCACCTTTCGACGGTTGACGCAGCAGACGTCTCCTCAGGCATTTCTTCAAGAAGACGGTAGAAGTGTTATAGAAGCGCTACAAATGGAGATGGTCAGCACAGCGACAACTCAAACAGACCTCTAGTAGTGGGCTTTGTTGGCGCGCTTAAATAGAGAAAAAAATGTGTCTATTTCCGCTTTAAGTTGGGACGCGGGAGATTGTACTTAAAGTGGCCGCAGCAGGTTTGTGTGATGAGGCGTTTAGGGTCAGCGGCAACTCCTCAACAGTCAACACCCTCGAGCAAGATATAATCATGAAGCATCTAATAAAAAAAGCAAAATTTTCTCACTTTTGCATCCGCATGTATTCTTGTGAACATTGAACAAGCAATTTCCCTAAACCTCCGTCGTTCTTATTCATAACAGAGTAAACAATAAACATAAAATGTAATCACCTGGCCTTGAGTTTGAACCAATGATTTGTTTATATAGGTTGATATATATTTTTTTTTAAATATAAGAGCATTAAAATTATGTGGAAAGTAAAAAAGGTTGAAGTAAAATCATCTGGACTCATGCTTTTAGATTAACCGTTTTTACATTAACCCTTTTTCCAAGATGTCCACATATTCACAGATAGTGGGAATGTAACCGGGCCTCGTTGGCGCAGTAGGCAGCGCGTCAGTCTCATAATCTGAAGGTCGTGAGTTCGAGCCTCACACGGGGCATGTGTTTTGGCGTCGATACGTTGATTTTGTTCCTCGTGTCTTCATAAGTCTTACATTTAGATGCGACAACAGTATTTGTACTTTATTATTAACTTGTTGAGTCTGTCGAAGCCGTCATCCAACAATTACAAATAGTGACATACCCAGCAGCTTGCTATGTCCCTACTCACAAACTCAGATGCAGATAGTACACTTCACGGTTTTACTCACTTGTTCCTTATTATGTAGGCTAATTATGTTGATAAAAATCGTAGTTTTGCAATTCTCCTTGTAACACTTTGCTAATTTGCTGAAAATAAATGAATGCCAGAAGTGGCATTTAATTTAAACTGATGGGACAGACTACTGTCTGTAGTGCTGCTTTTACACTCAGTAAAACAGAATAAGTTGCAACATGTCTGAACAACATGTTATCTGAAGGCATTAACAATTTGTGTAAATCTGTAGTGGGCCCTGTCTTGAGGGATAAAACACAAAGGTAAGTTACAGATCCATTACAAACGGAGAGTGAGTTAAAGAAAACGAGAAAGGGATCATATAGATAGACGATGTTTTTGTTTGATAAGCTAATGTGACAATCTATTTCGCATTTTTATGTTCGGTTGTCTTGTATCATGTAGAGTTTTGTTGTTATGCTTTAGTTTCACCACTATATGTCACCCAAGCATCATTTTCCCTTTGAGATTACAGTCTGGAGCAGTGGTGGGCAAACTAAGGTCCGGGGGCGAAATTCGGCCCGCCAAGCCTTTGCTAATATTTTATTGACAATTAAACCCTAAATATAATTATGACTCCTTATCAAATCTTGAGTGCACAAGCAGTGTTTACTTGAGTTTAACTTTGGATAATTTGGATACTGGACTTGAATGGGTTGAATCGATTTTTTTTTTTTGTTTTTGAGTTTTGTTTTAATGGCAATTTAAAAATTGTGATTAAATGGATGTTTTTGTGGATGTTATTTAACTGTCTTTGTAGTAGGTCTAGTATAGGTTACACTGGCTCCCGGTTGACGCCCGCATCAAGTTTAAAGCTATGCTCTTGGCCTACAAGACCACCACTGGTTCTGCACCCTCATATCTCCACTCACTAATACAGACCTACGTTCCTACCAGATCCCTGCGCTCTGCAAATGAACAACGTCTGGTGGTACCGTCCCAAAAAGGTAAAAATCACTCTCACGTACCTTCTCTGGATCTGTTCCACATTGGTGGAATGATCTACTGCTGCTACAAGATCAGCAGATTCTGTAGCCATCTTTAAAAAACGCCTTAAACACATCTCTCCCGTCAACACCTGACTAACAAACACTGAGTTCTACTTCCTTTCTATTGATTCTTTTCTTCAAAAAATAAAATAAAAAATAAAATAATAATAATTCTCCTATCCTTAGCATTGTATACTGTGCTGGGTTTAAAATGACTAGTTTTTTGTGCACTTATGCTTTTGTACGTTGTGTTAATTGCTTCCATTGTTATCCTCACTTGTAAGTCGCTTTGGATAAAAGCGTCTGCTAAATGACTAAATGCAAATGTAAATGTAGGTGACATAGGCCAGGAGTCTGGAGTTCAATGTGTAATAATGCATAATTCATAAAAATCAATCAATTCTGTCAGCAGGCCTTGGCACAGATAACCCCCACTCTGACAAAGAATATAAAGGAAACTATATCAACTGGACCTTTTGTCAAAAACAAGATCTTTGTTCAAGTAATTTATTCTTTTTGACTTTGTTTTTTTATGTCAGTGGTCCATTTTGTGAAGAAGAATAAACAAATGAAATGAAAACGGTTTAGTCCTTGGTCTAGTCCTAGTCTGGTCCTAATTTAGTCTTGGTCTACTTTGGTCTTGGTTCAGTCCAGTTTTATTCTAGTCTAAACGGCACTAATCTCCTCCCATACATCCACACTCACATCCTCGATCACACAACACCTCCAGGCTTCCGCAGCATCACTCTCACGCACACACACAGACACACACATGCGAACACGGGCGTCCTCACTCACGCGCCTCACGGATCAGCGGCGCGAGATCGGGGGGAGCTCTTTGATTTCAACTCCACAGCCCCCCAAAACCTACAACGTACCGAGCTTAAAACCAGAACTAAACCCTAAACCTCCTAAACCTGGACTAAACCTTTTTCTGCTACACCAAGTCAGATCCAGTCTTTGAGCCCGAGGAGGAAGGCGTGTCCCCGGCTTTGTGGACTGGTCCGCACCGGTCCGGTTCTGAAGAAAGACATAAAACAAAACATAAACGTGACTGGATTTAACACTGGATCGATGCTGTGAAGCTCTTTAAGGTGAGATCTGATTCAAAACCTTACGCACGTCTCTTTTACGCATCAAATTCCTTTTTCTACTAACGCTGCGTAACGGACAATTGATCAACGCAGCGTCATTCACGGGTTAATGGTGATCAGTATAGACCGCTGTACAGTCCACCTCCCGCCGCGTGCACGTGTGCTGCAGTGCGCGCGAGTGTCTGCCCGTATGTCTGACATTTAAAACTGAGATTTACGGGCTAAGACGCAGCGCCGCGCTCTGATTGGTCCGCGGCTTAATTGAAAGAGCGGCGGAGGAAAGAAACATGGCACGGCGTTTTGCTTCAGAGGTTTTGAAACACAGCCTTCAGCGTCTTTTTGTAGCGTTTGGAAGGAAACGTGACGGCTCAGAGGCCGATAATGAGTCAGGTGAAGGCACAAAGGCTGCTGCTTAAACCAATAGCTCAGCAACGATGCTGCTATGGAAAACGTTAATGACAATTATGTTTTATAGAAAAGATCTCTATCATTTTGCTGCAAATTATTCTATAGGTTTAGTCCTGGTTTAGTCCTGGTTTAGCCCCAGTGTAGTCCTGGTTTAGTCCTGGTTAGTCCTGGTTAAGTCCTAGTTTAGCTGTGATTTAGTCCTGGTTTAGTCCTGGTTTAGCCCTGGTTTAGTCCTGGTTTAGTCCTGGTTTAGACCTGGTTTAGTCCTGGTTTAGTCCTGGTTTAGTACTGGTTTAGTCCTGGTTTAGTCCTGGTTTAGCCCTACTTTAGTCCTGGTTTAGTCCTGGTTTAGTCCTGGTTTAGTCCTGGTTTAGTCCTGGTGTAGTCCTGGTTTAGCCCTGGTTTAGTCCTGGTTTAGTCCTGGTTTAGCCCTGCTTTAGCCCTGGTTTAGTCCTGGTTTAGTCCTGGTGTAGTCCTGGTTTAGCCCTGGTTTAGTCCTGGTTTAGTCCTGGTTTAGACCTGGTTTAGTCCTGGTTTAGTCCTGGTTTAGACCTGGTTTAGTCCTGGTTTAGTCCTGGTTTAGTCCTGGTTTAGTCCTGGTGTAGTCCTGGTTTAGCCCTGGTTTAGTCCTGGTTTAGTCCTGGTTTAGTCCTGGTTTAGCCCTGGTTTAGTCCTGGTTTAGTCCTGGTTTAGTCCTGGTGTAGTCCTGGTTTAGTCCTGGTTTAGTCCTGGTTTAGTCCTGGTTTAGACCTGGTTTAGTCCTGGTTTAGCCCTGCTTTAGTCCTGCTTTAGCCCTGGTTTAGTCCTGGGGTAGTCCTGGTTTAGTCCTGGTTAAGTCCTGGTTTAGTCCTGGTTTAGCCCTGGTTTAGTCCTGGTTTAGTCCTGGTTTAGTCCTGGTTTAGCCCTGGTTTAATCCTGGTTTAGTCCTGGTGTAGTCCTGGTTAAGTCCTGGTTTAGTCCTGCTTTAGCCCTGGTTTAGTCCTGGTTTAGTCTTGAGTCCTGGTTTAGTCCTGCTTTAGCCCTGGTTTAGTCCTGGTTTAGTCCTGGTTTAGTTTAGTCCTGGTTTAGTCCTGGTTTAGTCTGGTTTAGTCCTGGTTTAGTCCTGGTGTAGACCTGGTGTAGATCTGGTTTAGACCTGGTTTAGTCCTGGTTTAATCCGGATTTAGTCCTGGTGTAGTGCTGGTTTGGTCCTGGTGTAGTCCTGGTTTAGTCCTGTTTAGTCCTGGTTTAGTCCTGGTTTAGACCTGGTTTAGTCCGGATTTAGTCCTGGTGTAGTGCTTGTTTGGTCCTGGTGTAGTCCTGGTTTAGTTCTGTTTAGTCCTGGTGTAGTCCTGGTGTAGTCCTGGTGTAGTCCTGGTTTAGTCCTGTTTAGTCCTGGTGTAGTCCTGGTGTAGTCCTGGTGTAGTCCTGGTTTAGTCCTGGTTTAGACCTTGTTTAGAACTGGTTTTGTCCTAATTTAGTCCTATATTATCCTTTAGTCTGTGATTAGTCCTGGGTTTGGTCTGAATTTGAAAGGTGAGCTTGTGTTTGTGAAAAATCATATTCAGACACATTTCTTGAGTTAAGTCTTTTTTTACCCTTAAGTTTTGTATTTTAATCCTTTTTCATTCCACCCTTTGAACTTGTGAAGCTGTGGTGTAAAGGAAACAAACAAAAAGACTTGGAGGTTGAAGCAGGTTTTTGAGGCCTTATATTCACTAATCATGGTCATAATGGTCATATAGTGCTGGAATTAATATAAGATCACCTCTTTCTCTGCTGTGTGTTGCAGTTTGATCAGAATGATGATGACTCCTCCCGAAAAGTTGAAGAAGAAGCCTCCGAAGGACAGTCTGACTCTCCTGCCATGTTTCTACTTTGTCGAGGTGAGGAAAAAGTGATTTATGTTTGCATTCATAACATTTCTGTCCTATACTTATTGTCTCACCTTCAGTCAATGAAATGAAGAAGTTCTGAAGCTGGTCTCTCGGTAAAATAAATAAAGTGTGTCACCGTCTGAAGCAGATGGGCCACTGTGAACTGAAAATAGTTTGCTCCATCTGCTCCACATCTCTGATTTCTCACCGTCTCAAAAAAACAAACAACAGACACAGGCTTTTTCTCAGAGATCCTTTATCATCAGCTCTTCACAATGAGTCCTCTGTTTGGCTGCTTACAATTACTAAGCAGCAAATGTATTCATCCCAAGTGTAAAGTTTAATCAGTAAAAAATGTTTAACAGCATTATTATTTCCCAACAGTAACTAATTTAGAGTAAAAGTACAACAAATAGTGTCACTCATTAGGAGCTAGTGGTCAATTCCTCTATAGCACAGTTTTAAATATTAGAGTAAATCTACACCAAAAAAATTTGAGTTACTTTGTTTATTGTGCAAATATGTATAGAGCAAAATTATAAGAGCAACATGTGAAAATGTTGATTGTATTCTTATACTATCTGCTGGACTGAAGTCTGGTTTAGAAGTAGGAACAGCAGATTCCACTTTTCTGGAAAACACTCAGGTGTGACAGAGCTATTAGACCAGTCCCTGTGTAATTTTTCAAAAGTTACTCAAATAAAACAAATGATAAGTGTAGTTATTAAGAAGAAGGAGAAATGAAACGACATTGCTTTACTTCCTGGAGCTCACAGTCTTTCCTATAGACACTACTACAGTTGCTTTTCACTGTTCATTTTGCAGATTTTGATCTTTGAATGTTTCTGATCAAGGGAGTCCTACTTTCTGAACGTGTTTTTTTTTTTTTACTTACATCACAAAAAGTTAAATGGAACATAAATGTTTATAGTACCTAGTCTTCAAAATAAGTTATACAGTCCTTTAAGGCAGAAATTTAACTTTAACCACTTGTGTTATAGCCACATCAAAGAGAAAAGACTTGGACCGAGACACTTCAAATCCACATTATACCTCTCAGTCTTCTCCCAAACTTCCCCTAAAGTTATTACCACATTTCCTCTCTGTTTTGGTCTTATCCTCTCACATTATACTGAGGTTAAAAGTTGATTCTTCCTGGTTGCAGCTGCCCATCGTGGCCTCCTCGATGGTCTCGCTGTACTTTCTGGAGCTCACAGACCTGGTCCAGCCGGCTCAGGTGGGTTTTCGGTGCCACGATCGGGACCTGAGCATGCCGTACGTGGACGGAGGAGACGAGCTGATCCCGCTGCTCATGCTGCTGAGTCTGGCCTTCGCTGGACCCGCTGCATCAGTGAGACTCTGAGCTTTAGGCGAAATTAAAATATACTGTTTCACTCAACAGGTTATCAAGGTTTAGTCCCAGGTTATTCCTCAGTTAGTCTTGGCTAAGTCAACTTTAGATCCCTTTGCACATAATGTGTTTTATTCATTCATTTTCTTCCACTTAGTCCCATTAGGGGTCGCAGGTGACTGGTGCCAATCCCAGCAGGGTTAATGTGGCATTGAATGCATTTGGTCTAAAATCCGAACTTTCCCCAAACACTCGGACCTTGGTTCAAGACCAAAGAGCAGCTGGTTTACTCACAGTTTATTTCTGGTTCCATCTTGGCTTAGTCTTATTTTAGTTCTTGGTTTAGAGCTACTCTAGTCCTGGTTTAGTCCTACATTAATCTTAATTTAGTCAGTTTAGTTCTTGATTAGTCCTCATTTTGTCCTGTTGTTTTCTTTTTTAGTCCTAGTTTAGTTGTGTTTTTTGGTTCAAGTTTAGATCTACTAAGAGTCTAATATAATAGTTACATATTTTTTTATACTGACCATTTTTTGATTTACTTTTGAAGTTTGCACACAATATTATATTTGAATATTGCTGACCATTTTAAAGTTGAATACCATGGCCTCCGCACTTTCTTTAGTGCAGTGTTTCCAGTCTAAATATGTTTCTTGTTCCAGATTATGGTAGTTGAAGGCCTCATCTACTGCCTTCAGTCCAGACTCAAACTACGTCGACCCGAGGGCAGCATTAACGCCGGCGGCTGCAACTTTAACTCTTTCCTGAGGAGGACGGTCCGCTTCGTAGGTACGAACAAAACAACAAGGTCAAACGTAAAAGTAAATCGGATAAAAATCTGTTTAATGCCAGGAATGTCTGGATATATTACTTACCTGTGCAGTGTTCTTGAGTATTTAAAACCTTGTTGTCATTCGTTCTTCAGGCGTGCACGTGTTCGGTCTGTGTGCGACGGCTCTGGTCACAGACATCATTCAGCTGGCCACAGGTTATCATTCGCCGTTCTTCCTCACCGTCTGTAAACCCAACTACACTCTGGCCGGAGTCTCCTGCGAGAAGAACCCCTACATCACCAGAGACATCTGCTCCGGACACGACCAGCACGCCATCATGGCCGCCAGGTGAGTTTGAAATATTTAATACCACTTCCACCAAACAGTTACTCTCCTCGGATTTATCACCTATCTAATCTAAAATTATTTTTAGTCTATATTTTATGTCCAGTTTGTAACAAAACATGAACCCTAAATCTTTCCTTTTTTTCCATCATTCTATAGCCTAATATATTAAGTTATTTTTCATGGATTTATTGTGCTAAAGGTTATTTAAACTAGGACTGTCTCATCTAATTTGCATAACATGTTAAAGTTAAGTTAACAATTAATGCCTAAAAGGAAATAAAAATATCCAATAAATTTTATATACAACAATTGCAGAAAACATTTTCTTTAATCTTGTAATTTTTTCAGTTTCGGTTTTTAAAAACGCATTTATATTTAATTTTAGTAATACAGAAAATATTGCACCTAAAACTGTAACTTTAGTTAAGTTTTTTCTGTCTGACAGGAAGACGTTTCCCTCTCAACATGCAACACTCTCTGCATTTGCAGCTGTTTATGTTTCAGTAAGTTCTCTCTTTCTCTTTATACATCTGTTGTCATAATGTCAAAACTCAGACTACACCATCTATCCTAGTGCCTTTTAATGCTGTCACTTGTAAGTATATCTATAGAAAACACATTGCTTCTGTGATAATGCTGGGTATAGTAACTGTATATGGTATCCTATTCAACCACCCTGATCAGAATAAGTTCAATCTTTATGAATTCAAATTGGATTTACGAGTGGCAGCACCAATGGAAGCAACTTTGTACGCATATAGGCTTAAGGCATTTAGAAAAACACAAAGCATAAAGCCTGTATGTTTTTGATAAACATTTAACTTTAGCTCAACCCTTTAACGCTATGAACTTACAACACTAATTACAGCTTTAATACAGCCAAACCTCCAGAAAATGTATCCAAAAAAATAAATAAATGTTATGCAGTTTTAAATAATATTTAAGCAGTTTTCAAAATTAAATGTTTATTTTGCAGCTAACTGATTAATAAATGTGTTAGAGGGATGTTATTAATGGCACAGTGCAGCAGACTCAGGCTCATCTAAAGTAAACTTACACTGATTTAAAACAAATACATGCTCTTTTTGCTCTATTCCAAAGAACACAAGTCCTAATAAAGCAGGTTTCACTTTGAGACCAAAAGCGCTCGCATCGATAACTCACAGATGAAAGTTTAATTAAGCACACCAGCAACAAATAAAATGTATAGGTTGTCATTTGTAAATTGTTTTCACTTCCTGTTTCCTTTGTTCCAGATGTATTTTAATTCGACCATCTCCGACAGCACGAAGCTGCTGAAGCCTGTCCTGGTTTTTGCGTTTGCGATTGCGGCGGCTCTCACCGGTTTAACTCAGATCACGCAGCATCGCAGTCACCCCATCGACGTCTACGTGGGCTTCCTCATCGGGGCCTTCATCGCTGCTTATCTGGTGAGAGACTACTGCAGAGTCAGAGTCAGCACATGATCCAAGAAAAGACCTGAGGGAATTTATTAGAGATAAAACATTTTATCATTTTGGTAACATTATGTAATACAAGTTAATGACTCTCAGGAATAATGCAGTGGTGAGTTTATTTGTATATCACCTAAATTAACAAGAGTATTACGCATATTTAGTGTAAGAGGATTGTACAATACTCTTTCCTGTGAGCCTGGAGTTTGTTTGAAAATAAAACCTCCTCTAGATTTAGTCTGAATAAAAAAAAAACATTACCTAGATTTCATTACAAGTTATTTTCTGGTTAAATTTTTTAAAGAGAAAATTAATTTAATATAAACTGGGAATAAAAAATGTATTTAGAAAAAAATTGGGAACAAAAGCTATTGAACTTTAAAGGGGTAGTTCAGTATTTTATAAATGTGGTTCTATTTGACACACACATTTTTGACATACCCATATACTGCTGTAAATGGGGCCAAACGTACAATACTTTACATACCATTCTTTATGTACATACTTTACGTCAGATACTTTACGTACAATACTTTACAAATGATACTTTACAAACGATACTTTATGTACAATACTTTACATATGATACTTTACGTAAAATACTTTACATATGATACTTTACGTACAATACTTTACATATGATACTTTACGTTCAATACTTTACATATGATACTTTACATTAAATACTTTACGTATGATACTTTACGTACAATACTTTACATAAAATACTTCACATATGATACTTTACAATACTTTATGTATGATACTTTACGTGCAATACTTTACATAGTACAATACTTTAAGTTTTACAATGTAAAATACAATACTTTAAGTAGAATACTTTACATATGATACTTTACGTACAATACTTTACATATGATACTTTACGTACAATACTTTACATATGATACTTTACATACAATACTTTATGTATGATACTTTACGTGCAATACTTTACATAGTACAATACTTTAAGTTTTACTATGTAAAATACAATACTTTAAGTACAATACTTTACATATGATACTTTACGTACAATATTTTACAAACAAAACGTTATGTACAATACCTTACATCTGATACTTTACAAACGATTTATATACAATACTTTACAAAAAGACTTTACATACAATACTTTACATACAATAGTTTTCATATAATACTTCGCATACAATACTTAACATACAATACTTTGCGAACAATACTTCACATATGATGATTTGCATACAATACTTTAAATACAATGCTTTACAAACAATACTTTACGAACAATACTTTAGTTTACATATGATACTTTGCGTACAAAATGTTGTACAATCCAGTAATAGATGGATAATTTTACTGATTATGTTCATTCTTCTTTTTAAGGCTTTTCACGCTGTGGCCAACTTCAAGTCTTCAGACGAAGTGACTCAACCTCCTCCTCTGCTGCTTCCAAAAGAAGACCCTCTGCGAGCTTTAACAGAGCGAGGCCACGACTCTGTTTATAACAAAGGCCCCGCCTCAGCCTCTGAGAGCAACGACGAGATCGCAACAAACCCCGCTCCGCTGAATCGACTCGAAGGCCTGGGTCCACTGCAGAGAGACAAAGGATCCGTGGAGAATTTAAAAAGAGCAAGTGTCGACGTGGAGTTACTTGCTCCTCGGAGTCCGATGGGGAAGGAAACAATGCTAACATTTAGTAACACACTTCCTCGAGCGAGTATTAACGCTAACGGGGTTCTTGGGACGAGTGAGGTGCAGGAGGAGCCCGTAGTCCAGCCGGTTCAGCCCGTACAGCGCCGGTTAAAGGCTGTACAAGTGCCGTTGGACCCTATGCGCTCGCAGCAGCTCGTCTCAGAGTGGAAGCAGAGGTCTATGGAAATGCGAGGCTTGAGCGCTAAAGACGAAGCTGAACGAGACGTTAGCGAGGACGGCTCCGAAGTGGGGTCGGTCGAAACAGACGACGGCGGATCCCAAGCTCCCATTTACCAACCGAGATCAGCTTCTTCGAGCCGTAATTCAACTCCTCCACCGGGCGGGGCTAAAGCTGTTGCCACTCCGAGACCGCCGCAAATCCCTGAAGCAGGACCTCCACCAGTTTCTCCAAAAAGCGCGCTCACTCGGGCAAAATGGTTAGCAATAAGAGAGAAAACAACGGGAGATGCGTCAGCGAGATCAGCAGCAAATCAACCACGGTTAATGCAAGTTATTGCGATGACAAAACAGCAGGGCCTTTTACCAATGACACCGTCTGAAACACCAAAATCTTCAGAAACAACGTCGACCTGCTCCGGTGGATCCTCTACGACAGATTCTCCGCATTACAAAGTAAATTCTGAGCCGCAAAAGCATAGAGAAAGCCCTGGGATTGTGACCGTGGACGCTCACGCTCCTCACCATCCTGTCGTTTCTCCAATTCCACAAGCCCCGCCTATTTCTGGTAATCCCTGGGAATGGGCGGCTAATGGAGCTGATAACCGAGACACGTACGACTTGAATAACATGAAACGGAGGGATTTGGCGGCTCATGGAAGCAGCTTCAGGCCGCAGCATCGGTCGGGTTCGCCTCTGTCGCCTGTGTTCATGGATGCTCACCAGGAAATGGAAGGACAGCGCCGAGAAATGGCCATGAGACGCAAAACGGCGCTGGTGCTGTTGGATCGGGACATCCGTAACCAAACTGAGGCAGAGAACTATTACAAGAGTTTGCAAGGACGACGTTATAAGGAATAGTTTCTTTTCTTTTTAAAAACAAAGCCTTATTTAAAAAAAGCAGCAGGACGAACACAGTGCTATGCAGAAACAAGTGGAAAATGAGCCTAAAGCTAACGTTCTCTGACAGATTTCTCTTCACAGGCCTGTCATCCTTTACAAAGCCATCTTCACAGCTGCCGCTAAGCCTCATGGGAGTTGTAGGGTTTAGAGCCATTTCTGAGCCAAAAGGTGAGAAAAGAGCTCGACAGAAATAGCAACAAATTGAGGCTGACTGTCTCCAGAGGAAACTGTTTTTTTATTTGTTTACAGATATATTTATTTATTATTGATCATAGAGACAGTTTATTAGGATTTCCAATAGAAACAATGTAATAGGCATGTTGGAGTCAAATCTTTTTTGACAAACTTTTAACTACAAACTAAGAGAATTAGGCTTTTCCTGATCAAATTTGGGTTGATTAAATTAATATCCATTGAGTCTTTTTAAAGTACAACATTTTACAGTGCGACTGCTATTATTTTAAACTATAGTGCATTTTACAGCAAAATTTCTCACAAAAGAGTAATGCCTTAGATTGCACTGGAGTTCCAAAAATAACCTTTTCATTACCCAGTGTATTTTTTAATGGAGATTGGTTTGTTTAGGAAAAACCTTTGAAACGCAAAACCTATAAACCAATTCTAGATTAATCTAAAAACATACATTTATCAACCCATGTAACATCCTTTAAGTGTCAGTGTCGTCATCCACAGCATAAAAGAGATAGGACAGTATTTCAGAGACTGTATTTTCATCAGAGCAAGTGAAAATCCAAACTACTCAATGTACATTCAAATGTGCCGTCCATAGAGGATTTATGCTGCTGAGAAATTACCCACATTTTTTGTTTAGACACAGGCCACATTGAGGTGTTTGTACAGGAAAGTGACAAGTTCAGGGGTTTGATAAATGAGCAGTCATGTGATAATAAAGTGTGTTTAAATATCTTCTATGTAACACACACTTAGAGTAATAGTATAGTATAGTATTAGTAGCAAGGCTAAGCTTCACACTTAGCCTTGCAGTACAGTTGCCTCTGGACACAGCCTTTTGCTCAAAATGTTGTATCTTTCTTTAAACTGTAACTGAGACTCGAGCCATGACTCAGCACTTCTAGGATTATCTTTTTTTGAAGCAAATTTTTGAAAAAGGACAAATAGATCAAAGCTGGACTAGATACAAGAGATTATCTGTGGGTTAATTAGTTTTCCCAAACGGAGGCTTGATAAAGGATCTAATCTGAGACTATTGTTATCTTCTGTGGAGAGATGGCTGCCGTCGAGCAGGAAGTTGAGTTTCCATGGCAACATGCATTGGAAAAAGAAAAACAAGAAGCACAGAAATAGTTTTAAAGAGACTTTCTGAAAGCACAAACATGCAACAAACTAAAAACTGGCCACGCCTCGTCATGTTCCTCCTTGGGGCTGGACTCTAGCTCCTCCCACTTCAGACTCACTGGGTCATGGTGCGTTTAGGTGTTTTCATCATCATTTAAATGTCTGCTGAAGTTTGATTTAACATAGTTATTTTTATTTTAAAATAGCCATGACATCATAAATCTTTTTGTAAAAAAAAAAAAAAAAAAATGTAGTCTTTGTGGAGACTCTGGATTGGCATACAACCAATTAGAAAAGTAATGCACTGGACATAGCCCACTTTATTTTAGAAAAGAGTTTTGTAATATTCTGTAGGGCAGTGTTTGACCCTTACATCCTTAAGCCATGATTTAGGTTAGCTGTACTTTTTGTAGTGTTTTTCTTCTTAAAATACTGTGATGAATGTATCATATTCAAAAACAATATGTATGGTCCAACAAAGTTTCAAAGGAAATAGGCAAAAAATGCAAATTGGAAAACTAGCTACCATTATTGCACTGGCTACAACAGAAGCAAGAGTAAACGTTGGCCCTGGAGTCTGCTGTGAGTCTGGGGCAGCTGCTGCCGTCTATGTCCCATAGACATTTGTCCTGCTGTTCACCTTTGTTTGTAGAAGGTATTCAGAAAGCAAGCCTTTTTGATTTTTATTTTCTCATATTAAGACAAAAATTAGTTGACCAAAAAGTAGACAAACAAAAAAAAGCTTATCCTATTTTTAAAAGTAAGGTTACAAAATTTAGGTCTTTTTTAAATTAAGTCAAATACGGCAAATGTCGTTTGAAATCAACGTATCTTTTGAAGATGTTACATTGGAACAAGAACAGGTTAATGCCAACTTTGCAGTAGATTCCACTTGTGGCTTCTTCTGGTACTGCAGTAGAAAAACCATATCCAAAGAATATTCCACATAGACTTAAATGAGAAAAGAGCGAAAACTGCTGACAACGCAGCTAAAACTTCCACAACATTTGGATATATATGTGTTTATTGCCAGTTATCAATTTTAAGAAACATTTTTATTTATTGGGCAAACAATAATCAAAAAAATCTTTATGACGTTTCTACTTTGTCCTAATGTGTCCACGCTATTTGAGCTACGCAACAGAAACTTGTCAATGTCAAAATCAACATCTATAACACACCCAGGAATAGGTGAATGAAAAGCCTTCCCTAAACGTACCAAGGACCCAGTGCATTGTGGGAAAGTGAGTACTGATTGTAAAATATTGACTGGTGTGTTGTTGCCTTTTGTTGTGACGGTTCGGTTGCTGTAATGACTCTCAGCATGTTGTCAATTTATTGGTTGTGTGCTGCGATCTGATTGGTTGAAAGAGTTGTGCTGCAATCTGATTGGTTGAGATGGTTGTGGGTGAAGTGTGTGAGTTTGGATGTGTGCATTTATTGAGAATGGACTGATGTGGTGAAACTTTTTATAAACTATTCAGAATTTTAGGATACGGTCCTTGATTTCAACTCACACTACCAACACACATCTACCAGCTTTAAAGCCCAGACAAATTTCCATAATCAAAAAAAATCAGCTTTTATGATGCTACATCAAAAAACATAGGGTATGTCTTTAATTGGCTAATTGTGCATCCTTGACTCCTCTCTTGCACTGGAAGTTATTTGCAATGCAACATCTTAAAGCACTGCCCTAAATTGCTTAACACTGCTCCAAGGAGTGATTTGAAAAATGTAGGAGACTTCTATAGGAGACATGAGCGAGGATAAACCGGAAATTACATCCAGTATTTGTTAAAATAAATGTCATGTGACTGGTGTTGTACTACACTATATGGACTTGTTACATGTAGTACTGATAATCATAACTCAGTCATAGTCAGTGCAAAGGTGTCATTTTTCACCAGGTTCACAGAGAAACACAAACATTTCCCTCCAAAGATTGTCTAAAAGAAGCTTAGGTTGCAATGAAAGGCTGTGCGGGCATTTGGAGAGTAACATTTTAAGGCAAATTGACATATGTGACAAATAGTTTCTCTTAAAATCCTGTTGCACCAAACACAATTTATATTCTTATCCTGCAGCTGAGGTGAACTCGAGGGCCGTATCTGTTTTAATGGAGTTGTTGACCTTTGTGGCTGCTGTTGTGTGTTAATGTGTTGTTGCATGTGTCCACAGTTTAAGTCTGAGGACAGTGACTCGAACCTCATTTTCATCTGAATGTCTCAAATACAAAGCATTGTTTATCAAGTGAACAAGCAAGTGAATATTTTGTGAAAAAGTGATAAAACAGACAAAATGCTGCTATAAAAACAGTCTGTGTTTGAAAGACAGACGATGCATGCTTCAGGACAAAACGGTGGAATTAAAACTTGTTCTGATCAAACTGTGACCCTTGACTTATTCCAGAACCTTTGCAACTTTTTATTCTGTTGGGTTTTATGTACCTATAACTGTTTCAAAAAAGGTTTTATTAGTATTTAGCAAAAACAAAACAAATCTTCTGTCTCTGATTCTGTTTTGTTTGGAGATACATCATTTCTGATAAGGATGTATACTTCAAATATCATCCAAAACAAACGTGCCTTTTTAAAATCTGCTCTGGTTTTAAATAACCCTCGGATTTATTTAGCTTTCCTCATAATTTCAGTCTTTTTCATGAGGTTTTCAGTCTCTCAGGACGCAGAGTGAAACTGGCCAATTAGTGTTGAGATTAAAGCCTGCTGCAGACCGCTCTCCGTCTCCTGAGGACGTTTAGCTAAAACCCTCTACATTACGGAGCTAAAGCCGCTAAACGTCCCACAGACTCATACAGTTTATCTAGATTTTATGAAACCAGTTCAATCTGAAGTCATGTTAAAGATAAGACCACACAAACCACGTCAAGACCAGTGTATGATACTGTTTCCTGTGGAGATCCCAGGAAACAGTTAAAAATCCAGTCCAAGTCCAGTCTCTTAGTGTTTGGTTAAGGAGGCAGAGTTTTTAAAATCAGATAAAATTATTCCTCTGAGACTTGAGGCAAGTTCAAGTTCCAAAATTTGGGACACGGTCAAGACTCATCCTATAAGTAAAGTGAAGAGAGCAAACTAAATCCAGTAAATAAAAAATGTTTAGACAACAAACATATGTTTATGGTTGATAAGAAAGCTGCACAACGCAACAGTGGAAAAAAACCCGAAGGATACATTAGCATTGAAATTTATGATTTAGCACGATCGCTAACACGACGGTATTATTAGCCTTCCAGACGTAGCATTAGATTTTTGTGTTCTTCCCAATACTTACCTATAGGCCTGTATTACCCACTCACTACAGAACATAATAATAATTTCATGATACATTGACATTTTTTGTGTAGCCTTTAGATTATGTAGCACTAGCCCTGTATTTAAAGAAACAGCTAAATATGGAGCCAATCTTTCATGTTTTCTCTCGAGGCTCTGACAGTGAACACATGTGGTCTGTCAGTTGTTACTTGCTCAAATTATCTTGCTTATGCACAGTTTGCAATTTTTTGAGCTAATGCTAATTCTGCCATTTAAAATGTATTTCAGTTGGCTTAACGGACGTCATCGAGCTGTGTGCACGGCTTATGTTGTTTACACTAAAATGGTCTGGGGGCTATAAAAGCGGTCCTAAGACCGGTGTGCTCAAGCTAAACCTGAACTAACATAGATTGTGCAACAGGGCTCTGGTGAAAACTAGCAGCAGATAAACTGTATTTGACAGCGCCATGTGGATGTTTGTTTGCTCGGAAGACTTTTGGTTGGTGGGTGATTTTTTTTAACTTGTTTGTGATAATAGCTCTCTGCAGTACTGCTGTGACAAATGTTAACGATCTTTGTAAAAACAGTTCAACAATCATTCTGTCACTCCTCCTTTTAATGTAGGATATTTTATTGCATTGTGGGTGCTCTCACAAACCAAAACAAGTGTGGACCAGGCTTAACGCTTAAATATTTTAACATCGGTCGGTTTTTTTTTTTTTACACCTGAGAGTTAAACAGACAAAGGCAAACACGGTCTGTCAGATGTCTTTCTCTTACACTAGTCTCAAAAACATGCACAAAAAACACACACACCTCTGGCCTCATTATGCAGGTTTCCATGGCAACAGTGAGGACAGTCGGAGAAGCGCCCACTCGATCGAGCAGCGTTACAACACACGGCACAGATCAATGCTTTATCAACAAATAACCTGACATTAGTTTAGGATAATTAAGAGAGATTGCTGATGAAATGTTGCCTCCATAAAATAAAATAAGTCTGAACATGTTTGGTTTAAGATGTGACAAATCTACTTGGTCTGTTTGTGCTAAATAATCTTACTGAAAGTCTCTGGAATAAAACGGTCCACTAAACGTGTTCCCTAACGTTACACAAGTTTGTTCCTTTGTAACCATTTAAATCATGTTAAGAGTAAAACCTTTCTGAAAATCTCTGATCACAGGCTGACAGAACCATATTTTTAATCATCCAAACCAGGGTATAATTATAGACCTTTCACAAATTAACTCCAGCCATCACTACAAGGCTCAGTAAAGGTTGATAAAATGGGCTGGGTTCAAGTTGGTTTTCCATCGTCAATTTAAAGATTTGAAATATCTACAAAGTGAACAAAATACAGTTTCATCATTTCCTAAGAAGCCCTTTTTACGTTGGACTTATGGAGTTATGCACTTGCAGAGCAGTACTTTTTGATTGGTTGTAATAGAGATGACTTTAATAGTCACATCTGACATTAAAATATAGTAATAAAAGTAATCTGTAGAAATGCACTGAGCCCATTTCCATGCAGTCAGACTTGTGGTAACATGTCCCACTAACACCGCTCTGTCTGTGTTCCGTTTAAACAGAAGAGATACAGAGAAAAATACTTCAATGTAAGTTTTTATTTAGCTCACCTATTTGTCATATGTTTTGGGCTTTATGTATTAAACATGTTCGGGAAATGTGTGAGTAGCCAGTGCATCCTTAGTGTTCATACCATCACACACAACATCTAACAGGCTGATATATAATTCATATTATTATGTGTCTTTTGATAAACCTGTTCAGAAATGGTCTCTGTGTTGCCCCCTGGTGGTTGCAGTCTATCCTTACAGTTGTATAAACTCAAATCCATTGTTGATAAATTACACACACAGAGTCTTTCTTCTTCTGTTTTCTCTTATCTTCCCGTTTATTTACCTCCACTCGGCTCTCATCTTTTCGTTCCTGGAGGCGATTTGGAAACTGGCCTGTTTCCATGGCAACGACAGCAAAGAGAAAGCAAGAGAGAGGGTGAGAGTGTGCGGAGCAAGTTATCATTTTAATAACTTGGCCGTGTACTCAGTGGGTTTAGTGGGTATTTATCAGAGCAGAGGCCATTTCCAGTCACATTTCAGGTTTTTATGTGAATGCAAAGCCTGGTTTCCACGGCAACAATGTGGGTCGGTTTACATTGTCCAATGTGTCGCAATTGAATAGATATCAGATATGGAAGATTTAGTCCAGTCTTAGACCAGGTCCAGACTCACGGAGGTCAGTGTTTGAAGGAGACAGAGTTAGTCCTGGTCTTAGACCAGGTCCAGACTCACGGAGGTCAGTGTTTGAAGGAGACAGAGTTAGTCCGGTCTTAGACCAGGTCCAGACTCACGGAGGTCAGTGTTTGAAGGAGACAGAGTTAGTCCGGTCTTAGACCAGGTCCAGACTCATGGAGGTCAGTGTTTGGTGAAGGAGAAAGAGTTAGAACAAGATTTTTAGTTAAAGAAAAAATAATAGTGGTTTGACTTAATCTTAAATACCATTTGTGGTCTTTTTCTCTTAGTCTCGGGCGTTGGTCTTGACACTAGAGACTGAGACAAGACACAGACTTAAATAAAACCAGGAAGTACAACCACATCAGCCCAGTTTTAAAATCTCTTCCTTAGCTTCCTGTTGCTCAGAGAATAGACTTTAAAACAGTACTGCTAGTTTATAAGTCTCTCATTGGTTAGGCACCAACATTTATTTCTAAAAGTTCCTTATGAACCTCCTTCTGCTCGAGCAGTTTAAGTTTCAGCAAAAACCTGGAACAGCCTCAACTTTAACAATGTTCAAGAAGTTAAAAACCTTTCTCTTCAGCTCGTCTTTAAATTTTTTTATATCTTTCTTATGTTTCTTATTCTAAATCTTTGTATTTGTATTTAAAATGTGTCTTTTATTTCTGTAAAGCAGAATGACCTAGTGTATGAATTGTGCTAAATAAATAAAATTGCCTTGCCTTTTACAAAATAGTCTAAACGGTCTCACATGCTACAACACTAGATTTTACAGATATTAAATTATTTATTTTGTCAGATATTATGTGAATAGAAACCATTTTCACTAAACTACACAATAAATTTAAATCAGTGTGCCTCATCTGTAAACTTTCCTAAAATAGTATTTAGTTGTACTTTTAAGCTGCGAAAACAATACACAATACATTAAACATAACACAGTAGACACAGTGGGAGAAGCACTTTTTAGTGAGTTTCCCATGACTTTGATAAACCAATGTCGAGGGATAAAGACAAGAGCCTCATGACATTGCTGCAGCTTTTAGGACAAGTCAAGACATAAGAAAGATGGAAATATCCTGCAACAAAAACTGAGAATAAAAGTGGTTATGTATTTGTCTTACTGCGTGTGTCAAATGTTCCTGTTTCTCTGGAGGTTTACTGTTCTCCCACTGAGTTTACTCTTTAACTGAGGAGAGACAGAGCAGTGGAGCTCATGGTGCTGATCATTAAAGAGCAGTGAGTAATTAACAAACAGCTCATTAACCCCAGACAAATAAGCTCCTAATGAGAACAACAACCGAGAGAAACAACAGGAGCTAACAACATGTACTCACTCTGAACTGAGAACAGTGATACAGTTAATTTAATTAGAGATAAAATTATTCATTAATTACATTGATTTAATTATTTTGGCTGAATCTTTACATAAGTTAAACTGAGATCTCAGAGCATATACAGCTGTGTGTTATATATGTTGTAGGTCTTCACTTTAAAGCCACCCTGCGTAACTTTTAACCCAAAAATATATATTCTCAAAATCATGCAGATGGTTCTTAGGCATGTGATTGGTAGAGTCATATCTATCTCAGCTGGACTATCCTGTCCTGGGACGGTGGACTCACATTATGTGGTTGACACGGCGCATATAATTAAAGAAAAAAAGGCCAAGACACTTGACCCTTGTAGAATCCTATTTGTACAAAATAAACAAAAGTTTCAAAGAAATGCTCTTTTTTTCCAAATTTGCCGCTTTGTCTTTACTCATAAACAAAAATATGTCTAAATATTGTGGTGCTGACAGTCCAGTTGCACAGATCTGCGCCCTCTACTGGCAAAAAGGTACTCGTCCCGCTTTAAAGATCTTGATTACCTGTTACATTGTTATTTAAAAGGTGCATTGTGTAAAAAATGGAGTAAAATACCTCGGGTTAGGGTTAACAGCCCAGAGAGGACAAACTGAGCACCTTTGGAGGAAAAACATTGTTGATCAAGGTTTAAAACCAAAAACATGTACAATAGTCCCTCACTTTTGACCAACTAAAAACACAGTTGAACCCATGGATGCTTTTAAAAAAATTGTTTTAATCAAGAAATCTTTGTCAGTCTGTAAATCAGCAAAACAGTAACCTTTGATCAGCTTTACTGTGTGTATTCCTGCAGCAGAGTCCTTTGTGATTGGATATTTATTCTGAACAGACCAATCAGAAGCAGTCTTTTCTAAACGTTCAAACCATTTCAATCCCTGAAGAGAAAAGACACTTGGCAAAAATGAAGAAAAAGCCTCCTCCACAGCGCCGCCTGTTGGTGTGGCTGTATTACATGTAGTATAATTTTGAAAAGTTATTATTGGTCCTGTTCGTTAGCGAAAACCCCGGCTTCCCAACGAATGGCTCTCTGGCTTTTGTGCCGCGCCACTCGAGTCGACTCCACCACCTGCAAACACACAAAACAGGAATGATATCAACTGAAATAAAAATACTTGATTAGAGCCTTATTCAGTCTGAATTATTATTGATGAAAGCAACACTTATGTATAGTCTATTTAGTTTATTTTGTAAGCATAGTGTACTTTATTTTTGATTATCATGTCATCCAATAGTTTCAAATATATTTTTTTTGTTCTGGTCTAATTTTTAATATAATTCCTGATACAATAAGCTTTTAGGGGAGTAACTAAATACAAGTAATCCACATTTAAAAGAAAATGTAAATGTGCTTTTGCAAGATCTGTTGAGAAGTAAATAAACTATGTTATATGTTTTATGTCAGATACTCACAGTTTTAGTTGGATTTTCCAGATTTATATTTTTTTAGTTTCTACTTTGATTCATGTATTATCCAGTTAACACACTTAAGTAAAAGAGAAACATAATTTGGATCCTGATGAATACTGAACTATAATAAAGCATGAGGAAAGTATGTATTGCACTTTACATTCCACTACAATGTCAAACTTTGGAATAAATCATTCAACAAAGACTCTTCTAAACATTTTTGAGGAGGCTTTAAACATACCTCATTGTTCACAGCATCTACTGGTTGGATTCCCGCATACTGCAAAAAAAGAAAAAAAAAAACGTTCAGCTGTAGCTTAGATAACTTTAGTTTTTCTGTTAAAGTTGTGCCAAATCTTCTTTTACAGATTTGCATTAAGCCTCGCCACATTAGACCTGGGTCCAGATTAGCATAGCTGTAATAGATTTCTTTCAGTTCAGAGTGAAATATACAATCAGGCGTAACATTATGACCACCTGCCTTAAATTGTGTTGGTCCCCCTTTCTTTGCTCAGAATTTGTCCCTAGTCAAACTTAAATCTTTACACTGCCCATATTTCTTGCTTCTAACACATCAACTTTGAGACAAAATGTTCACCTGATCCTAATCTATCTGACTCACTGAAAGGTGCCACCTGTCATTGATCACGTTATGCCAGATCGGTGTATGTTTGGAGATGTGTTTGTGTGCTGACTTGCCATTTTAGATTCAAACTTACCGCACTCTCCTCCAGCTTTAGTTTGCGTCTTTCCTCAAAATCTTGCAGCAGAGTCTCAGTGAGGCCTCTGACGGGAAGAGGACCTGTCCGGATCAGAGCCGGGGAGGCAGGCTGAGGGACAGAGGAGGAGGACAAGGGCTGAGGGACAGAGGAGGAGGACAAGGGCTGAGGGACCGAGGAGGAGGACATGGGCTGAGGGACAGAGGAGGAGGACATGGGCTGAGGGACAGAGGAGGAGGACATGGGGTGAGGGACAGAGGAAGAAGACCAGGGCTGAGGGACCGAGGAAGAAGACCAGGGCTGAGGGCTGAGGAGGGAGACGGATGACAAACGAGCGCCAGGACGAGAAGACAAAGGCAGACGGGCTTCGGGTTTATCTAGAAAAGAACAGAAAAAGAAAGAGTTATCTGACTTCTGTTTTATTTCCTGTCCCTGCAGTTACTTTCCACTGTAGTTGCATATTATACTGCAACTGTCGCTCGTCCAAACCCTCCAGGACTTTGAGCCTCAATGTGAAGTTATTCATTCTCTCCAGGATTTTTACGAGGCACAGCAGCAGCACCTTCATCACAGTTCAATCCACATCAGCTGATAATATATGCATTAGTGTTTATGTGCGTTAATTATTATCCAGGTTTACATTGGTATTACAAGCTACAAACTCACTAAAAAATAATGAGGATTTTCAAATTAAAAGGACCACACAAATTACAAACAAAAATGTTGAAACTGTAGAATCACTTCCACTACTCTTGTGATATTAGGCTCTAGTTTGAAAATATATAGCCCACATAAAGCAAGGATATTAAATATATTGAATATGCAAATGTACAACATTAACCCCTCAGATCATTTTTGGTCTTTTTTGGTCTTTTTTCTATTTTGATTTGGTGATCATTATGGTTATTGTTTCAGTTTATGGCATTGAATGTAGAATGTTTCTTTTCTGACATATTTTCTGAATCTAATGTCAGTGACTCTTACGGGTCTGACACACACCACAGACACTTTCTGCTCCCTCTCGGGAAATGTACAACAGCTATAAAATTATATTATGTTAATATTCCTTTCTGCTTTTTTCTGCATTCATCTCTTAAACTTCATCTCTGCTCAAAACAAACAAATATTCAGTCATTTTAACCCTTTAAATGCCAGTCAGAAAACATGATGTCACTGTTATTTATGAAGAAAAAAAGACACCAAAAGAGAATAATGCAGACAAAGGTACATGAGGATTTTATAGGGTAGATAGTAAACATTTCCTCCTTATTTCCACCCATCTTCACACCTACTTTAGTTTTTCCCCTGTCCTTAGAGATTTTAAAATGTCTACCTCTTGAAAGGTGCATTTTCTAACAACTAATTAATTATATTAGGATTTTTCTTTTTTAAAGGTAACATGCAGGATTTGTATGAGGAGCTCATTTCCACACAATGGAAACACTTTTTATTCTACATCAGTAAATGAATCTATAAAATAACTCTATAAAAACATTCTGTCAACCAATCACAGCTCATAGAAAAAATTAAATACATAAAATAACAAAAAACTGAAAGGTCTGCAGTTCATTCAAAGCCAGATTAAACTTACACGATGGACATGATGGGCCTATGATATATTTTTGCTTGCTTGTCAATGCAGATTAATAAACACATCATAAAAAGAATATCTATTAAATTATTTCCAAACAGCTCACTTTGCAAAAGTCGTGTAATATAATCATATAATAGCACCGTCACCAGATAAGTCACAGAAACTGGTTCCTACCTGACGATAATAAAAAAGATTTGTGAACTTAGGCCCCAGTAAAAGCAGAATGGAAGAATGTCATTATGAAAAGGTAATTGTCTGTCCTTGAGTATAACTTTAGCTGAAACAAAAATAGTCCCATTTATTACTGTTCAGATGAAGTTAAACCTAGACTTTATATCGACTTGTTAAATATCTATTTGATTTCCTTCAGTTAGACTCTTAATTAAAGTTTGTTTTTTAAATCATCTTAGATTTTTTACTCAGTTGCTGGTTTTATCTTGAGCTTGAGTTACACAACCATCTGCATTACTCCTGAGCCATTAAAGGTGTTTTTTTTTTTTTTGGCCACAGACATAAATTTTACCCAAAACCTTTATAAGCACTCAGCAGCAAACATTAGGCAATTATTTATGTCAAGGTGCTTAATTTGTAAAGCTGTAGTTTGGGGAATGCAGAGGGAATATTTGGGGGAGTGTTCCCTCAGCAACAAGCATTTTAGCTTTTTGTATCTAAACCAGGGGTGTGCAATTATTTTTCTGCACGTGCCACATTGGAATCTGGGACTCTGCATGTTTGTCCACCACTGGCCAAAACTATGCTTTTTTAACAAAACAATGGGAGGTTTCTACAGCTAGAGATCAGATTTTCAGGTCACGTTAACTTTAAGTTTAACAAACTCCTAAAAATAAAATGTTCTGGACCCAATTAAGGAGGTGGGGCAATATGTTCTCCAGTGTTCCCCACAAATTAAGCACTAGGCAGTACTGACAGTAAAAAAACGTCAATGTGTGAATCTAAACATGTAAAACTAGTGATATACAGTATTATCAGAATACAAGCAAAAAAAAAAAAAAAAACTCCAATATTTTACTGTTTTACTGTCATTCAACGTGCTGTCTGTCCTCTTTATCAAACAACACATCGAGTTGTGTTTCTCCTCGATCTCGATTGTAACACTTGATGGTTCTTTAAAACTAGGTCTGATGTAAAATATATAACTGTTTAAGGAACACAATGTAACGTTTTAAGACAATATACCGACCATGAAAGAGATAAATGCAGTGGCAAACAAATTTACATTAAACTGATCACATTTAATAAATGTCCTGTAAATGTAAATGTAAATGTAAATCTTTGATGTTCTTTGCCTGACATGTCTTCACAAGAAAGTAGAAATCCCTTAAACTCAGACAGATAGTGGAGAATCTGTCAAACCATCCTCAAGTGTGTTTCATGTCAAGAAAATGTACAAAGATTATTGTTTTTGGGTAGAAAGTAGCATTGTGTTGGTTTAATGAGAAAATTGTCAAAGTTGTCAATAAAGCCCTGGTTATTTCCCATAAACTGAACATTACGTCTCACCTGTCTTGGTCTGAGGGTAGAACTGACTGACAGCCGCCTTGTTGGCCTGCTCCACCAGCGGCTGCGAGAACACTTGTGACTGCCTGGCCTCTCTTTGTTCCTTCAGCTCCTGCTCTCGTCTCAGAGCCTCTTCGATTTCTTTCTCAATGAAATCCGGCGCTGATTGTCCTCCTCTGGTCTGTAGTCCGGTCGGCTCCAGACTCTCCCTCCAGGATCGAGAGGAGTCGCGGAACGTCTGAGGACTAGCTTGACTTCGTCTGTTCATGTTTGGGGAGTTCCTGTGATTGTCTTCTGGATGTTTGTGCGGACAACAAGGCAACGAGAATACTTCATCGTTAAACGAATCTAGTCTAGACCTTTCTGCTGTGTGTTTATATTCATTTTCTACTACAAATCTTTTTCTTTCTTTGTCATATTTTCTTTGAACGTTATTGGCTTCATCTTGGACTTTTTCTTGCCCATTTTGGCTTCTTCTTTGCCAACTTTCTGCAATGCTTTTATAACCTTCCAATGCCTCTTTTTCTTCAAATTCCTGTCCACTTTGTCTAATATCCCCTTGTTCTTGAAAGATATTTGCTTGGCCTTGCCCTGTACTACTTATATATTGCTCTATATAACCTTGCACCTGCTTGGTACCACTTTGTTTAAACCCTACACTGCTTTCTTCTTGTTGCCTACCAGTATCGACAACATCAATCCGAAACGTGTCATAATCCTTTAGCGTCTCAAATGCCTGTTTTATTGGAAATTCAGGGTTACTTTGTGTATTATATTGTTCTTCAAAGGCAATTTCTTGTCCTCTAGCTTGTCTAGCACCATCTTGTGTCAGTGTTTCTTCCTTTCTTTGAATTTCCTGGAAGATAAAGCTCACTCTACCCCTGTCTTTTACTTGGATAGGCGTCAGCGGCGGCTGCAGTCTTTTCGTTTTGATCTCTACCATTTCTCCTCGGCTGACGCTTTGTTGCAAACCCCTCGATCGGCGCAGATTTTCTTCGCGCTCTTGGGTTAGCCTGATCTCCCGTTCGATCGGCGTCTCAGATTCAAAACTGAACTGCTCACGTTCTTCTTGAATTTTGCCGCTTGCTAAGCCGTCTGAACTGTTGTAACCCGCTCCTACGTCCAGGAAAAACTCTTCTGAACCTGAATCTTCAAATAGACTGCTTTGTCTACTATGATTCTCCTGAACTCCAGCTTCAATCACACCTGGTTTGAACACCATTTCTTCCTTATTTGCATCTTTTTCTTGCATTGAACCATCTCTGTTTGACTTTACCGACAAATTAAGGTGCATTTTTTGAGGACGTATGATCGGATCAATCTTGTTTTTCTCCATTTTAATGAACTGTTCTCTGGCTGCGCTGAAGTTGATCTGCTCTTCGACAATTGTGCCAGACTCAACTGTGGTCAGAGGCTTTGATTTGACGGTTTCTGGCCTGTAACTAATGCTAAAACCTTCAATAAGTTTGCTTGTATCTTTGCTTGAATCCACTTCAACGCTTTTGTCAAACATTGGACTTTTCTTTGGCGCTTGGTTGCGGATTATCTCCTTCCGAAGTTCCTTTTCCTCTTCTTTCCCAACAACTTCAAAGCTGTTTTTCTGGTCAATTTTGTACCTCGAGTCTCCGTTTCCATCTTGAAATAGGCTCTCTGGTTTTCTGTTGCCGCTGTAAGTTTGCAGTTTGAAAACGTTTTCTTCTTTTAAAGTGGCGAGTTGCGTTTGACGTTGCGGCGAAACCATCCAGGCTTCGTTTTGTTCCGCTTCGTGACTAAAGGGGTCTTCCACAAATGAGTAAAAGCCGCTGTGGGAGCTTGTGACGCTGCTGCAAGGGCTGCTGGGAATGTCGTCACTGGTGCTGCCTCTGTCTTGGGACACAAACACCTGCCGAGCCTCAATCACTACATCAGCGGACAGATCATCTTCCCCTAAAAAAACAAAAAGAAATCAACAGGGTTTTTTTTAGAAAGTTGGTAAGACAAGACTATTTTTAAAATAAGTGGTATTATAAATGTTTGTGACCGTCTATTTATAAATTACAAACAATAAAATGTGCTAATGTAGCTATTGCATCTTCTATTCTTTATAAACCCTTCACTTACTGTTAAAAGCATGAGCTGGAGGCATATTTTGGCAAAAGAAGTTAAGTAGATCTCCATGCTTCATTAACAACAGGGGCATGAGTCACAAGAAAAATGCTAATTCTGCATAAACGAGAGGATTTTGGCAAAAGGCAATGTGTGCATGATGTCAGTGAGTGGGTAGAGAACATTAGCGTGTGACTCTCTTTTCAGTTGCTCTAATTATACAGGCAGTTAGGCTACAGCAGTCACAAGGGTACTTAGGACTATGGGTGCTTCTCATTTCTCTAAATATGCCTCCTCAATGCCTCGACTCCATAATTGCACTGGAAGTTATTCTTTGTGTGCCATCTTTACTGTATTGCTGTCCCAAAGCTCTAAACGCTGCTCCAAGGGGAGCTGGAGGAGGCTTCTAAGAGGAGGCTCACGGAGCAAACTCACGGCAGGGGAAAAACACCCACTACACTGTATTGTTGGACAAGACACACAACAAGCGTCCTCATGTTTGGTTAATGAAGAACTTCAGCAGAAACTAGAAAAGTAGCAGAGGTTCATCTGTGATGTTATAATAAGTCTTGATGTTTGTGAAACTTAAATTTGTATAAATAAAGTAAAAGAACGTCATACAGTAAATAAATTTAAAAAAATAGTAAAAAATAATTGGGGGGGCAAACAAAAATTCTGAAGATATTTTAAGATCTTGCTGCAGATACAGTGGTACCTTCTTCTCTCCTCTCCTCTCTCCTCGCTATGGCTACTCTGTGGGCGGGACTAAGATGTGAGGAGAGGAGGGGAGTGGAGGAATCAAGTGTGCATATTTAGAGAAATGAGAGGCACCTTATGTTCTGGACCTGCACACAGAACGACAAATAACACCACATGACCTGTGCTTCTTCTTTAAAGACTCACCAAAAGCCTGTCTGGCATGATTAGCATAAATGTACATAAAAAGACTGACATTATAGAAAGGCTTATTATGTAAAAGAACACACACAGACACAAGCGCTTCTTAGCATTCTTGCTCAATCTGCTAATGTTAAACAACACAGCAGTAACTAATGAATAGGAAATTATTATGCTTTTGTATTGCTGTGGTATAATTCTTGAGAGTTATTGAAGTAAAGTTTTCCATACATTTCACCAGAAATCTGTTCCATAATTGATTTAAAAGTTAATGTTTTCTAATCACTACTCACCTCGAACATAAACCGACGATTGGCTGCCACTAATGGAGATAGTGTCAGGAAAGAAAACCGAGTCGTCTTGTTGGACAGCGATGGATCTGAGGTCTGAGGGCTGCAGCGAGGGCGACAGAGGCTTTAACACCCAGCGTCTCGGAGTGCTGTCCATGACTGAGGGAGCGGCAGGGCTACAAGAGGCTTGGGACCGGAGACCAGAGGCGGGACGGGGCGAAGGTGATGGAGCCAGCGAGGTGGGGTCTGGAGGAAGACTGTGACCTGAAGTCGACGTTTGGAAACTCGTCAAATCATCCTGACGTTCGGCCGCTAACAGTCTCTGTGGAAAGAAGAACAAAAGGGAGATGATTGAAGTGTGTTGAAGTCGAGAATACACCAACAGAGACCAAGTTATGACCATGACTAGAGAGTGTCGAGACTAAAACAAAAGCTCAAATTTCATTGACTGTGCCCAGTGGCATAAAGGGGCCAACTTCTTTTATTTGGTGCACATTAAAAACATTTACATGACGTATTACATAATGAATAAAGAAAATGTAGTGAAAGTAATGCGGTCTTATTAGATTCACAAGGATCAGTGTTACAGGATGATGTGGGTTTTTCTTAAAGCTTTACATGTCAAACAAATGTTCTACTGTACAAATGTTCTACTGTACATAACAGCCTGGGTTTCACTCTGTAATAAGTTAATGTAAAGACTTTTGTAAGATACAGTAGATAACAAATGTCAAATCCATACATTTCAAGTCCAGTCTTAGAGCAAGTCCAGACTCATGGAGGAGGAAGCGTTTGGGAGTATTATTCAGTTTTTCACCTTTCCACTTTTTGGAACAAACATTTTCTTCATTTTTGCACCAACTTAATGCATTTTGATGATTTTAATGTGACTTAGTTTGTTACTCTTGTAAATCAAAACTCTTTGTAATTTTTATAGAAATCATGTTTTTGTGCCCGAGATGAGATCAGTCTGTTTTAAAGGCCTTAGTTTGAAAACAAAGTAAATTTTTACTCTGTCTTGTCTTGAACATGGAATTGTTGATTGTAATTGGACAAAAATCAGTAAAAGTGCAACGAGAGGCAACACTAAAATCACTGGATATCTTTCAGAAAACCGAGAGTTGAGTTTAAAAGTAAAGAAACAATTGCAATTGGTGCCACTGCGATCATTGTTTAAGGTCCATCACCCGATAATTGTCACATCCAATCAGACTGAGCCCTTTACCACACACTGTTCCTCTAACAGCGCCATCTAGTGTGTCATTTGGTCCAGAGCTGAGAAATGCCACTGTGAACGCTAAGCTAACCAGAGGCTAATTAAACTAGACCTAAAATTGTGTTTGTTTTTTTTTTTTTTTGTCTTGTTTTGGTCTCGAGCTGGACTTGGACCAGTTAGTCTGGTCTAAGTCTGGTCTAATCACTTTGTTAATATTCTAATTCATTATGAGAATATACTCTTAATGGAAAGTATACTATGATGAAGATGGATGGATGGAAACTATACTCTTTGTGGAAACTCCACAGTTACAATGAAAAAGTGTAACCGTGGAAACCGTGCAAAGATAGAACTCAAACCTGTAAGACTTCGTTGCTATGGAAACAGCACATGTCAGGTCAGAGCCAGCATCAGCTTCAGTGTTATGGATCTGAAGTGTATTTTCTGTCAGTTTTTTGGTGAAATAACATCGGCCGACTGCCAAAAAGGAGAAGTCATCATCTGTGGAGGCTGTTTGGTCTCAGGATCCAAACTAACACTGACAGAAGGGAAAGTCTGGAGGGTTTACCTGATTTAATTATGTCCATTTCTGCTCTAAACTGGTAAACACTAATAGATTTCTATAATCAAAAAGGTAAGAAGTTTCCGAAATAAGTACCCCCTGCCACTTTGATAAGTACTAGTTAGTAACAGTTAACTTTGGATACTAAACAGTTGACATCAGAAAGAAATCATTGAACTTATGTCCAAGTCTAGAGTGTATTACCAATCCTATCCAAGACCAAGACCACCACAAAGACCAAGACCGATTAATGAATAGATTTCAGGGTACAGCTATACAATCAAGTCCAGATTTTAGTCTCATAGAGGGGTTATTGTTTGGAGAAGCGAACAGAATTATACCAAAATTAAAATGAAATGATTTTCATTCAATCTCAAAAACGGACAAAACCAGTTGTGGTCTTAGTTGGTTTTGACGTCCTAAACCAAGACAACTAAAAATGAGAACAGGACAAGACCAACACCTTTTACAAAATGGTCTTCTCATTTTGAATCTCTTAATTGCAGAAATAAATTGCAGTGTTTTTTTTTTTTTAATGGTTTTGGTGGTTTTCTTTTCTTGCAGCTGCCTTTGAACCACAAGCCTCTCATTTAAGATGTCTTAAATGAGACATGAATGTAAACAGTCAATTGAATTTTTGACTTTAAAGTGACCATAGTGAATGAATGAGAGTGAATGGTTGTAAGTGTTTAGACATTTGGACAATTACCAGTTTCAAGGCATAACGTGATCTACTGTGACACACCGTTCTGTTCTGTTAATATGAGCCGCAGGGAAGAGACGGCACAGCACGCTGACACATTTACAACTTTTCTGTTTGTTCTAGGAAAATATCGAGGTGCAGCATCAGTGAGGAGCTGCAGATGTCTTTTCTTTCTCACATCTCGTCTGAATGTGTCCAATTGAGCAAAGCAGTTAAAGCTCCACCTGATATTCTGTCTCAGATTCCACTCACTCCAATCCGCCAAATTATTACGTTCCTAAGTAACTTATAAAATCCCTTATAATAAAGCCTGTTTTTTTCTCTAATTACTTTTACAATATACTATTTGGGGTTTAAACCAAACTATATAAATAAATATCAAGTACAGTATGTTTAAGGGCAAAACAAAAGTGATTTTATAGAACTGCATTCATTTATTTAAACATGATTATCTGTATCTTTTATAACAACTAAATCATTTCTTTTCATTTCCTGATGTAGAAGAACTTTGTCTCTTTTTCTTTTTTACAATTTAAAGGAATGTCTATAAAGTTTATCAACGCTGATGAATCACAGATAAGAGTTCGATTAACTGTAAACTTCTGCCATAAACCAGAGCTGTGTCACTCGCCGACCTCGGGTTCAAGCGTTGCCTCGGCGACCCCAGGCAGAGGGTGTGTGAGGTGTTTTAGAGAGAGACGTGTTTTAGTGTAGTTTACGTCTCGTCGTCTGTCGAGTCGTGATAAGACACTCCTCAAACCTCTCTCTCTGCTCAGAGCTGATAAACAGAGGCTCGTGTTTGTGTAAAAAACAAGAAACAAGCTGAAATATTATATTAACAATGAAAAAAGAAAGATATTTATGCTAACTATTAAAATATCACTTTAACATAGACAGTATTCAAAACATCTTCACATTTTAATTTTTATTTCAATTTTAATTTCCGAATAAGTTCCCATTTCCGAGTAATAAATTACATTTTTCAATAAAAACGTCTCTGCATTGATAAATTGTGTTGTAAAAGCTTTAAATGTACTGTATAGACTTCACATCTGTTTGACCTGGCCATAATAGAAAAGCAGAAGACCTTTTATTTGTCATACAGTATTATTCTGTGAATTTGATTTATTATTCAACATTGTCCACTGAAAAATAAAAATACTACTTCATTAAAGCTTTGTGTTTTAATGAAATGACTTGTACTGAAATGAAATGAAGTGTTCTGCATTTAAATGGTTTAAACCAAGATGGAAGCCAAAACTAAACTTAAATGTTTAGGATGAAGGCCCCAAACTCTAACTACTAACAATAAATTAGTAAAATTTTCAAGTGAGTCGTAAATCAAAATGTAGTTTAAAAATATCCATCTAACTCTGTCTCCTTCAAACACTGACCTCTGTGAGTCTGGACCTGGTCTAAGACCGGACTAACTCTGTCTCCTTCAAACACTGACCTCCGTGAGTCTGGACCTGGTCTAAGACCGGACTAACTCTGTCTCCTTCAAACACTGACCTCTGTGAGTCTGGACCTGGTCTAAGTCTGGACCTGGTCTAAGACCGGACTAACCCTGTCTCCTTCAAACTCTGACCTCTGTGAGTCTGGACCTGGTCTAAGACCGGACCAACTCTGTCTCCTTCAAACACTGACCTCTGTGAGTCTGACCTGGGTCTAGTCTGGACCTGGTCTAAGACTGGACTAACTCTGTCTCCTTCAAACACTGATATATATATATATGTTGCTCTGTATATATATATATATATATATATATATATATATATATATATATATATATATATATATATATATATATATATATATAAATTGGATGTGATAGGGTCCTGTATCTTGATAGGAACATTGTGTACTGTACAAACCTAATAAATTTATGTATACAAAAACAAATGATTTTGAAATCAGACACACAAATCATCAGATTTCTTTTTATTTATATTATTTTGGCACCAAACTGTAGCTAGTATAAGTTTGATCCTACAGTTTTTAACCCTATCACTATTTTTCCATTATACTATATCTTTCTATGAATTTGATTTGTAAATTTGGTTACGTTTGCTTAGATTTTACATTGTCACCCTGATGTTTATTTAGATTTCTGAATATAATAGATTCTGTTTTGGCTTTAAAATCTAAAAAAGTTGAGTTGTTTCTTACCTGAAGCCTGTTTTCTGTGCAGCAGTCACAGTTCAACAGAGTCATGGGTGACTACGAGACAAAGTTCAGTGTGTCACAGGCTCCGCCCACAAAGTAACTGAGGCCATCGTAGGACACTGTCATAGGAGTATATATCTGACAAATCAAATCTCTCCTAATTCTAACCTCCATCGAACAGTGAAGTATAAAAACCTATCTTCTGGCTGCAGCTCTGCTGAATATTAGGAATTTTCTCAGAATACAGCTCCAGTTTAATTTTAACATGAAAGTATCAGTGACATACAGTGAGTATTTCACTAAACAGTTAAAACGCTGGATGGTTAACACTTGTCAGAACTAAAAATGGCATTGTATGTTATGTTAGCCTTGATACTTTATGTATGTATTTTGGTTTAGCTTACTGTCGTTCACTTTTAATATCAGTGCCAGAAGACTATAGATGATGTCAATCTTTACAAGAAGAGGGCAATCTCTCAATTAAAAATGCAAGTGGTTCCTGTGTTAATGGTACAACACAGAGAATCCAGCTTCACTGCAGCAGTAGATTTGTTTGTGTTTGCAGTTTGAATGGTCTCCTGTGACAGACCCATGAGCAGACGTTGAGCTGCTGCCCCCTGCTGTTCACACTCATAAGCTACAGAGCCACATTTAAAAGAGCACTTAAGGCTCTTTAAAAGGTTGTGAGAGCAGTTTCTTTAAAAGAGAAATGCTCCCGTTACACGACGTGTCATTAGCCTTACCAGAGACATGTTACATGCAGTAATATGTTTTGATCACAGTAGTCATTTATCTAAAAAAGTGCATTTTTAACTATTGATAAATGACAAAAAGTTAATTCATTATGTGTTTATAAAAGCAAAATCTGAACTAATTATCAAATCTGAAGTCCATAAAACAATGTCACACAAGGATTAGTATTAACTTGACAAGCCAGAAAGTCTGTTCCACAGTAGCATATGGGAGGGCTTAGCAAGCATTTGCAAAAGGGCAGGTACTTTAGATGAATACTTAGGACCTTCATCATCTGTCTTCATCATCTGTGATTAATTACAGTTTTTTCCAATCAGAGCAATGTTATGTTGTTTACGTTGGTAACATCTTCAAACCTAAACCACGCCCAGTGCTGCCACATCATTGGACACAACAATGACCGGTTTGGACCCTGAATACTTTGCTTAGAGCAGTTCAAGATGGATTTACAAATCCAGCGAGAATCCAGCTGCAGTGCAAGGTAAACTAAGTACTGAAGAAGGAGGAGAGTACTCATCCAGCCAAGGAGACAAAACTGTCAAATTCTGAACACATCCAGAACAAAAGAAACTGTGTCCATCAATAAACACCTGGGAGTGCATCTGGACAACAAGCTGGACTGGTCCAAAAATATAGATAGACTTTATAGGAAAGGTCTATATTTTCTAAGAAAGCTGAGGTCTTTTAATGCAAAAAATAAACTGAACAACAAGGACCATCCCCTGCGTTTGTTTTGAACAACAGAGAGCAGCCAGTGGACCAGTGAGATCAGTAACGCCACAAGAACTCCTTCTTCCTCTGCCATTAGACTCTACAATCAATCGTTCCATGGTAAATGAAGTCTGAATCATTTGACTCTGCGGACTAATAAAGTGATTGTGAATTAAATTGATGTCAAATCTAAAGTCACCTTCAGTTGTCTTGTTGATGCTTGTTAATCTCACCTTGTTGTCGTGGTCCAGACTGTGGCACAGAACCTGCCACGGAGCTGTGTATTTGAACATCTTCACGCTTCAGACATGCATCTGCTGTTCCCTGTTTGGACACAGAGGAAAACAGAAAACACACTTTCAGTTGCTATGCTGCGTTAATTTGTACCAAATAAAGAATAAGATCAGAGTTTGTGAAGCATTCTGGTCCTAAAACTAAACAGTAATAGGGATGGAGTAGTACGAAAACTCTAAAACAGTCCAGAACAAAAAAAGAGAAAAGCAGTCAATCACATGCCTCCTGTCCAATCGGATGCCTCGCTGCTGAGTCCTTTTCAAACTGATGCTGACACTTAACCTTGAATCAAAATTTAATGTCCCCACACAAGAAGAGGAAAACACAAAGAAGAGAAAACTCACTCATGTCAGTCCAGCTCTGGCTCCGAGTCCTTCTGTGAAACTCATGGAGGCAGGTTCTCTCGGCTCGGTTTGTGTTTGTACGTGAACGCTGCTGCTGAGCTTAGGTTTTAAGAGGAATGCTGACGGACTCAAAACAAAACAATGATGGACCGCTCCCTTCATTTGGGTGGAGTTACAGTGGCATTTTTTACAGTTGTGTCACTCACAGAGACAAATCACAAACTAAAAATAAATTAAAACACCTCCTAAACTCCCATAGTTAAACAGGGAGTGTGCCTTTTTTATGCATGTGAAAAAGAACACTGTTGAATCGAAACAAGACTTTAAGACGTCATTCAGAATTATCAAGAATTTTAATAGATGAGATACTTAAGTCCTGAATGGGAGGCTTTGGCCAATCACAGCTCGCTTCTGGAAAAAAAAGCGCACTCCTATTTGTTGAGACTAATGTCAATAAGGAAGTAATGGCTGTTGATAAAACATAGAAAGTCTATAATTAGAGCTGGGTACGTCTTTTTACAGAGAAACTGCACAAAAAAGAGAAACATAAACACAAGATAAAGGAAGCAACATGAAACGGAGATAGATATTAATAAATCCATTAAATAATGTTTAACGAGGAGGAGATAAGTGTTATTCTGACGCTTTACGGTCAACTCTTCAAAAAACTACTTTATTACACAAATGACTAAATTAATTTTGTCATTTGTGGAGGAAAAAAATTGGTCTGGTTTAACTTTTGTTAATTAAACAAAAGCCACTGAAAAATCTCATTACGTGACCATTACGTTCTCCTGTTGTCTGAATGCCTATGTTACTTGTTATGTCTGTACATTATATTCCTGAAGATCATTGTGTCTGAAAAGATGGGCTGCACGGTGTGGCTTGTAATCTTTGTTCTGTCTATTTATGTATACATGTAATATGATCCACACAAAATGAATTTCCCCTTGGGGACCAAAGTACTAAAGTACTATTTATCTACTATCTTTCTAAAGCAGGAGAGGTCCCTGTGTTTGTGTGTTTGAGTGAGACTGAGACAAGAACAAAAAAAAGAAAATAAGGGAATGCCACTTTAATTTAGGTTCATTATTAGTTTTAACTTGTTGTATCTCAAACTGAGGCAGGCCCAGAAAAAGTCCTAACCTTTGTCATCATTAAGACACAAACAGTAAAATAAAATGCACGTTGCAGAACTTATTAAAACATGACTAAAGTATATTTACTAAAAACAGACTGGACTACATCACATTGCATTACAGTGAGACTTTATTAATACCAAGGGAAATTCAGATTTCCAGCAGCAGCAGTGTCACAGAGAGGCACAGAGCTTACATAGTAACATCCACAAAGGTGCAACCAACCACAGGAGATTATAGATAGTTAATAATCATTAGCAGAATGTAGGAATGTATTGAAATACAGTAGTTCTTATAAAGAAAAAATGCATACACAAAAATACTCCAGAACTGAAATAAATACATCCCAGTCAAATGTTAATCTATCACTCTTTATTTATTTAGGTTTAATCACATTGAAAGCGTGGCTCTGATAAAGTGCTGCAGGGGGCATAAGTTCTTCTTTTTACTGTAGTTCTGCTTTCGTCCAACAGGGGGCACCGGGGCCTCAGAATGGGGGTTTCCATGGCGACAGGAGGTGGCAGCCTGAACATCCCAAAGAGAGCTGCTCATTAGAAATCAGGAGCTGATCAGGATGGGACACTGCACTGGACTAAACGGGACGGAGCCAGAGGCAGGAAGTGAGGTGTCCTCTTCAGAATAAAGGTCCAGCTTCAGTGAAACGCTGCATAAACAGGAAATGAGTCATGAAGCTTCTGAGCATGTGCAGAAGTTTAAATATAAAAGGGTTACGGGCTCTAACAAACATTTACTTTTATAGCGTATAATAGTAAGGAATTTAAATATTACAAGTTTCATGTATTTTCACTGCAATAATTAACCAAAGGACACTGCATCTTATCCTGAAAAAACATTAAATGAAAGTCAATCGGGTTTTTATTTCATTTTTCAGCTCTCTGTTATGTCATTGTGTGTTTACATTAACAATACAGGGTTGACTTTCTATTATTGATAAAGCGTCTTATAACCTATTATATATCACTTTAAACTTTAAACACTATAAACTGGGACATTCTCTAATATAGGCTAGTCAAATATCTGTTCATCCAGGTTTTATATTTTCAGCTTTAAATGCAAACAGTAAAAAATAACTATAGATTGAACTTAATATTAATCAACAAACTAACCACACATTCTCTCATTTCCAAAGTTTAATCTATAGCTTTTAGCCCTTTACATGTTAAGGCTTTGTTTCCATGGCGACATCAGCAAAGGCTTATGGGTAAAACACTTGTACATCTTAAACACACAGACGAGACACAACAACAGTTATAGGGTTTGCTTTAGAAAACACAAACCACATAAGTCCAGAAAGATTGAGTTTGAGTAAAAGAAATGTAAAACATGAGGAAAAGAAGCAATGACAAAGAACCAATGACAGTATTATCTGTGAATATAAGTCTACACATCATCGACTGAAGGCGATGCTCACTTTGGGGGAAACATTTCACTGCTTTACATTAAAAATTGAGATTAAAATGAGATGAGATTTGTAAATGAGATGTGTTTGGTAAACTGACAACAAGAAGAATTAAGAACTTTTCATGAGCATCTGATCCATAAAACCCAGTCTAAAGAAAAGTAGATGCAGACACAAAGACAGTTCTTTATGGGTTCTTAAAAAAAATATTAAATAAACAAAGCAAATGACCTCACGTATAACATTTTTGTCACAATTAACATGAATAAAATGGCAGTGTTCCTCGCACATTACTGATGTAGTACTTAACACCGGTAGCCTGAATACATCCTATATTCCTTTGCACCATTTACATGCATGGAGATGACTTATGTTGCAAAAGAGCATTGAGAATCAAAATGAATGAAGCGGTTTCAACTGTGAATATGTTTGTGTGTAAAATAACAGTTTAAATGATGTAATGGCATGGCAATACTCCATAATACAACTTTATTCTAAGGCCTCATTAAGTCTGAATGAGAGAAACCTCTCGTTGAAGTGAACCTAAACCTTAAACCATGATCTGACAGAGAATGGACCCAAAATAAACCTTGTGTGTTTGGTTTTATCAGCAGCTAAATAAACTTGTAAAAAGAAAAAAAAAAAAAAAACATCTGCTACGTCATGATTCAGTGAAATAATGGGATGTGATGGAGGATTGTGTTGAAATGTGTGATTGTTTCCGCACAAAACCAAAACCAAAAACCAGTGAGTCTTTTTTCTCAGCGCTCAGTTGAATTTCTGACCAGATTTTTGTCAAAAAAATATATATATGCAGCTTTTTTCCGACACAAAACAAAATAAATATAACTCTAAACTTTAAAATGAACCAAGTCTTCAGTACAGACAGTTTAGCTTCTAAAGAGAGACGAGATAGAGGAGGGTTACAAATGGTGGAGATAATTCTAACCCAATGTTTTATAGAAAAGATAATAGAAAAAGTAAAGAAATGCTTATAAAAGAGATGAAAGAAGGGACAAAAAGCTCAGTCTCCACCAAACGGTACGATTCAAGACAGTTTCAGTTTTGTCAAAAAGGGGCACAACGGGACCAAAATGTTCCCTTCAATGGGACCAAAACAGAGACATGATTGTAAAAGGTGGCGCTAAACTGTGCAGCCTGTTGATTGGATAAAAGTCTAAATCAGGGGTGTCCATGGGATTTGAACAGGTTTTAGATAAATTTGAACATGTTTTAGTTGGATTTGAACAGGTTTTAGATAAATTTGAACATGTTTTAGTTGGATTTGAACAGGTTTTAGATAAATTTGAACATGTTTTAGTTGGATTTGAATGGGTTTTAGTTGGATTTGAACAGGTTTTTGATAAATTTGAACAGGTTTTAGTTGGATTTGAACGGGTTTTAGTTGGATTTGAACAGGTTTTTGTTGGATTTGAATGGGTTTTAGATAAATTTGAACAGGTTTTAGATAAATTTGAACAGGTTTTAGTTGGATTTGAACAGGTTTTTGTTGGATTTGAATGGGTTTTAAATAAATTTGAACAGGTTTTAGATAAATTTGAACAGGTTTTAGTTGGATTTGAACAGGTTTTTGTTGGATTTGAATGGGTTTTAGATAAATTTGAACAGGTTTTAGATAAATTTGAACAGGTTTTAGTTGGATTTGAACAGGTTTTTGTTGGATTTGAATGGGTTTTGTATAAAGCTGCTGCTGTTGGGGCCATAAACAGTACATTTTATCTCTGAAGCCGAGGGCCACATGAAATCTCACCTAGTGCCATAATTGGCCCCGGGGCCGGACTTTGGGCATGTTTGGTCTAAATGCTCTCGGTTCAGTTGCTGCTCTTCTTTATATTTGTTTAAATATTGTATCTGATGTGTTTTTGTTTGTGAGGTTCAGGCATTGTATGTTTGCTTCTGTTAAAATGATCCAGTGCTGCTTTAAGTCAGTTCTCTAATTAGTAATCCCATGTTTGTGGCAAAAAACTTTCAATGAATGAAAAAAGAACCAATAGATCAACATTCAGAAAGAAAAGTGTTTTTTTGTGCATTTATAATTTTGGTTTTAGTAATTATCACTGTTTTAATCCTATAATGGTAAAGAATGTAGAACGTTTTCTAATTTTTTGTGTTTAAAATGTTCTTTTTATGTGTTACTGTTATGGCTGCATTTTTGTTAAAATATTTTTTAACTATTATTGTAAAAGTGTTAAAAGTAAAAGGTAAAAGTTATCGACTGTCAAAGTTTAGCTGTCATACTTTTATATGTTTAGGTGATATTCCTTAAACAAATAAAGTGTTGCCCCAAAGCAGCTTTTCATTTTAATTTCTTTTACAGATTTTTGTCTTTTTTCTGTTTTTATCTAAACATGTGCATTTACAAATAATAACTGTATAATTATATTAACCTATAACAATGTGAAAGAACATAAAAATACCAAGAACTAACAAAGGTTTAGAGGAAAAAGACTAAGTCCAGTTTTAGATGGTACTAGCACCAGAAAATAAAATACATAGTTTAAAGTCACAGAGTAAATGTAGTGTCTTTAGTCTACTTTTTCATATTTACTTGATAATACTGATGTCCAGACCTCAGGGACTTTGATGGAGCATACAAACATGATTGTGTTTATTCAGACATGACAACGAAAATTACAAGCATTTTTTTTTTAGTCAAACCTGGATCTCAGCAAAAACGTCTTCTGAGTCGGGAAAAAAAAATGGTGCCCGACTGTGACATGATATAAGTAGTAATTGTTTAGCGCTCTACATACCCCCGTCTTAGAGTGAGACCCGGTTGGACCCCTTTTGTCGATAGAAACATAACTAAACTGGTTCATCCTGAATCCGACTGTATCGTCCCGTTTGTGGAAACAGGTAGGATTTGAATGGGTTTTGTATAAAGCTGCTGCTGTTGGGGCCATAAACAGTACATTTTATCTCTGAAGCTGAGGGCCACATGAAATCTCACCTAGTCCCATAATTGGCCCCGGGGCCGGACTTTGGGCATGTTTGGTCTAAATGCTCTCGGTTCAGTTGCTGCTCTTCTATATTTGTTTAAATATTGTATCTGATGTGTTTTTGTTTGTGAGGTTCAGGCATTGTATGTTTGCTTCTGTTAAAATGATCCAGTGCTGCTTTAAGTCAGTTCTCTAATTAGTGATCCCATGTTTGTGGCAAAAAACTTTCAATGAATGAAAAAAAAACCAATAGAGCAACATTCATAAAGAAAAGTGTTTTTTTTGTGCATTTATAATTTTGGTTTTAGTAATTATCACTGTTTTAATCCTATAATGGTAAAGAATGTACAGAACGTTTTCTAATTTTTTGTGTTTAAAATGTTCTTTTTATGTGTTACTGTTATGGCTGCATTTTTGTTAAAATATTTTTTAACTATTATTGTAAAAGTGTTAAAAGTAAAAGGTAAAAGTTATCGACTGTCAAAGTTTAGCTGTCATACTTTTATATGTTTAGGTGATATTCCTTAAACAAATAAAGTGTTGCCCCAAAGCAGCTTTTCATTTTAATTTCTTTTACAGATTTTTGTCTTTTTTCTGTTTTTATCTAAACATGTGCATTTACAAATAATAACTGTATAATTATATTAACCTATAACAATGTGAAAGAACATAAAAATACCAAGAACTAACAAAGGTTTAGAGGAAAAAGACTAAGTCCAGTTTTAGATGGTACTAGCACCAGAAAATAAAATACATAGTTTAAAGTCACAGAGTAAATGTAGTGTCTTTAGTCTACTTTTTCATATTTACTTGATAATACTGATGTCCAGACCTCAGGGACTTTGATGGAGCATACAAACATGATTGTGTTTATTCAGACATGACAACGAAAATTACAAGCATTTTTTTTTTAGTCAAACCTGGATCTCAGCAAAAACGTCTTCTGAGTCGGGAAAAAAAAATGGTGCCCGACTGTGACATGATATAAGTTGTAATTGTTTAGCGCTCTACATACCCCCGTCTTAGAGTGAGACCCGGTTGGACCCCTTTTGTCGATAGAAACATAACTAAACTGGTTCATCCTGAATCCGACTGTATCGTCCCGTTTGTGGAAACAGGTAGAAGTGATGTTGTTAGAGATGAGGCTGTGGGCAGTGGGTGGAGTTTAGTTTATGTACTTTTTATTTTTTTTGTTCTAAAAGTCTCTGTCCTTTTTTTTTAATTGTTTTTTTTTTTTATATTACTTGGCGTTTATTCCGCCCCCTGTTGTTCACATTATGCTGCAGCACTTACAAGGCTGCTTTTTCTCTTTCTTCAACGCCTCCGTTTCTCCGACATTCTCCTCGACATTTGCAGCAGTTTCACCATTTTTCTTTGTCGGCGATGTTTCCTTTTCCTTCGGGATGTTTTCGGCCGGAGGCGTTACAGCTTTTTTCACCGGTTTATCCACTTTTTCTTGCTCCACAGGCGACGTTTTGCCTTCTGCGTCTTCAATTACGACTAACTCTGCTATGACCGTCCCTTGCACACCCAGAACTCTCTTTGTCTCATCCTCATCGTCAACGTTTTGGTATCCCATAAACACCATTGTAACAGGATTCTCCTCAGTCGCTTCGGAAACAGTTGGCTCTCCCTCAGGTTTGGCCTCTAACCCGGTGATCTCCACAGTTGAAATCTCACTTTTATCTACTATCATTTTTGTCTCCTTTAATTCCTGTTGGAGCTCTCTGGTTGTCGTCGTGATAGAAGCGGTCGTAATGGTTTGTGATTTCATGGAGGCTTCGTCAGCTTTGTGGATGAGCTCCTCGACTTCGAATGAACTTAAAACATGGCCGCCGTCCTCACCGTTCATCTCATGGACAACTACAAGAAAAAAAATATATGTTAATATATATTTTGACATATTAGCAAAGAACTTTGCGGGGAGTTTTTTTTTCAAAAAAATTCAGAAAGTATTTTTTCAGTAAAGTCTGTACAATATACTGTATTTTACTATTTAAATATTACCCTCTACTTTAAAGGGTCAAAACTCAATGTACAGCAGCCTCAGAGGGTCAAAACACAATCTTTAAATTAACAGTGGGTTTAAAGTACGGCAACATGTGATGTTACATTATTGATCTAAAGTATTTTAAGGACATTTGCACATATCATTTCCAGACTACACTCTAAATGTCAGGTTTATTCTGGATGTGTTGGAAGCAAACACCATTTATTTTTATAAAAATTATATAGATAAAAAAATATATGCTTTAGAAAAAAAAAAAAAAAGCATACTCCAAACAATTGATTAATGATTAACAATTGGAAGTTCACTCTTGATTCTTAATCAAACTATGAGCCTTTTGTCAAAAAAGTTAAACTAAATCCAGGAGAAAACTCTTAAATGGTAGGGTGTGTACTTCTTGGCCTTTTGACGGCATCTGGTGGTGAACGTTCAGGTTACAATTCCTCTCTTTTCTCTCAACTCAACTTAAATAAATACAAACAACTAAACAAACACTAACCTGGAATTAAATCTCAGCTTGAATTTGAAACAAAACCAAAACAAGACCCAGGACTAAAGTAAACCAGGAACACAACCCGTTTTAAACAAAGAACAAAAGTGTTAGTGGCGTTTTAACCTGAGATAATCAAAAAGCTGGTGATTTAAGACTAAACCAGGACTAGACCAGTTATTTGAATGAGGTACAAATGAAAACCTAAACCTAACCAAAATCATTTTGCATTTACACTTTTTTATAAGACTTCACAACATTTTAACTTATAACTCAAGAAAAAACTAGGAAATAACCAGGAATAAACCAAGGTTAAACTCAGTTAAAGTAGGACCAGACCAAAACTAAACAGAAAACCACCAAGACTCAACAGATTCAAACGAAGACCAAACTGAGACTAAACCAAGTAAAGAAACACTGAATGAAAAGGTTGTTGATCTAAGACTAAACCAGACTAAACCAGACTAAACCAGGTCTAAATCCAGGTCCAAACCAGGTTCAGACCAGTCACCTTTGCGGGCGTCCTCGTACACTTTGACCCCGTACCGAGGGTCGACAGGGAGAGTGGTGTTAGTGGACAGGACTCTGGTCTCACCCGTCACATTGTCCCGCTCCACCTTTATCTCCACAGAGTACATGGCTGGTCAGAGGGTCAGGGGTCAGCGGGGTCAGCGGGTCGACACACACACAGATGTTAACATATAGCCACAAAATAAGGCACAGAAAGATGGAAAATAAAAGATAAGCAAATGAATGGGGCATCTGTGGGCAATTCAAAAAAGGTTTATAGTGCCAACAAAGATGACATGACATAACGCCATGAGCTTGATTCTTGCAAGATTTATGATAAAAAAAAAGAAAATCAATCTACTCCAAAGCCAGACCAAAAAGTTCAGACCAAAGACGTGGCAGCACCAAGCCTCTGTCATGGAACCTCTTAAAAGGTCCTCGAGTAAAGGCGCCACCATACGGCAATATACCTCCGTCCACCAGAGGGCAGGCTCCAAAAGTGGAAATATAAGGAGAAACGGCAACTTTACAAGTGTAAAAATCCTGTTTACAGCCTGGTACTAAAAAAGATGGCTCTGGTCTCTAGAGCTACGTTTTTACTACATGACAACTCTGAAATACTTCCATTTATGCCATCTGAAAACTATTGTTTTACAACGCAGTAACAGCTGAAAAACACAGATGTAACCGCCAATTTATTGCCCTGTAGTAAGAACAGTATCGGTGAATAGGAGACCAATGGGCGGAAGATGTCCATGTTTTTTACAATCATTGGGCAGCACTGAGTTATGGGCATGTTTTAGATTTATTATAGATTTTTTTATTGTTACTAATCTTAACATAGCACCGCTCTGATTGGATCAAATGACTAACAGGTGGTTCAGCCAATCACCTCCAGGTTTTCATCTAAAGAACCTTTACAAACGTTTGAGTGTGTCTGGACGATCAGGTAACAAATGTGAGAAAGATAGATTAATTCAACCTTTAGACTTATATATTTTTAGGGAAAAAAAAAAAAAGAAAAAAAAGAATTGCATTTAAAAAAAATGAAAAAGCCAGTGGTTTGTGTTGCGGAGTGTTTTGCAACTAAAACATTAAAAGCTTATGTCCCCAAACACTCATGGATGGACAGGGTGTTAGAGACAAGACATTATTGAACAAAGAAACAGAATTAGAAAGAGCTTCAGCTGTTGACATTGTAAACTTTGTTAAATAACTCTCTCTATTTTCATTGTCTATTTACAATATTTTATTCATGTTATATAATGAGCTCCTCTGCACATGCTCAGTACAGAACAAGCTTGTCCCAGAAAAGTGTAAGTCACATTCCTTCAGGAGACCTCCAGGAGTCCCAGAGATGGAGAAATATTGGAGAGAAGTCAATGAGCAGCAGCTTCTTTCTTTTGTCATTTTTACACATGTTGTGACTTAGACTCTCTTCTCGCCTCACATTCCTCTCCAGCTCCGACTCACCTCTCTTCATTTCCTCAGTGGCCTCTCTAGGTTTGGTCATTCTTGGGTTTTTGTAACCCTTGACCTCTGCAAAGGCTCATGGGAAATGAACGTAAAGGAGGAAATGAGAAATACACAACGAGAGAGACACACACAAAACAGAGAAAAGACTGAGGTTCATGTTGGGTCACTTTTTCTAATGAGACGTTTTTATTATATGTTTTATTTTCCTGAGTGTGGAATGTAGTGTTTTAAATCAAGACTGGGCAAAAATGTTGTGTCATTGACATTTACAGAGGATCTACTGAGCTACTAAAATAGTGTAATGACTGTGTTTAATGTACAAAGAAGCTCACTGGTTTTATATTTACTAAGAGTCCAGTGAGTCTCACCTGGAACAGTCTGAACCGGAGCAGGTTTGTCCGGCTGAGCTTTGATTTCTACGACTGACACAGAAACAGTGAAGAGTAGAGAGGAGTAAAGAGAAAACACAAAGACAGACAAGACATAAAGACACACAGGAGACAGACATTTACCTTTAACAGGTCCTGTTTTCACCTGGAGACAGGAAACAGAGGGAGTTAAAACTTTACAACAAAGGTTAATCAGAGTTTAGTCCTGATTGTGTTAAACTCACTGTTGTTGTAGTTTCTGTGATGATCTGACCTCCTCCAGACTCCAAAACCACCAGCTCCTGCTCCAACCTGAAATTTAAAAATAAATCATAGACATCACAGGCGTCAGACCCAGGGAGTGCAATTTCTAAAAAAAAGTCATTCCTATGTGTTAGGAAGAGTATATAGGACATAATGTAACACAAGATTGAAAACTGAACAGAAGATGGCAGCAATTCAGTTACTGCCCAAAATAGATTTTTATCAAAAGGCAGAATATTTATTATTATTAGCAGGTCAGAGGTCAGTGATGCAGCAGTTAGAGATAGCTATGTTATTGCTGCAACATAGCATTAGCATCAAAGACGTTTTGATGTAGTTTTGTACAGATGTGATTAATGAGAACACTGACAATGTAACTGTACTTCTTTTCACTGTTGTTTAACTTCAGACCAGATTGTATGTGACTACCCCTGAAGTTAAGATTATAGATAACGGCTACTAAAGACAGGCAGGTTTAGGTAAAATGGTAAATCCTGCCTACAGTGAGTAAATATGAGAGTCTTTTGTATCTATGTTTTTCTCCCTGCAATGAAACAGACATTGTCCAGGATATGCACATAGATATAAAGCCGCTGTAAAAGGCTGGACCCACTTTATTTGGCTGTAAATAAAGCCAGCTGCATTATAAAATCTACACAATATTTAACACCAGGGTCGGGCTGTTTAAAGGCTATAACCACTGCAGAGGTTAAATATCACTCTCTGTACAGCATCTAAGTGAGACAATATCAGAGCCTGAGGAAAAGCCTGCATGAGTCCCAGTCACGTGACAGGAACCGTGCACAGGATATTATTATAAAGTATATCTTTTCATGAAAGCCCTTGAGTGTAGAATGGATATATGGATTGAAAAAGATTTATGTTTATTATCAGAGAGCTTACATGTGCTAATTGATAAGTATTTTGTGTATTACAGAGTAACTACTACAGCCCCCCCGCCTTTGACAGAATTATGGTGCTGTGACATGTATAGTTCGTGAATGGTGTTATCCTGACCTGTCGATGTTCTCCTCTAAAGTCCTGGTCAGCGCTTCGTCCGGTTGCAGTTTTCTCTTCACCTCGTCCTGCTCCGGTCCAGCAGAGGGCGCTCCGTCCAGCAGCCAGCGCTCTCTCAGAGCTTTAGACTACCAGACAAGAAACTGGGGTTATTCAAAAGTCTCCACCACAGCCATATTAAGTGTAACAGTTTTCGTTTAGTTCTTTTTCCATGAGATATAAATCATGTTGACCAAATATTAAACTGTTGCGGCTGTTAACTCAGATAAAGAAGAGAGTAAATCCTCCTTTTATGCAGTGTTTAGTCAGGGGCTGCATGTCACAGGTTATTCTCCTGGTAAATGTAGTGTAGACAGAGAATTACGTGTCGTTTTTGAGACCCCTGCCCCGGGAGAGATCTCTAGAAAAACACTAAAATGTCCCAGTTTTCCTGTCATTAATGTCCCGTTTTTTTACCGTCAATACCAATGATGAAGTCAAAGCAGCACACTTTGTAACTCATGTTGACCAAATAATACAGGGGGGGCAGTGGCTCTGTGGTAGAGCGGTCGTCCTTCAACCAGAAGGTAGGCGGTTCGAATCCTGCTCTCCCCACAGTTCATACTGCCGTTGTGTCCCCCCCCCGTTGCCTCCAGTGGTGTTCCAGCTGTAACACTGGTGAATGGAACCTTAATGTAAGTCGCTTTGGATAGCGTCAGCTAAATGAATAAATGTAAATTTGTCAAGTCAAGCCGAGAGTTGCCAAATATTAACTAATTAGAAGAGATGAACAGTGTTCTACATGTTCTACATGTTCTACATGTTCTTCATGTCTATAACTCAATACTGATTGGTCTATTTATGTGTTTACATCTATTCATTTAGCAGACGCTTTTATCCGAAGCGACTTACATTAAGGTTCCATTCACCAGTGTTACAGCTGGAACACCACTGGAGGCAAGGTGGGTTAAGTGTCTTGCCCAAGGACACAATGACAGTATGAACTTTGGGGAGAGCGGGAATCGAACTGCCAACCTTCCAGTTATAGGACAACCGCTCTACCACTGAGCCACTGCGCCCCAAAACAGTGCTCTAGAAAACAGTGCTCTTTTATAATCCCTTTTACCACTACAAACTTTTTGGGAGTGGTTAAGGCTCCACTAACCTGACTTTCTTTTTTTGTCACTGTCTCAGGCGTCATTCTAACTCAACAGCAGCCGAGGGACTTCTCCTGCTTCTCTTTTATAAAAAAATAAATAAAATAAAAAAACCTTTTCCTCCTCAAAATATTAATACATTACACCAAACTGAAAGTCACCTTTTAGTTAATACAGCAATTATTATCTCCGCCAATATCAAGCAACATTTATCCCTGTTTCACGTTGCTACCCTTTTCTGAAAATTCTCATCTTTTAAAATCCAATAATTCTTTTGCAACAAACAATTTGGGGTTAAAATGATTTTCCCTTCACGTTTGTTTAAGTGTGTAATAAATGTCTTTGAGCAAAGCATGGGGCGTCAAACACACAAAAGCATTCACTTAAACCACGACCTGCACTACTGTACCTCTGCGATCGACCGGTGATCGACCTAAACACTGTAGTTTTATATGAACTGCTCAAGGTGTGTAGTTCTACCTTTTATTAACAATAGCACTGTGTCCAGGGGAGACCAAAGTGTATCATAATGATTTTTGGAACACTTCTGACTCTCTTTGACAATGGAAACATCTGTCTTACCAACCCAACCTGAACTGTTTAGGTTAAATCATGCTTTTACAAACACAAAGCTATAGGATATCTCACAATAATTCATGTAAAAGCTGACTATAGTTGAGCAGTCACTAGTCACCTTTACTGATTATTTGTAGATTCTAGTTTCTGTTCCTGGTTCTGACAATAATTTCGAGTCTATTTCAGTTTCAGTGCAAACATCTCGACAATGCGGCTTGTATCCTTTGTGTGAGGGTCATGTGATCAGACACAGCTGTCGGTCCGAGCCGCGGTAAAAATACTCCCGAGTTATTTAGAAACGTCTGTGAGAGTGAAAGGACTGGCGTTACATTGAGTTTAGTGAAAGTCACAGTCTGTTTTTAATGGCTTTAGTTTTTAGTGGATGATGTTTTCTGACAAATTTTACATATTTGACAATAAACTACTAAATTAAAAGAAAAGGAGTTGTGAGAGGATTCAAATATACATTCCTAAACCCAAGACAAACTCACAGATTAAATCCAGAACTAATCTAGAGCTAAACCAGAACTAAACCCACTGAAGCTAAACGCTAACATTGCCAGTTCGGATCAGTTTTATCACAAAACGACTCGTTTTAATTAGAGGTTAGGGTTCATACAGCGTTTCTCTTCTTTATCTGGATCTGAACCTGCTCCGGAGCAGTTTAGTTTAGTTTCCACAGAGATCTACCTTCGTTTTGTGACAATGAAAAACAAACAAAGTGACCTCGTTAAGCACTAATACTGATTTGGTCCTGATTAACTCTTGGTGTAATCCTGTTTTAGACCTGGTTTACTTCTGTTTGTTTTCTGGATTTACCCTTGTTTACAGAGGTCCCTGCTCATTTTAAAAGAGTGTTTGTGGATGAGGCAGATATTTTTACTCTGCAGCTGCTCAGAGTAATGGCTCATGACTCTGTAAAGACTGACACACATCACATTAATAACAGTCACTAAAAAACAAACAACAATCCATGAATCAGCTAAAACTAATAGTCTTTATCTGGATCTGAAGTTAGTTTCCACAGAGATCTACCTTCGTTTTGTGACAATGAAAAACAAACAAAGTGACCTCGTTAAGCACTAATACTGCGAGATGATTTCCAGATTAACTTTGGTGTAATCCTTTTTAGAATTTTTATTTTATTGTTTTATGATTATTATTGTTGTAAAAGAGTGTTTGTGGAATGAGGCAGATATTTTTAGGATAATCTGCAGCTGCTCAGAGTTGGCTCATGCACTCTGCCTCACAGCAGAAGGTCGTGAGTTCAAAACCCGGCCGACACAAACTTCGAGTCTCGCCACATTTGCATGGCCCTGAGCACCTATATATTTTCTGTGTTATTTTATTCTGTGAAGAACCCAGAGAGGGTTATTTGATCTCAGAAAGGGTTATTAATATTTGGATATGTCCCTAGTGAATGAATGTCAGAGTGAATGGTTGTTTGTCACTGTCTGTCTCTAAATTTAGCCCTGCGACTAACTCACACTGTTCTGTTAGAAACTGACCTCAGGCCCAAAGCTCAGAGAAGGCTCCAGTGGCGACCTCACTGGAAAAAGTTTGCGGGAAAATGAAGACTGAATTAAATGAATGAATAATTAACACACATCAAACATTAATAACACTTTGTAAAACTTTGTTTGCATCCATTAATTATGACAGTTAATAGTACATAAGAAGAGCCTACACACATCAGGTCAAAAATCCCGTTTCCCGGTCGCGGATCGTCAGCAGTCTAATATTGGGGATCGCGGTCTGAAAAGTTTGGGAACCCCTGGTTTAGCAGACGCTTTTATCCAAACCTTCCATTCACCAGTGTTACATTTATATTTTTAGTTGACACTTTTCATTTTAAAGCGACTTACATTAAGCTTCCATTCACCACAAGGTAGGTGGTTCGATTCCCACTCTCCCCACAGTTCATACTGTCGTTGTGTCCTTGAGCAAGACACTTAACCCACCTTGCCTCCAGTGGTGTTCCAGCTGTAACACTGGTGAATGGAACCTTAATATAAGTCGCTTTGGATAAAAGTGTCAGCTAAATGAATAAATGTAAATGTACAAGTTTATTCCTGGATTTTCTCAATTGAGTATCCTGGATATGATCAGGTTTTTGTAATATCCTGTTTTGTCTTTGTGCATGTAAACACCATATCCTGATTTCAGAAACCAGGATCCTGGTTTTGAAAAACCTGGATACTCGACCTGGAGAACTCCAAAAGAAACCGGAAACCTGTGGCATGTATTTGCTGTTTCCTTGTTCCTGGCAGCTGACACTGAACTGAGCATGTGCGAGTTCAGGGACGCACAGAAAAACAAACACGGCCCAAGCAGCTACTTTCATACAGCGGCAAAATGATAACTGTTTTTAAAACTACTGACATTTTACAAAGACTGTGCAGTTTGTCCAACACTAGGACACTTTCATGTTTAACACTGCTGGTTGTTGTGCCAGAGTTTCTCGACGTTTAACTATTGCTACAGCCGCCGTATTCTTCACAAAGTTAAGTGTTGATTTGGATATTTCTTGTTAGTCTGTAGTTGGAAATGTAGAAAATAAGCAATGTCTAAAGGCTATGTTATTTTGTTATTTGTCACATACAAAGACTCCGGGATTCTATTGTTTGTCGTGTTTACAGGAAGAATAACCAGGTTTCTCTGTCTTCCCCTCAGCCTCGCCCTGAGCTGTTCTTAAACTCAAATAAAAAGCTCTTCTTTAGATCAATCGCCGTGCTGCTGCTGTTCAGTGATGGATGTGAACTTGCTTCATTTCTTCTAAGAGTCCTGTAGGATCCTGTTAATGACTCTCAAAGCTTTCAGAGACCTTTTTAGGAACCGCACAGCTACTACTACATTAAACACTAAATAATGAGGAGAGTAAACCGGATTGTACTGTACATAATCCAAATTATTGATTTAATTATTACTTTGTTCAATCATTTTAGAATAGCATTAATGTTTGAAATATGAAAACTGCAAAAAAACAAAGAAAACTGCAGAACTGGATTTGAGGGTGCATTGTGTAAACTGATCTAGTAGCCAGTTAAACCAAATAGAACCAGCTTTAAAATAGAACAAGTTTATTAGCATTTACGAAGTCACCATGGCCATTATTTGAGTAGCTCTAGGATTGGCTGTAGATTGGACAGGGCACTGGCAATTTCAGTGAAAATAAGAACAATCCCTGTGAGCTAAGGTCTTTTTAATGAGCTAACTATACATCAGTGGGGCCATCGCTGATGAGAGACATCACACACTATTTAATAACTGGCTTTATCCCGGCTTTAGCCTGATTATAAGTTCCACAGCTTTGTGTCTTTTACATGAACAAACTAAAGATTACCTTTAGATGTTGCAGCGCTCTCCTGTCGTCCTCCAGTTGACGTTTCTTGTTCTCAATCTCCGTCTGCCATTTTCTCTTCTCCTGCAGCATCATGGGGAACAACCAATCAGCCTTTTTTTGTACATTTGGGGCTTGTTTTGTCCAATATCAATTCAAGTTTTTTGGTTTAGACCTAATATCCAACCACTTCATTTGACGCCAAATGCCACAGACTCTGTTAAACAACACATAATTGATTGATTCATTTTTCTCGGTACAAAGGCCTAAATTATCCCATTTTCTGTGAATTCACTTGTTGTAAAAGTTTGAATTTGAAACAGCAATTAATCTGAACCGAGACTCATTCAGTTTATGATTCGTCAGAAAAACAGTCAATGCTTCAAAACGTGACCTCGACTCCTAAAAGTTTAAATAAAAGAATAAAAAAACAGGACTTCTGTGGCCAAAAGGGTTTAAACTTACAACTAAATCCAGGACTAAACCAGGAGTCAAAGAAAGTAAGTGCTTCTGAAATTACCGTACTACCATAAAGTTATTCTACCATTTATACAGATTGAGCTTGAATTTTCTAAAGTATTCTTTAGATTGAAAAGTTAGTTGTACCCAGTTTATATCTTAAATGTGACAGATTGTATTTATTTATTTATGTCGATGAAAGACACTTACTGCAAGGATGTGGAGTCGGTCCGGTCCATACGCAGCCTCAGTCACTCTGGAGACAAACAGACAAATGGATTTTAGTGCATCCAAAAGACTTTGTTTAGTGTTGTTGTCAAGACTGAGTCAAGACCAGAACCAGTTCACAATACACTGTAATAGAAACAGTTAAAGAATAAGTTCAGGTGAGTGTTTGGTGAAGGTGAAGACAGAGTTAGAACAAGATTTTTAATTAAATATAAAACAATTGAGATTCTCTTTCAATTCCAAGAAAAGACTTATAAACCAGTTGCAGTCTTGCTCTTGATGTCCAACACCGAGAAAAGACCAAGTAAAAGTTAAATCGAGACCAAGCCTTTTAGGGATTGAGACCATCAAAGACTCCCTGAGCACCAACCCAAAGTGCCACCAGTGGAACTCGTACTCACTGCTTCAGAGAAAGTGTGTAACCAGTCATCAGCTGAAGGCCACACTCCACAGGGGAGAAAAAAAACATTCAACTGTTGATCATTTTACTCTCCGACAAAAAGTTTGAATGTTTAAAATCTAGTGCTAGGTGAAATGCCAACAAGACAAAAAAACTAACACTGCAACAAAAGTTTTTAGAAGCATCCGATCAGCAATAAACATTTGAAATAGAGGAAAAAGTGGACAAAGGCATCAAGAAGAAAGGAAACTATGGAGTGTGAATGCAAAGCTATGGCCTGATCCTAAATAAAAGTGTGCATCTGAAGAGTTTTCATAAGTTAGAGACAAGAACAAACAGGTAGGTTCAAAAGATTTCATACAAGAACAAAAGGGTTTAAATAGCTAACAAAGTTTACAAAGTCCAGACCTAAGACATCCCTGGTGCATCTTGCCTTCACAATGTGCTATTACATTTTTTTTATATCTTTAAAGTTTTCTGTGTCTGTTGAACAGCCCAGTCTCTCGGTGCTGGAGTGCTTAAACCTCTCGTTAAACTGCGCGCTGTGTGTGGACTCTGCTGAGCTCGGCAGACTCTGGAGGGGTTTTGTCTCAACTGAGCTCCAACAAAGCTGCTGCTGTCTCCATGGCAACTGTCCTGAGCCCCCAAAAAAAAAAAAAAAAAAAAAGGTTTCCAGGAAAAAAAATAAAACACTAAAGAAACAGCACTGGGAGCAATGTAGAAGAGTTCGACTGAAACTGGGGAGGATCTGACATTTAGTGCAGACTGTAGTTAGAGGCAATTTAAAATAAATGAGACATGTTCTTGGTTGCTTTGAAAGAGGTTTTCGGTAAATCACAATGATGTCTTGTTTTCGCCTTGACCATGAGACTGAGACAACACCAGTAAAAATTGGTTCGACTACTCTGTATATGATTTTATTAAGACCCGAGCAAATGTATGGGACGGGATGAGATTGGACAGTCAAATCTTTGGGTTGTTAGAATTGTTAAATAATGTACAATAGAAAATCCTAATGCTATCCCTTTTAAATACAAGTTTATAATCGTTTTCTGGTCTTCACTCTTCAGCTCATTTTATAGTTCTGGTCTGCCTGGTCTGTTGGTGTTTTTCAGTTATTATGGCAGTTTGATACACCTTGAAAACAGTTATTGTTCCATGCCTCGTTTACACACAGTTTGTCACTATTGCATGTCCTTCCGCGGTTGCAAGAGGGTTAGGTTTTTTTTTTTTCATTACTCCAAGTGATAGTCTAGACCGATCTTGCTAAAGCTATAACGCTGACTCAAACATGTCAAAATGTGAGGTGAACAGTGAAATACAGGCAGAGGACAGACAAACAGTCACATCATCACCATGTTACAGACGGCCATAGGTGTGGAGTAACAGAAGAGTAACATTAATATAATATAACTCAGCCTCCATCTTTAAACACCAACCCGTCCATGACTTTGGACTTTTCACATTTATTAGAATTCATAACACTGGTCCCAGTTATTGTTGTCTTGACCACAAATCTACCTCCTCCACCCAAAACTCTTTCTTAGACACTTTGGTTTAGTGTCCCGAGACCTTTTATTTCTTTAAGCCCCAGCCTTTAAGCTCACATAGCTCTAATTGGTTTAACTATGGGCTGCTTCATTTAGGTTATGATCAAACTATTTTAGCTTTAAGGCAAGTATCAAGCTCACAGAAAAAAGCAATAATTAGACAAGTTTTCAAAATGGAAGCTAGTTCATCCCTTTTTTTATTTTTTAATAATATATAGCGTTTTTTCACCTAGTTGGCACTCAAAGCGCTTTACCAGTGTTACAACTGATAACTGAACTGTGGGGGAGAGCAGAAAGGTTATGTTTTTTGGGATGTTTCGAGCGGGGATCGAACCGCCCACCTGTCGGTCGAAGTCGATGGCCACACTACCACTTGAGTCTCTGCCGCCCTCGCCCTTTACTCTCCACAGCAGCAGTCCTCCACAGTTTCTCATCATCAGCAGAATATTAATGCAGTCAGAAAACACATTGGGGCAATAATGTGCTTTCAACGCTTGGATGAAAAGACGCTATAAATCTAAGAGCCACTCACAAGTGCAGGGCATCAAGACTGAAAGAACCGGCTGGAGTGATTTACTAAAGCTTTACAAAGTCATGCAATGAAGGGAGAATATTCAGCCTGAGCCTGAACTTTCATTTCGTGAATGTGAAATATAGAGCCATAATCACGTTGTAATAAATCCTACTTTAATTACACAGAGCCCAGTGTCTGTATTATCGGTTTCAGAGGAGTCCAACCCTTGAGCAAGAGACCTCTGCCCCGAGTTCATACATTTCCCAGACACCCCGAAGAGACCGGACCCGTTTCCATGGCAACAGATGAGTTTCTGCTCAGTCTGGTTGGATACTGGGACATTTATAAGACGTTTGTGTTCGAGTGCTTTCTTACTAATGTCTTACTAATGAGTTTAATACTGTAGGTATTTATTATTAAAAAGTCAGAGACACGTTGTCATGGCAATAACATCTGGTCATCACTAAAACACTTCAGGTCATTTTCAGAGTGACTTTTACATTTGGATAGTGTTGAAGTCAAGACTGCTTTGTGTAGCTTATCGAGACCAAGACCAATGATCCTCTGGAAACTAACCCGAGAAAGTTTAGACTCTGTAAAATCTAAATTAAAAAAATATATATAATGAATTAACAATGTATTAATTATATTTTTTTTATACATTTATTTTTAGAGGCAGTTTTGCAGATTGGTGAACCTCTGCCAATCTTTTCTTCCAAGACACTCATCATGCTGCAAACAAAACAAAATAAAATAAAATAAATCCTGTCTTTTTGAGATGTGTTACTGCATCATAATTCAAAATAACTTTTATTGTTCATGATATGGTGCTCAAATGTTGTTTCTGTTGTAAAGGGAATAAAATATGGTTTTATAACATTTACAAATGATTGCATTCACAGTGACAACTTTTTCAGAATTAGGTTGGTAGACCTAGACCAGGTCCAGACTCATGAGGTTAGTGGAGGTTTTCAGTCAGACTTGGTCTTGATGTCCGAGACCAAGACAAGACCGAGTAATAATGAGTTTGAGACCCTGACAAAACCAAGACCTTAACAAAATGATCTTAAGACTTCAGTTCTGCATAACTCCATTTGGAAACACACTCCGTAATGGGCCACTTTAACAGAGACAACAAAAGACAAAGTAATAATTTAAACTCTTCTCACATTAACTCACCTTTTATGCAACGGATAAATCCCATTTCCTGCTTGATGCACCTTATCGTTCACTTTTCCTTATGTACAAAATATAATGCTAGTTGAATACAGGACTTTCATATTTTATTGCAGCAGTGCCTCGGATTTTTTTAACACTTTTGTAATAGATGCTAATTTAATTGACACGCCCCTTTTGGTTTTTGCCATCTCTTTCCTGTAAGCTATTGTATTATTTATTCTTTTGTGCAACTAAGCAACTGTGGCAAAGCAACTTCCCTTTAAAGGATCAATAAAATTGATCTCAGTCTAAGAACAGCCATTGATTTATTAAAAGAGATCAGTCATAGACCAAGTCCAAACTAAAGGAGGCAGAAACAAATGGATCCCAAACACATTTCATTTCATTTTAGAGTCAGAAAATGCTTCCTCAAAACGTACAAACCCAAAGACTAAACCCCTCTTTTGTCTCATTTTAATCACCCACAAACAATTATACTGTAAATAAATCACAGAGCTTGTTTACCAGCTCCCTTCACAGTAAAGGTCCCCTGTTCAGTCCGCCCAGTCTGAGTCTGAGTGGGTGGGTGTATTTATTTAGAGTTGAACATTGTGTAAAAGTGGACTGTAATGTGTTGTTCTTCTGTGGGACAGAGCGTGTCCTTGTCCCAGAGCAAATCCACCCCCTCAAGACCCGCCCCTCTGCTGCAGCCACTCACATCAATGACAGCAAACACGCAGGAAGTGAGCACACTGATCCTTCACAATAAAATTATTTACGTATTCTACACAGGGAAACATCAACCTGTATAGACCCTTCTATGAGAAATGAACAGCAGTACTTCCCCTTTAAATATGAAGTGATGATTGTCATAAGTCATTATTCTCAGAAAGAGCAGTCTTGAGAACAGTCCTAGAGCAAATAAGACCCTTTTTGTGTTTGTGTGCGCATCTCGGTGCCGTCAGTTAAGCAGACCACAATACAATTTCAATGGTAGAATTAGCATTAGCTCCAAACACCACAAACTGTGTATAAACAAGATGTTTTTGTCCCTAACAGACAACACATGTATAATGTCAGAGCCTCAGAAAGAACATCAGCAACTAGCTAGAAGTTAGTTTTATTTTTAAGCCAATCATTAGTGGGGTAACCATAGTAACAAAGTAATTAGCTTAGGTAGGAGTTATCATGCTAAACCATAAGTTTATATGCTAATGTATCTGTTTTTTTTTATAGTTGCATTGTGCTACTTTTTTACCAACTTCATGGAAAACAATGAGTTAGTTTGTCATCTATAAACATAATATTTACCCGTTTTAGTTTGCTCAAATGAATGAAAAAGTCTGATAATTCCGTCAGTCAGGCAGGAAGGGTCTATCATACTCTGTCACCTCCATGTGCTGTTATTTGTCACTTTGTGCAAATCCAGTTATAACAAAATAAGCATCCAGAGACTTGTAGCCTTGTTTGTTTTAATAGAGCAGCTACGTATCAAACCTCACTGACAGCACACAAATGTTATTAACGATATTAATGTTTTTAATACTTCATTTTGAAACCGTGATATGTAACTTAAAACAAGTTATTGTCCAAAGCCCTGTGGGCCACTTTTTAAGTAATTTACAAAACGGCAAAGTGTCTCTGGTAATATAGAAGAAAGGTTTCTTGTTAAGATAAAAGTCCCAAAGCCAGAGTCACATGAACATTTTTGGATCCTGAGACCTCTCATTGAACGTTTTGCTGGTTTCCCGTTACATTGTGATGGAGAGCGTAAACACAATGAGGGCTGTGAGGAGGAAAACTGGTTCAATAAGAGGACGTGAGTAAACAATAAACAATTTTTTTCCCCTCGGCCCACACTCTTCCAGTCTGCACAGTCTGCCATATTTCCCGCTGTTCTAAAGCTTGCGCTGAGAAAACTTGAGCGAGGATACACCAGAGCATCCTACACTGAAGTCAAACTCACAGCAGGAGGAAAACCATGCCCACAAACTCCTTACATAAGCCCCATCCTCAGTTTGTATGTTCTGTTTTTATATTTACTGTTTGCGATAATGATTCATCTAATGAGAGTGTCATACACAGGACACAGCCATTTTATTTATGAAACAAGTACATAATGTTAAGAAGTGGACTCAACCAGAAAAGTTTTTTTTTTCTTCCATTAGGCCATAAATGTTAGACCTAGATCTGGTTTAGTCAAGCCTTAATGTTTTTTTTTTAGCAACTCAATAATCTATAACATATTAATTTGACTAAAACTGTAACAAATAACAAAACATCCAAACCCCAGCCAATAAACAAAAACACAATGCCTCACTGAAAAAGCCCTTTTATTCTGAAGGCATACAACCGGAAGCTGTGTTGTCTTATCTTTGTGTAACTTTTCAACCGAACATATTGATCACAAATCCGCTTGTTTCTGGTTAAAAACTGATCAATATCTAATTATCACATTTCCGAGGTTTTATCGATGAAAAATGAGTGTCTCCAGTGTTCTTCCGCACAATAAAGCAGAGCACGTTTTTCTGAATAAATCAACGCTTTCTGTGGCTTTAACTCCTGCTTTAAACGAGAATCACGTGTGTCCAATAGAGCGAGGGTGTAGTGTCGTGTTGCGGAGGTTTTAATGCAGGTTTTGGTGCAGTTTGGAGACATTTGCGCATCTTTAAAGCCTGAGTCAGCGCTGTGGCCCTTGATGCGGCACCGTAATGACACGCAGTGCACGTTCACGGTCACGCACGGACTCTCCAAAATCAGGAGACAAGAACAAAAGACGAAAAAAAAACGAAGTGTGAATAAGAAAAGGATGGATAAATAAAGGTGAAAGTACTCACTCCATTTCTGTAAAGTGGTCCGACGTCCGCGGCGCAGTGATCATCATCTGATTCACAGCAAAATAGGAGACTGATCCCGGGACAGAGACCCGCCCACAGCGAGCACAGAGCAAGGAGAGGAGGCGAGGACACGAGGGAGGGAAGAGGAGACAGGATCTGTAGTTCAGTTCAATATTTGATATAGTGCTTTTAGGCAGATGTGGAGCTATTATTTCAATGTTTAAGACAGAGAAGAAAAAAACAAGTCCGAAAAAAACAAGTCCTCAAAAACTCATTTATATTGGCTATAATGGATTCGAAAATATTACATTACAATTACAATATAGCCTGATATGTGTCTTCTGGAAACCAATAGATGACAAAAATTACCTCAAATAATTTCCTGGGGTCCAGACTTCAATTCAGTAAAATAAAAGTTGAATCAGAGACATTTTGTGATTACACAAAAATTAAATTTTCTGTAGTGTTAGCCAGTGTTGTGTAGAAACAAAGCTCTGGGTCCATCCTTCTCTTTAGATTATTTACAGTCACAAAGAAAAAAAATATAGAAAAATAAAAAATTCAAGAAGTCAACTGCAAATATTTCTTTCAGTATGAATTTATTTTAAACAAATATTAGGCCTACAGATGAAAAAGGAATTGGATTTTTTTTTTTTTTTTTAAACAAGACAGCACATAAGTTTAGTAGCACATGGTGATAATCAACCACATTGCTTTTAGTATTTCTCTTTATTGTCCACACACACAGTGCTAATTATCAGGTCTGCAGTTTTTGTCAGCTGTTTCCACAGTCACACAACATCTCTACGTCTCCAAGTGTTGGTTATGACTCTAGATACTAGACTTATAGAAGTGCTTTTTGTTGAGTCCAGCAGAGGGGAAAATGGAAACCCTATAATTTGAGGCTAAAAACCAAAAGAACAGCTGTTTAGTGATGACAAACTGAGCGCAGCTAGAGGTGAAGCACACTCATGTTGTATTTGGCATTGTGACAACCATCTGCTCAGCCATTTCTCAGTAAATCATCTCTTCCTGTAGATTAGACTCTGTTCACTTTTTTCCGTTTATATTTCAGCCATATTTTGTTTTAGGTTGAACCAATAAGAAAAAGAAACAAGGAAAATTCTTTATTAAAGTACTTTTGTATTTATTTGTCTTGACACAATCCTTAATCCTTGTTTAGAACTGACCAGTCATGGAGGAAATGCAGACCCCTCAGAGAAAGACCAGAGTCGGCTGAGGATGTTTGAGACCAGTTCTAAACTGGTCTTTGAAAATCATGTGTTGAACATGGTTTTACTAAATGTAATCCCAGTTTAGTCCTAGTTTAAGTCTGGTTAACCCTGCTCAGTCCTGGCTTTGTACCGCCTTAGACCTGGTTTAGCCTTGATTTAGACTTGGTCTCTACAGCTTAGCTTTGTCCTGCTTAGCCTCACAGTTCAGGTGGGTCTTGAAGAAGTCCTGGATCTTGCTCCAGAGCTGGACCTCAGCCCGAGCGTGGGCCTGGGCCTGTCCTCCCCAAAGCACTGCTTGCCCAAAAGCCTTGTGCAGACTGGACTGACAGTACGGCCCGTACGGCGGCTCCAGGTAGTGCCCCGCTCCGACGTAACTCACACACTCAAAGTTATCCTTCCCTTGATGCACCAGCCTGTCCGCCATGTTCTCCATGAAGGCCTGGCTGTCCCAGTTCAGGTCGTCTTCTGCAGCAACAAACAGGAACTGACTCGAGGCCCGTTCGATGGGGATCAGGTATCTGTCATATTCTGGGCGCAAAGGGTCGTCCATCACGTATTTTATATTGAACGCTCCGGACTCAGAGGGAAAAGCCTGACTCGGGTCTAAGATCTTGAAGCCGGGCAGGAGCAGCTGGGTTCGATGATAAAGAGGGAAAAGGGTGTTGGAGCAGCAGCCGTTAATCCACACCACAGCGTCCACACCCGAAAGGTACGAGGCTATAGACAGACCCAGGTCACCGCTTTTGGAAAGAGTAATGACTCCGACCCCTTTACTGCCCACCTGAGGAACAGAGCGACACAAATCTGTCACTCATCATATATTGTGTGTAGATATGCAGAAGTAGAGTTGACAGTTTAATGTGTTTTTAAATTGAATAATAATGTCACATGAGTAAGATCTCATAAGTCTAAAGTCTTGTTTCCACTGGTTTCCTTTACCAAAAATGTTTCAAAACATTCCCTCCAAAAAACAATTGTTTTTTCAATTGATATCATAAACCATATTCTAAGACAAAACATGCTGTGTACAGTAATGACTGCAACAGTATATGACACACACCAACTTCTTTATATCTCATAGAAGCACATCTTTAGTTGCTCGTGTTTAACTTTAACTGTTCCTTCAGCAGACGTCTCCCTGAACACAGCTCAGTGGAAACAAACCTCTTCAGGGGAAACCGAGTCAATCCTTACCACTCCAGTGGAATCGAGGCTGGATCTGGCAGTGAACACAATCTTGTTGCACCCCCTTTGTTTGGGTAAAAGACAGTTAATTATGAAACTGTAATATCTTTAATAAAAGTGAGAGCGTCTCAAGGATCTAAACTAAAACCCTAAAAAGGTTCATTAAGCTGTTTCTTTTGGTTGATTACAGACAGATTTCAAGATATTTTACCACCAATGATTTCAATACTTGGTATGAGAACATCATGGTAACGGTGTAAGTGTATGACCCCTTTTCCCTGAACTGACTCACATAGTCTTGTTTTTTTAAGAACTCGATGGCCTCCTCAAAGTAGTCGAGCTGGAGCCGTTCGACACTGTCCGATTTGTCCTGGTGTCCGTACAACCCTATTGTCAGCACCACAAACCCTCGACTCGCCAAAAGAGCGGCCCTTTTCTCTGACAACCCTCCTCCTAAAGTGTACAAGTCGAGTATTGCTGGGAGTTTAGACCCTTAAAAAGAAAGTGTGTAGATGTTAGTTATAGTAGCTATTATTATTACCATGTGTAAGAGATCCTTGTACCAACCTGGAGGAGTAAACAGGACGCCACTGAAATGTTCCCCTTTCACTGTTTGCCTTTGGACTCCATTTCCCATCAGCCACCTCTCATTGGTCTCCTCCACCAGCACTTTACCTCCCTCCTCTTCGTCATGCACGGCAAACTTCACCTGCACTGGCTCCAGAGCCTTGGCTTTCTGAAACTTTACGTCCAGTGAATCCGACTTCAAAGACCAGAGTAAACCCATGGGTTCGACTCCGACAAAGCTGCCCCCGAGCGACGGGTCTCTGTTCAGGTCGACCTCCCCGCTGTGGTCTGCTCTGTACAGCGCCGAGGAGCTGAACAATTTCCTCTTCTCATCTTTTGAACTGGCTCTTAAACGCACCACCTGCCCTGGCTTTAGCCCTGACACCTGCAGAGAACAGTTTAGATAAGAACTGTTGCATTAGCCTCTCGCAGGTGTTGTTATGGGTTGTAATTGCAATCCCAAACCTCTAACATCTCCTTTTTAGAGCTTGGGAACAGCTATGGTAGCCCTGCAGGGACACACTGTTGTGTATTAATTTGACATCTGTCTGACTCTGTACTCTAATGAGCTCAGACAAGGCAAGTATTTGAAATTGTGCAAATTAATAAATAGGATTAAAAAGGAATATTTACCTCTAATAATCTCAACCTTAACAAAATGCAACAAAGCTCGTTCTCACTGAAATTAAAAAAGGGTTTGTTGGAGGTGGTGGACTATTGATAATAAAATCTAAATGTTCTAACAGGACCCGTGCATAGTGTTGCAGATTATGGAGACAAAAATAATCAAATTTAGCATTTCTTACCACTTCCTGATATAAATGCAGCTGCGCGAGTCACTTTAGATGTTTTTGAGACCGGGTGTAATTATTCATTATAATTGTTGCTTTGTGTTTTCAAAAGATAACAGTCACACACATGGTTGTTGTGTCACTATTGTAAGGCTCAGTGACAGAGGGAAGTAAAACTCAGGAGTTTGGTGGAATCTGACTCAGAATTAGCCTGGAAAATCACCTTGGTGGGAGCTTGAGATAAAGCTAAATAGCACCACCTTGTGTTTCATACAGCAACACATTGTCTGAAATTGTTAAATTTCTTCATCTGCTTGCTTTTTTGGAAACAGTATTGATAAACAGTCAAAGGACTTTTTACATACAATTATGTAAAAATACATTTACAATCACACATTACATTTCAATTATAAACAGTGATAATACATGTTTTTAGCATAAAAGGTCCTCAGCCCAATCTGTTTTCAAAGACTTTATAGCTCTTCTTTTAAAGATAAATTACACTCTTGCAAAAGGAAAATGTAATTACCTTCTGAGAGCACGAAGTTGAAAGCTGACACGTCACTGGGTCATTTAATCCTCTAGTATTAACTGATGAAATGGAGAGGTTTTATAAAAACTTTGGGTTGACTGGGGAATTTCCTTGTTACTAAATCAATGTTAGGAAATTATATATTTCCTATAGTTATTAATTATTGTTTGCTCTTAAGTCATATCAGTCCTGCTCATGTATGTGAGTCATGTACTTTATGCTAATCCAAACAAACTAGACTAGAAATCCTGTCCATAAAGACCTTTCAAACCTGTTTGTGTCACTTGTGTGCATGTCATCAGGCCAAAATCAGAAGGGGCAGCAGTAGATCAGTGGTAGAGACACTTAACCCACCTTGCCTCCAGGTGTCAGCTGTAACACTGGTAAAGCGCTATGAGTGCTTACTAAAGCGAGATATATACATTTATTAATTGCCATCCTGAAGTCACTGCTGAGCTAACGCTACTCCAACACTAAACTTTAGTTATGCATTAGGGTTTTTGATTATCCGTCTGGTTTAATATTTGTAATAAAAAAGAAGCAGGATGGGAGTGGAATCTGAGACAGGGACGGCAATAGAAAATAAAATAGTGGAGCTTTATAGATAACCTAATCCAATCCAAGACAGACAACAGTGCCCTCAAATAATTGAAATTAAAATTGTGAAATTAAGAAGGTTGACTGTACAAAATTACACTTGGCTACATACCTTTAGTTGGACAGGCTCGTCATACAGACACTTCAAACTTGGCAGCAGCCTTAGTCGAACCTGGGACGACATCTCAGCAAAAGAAGTTACTCAAAGCAGAAAACCCAGCTACACAGACCAGGGTCCTGGATTACAAAGATGCACGCTGCCTCTGATATGTCTCTCCTGCGCAGCTGGACAAAACCTCACAATCCTGGATCAGGTATGTCACGAAGCGCATTATTTCTTTCAGGAGTGAAAGCGCGTTAATGTGAAACAGTCCGCACTAAACAACCAATCACAGCGACACGTGGGAGAGATTAGGCAACATTAAACTCGAGGTAAACGACCTCCGTAAAGTTGGCCTACCCACCGTTTGTGCTGTTCTAGTTTTTGAGATAGCCTATTAATGATTCTTTTATAGGTCATAAGAGTTCACCCAGCCCCCCGTTAAAATGCTTTAAAATGACCCAAAATAGTCATTCGTTTGTGCTTTGAAAAGATCTAGATAGTTTTGGAGTCAATCGCGTTTGGTGGGGGGCAAACTTCACGGAGGTTCCAAACCCAAGAGACTGAATGAACAGCAGAGACTCTTAAAGAGCTTAAGACTAAAAACAGAAGTGGGGAGTCTCTGCATTAAAATAAATATCACGGAGTCCATTAATCTCAACATAACTGACGATAAAACACAATTTCATTCAGGTGTTTGAACCTATCAGACTAAGTTACAATATGACATGACTTTACAGTGTTGTTCTCTACAGACTGTGATCTTCATGATACTAAAAACTTTACCTCTAACCTCCTCCAGCTTCAGAGAACAGGGCCCAGGTGTGTGGCAGGCGTGAAAAAAAAAAAATCTCTTATCCTTAGCATTGTATACTGCGCTGGGTTTAAACTGACTAGTTTTTTGTGCACTTATGCTTTTTGTACCTTGTGTTGTTAAAATTGCTTCCATTGTTATCCTCACTTGTAAGTCGCTTTGGATAAAAGCGTCTGCTAAATGACTAAATGTAAATTTCTATAACTCTGAGTCTCTTGCGTCCTAAGGAGTTCTATAATCGATAATCCATTTCCTTATTAACAACAGTTCTGAGAATATACACTTTAAACGCATTGACAACAGGCCAACAGTGAATTATTTAACTTTTATTAAGTTTATGTATTCATAGTCATTATTAAAATGTACTTTATAACATGAACTAATGAACTAATTGATGATTTAGTTTCTTTACTGCAGAACTTTAACACCTAATGTCAAATTCAGCCGAGTTACACTGGAAGTATTACATTTACTGCGATCTGCCCAAAACTCAAGATTAAGCCAGTATCACAGTCATATAGGCAAAAAAATAAATAAAATATAGATTTTATTATCCAATCAGAGTTAGCTTCAGCTCCTTCCAGAGATAAAGCTCAGCACTTATATCATTTGAACTCTAAAAGTCTTGATACCATTGCTTTAACCTTTTCTAGGTCACCGTTTGTACAAAAAACAATTAGTCATGGTGTAGAAGTATAAATATAAAAATTTGCTTCCAGTGTAAGTCAATCAAAAAAGTGACATTTATCAAAGACTGACACTGTGTTACAGGGATACGTTTATTTCAAAGATTAGTGTTAGACAAAACCATGAGTTGTCTGGGGCTCTACATCTTTAACAACACAATTATGGCTTTAAGGTCATCATATTCAGCTTTTCAACAAAATGGTCTCTGTAGTGAGATGGAGTAAAGACACTTTACTGAATCGGGCAACAAGGAAGTTTTAGATTTATGTTTAATTCTGAGAAGAAAAAAAAAAGGACATTTGGGATTTATGTAGAAACTTTCATGGAACCAAGGCCACCAGTTTGTACAATATTTAAATTATTAATTACTGTATTAACAGTATTCAAAGGTTTTTCAACTCTGGTATATAGCATTGTTTGTTTTCCAATCTGTATTTATGAGGCAGTTGAAGTTTAACATTAAGGTGCAATATAGGTGAAACTAAAATGGGTTTACATTATTTAACAAAAAACACAATTCTAAGATGTTTTAGTCAGAAGAGTTGTCCACTCTGTTGCCGGGCAGATTTCAGGATGCTACAGTCCAACAGATCCTACAGAATGATTGTAAAATTAACTTGACTCAAATGTCCATTTTAGCCCTCTTTATCTTTAAGCCTCTCCCTCTAAATTCAGTCGGCACTGATTGGTCAAATGGTCTACTCTGTTATAATGGGCCAAAAGCCAACTAAAAAGGCACTCTAATTATATCATCAGAAGTGGGTTTAAGCTGTCGCACTGCAGAGAACAAAACCAACAAAAAACAATAAGGGATATGTAGATAAACAGCATCCTTTAACAGTCAAGTTTCATTTTAAACAAGCATTTTGTATCCAAATCCAACTTATGTTCTGCTAAGGTTTAAATGGCATTCAGGACGTTCGTACCAGCATTGTGGATTTAAAAGGACAATTAAAAACAAGAAAAATAAATAAATAAATTATGAATTGAAATGTGAATTTAGATTCCTTTTTGAAAAAAATAAAAAGTTAAGAATCTGTAGAAATAAAAATTGGACAGAAAGTCAAGTTTCAGAAATGCGATTTGAAAAAAGAAAAAAGTACAAATAAAACATGATATGGAACGTTTAGAGCTAAAAGTGATATACGAATATACTGTATATCTATAGTACTTTTTTAACTCAGGTTTCTAAAATGTATGTGACTTGAAGGGTCTAGAATGAAACCATTAAACCAATCAGAGACAAGTTTACATTTCTGTTGCTGGGCAGATTAAGGTGGTGTACATGCAAGGCACCAAAGTGTTTAAATTTTAAATATGTTTTTTAAATTAAAAAAGCAGTTATGTTTGAAACATTTACAGATATGAAAAGTTACAGAATGTGTTGTAATCGTCCAATTAGAAACAAGCTGAACATTCTGTTGCCGGGCAGATCAAAATGGTGTAGTATCAGTATAGTCAGTATTTAGTAGGGTCTGATAAATGTAGCAAAAGTGATTTATAGTTTACACTCATAAATTAGAGAAATTTTGTAAATATCAAATTTTCAAATTTCACTTTTAATTAAAAAGTTTTAATGTGAGGCTTTTGAAATATGTAGTACTTAAACACTATTGAGTTAGTTCTAGAATGTATTACAACCATCCAATCAGAATTACACAGCAAATTTTGTTGCTGGGCAGATTTCAGCGAGGTAATGGTCAAAAATATAATATATAATGTATAATTGTGAATCAACATAGAAATTGTGTTGACTGGCAGGCACATTACCAAAGCAGGGGGGAAAAAGGCATTTTTCACACTCAAGTAGCAACAATATGCATTTGCTCACTTTAGAGAACAACAAGAGAGCTGGGGTCAGGTGCAATCTGTGTTTTAACACAGTTCAGAATGTGGTGATATTCTGCTGAATTAGGACTTTAACCTCAAGAAATGCACAGCTTAAACTAAACTAAAATTTCAACTAGGATAAAATATGTAGATAATGTTGAAATAAGATATAGTCCTTAAAGACAATTACATATTGATAAATGTTTCACATAATGAACATGCATAACTGTGACTTTGACTTCAGAATAAAAGCTTTATAACAGCTATAATAGAAAGAGAAGCCTTACTAAAGTGAGAAAACATTTTTCTAATGTTTGTGGCATAAATTCTTATTCATAATAAAAGTTGAATGCTGACCAAATTAAAGTTATACTAAATGATGAGATACTTATTTGTAATTTTGATATTTTTTGTCAGATGTCAAACAATAACTTTGACATGTTAAAATCTTCAGTGAGAAAACCTGCCTATCCAACATTTTACTCAAAACTCTAAGAAAGTACATGTAGTAGTGTTGAATGTTTGTTAAATCTATGAATAACTAAATAATTAGACAGGAGCTTTCCCTTTTTATATGTTACTATACTAGTTTCAAAGTTAGCTACACATCGGCTACGTTGTGTTTTTTGTAAATATAACGCAATTACAAAAAAGAAATGTAATGCTGCAAAAAGAGAAATTTAAGTTAGATGTGGCGCCTGAAATCCAAGGTTTTAAAAATAGACCTTGAAGTGGCCCAAGGAGTATACATTGGCAAGTTTTTGAGGAGTTTTGTGTAGATAACAGGATACTTGCTCTTTCTCATTGTTTGTGCCTTATCTTAAACGCCGCCAAGAAACATAGATTATATGTTTTAAATCAAGCAGATATGCTCATACCCTAATACCATAACACAATTGGGTTTTAAATAAGAGTATAGTTTTGTCTACTTGTTCACAGATATTGGTCTCTGAAACTCTGAAAAAAGCTGATGGTGCAAAGTCTTACATTCAGTTTAAAGATTTTCTTTCATTTAACTTTTTGCACATTAACAAAAAACTATAGCAAATAAACAGTTTCAAAAGTGTTTATTTCAATATTTAAAAAGTTACTTAAATGTGTTTAGGGAAACTCTAAGATCTAAAAATCTAAAAAAGATAGGCATAAACACCTAATTTTGCTTATATATTATCAACAAAGATAGTGCACTTTTATTCAAAATATCTAATATCTAACCCTTAGTCAGAGAAGTTTAGTTTTAATACTGCTAACTAGTGCATGTATGTGTGTTGGTAAAAGTCCTGATTCAGCAGGATGATCATTAAAAAAAAAAAAAAAACAGGCTCTAGATTTGGCCACAAAGTGACATTCGTGCAGCGGAGTGATAGAGTATGCTTTTTGAAATGACGCGTACAAAGATATAGTCATGGACTATATAACCGTGAAAACACTGAAGTCCATTGAGAGAGGTTTAAAACTCCACTTTGCAGGCGGGAAACGTCTCCTCCTGCATGGCCACTGTGCTGTTACTGCCCAACACTGTGATGGACAACTCTTTCTGACGCTCGTGGGTCTCCTGGTACCACTCGTGCATTGCCATTGAATCAAACGTCGGGATTAGAGTCACCTGTAAGAAAAGGGATCAATGAAAAGAAATTAAATTGTGAGATTTACAAGCTACAGTTGTGCAAGTCCCCGATTGTAAGGTGTCTTAGCATGGAGGCTTTTGTATTATTTTTTCCAGTCCCCTGCTTTATTTTCTGGCCCATTCCTCTTTACAACATAGTACAGCAACAGTTTTTCACATTTTTCTTAAGGTTTTGGACAAACATGGCAAATTTAGTCCTGGCAACCCTCTAAAACAAACTATAGTTTTACAATCAACAATCTTTTACAACCTTATTAGTTTTACTTATAACCGATATTAACTATAACTGAAAGGTTGGCGGTTCGATTCCTGCTCCTCCTAGTTCATACTGTTGTTGTGTCGTTGGGCAAGACACTTAACCCAATTTCCACCAGCCTGCAGCTCAGCTCCTTCCTCACCACGACAGACCGGTACATCGACTGCATCACTGCACCAATCAGTCTGTCAATCTCCCGTTTCTATCCCATACTTGAACTCCACAGGCAGAATCTCTCCACCAACTTGAAGGGGACAAGCTACCCTTTTCTGTCTGAGAACCAAGGCCTCTGACTTGGAGGTGCTGATTCTCATCTCAGCCGCAAACCATCCCAGTGCAGCTGAAGGTCCTGATAAAGCCAACAGGACAACATCATCTGATAAAAGCAGAGACTAGATCCTGTGGTCTCCAAACGGACTCCCTCCGGCCCCTGACTATGCCTAGAAATCTTGTTCATAAATATAATGAACAGGACCAGTGACAAAGGACAGCCCTGCCGGAGTCCAACATGCACCGGGAACAAGTCTGAATTACTGCCGAGCTCCCTTTTTGAAAAGAGGGACCACCACCCCGGTCTGCCAGTCCAGAGGTACTGTCCCCAACTGCCATGCGATGTTGCAGAGGCAGCCCCACAACATCCAGAGACTTGAGATACTCAGGGCGGATCTCATCCCCCCGGTGCCTTGCGACAGAGAAGTCAGTGACTTAAGCTTAGACAATGGACGAGTCCACCTCTGAGCCCTCGGCCTCTACTTCCTCCGTGGAAGATGTGTCCGAAGGATTGAGGAGATCCTCAAAGTATTCCTTCCATCGTTCGACGATATTCCCAGTTGAAGTCAGCAGATTCTCACCTCCACTGTAAACAGTGTAGGCAGGGCACTGCTTCCCATTTGATAGTTTACTTCTTTGATAGTCTTTCTCCATTGCCTCACCAAACTCCTTCCAGACATGAGTTTCTTACCTCCAGAACCACCTGGGCTGCAGTCGGCTTGGCGGGCTGATACCCACCAGCTGCCTCAGGAGTCCCATGTGTCAACCAGGCTCGAGATGACAGGCATCGGAGACCTTGCTCCGAGACCTTGGAGAACATGGTCCACTCGGACTCAATGTCTCCAGCCTCCTTCTGGATCTGGTTGAAGCTCTGCCGGAGGTTGGAGTAGAAAACTTCTGTCTCACGTTCCAAACAGACCCTTACAGTACATTTAGTACTGCTGAGTCTGTCCAGCTTCCTCTCCCGCCATAGGATCCCACTCCCCACCAGGTGGTGATCAGTTAACAGCTCCTCAGCTCTCTTCACCCAGCTCAGAGGAAGCAACCACAAAGTCAATCATCAACCTCCAGCTTAAGGTGTCCTGGTGCCACGTGCACTGGTGGACACACTTAGGCTTTGAAGTCACCCAGTAGAACAACAGAGTCCCCAGTTGGAGCACTTTCCAGCACCCCTCCCAGAGACTCCAAGAACACCAAGGTACTCTGCAACTCCAGCTCCTTTATAAATCCAATCAGTTATTATTTAGATAGAAATATAGTATAGTAAAATACAAGACAACAATTATCATGGTCTTCTGTGAGTTGTTGGCTCCATTTTAAAGACAGAAACAAAATTATTGGTTTTAAGTCAGTGTGTGAAATGTGTTTCTGGGTGTGTCTGGTAGGTATGAGATCATAGAGTTGACAATATTTGGGTTTTAAAACTCAGTTCTGAGTAGGAAAGATGTTGGTCAGTGTGTTCAGTCTTTACCTGTATTTCTGGCCAGCTGCTCTTTCCCTCCAGGAGAGCATCCAGAATGCCCCTCATAGCCACTTCCTTTACAGGGTCATCACCACTGATGATGTAGTACAAAGATCGAAGTTTTTTGAAGAAATCTATGTCCAGAGTGGCAGAAGAAGGACCGGACGGAAGATAGGCCAAGTCCACGTAAACTGCAGAGCCCTCAGAAACTGCCTTGTTTACTAAAAAAAAAAAAAAAGTATACACAAGTATAAGCAGGTTTGTGATGATTTCAATTGACTGAATAGGATTTAGATTTTTTTCCCCCTGTTTAACTTGCATTTAAGGAGGTTTAAATTGATTTTAGGCAGATTAAGATTTTTATGTTTTAAAATAGAAAACAGTTTCATAGGGACTTAAGCAGTTTATAACTGTATTTGACAGTATTCAAATTTGGATATCAAAACAAAGTAAGAAAAAATTAAAATCCAAGTAACTAGCCTAATTCTTTTTTTTTTTTTTTAATTTGTCTGGTCTCTGTGGATTTGAGTTAGTTAGGGCAGAAGCAACAGACAGTGAATAAACTGCCTTTGGACCCAACTGGATAGACATACACCCAATCAGAGAAACACAACATTGCATAAAGCACGCCCCATTCTTGATAAACGGTTACAATTGGTCAGGTAGGACTGATTTAGTTAGAAGTCAGTTTAAATGGGTGAGGCACCAGAACCACTTTGCTCAGAACATTAAGACATGTATAAAAAACATTATTAAACTTCTCTTAAAAAATATTTTACCGAAATGTACACAAGGTAGCAAGTTAATAGTTAAATTCATTATGATAAAACAACCTGAAAAAAAGCTGCTGTATCCAAGCAATATCACAGGAATTTGCATAAAAGAAACTTAAGAAACCTAGAAGTTAAACTAGCTACAAAAACTAGTAAGTAGCAGCTTACCTGATAGAAGTTTGACAGGTCCAGTTTTAGATCCTCCAAGTGAATTCCTTGTTGCTGTTTTCACGTCTAGACTGGGGGCCGTCCTCAAGGAGCCAGTAGCACTTCCAACTTTAGACTTTCCATTCTGGGCCACTGCGCTTCCAGACGCTGTTTTTTGACTTATACCTGTTGGTTTCTTGCCCTTGGCAGCTGTAGCCTTAAGATTCTTGGTTGAAGAGTCATTCTCTGCATCTGCCATGCACGCTCCGGGTTGTGGAGGCAGCGGGGGCAAATCTTTCATTGGGGCCGGAGGTGGATCGTGGGAACAGGCAAGATATAAGCTGTTGGAGTCATCTTCAGAGTCTAAATCTACGGTGATAGACGGACAGTCCTCAGTTGCGGGAGGTACATCCGAGTCTGTAGCTGTTGGAACAGAGTCGCTGACTGAAGTGGGTGGCGTTTCTTGGCTGTTTGCTGATTCGCTGTTGCTCTGATCTTGTTGGAGATTGTTGTTCTTATTGATTTCAGTTGAGGTACTTTTTGCAAGGTTGGATATGAGTTGCGAAGGGTTTTCTGGAGCTTTGGGATGCTGGAATTCACAAGGCGTCACTAAACAGAGGTCAACGTCATGGGGAATATCTGCTAAAAGCTCTGACATGCCATGAATGTGGTCCTGACTGCCATTTTGTGAAGGTAAGGCGTCGCTTAAATGTCCATTGGCGGTCATGGTGCTCGGCAGACCTTGCTCAAACGAAACAGACAAGGACTCGTCGACTTCTGTAGAGTGGGGTGAGCCAACTTCAGCAGGCATTGACGTCATTGTGGAGGAAGAATCTGGCATTATATCCTTTAACGGACTCAGAGTCAAAAGACTGGACTGCTTGTCTTGAGATGATGTTGAATTTTCAAGACCTTCCCTTAAAGAGCTTAAATCCGACGTCCTACACGAGCCACCATGGTTATAATCGTCAAACCCTAAACTAGACCCTCTCACGCCTAGACCACTGTCCTCCCCCAATCCACGAATATCCTCATCAAGTGATTGATGGAAAGGGGTATGCCCCGCGCTGTTAGGGGCTGAATCAACAGAAGACATTATAGTTTTGTCCTCAGAGCTAACACAGGAGTTATCTTGCCCGTTCTTGATTTGTTGGTATGTTGGACTGAGATCAAAGTTAACACTCAAATCCCCTTTAGCAGTTTTTTCTAAACTACGAAACGTTTCTGGACTTTCCAAACCTGAATTTCCATTTGAACGTGCAGTACCAAGCAAACCAGCATCTCCGGCAGAATTCCTGACATCCTTTGACTGATTGTTTCCATTTTTTTCCTTCAATCGAAGATTTTCAAACTCGACCGTCATATCTTCAGGTGTTGAAACCTTTGACCGATCAGATTCCTTGTTGTCTGCTAACTCTTTATTGCCAAGTTTACCTTTTGTCCCTTTATTTAAAACCTCTTTGTTTGAAGGATTTTTCTTCAACAACCCACTTTTGGCTGAACATTTTTGTGGTCGGTGCTTGCCACGGAAGTTATGCTTGAAGCTACACTTGGCGTTTTTTTGACATCTTTATGAAGCGGCTTTGCTGCCTTCTTATTGTCCGTTTTCACATCCTTCTTGCCATCTTTTTTTGGTTCTGGTTTAGTATCTTTCTTTGGTTTAGCACTTCCATGACTTGGCACATCTTTCTTAATCAGTTCCTTCTTTTTGTCTACACCATCTTCCTTTTTCACTACAACAACATTCACTTTATCTTCTTTTTTCTTTACATCTTCCTTTTTTGGAGCAGGTTTTTCCACCGGTTTAGGTGGCTTTACTTTTGAATCTGCCTCTTTTCCTTTTGGTTTGTCTTCCACATCTTTCTTATCTTTCATTGTGGCATCACTGGCTGCTTTTGGTTTATGCGTAACCTCATGTTTTTTCACATCTACTCGTGTAACCTTGTCCTTTAAGGCACTACTCTTAAGGCTTTCTCGACTCTCCGCTCGTTTTGGTAGCTTTTCACATTTGGCCATTTCCAAATCTTTCTTACATACTACGGGTTGTTTGAGGCAATCAAGATGTTTTAACTTATCAAGACCGTCCAAGATTTTAGCTTGAGGTGTGCACCCGGGAAAAAGGACCCTTATTATTTTTTCCTGAGTATTTGATGGATGCCAGATCAGCAAGGCACAAATTGAAACAAGGCATGTCAGCGGAAGATTTAAAGTCTTTACATTTGAGGAATGTTCAGGCCAACTTTTCCTAAAAATCTCCAGCTCTTTATTGCCGCTAACTGGATTGAGTATGTACATCTCCAATCGACCTACTCCCATTTTTTGAAACAGGATAACTGGTTCGACTGTGGGTCCGTTTAATCGTATGAGAGGTTCGGGCTTGGTTGCGAGGTGTTCCAAGTGCTGTAAAGTGAGCGCAACTTGGTCACAACTTCGAAGTTCACTCGGATTGCTTTGTAAGGACTTAAGTTTATCAGGAACATTAAGAAAGATTACCCCAATCTCGGGAGAAATAAGATATTTGAGCCAGTCCTCTTCAGCATGAGAGGCAGCAGTTTCATCATCCTGTTCGGCTATTTTTCTCAGCAGCAAACTGTTGAATCCCGGGAGGTTATCAACGCCAATGTGAGTCAACAAAACAGAGTCGATCCTGTCTAGGTGTCGGACAAGTTTCCAAAAGGAGGAGCGGGGATCAGAGCCACCATTTACCAAGACATTAAAACCGTTCACAGTAAAGAAAGCAGAGTCCCCTCTACCACCAGGGAAGATGTAGCAGCACGGTCGGGACAGTTTTAGGAATCCAACGGTGCTCGGCGGTTCTAAAAGGTTAAAGGGCGACTCAGGCTCTAAGGACTCTGAGAGATACTCGGTAAACTCTTGAAGCCCTTCCATTTCAGGAAAAACAGGAGGAGGATTGATTTGGATGTCCATTAGGTCCTGAAGATTGTGATTCATCAACATGGAGTCCTTCCAGAGACCATAGTTGGAACAGCTCAAAGTGAGTCTGGCCTTCACTGTAGGGTCAGAGGATTTTAACAACTCTCCAACCTGTAAAGATAGAGAAAAATGCTGATGCTGAAAACTAATCACACCATACAATCCTATTTATACAGCAGGAACAACAGGGTTCCGACTCTTTGGAATAAAAATCTTTTTAACAAATCAGGACAGCATTTTCTCAATAATTGTCTGCTGTTAATCACGTGGGTTTGCTCCAACTTAGCCCTCTCTGTTTTGGCTTAAACTCCACTCAACAAACTGCAGCAACTAAAGTTGATTAATGTTAAATTTCTTTCCATGATTGGATAACAAATTTCTACAAGTTTTGATATTCCACTAACAAAACTTTGGCATCCGTAATTGAGCTGGTTTTTGCTGTTAGTGAAAAACTTTAATTCTTCAGTTAAATTACTTTGATGTAGTCAGAGGTATTTTGTAGCTCACATTAGAAACACTATAGCAGTGTTTGTACTGTACAACATCAAACTGAGTGAAAGTTAAAAGAACAGACTTCATCAAGACTATGTTACTTTTCAGGCTGTAGACCCACTAATAAACTAAAAGGAGAAAGAAAAATGCAGCTGAGACTTATTTGAGACAGTCACAGGGATCTGTCCTTTCAAACAGTTGCCCCAAAACTCTAGAACTGACTGCGCCAGTCACTGCGTGAGGCCAACTCTTTTAATAATTTTTTCTTAAAAGTAGTTGTAGCCACTTTCATTTAGACAGCCTTCTGTTAAACTGTTTTTTATATTTAATTATTATTATTTTGTATTTTATTTATTTTACTACACTTTTTAAAGCCCTATTTGTGAAAGATGCTGTAAAGTTTTCTTACGTATTTACAAATAGGCTTTTTAGTTTCAATGTAAGTTAGCACCTTTTCCTTGTCATTTATTCCTTCTGTCCAGTACAAAAAAAAGATAGTTTGTGGCTTTATCATAATATTAAACACTAGAAGCCAGTAGTTATGGTGAACTTTACTGCTGTGTCACAGAGGACAAGTGTGACGACTGAGAAGGGATATTGGTTTATGTTTTATGTAAAACACAATACAATTTTCTATGTCCATTCCATGACTGTGCACTTTCCACAGCGGTTTCTCACACCATGGTTAGAAAGAAAACAGTAAATAGAGTATAGAATTACCTTATATGGTAGAAAAAGTGTATATGGTTGACCTATTCAACATCATTTGAATTTATTTATCATCAATTTGCCTATTCACATTTTATATACATTAAAGAGTGTCATACCTCCTCCTCAGTGAATATTTGGATGAAGTCATTGACAGAAAAGCAGCCTTTCTGCAGCACAATGTCTCCCGTCTCTTCGACGCACTGTCCGGCCAAAATAAGGAGTTTGTGTCGAGACGTATCACATACGAGCCGTCGGACCTGAACAAACAATGGCAGAAATGTACATGTAAACTGTGGGAGCGGATAAATTATACAATTAAATTATAATTTATATAATAATATAATTTGTATTATGTATAAATTATACAATTTTATCCAATTCAAGGTGAGAGATACAAAAGAATAAAATGTTAAAAAACAAGCGTTGGGGGAAAGTTTTATTGTGGAACAGAAGAATAAAAACATTTTGGTTCTTTATAGGCAGAGGTCAGTGTAGGTCATTTAAAACTGAGTGGAACTGTACAGGTCAGGATGGTCTGACACCAACTGAGACAGGTAACTAAGTGAGTCTGCACTGCTCTGTACACAGCCCCGATGAAGTGTTTTTCTGACAAATGAGCCCCATACTCCTTTACTTTGTGTTTGGCATCTTTTAAATAAAGCACTAATTGCTATCCACATATATACACATTACACAAAAGGACAAGCCTGCCCAGCCATCTTATTTTTTTTATTCTATACAAAGAATTAGACTTGTCTCTCTCAGTTTGAGTTTGATTTCCAGGAGGAGGAACAAATAGACAACTAATTAGAATTCAAAGGGCAGTACCATTTTTCAGACGGAGCCACAAAATTTGAAAAACACAACCAATCAGAAAATTGTGCAACGCTTAAAGGCCGCCCCATTTTAACTAAACAGTTACATCAAGTTAAGTTGGTCCCTCATATTGAACTCGATGGAATATGAGAAGGATTTAGCTGACATGGTAAAAACTGCCTCTACCTTGCAGCACCTGAGGTTGTCCTTTTTGATCTTTAAACAAAGCATGCGCAGAATACAACATACGGCACAGGGCCACAAAAAGACTGGAGGTGCTATTTGTTTTTAGAAAGAAAAAAAAAACTGCAAAATATTTCCAACAAGTTCATTTAAAATTATATATATATAAAAAAAAATTCCTTGTTGAACTGTGGGATTTCTGCAAAATCCATCATACACTTATTGTGTGAAGTTATACTGTTTTAAATGCACTGTGCAAGTCAAGAATGTACAAAGACTCTCTAAAAGCTTGCTGTACTGACCCAACCCATTTGCCCACACATCCTTTCGTAGAAGTTAGCAAGTAGTATGTATTGCAAACACTATTTATAACATAACTTTTCTTTTGCAACACTAGAACACGGTAGTTCCCTTTTTACTGACTAGAAAACCTAGTCCAGACTCCATTCCTCTTTTGTTTTTTCTCATTAAGCACATGACACTGGCCCGTTGTTGAACAGCCTACATTTCATCCAACAGTGTGTGACATGCAGCAGTCTCAGGACACAGCTGGTTCACGTTTCACAGTGTCACATGTAATAACTGTCTTATTGTGGACAAATGTATAGCTTGTCTTATGTCACCGTTTTTAAATGAAAAAAAAAAAACATTTATGGAAAAACAAGGATCTTAATGAACTTTGTATGCTACAAAGAACATACAAATCAATAAAAATGCCTCTGTTTTTTCTTAATCTCCTTGTCAGTTCAGAGTCTTACCTCGGAGCAGACAAAGTTATGAGCAGGATTCACCACGACCTGGGTGTCCAGAATATCTCCACTGTGCTGCAGAGTCCTTTGGCCTGAAAGAGAATAAAGCTAACAGTGAGCTAGCAGTGAGCATGAAAATGTGTAGAGTTTCTGTTCCTGTTTTTCTTCGTGTAACTTCAGATTTAAAGGAGAAGTCAGGAGTGATAAAATTAAGGGTTTAATAGACATAAATTTGAAATGGACATCACTGACATGGATTTTTTCACATCTTGACTCCTTTTATCAAATCAAGAGAGAAAACTCTTTAAGTGTGTGCTGTTTGCAGGGTACAATGTTGTAGCAGCAGAAGGAGAGCTGTATTGATTAGATTATTTTATTTCTAACAGGAACAATGCAATTTCACAAAACACATGAAAAAACATGAGTAAAAAAGGCAGACTTAGCCAAAAGGCTATTTTTCATTTGTAGTCTCTTGGCAATGATTTTAAAAGAGCAATAAAATACTCTAGACTCTACAGTAAGGTTGTTAGCTCACTGGGTTAGTGAAAGGGTTTATTGGATGTGCAATATAATAATATAAATAAGCTCTATAACTACTTTGGTTAACAACAAATACAATCATTACCGTTAGCCACAACCAGTCGCTTCTCCTTTGAAATCATAACAAAAAACCTAAATTTAAAATGGACAGATTAAGTATAAATGGGAAATGACAGCTGTAGTAACACAGCCTATAAAATTGGTACTATGGAGCATCAGTGTTGATTGTATCAGAGGCCAAGTTATAGAAGACATTTGAGGAAAATAAATGGTGAATAAATGAAAGTACCACCTTAACTAAAATATTTTCTGTGAGAAACAACTGCTATTCTTGCACACTGGATTTTTAGTTTTAAATTTGACAATTTGTTTATGTTTAAAGAAATATCTGCTTAGTGTTTTAGAGCCAAAATACACAGAATATAGCAGCTATTAATTAATACTACTCCATATTTTAAACTAAAAGCATTACACATTTCATGGATATCTTGGGAGACAATACCCTTTATTGTTTAAATAATGTAGCCCAGCTTTTCTAGTAGAGTTTTTGGTATAGTACTTATACCCTGATCAAAGAATTGTGAGGCAAATTATTAATTATAAAGTCATGAATTGTTGACCCTTTATTTGGGCTCAAATCCCTCCAGTTGTAATAGTTGTAGTTGCTCAAAAACAGCCTCTATTTTAAAACAAAGATGTTTCTGGGCCTCTAACCTTTAACTCTGAGCCAAAAGGAAGTGCTATTTTCCTTCCTGAAGAAGCTCCAGAGGCTTTAGGCCCCCCCCCCCCAAAAAAAAAAACAGAGCAGATACAGATCATAGAGCCTTTTCTGCATAAACATACAACTTCATGTTTATTAAATTAATTTAAAAAGGGTAAATTAAATTTTAGTCAGTAGCTCAATAAATTCAGATTTCCACAATAAATCTATTTGATTATTGATGCTGAAGGGGTTTGGTTTATCTTCCACAGCCCTGTGGTTTGGATTTGGCTGCAGTAATGAATTCCTTATTTGTGTGTGTGTATGTGAGTGAGTGTGTGTATGTGTGAGTGTGTGTATGTGTGTGTGTTCGTGTGTGTGTGTATGTGTGTGTGTGTGTTTGTGTGTGTATGAGTATGTGTGTGTGTATGTGTGTGTGTTCATGTGTGTGTGTATGTGTGAGTGTGTGTATGTGTGTGTGTATGTGTGTGTGTTCGTGTGTGTGTGTGTATGTGAGCGAGTGTGTGTATAGCTCTCCCGGTTTAATTCCCCTGTGTGTATGTGTGTATGTGTGTATGTGTGTATGTTTGTGTGTGTATGTGTGTATGTGTGTGTGTGTATGTGTGTGAGTTCGTGTGTGTATGTGAGTAAGTGTGTGTATGTGTGTGTGTGCGGCGCGACGCGTGTGTATTACATTACATGTAGAGTACATATTCACCTGTAAATGCTGTTTATAGAAAAGAGACACCTGTAATTATATTTATGGCATACACTCACCTGTTATAGTAATAACCATCTGTATATTTATATTCATTGTACATATTACCTGTAAATCCTGTACATCTCCATATCCTGCACGTATTCAACCATTGTATATATCCTGCACTTTGCTGCTATTGCACTTCTGGTTAGACCTAAACTGCATTTCGTTGCCTTGTACCTGTACTTGTGTAATGACAATAAAGTTAAATCTAATCTAATCTAATCTTATTTATCTCTTGTATTGTTGAAATAATAATAGTGCTTTGAGGTCAACAAGACCAATGCAATGAATGCAGCATAATGTCCTGCTTTAGAAAGACATTGTCGTCTTCCTCTGTTTGAGGATAAAACTGGTCCAGTCTGTAGACTTGAGAGTTTAAACGGTTGCAGTGTACGATCACAAACTGTCCATATCACAAAAATCCTGCTTATTTCATGGTAATGTCATGGTACTGAAACTTTGCATGTTGAAAAAAGTTTAAAGTATAGTTTAGAATTTTATAGTTTTATAAATTAGGCTTTTTAGTTTTAATAAAATTTAAAAGAACAAAACCTGCACTATACTCTGTGGGTGATGTTTCTGTCTGCACTAGACCAGTTCCAATAATATCCATAATGACTCTGCAGAAGCTAGACACTGATAATCCCCAGAGAAAGGCTCTGTAATGGCAGAAAATGTCTAAACAGGGACAGTGCAATTTCTGTGTGACAATGCAAAGAGAGTCTGAAGTAGAAGCCACTCTCCCCGAACAGCAGCAGACCTGTCCTGCTTTTCTTAAAAAAGTAAAACCAGAACAAATTTTCTGAAAAATACTAATACATTACACCAAACTGAGCCTCAGCGTCAGAACGGCAATTATCTCCGCCTCATACATTGTCTGATTTAAGCCAATATTTATCCGTTTCATGTTGCTTCCATTTTCTCTTCCTTTTTTGTGCTTTTTCTCTGTAAAAAAACACATCCAGACACTTTTTTTTACTCCAAATAAAGCAGGTTTTGAGACATCACTTTGGAGCTCTCTGATTGGCAACTGCTCATGTAATTAAAGAAACTAGAACGAAAAGTGGGTCGACAGGAGGAGATTGCATGGCAACCGTTTAGAAGCTGTTGTGCTGATAATGTTCACAAGACAAGCGGCCGTCTGTTAAAAGACCCTCGGCTTTAATCTGAAAATGGAAAGTTTAAAAAGGAGCCTCAAGGTGAAAAAACCCCAAAAAAACAAAGACCCAGTGAGATTTTACCAAATTTTATTATAACAACTGTACTGTTCCTCAGAAATGTTGGTTGTCAAGCACTTTTGAAGGACCCTAGGCCATTAAATAACTAAATATTCCATTTTGTAAAAGTATATTAGCGATTTCGTTTTATAATAAAATGTGATACATAGCATAACAAAGTCTCACACTTTGGCATAAAGGACTAAAATATGACCCACATTTTATGGAATAATAATCTATTTTAATCAATTTCCAAGTCATGTTCATGGCTGTAAAACTACAACCATTTAAAATATTGGTGTTAAGCTGACCTTTGACCTCCTCAGACAGGAAGGCTGAGTGTCTCGAGACAAAAAGCTTCAACTGTTGATCCAAAACCGAGACGTCCAAGTCAACAGCCCAGCGCCGAACTCCTACAACAAACACACACAGGATAAAAACTAAACATTTGTGATAATCTGGGTTCGTTTTCAGTTGGGTTTTTATGTGTGTTAGAGTGAGACATCATGTTTGGTCTATCTTTGTGATGATCAAACAGGAAGCTGAGGCCATTTAGAAATAGCACTTCCTCTTGGGTTTATCAGAAGAGATCCATAAAGAGCAGTAACATGAGGACGGAGGGTATACGTTAAAAAATACAAGCTACAAAACAAATGAAATAAAGAAAATAACACCGAACCTGCATGTAATAGATGACATTAATAAAAAAGATGAAAGTTTTGAAAACATGAAATCTGATATAACTGTGCAAAGTCAGAAGAGAAAAAAGACAGAAAACAATTCATTATATTTAGGAACATTTACATGTTTAATTCAAATAATTAAAACTAAAAGCCATTTTTCTTTATTTTTTTTAAAATAAATTACAATGTGTAATGTCCCCAAAACTATCACAATTTAAATTCCAATTTTTAACAATACTGTGTTCCCCTTAATTTGCCGCCATACCATATCAATATGTGCAAGTGCTTAATAAAAGGTATAATCAAAGCAATAAACACATATAAAACCTCAATTTAATGTGAGAAAATTGTCAGATCAAAAGGTCAGTCAGTGACTCTATAACATTGCATTACACAACATAGTTTATTTTTTGCAAATGCCACATCAGATAAGACAAACACTAGAAATTATTAGTATATCCAGGGAATTTTCAAATCAAGCAAATTATTTAAAATACAAGATAAATTTGAGAAACATAAAACAGACACTTTCCTCCCATTTGTGCTACTTCTACAGTCAATACATGACACAATTTAAACCTTTTAACTTATATTTAAGTGATTGTCTCATTGTTTGAACAACAAACCAATTAACAAGCATTAAACTGGTAATGAAACCAGGTTGAAAACACACTGAGTCACATCAACACCTGCCGATGCAGTTAAGGGTTAAAAACAGTCTGAAAAAGGTTGTAATTTAGCATGAAATGGTCTGAAAACAGAATATTATGTGTGTGTTTCTGAGGCGGGCTGCTTCTCCGGTGTTTGCCTCTGGGGGGTGGGGGTAAAATATGATTAGATTGAGATCATCACACGGCGGTAATGCACCACATGATTCACATCACGCTCTCCTGCAACAGAACAGCATCTGTTCCTATTTGCTCTTAGTGGACCAACAAAACTGAAATTAGCTTTTGACTTTGACTTGAACTGTTTACTTCAGGCCCCCCGTCATATAAAAGATTTGCAATAGCTTGACTTAATGGAGATCAAACCAATGTAATAAACTATTTAAAACACAAATTAAATAAATTTGACCCAAATTTAACTCATCACTGCAGTATTAACATGGACAAAATGCACACCGCAAACACTTTAACTGCAATATACTGCATTCCATGTCACGGGCATTCACACCTTGCAAAATTACATGCTGAACATAAACTCTGAAATGGTTGTGCAATAGGTGTTTGATAAGACAATTCTCATGAGGCCGAGTCTCTGACACTAATTTTAGTCGTGGCTGGTTAAAGCAGTGGTTGTTCTGTGTCTTTGCATAGAGCTGGTGTTTGTGTCTTTTCTATCTTTCTTTCACTGTTTCTTTTTTCCACCTGAAGAACTAAACTGTTTTCTCACAGACGATTTAAATACTGATTTCTCGCTCTGATATCACCAGATAGCTTTTCACTGTGACGAGAAATCCTGTCACCTTTTGATCTTGTTGCACACAAAAATAAAAAGCGTCAACCACAACGATCAATTGGAAGTTTATAGCCCCTTTTATGCTTCTTACTGTGAAGTTGGTAAAAATGTCTCCCAGTAATATCTGAATCTTGTGACCCACTTACATTTAAATTTAAACATAAAAGCACATTTGCATAAATACAGAAATAATGTTGTATTTTACGATTTAGCTTTTAATGTGCGATATACAAATTTACTTGCAATATTATATATACTTTCACTCGTCAAAGCAGGAGCTAAATTACTATCAAAGATTATATTAGGACTAAACCCGGACTAAACAGGTCTAAACTTACTGAGCTGGCGCATTTCTGCTCAATCTATCTCACCTAGATGAAGTTAGTGAAGTTTCTGCTACTACCTTCATTTGTGAGATAGAAAGGGGACCATTTTTAACACCCACTGCAGCGCTCTTTTGCAAATAAAGTGAGCTGCAAGAAAGACAATTATCCCACAATAAAATGTGAGCATAAAAAAGGCTTATATGGGTTACTGCCATCTGTTTTAACCATCCATGAATAGAATGTTAAACTATTGTCACACTTACAACAGATTTGTTAGAAAAAGTAATAAACTAAATAATGAGGAGGATGAACAGCCAAGAAGACTCAACAGTGAGCAAAACAAACAAACTATGGGACAAGCCTTCACTACAATGTTTGAAAAAAGAAAAAAAGAAAAAAGCAGTCAGAGTCTATAGTGTTTGATAACGCCGTCTGAAACAGGGAGTGCCACCCACAGTGCACTTATAATCAGTGCCAAGGCTGATAGTGGGAATCATAAAAGCAAAGTCAGTGGAGAATATAATGTCATAAAATCAACTGCTCTCCATTATTTTATGAAACAAGTGCCATTACTGTCTATTCACAATATTTACAAAACATATCAGTGACAATGGAATAAGCATGTTTTCTTTACAATAATATCAAAATGAAGTAGCCAAACACTAATGTATAAGTCATAACGTTAAGGTTGTTTTGATTATGTTTCCACGTCCGGTTGTAAACAATTTTCAGAATAAAACTTTTTTTAGTAGCAATAAATAAGTCATGATGAGGTGGAGTGATTTAGCACAGACACAAAACATATTCGACTGTCACTCTCAAAAACACTCACTTTTACGACCTTCCTGATTAGTCCCAAATCCAAATAAGCTAAAGTGTTTTTTTATATTGCCTTCCACCCACATAGCGATGGAAATTGAGACAGTAAACGCCTCCTCATGAGTCAAATTAAAATAAAATAAAAAACTGAAAACCTAACGGTGCAGTGACAGCCGGGCAGGATACGCTGCGTGTCCGCAGTGATATCACTGCTAAATTTAACAACCAAAAACCCCAACAGCTGCTTCCAGGGCGGAGGGGAAGCCACAAAACACCTCTGAAGTGGCCTCTAAATGGGACAATCGCTAAACGGTTGTTTGAATCCAGAGCAAAGAAGAAAAGTGATTACTGTTAGAAAGCTACATTAGCGAGTAGCATTAGTTCACATTCTTAACTGTTGGACGAGTTGTGCAATTTTGTAGTGATATGGACAGTGTTAAAGACTTAAAAGTAAAGACTCATGATTTAATTACTTTGTTTGACGTTTATAGTGGGAATTGACAATAACAAAGTTGAAGAAGTATTTTAGCAATTTTAAACACGCATGTTGTGGGTTTTACTGCGAAAGCGAGCACGGACTTCCGGTCGTGTGGAGCAGGGAAACAGCGCGTTTTCTATAGGAACTTTTACAGAACTCACCTAAGTCTATCTGCTGCACTATCAGCTCAAGTAGTCCTTGGGTCTGCAGGGCTCCCACCACCACTAGTACCGAGTATTTAGTCGCGGCTGTACCCGGTTTATGAGAGGATGCAGGGGGGTTAGAAGAAGAGAACGTTGGACCGCCGCCCCGTTCTGCCACTGCTGCCGCCGCCATTTTGGCCTGGACAGTCCGCCACCACTGACGTCACCGACAACTTCTACAGCTGTGGTTTTCTCCCAAAGCACGAAAATACACGACAGCGCCATCATCTGTTTTAGCGCGTTTCCTTGAGTCATCCAAAACAGTTTGTTGCCTTATGTAAAATTCAGTATGATATAAATTAAGTTTATTTTTCTCCATATGAACAATTTAAAAAAAAAAAATTATAATAATAACTTGGGTTCTCTCCGGGTACTCCGGCTTCCTCCCACCGTCCAAAGACATGCATGTACAGGTTAATTGGCAAATCTAAAGAGTCCCTAGTGAATGAATGTGAGAGTGAATGGTTGTCTGTCACTGTCTATGTCTAAATGTCAGCCCTGCGACTAACTGTCCACTGTCCAGGGTGTACCCCGTCTCAGGCCCAAAGCTGCTGGGATAGGCTCCAGTCACCCGACCCCTAACGGGACAAAGCGGGTACCTGGGATAGGCTCCAGTCACCCGCGACCCCTAACGGGACTAAGCAGTATGAAATGAATAAATTAGTAATAAAAAAATGTATAATAAAAATAATAGTTGTGGATATTTTTCTTCATATCCACAGTATGATATGACCGTCCACAGCAACTCTCGCCATACAATATTGTGTATTTCCGAGGGATGCACACTCAAGCCTCTCCTATGGAACCTCTAAAATAGTCCTCGTGTAAGGGCGCCGCCATACGGTGATTTTACAGCGAAATACAGCAATATACCTCCGTCCACCAGAGGGCAGGCACCAAAAGCGGAAATATAAGGAGAAACCCATATTTTGGGAGCAATTAATTTTTGATTAATATGTTTGTTTATGCTATCTAAAAACTATTGTTTTACTATGGAAAAAGCCCGGATGTAACGGCCATTTTATTGCCCATTCGTAATGACAATATTGGTGAATAGGGGACCAATGGGCGGATATCATCCATATTTATACAATCTATGTGCACACTACTATTTTGTAACGTAAAACACATCTTTATACATTCCCAATACTGAGATATAATAGTTCTATGTGCAACAGACTACGCTACATAGTGTTGTTTTATATTTTGAGTGTGTTAATGTAAAAATTAGGCATAAGCTGAAGTGTTATAAAGCCTTGTGGCCAATGGGGCAATTTAAAAGCTCCTGTTGTCCTATGTGCTGCTGTAGATTGACCTAAAACATAGTTATTTTGTAGAGAAGATGGCCTGTGCTAATTAATACATTATCTATTGTGTTACATGTCGTAGCCAGGGCTTTTGAAAAATTTAGATCCACAGTTTTTGCATTTTAAGTATGACACATTATGCATATCAGGCACCCTAGAGCAAGTCCATGTTCAAATGGCTTATTTAGTTATTTTTTCTGTGTCTAACAAATTGTTATAGTCCAATTTAGGCCCAAAATTATGAGTTAAGACATTTTAAGAAAACAAGTAAAAGTTTCAACCCAGTAGTTTTTCCTTTTCGTTGTTATTTGTTGATAAAAGACGATAAAAAACGTGTGGATGATAAAACCATTCAAATGCAAATGAAATTTAAAGGGGCTAACTTACGTAGCTGTGAGCCAATCAGAGATGAGACAGGAAGTAAAGTCGACCAATCAAAAGTGAGACTCTGTTTAATGGGAAAAACAAAATTGAAAACCGTTACATTAAACGAATTTGCTTCGAGTACTTTTTAAATACTTGATTATATTTTGGTGAGTTTTTAGGTTTATCAGTCACTTAGTTTAGTAATTTTTATGTTTCTTTAAATTGATATTTGTAGACGTGAGAGCACCTCAAGGCGGCGGTGTAGTCCGCTGTCAGTGTGTGTCCAACATGGCGGCGCCAATGCCTGGCCGGTGTGCCTTCTTCGTGAAGAAAAAGAAGCGGTTTTGTAAAATGATTGTGGGCAAAGGGAAGCGCTTCTGTGGAGAACATGGAGCTATGGTGAGTACATTGACCCTGCAGTACGTTTATGGACCCAGAAAGCACCAGAATAAAGGCAGCATGAAGAGCTAATGCTTACTTTTCATAGCATTTTCATTTAGCAATAATCCACAATCAATAAATAAATAATTTGTATCAGTCAGTGCTAGCCAATGATTTTCGTTTGTTCAGATAAGTTAAAAAGAAGTTTATAAAGGGAATAGACTGTTCAGTTAACCTGTATTACCAGCAATAGCCGCCAGATAGAGCTGTTGTTTATTTACCCAATTAGTTATACAGTGCCTGTGGATTTAACGTTATAGTTTAATTATTAGTAACAAGATTTACCAATTTAATGCAACCTGGAGTTGACTCCAACGGGCACTGATCTGAATTGTCACTAAATTTGCAAATATACAGTTTAATTGAATAAATAGAGTATTCAAATGTCCACAAACTTCTAGTTAATATAATGTAAATGTGTCCGTTATATTTTTTCAGGAAGGAGGAGTCGGTATCAGGAGGATAGTCTGTCCATTAGACCCCAAACAGTGAGTCAACAAAAATCATCAACCAGTTATAATTATATTTTATGAATCATATTGAATAGTTCAAATGTTGCTTTGTAAGACTTTTTTTTTTATTATTTGTCCATTCAGCACAGTGAGTGAAGACAAACTGGAGAAACACCTGAAGAAGTGTAACGCTAGAGAGAAACCTAAACCTGTGAGTACTTATAATTTAGTTTGCTGCCTCCTAAGTGTCTAATTTATTGTCTTTTACCTAAGATAATGTTTTTTGCGGTACTGGGTGTTTTTTTTTGAGGCTGTAACTGTTGGAAGGTCCTGTATAAAGAATGAAACCATACATCAGTTGTTTGTGTGGTTGTGTCCTCATTTGTCCATTTATCCTAATCTATTTATTTCTGTTGTCCTTGTTGTAGGTGTATTATGTGGAGAACAGAAATGCTGGATCCTCTGATGAAGCAGAGATAAAAGAGGTAGAAGTGGAGTCTTTATGTCAACCTTCTCCTGTAAGATTTATTTGTTAATTTTCATTTCCTTATGTCATGTTTTCAGGTGAGTCTCTCCGAACGCAGTCGAACAGAACTGATGTCTCTGTTAGACAAACTGAAGGCAGCGGTGAAAGGTTTGTGTAGTCGAATGAGACAAAGACAACACTCTACTTAACGGACTAAATGTTCTGCATTCCTGCCTTTGTTGTATTCATTTACGTGGACAGTTGAGAGTGTTAACAGTCCTGTTCACAGATGGACTCAGTTATTAGTTTGTAAAGTTATTTGGCTAAAGAGTGACTGTCAGACTTATGTTATCACTTTTTAAAGCCAAGGCTGAAAACAAATAAACTTTTCAATCAATCGCTGTATTTGTACAACCGTCATTAACAGGAAGCCTCTCTTGTGTTTTGCTGTAGAGCTGCAGTTCAACACAGAGGAGAAGGTCTTGTCACACCCAGCTCTACAGGACGAACTCAACAATCCCAAAAATGGAGACTCTGCTCATAAACACCTCAAACAGCAGGTACAGTCACAGAACTTGCAGCAGGTAGTGCCCTGACGTTTCAAATATAGCAGTGTTTTATAGTAATTAAGCGTCTGTCGTCTGACCTGTTGTGTCCAGTCGTCCATCTTGGGTCACATGGAGGCCCTGGGGCTGATGGGAGGAGGCCGGTGTTTTGTGGAGTTTGGAGCAGGACGAGGTAAACTGTCCCATTGGATCCACGAGGCTCTGAGGACGGCCCCCGACCTGCAGCTGCTGCTGGTCGAGCGGAGCAGCACCAGGTTTAAGGCAGGAAACTCGTAATGCTTGTAGACTAGTTTAAAAAATGTTAGCTAAATCTTTGAGTTATATTTGTTTAGTAAGAAGTAAATGAACTGAAGTGGCCTTGTGCTGCAGGTTGATGGGAAACACGTCGACTCTGGATCAGAGTTTGAGCGACTTCAGGTGGACATCCAACATCTGGACCTAAGTGAGACTCTAAACATCTGGAAAAAGTAAATTCTGAGCTCTGTTCTCTGAGGCTGGATTTGTCAAATAAGTTTCAACTGTCTTCAGAGTTCAGGGCTCTGGTGTTGGATCTTAGTTCAACTCTAATGATGTTTTCCTATGTATTTTCAGATAAAGTTCCTCTGCTCAGACAGAAAAGGCTGCCTTTGGTGGGAGTTGGGAAACACTTGTGTGGAGCAGCCACAGGTAGGAAATAACTCCTTAGTGACAGCATAAAATAGGTTTAAATAGAGCTTTTTTCAATGTATTATATATTTTTCAAGTGTTTTTAGTTGTCTAACTTAAAGACTTTTTGAATCACAGTCCCAAGTGTGTCTTGAACGTCAGTCAGGTTTAATACGACTGACCAATCATTTAGATTTGTATTTATTTAGATTGGGACGGGCCTTATGTGATTTGTTTTTTTGATTGGTTTTTTTTTTTGTGCAGGCGCTGGTACGGCTTAACTTCAGAACTGCTGCTTATTTTTTATATTTATTTTGCATATATTTGGCATATATTTATATAATAATTTTTGGTTCTTGTGTAGTTGTGTTACACTGGTACTACAAGTGCCACACAATGTTTGTTTCTATGGGATATAGTTGGTCCTCCTAGTCATGCATCTATTGTAAATATATTTTTTTGTAGCATGCTTTAAAAACACATTAAATTCAAATAGGGGGCATTAACTATTTCATATGACTTAACTTACTACTTGCTTTGTAATCAAACAACTTCATGTCTTTTCAGATCTTGCTCTTCGTTGTTTATTTGACAAACGCAGCTGCAGTGACTCCACAGAGCCTCCTCAAAAACGCCTCAAATCCTCAGACTCACCAGCAGACCCAGATAATCCCGCTGATCCTGGTTCTGATCCTGATCTGGCAGTGGTTGGCCTCACGGTGGCGCTGTGCTGCCACCATCGCTGCGACTGGAGGCACTATGTCGGGAAGCACTTCTTCAAACAGAAAGGACTAGGAGCCAAGGAGTTCTCCGTTTTCTGTCGTATGTCAAGTTGGGCGACGTGTGGCCTCAGACCGACCAATCAGAATGTTCAAAATCTGTCCAATCAGGATAAACCGCCTTTAAATCCAACCGATCTCGGAGAAGAAGATGAAGAGCATGAACCAACAGAAGAGACAGACACTGTTAATGGGTAAATACTAATTGCCTCATTATAAAATATAGAAATACCTAATGATCCTTTATGTAAAAGATAAGGTTAATTAAGCTTTTTCAAAATAGCAGGTACATTTCTAAAGACATTTGTGCAGGACTCCAAAATAAATCTTTCATTTATAAATGACCCAAAATAACCTTTTATTAATTTACTCAACCGTTATGTGTTTCCTGCAGCTTCCTGACTCCGTGTGAGCGTGAACACATCGGGCGTCAGTGTAAACTGCTCATCGACTGCGGCAGACTCCACTTTCTTCAAACCAAAGGCTTCGAGGGCCGTCTGACTCGATATGTGAGCTCTGAGGTCACACTGGAGAACGTCCTGCTCACTGCCGTCCCAAACTAAAACAAAGTGTACAGCTGTGGAAAAACATTGAACAAACTGAATAAGATTATTTTTACTCTGGATTTCTAACTTAGAAATATGCAGCTACTTTTATTTTATTGCATTTTTACATTATTGGCTAATGGCTAATTTTGGTTTATAAACACATGGCTTATTTCTTAAATTTTACCTATATAATAATGTAAATAACAGTGGAGTCTATAGAGCAATTACTTTCAGTGTAGGTTCTAATTGTTGATGTTTTTAGTTGAACTGTAAAATTCATCATTTGTAAAATGTATAAAAACCTGGCTCTTATATTTTAAGTTTCTTAAACTACAGCCACATAAAAGTCTCGAGCTTCAAATAAAAAATTGATAATCAGAAAAGTGAGCCATGTTCCTGATTGCGTTTGATTATGCTCTCCATAGAAATAAATGGGCTGTGGTCTTGGCTGGTCTTGAGTTCCCCTTTAGACCTTTTATAATTTCTCTTTCTGACTGGTTGTATTTACATGTATCCTCCAAAATCCACATTAGCACAGTTCTCTTTCCTGCTTTATAGACAACACTACAGCTGTTGAGAGAATTATTTTTACTGTTGAGTTACTGATGCTATTAAGACGCACAGTAAAGGTTTAACTTTATTTTGAGTAATTTAAAATTCATCAAGCAGTTAAACCTTGAAAACTGGGATTACCGCGTCCTCCTCTCAATAAATATTAACGTAATTAAGAACTTTGGTACAACAACGTGCTGTGCTTTGGGGAAAAAATGGGACTGCCACAGTTTGAAAAGTGATTTAATGGAAATTCTGCACATTATATATATATATACTTCCAACTATAACAATCTACCTCTATAAATACACATTACATTTACATCATACAAGCTCTTCATTAAAGCAGTTCATTCACAATAGAGTCTGTTTGGTGTGTTTCTAAAAATATAGGGCTCAGCGGCAGCCTTCATAATACACACTGCAAAAGTCAACAGCAGCTGAAGCAGAGAAAAGTATTTACTGAGTCGGAGCGTCATCAGGCTCTGAAACATCCAGAAATAAAAACATAAAATGTCAGACAAGCTTCAACTGGAAAAATTCAGATCAATTAAAGGAAGATAAATAAAGATGGATGGTTATTATTGTGACTGTAGTTTGGATTTTAAATGAGACGCTTAATGTTAGAAATGGATAATGAAATGTGGAAATTAGTCTTGGGCTTTTTTCTCTTACAGCAAGTTCAGTCTGTGTTAATAAACCTGGGGTTAAATGCTGTTTAATTAAACAGACAACAGAGCATTGAGTCTTGTTTGTCCCAGTCCCTTTACGTTGTACTAAAAAAATACATTCTCTGCTAACCCGTCCCTTTTTATCCAATTAGAAGAACATTTTTTTTCTGTTTAGCCCTGAACAATACCTTTAGTAGAATCACAATTTCTTCAAGTCATCAGCAGCTTAGGTCTTCCAGTTACTGTGCTTAAGTTAAAATAAGTTAGACAGTTTTTACATTGTTTAAAAAAGAAGAAAAGCCCTTTTTATTGTGGGAGTCCTGTTCAAACCCAGTTAGAGTCGGATGGAGACGTTAGTTCAGTGAGTTTACAGAGAGAGCGGTACTAACTGTAGGAGAAGTGCACGTTGAGAGCAGCGTATGCACGTTTTCTGGACTCCTGGATGTACAACTGCATAAACTCTCTCCCAAACATCTCTCTGTCGTCCTCCTCTTCATCAGCATCTTCCTCTTCGCCGTCTTCCTCAGCTTTTGTCGTCTTTCTCGGCGGCAGAGTCACGTCCAGAATCAGAGGGTTGTCACGAAAATTCACAAACCTGACATTTTAAAGAGAGAAAAATATTTTAAAGGGATAGTACAGTATTTTTAAAAAATGAGGTTTTGTGAGCTACTGGATCATGGACCAGGCTTTATTAAGAATACTACTTTATTACTAATGATAATGATAATGACATTCTGTATAATTTCTTTTCAGTGGTAGAGTCTGTGCTTGTAAAAGTGGATTATATAAAATATCAGTGATTAAAATAAAACATACAATTATACAGTTTAGCCGATTAATTGAGTTAGTTTGTGTGTTTTCATTGGCCATAATAACAGCCATACATAGCCCTCGTCATTGCTCTTGTCTGCTTCTGTGAGACCTGTCCCAGACCTGAGGCGGCTCATTCCCTCCATCAGCGGCGGGATATCCCTCAGTTTGTTGCTGCTCAGGACTAAAGTGTCGAGGCTCGGCATCCGGCTGATGTTCTCCGGGAGCTTCTCCAGTTCATTTCTCTGGAGCCACAGCGTGTGCAGCTTCTCCATCCTGAGGTTACACACACATAGCACATTTAGTTTTTCTGAAATGCTTTGGTGGCTGGTGGTGATTTTTAAATTTTTCTCAAATGTTTGTAAAAGAAGGTCTTTCAATTACTAAACCCTAGGAGTCTCACTTTCCACTGTTATATATTAAATGACACTACTGTCATTTTCAGTTTGTGTTTTCATCTGGAGCCAATGTTATCCTGTTCTTCTCACTTGTAAATGTCGTCGGGCAGATCCTGCAGTCTGTTTCCTCCCATGTCGAGCCACTCCAGAGCCGGTAACTCCACCAGACACTCAGGAAAAACAGTGAAGTCGTTCATGGAAAGGTCCAGGTGCTGCAACTTCAACAGGTTTTTCAGCTTCAGGAGAAATAAAATCTGTGAGAAAATATTGTCCTGACTGTCCAAGTCCTAGAAATGTCCTGGAAAATGATTGGAATAGAGTCGGAATCCTCTTTAGGTCTAACTTTTTCTTGTTTGTACCTGGACTGGGAGTTTGCTGAGGTCCCGGTTCATGGCCAGTTCGAGTCTCTCCAGACTTTCACAGCCGCTCAGCTCTTCAGGAACAAAATCCAGCCGGTTGTAGCTCAGCAGTAGCTCTCGAAGACGGGTCAACTTCCCTGAAAAGAAGACAGAAAACAGTTCAAACAGGCTGATGAGGTCACTTTTATGTAAAACCAATTTTCTACCACAAAAAAGGCAACAATACAATCCCGTTTGATCACAAACGCACCGATCTGTTTTGGGATTTCTGTGACTGAGTTTCGCGACAGATCCAGGACTAGCAAGTTTTCAAAGCTGGAGATGAAGCTGGGGATCTTCTGTAGTCCGGTTCGGTGGATCTGCCACTCCTGGACCTGGTTGAACTGGACTAAACACCCGGGCAGAGACTTCCACTCCTCTTTCTCGATTCGAAGGACCAGGCGGCCATCTTCAGTCTGGAGTTTGTCTTTGAGTCGAGCCAAAAGAGCTCTGTCCTCCCACAAACCCAGACCCAACCTGCACACAACAGCAGTTAAGTCATAGAGCAGGTATAAAACAGGTTTTCAGGTCCCTGTCTCTGACCTGTTGGAAGCCTTGTCTCTCGGACTCCCTTTTCTTTTCTGCTCCTCGTCTCGATCCTCTTTGATTCTCCTAATCCTCGTCTCCCACAGGGCTTTGATGGAGGAGACGGAGCAACAGGATACCACCACCATGATAATGTCACCTCTGACCCTAAGCGGCTGGCTCCGCCTCCAAATGCTCATCTTGGATCCATAGTGTTACTATATATTTTGAACAATAATATTTAAAAACTGTAGCTTCTCACTAAACAAAATGAAATGGACAATATGATACGTAGATGTTACTTTAGTTTATTTTTATTCCAAGCTTCACACCAGTGAGTTTTTTGTACTTACTGTTTGCTGTTGTCAGTTGAGACCGGAAAACCTGCCTCATTACAAAACTACATTACCCTACAGTTTACTGTGGTTTTCCTCCTGTTTGTCTCTAAAGCCCTCTGTTATAATGAAAGAGCAGCGGTAGTGTCCTCACCTTGTGTTGTCCACACTGTTCACTGAAACCTGACCCCAGATCAGATTTAAATTTAGCCTCTGGTCACATGACTCCACCCACAATACACAGCAGCAGGCTCTTCAGCTCTGTGGTGAAATTAGTGAAATTGTCTGCACAATTTATGATATTAGATTTGAGAAAATACATCTGGCAGCTGCTGTAGACTCTTTAGATTTGATGAATGTCACATAACTCAAAGTCTAACCAAAATCTGGAGATATTTAAATGTCATTTTAAGTGGTTCATTTCTCTAAATGGGCTGAAATTATAGTGCACCAAACTATGCAAATGAAACACATACAGTTTGCTTCAGGTCATAACCTTGTCCCACATGAGGTGTTCAAAAAGAACAATGATTCAGGAGAACTACACTAACAAATGATCATATACACCAGGTTTGGCTGAAAAAATCATGTACAGAATATAACAAACATGGCATTTTAGGGTCAAAGGTCATGGAAATCACCTAGTCTGTCCTAATTTGGAGGCAATTTATTTTCTGGCCTTTTAGGGAGATTTAAACAATTTATAGATAATAAAGACTCAAAAATAGAAATCCTTTAGTGGCTCATATTTCTGCTAAAGCTAAAGGGTTTATAGTTGGATTTACGAGCACAAGTGTTCATTCCTCTGAGGACGACAAGAGGCCGGTGTTACATTAAATATATCCTCTAATCTACTCAGACTTTGTGGCACTTTGAGATAAGAGACTCACAAATACCAGCTCTGAGAGGCGTTAACTGTCTCTAGGAAAAAGCAGCGCTCGAGACCAGACCAGAATCACCTGAGCCTGGAAAAAAAACAAAAATATACAATATTATTTTTGCACAAATCAACCAAAACTACACTCTTTGAAGTTCTTAAAGTTTATTTAAAGTTATTAATCTCAAGATCAAACCATTCACACATTTGAGTTTAAACTTTCAGACCAAAGCCTGAAACACCATCTACAGTGCCCCCAAAGAAAAAATACAAAAAACACCACTTTTCTAAACATTTTTATACTTTTTTTGTTTGTTTTCCACATTCAGTCTAAAACAAAAACAGGAGACGACTCAAACATGTAACATCGACACCATGTGCTTTTCACCAAGAGTCAGAGGGACAAATGAGACACAAAACAGGAGGGTTTTTAAAATGAGAGTTTGGAGATTTCTGGAGGTCAGTTTAATAACATGTAACATGTCAAATAAACCAAAAAACCTGATGTGGACAAGAAGAGCTGTGTTTTTCTTCATAGTTTACTTAAAGAGGATGGTTTATGTAAATAGAAATATTATATCTATGTTACTGCAGATTTATTGATCTTAAAGGCTACTGTTTCAAACCAGGCTCTTCCAGTTCAAACCAAACCACTCAGTTATTCTTTTGTTCGTAGATAAACACATTACTTTGCTAATATTACTTAAAGCCACTCATTAAGAGTAAAAAAACAAACAAATTGTATCATTGTTTTACAGATCTCTGGATATAAATGGCGTCAGTTATTCTCCATTTGGTTGCTGTTCATTAAAAACATCAGTAATAAATACAAGTTTGTTGTTGAGATGTTACAGCCCACAGTTGAATGGAATTGATATTTTGTGGTTGTAATGTCAAGACCAAGTAAAAGTTTAAGTCTTTAGAATTTCTTTTTAAAACTGTCCGACTATTGATCATGTGATGTGATGATGTCAGTAGGTAACAGTCCAATAAATACTTAAAATGATGGAAAAGCAGACAGAAGGCTGAGAGGAGACATTTCAGATGAAGATCCAGTTAAAGGATCAGACACAGGTTTTATGGATTAAACCTCGTCGAGATGTAAGTTTGAATTGTCGCAATGAAACGGACTGAAATGTAGTATTATTGCAAATTAACTTCAATTTTTATTACATCTTGTATGAAAATTGTATTCAAGATGGACTAATGGAAAGGTTATTTTGATATGACTATACAATATGGAAAACACAAAACACGTTTAATCTTAGCCACGTCTAAAATCATCCCATACTGATTTACTGTATGTAATGTATGTAATTGCTGAGTCATTGTTTTGTAATTAAACATCCATATAACGGGCAAAAACTACACCACCCACCTTTTAATTAATCAGGAAACAAATTAAAATGTCTCAGAAACTGTAAAAAGGATCTGAGATGAAGTGTTTTGTCAAAGCTGTGTTGACTGAACCCAAATTAAAACCAGGTAACAGAGGACATTGGAATCACCTTTATCCTCTTCATGAATTTGTAAAGACTAAATCATAAAACCAGTGTTATTCTTCTCTTTGCAGAAATAAAGAATAAATCTAACTTCAGTCCAAACAATGCTTTGCTCGAAGGCAACACAGAAAAGAAAGAGGCACAGAGCAGCGGACAGGAAGTGGTCTGGGCCTGTCAGAGTCCTCGTCTAAAAGAAAAAGACTAAGTCACACCCACAGGATCCCGAAGTCGGAAAAAGAGTAAAATGGAGTCAGTGCGGAGCAGCAATAATCACTCCCTTACATTGACTTCCATTCACATTTTTCTTGACTTGGAGATCAGAGGTAGAGGGTAACTAAGGCTCTTTCTACACACACAGAGCAGGGGCTGGTGGGAAATGTAGTACGGTCTATTTGAGGTGGAGCAGCATGCTGGAGGGGTTCTCCAGATACTCCTTCCACAGGTTGGAGAAGCGACACATGGTAGCCCCGTCGATGATACGGTGATCGGCCGACCAGCTGATGTTCATGATGTGAGCCGGGACCACCTGACCAGAGGCGTCGAACCGGGGCAGGACCTGATGGGACACCACAAAACAGAAGCTGAATGAAAGGAAAACGACAAAACAGAATACTCTCTTCTCCTTTAACTGTCCTCTGTTACATTTTATGTTCTATTAATTCTTGTTACCAACATTTTTTCCCAGGTCTGGCTGGACCTCTGTAAGAGAAGCTGTCCTGCTGCATCTGTCACTCCTCGATTTGGGTCAGTTAAATCAAATCTTCTGAGAATGGGCAAAACAAATTTTGATGGGGACTGACTTTCTCATCACAGCTTACATTTACACTTACTATTTTTTCCAACAATTAATAATACTGTCATTACTTATTGTTGTTGATTGTATCTTGTACTTATTGTTGTTCCTGTCCAAGAAACTAATTTCTATAATTACTCTTTAAATACTGAAAATAGAATCGACTTTTTTCATATTAATTATTAGAGTTTTCAGGAATAGTGTGTCATTTTAAGCTTCTGTTGCTCACTCCAGTTTACTGTTACCTGTATTTTTCCTAAAGCTCCAATAGCGACCTCCGGAGGCATAATCACCGGTTTGGCGTATGTTCCTCCGATCTGCAAAAAAGAGGAAAAAAAGACTCAGGTTTTAGTTTTAATTACATCATACAAATGTGACTTAGAAGAACTGCAGGGCTCAAACCAGATCAACGTTATTAATAAGTCCAAGTGGCAAATGATTAAAAAAAGCACAAAGTCACCAGTGTTTACAACTGTTTGGTATGTTCTAGTCTTTTGAATATAAGATAAATGGTAATATGAAAATCTACAAACCTTAGAATACTGTTAAATAACGTTAAAGTTGAAAACTAATCAAGCACTTTTTACAAATCTGTGAAAACCTTGAAGCTGGAGAAATGTTTAAAAGTTAAAATGTGCATTTTGGAAGTTTAAATAACTTTTTTTAACCCATACGTTTCATCAGCAACAGCCTGATGTGCAGAATGAGTTGAATTCTCCGCGGCTGTCTCTGTGAGCCTGAACAGTCAATTAAATGAGAAGGTTTTGAGATCAAAACTCCCGAGCGGTTTCAGCGGCCGTGACGTAACGCACGTGTATGCTCATTTACCTGGTTTTTACTTCCCGATAAAGTATATTAAATATCAGACCAGAATATATTGAGACCAAGACAAGACTTTAAGAGATTAAGACCAGTGTATGATTCATTAGAGGATCTTAAGTTAAAGGTATAAAAACACTTCAAGACCAAGTCCAAGCTCATGGAGGGTTAGTGTTTGGTGAGTAAATGCACTGATGTTACTGACCGATCCGATGTTGGACAGAGTAAATGTCCCTCCCGTGAGGTCGGCTGTCCCCAGTTGTCCCAAGGCTCCCAGAGACTGTAACCGGTTCAGCTCCAGAGCGATTTCAAACACACTCAGCAGCTGCACGTTCTTCACATTCGGCACCAGCAGACCCTGACTGGTGTCCATCGCCAAACCGATGTTATGAGACGCCTACAGACAACAGGAGACGAGATATTAAACAAACTCTGTAGAGTAGTTAAACTGTGTAGTTCATCTTTATTCCCTTACACCAAACAACTACTAAAGAAAAACTTTTATTTTGATTACACTACTTCTGCCAAGCTGTATGGAGCCTTGTCATGCAAAAACAGAAACGAGCTTTCAAATCTCACTTCAAAGGCCTCTATCTAACTAATTCAGCAATAGTCACTTATGTCTATCAGAAATGGATAAAAGTGAAAAATAAATAACATTCCATTCATAATGTTCATATTTGATAACTATATCTGTTAAGGTTCTCAGTCATCCAGGTCATCTTGAAGAAAAGGTTGAAGCAAAAGCATCTGGACGTAAGGTTTTAAGTTTTCAGTCTGGTCAAATCAGAGATAGTTTAAAGTATAACCTGTCCCTCTAGAGATAAAGCTCAGCTCTCGAATCAGTTAAACTCAGAATTGAAAAAACATCTTCTCCTCAAAAAATAAGTCCAGATTCCTTTGCGTTAACCTTTTCTATAATAAATATAGCTAAAAAGGACTTTGCTTCTGGTATGATGTAAAACATTTGAGAATTACTGTATAGTGTAATCACCTCAGCATTAGCATACTTTCGTTTCCTTGATTTCCTGCTCCTACAACTGCCCGAGAAGACATTGTTTTTTTTTTTTTTTTTTTTTTAAACAATCTTGTGTGAAGGTTTAGGACATTTATGAACTTGTTTCTAAATTGAAATCTGAATTTTTTCCACAATAACCTGCCAAAAACATCACACTGGACCTTTAAAAAGGAGCCAGTGTATTGTGTTCCGTTTTTTGTAAAGCATGATGGAAAAGTGGGCGTTACCTTGTAAGTGATGTTTTGACAGGCTTCGTCGACCGAGGCGTTGAGGATGGGGTAATGCAGGAGACCGACAGACGCAGCCTAGACCAATCAGAACAAAGTTAAGTTACAACATTTGACCAATCAGCACTGACCTTAAAGCACAAAGCCTGAGATAATAAACATATCACTTCAGTGTCTGTCTGTTGTTGACCTTGATGAAGAAAGGCATGTAGCTGAGTTTGACTCCTCGCTCTTCTGTGGCAGACTTCAGATCTTTTCTAAGTTTCACCAAACTGCTCATGTCGATCTCGTCACAGTAACCAAAGTGAGGGATTTTCTGAGCCGCCGTCATTGTCTTCACCATTGCTTTGTGGAAACCTAAACATTCAATTAATCAATGAAAAAAACTTTTACAAACTAATTCAAATACAAAAAAATATAGTCACTAAACTCTGACCTTTGAGGGGCTCGGTGACATCTTTCCCGGTGAACACAGGTTTGGGCGTTACCGGGGCACGTTTGGTCGCCATGGGGATCTTCGGTTTGGTTGCCATGGGAGCAGGGACAGGTGGCGGAGTCTGTATCTCTTGAACAGGGGTTGGAGGTAAAATGGCACCCGTCTGTTTGGCCAAAAAGTTTAGGATGTCCTCCTTCAGGATCCGTCCGTCTCTCCCTGTTCCCACCACCTCACTCAGTTTTATCTGAAGAAGGTACAGCAGTAAACATTAGGCACAAGACACACTCGTTTTACGCTGAAGTTAAATTAGCTGGTGATGCAATTATCGTCCAACAGTTTAGAAGAGAAACATCTGAGGTGGGTTCAACAAGTTTTGTAAACCAAGACCCACGCTTTTGTCAAATAATGACCCTAAATGGATCACGTCACAAGGTGTACATTTAAACCAAATCTCTTTTTAATGCTCAGCTTTATTACAAGTAAAAAAGGTAATTGAAAGGTGGTTAGGTTTAAATCTTAAGTGTGCAATCTACAGACGCTATTAAATATTTTACTTTATTTAATTGATGTTCTTATTGTTTTTTTTGCTTCTTTACGTCTTGTTTTGGACAAAGAGGTCTAGACGCTGTCTCATTTGGTCAAGAGTATTATTGTGTAAAGGCAAACTTCTATCATTTTATCTTCATTTAAAAAAAATATCCCTCAAACTCTGTCTCCTTCACCAAACACTGACCTCCATGAGTCTGGACCTGGTCTAAGACATTGAACTTTGAATGTTTGGACTTTGCATCTTGTCCTTGAAATCTGCAGGTTTTCTCAAACTCTTAAAATAAGGGCTTGTCTTGGTCTTTCATTCACATTTCTTTCAACTGCACCTGATCAAAACTCTGAATCTTGAAGCAGTAAAAAACAATATAATCCACATAACTTAATGACTATAATAAAATAATATTAATCCCGAGGCAGAGCTTACGTTGTTCTCCATGGCCAGGCGTCTCACTGCAGGAGTGGCCTGTGTCTTGAGTCCCTTTATTTCTTGATGAGTATGTTCTTCTCGAGCCATCGCCGGCGTCTCGACCACATCCTCCTCAGTAATCACCTCTGAACGAGCAGATATTCACAAACTGAATATGTTTTTAGATTACTTGTTCAAATGACATCCCTATGTTTGACATTTTTTTATTTATTTATTTATTTTTAAATCAGAGCTACAACAAACAAATCATTTTTAATGTGAAATATGTGTGCATCATATTTTCAGTTTTTTCCTTCTCACCTGAACTGGACTCTGTCTCAATGTCAACCAGAGGTTTTCCCACTAGAGCTGTAGTGTCCACGTCGTAGTATAGTTTCTTGATGACTCCGTCGTATCGACTGGTGATGGTGACGGATGCCTTGTCGCTCTGAACTTCACAGATGCTGTCAAACTGAGAGACTTTATCGCCCTCCTTCACATACCTGACAACAGAGAGCATTTCATATTTATACAAGGACCTTTAACACGGTCACTCTGGCTGATTGGATGTACTTTATCCTTCCTTAATCCCACTCCTACTTCTCGTTTACACAGAGGGAATGAGACAATAAAAAGCTTTTAATAAATTGGAACCTCAAATAGAAACGGTGTAAAAAGAACCAATGCAGAAAAAGCTGTTATTATGCATATTAGCCGCAGTAGCTCAGTGGTAGAGCGGTTGTCCCAACCGGAAGGTTGGTGGTTCGATTCCCGCTCTCCCCACAGTTCATACTGGACTCTCTGACTGTTGTGACGGAGAGGAGGATGTTGTCCAAAATCAGGACTATTGTGGACTTTCCCTTCCACCCGCTCCACAAAGTACTGGTCAGCTGCAAGAGCTCTTTCAGCAACAGACTGTTACTGCCACGCTGCTCCACCGAGAGACACAGAAAATTATTCCTGCCAGTCGCCATCAAACCTCTGAACTCTGTAAATCCTCTGTAGAGTCACTGTGCAATATTCTGCCTGCTGTACAATATCAAGTCCACTTGTAAACTTGTTAACTGTACATCATGTGAATATGTAATATGTCAATATGTATCATGTGAATATGTAAATTGACTGTTTATTGTTTATTGTTTGATAGGGATATCATAGTTTATAGTTAAGTTATATCTACTTTAAAAAGAAACTTCTATTCTTGCATTGGTCGGTTGCATGTTTGTAACAAGAAGAATTTCCCCTTGGGGATGAATAAAAGTAATTCTGATTCTGATACTGTCGTTGTGTCCTTGGGCAATACACTTAACCCACCTTGCCTCCAGTGGTGTTCCAGCTGTAACACTGGTTAATTGAAGCATAATGTAAGTTGCTTTGGATAAAAGCATCTGCTAAATGATTAAATGTAAATATTATAACTAGAGTAAGTACTGAATGAGTTCTTTTCTGACAAGAGCAGCTGTTTATGCGCATTTACCCCTTTTTTATTCTGAATTTTTTTTTTCTGTGAATGACGTGTTAAATACAACTTGGACCTAATAAAGATCTAATAGTATGGACAAACATGGACAAATGTTGTGTATTAAATATTACGTACCACTCCTTCACAGTGACCTCCATGATTCCTTCTCCGATGTCGGACAGTTTAAACTGAACGATGGGGCCATAGTTCACTAAAAGGACAAGCAATTAGTTAAGAGTAAGGTGAATACATTTAACAGAACATAAACACATTTTGGCCTGATGTTCCTTGATTATTACATGCATACTTTCTTTCACACTCATTACTTCTGAAAGGCACCTGAGCAGTATTTTCACTGTAGCTTTGAAGGTGACAAAATTTTATTTTTTTTAACATTTGGGAAAACCGGTTTGGGAAAAAGGTCTCCAAAATAAACTAACAATGGCTTATATTTAATAATGTATCATCAATAGTAGAGTGAGTGTGTATTTACCGTTGGCAGTGTGCAGCGTCCTGCAGCCGAGTATTCGCAGGTTTTTGTTACATGTGAAGGCTAAAGTCTGAACAGTTCGGTCCAATCGGAAGCACTGGGGCCGAAACAGCGGCGGTACTGTTGACACAACTAATAAAATACATGCACAATTAACAAAACAGGCTCCTTTAAGTCCATTTGTTTACTATTATTAAAGTACTTTCACTATAAATGCTGATGGCTCCATGCATGATAACAGCCTTTAACTATTCAAGTTATAAGGCAATAGAACCCTATAAAGGTTCACTCTTCTTGAAAAAAAGAAAAATGGATGAAAGAAGAAAAAATGATTCTGCAAAAAAATTATTTATATAGGACAATCTAGGCACAAACTCAAGATTAAAAATTATGTATAGATAACTGCTGCTAGCACATTATACAAAGGACTTAAGCATGTTTGTTTACAATAATCCCTGCCAGTAAGACAATATTGCATTTAATTGACGTGAAGTAAGTTAAAGTAGTAACAAAACATATTTAACTAACTTTCAACTAAAAACGCACGAGATTTTAAGAGGTCACTTGTGCATATATACAGAGCTCATTGAAATCATCAACTGTATGACCAGACAGTTGAGTTGAGGCAAGGTGGAAGGAGACTAAACTAACAACTGTTTCTTTAACTTTAAACAACTGACAGCTGACAAAACCTGTTGCTAAGAGAGAAAATTAGAAGGTGGTTAAGATATGCTGCTGTGATTGTGGCACCAAGCTGTTCTCTGTGGTTTTCTTCAGAGCTTCTTGCTGTTAGCATTAGCATCTACTGCATCGATATGAAGCAAGAGAAGTTGCATCTGGTCCTAAACAAAACTATCGCGCCAGTGTAATGACTGGTTCATAAAGCCGCCGCAGCGGTAGACAAATGGCAAACTTAAAACTCGTATTCTGTGTAAGGTTTCGATTGAGTTTTTCTTTACCAGTCGTCTGAAAACAGTGAAGGAGCCTCTGGTCACCGCCGCCATCTTTTTTCCCTCTCTGCCGCTGTCGCCCTGCCGTCACTTCACACGCCCTTCTCAGCAGCCAATCAAGATTCAGATCTACTTTTACAATAAATAAATAAATAAATAAATAAATAAATAAATAAATAAATAAATAAATAAATAAATAAATAAATAATGTCACTTAGCTTTGCGGTCAACTGTAAAATAACAACAATTCATTCAACTAAAATAAAATAATAAAATAAATACTTTCTGAAATTCATGTGTATTTTGAAATACAATAACCACAAGTATATCACAGGAAGTTTTGCGCATCTTAAACCTCCTGGAGCTAGTTTTTTATAAGATACGAAAAAGAACAATTTCTTTATTTATTTTTTCTGTTTCATACATATATTTTTTTATTTACGTAAATCTGAAAGCAGTTAATGGAATCTGAAAACTGAAAAAGATTTTAAGGAAACTCAAGCAGAACGTTTATTTTGAAGCAACTCTCCGGGCAGTTTTGTTTATTTGGATAAACTTCCTGCAGGTGTTTGACACTTTTGGAGGTGAAAAATCTCGATTTTCCCATTTTCCTGAAAAATGTTAATTGATTCGGCCCGTGGGAACCATGGCCGAATTTACAGCAAATGGTAGCCTTCTTGGAGCTGCTAAGTCGGTGCGTTTTAACCAATTTTATTTCATTATTAAAGCCTGTTATCAACAAATTTACACTCATGTTGCCTAAAGTTAGCAGCCAATTAACGGTTATACACTACTGTGTCAACGCAGAAAAGCTAATCAGTGCTAATGGAACGTGCTAACATGTGTAACGGTTACTAACTACGGCTTTTTTTTTTCTAAAGGAGTCCGACATAGCGGGTGTTGACGTGGACAAGTCTATGCGTGATCTCTTTGAGAGTTTACTAGGAATATCAAAGGTAAATTTATCCATGTGTCAAACAAATATTTTGAGGAATGTGTTTGTTGTTTTTATGATCAGATTCTCATTAAAACGTTTGTGATCTTTAGAATAAATGTTGTTGGATATGGAAATCTATATATTTAAAACTAGAGTTTATTTGTACAAAGGCAAAGCAATGTAATTTTTCAGTGGATAATGAAAGTGCTGTTGTCAAGACCACCCTAATAAAGACCAAGATCAGTTTTGAATTCAAGGGATCCCAGGAAATTGCAACAAATCCAGTCTGAGACCAAATCCAAACTTATTGTTGTTAGTGTTGGGCGAAGGATGCAGAGTCTGAGGAATATTTACAACTAAAGCCCCGTGGTCTTGGCCAGTCTTAATTTTTTAATTTTAGACAAGCCTTAAAGATTATATATACAGCATACCTCTCCATGTTGTGCAATCGATTCAATTTAATAATGTAAGGGCTGCCAACATTAGCTTGACTAATCCTCATTTTAAAAATAGAACACAACTTGCATTTACTTTTACTAATACCAGTTTTATTCCATGGCTCGGTTTTTTGGGATTCACTGATGGCCTGGAAATTTAGAGAGTAGTTTTTGAAGTTATTGAAGTTACCTGGAAATTTATTCAAATTCTCTATTGTGCATTTTGTTGGACACTCAGTTGACTTTAGGTGAACCATGCAACATTTTATGCTATTAATAAACACTCTAGCCGAAATTTTAGTTTTATCCCTTTTTAAGCTTTCTGTAGTTTGTGAAGTTGAGTTTAAACCAAAGTGGAGAGTAAAAAATTGCAGGTGATGAGGAATAAAAATGAGTTTGTGATCAATACTTGTCGCAAACTGTCAATAAAACTTCCTGTAAATGTCCTGTAAAAATTGTGAGCTCCTTCATTTTTGCTTTTACATCTGTGTGGTTTTTCTCAAGCCTGTTTGTGAGTTGGAGCTTGAACTAGAAAAAGGTGACGCTTCACACAAAGGGCAAACCAAAGAAGAGCCGACCGTCACTTCTCCAGCAGCCGAACCTCTTCCAGCAACTGAACCATCTGAGTCTAAGGTAAAGATCTGGAAAAATGCAAAACACAGAGTTCCCACGTGTCCTAAGTATTTAGAGGGTAGTTTTATTACTTGGATAATGACTGTATGCCTCAGTGGGCGGTTGGGTCTCAGTGTCAGGCTGTTTGGTCCGAAGACGGGAAGGTGTACAACGCCACCATCGTGTCGTTGGACGGAGACCAGTGCAGGGTCAAGTTTGATGACTATGGAAATGAGGAGGACATGCCACTGAGTGCTCTCAAAAACCCTGAAGTAATCCCAAAAATCCCTCAGGTATACACTCTGACAAACATTATACTGATTCTGAATATACTTTTCCTTGAATGCTCTTGCTGTGGCTGTGTTTTTGTCAGGAATGGAAGCCCGGGTCTCGATGCAGAGCTGTGTACTCTGTCGACAGTCTGGTTTATCCAGCTGTGGTCCTGTGGGTCAAAGGTCAGCACTGTAAGGTTCGATTCGACGACTACAACAACGAAGAGGAGATGGAAGTGAGCAACCTGTTTGCCATCAATGAACTCAACGGACCTGGGCAAACTGTAAAGGTAAGAACAATACTATAAGGGTTTTTAGTATAATATTCTGTCTACTGTAGTAATTGCAAAGATGAGTATTAGATTGACCACATGAGCTTCATCCATAGCATCAAAGCCCAGTTTTATAATATAATTTAATTTTTATATATTTTTTACTCTGTGGTGGAGCAGGGCAGCAGCTGGAGGTCCGGTTTTGGCAGTGGTTCTGGATCAAGAAAAAGACGAGAGGGGACTCCAGACAAACGAGACCGGGACAAAGCAAAGGAGAGGGGCTTGAAAGACGACCAGCAGCCAACTTTCCCTTTGGTTAGTGTCCAGCAGAGGGCGCAATTCCCTCTTTGTGTAGTGTAGTGCCCGGGTGTGGGATAAGAGATGCCCTTTGGGTCAGAATTAATTTATATTATTTTGTAAATCCTTCATTATAGCTTCAGCTGAGGTGAAACACTGACTATGAGCTCAACTAGTTTCCTTTCTAAACTCCTGAAATATGACATCATTTTTTTCACACAGCAGTCCAAGGAGAGGAACCTTAGTCAGAGCCGAGCTGAGAAAGACACTGATGAAAAGAAATCCACTGATAAACCGTCCAATCAGATATTCTCGCATTTTCCTCCATTTCCTCCCCCTCCTTGTCAGAGCTCTGGGGTAAAAGTAACACTTGTTTTCTGGAAATGTATGTGGACAGGGCATTAGTCTGAAGTCTTCTTCCCTGACTGAGCTGTTTGTCCAGGACCCCCCGACCTTCATTCCTCCTCCTCCGCTCTGGGCTTTTGGAGGAAAGGAGGCGAGCACTAGTCTGGACCCCAGCTCGAACATGCTGATGCTGTGGTACATGTGTGGCTTCCACACCGGCTACTACCTGGTCAGTGCCACTGCTGTGTCCAAAACGCTTTCCACTAAAGCTGATTGATATATTTATTATAATATAAACTATATCAACTGCAATAATATGATGGTATTCATTGTGTCAGAGTTTACACTGGTATCCAACCTAATCTGCTTTATTGACACTAATGCTGCTAAAATATATGCACTTTCCTGTTGTTTTAGGCTCAGCAGCATTTAAAGCCCTCGGATAGAGACTGAGACCAGAGTCAAACTTCAATACATTAAGAATTTGATCAAAACTCTATTGTGTGTTTTTCTGTTTATGAGATTTTTATTTATCTAGATTTATATATTTTCAAATTTTAATTTAATAAAAAGTTTATAAGAAAAAGCTGATGTTAGTATTTGCTTTAGTTACAAAGTATGAGCAGTGTATTTTTGAGTTAAATATGAGATGTTTTGGATGGGTTTTGTTCACACTGTTCACACATTTTGTCATTAAAAAAAAGACATAACTTGGTTCTGCTTTTTTTTTTTTATCTACTTTGATCCTTCTGAAAAAGGTTTGGACACCACTGTTTTAAGTTTTAAATCACTTTAACACTTTTTAGTAAAGGGTCAGCTGCACAGGAGACATCTGTCAGAGAAGCGAGAAAACACAAAACAACTAAATCACAGAAGTGTCGTGTTTTTAAACCCAAGTGAGTTTTTTTTTTGTAAGTGTGCGCTTGTGTGTAAAATTGGTTGACTTCTTGTATTTGGAACTATTGCCAAAGCAGCTTTCACACAACAAACAAAAACCTAGACTAGGCGTAAACCGGACCCTGGTCTAGTTAGGTCCAAACCACTCTCCGCTGAAGCTTTCACATATGACAGATTGGTTCAGATAAAACAAAAAAGTCTGAAATTCAGGACCAAACAAGCAGCTGTTAAAGCCCATTGGCTAAAAATGAGTCCAAGAGGAAGTCTAGTCTCATGCTAAAAACTTTAACTATGACATTTACAAAGACAAAGCAGGAGACAGTTTTCTTTCATCTTTCCTTTACTGTACATGATGCGTATCCCACCTCATTGATCACAGACTGACCTCAGATCAGCTGTGAGAGAGTCCTCTTTTCCTCTGACATGACTGAACAGAAAGAAACATGCAGAGATACACGTGCAACAGCCAAACACTGTCACACTGTTTTATAAAAGGTACCAGTTACTTTTAAACCAAACACAAAACAAACAGTTTACAATCCTTCCCCCTAAATACCTCTGTCTCTATAATAGAAGTCATAAATATAAGCATGTTTTTACAGAATTGTATAGATGTAACTTAAATATTCAAACACATGATTCATCGTTCATGTCCGGTGTGAGAATATATCCAAACTCACTGAAGGTCTCTCATCTGTAATGTTTAGCAGTTTGTTCCTGTGCACACTCGGATCATTTTGAACTTTATATATTTGCTTCTATTTATATAATTTGCATATCCTCTTGTCTTTTTACATAAAATGTATTTGGCTTTTTGTACCATCTTTAGAAGTCTTGGTCCGTTTAGGTATAAAGGTTAATTTGGGATTGTATACTGTGTAATTAATTCCCTACAGAAGGTAAACGTCGGCACAGCCTCAGTTCAGAGCATAGATTGTATAAATATGGATGATATCCGCCCATTGGTCCCCTATTCACCAATATTGTCATTACGAATGGGCAATAAAATGCCCCCCCCCCAGAGTTGTCATGTAGTAAAAACTTAGCTCTAGAGACCGGAGCCATCTTTTGTACCAGGCTGTAAACATGAGTTTTACTCTTGTAAAGTCGCCATTGGGTTTCTCCTTATATTTCCGATTTTGGAGCCTGCCCTCTGGTGGACAGCGGTATATCGCTGTATTTAGCTGTAAAATCACTGTATGGCGGCGCCCTTACACGAGGACCATTTTAGAGGTTCCATGGGAGAGGCTTGGTTCAGAGAAGCAGACATGAGAGTGTGTGTCTTTGCATTAATCTGAGTCTAATCTAGTGATGACAGTTAGAGGTGTTTAACTTTGGCTTAGACATGGTTTAGTCCTGGTTAAAACCTGGTTTAGACCTGGAATAGACTGGGTTTAGACCTGGTTTAGACCTGGCATAGACCTGGTTTAGACCTGGTTTAGACCCGGAATAGACCTGGTTTAGACCTGGCTTAGACCTGGCGTTGACCTGGTTTAGTCTTGGTTAAAACCTGGTTAAAACCTGGTTTAGACCTGGTTTGGAGGGTGTCAGACCTGGGCTAGTGACACATAGAAGGCCTTTTGATCACATCAGTGAGAGATTGTGTTACATTTTAGGAATTTACCTGGAATTACTTTCACATTACTGCTTTTAATTCTGTTCCTTATTTAGTTTAGTTTAATTTATTTCTGTATTTCAATTTTTTTCCCCCTAAAACTGCAATAAAAGAATAAAAGTCAAAAACAAGCCAATACAGACACATTTACACAAGACCGAAAAGGTAAAGGCTGAAGCCACTGCTTATTGGCGCGTCTTTTTCCAGACTTCCTTTCACACACAACCCTTTCTATTGTAAAAAAAAAAAAACAAATGGTGGGCAATATTCCAAATTCAATTGTTCTTACACAAAAGTAAACTTTTCTAAACATTTCTATAAGAACTCTGTCAGAGGTTTTCTCAGCAATATATTGTGGAAATATCCTGAATGCACCGTTTAAATTGACTTTGAAGCAGATTAGATATTTTTCTCTGACCCCATAGTTACAACAGAAAAAAGTTTAGTCTGCTTCACTAAACTAGGAGTGTGCTGACATTTATCGACAGTAGAAACTAAATTAGCTCCAAATGGATCAAATAAAACTACATTTACAAAATACTGAACCTTTAAGCAGAAGATTGACCAGTAGAGGACCTTTGCTTTCGTGATGTGTGTATAAAATGTACTTTCCCACTTCAGAGTAAACCTTAATCCAAACTTTAAGAGTATTTTCTTTACAGTATATATCTTGCCCCAAAGGATAAGCCCCACATTCATATAAATACATTAAGTGTCATGCATTTTCTCGTTGCATCCAGACTACTCCAGCATTTTAAGATCTCTAATGACTATTTCTATATCACAACCTAAAAAATAAAGTGGAAAGACTTATTCAGCGAGATATTTTAAGCCTTAGTTATTGTACAATGCAATTAAAGACATAGTGTAATTTGACTTTTTCATGCTTCTTTGGATGAAACTGTGGAAACTCTACTGATGTTACAATTGGCCAAGAAATGTACAACCCTATATTATCATCTGAATCTAAAAATCACAATTAAGGATATAAAAAAAGAAAAAGCTAAAAAGAAATATTTTGGCCATTTTTTTATGACTTTATTAGACTAGATTTATTTGAATGGGGAAACGCTATATTTTTCAATAACTTTCCAAAGTGTCCAGTTTTTGGAAGCCCCTGTACAAAAAGGAGGTAGAACGTGTGGTTATTTTAGATTTTACTTCAGTATTTTTTTTTTTAAGGAATTTGGAAGTTTTTGGGGTCTGTTAAACACCTTTTTAATATAGTAATATAATCTTCTAAAACCAAATTATGTACATAGCAGCGGGCTTAAATGCTGCTGTGAGTGTAAACAACACAATTTTACTAGATGCTCACAAACACACCACGACACTGAGGCTATGTCCTAATCAAGTCGATGGACAGTAAAGAGTAGAAAGGATAAAAAATATGTCTCTTTTCGAGGTCCTTTGAAGGAAAACAAGCCTTAAAATCTCTCTGTCATCTCATCTCAGTGTTTTTTTAAGTGGCAGTTGTAAAGCCGTGTCAGTGCATGCTCACAAACAAAAAAAGAAGGAAGATAAGCAAGTGTCCTTCGTGTCACAAATGTCCGAGAATTGTTCAAATACAATCGTTCAGCTTGGACATCCAAGAATATCGAGAGGAATGCAGCTTCAGACACAGGAAAAAAGTCAGGAAATGGATTTTGAAGTTTGTCCCATATTAAAAATTAATCAGAAGCCTTTGTGGGAATAGGGCCAATAGACAGTAAATGAACCAATAGCCAATGACAAACAGGTTATGAAGCTAGAGGATATTATCCTAAACTGTAAGAGATTAAAAAGAGTAAACCAAGACCAGGTCAGGACAGAGACATTTAGAGACAGAGACTCGACCAACACTAATACGAGATCCATGGATAACAGTTGACGGTACCATTGATGAATGGTTGTAAAGTTTAGCAACAGCAATAACCGAATAGAAGCCGAGTCATTGTGTAAATAGGGCCAGTAGACTCTGACATCAATACATTTGTAAAGTTGCAGAAGTTATTATTCTAAAGGGTAGTACCTCGATGAGAGTTGACCAAGCCGAAGCCGGTACGATTGAGACTTTTAAGAACAAAGACTATAAGAAGGTACCATTGAATAATAGTTGCAAAGTTTAGTCAAGTCTTAGAGAAACTCGTGGGGGATTGATGGCATTTGGTGTAATAAGAAAAAATTTACAAAACAAACTAGAAATGAGCAAGGCCCAAATGGAACATTTTAGTATAACATCAACAAAAATGTGGGAAAACACGTCGTGTAAATAAGAGCATTTTAAATAGTTTTGGAAAAAGCAGTGGTTCTCCAAGTACCACCTTTATGACTGATATAAGATGGAAGTGTAGTCAGTGGATGTCTGAGATCAGTGAGATGCAGGACAGTCTGTGGAAGATGAAGTCTGAATCATCTGAAGCCACCTAACAAAGGAATTTCCCTTTAGGGATTAATAAAGTTGAATTTAATTTAAATAATGATGTAAAGGAAGGCAGTTGAGTGATTTTTAAAAAATGAAGGGAACAGTAGCAGGGATCTTTGCATAAACACGTGCCGCCAGCTGAGAACCACTGCTCTAAAGCCACACATAGACTCATGATATTTATCATTTAGACTATATGATATTTGGACTTTAATAAGTATTTTAAAAATACTAAAAGTGGTTTAGTGGGACAATTAACTTTTCATTAAAAAAACAGACGGTCTAGAAATGGCTTTGGTTGGATTTAAAGAAGGAGGTTTTCATCCAGTCACAATTACGACATTGAGGAAATAAGTAAACTTTGGTCTTGGCCTGGTTTTGATAAAGTGAAAATTTATTTTGGATTTTGAAATAAGTGTTAGGACCAGTTTAAGGTACAACACTAAGAAAGACCCTAACCAAGTTTTAATATGGGACAATGTGCATTTTCAGTGTCATTTTTTGTACAATAATGCACCCATTTACCCCACATTTAGCCCACTGTGTGTATGATTGTGTATAAGGGTTGAATACATTTAGAAAATACGTCCTGGTGTTTCTAAAATGTACCTTGGGGCCCTTTTCCTGAATTAAATCACAAGCATCGTAAATCCTTCCGACACATTTTAGTGGCGTAACTGTGAAATATAACGATAAAAATCTGTTTATACTCGTCTAAAATAAAAATAAATTCTTAACAATCCACATTCATTATATACATTGTGTGCTTTTACTAGTTTTCTGCGACAATGAAGGTGAATTTGTCATGCTGTTAATTATAACTCTGTACATAATTATGATAAAGAATGGTGTTAAATCTACAAACTTGTAAGGCTGGTCTATTTAAAGTTTAAATAGTTACATTAATGTACTTTGTTGATTTCAATGTGGATTTCTGATATTTTTTGTAATCAAAAGGAAAACACAGCAACAACTAGAGCTCTTGTTCTTGTGCCAAATGCTACACTTTTTTAGAAAAACTCTTAGGTAGAGTTGGCCTTTTTTCATGGGTCTTTACAACCACTGCATTTGCTGCCTTCTTTGTTATGTTACACCTATAACATGAATTAAAACTAAACTGGATAAAATGTTGTCTTTATGTTGCCTTTGTTGGCATTTGGGACATGTGCTCTTGCGGTCGTGCGTTGTGTACATGCTGTAAAAATATGCTCTGTTCTGTTACAACTTGATTTCTGTGTTTCAATAAATTTATTTTGATGAAAACCTTTCCTTCACTTTCTTAAATAGTTTACAAACTGCTTTATTATGCTTCTTATTAGTGCAAGACTTTTAATTTGTAGCAGTCACAGGAAGTGAATGAAGTAGGAAAAGGAATAAATCTACAATGCCCATTTGATTTGGATGATGTTGGGTCGAGGTCATGACACTCCTAATTGTGCCCAAAGGCAGGACACTACAGTGACATCAACCATTTTTTTCCAATTAGTGGAAGTTCATGATATTAAAATTAAGAATAAACAACTATTGTGGAAGCTGGGGTGCCCTGTCAGCTGTATACCAAATAAGGTCTAGTAAAATTGGCGAAGGTGTGGTGCACATAAACTGAATCGTACTGTACCCTTTGAGGAAACAAGGCTTTTGTTTTTACTTGGACCAAAAGACCCTAAAGGCAAAATGTCCTGATATTTGCAGAATTGGAACCTGTTTTTTGGCGCAGTATTGACGGCTCACTGCTCATTGTCTATTGTCCGCCTCTGCCTCCGAGCTGAACCCGTTACTGAGACTGTTGGGGCTCGGGGGCGTGGCCAAGGGGGGCGTGGCCTCTACATTGGGGGTGGGGTCTACAGCAGAGAGGCTCCTCTGTGCCTGAACTAGGATGTTTTTGGAGATGACTGATGCGGGCCGTAACCCGTCGGCTCTTAGCGGGGGCCGGATGGGGGCGGAGTTTGCGACAATGACATCACTGTTGCCGGGCGGAGGCTTGGGGCTGCGAGGTGGAGAAGGAGCAGCGGGTTTTGTTTGCTCGTCTTGATGTTCTTCCTGCGAGGATGTTTCTGTGGGAGTGGCTTGTTTGAGGTTGGGGGTGGGGCCTGAAGTCTCGGGGGTGGGGCTTGTGGATTCCGGGGGAGGGTCTTGCTGCATGCTGCTCTGTCGGGATGTCCCGGAGGCAGAGATCTCGCAGCTGTCCGTGCGACGCTTGACCCCTCGTGCATTCGACTCGTGGCCACCACCGCTTTCATCGCAGCCTTAAACCAAAATAAAGAAGATATTTACATTAATTATATGTTCCTCTAACAACTCAACAGAGACAGAAACCACGTGGGTGCATCAATCCCACTCTGCAGGCTGTAAATCTGGTCGTTTTAGCTTTTATTCCAGAGAGAATTTACTGAGTTCTGACAGAACCAGGGGTGTTTAAATGCCATTAAATGTCACCACTTCACTAAAAGCCTTTCAGAACCGAAGACCTTCACAAAAATAAAACTGCAAAACATCCAATAATAATAACAATGTACTGTACTCTGTGGCAAGCTCTTTTTGCTTTAAGTCAACCTTTTGCTGCAGACACATGTTCACTGTCTCTCTGTCACAACAAACATGGAACAAACACAAAAAAAAATGTAGCTTTTCATTATGAGTTTTTTATGCGTCTTAAAAACACGAAAAGTAGTTTTGCGACATGTAAAATGATCCAAATGTTACGGAAATACTTTTGTTATTGTCTTAGCAAAAATTAAAAAGTTGTAGGTTTTTCAAAATTTTGTGGTTGAAAACAATTATTGGGTTTTACTTTTTTAATAAAAGAAAAACAGGAAAGGTCCCTCTGCTGCTTTTGGAAATGAGTGAAAATCAGGTTGTGCCACTTTAACCAACTACTGTATGATTCTGTGATGACGCTCAGTGATGTAAATGAGCAGTGGAGTTTTGCATTTGAAGAGACTGCAGCATAAAGAGTGGTGTATGTGGACGACAGAGACACTGCAGGGTCCTAGTGCCCGACAAAGTGAATGAGTCACGTGGCTGTGATTATCAACCTTTAAGACTGGAAATAGCTTTAAGTGTAAAAATCTTTTTAGGAGTAAACTGTTCATGACTCATAAGAAACAGCTGCACAGTTAACAGTGCAGTCAGGATAACTATACTTCAATGAATAAAAGTACTGTAGCTCTGTCCTGAACAATGAAGTCTACTGGCAAATAAAACAAAAATGATCACCTTTAGTTTGCGCCTGGCGTTGAACTCCTGTAGTTTTCTCTGAGTGGTGTCCATGTGAGAGAACCGAGCAGCTTTGCCCAGGACCCAGGGGTGCTGCAGGGCTTCATGGACGCTCAGACGTTTGTGAGGGTCCAGCACAATCAGCTTACTCACCTGCAGAGAGAGATACAGCAGGCTTGAGTAAAATGACGGGGGCAGATTTGAGACAAACCCAAGTGAAATGGCATTAAAAGAGATTAATACAATGAATAATGACACTGGACTGAGACAGAGTGACGGGTTAAATGTGATAAAGGGCTTTGTTAAAACTGACCAGGTCTTTGGCATTAAGAGAGACCTCATCCCACCACGGAGACACAAACTCGTAATCGCAGTTTAAAATGCGACTGTACATGTACTGGTCTCCCCTCGGGTCGAAGAACGGCTCGAATCCACACAGACTTTAAAACAAAGAAGATATTAGGTTTATTTAAACAGAGCTTAAAAGTAAAACTAAAGGAGGTAGTGCAAAGTTAGATTGTCTAAGGGTCTAATAATACTTTATAAACAGATATTTTAAAGAAAGTGGACACAGTGGCAGACTTTCTTTACGGAGTTTAACCGCCCGAGGCATGTGTATGTATTTGTAAATTGTAATTGATATCATTAATGCAGAGAGACAAGTAAAAAAGTAGTATACTACACAAACTGAACCAAACTAAAGACATCAGTCAAAAGCAGTACATTTTCAGTTTCACACAGTACTCTTTAGTTAAGAAGGCCACCAGGACTATTCTTTAGTGACATTTGTAATGATTTAACTTGACTTCTCTTGTGGTATATTTATGTTGAAACAGAGACTAGAGGCAGGGTTTTTAAAGCCTTTGGGGCAAATATTTAAAAGCTATAAATGACATGAATCGTTTATTTTTAGCTCTACCACCTTAACTGACAAATTTCTACTGAAAATTCTGAACCTTATTGGAGTGTTAGTCTAGATACTGTTAGTTATCTTAAGTTCAGGAGAAGGACACCTCAAACACAAAGCCTATATACAACTTTATTGTTCTCGTCTTTTATGCTCCACCCTCCCACTTCTACTTTGTAACCTTCTCCCTGTCTGATGCACGACAGCCCGACATTACAATACTGACAGGTTTTCATCTAAAGCACCTGCCTTTTGCCAGATGGTTCTGTGTAACAAACCATCTGCCCAAAAGGTAAAACTATACAGAATTAACGTCACAGCTCAATTGGTTTATTTTTGCTTTGAGCAGCTCCAAAAAAACACAAATATCTGTCAACACCTTGTAATGAAATGTTACACTTCAAGATGCTAGAGTGTGTTTTTTTGTTGTTTTTTGGCATCATCTGTTTTTAAAATTGCACTTCCACACCTCTTCTTCCTACAGCTTGTAAACATCTATGGTAGCCCTGAAGGGACATGCTGTTATCTCTAAACAAACCTAGTGGTAATGGCCCAATGATAAAAAATATACTTCATAAATGTCTTTATGGATGAATGAGTGTTCATAAAGGAACATCGAGTCTGTCCTCAGAAACAGGAAGTAATTATACTGAATGTGTTCCACTTGGCTCAGTTGTACAGGCCTTTAAGTTGTTAAAAGTGTTTGTGTCCTCTGAGCGATACAAAAACCTGGCTGAGTGCTCGGTGCTAATAGACTCACAGTATGTAGAGGATGACTCCCACTGACCACATGTCCACTTCGGGCCCGTAGGCATTTCCCCGCAGGATTTCTGGAGCTGTGGAGCAGACAGAGCCAGATGGACACACGGAGTAATGAGAAATCCCACAGAGCAGCTGCTACATTGAATGCCACGCCAACTGCCTCCGGAAATCACAGCAAACTAAACCTGTCCTGAGGCTTAAAAATTTAAAAACAGCTGATCTTCTGAAGTTTCGTGGTAATTCCTCTGAGATAAAAGTGTTTGAAACTGAAGTCGTGACCCGACAGAACTGTCTAACGGTCTTTGGAGTGATGCAAGGATGAGTCACTTTCTCACTTCGATGTCTTCATGAGTAATTTATTACTGAACCACCTTAAAATATGCAGGATTTTTGTTCAGACTATTACCCTCTGCTTTGGTTAAAACTCAACTTCAAAGTACAGTGGCCTCAAAGGGTAGTAACATCCAGTATTTTCATTTTTAATGAGGAAAGAAAAACTTCAAAAATAAATGAAAGATAAAGAAAAGACTATGAAACTGGTCTTAGAAGATATTAAAAAACACACACATTAAAATATCACTTGTAGCTGAATGAGCTGTAGTTCATTCAAAAAGACAGAAGAACCCTTTCTTTGCGACTGACTCTTTCCTTTATTTGAAGAGTCACAATTGCCCTTGGGAGATTAATAAAGTTGAAATGAACTGAGTGGAAATTAGAGCTTCAGATAAAGCTAAAGTTACAATTTGAAATAGTCTAATTATAGAAACTGGGTCAAAAATGAGGCTAAAGTGTCTCACCGCAGTATCCCGGAGTCCCACAGACTGTCTTCATTGTAACTTGGTCATCAATAATTTTGGACAAACCGAAGTCGGCTGAAAAACATGGGAATACCACTTCAGAACAGAGGACTCTGGGCCATGTCAGGACCAACAAATCCAGTTATTAAAGGGTCAAGATAATGGGTTATTCTTTACATTTATGTCAGTCTTTTTGGATCACGTGTCTTTTTATTAAGACTAAACCAAAACTAAACTGGGCTGAGCCAGAAAACCAGAAAACCAGAAAAGTGAAAATGAATGAACTACATAGACCAGGGCTAAACCAGGGATAGATCTGGGACTAAAACAGGATTAAACTAATCTTAAACCAGGCTTTGACACTAATCGTACATCCTGAACTAAACCAAAAACTAAACTAGAACTAATCAAAATTAAACCAGGGCTAAATAGGACTAAACTAAGGACTAAACCAACTCTTAACAAGGGCTAAGCTAGAACTAAACCTTAGACTAACCCAGAGCTAAATCTTGGACTAAAAGCTGAAGAAATCCAGTCTAAACCATGTCTTAAGAAATAGTTTCTTTAGACTAAACCTGAACTAAATCTGAGACTAAACAAGTTCTAAAACTAGAACTAAAAATTGAATAAAACACTAAACCAGGTCTTGAAACAAATACTAAATCCTGAAACAAACTAAAGAACATATCTGATAATAACTTAGAATAAACCAGGACTTGAAAAACTACAAAAATGGGATGAATTGAGGACTACATAAATTCTTGAAACTTACAAAATCTCAGACTAAACTACAGATTAAACCAGTAATAATCCAGATTAAACCAGGACTAATACCAGGACAGAACCAAGGCTTTAGAGCCTGACTGTGTTCAAGTGTTCATGTAGTGCCCTGTCCTTCTTGTGTTTTAAGTTGAAGCGTCCTGCTACAACACAACCTACACTTCTCTGTTTGGTTCAGGTTTCTAAAAGGAGACAATGTTGTTTGAAGCAGAGGAAACGTGGGCAGACAACATGTGCTTTTCTGTAGAGAGCGAATCAGAACAGGTCACTTTGTGGAGGATGAGTTTTGGATGAAATACTTTATCACTAACTTTGAGCCAAAAAACTGAGATGCTACTTTTTCTTCTCAAGTGTGTCGTGAGACTGCTTTTCTGTTGCTCTGGCACAAAACTAAATGTGTGAGACTGGATTTACAGTTCTCAGACGACACAACACATATTTAAAATTACTAATTACATTACTCAGAAAAGTATTCAACTACAATAAAACATTAGAAGATAAAATGTCTCTAGTATTAATATAAACCTATACCAGGCTTTAATGTGTTTTCAAGGCATTTTCTTCTTCAAGGCAATTATTGGAAATAATTGAAAGTAAAGCAGTATCAAGGTGTCTAAGATTCTATGTGAAGTTTTTGTGTATGTAAATATGAATGTAGTGGGTTAATTACCGATCTTCAGAGGAGCGTCCAGCAACAGATCGGCGTAAAGCAGGTTTTCAGGTTTGAGATCACGATGCACGACGCCATTTTCATGTAAATACTGGAAGAAAAACACAAATTTAATAAAAATAATATTTCTAGCGCCTCTTGTTTGTATCATAAGTGAAAACAAAGCCAGTGCTTAAAAAAAAACAATATTTGAATTAATATCCCCTTTAGATGAAGGCAGGTGCAGCTCAAACACTATTTTAAATAACAACCACATGTCAACATTACCTGCACCAAATATAATTCTTATAATGTGAAACAAACCAAAACTATTAAGATTTTATTATGAAATGGTCAGGCGGAGTCTCTATTATAAACAATATGGCAGAGTTTGGCACATTTTGGCACCACCTGTTTTTGTTTGCTTGCTGTTCACTCTGTGTTTGTAGTAAATGTAAATGGTAATTAGTAAATTGTAGCTAAATCTCAGCTGATCAATTTGATGTGCTGCTTTGCCATATTAGGCTTGGAATGTGTATTGTATCAAACCCTATGGGACCATAGGGTTAACGGGCTTAACGGGTTAAAGCACAAAAACAAACAATTAATACCAGAACAAAGTTGTTACAATACAAATGGTAATTGAGAACTTACCCTGACCCCTGTCAAACTAAATCAATAGAGCACTAATGTTCCAGACACCTGTAATAAATGTTTAACTGATAAGGGTACTATTTGTGGGACTGTTTGTGAGAGTCAAGATTTAGTGGAAATCTATTGTTCAAACCATTTCATATATAGTCAGAATCAAAATTTGGCATTTTGGGGATATATCCCAAATACTATGGTGACAACAAAACACAAGCCACACTTATAGACTCTGGACGTCTGCAGGCTACAAGGACGATAACTTGATCAAAAGTCTGGACAATATACATATATTACAAAAGGAAGGCTGAGGACATTAAAGGAATCTGGAGACCCTTAGTGGAGTTTTTGAAAAAGGAGTATTGTCTGTGTGTATGTTAAATGTGCATATTTTTTTGTGATTTTTCTGTGTGTATTTATTTTTATTCAAATATATGCAAACTTTTAATATTGCATTGTATACATTATTACGTGTTTTCTATCACCAAAAAGGGTGTGAAAGGTTTACAAAAAGCGTACCGTAACATCCCACTTTGGGACCCTTTGGCTAGGGGTCCCAAACAGGTCCGGTTTTGTGGTATGCTTTGGGAGTCAGCTGATTAATAGACAATAGATAATCCTCACTTGAACAAAAATGAGAAGCAAAAGCTCATTCATTCCTTTTCTTCTGCTTTGTCTCGTTAGGGGTCACAGGTGACTGGAGCCTATTCCAGCAACTTTCATTGTTTCTGTCGCAGATGCCGCTCGTCCAGACCCAGCAGTGAAAAACCTGTTACCACCACCAGTGTGTGACTATGGAGTGAATGAATAATGGACATGTAAAGCGTCTTTGCGGCCCCGGAAAAGCACTATATAAATTTGATGTAGCAATAAAAAAATAAAATAAAATAAAAAATAAATAAATTATAATAATAATAATAATAATAATATCATGAGCCATAAATAATCATTTACTGTAAATTGATGTTTCAAAGCCTCCTCCGTGTTTTCAAAGATAATCCCTGAGAAGTCATACAAACGCTAAAAAAATTCAACTTTTTATCATTCATTTAGCTTTGGCATCAAAATAGAATTTAATGTTTTATTAATTTAAGCTGTAGAAGAAATCTTAAAGGTATTTTGAGTTGAAGAAACGTTCATTGAATCTTTCCAAAGTGCATTATAGTTCTACATCAAAGGCTGAACGCACTCAAGGCTAAGTTAGATCTGGCTCAGACTTTGGTATAATCTGCTGCTGATCTGTGAACAGGAAGTGTGCCGGGAGCAGCAAGGCATGCTGGGTAGAGGCCATCTGTCCAATAAAGCTATAACAGAGCGTTGTGCCAAAACAAACATCTCACAAAAACACAAACAACACAGAGACTGGGTCAAAGTCTAACGGAGTCCGACTGAGGCTGCTGCAGACTCCAGGAGGCGCTAACTACAATTTAAATAAACTAAACAGCTTTAAGTATCTGAGTACATTTTCAAATGACTGATGGAAATCCAATTATTTATGGTATTCTTTTGTCTTTTTCATCTGGAGAGGCTGCATATTTAAACACAATCCACTCGTGTTTTTTATCCTGATCATATCTTGCTGTCGACCTCGTATAACCTTCAGACAGAAGTCGATAAACGACGGCCATCAGGAGGATGGAGCATCAGGATGTGTTCAAACCATTTTTACTTTCACTGTTGGCTCCCGTCAATGCTATAAGTATCAGCTCCTTCTTCCTCCAGCTTCAGGTTGTAAATACAGTAGTTCCTTTCATGCCCTGCTCCCACACACTCTGCCCACCACAAGACCTGTGTTTTACTGCACATATTAACATAGTTTAGGAAAGTCAACCATTAAATAGAAGATGTCAAATTATTTATTATTCCCAGAGCATTTAAACGGGGATTACCAAATTTTTTTACTCCTGCATTTACTTTGACAGTTTAATCATCTAACAGCTGATTGTAATGGGAATCATCTTTTTAAAAATTAGACTATAAGACGTCATCTAGGCTTTTTAATGAAGGGTTTAAATAATGAGAATAATCAGCCCACAGTAAAAACATGTGCATATTGTTTAGACAAATGTTCCCAACAGACAACTTGGTCAATGTGGTGAATTAGCCATATTAATTAGCTAATGCATTACCTTATATTGTAGCTATTATGCTAAATAATAAATTGCTAAGCTAATATATCCTTTGTTTTTTGTACCGTTATATTGTGCTCTTTTCTCACTAACTTTAGGGAAAACAACCAGTCTGTTGTCTAGAAATGTTTTAATTGTTGTTTTGTGTTGGATAATGCATTAGTAAAATGTTTACTGAGGCAGAGATAATTCCAGGGTCACAACTGGAACTCAGAGCTAGAAGTTTAAGGTCAGCTCTTAACTTTGGTTTCATGTAATGTATTAGTATTTTGTCGAGCAATTTGACTTTTTAAATAAAGGTAAAACAGGAAAGATATCTATGCTGTTATTGTATCTGGGACCGGGGTAAAACAAATCAGATTACTTAGCGGTGCTTTAAAAATGATTAGCTGTCCGACTACTGTACTCTTGTTTTAAAATAGATTAAGTACTTTTTGACAACCTTGTTAATGAAGCCTTTTCCCCCACAATACTGCATTTGCATTTCTTTCTCATATTCCACAATCCTACGTTGTTTCTACTTTGGATGGAGCCAATACAAAAACAAAGCCCATTGGTATTTTTTCAAGTTATCAACTTCGGACTATTCCTTCTTGTCTTTCTTTTCCCCCTCGTCCAAACCCCCGATAGAGACAGTGGTGAATTTATGATCGTGTCAGGATGTTGTTGTTTTTTCTGCGCAGATTAACCCCCCACACATCACAAATACAAACTGTGGAGTAATCCTAGCGCGGCTGACCTACATCAAGACGCAGAAAACATACGCCGCGTGTGCTTTTCGTAATCCTCTCTGTTTAATCTGTGCTGCAGTTGCATAAGAGACCAACCGCTGGACAACACCTCACTACGAACTACAGACAACTACTGCCACAGCGTTACAGAGAAAACCAGCCCAGGCGTTCTGACTTGTGTTGCAGACAAATAGACAATTTGACATGAGTTTTTTTTATCAACTCAAGTCAAATGCACCTAATCTAACATGTGAGTTAGATTTCAGTCTGACTTAAGTAAAACCTACAGTTGGTCAAAGTAAACAAAACTGAGAAATCAAATGAGCCAGAGTCTTTAGTTTGTGTTTAAATGATCCTTACGTTGCATGATGGGAAATGGTAACCAGTCATCTGTTTACAGTTAATTGTTCCAGTAACTATGAGTGAAAAAAGGTTTTTGTGTTATAATTTTTATGTTTAAAAATTTCACAAATTCTGCCAGGGAATGTAAACTTATGAGCACAACTGTATGTATAAAAAAATAAAAATAAAATGTGGCTACGAGGACTGACCCCCAAAAATAATTTCATTAATGTAAACAGTTTAGGCTAAAGTCCTACTGTCTAAAAACATTTATTTTAGTGTATTGAAGTATTGTTGTATAGGCTCACTTTATGCAATAAATAAATGCATGAGTTAAATGCATTGTACCAAGGTAAACCCTAAAAAACAAGATGAAAAGATATGAGGTTTGATACTGGATCACAAAAAGTAGAAAACAATAAAAAACAACATTGACCTGATAACTGAAAATGTTTCTGTTTTAAAAAGGTGCTTATATCTACAGCTTGTGAACATATGACACACTTGAGTTTTTGTCCAACTGTCCAACGCTGTCCAACTCTCAGAAGTAAGATTTTGGACCAACACTAGGATTTCGTCATTCGTCTGTTTTTGATGCACGTCGAGCTGTTCCAGCGTTCATCAAACACAGACGTTGGTTTAAAATCTCTGAAGATTTAATTTATGGACCACAGCAGCGTCACACATGATGACTTCAGTTTCCCTGCAGCGTGAGAACGGTTAAGTGTGAGGAGGTGGTAGGGCTGTGTCACTCACACTGTGACAGAAATTACACAGGAGCGTCAGCGCGGTGTTAATTCACGTTAATGATGACGTCTGTAAATACTGTGTGTCGTAAGTGAGGCTCCCACCAGCGACCTGCACACGACTCACTAAAATTAAAGTTCTCTCTCAGATGTTGAACTCAGCCTCTGCAGGTCACTGTCTGACATCTTCTGAAGCAAGTCTTAAAGCAGGGAGCGTGTGTGAATTCAACGGACTTATTCACAAGGGCAATGCTAATATTATTAGATTTATTAGGTGAATATGGGATTTGTTTCTTTGTCTCTAATAAAAGTGTCACTTTATTCTAGACAGATTTTCATAACACAAAGCAAATACCTTTGTTTCCAATTATTCAATATTATATATAATATGGAGTTAATATTGACAGGTAGAACTAACCACTAAACAGCTGTGTTTGTTTCACTAGAAGAACATAGTTCTCTTTAATCTCCATATTACTGTATGTTTTTTGAAGAGCTGAGTAATTGTAATCAAACCCTAATTGTGATCATGGCATAGAATGGGTTCAAGGTCACCCAGCTTCAGTGATTGATAAAAACATGTTCATATTTAAGTTTCTTATGTACTGACGAGGCATTGGAGGGCTGCAATAATCTCATTTTCCTTGCCATACTAAAACAAAATATATAAACAAACCAAAAATAGACAGATAGAACATTGCAACAGTGCATTTTGCGAAAGTAAATTGACTTTGTATGTAAGGATTGTATTGTATTGTATTGTTTGTTGTTTGAAATATCTTCAATGTGCCGTGTCACAAACTCATGAAGATGTTGAAGAGTTAAGAGATGTGTCATTCCAGTGTTTAATGTCAATGTCATTGGCAGTTGTCCCTCACGTATAGACAGCCACCAGAGCAGAGTAGAAAATATCAGACACACCAACAGTATGAACTGTGGGGAGAGCAGGAATCGAACCACTCACCTTCCGGTTGAAGGACGACCACTCTACCACTGAGCCACTTAGATCAGATGTTTCAGGCTGATGTTAAAGTATCGGTATCGTAATACTCAAGCTCAGTATCACTCAGGACAGAAAATTTGCATCTATTAAAATCCTTAATAATAAAGTCTAGATGGCATCTTAAGGTCTTTTTGCAATGTGCTGTTAGTTATTAAACTGTCAAACTAAATGTAAGACTAAAAAAATGAGGTAATTCCCTTTTAAGTTACTTTCTTCGCAGCCTTTTAATGATAAAAGCCTTCTTTTATGAGACAACAGTGGCTGTTTCTGCAGTAATCCCAGCCCCAAAAGAACATCGAGCACCACTACAAACAAGCCTTGAGGCTAATTTACATAAATCTATAAGTTTAATTAACACAACACAGTAGACAGCGTAGGTCTTTGTAACCCAGTCCAGCTCAAACTGCTGCAGACAAATCCCCCAAAAATGAAAGATGAGCCTAACGTCTGTGAAATAATCCCTTTGTGAAACTGTTTGTAGCTGACGCTGGTTGAGCTGCTGCAGATGGCAACCAGGAAATGAGCAGCGGCGTAATGAAGATCGATGGAGAGCTCACAGTAAACCATTAACAGACAGGCGGTGTGTTTCCTGACAGTGTGAAGAGACAGTAAAGGCAGCACATGTTCGTCTTACCGCCACAGCCTCCAGGATCTGTTTGATGACGTGTGCGGCGTCCCTCTCGCTGTAATAACCACGCTCCACAATCCTGAAACACACAAAGGCCACATGGTCACATGGCACCTCCAGATGGAAACGTGTGGATTTGAGCCTCCAGAAATGTCAGATTAACGACTCGAGGGGGCACCATGAACTACTCATGACTCCATATGATACAGCAGAAAAACTAGAAAAACAGAAAACAGTAGTTGGTTATGAGGAGTCAGTGGTGGACGAAGTACACAAACCAAGTACTTGGGTTAAAGTACAGATACACTAGGTAAAATATTACTTCAGTAAAATCCAAAGTACTCCCTTTTAACTTTCACTTGAGTAAAAGTACAAAAGTATTTGCCTTCAAATGTACTTAAGTATCCAAGTACTATCATTTATTATGGCTATAATGCCCATATAGTTTTTGTCAGTCTCTTGCCCCTTTTAGGCGCCAGGGTTGATTTAAAAAAATACAGATTTTTGAGCTCCAAATTTCAAAAGGCTGTGGTTTGAAAAAGATAAGAGATAGAGTCCTACTCTAGACTATAAAAATGTCAGACCTGACCCAAACTATATAAGTAAATACATTTTAAGCATCTAATTTGCATCTAATTTGCATACCATGACATTATATTTTGGCGGTTATGTTATTTACAGTACATACACACTAATGAACATATTATAATAGTTTTTTTTTTCTTTTTCTGAAATATTTTTTTTATAACAGTAATTTTGTAAAAGCAACATTTCCAAAATAAACAATAACTACAACTTCTAATATACCATAACTAGTAAAACGTATGCAAACAGTTATGAGAAATATACACATGTACTGTATGTGTGTGGTTGCAGTAGCTTTATCTTTTCTTATCCATTCATGTGGCATAGTTAGTAGTTTTTTAGAGTGTGGGACCTCTCATAAAGCACAGCACACAGCCATCACTTTTATTACGATCACTGCTTTGATTAGCGCATTCTCGCTGACTATGTTTACCCCTGCCTCGCCCTCCTCGACTGGGTAAAGTGTCAGGATGAACAACACGTATTTGTCCCAAACAGCTGTCAATAAAAGCCGCATTATTCCCAAACTCCCTGTCACTACCGCAGCCACGGCAGTAGGCTACACCCGCCCCGGCTTCTATCACCTGTGCTAAAGGTAAAGCAGCAGGTGCTTTATCACAGGTGTATTTTTTATTTGTTATTTTCATGTTTATCAGCTCGCGTGTAGAGAATGAGGCTTCTATTGAGCCGGTCCTGACACTCCCACTGAGACGTGTCTTTGAGGTCTTCTTCTACAAAAATTTTTAATGGCAACTTTGCAAAATGTAATTGAGTAAAAAGTAAGATATTTGACGTTGAAATGTAGTGAAGTTAAAGTAAAAAGTATCCCTTAATGGAAATACTTAGTAAAGTACAGATACTGGAAAAAAATACTTAAGTACAGTAACGAATTACATTTACTTCGTTACTGTCCACCACTGTGAGGAGTGGACCAAAGGAAGGACAAGAGGAAAACAAATGCGAAGGAAGCAACCCCAACTCAAATCAATGATATGTGGGTAATATATATAAAGAATAGGCATAAGACAGTATAAGAAGTTACTGACAGTCTGATAAAGTTGAGTAAAAATATAATTGTGTGATGATTACAGCTGCATGATCTGCGGAAGAAGATATGCAATACTTTTGTTTCATTTTGTGATAAAAATATCTGAACCCACTTTGTCAGAGTAAAAGTAAAAGTAAATCTGGGGTTGGTCAGTGGTCATTATGAGTAGGGAACATGCATTTGTCTAAACAATCTTCAAACGGCAAATATCAGATATTTGTTGGGTAGAAATTTTTTTTTTACTATTTTTTACTTTAATTTGTTAAATAGTTTGTTGAGCACCAAATAATACAGGAATGTGTTAACATAACTCGGGGGTAATTTTTTTGATCATTTAACAAAAGATAATATAACTGTGGCTATGCAGTGTTAGGTGGGGCAAATTTTAGGTCAAGAGCAATAAGAAGGTGCTTTTGTGTTTACTTATGCAAATGATCTAAGTGCGGTTCTAATTTTATGCCCTTTATTTATGTGCAACAAACCTTTAGACTTAAGGCCAAGTGTCGAGTGGATCTGATGTAAAAGAGAGCTATTTCTCATATTCATTGATTTTTTTTATCTATGACCGTAAGTGACCTACTGTATTTTGTTTAGCTGAATATTGTAAGTTATGGATAATGTCAGTTGTCATGTATGTCATATTATTCTATGGCATGAAGTTATTAACGTTATTGTGATGAAAGTTGTTCTTTGTGATATGGATATTACATTATGTTGACATTAACTTCATGATAAATTAGCGATATATTGTGCAGCGCTAGTTTTGTTTGTAAAATATACATACAAATCTTCCAAATCAATAAATGCAGTAGGGTTTAAACACACTATTACTCTCAGTTTTCTCCCAAATTTCACCCAAAGTCATTACAAATCATCCTTTGAGCCTTACATCCTAAGAGTCGAACCTGTCCACTTGCCCTTTTACTGGTTTTCCCCAAAGCTGCTGTGATAGGCCGACACAGATCCCATGATCCTCCCGAATACAGCTGTCTTCAGCAGTGGTTCAGTCCCTGCTGTCAGCTTGATTTCTGAATAATAATAGCTTCATTTACCAGAATGACCTCAGTTGTCCTCAGGGCTCGCTCACACAGAAGCGTTTTTGATCAGAAATGATTATTTTAAATGGAGTAGCCCGAAACAGACGTAAGACACCACTCAAGGGTCTTATAACAGTATAATCTGTGGAACACTTTAGATAATTGATGCTCTACGAAGATTGTCAGAGAAAGAATTGGGCTAAAAACTGTGTAGTGTGTTGTGTCGTTAGGAAGAGCCTATGACAGACTGCATCATAGATGCTGGTGGAATAAAGGCATTGAAAAAACTAGGCAAGCTGCTTGATTTTGGATTAACTGCAGTCTTTTTAGGCCTGATGTTTTTGCCTCTAACCACATGACTAAACACTTTTTTAATGAGACAGTAACAAAGGTCCTTTATAACAAGACAAAGCGTCTCCTGACAAACAGCTATAACTTTACTTTTTATGTTTTTTTACTGCTATACCAAAACTGAAAGCTTTTTACTGACCACATTCTCTTCTTTGCACCACAGCAGAACAAGGACAGCCAACAAGAACTGCAGTTTTCTTACCAAACTGCTTCTGTTAAAGTCACTCAATCTTCAATCACTGCTTCCAACTAAATTCATTTCAAGGACAAAATGTAGACTTCCAACCAAAGTTAAGGTGGTGCTATGGTAACAAGACAGTCAATGTTATCATGTCACATGACTGAGTATGGTTACGGTTTAGATCCATTTAATGAAACAGCAGAAGTTGGTGTTGTTTTCTGAGGATCTCCTGGAGTTAGCACTTACTGTAGACTGGCCAAGCCAGGATTCGGATCAGTGACTTAAAAACATGAAAAACTGGTTTGAAATGAGTCACTGGTCTCAGATATAACTGTCCTTAAATTAACAACCTGTGTATTAGTGTATTTGAGGTAAGTAATCATGGCCACAGTGACCGAGACCAGGCCAAGACCAATGAATGACACATTGACAGAGACTCCAGGAAACATTTCCAAAGTCCAAGCCCAGTCTTAGACCATGTTCAAACTCATGGAGGGGTTAGTGTTTGGTGAAGGAGGCACAGTTAAAGAGATATTTTTGAAATATGATAAAATGCTCTTGTTATAAACTCTCGCAACAGAGACATAGTCCAAGACCGGTCTCAGTTACAACAATATACTAAACAGTGTCTCATGTACCTGTCGAACAGCTCTCCTCCTGTGACCAGCTCCAAAACCAGAGCGATGTCTGTGTCCGTCTCAAAAATCTCCTTCAACTGGATCTGCAAAGAACAAAATGTGTATTACTGGGCAAATTTTCTCTAAATATCCCATAGTTAATGTACTGTTATAGCAAAGGTTTTCCATGTGCCAAACGTTATACTTTATAAATAATAATCTTCAAGCAATATTAACACACTTTTCTATGTGCACAATGTGTAATGACAAAGAGATGCAGTGTGATGGTGAATACAATGTGAATAGAATTGCCTTTTCAATCAAAACTGAAACTTAACTTAAGACAATACAATACTTACAATGTTTGGGTGAGACAGACGTAGCAGGACCCCAATCTCAGTGCGAACAATTTTCTTGTCGATCTGAAAAAGACAAAATAAAACTACATTCTCATATTCTCATGTAAATATGTATGTAATATGTAACACATATTCTCAGGCTCTCAGCTTTATTTGTGGGTTTATACATCTGGCCAATCAAATGGAGCGTCCTGTTCACACACACTGACCGTTTTCTTGAGGACTTTGACGGCGAACGGTTTCTGCGTCTGCTTCTCTTCACAGCGATACACAACGGACGTCGCTCCTCTGTCGGAAACACAAAAGAATAGGATTAGAATTACATGCATTAAGGGAAATTAATGTACAAAGCTCTCTACTGGTGACAATGTTGTGTAATGTTGTACAAATGTAAGTTACTTTGTTTTCACTCACAAGGTTACTTTTGACTCAAAAGTATGTTGTTTAAATAAATAAATAAATAAAATACAGTTTGGTTATAGAATATTTTTTAGAACATTTTTATCAAGGAGAAAAGATCATATCTGGAATATACATTTGAGACTTTAAATACTGTAGATAAACATTTGTTTTCAAGACAGAGTGGCAAAAAAATGTCAATTTATACAAGATATACCACTGAGTGTATGAACACAGGTTCAGGCTGCCAGATTTCAAACACACAGAATGCTTACATCTGGTCAAAACAGTTTTCTAAAAGAGCTTTTTATATTTACTACACAAGTCAAGAGTGCAGGCTTGAGTTTGTTGAGGACATATAGACGTCTACAAGAATGTCTTTATTGAATCATGCATCAATACTTGCTAGAAATGATTTGTCTATACAAGGTTATAATATTTTAAATAAAAAAGAAATACAAGGCACTGGACTAACTTCCACTCGTCAAAGCAGGAGCTAAATCTGTATCAAAGATTATACTAGGACTAAACCAGGATTAAACAGGTCTAAACTGGGACTTTGTTTAGAGAATTTTGGATAATTTTGAGTAGAATGTCATTGTGATGCAAGTCATTCTTTACAATACGTTTACTGTGATCGATAATATTGCAATAACAATTAATTTGCAATATATTGTGCAGCCCTAAAAGGAAAGTACCACATCTGTCCATTTTGTTTTTATTCCCCTCTCGATACAGTTTTGTCTGGTCCAAGTGAAACATGTAAACTAGAACAATATTATTTATTAATAAATTAGTATAATGAGGAACTCTAAAAACATCTTTTGAATAAGGAGCGCATTACTTTTATTTCCCAAAGATCATGCACTGGTTTTTGTCTTGACTCCTCGACTCCTGAACAGTAGGTCAAACAAGCCCCCCCAAATGTCCCATCAGAGTTGAAATCAGGTTAGATCACTGTAACGGCTGCTCACTAGTCTCTCAAAACGAGGGTTAAGACAGCTGCAGCTTATTCAGAACGCTGCTGCTCGGGTTCAGGAAGTACAACCACATCAATCCAGTTTTTAAATCTCTGCACTGGCTTCCTGTTGCTCAGAGAATAGACTTTAAAACAGCACTGCTGGTTTACAAGTCTCTAAATGGTTTCGTTTTTCTGACAGATCCTTATGAACCTCCTCGGACTCTGAGAACATCTGGTTTTATCTGCAGTCTTTGTATTTTAATTTATTTATTCTGTATGTTTCTTATTCTAAATCTTGTCTGTGTGCTTTATATAAGGCTTTTATTTCTGTAAAGCACGTTGAATTACTCTTGTAAGAATTGTGCTATAGAAAAAAATAGCCTTGACTTAAACAAATAAGTAAAAAACAACAGTGAACCTGCATTAAACCAAGGACAAGCTGTATTGTTGCATCACCCGCATGTTTTTCCAATTATTATGTGGGTTTCTAACCGATCATGAGAAAAGCAGACAGTAAGAGTGTTAAAATAAAGATCTGAATTATTAATGTGAGAAAAAATTAGATTTTTGTGAGTGATTTTTGAATGAGAGTCAGGCCTCTTGGAGACGACCCCTACTTCTGTTCTCTAGAGAGTTCCCAACCAGGATGCAGGCTCACTCGGGGCACTTGTATTTACTCTCCATCTCTTCCTCTTTCCTCTAATGACTTCTCCCACAGAGCCGTGTTTCTACAGAAACCCGTCCTGGCTACGACACACTCTCTGTGGTTGTTTTGCACTGGGCTCTGTTTCCTCCATCTGTCCCGGCAGAATAACAGATCCCCCTCACACACACTCACACACATCACCAGCATCCCATCACCACCGCCACATGGTCCCGACCGGTCGCCATGGCAACAGGACACCTGGTAACCGGGCTGGTGTCGGCGACGGTGTTAATGGCGCTCACACGTTAATAAATATTTGCTAATCACAAATGTCAGAAATGTCCTCAAAAACAGATTTAGATTTAGTTTAGCAGGTCTCTTTAGGTCATATTGAGACAATCACGTTTATGTTTATTCATAGATAGAAGATAAAGTAATAATAACCCAATAAGACTGAATGCAAGATGTTGTATTACGAGGCATTTGCTGTTCAATATAAATTGTGTTGTTGAGTCCTGCCACACAATGCTGTTTTATTACAATGTACCACTGGAGGAGTCAGCAGTGACAGTAACAAAAGACAGTTGTGAACGTTTAAAGCAATGCAGAACAATAGCTCAGCGTTATGGGAAATCAATAATGTATTAGGTGTCTGCATAAATAGCATGTGTTTAATACACAGCATGAGTGTTTACATATGCAAACTAGCCATGTGCTTTGTGGTTTTGTATTTACCTCCTGCTTTTGAGCCATTTTTACAATATGTTTAATGAGAAGCCAGTAAGCCTTTTTTACAGTTCCGGACAGAGCATAAAAGTGGACAGCAGCTCAACTTCTTGCTGTGTCGCTTGTGAAACATAAATGGGGCACACAACTGACCGAGATCAAAGATAAGAGGAATTGCCACCATATCATGGAAAGGAGCAATAATGGTGCTTTATGGATACTCTAAATGGAGACGAGACTATCAACAGCGGCCACGGATTTCTCAAAAATGCAAAATGGGCCATACATTTCAGCAGAGACTGGGGTGTCACCACAAACTCCAGACAGACCGAACACTAGCCTACATTCTTTACCTCCAGATACATTGAGACATGCTATTTCTACCATTTGTCTTCATTTTTAAGTTACTCCAAAAAAACACATAGGCTACATGAGTTGTCCCAGAAACTCACATTAAAAAAATTATTGTTTGCATCATTAGCTCCCATCAGTTAATGTTGGATGCAACTATGACCAGACAGATATGAGGAGGACAAAAAATAATACAACGCCATCCACTGGTAGAAAATCGTACAGGTGTAGGCTAATGATTAAATCAATTATTTGCTGATGCCTGTATGTTGGATATGTTATCTAATAACACGTTGGCTTACATTTAAACAGATTTTTTTTAAATAAATACTAATGCTATAACTATATTATTTTACGGAATTTTCACAATATTTTCCCTGCAAAATAAAAGTATATATTTAGGCTACAAGGAACCTGTTCAAAGGGCGAGTTTGAGTCGTTAATTCAAAAACTTCTCAGTTTGTTGTGACACTAGGTCCCTTCAGATCAATGTTTTACTGTTTACATGTTTGTTAAAGTGGTCCAGACCTGCCCAGCTCAGTGCCCAGGTTGTAGACCTCCTCCACGGTCCCGTCCCGTCTAGACCCGTCCACCCAGAACTCCTCCTCAGGCTCCGAACCGGGGTGGGACGTCGGCATGGCCACAGCGGGTCCGAACCAGGCGCGGGAGGGGGTAATCCGGGACAACTCTTCAGATTTAAACCCAGATTAGAAGCGCGGATGGGGGGGTTTCATGATCCCAATGGGTTATTAGATAAGACTACCAGCCTTTCAAACTCCGAGTCAGATCAAAATAACAAATCCACTTTACAAAAATTGTTTTATATTCCGGACAGAAGCATTGTCCACTTCACCCAGATGTGTCGTTGCTTCCATCGGGCCTAAACACCTCACGGATGCGGGATCAGCTCAGTCCATCACCAGCCTCCTTTGATTTTGAACCGTGTTTCCGTGTGATTTTCCCAGCGTCCCTCCTTCCACCAACAGCCACCTCCCAGTGGAGTTTAAACCTAGCAACAACACCCAAACCCGTCTGTGTTTTCACCCAGAACGGCGGCGGTGGAACGCTCGGAATGTATTCGTGTTTGGGTCTCGTTCCCCGGGCAGAGCTGCTCCAGATGTCCGCTGAATCTGTGCGGAGAGCGGAGACAGCGAGAGCCGTTGTTGTAATCTCACAGCCCCGCCCCTCTGTCATCGCTCAGGCCAATCACGACGCAGCATCAGGACAGAGTTGCTCGCTCATTGGACAAAAGACACGCCACTCACTGCAACCTGCATCAGCAACCTAAATACAGAAATAACCCAGATGGGATCCATAGATGTACGTTAACGTGACATCTGGAGGCTTTGAAGCTGTAGAAACCCAACCTGCCACACTTGTACTACTCCTTGGAAACAATGCCTCCCAACCACTTTCAGTAATCCTGGAAAATCCACTTGATTCCTGTATAATTAGCCTGTTAACTGGTTGAGTCTGTGTTCTAGAAATGTTGTGACAGGATTATTTGTGCATTAATTATACATATTAAAACCACACATTGTGAGCTGTTTTGTTCTCATTTTGTCAAGTTTGAGTGTTACTGTTACCATGGCAACAAATGTCTTAGCCCACATCTAATTTGTCACCGATGCAGGTTTTTGCATTTTAACTGTTTATGTACTGTACAAAGACTGGATAGATGTTTTTTGTTTCATAATGATGCAAATAATGTTCCTGCTAATAGATCAAAAGCACAAAATGGATTCTCTACTAATAGTTACTGAAAAAACAATCATGATACTGAACTCTATGTAGTATCTTGTATTTTATTATCCTATTGTTATCCTTGTAGGGAAATTCCTAGTCGTCAGCCACCCCAGGGAGTATTGGCACACACTCAGAAGTAGTAGTACTGGTACAGTCTCTGTTTGTAGTGAGACTGGATTTGGCAGTGTTTGTTTTCTAGTGTTTTCTAGGATTTCTTTGATGGATCATGCTCTGGTTTCTGTCTAAACAAAGCCTCAGCCTTTAGCATTCTTGATGGTGTCCTGGTTGCAGACATAACTTGGTTTTATTTAGTGTCCCCAAAAGATTTAATTCCCTCTTTTTTGTTGTTAGTGTGAATGCCTTTGGTGCGTTTACTGGCTCTTACTTACCAAATTCTTGACTGCTTTTTATTTTATTCCAGCTTTTCACATTGTTAAAAAATTGCATATATAAACAGTAAATACTTATAAAGGTAAAAATAATAAATTTACAGAAATCCCACATATAAAAACTTACTTAAGAAAATGTAATTGTTAAAATTCAATCTTTTAGTAAAGTTATTCAAGAATTATTATAATATCACATAAAGTTTACTGAATAATGTTTTTGTTTTATTTTGATGGTTTAGCAGCAGTATATCTTGGTAACTCTGTGCTGTATGAAAAATACAAATACAAATATTATTTTAATTATTTCTATTGTTATTTTTTTTTACAGTGCAGTATATATAAATATTTATTTTATTTTTCAGGCAGTCTTCAACTTTTAGAAAATAGTTTTCTCATTAACATTTAGGACAATATTACAAAGGTCTTACTATTTAGAAATGCTGGGATAATGTGTTAACTTCTCCTGACATTAATAATCAATGCCCAGGTCAATTTTTAGGTTTTGTATGATGTACAAGGCTCATAGCAACACATGTTTTATTAAATCGTAAAAAAAAAAGAGAAATGCTAAGATTAATGTTGACACAATTGGATCTAAAAGTGTGCAAACTCCTCATTATATAAGTGCCATAACAGCCTCTAAAGGGGGTTGGGGCCCGGCTGGTACCTGGTAATGATGCAGGGGATGGTTGCTATGTTGTTGTCAAGGTGTTGCTAGGTAATTTAACCAGGAGTCATGTGAGTATAAGAATAAAAATAGGTACTTTGTATGTTATCTGTGAAGTATAAATGCTAATTAGCCACAGCATAGTTGAAGTGATCTTGCACTAAATCAAATCATAATGATGTGTTTGGATAAAGGCTTTTAATGGAGATTGGAAAAAATGGAAGGTAAGAAATTAATAGTTCCTCTGCTTTGACATTTGAGGTAATTAGACTTTGTTAAACCTACTCAAACACTGGACAATAAAGCTAGAGATTGAACACCATCCTCTCTTTTAGACTTTTAAGGTTATTCTTTTGCCAAATCTAACCATCTTAGCCGAGGGCTAAATTGTCACCAGGCCGGCTATTCTAACAAGCCAAGGCAGCAATAGATAAAAAGATGTTTTTACTGTTTGTGAAAAATATGAGATATGTGGACATTTTGGGATGTCATATTCTGTTTAAACAAGATGATTTTGAAAAATGAGAATACCTGTCTACAGTAGGTAAAGAACATTAGTGATTGGACTGATATACGTAGAAGCAATGCTGAAGGATGAAGGACCCAGAGTTACACACAGATGATTTTCGAACCTGTGCTTCCTCATCAAAGATTGTTAAACTGAGATCTGCCTGATGAAAATATAAACCCGATTCCAAAAAAGTTGGATGTTGAAAGTGAGACATTTTGAAATGTAATGCCAGATATTGGCTCATTTTGGATTTCATTAGAGCAACACATTCCAAAAAAGTTGGGACAGGGAGCAATAAGAGGCCGGAAAAGTTAAATGTACATATAAGGAACAGCTGGAGGAACAATTTACAACTTATCAGGTCAATTGGCAAGAGGCTTGGTATAAAAAGAGCCTCTCAGAGTGACAGTGTCTCTCAGAAGTCAAGATGGACATTCCCCCAATGCTGCATAAAAATAGTGGACCAATATCAGAAAGGAGTTTCTCAGAGAAAAATTGCAAAGAGTTTGAAGTTATCATCATCTACAGTGCATAATATCATCCAAAGATTCAGAGAATCTGGAACATTCTCTGTGCGTAAGGGTCAAGGCCGGAAAACCAGACTGGATGCCCCTGATCTTCGGGCCTTAGACGACACTGCATCACAAACAGGAATGTTACTGTAATGGAAATCACAACATGGGCTCAGGAATACTTCCAGAAAACATTGTCGGTGAACACAATCCACCGGGCCATCCGCCGTTGCCGGTGAAAACTCTATAGGTAAAAAAAAAAAAACATATCTAAATATGCATGCTGCATTTGACAAGAGTGACATCAAACATGCCAGATGTGTCTCATAGAGTGTGTGTAGAGTGCATGCTCATTTAATGATGCTGTTATTGCTGTGGTGAGTGTTTATCTTCTCAATGACAAAGGGTCTGTAGGCAACATGTAATTAACAGGCTATTGGCTTCAAACTGGTAGCAAAGGCCAAATGGCTTGTGTGTAATTGGTTTATCTTTAAGGGTCCTGTTGGGAATTGGAAGTGAGTTTAATGGGGTCCTTGTTGTTCAGAAAGAGGTTAGGCATGTGTCCTGTTGAGTTTCAATAAAAGAAGTTCTAAGGTCAGAGACAGTATTTTATTGTACCTCTGTGGTACCACTGGTGGTACTTTGACTTTTAGGAGGTCTTAGTACTCGTTTGATTTTTGTGTGGGTTCTTTTTGTTCATAATCCATTTTATTTTGTCCATAAAATAACCAACTAAAACCTTTTGAGGCAATTAAAGTTGCAAACTCAAAATGCTAAAAATCTGTTAATGTTTTCACTAAAACCTCTTAGAGTTAAGTCCAACTTAAATCAACAACATTAAACCCAGTCAAAGTAAAGACCCTTAGGGTCCAAGTGAAACCATTTAAAACTTTTCAAAGACTATAAAGCCTGGCAGAAATCAAACTAAAAGTGCTTTAGGCTTATTAAAGTCCAACTAAAACCACATTAACTTTATCACTCTATCACTTCATTTTTGACTGTTTTTAAAGATCATGTTTAGTGTGTTTAGTTTTGGCTTTAATCCTGGTTTAACTATCACCTTGGTCCTTGTTTAGACCATTTAAATGAAGTCCGTTGGTAAATTTCTGTAGATTACAGCCTAATAAATAATATTCATAACTCTTAACACCTACATTCTTCAATTATTATCCTCACTGTCATAAAACACAGGAAAGGAGGCGGTCCTTGGAAGAAAAAATATTTTATGAGCTGGCACTTGGTGAAAAAAGTTTGAGAATCACTGTTCTACTGCAACATGAACCGAACATAAAACAACTATATGACCTAATGTGAAATTTTGAATAGTGAGTCAATGGGGAGCTGCAAACAAATTATCTTATTAATTCTCCTATTGTCATTTTTTTACATATGTTGTTTATTGATTTATTGAAATCAAACTTATTAAAAAGGCAACGTTTTCTGTAAAGACATGACAACTTGATTTAAAATCCGCCATCTCAAGGCACTTGACAAAAGAAAAACCTGATATTCCTCCCTGAGCAAGCACAAAACCTTTTAATGTGTAGAACATATATGCAAATATGTTTTACCCACTTGTTTGTCCCGTCAGACGAGTGGCTGTCTGTCGGGACAAACCCAAGGTGAGTGGATAGCCCTGTCTCTTGGGGTCTCCGCCCCAGAGACAGAACAGAGAGATAAGGGTGCACTGGCTCAGTGGTAGAGCCACTCCACCAACCGGATTCCCACTCTCTCCACAGTTCATACTGTCGTTGTGTCTGTGAAGAAGTGAGCTAACAGCCTCTACTCGTCCCTTAAACTGATTGCACACATCATACAGTTAACTTTCCACATACTATACAATCTATTATCCCGGGTCTTGTTTGTGTTAGCCGTAGTAGTTCATTAATTTAACTCAGTTAAGCAAAACATTCTTTATGGTTAATTAAAACACACACACGTAAGTTTATCAGTTAAACTGTTTATTTTATTTTGGGTTCATAAGTTTTGTTGTGTTGACCTGATCCAGGAGGGGCCTGGAAATAGAAAGGAAGACCGGCCCAAACATTTCCTGGTTATACCTGGAACTGATGATGTCACTTATGACATCATCAGAAGCTACTATTTGGAGGGGGTAGTTTCTTGAGGTAGATCTTAAATGATTGGGGTTTACCTGTTATAACTTGGGGGGTTCTGTGCAATGTCTGTATTAGGTTACTGTGTGTGCAGTCATTATAAGGTTTCAGATGTTGGGGAGTTGATTATAACTTTTTTTGAGGATTCCAGCTAAGTGGGATAGGCCAATCCAATTGGCCTAGGATACAAGGCAGGTGTGTGCCTGGGGGGAGGGAGGCTGGTTGTGTGGAGAGAGGGCAATGCTGCCGCTGCTGTATTTATAAAAGGTGGGGGAACACTGTAAATAAAAGACACCTTTTGGACTTGACTTTGCCTCTGAGCCTCTCTTCTTGAGCCACTTTACATTTACTTTTATTCATTTAGCTGACGCTTTTATCCAAAGCAACTTACAATGTTCTAATGTAATTTCCAGTGCTACAGACACTGGAGGCAAGGTGGGTTAAGTGTCTTGCCCAAGGACACAACGACAGTATGAACTGTGGGGAGAGCGGGAATCGAACCACCTACCTTCCGGTTGAAGGACAACCGCTCTACCACTGAGCTACTGCCGCCCCCACTTTAGCCACTCAATGCTACGATGATAAAATAAAATGAAATATGGAAATACATAACTTAAAAGAACTCAGAATGACAATCAAAAATATTTAAAAAAAGTGCGTAAAAACCACAGAAAGCCAATGGATAAAAATATAAATATTTACAGCAGCTTTATATATTTAAAAAACCCTAAGCAGAAAGACGTCCCATTACATACATTTCAGAATTTTATTTTTTCACTTTTATTTGTTTATGAACTTTGATTTGCAGATGAAAATAAAACACATTTGCATTATTTATGAACATAGATTATTGACTCATTTGAATTTTGTGTGTGTTTGAGCCCTCAGTATCAGTAGAACCGCCTACCATTACACTATAGCACTACTTTAGGTCATATTCAGAACCATTTTCTTAGTTTAATCCTCTTTAATCAAATCCCATGCCTTCCTTTTAGTCCCTGCCTTGAGCTGTTAACGACTTATCCATCGATGCATTGATTTGTGTCTGCGTCTGTAGGTCTTCTGCATCCTCCAATTTGCCTCTACGCTGTCATAAAGACCTGTCTTTCTCTCCTGAGAGGACTGTGCTCTTGTCTACAGTCATGGGTTAGTATCACACAGTTAGCCTACATTACAGTCCGGATTAGGGATTATACAAGTCCTCACAAGGATCAAGTAAAGTGTGTACATCAGTGACACAGATGTATTGTGGTTTTGCGATAAGTCCCATACATGTAGAATGGGAGATCTGAAAGGATTAGCATCAGATTATTTTAGGATATATCCATTTAAACAGAGTAAAGAGGACTCTGTGGGGTGTATAGATTAAAACTGTGAGGCCCTCGTGTGGACACAACAGGGACTACTTTCTCCCCTGGTTGACTGGGAGGGGTGAGTCTGTAGATGTGAACACTGACCTCTTTTTCTTAAATAAATCATATAATCATAGTTATAAGCTAAGATATAGACTTTAGGAAATTAAGGGTAGGGTGTTTAGATTTTAAGACCTCCAAATTGGTCTGGGACACTAACATTTTTTCACCTCAAACCCTTATTGGACACAAAATCTGTTCTCTATTTAAAACAATTGATTCAGTTTTAGAACAGTAAACACAAAACAAGAACTGCATTGGGACATTTGAACTTACTAAGTAACTAAAAAAAAAGCATCAAACAACCATGACAGGAACATAATCTAAATTAGAGATGCTCATTTCAAATTAAGCTACAGCTTTGGGTTGAATTAGACTGTTTTATGAATAAAACAAACCATGGCAAATGAATGAAGTGACAAAAGCTTGTAATAAAGATTTGTTCTGATGTTTTTTTGCAGTGATTGGGGTTTGTTCAAATGGGGAGATTAAAGACATGGGCAGTTCAAACAGACACGGTCACCCTTTGTTAAGAGTGCACTTTAATGGAAGGATGACAGTGCAAACCCACACAGATAAGATCATAATAAATGTGATAAAGTGACTGATGTGATGCTCTGTCTGGGCAGGCAGTAGCTCGGAGGCACACATTACTCCTGATTATTGATGCTCGGCAAATGAAAGTGTGCAGCGAAGACAAACCTGGCCAAGCGAGATTTAGATATCCTTCTGGTCAAAGCATTCGTTTTTCAACTTGATGTTTCAAAAATTTAAGAAAAATCCTACTATAACCTATTCTAAATTACCTAAAATTCGTTTATCACTAAATATTTGGCTACTCTTGTCAACTGAGAAGAAAACACCCCTCCCCCGACCCGGACGTGTGTCGGTGCAGCACCAGCCTTTAAACTCCACCCGGGTTAACGTCACAGTATTTCCGCTTTTACTGAAGACTCATTTCCATCTTTTCTGCCGCTCAGATCTGTCCATTCATCGCCTAAAACCGTTTCTAAACCCGTGCAGCTTTTGCTTCTTTGCAGAAATGCGGGTTTTGTTGCTTTTAGCGGTGGCTTTAGCGGCTGTCTGCAGTGCCGAGAAGAAAAAACTCCAGATCGGGATCAAAAAGCGAGTGGACAACTGCCCGATCAAGTCCCGTAAAGGCGACGTGTTAAACATGCACTACACCGGGAAACTGGAGGACGGCACTGAGTTTGACAGCAGCATTCCCCGGGACAGACCGTTTACCTTCACGCTCGGTACGGGACAGGTGATAAAGGGCTGGGACCAGGGGCTGCTGGGCATGTGCGAGGGCGAGAAGAGGAAGCTGGTGATCCCTGCGGAGCTCGGGTACGGAGACCGGGGAGCGCCGCCGAAGATCCCCGGAGGCGCCACACTCGTGTTCGAAGTGGAGCTGTTGAGCATCGAGAGGAGATCCGACCTCTGAGGGCTTTCACACGAGGAGAGAGGATCAAAAGTGAGAAGGACATTATAGACACCTACTGTACTGTGCAAAAGTTTGAAGAAAGTGTGCAGAAATGATTCTGTTCAGTTTTATTTATTTGGCTTTAGATTACAATAGCGGCAAGCCAGCCATGAGAGAAAAAGGAGAAGCACAGAAAGCGCAATCATTTCATAATATTCAGAAATAGTCATAATATAGGCTTTACAAATGAATGAAAATAAATATGTCCACGTAAAGTAAATGATATATGGAACTTTTTTTAGAATTTATTATAATTTTGAGTGGATTTTTTGAATTTGTAAAACTGAAAACTCTTGAGTTTTCTTCTTTCTTTGTTCTATTCTAAGAGTATGGCCTAAACCTGATTCTTGAAATACAGCCAGTGATGCTTTAAGTGTTTATTTTTTGATCCGTTTCCTGGTTAATCCTCTAAATGTTTGTATTAACCTACAGTACCTGTCGGGTTCTTGTAAAAACTGTGACAGTGGACCTAGAAGCAAAGACAAAGCGTGGTCATACGAAATATTGGTTTGCTTTAGATTTTTACATTTCTTATTCTGCGTCAAATCTTCATAACTTTTTTTCTTCACTAACATTCGTTCTTTTATATTTTCAGGTAGGTTCCTGGAGCTGTTGGGTGGATGTCCTTAAACTCTGAAAACAGAAGCTGGACTGAAGACTGTGCAGAGGATCTACTTTCCTTTAACGCTCTGATTATTGTAGTCTCATTATCACCAACACAATCACATCAGTCTCTTAACCTCATCGTCCTTCATTTCACATTTTAATTTTCTCATTTTTCATTAATCAAACTAAATCTCTACGCTGACATTAAAAACCTGATTTGTGATAATAAAATCTTCTCAAAAAGGGAACACTAACAGACCTTTTGTAGTTTTTAGTTTCTTGTGGCTATTATGTGGTAATGAAGATGGTTGCCTGTTCACTATTCTTTTAATATTTAAAATGCAAAGCTGATAAAAGCTGTTAGCATCTCAACAAAGTTTATTTACTTTCTTTATTGTAACACCAGTATTAAAACGTGGCAACGCGTAAAACAAAAGCCACATATAACTTTTTAGTACACTTTGAAGTAGAAATGGGATGACAGGATTACAGGTTTCAAAGTATTCTTTGTTTGAAAATGGTATGAACACTGGATGCAAGGACGTTGGAGGAATTTGAAAAGTGGGGAAGGGTCAATCTAGACTCCCTCAAAAAACAAATTCATTTTTATTTTGTCTTTGGTAATCTAATGCCTTTTAAACATGAAAAATACTTTTACCGGGCTGTTCAGGCACAAGAAAAAGTCAAATAACCTGTCCCCCTTCTTTATAATGGTTGTAGTACCATAGATTGTATATACTGTAAATATTATGCCCATGACTAGATGAGTCAAGAGCAAAACGGCTTTCCCCCATTTAACATAACCCTGTTAACAACTGTTAAAATGATAGAAATATGTAGTGCCTTTGTCAAAGGCTTTTTAAAACACCTGTTTATGCAAACAATGGACTTAACTTAATGGACTATTATAACAACTGTCAACACATAGTTACGTATGTCCCAAGAGAAATTGATTTAAAAGGCACCATGTACAGTCTATAACCAATTTTTCCAGGTGAAAATAATGCATTTAAGTGGTATATCGGCCTAAATGTATTATATGTGGTAAAATATATAGCTCGGTGTCTAATATGGCCTACGCATTTACAAAAAGATGAAAGTTAAATATGTGTACCCACTCCAGCAGGAGGCGTCACTCTCTGCTCCGTTCAGCCGCTGTTTCCACCGGACTTTTCAAAAAGACGGACTCATAAACTGCTTCCTGCGCCGTTTAGCGACTGAGCCTCGGCGGTAAATATCGCCCTCGTATATATCCATCATGTCTGCGAAATTAAACGCCCTGAACAGTGATTCTTACATCGATATAAGCCAATACAGAGACCAGCATTTTAAGGTAACAGTGCAAATAAAACTCGCCAATATAAGCTACTGCAAAACCGTTAAAATTCCAACGGTTCGGCGTTCAAGTTCTGAGCTAACTGTTAGCATCGAGCTAACAACAGAGTTTAGTCGTTTGTTTCTGTTGTTTTTTGTCATGTACTAATATCAGATATGACCTTTAACTAGAATAGATGTCACTCTCAATATTTTTGTCAAGTTGCACAGTTTACATTTTAAACCGTTTGTTTTATAGGGTAATCGTTATGAACAAGAGAAGCTACTAAAAGGGAGCAACACGCTGTATGTGGGAAATCTGTCCTTCTACACCACAGAGGAGCAAGTAAGGCCATCTAATCAGTTCATTTAAGCTTTGCCTGTTAGCTTAAACTTAATCTCCATGTTTTGTATTAATATTTATCGTTCTCTTTCTTGAGGTCCATGAGCTCTTTGCCAAATGCGGAGACGTGAAGCGGATCGTCATCGGTTTAGACAAAGTAAAGAAGACAGCTTGTGGGTTCTGCTTCGTAGAGTATCCTTTTAAAAGGACATGCAGTCAGTAATAACTTATTTACTAGTATAAGTGTTACTGACCTATTCATTTTGCAGAGACACAGTCCACAGTACATAAACTTTTTCAAATACGGTCTATACTGAAATAGTCTAAATACAATACTTAATGCAGTTTGTTCAATATCTTCAGCACAAAGGATTGAAGAGTTGTGTTGAATAAAGTAACTTTCTGGTCTCCTCAGCTCTTAATGAGTACAATATGGTCACAGTATGAGTGGTTTTCTTACTGTGACATTTAGAAGTAGAGGTTGAACTTGAATCTTGGGAAACTGTTTGAGTAAAAAGTAGGGATCTAATATTATTACAATATAATGTATTACCTCCACAGTACTATATGTATTTACTACTTTATTTCATAGGGATGTAAAGGTACACAAAAGTCACCGGTTCGGTACAATGTTGGCGTACAAATCTTGACGTATCCACATTTTTGCCCGTTAATGTTTTTGAAAGGGAAGGAAAAATGTTCCCATACACGAGAACGTAATGATGTGGAAGGGTCTACAAGCTCTGGCTTCATGTTGAGCACATATAGTTTATGAAGTCAATAAAATAATAAAAATAAGCTTAGTGCTCACATTATTCATTCACAGTCACACACAGGTGGTGTACGTCTGTAGCCACAGCTGCCCTGGGGCAGACTGACAACCTTTTCTTCTCTCACTATGCTCCAAAGAAAAGATCAAACCAGACAGAAGGGAAATGTGCCGAGATGTAGATCATGATAATTTACTATAGGTTTTAAATTATGTAGTTATATTTTGAAAACTATACGCTCTAGCTTAAATATTATAAGACCAACAAGAGCATGTTTACAGCAGTAGTCTGTGAGTCTGATTAGACCTATAGATTTTTAAACTGGTAGCAGTTTGTGTCACACTGGAAATGGAGAAAAAGAAGTTTTGAAAACTGCCAATAAAACATCTATTTCACCATCTCCACTCTGAGTGTGTGTCAGATCAGGAGGACGACGGGAGCTGAGGCTGTGCAGCGCTGTGTACCATTACAATATTATAGGGGTGTTTATGATAACAAAACTGATCATAGAATCATGCCTTGACCAAGTCATTATTTATAGGATTAGGACTTGTACCTAAGATGAATAATTAAACCCATGTAACATCGTTGTAGAGTTTGACCTTTATATTTCTGTGACTGGCTTTTATACTTTTGCTCAACCTCTGAACCCTTCATTGTTCACTACAGAAAACCTTTAAGTCTTCAGCTGTATACTGGCTTTAACCGTGTCACACAGATATTACACTCGAGGTGACGCAGAACACGCCATGCGGTTTGTTAACGGGACGAGACTCGACGACCGCATCATCAGGACAGACTGGGACGCCGGCTTCAAAGAAGGGCGACAGTACGGACGTGGAAAATCAGGAGGACAGGTCAGATACAGCAAATATTTCTCTTAACTTTAAAAAATGATTTCATGAAATGTGTAGAAGTTATCATTTTGTTTTTTTGTTCAGGTGAGAGACGAGTACCGACAGGACTACGATCCGGCTCGAGGAGGATACGGTAAACTGGCCCAGCAGCAAGTCATAGAGCCACGCAATACTTTTTAGACTTTAAACCTGGACTAAGCCATCTTCAAAAGACATCAAACCATTGGACGTGTATCATGTACCAAGTTTATAGTGTTATATTTAATTTATCTACCATCAAATAGGAAAAATGTCTGATCTAAATGTTTGTTGGTCGGGTTAAAAATCCTTCATGTGTAACCGCAATTCTGTGGATGTTCTGAGAAGGAAACAATGTTTTTGAGTGAATGATTTTTTTTTTTGGGTAGTTTTTTTAAATAAACCTTTCTGGATAAATGTGTCTTCTTTTACAATGATGGGCGTTACTACCACTAAAGGTCTCAGACTCACTTTTTCTTGAATATAAATGACTTGTATTAATGTTATAACATGGTCTCGAAGTAATCTTAAACTATATTATACAAATATTTTCATCAGGGATATATGCTTTTGTAGAATTACAACTGATGCTCCTGTGATGATGACACATGTCCAGTAGGTGGTGCTGATTTATCTGGTAAACTGTTCCCGCAGTGCTTAAACTGACAAAGAGAAAATTTGTACAGCCTTATGAAATACACATACTTTCTCCATCCGACCCAGTCCTCCTTCTCCCAGCCTTTTAGATTCAAGGTAAAAATATATTCATGCTTTAAAGCTAAGCCTATGTGTTAATCAAAGAGGTCTGCTAATGGTTTTAATAATAACCTTTAAATCAGAGATGTTTTCTGACACTGTATTCTGGCACACATCTTAAAGTAGCATCACGTAACCTTTACACCGATACACTGGACCCTAGCAGAGTCATATTTGTACAAAATATACTAAAATGACTGTTTTACAGAGATGGTTTCTCTTACAAACTTGCTGTCTTAAACGTCTCTACTGGTAAGAAAACATTGCAACCACTGTTCATGAGTCGCACAGAAAGGGATCTGTTGACTAAAGGTTACGCAGAGTGGCTTTAATTTATTAAACACTTTGATTACACTTTTTTATTTTGGCCTTTATTCAACAGTGACAGAAACAAAGGGCAATGACGTTTAATGGGAATCAAACCCAGGTCCCCAACGTATGTGGTAGGCTCTCAACCCGGGAGCCACCGAGGCGCCCCTAGGTACTGTAAGATTACCTTTTGTTTACATTTGCCGTTTGTACCTTTGTTATTGTGCCATTATCTTCTGTAGACAAGGTGCATTGTGTCACCACTCACAGAATATCTCTGAACTTTACCCTACCTTTGACTGAAAATAGGGAGTTTTAGTTTATTGCCTCTAAGTTTTTAGGCTGAGATCATAAGCAAAGAGTAACAACAAACTCCTGAAAGCATCTGTTTGTGGTACTTTAGCCCCCTCTCCGTCTGGAGATGACAGGGTCTGGTGCAGATGCCACAAAGAAAAGAATCAAAAATCTCTTCTGGCATTGTGAGACACATGTTTATTTTTGTTCTAAATGACGTTCACATCTGTTTTCTTTTAATACTCACTGACTCTGTGCTGTGTGAAATAACAAACTCACTCAGCTTGACTCCCGTTCATTTGTTTTTTCAGATTAGATGATTATTTTGACTTTATCCTGAAGGAAAAAGTCAAATTCAAGATGCACCGTACACAAAGAAATTCTCCTGAGAACTCCAGATTGAAACAGATTGTAAAACAATTACCTCTTGCTGATAGATTTGTCTCCTTTCGCCTGAAGGAAGCTCAGCCTTAAACACTCCATGGTGCGTTTAATGCCTCGTTAAAACACTCCCCTGTGGCCTGTTTTTCTGCAAATAGAAGACAAACCTACCTTTACATCTGTGTCTGTTTGATATTGGCTTCATAATGACTTTTACAAAAGCTTTATGTATAAAGTCTAAAGCAACATTTATAAATGTCTCAAAAAGAAAAGAAAATAAGGTGCATTTCCACGTACTGTTAAGATTTGAATAATCTTTGTGTGACATACTAAGAAGCACCATTTATGCAAAATTTCCATATTTTCTTTTATAACATCTCAGTCTTACTTGTGTTAGCGGTACCTCCTTTTAAAATGAGAAGACTTCTCCTAAATCACAGCCCACTGAGAATTTACCCAAATATTTTTACATCCAAACTTCAAATTAAAGCCTCCAAACATTCATTCACCAGAGGAAACATTAGGAAATTCTTGTTTGTTTGATATTTTCCACAGAACTCTTTGATGACGAGTGCAGTACTTTGGGTACATCCTCCAGAGATGTGTTTAATTGAAATATTTATCCAACAGAGATAATAAAAGAGGCTTGTTGGAGAAAATGATAAAGTGTGGCTCTTTTGGGGGGAGTGGAAATGGGCTGGTTTTAACAGAATTTTTTTATCAGGTCAGTTATTAGATTAACACAACATCCTCAGTTGTTTTTGGTTTTTTTTTTTACAGTTTTTTGTAATCGCTTAAGCATTTTTTTTTTTAAACTTGGAGCAAATGTAACACACAAATTCCCTCAAAACTCAAATGAAGCTTTTCATGACACACGATCTCCACATTTCTTTCCATATTATGTGGTAAATATGACAGTGATGCAGTGACATAAACTAAAGTGTTTATTTACGATGCCCATCACAAAGTAACCGTACAATTCTGACATCACTGCCTAATCTCCAACGTGTATCAGGCTACAGCCTTCGTCAACGTCACAAGAAGCCTCTGAATCTGTGACACCACAGGCTGCTTCCATCGCCTCCAGAGACTGACCCCCTCATAGAGCTGACGGTCAGATACTTTCCAGCACCAGGCGGAGAAAAAACTCCTCATTGTGCTCAAAAAGGGGACTACGGTGGAAGGGGAAGAACCAAGAACAGAATGAATACGTCGAACATCCAGGTGTAATTGTACGTCGTATCCCTGGTGCAATGTGTCAAACAGTTTTCCAAGAGAGAGTAGTAACCTGTTGAAACCTTAAAACAAGACACAACAATGACTTCGATTTATGAACAAGCTCTGCTCATTAAAAGGACAAAAATATGAACTTTAAACCACTGTAACACATTTATCTTTGGGTCAATTTGTTCACATTAGTTACATTGTCAAACATGGATAACATTGACCTTTATTTAGATCAGTTTTCCATTTACTATGACTTTTATAAATAGAGACAAGGATGAATAATTGCCCTTTGTTTTTATCTATTTATTCAGACTGTGTTATTTTTCTAATTTCCAAATAATACACTGCATTAAGAATAGATTGTGTAGTTATTACAGCCTCGGCTTTGACCAAACCCTTAATGTGAGGTGTTTGAAATAATCACATCGACATCTCATCATCCAATCAGCTCGTCCGATTCAAAGTCATTCAGGGGTTCGTTTCTGGCTCATGACGGGTTGATTGCTAATTTATCTCTCACAGCTTTCTCTGTTTCAATGAAATAAATTAAACACTTAACATAAATGAGGAAATTCCTCGTCTGATGATTGGCACGACATCTTGTTAAATGAAAGAAAAAGCTACACAGGCTTCCAGAAAAGGGAGTCTTTAGATAAATACACTAAGACTAGACTTGTTTTTTAGACATTTGGGCTTCCCGTAGATTCTCACAGACCGTAGAAAGGAGGGCTGAGAGATTTGCAATGTTATTTTATTTGGATTTGACCATGTTTAAGTTCGATTTGAACAGGTTTTATTTGGATTTAAACAGGTTTTAGTTGGATTTGAACAGGTTTTAGATGGATTTAAACACATTTGTTTGATTTAAACAGGTTTATGTTGGATTTGAACAGGTTTATTTATATATAAACAGGTTTAAGTTGGATTTTAACAGATTTTAGTTGGATTTAAACAGGTTTTAGTTAGATTTAAACAGGTTTATGTTGGATTTGGACAGGTTTATTTGTATATGAACAGGTTTAAGTTGGATTTAAACAGGTTTTAGTTGGATTTTAACAGATTTATGTTGGATTTGGACAGGTTTGATGAGGAGTAACAATAGATTTGATCTCAGAAGCTAAGGGACACATAAAATGTCACCTTGTGCCATGATTGGCCCCGGGGCCTAACTTTGGACCTGCCTGCACTAAACCTTTAGCAGCCATCTTCAAATGAACTTCCACAAAAGCCTCTCGTGAGCCGTCCCTCAAACACTTGATTATGCAGAGCTTTGATTCATTTGGAGATGAATAAATGAATTATTAAATTAAGATGATGGTTGATCAGGAACTGTCGTTGTATTTGGATTCTTCACTGGTTTGCCCTTCTTACTTCGTGTTACATGTTTAATTATTTATTAATTAATTATTATTTTTGTGGGTAGGACTTTTAAAATTATATATATTTATTTATAATATGCTAAAATGTATGACTGGTCATACGTTTGCTTTAATAACCCTTGTTGAAAATCCGTCCCTGGAGCTCCTTATGCCTCCTGTAGGAGCCGTAATACCATTAAAACTATTTACAACTAAAAAAAAAGGTTGAAGTAAAACCATCTGGACTCAGTTTTCAAGATGAAGACGTTTTGTCTCTGATTTCAAGAGACTTGGTAAAATCAATCAGAGCCAGCTAGAAGTTCCTTTTTACCATGAGTTTTAAAAGTCCTACCCAAAACAATTATAATTTTAAACATGTAACACTAAGAAAGAAGAGCAAACAAGTGAGGAATCCAAACACAGAGACAGTGCAGATCTGATCTATTTGTAAACAACCATCATCTCAATTTAATACTTAACTTATTCATCTCCAAATGAATCCAATTTCAAGAGAATTGATAAAGTCTCTTGGAATTAGAGACGAAAACATCTTCACCTTGAAAACTGAGTCCAGATGTTTTTACTTCAAACTTGTTTCAAGATGACCTGGATGAACGAGAACCCTCACAGACATATTTACAACTAACTATGATTTTTATTTATTTTTAATCCGCCCCTCGGTTTTCTCAGTCTCTCTCGGTCTGCTGCTGTCGTTCAAAGAGTCCATTTAGCAAACGCAGAGGACACACACACACACACACACACACACACACACACACACACACACACACACACACACACACACACACACACACACACACACACACACACACACACACACACACACACACACACACACACACACACACACACACACACACACACACACACACACACACACACACACACACACACACACACGAGACGATCTGTAACAAAACCATCAGCTGTGCCTTAAAAACAGAAGTCTACAGTGACAGGCCACAAACAGATCTGGAAGAATGTAGAGAAATAAACACAAGACAATTTTCAGTATCAAATCTATTTCAAAGCTTTGGTTTACAATCATTTTAGACATTTCCATTTAGAAGATACATAAGAAAAGACCTTTCAAAAGCAGTTTGTGTCATAAAGTCCATTTTTGCAGCAGTTAATCATTGTGCATCGTTTCCTTCATTCAATCAAAAAAGGCCAATAATACATCCATTAAAGAAATAATCAACATTTAAAAAGTACATTTCTTTATAAAATCTAGTCATCTTCCTTCATTGGTTAGAGCAAGGAAACAAATTTACACAAATATTATGAATAAAATGTACACAAGTGAAAAAAAAGTTGGTTTGCAAAAGAAAAAGCAGAGTAATATAAAAAAAACGTATTGCTTTTAAAACAAGCAGCGTCCAGTTCCAATGGCTTAAAGGGAAATTTAGGGATGATTTTATGTGGTAGTCGTAAAAAGCAGTGTATGAGACGAAATAATGTCTCTATGTCGTCTACTCTTTAATAGATAATCTTTTTTTTTCAGTCAGCTGATTGGAGAATAGAAGGGAGAAGGAAAATGAGAATGCAAAGAAAAACCATTAAACGAAAATGTTTTTCAAATGAATTATTGTTGTTCTTGTGATAAATGTCGTATTCAAACTGAAAACATTAAAAAGACAAAGCTAGCACTTTTTAGCAACAGCTGTTTGTGGATTTAAACAGAGTCGGTCTCTTCATAAATCTAAACATTTTATTGTCTACACTGCATTAAACAGAATATGTGGCCTTAAATAGTGAGTCCCTAAAGTATATGGAATTGACTCTGTTCAGAAAGATTTAAATATTAACTGCAGTAAAACACGGGCTGTACCTCCACCTCTCGCTGCTACAACACAATTTACTTTCAAATATTAACAATGAATTTGAGTAAAAAAAAAAATGACATAATTAACCAGGGGGGCTAAGGTTTGTGGCACTTTGATGATGGTATTGTTTCTGTAGCAGGCACTTCTGTTCTGGACCGTCCCGTACCATTTCCCACAGTGGAAACAAGGCTTATGTAACTTTTCACAATGTTTCAAGATGAGTACAAAAAAAAAGTGCTATGTCTTTATCTTGTTTGTCTCATCAACCGTTAGCTCTGGTGTAAAAAAAAAAATAAAAATAAAAAATAGGCCCCGAAAGTTGGACACATACAACACAGACCAATACAAGTCGACACAATGCTCCTTTTTTACTGAGTCCACATTCCTGACATTCACCGGTCATGACCCAAACCTCGACTACAACCCTTTCAGTGTCCGCCGCTCGGCATTCTGGGGATTCCTGCTGGGTTTAAGATCTGGTTTTGTGTCATTTTTAGAAAAAGGTCAGTTCAAGGTCAAGGCCCAGGCGATAAATGTGAACCTTTGACGGAAAAGGATTGAATATGTTCCACAAAGAGATGAAGAGAGAGTGGAGTTATCAAAATGTCAAAGTTCCCAAATGGGATTAAAGATGATCAAGTTGCTGTGCAAAAGTCAGGTGGAAAGAAATGCCTTAAATATAAAAAGTATTGAGTAAGTAAATGAGTCTTGTAGATAGAAAAGAAATAAGAAAAAACAGATTCACTGTCACAGTATTTGAAAAAAAAAATTGAGCAAGGATGGTGGATTTAGGCTTCTTTTACTTATCTGTTTAAAAAAACTCCATGATGTTGGGATCAGAGCTCTGTGGGCTCAGACCTTCACTTCAAGACACTTTAGGGCTGTTTCCACTGAAATGCTTTGGGTCAAGTCAAAATTTACAAAACCAAAAAGTGTCTGAACTGAACTGTTCTTCTTCTGAACACTCAAAGATAAATCTTAAAAACACTGGCTCAATATTAGGGGCATATTTCTGAAAGCATTACAGCATTTTGTTCACACCTCTTTTTACACTTATACACTTTTACTCTGTCTCCTTACAGACATCCTCGCTCCTGTCTCACATCAGCACCACGTCACCCGCTGCTGCAGTTACCTCATTTCCTTCAACAATACTTTGTCATGTCCTTGAGCCGAGTCAACAGTCCAACAAAAGGGCAGAAATAAAAATATGGTAAAAGAATGTTCTATAGTACTGTGCCAGGATGCTATTTCTATTCCTATACTTGTCATTAACAACCATAGTATTGACAGCAGACCCAGTTCCTCTCCACAGACCTTCAGAGGGTCAAAACTAACTTAAAATCAAGTCCCACGTTTGTGCACACTGTCTTACCAACACCAATTATTTTCTAAAGGTCAAAAGACTCAAACTGAGAGTAAACCTCCTCGTCTTCAGCCTTAAGACACTTTGACATTCATTAATTTAGAACAATCCCTCTTTTACCAAACACTATCTCGAAGACTCACATTTAAATGAGTTTTTTCCAGCGTCTGCCCAAACTAGTTTTAGAAAATAGTGTTAGAGCAGCTTTTGCATGATTTACTTCAGAGACATTCCCTTTAACAGATCAACAGTTGTAGCCTGGTTTCATTAATGTCACTGTAATAATCATTTAATAGAGAAAAAGTAAATGAGGGAATAAACTAAATTAATTTTGGCGCAAAAGTTTTACGTTAAATCATCATCACCAAAAAAGGCCCAAAACTCCAACTTTAAGTCATTCCCGGTTGATATTCTGAGACAAAAAAACATTCTCCTGCTTTAAATGCATTGAAAGGGATATTTCTTCAAACAAACATTACATTCACTCACAGTCTGTGTTTTTATACAAAGCCAAAGCAGAAAATAAGACAAACATATTGCTTAATTAATTAAAAAATTAAAAATAAATCAGAATCTACCTCAATCTCACTGTATTTTCAGTTTTTTTTTTCATTGACATTATCCCTTTTTCTCTTTGGTGTAGTGTAACTTTTAAATCTAGTCTTACTGGATTATCTTGGACTGGAGTAGAGTTTTTAAGGGAATAAGATATTGTGCCAAAATGTCCACACTTTGTGACGGAGTAATTTTGTTTTAGTTTGTCATTTTTATTTCTAAAATAAACCACAAAATACTGCAATTTGCAACTGCAATGATCTTTAGATTATTTTATGTCATATTGTTTTTTATGTTCCTTTATGAGATACTGGTGGGAATTTCATAAATTTTACAACAAATTACTTTTAAGGACATTACCACAACAAATTCAAGATCCCATTTTCTCATTAACAATAAAATTTACAAAAGAAACTGGTTTTATTTTTGATCTTTCTGACTTTGGCTTTCTGCTTCGGTTTAAACTCCACAAACTACAGCAGCCTCAGAGGGTCAAAGCTCAGATTTCCAATGGGTTTACTCCAGGGCATACACGTGATGTTGCATTTTTAGTTAATTTAAATAAAAAAATGCCCCATAAAATTGACAATAAAGGGCTAAAATACAATTAACACTTTGGTCCTAAGACTTTTGATCCCATCTCACTGAATAAACTACAACCCCAGATTTATTCGTCTTTGAGTGGTAACAATAGGGCAAAGAAAGCAATCATTCGTTTCTAGAATTGATTTTAGATTATTCGACATTTTGCTGTGTCGCTTGTGGAGCATAAATGGGGCACAAGGCTGATTATTGGAGAAACTGCCACCAATATGACAGACAGGAGCTTAAAAGTGGCTTCAGAGTATCTTATCAATTCTATTTATGATACATTTTAAATTCTTCTTTTATATTTACTTCTGTCACAAAGTTACGCTTGATTTTTTTGGAACAAAAACGACTCCTTTTTATTGCGTCTTTTCAGTTTTTGGCAGAACATGAAGAAGTCCCCATCTTTCTCAAACTGTCACTCAAACGAGAGAAGGTCAGGACTGGTTTGTGGCTCTCTGTCTTCACTGTTTACTGTTGTTACCTTACCACAGGGGGCGCCGTTCCCCAGTGGGACGTCCTCACTCGAACTGAGGCGGCGTGGGGTCGAGGAGAGCTGTGGGTCTGAGCCTGTTTTAAGCCAAACGTCAGGAGGCTCTTTGTTAATCAGATCTGGGATGGACAACTCTAACGCTGTCTCTGAAACTAAACTGCTCTCGTCCATTTCTTCCAAATCCAGCTTTTCGTCGCTTTCTGAGTTTTTGTTTTCCGCAATTTTCATCTCAATTCTTCCCTGTTCTCCCTTTAGCTCCGCCTCTTCCTGTTCGGTGACTTCTGGGGACTCTTTGCTGGTGATAAGCGGTGTTTTCTCGGGCGTCGGAGGGAAAGATGAGGAGTCTACGCCGTCTGCAGAGGAGACGACGGGGTCCGAGGAGATCATCATGTCCTGAGTGGTTTTCAACGCTCGAGGAAGGCGTTTTTTACCTGGAGGAGGAGGGTCCAGGCGAGGGAAAGCGTCGAAGGAGGACAGGTGACTGGTGAGAAAGAAGACAAGACAGTAAAACAATCAATAAATTATTCTCCAAGGTCTAAACTTGTACCTTGCCTTTTGAGAAAGAGGAAAACTCAAAAGTTAAATGTCCACTAATCGTAAAGAGTCAGTGGAAAGTGTACAAATATCCTCAGAGGGTCAAAAACCTAAACTGAAAGGCATATATAAGTAAAGTTGCAGTGGTTATAGTGGAGACAATAGTACTGTACGTCACAGAAACCAACGCACAATGCTTTTTATGTGTCCTGCTTTTAAGAAATTTAAATAGGGCCGAGATGTTAAAGTAAGTCCATTTACAGAATGAACGAGACAAACAGCAACTTGACGGATGTTGAGACAAACAAATCAATTTTTCTGCTGCAAACTTTCATGTAGACACAGCACAAAGCTAATTACAATACATTAGCCGATAATGAAGCCAGAAACAGTCTTTAATTTTCCACCAGCAAGGTCATAATTCATTTAAATCACATAAAAAACAAAAAAATATCTCTGAAAAACTCAGCAGAGCAACACAATATAATGCCTTTCAACAATCGAGTAAGTCATTTTAAGACTGTGAAACGTTAAAGGGGAAATGTAATGTTCAATGTCAAATGTAAACTAGTTGAATCATAAAAAATAAAGCTAATACCAAGCCTCACGTCTAAAGTCATTGTTATAAGTACATTGGTAAGAAACAATAGGCTGTATTTGTTGCAGACATCCTGTTGTCAAAGCTGTGAGGAGTCAGACTCAATGGAGACAAACGGGACAAGCAGGACAAGTCCACTGTCCAAACTGGACACAAACACTACAAATCCTGCAAACTGCACTAATATTTAGAGAGCGTACAGTCCAAACATGTTCATTTAGTCTTCCACAAAAGACAACCTTTCCTAAAGTGTCTTATTTACAAAGACCCCTGTTTATTTGTTTGGATTAAGGAGGCGATCGTGATCCGGAAACAAGTCCAGGGAGTCTGGGACGAAGTGCGTACACTTGAAGCTGGACTACAGGGGAGCGGCCCAGTCCTCCAGACACAACAAAACCTGTGTAGAGCAGCTGACAAGACACGTGACGGTAACATCATGTGACTCTGAGGAAGACTAATGGAAGTATAAAAACAGTTAATAACAAACTTTAGGAAAAGTAAATCTAAAGCCTTCTTCACTGGAGTGGGTTTGGGTCAGTGTGGGACATAAACTAAAACGGTTTGAAGATTAAAAAAAGCTAAAATACAAAGTCAGTGTACAAGTACAAGTTTGTTGTTTACAGACAGTTTAGTGAGTTTTTGATCAAATACCTGTTTGGGTTTTGGTTGAGCTGTTCCAAGCCGCTCCAGGTTGGGTCCACATTTTTGTTGACCTCAGTGACTCCTATGTCTCCGATGAGACTAGGCTCCTTTCTCCTCAAAAGGTCACTCATCTTTAGGCACAAATAAAATAATTCAGGAAAAGGAAGATGGACAGAGCAGTTTAATTTACAGAAAACCTTAGCTATCAAGTCAAGTTTGAAGCACATTCCAGCTTTTTTAATGGTCAAAAATAACATTTACTGACAATAAATACTTGCAATTATAAGTATTTCCTAAGCACTTCAATCCTAATTCATACTTAAAAGCACATCTTCACAATCTTCATAATCCACATTTTATGTTCCATTTAGTTTAAGACTGCATTCAACAAATACAAATAAACTGCAAAAGTGTGTTGATACTGAACTAAAAGAGGCTTCTGGTCCTTTATAAGTTCTCCTCATGTTTAAAACAATGCCAACGTTTTGATTTCACAGAGACTCAGACTCTGACACCAACATCAGCTGTGGCTAATGAACACTAGCCGTATTTGATCAAGAGACAACATTTTTGGATTGTTTTCCTCGAAATATGACATGGCACAATATGTTAATCAAAAGAAAAAGACGCCCTGTACCCATTTTGAAAATTGAAAATGTGCTGATGTATATTATTGTGTAGGATTCTATTTGTGTTGTGTCCAGTCTAGACCTACCCTCTGTGGGTTAGACCAGTGTTTCCTCAGAAGACACATATTTCAGGAGAACAAATGATTTATGACTTTGATCATTTTTTGTGTTTTAATAAAAACAAATTTATAGTTTTTTTATATCACTTTTTTTTCCATTCTAATACCATTTAATTAATTTTAGTGTTCTTTTTTTTTTTTTTTTAAGTTTTGAAATTACTGAGTTAGATTTTAATTTGCTGACACAAATAAAATCTCCTGTGACTCTCTTTTAGGGTTTGACCAAATGTTTGGGAACCACAGGTCTAAAAACAAAAAGAAATTTTTAGCACTCATTTATTTAATTTTTTTCTTGAAATAAAAAAATCGGCCATTCACACTAAGATAAGCTCTTGTTTAAAAGAAGTTACATTTTCCAGCACTTACAACACAATAAATGAAAAAGCTGAAACTGTCACTAACCTTAGCTTTCCCCAGATTGATGGCGTTCTTCAGTCTCTGCTGTCCTCCAGACGAAGGGGAGTCTCCGGAGCCGCTGCCCAGGCTGGAGTTCACTGCACCTGGAGAACGTCGAGTCGAACCGGGTCTGGAAACCTGTGGACTCTGCCTCTGAGCGCTGGAGTTCTCAAACATGCTCTGATCCACTGAGGACAGAAAACAGAGGAGTATTATTATTACCATTATTCTGATTTTATGGAGGGGGTTTGTTACAAAGAAGACCTTCAGGTTTATGACAGATGATAGGGCACATACTACAGTTGGACTTACAAACTCATAAATACCAGTGTTTTTTTACAAATTGTATTGTAAGTGTGATTACAGTTTAAATTTTTCAATGCTACATTTGACCTTGTGAATTTAATGTAGATAGCAGCAATGAAGATCTATTAATCCTTAAAAACAACACTGTGGTTTAACATTGTCACTGATACATGACGTACATATTTCCTACTTTCTTGACTGTATTTGAACTGGATATAATATAATGATGATCCACAGAAGGAAAATGCACTTGTACAGCTGCTCTTAGAAACAGTTAAAGTGCAAAAAGTAAAAGAAAGCATGCAATAGAATAAAAAAAAGTATATACAATTACAGCAGCATTTTAAATTGAATAAATATGAAGGTTAAATAAAAAAAACAAAAGCTATACACATATTTACAAAGTAAAGTAAAGTGACAAAAATGGACATTGCACAGTATTCTGGGTAATGGGTACTTTTATGTTGTTTAACGTAAATATCCAATGATTTATAGTATATAATGTAACTTACTGCTCTTTTAATTATGTTAAGGTTTTTGAGACCATTATTGGTCTTGAAAACAGAAAACAGTTGACGGCATTCATTTAATCTTAAGAAAAAACAAATTGCTTCTAATTTTTGTGCATTTAGTCTTTTTTGCCACAAACTAAAAAATGCTCTGTCGCCATCTTAACAAACACATGCAAAACATGCTTGATTTTTGTCCCTGTAGTTCCACCATCACCACCATGACATCTAGTGCCATGAACAAAAGTAACTGGGTTGCTTTGTGGAAACCTCTGGGTTCCATTTAAATCCAATGTAGTCTTCCTTTTGGTGGTCTTTTCTTTGAACAACACAACTTGGTACATAATCGATGGACAGAACAAAAGAAATGTAACGGTAAAATCATAAAACATGCAAATATTACTGTCATCAATAAATGAAAGAGAAATGGACCAAAATGAAACACAAGCAGTAACCGTCTTACCTTTGGAGTGAATATGTTTCTCGGAAAGCATTTAAGTAAAAATACATTAGGATCAATAGTGTTGTGTGTAAAAACAAGAAGCGGTAAAAACACAACTGTATGAAGTTTGAGACCAACAATAATCTATCGGCACTTTTATTAAAGACACTGTTGACAAATGCTGACACTGTTGAGGCAGGAGTAATATTTTTGATTCTATTTGATATTGTATTTTGTCGACAGCTTGAGTTTAGAAAAACAGTCCATTCTGAAAAACTCTATGCATTTTGGGGTCATGCAAATTTGAAAGACAGACTGCTCCTGGACATATTCTCTTTCTTAATATCATCACTAAAGCAACTTAAAGAAATGCCCAAATCTAAATAATCCAGAAGTATAAGTCGCATTGCATCCTGTTTTTTTTGTATATATACTATATATTTACTATAGTAATAGTTATTCTAACACAAAGGCTGCAAAAAGTCAACACAAAACTAATTTCCATCAGACTACAATTAACCTCAGTACTCAGTGGAAAGAGTAATCCCAGATAATCTCCGAACCTCAAACACTGATTACATCTTTGTAAACACGGCAGAGCGAGGCGACCTGACACAGACGCTCGATACAGAGCAATTACTGCCACAAACCTCCCTCTTTTAAAGTCTGACAACAAGACAAAAGTCTTTATTCCTTCAGCAACAGAACTGATGGGGCCCTGGACAAACCTTATGGCCAGAGGCTCCCTATATTATTTTGTCCATATTACTAAAGCATAAGAGGGCTTACGTAGTTTTGGGCCCCCCAGACCCAGAGGCCCGGGACAACTGGTTGCCCCCTTGTCACCTGCCCTGCTTAGAGCAACATTAAAAACACAATTAACTGCTATGAGTCATGGGAGCAAAGACCCTAGGAACAGTGGATAATCAAAAGGACACTTGTGTACGGGCGCTCTCTAAGACCCTTTTCTTTTCTGGACACATGAGACCAGCTTGACTTATTTGTCATTAGATCAGTTCTTACATTCCTGCTTTTTCTGGAAAAGCGATAAAAGTAAGACTATAAAACGTTTAAAACAGAAAATATGTCATAATCATCGTCATTATAATAGACACAAGGTTGTTGCTTCTCTGATATGAAAAAAGAAGACAACTCTTTCATAGACGCAGCTGATTAGGCACTCCACTAGGTAACTCTTTAAGGCTTTTATTGGGGGCACATTCTAAAAGCTTATGCAGTTTTTTTACAGGAAATACCAGAAAAGGATGTGAACAAGGCCTAAACGTGGTCAGGATTGCCCGAAAGTTAACAATGACGGAGAAAATGTGCAAAAATAAACCCTGCTAGTTGAAATTTGCCATTTGCCGTTAACAAGCACATCTAGAAGAGCAGTATCCCGGAGCAACTGTGGCTAAATGAGACTTTGAAACATGGTCCTGAGCCTCTGAAGTTATGAACAACAACAATGAGCGGTAAATTCTTACGAAGCTGCAAAGTTATAATGATTTCATAAATGTCAGCGGCTTTATTTACTTTTGTGAATGAAGGCAGTGGACATAGTTTTGAGCTTTTAGACTCTCATTAGGCTCTCACTGAACAAAGGGCGAAGCAACATGAAAGTGAACTTTACCTTCACTGGACAAAAAAATGAGATGTATTTATTACAGTTGTTTAAGGTCAAGTGAAGTCTTCAAGTAAATACCACAGAAAAAACGGTCACTGACTTTGGAGCTAAATTTATATCTTCTTTTCAGTGAATGGGCGTTAAAGGAGACGAAGAAATGGTATTGATCTGGACAATAACAAAAAAATAAATAATTGATGCTTTTCAAGTCTGTGACATTTGCTAAAGAAGTTTTTAATCTTGATTTTCTTTACTTTTACTTTATTATTATTTATGTTTTAAGTCCATTTTATGATGAGTTCTGGTTTTCTGTTAATGTCTTTTGTATCATTTGTCTATAATGTCATTGTACAGCACTTAGGCCTGACTTTGCCGATTTTATAAATAAACTTGGATTGGATTTAATAAATTGAGAGCCGCTCTTTTAAATCCTAAATATCAAATATGTATTATGCTCCTTATGAACTTAAGGACTAATGAGTGCACACTAGACACTGTCACAAAAACACTACTAATGACAGCTGTATTAGCGCTGCACAACCAATACTGGAGAATGAGTTAGCTGTAGTCTGTAGCCATGTTTGATTTGGTGAGATTTGGTGTACTTTGGTGAGAGTCCGGACTGGAAAAGGGTTGGACCAAAACCTTTTAATGTAGGATCTTTTTCATCGTGTTTCTTTTTTATCTCTTCATGTGTGCCAGCTTGTTATAAAAATGACTAAATAAAAAAGACAGATGTCCGACAGAACGATTCGTTTGAGACAGGCCTTCAGTGGCGCCAGATCCCAGTTTGGTTTGCTCTTTTAGCGACTCACATCTGCAGCTCCACATGGTCCGGATTTAGAGGCAAACCAAAACCCGAGTGAGGCCTGGCCTTTAGCTGTTCGCTGAGGGAGCATCAAAGAGGGCTGCCACCACGTCCAGATGTGGGCACACAAGAACATCTGGACTGAACATGAAAACCATTTACTCAAATATGAAGGATATCAGAGCCAATAAAATGCACAGAACGTTTAATATGAGTTAGGAACCACTTTGGAGAGGCTTAAGTCCTGCTTCTGAAGAGACGCCTAAATTATTTAAAAGAACTATAGATATCATTTGGTGGAAGCCATATATTACTTCATGCTGGGCTTTTCTCATGATGTTTGGTGAATGCTTCATTGTATTCTATTTGTACAACTAACTAATGTTCATTTTTCATTAGGTGTTTTGTGAGTTTTGTAAAATGTTTTAGGGGTGTTTAGTTAAAATCAAATCAATAGTGTATAATCACCTCCTTGTATTGTGTTAATTTATATTTAAATATAACAGTTTCTACAGCTGCATTTATTGATATGTTTAAACATTTTTAAGCCAAATCACCATCAGTTCTTCTTAGACATGGTTCGTTCTTAGACAACATGTCTCTGCAGGGCACATGTTTCCTTTCAAGACACTAAGATACTTGAACTCCTCCCTCTGAGGCAGGAACTCTCCACCAAGGCTCTCTTTTCTGTCTGAAAACCCTGGCCTCAGACTCAGTTCACGCTGATGGCCCTGGTTTGATGAAACCAACAGGAGCTGCGAGGGACTGATTGAGCAAACTCCAATGAACCCTCGAGTCCTGGGAGGATATAGAGCTGGTCAAGTGTTCCACCCCCGAGATGAACACATGACCCTCCTGAATCTCTAAATGGTAACTCCTACAAACGGAGAGAGATTCCATGTTCCTACAGTGAGTCCCTGCGTCCGAGGAGCAGTTGTTGAGAGACAAAGATAGTTTTTGGATTCTCTGCCTCAACAGTTTCTGTCTCAACAACATCATCATCACAGAGGGCTTACTGACCCCCGCCTCTCAGACACCGTCAAGTGCCCAGACATGCACTTAACTCGAATATAACACGACTCACAAACCAGCGGAGACTATACACTTAGGCCTTTTTTTGAAGAGGCCACGACTAAAGCTGGAGTTACAAAGACACAAGACATAAAGTTTGGGTTTGACTTTCATTCCAGAAGCTAACATGTCAAACCAAAACAGATCAAACTGCTCCAGATAAAGACATGTCGAAGTAACAGCTCTGATCACTTCACCTTATTTGCTGCTGAACTCATTTTTTCTTCAAACATCAAGTCTATTGACATTTTCAGGCTGTAAATGCACTTCTAATTTCCCCAGGTATGTGGTTTTAACTGCTGCCTTTGCAACTTAACGAAGAGATGTCAGACCTTTATACATCAGAGGCAGTTAAGAACAAGCATCAGAGAAAAAATGGGCAGAACACGAGAGAAAATACATCTGATCAAAGCAAACAAGACGCAAACAACAAAGAAGTGCTGTGGCATATAAGACGCTGAACTGCAGTAATCCCTGGTGTGTTTGAGTTTGACACAACGCTATGTTTCTTTTCATCCGAGGAAAGAAGTGCGAGCAAACACTTTAAAGTAACACTCAATGGTGTCTTGAAAATAGGGTAACACTGACAGTTGTGGGAGTTTAATAAGCTCTGGCTGGACTGAAATGTCTGGATGCTTTGATCAAATGAAGTGGTTTTGACTGAAATTCAACAAAACAAAACTAAAGTGGACCAAACGCTGCTCGTCAAGGGCCACACGAGTGGGTTTTTGGGACAAATAAATAACTTTTGAAGCAAACTTTAAAATGGTTTTGTCATTAGAGCAAAGAAATTGTATTGGATCTGGTAGACAGGTCTGGAAGAAGTCAGTCTTTCTTATTGCTGTACTTATTTGTAACTAGTTCATTGCTCCTTAGCCTTTGTCCCTCTCTATGAGGTGGGGTACACACTGGACAATAACCACAACCTCACATTCTTTCACTTTGGACATTTCGATCCACCATTTCATCTTCACATGCCTTTGGACGGTAGCAGACCCCTCGAGAACTGAGCCCAGGCCTTTCTGATGCCAGACAAGGAGTGTGAAATATTGTAAATCAGCTCTAAAAATGACAAAATGCTCAAATCTGGAGGTTGGACAGACACCCACTCCTCTAAAGACAGTCTTAGGTGACACTTTAAAGATGGCTGACAAGATTGGATCACATCAAACAGAACTACTCGACATTTGTGAGGTTAAAGTTAATATTCAACACATTCTGGGACTTAAGCTGCTGAAACAGTTCATCTTTAACCAACAGTTGTCTTATGTGATCCTATCAGACTCTGAGTATTGGCCCAGCTCCCTCCAAATCTCTAAATCATAAAGCGGCCAGATGCTGCACTAGTCTCTTCTCTGTGGAGTATTGTGTCATCGAAAAAAAGAGTCAACTATGCAGCTTTTCTCATTGAACAAAACACTGTCTTTAATTCTGCATTGTGCCTGGGACCTTACACACAGCTGGGTTTAAACAGATCAGACCACTTTGATTGGCTTTAGGTAAAGTTTTGTTTATGGGATGAACTAAAAAAATACAAAGAGTGCTCCTTGAGGTCCATTTAATCCTGGATTAACACAAATGAAAAAGTGAGGACAAGTGAAGAGAACATGCTCGACTCGTTAAGTTGAAGAGACACAAAGAGGACGAGTCAAGGACAGAGCGGAGCCGGTTTGTGCAGGAAAATAGAAAACATAATGCGTACAGTAGGATTAAGTCTAAAAATAGTCTTTGATTAATGTCCAACAAAGGGTTTTTCTCTCTTCACAGATTTTGCTGGTCTTTTGAGTCGTTAAGTCTTTTCAAAGTGTCACTGGCATTGTTCACTCACAGAAAACAGATTCATTCTTAGGGCTTCCATAAAATATAAAGCATTGAAAATAATTAAACATAAGCTTAATTTGGAGCTTATGAGATAAAAGTCCAAGGCTCACACATCCATAGAGAGACTGTATTTTCAATCGTGTGTTTATTTTAGCCTCTGAGTTCAAAACCTTCAACAGGTCTTTCTCCTGGATGAGGATGAGAATGATGATGAGGATGATGATGATGTCTTATTTTAACTTTGGTTCATACAATCCAACCAGTCAAAACTTTACTGGGACAATAAAACAGTGTCCAATGTCCATATTGTCTTTAGTTGTGTGTTTGTAATGTAATAACAGCCACAAATGTAATAAACCACAAATAAAAATAAAATAAATAAAAAATTACACTTATGGAAAGCCTATATTTTATTGTCCCACAAATGTGAAAAATACAACAGTTTTGTTGTACGTTCCCAGCTCTTATTACATTTGTGGGTTTATTCCATTAAAACCATGTTGATTTCTATTATGTTTTATTAATGAGTAAAAGTTGTGTTAAAATTAGTTCATATAGTTATAGTTAGTATAGTGACATGGGCTCTTGTGTGTAGGAATATCCTTTGTAAATAAAAAGATAAAAAATCTTTGTGATGTAAATTTGCTAAATAAAATATTTTTATTTGTTTAGATAGTGTTTTGGATTTTATAGAATGCATGAGCTAAATCTAATAGAAGTCAACAAATAGTCTTTTCTCAGTGGCTTGTGCAGGTTTATCACTTTAGTTTGATCTTTGAGGGAAAATGGTTGTGGATGAGATGAAGAAAAGAGGCACAGAAATAAAACAAGAGCCATAAAGACATTTGAAGTTTGTGCATGATAACGCATTTAGATGAGACATTACCTTGTGTAAGGCTGGAGTAAAAGGTCTAGATAAAAGAGATGAGACTGATGCATCAGGATGTGTTCAGAGCAATGATAAACTCATTATAAACCAGATTTACAATAATATCATAAGTGTTTTTAAAATATATACATTTTCAGAAGCTAACTCCATGAATTGTTTGCATTAAAGTAGAAACGTGATCTGAAAAACAATGACTTCAGTCGGCACTAACATAAAACAAAGTTACTCGCATGATTCAATTTAAAGTAAAATCTCTATAAATGCATGTAATTAAAGGTGCTCCAATCAGGATTTTTGATGCCAACCTAAATCTTGACCAATACCAATCAGATCATGGGGTCTATGTACCTTAGGAAACTCATTCTTAAAAACACAGAAGCCTATTTTGAATATGAATTATTAGAGGGTGGTAAAACTAAAAGTTTTTGTCTCTTTATTTACTTTCTTAGTTTTATCCTGTAAGTTTTGCTCACATTAACCACAGGCAACAAAATGCTGAACAAAAAACAACAAATAACTTGTGTCTTATTATGGTCAGCCCTGAGCTGTACTGAACTTTAAATGAAGGAACGAATAACGGCACAAACTGAAACATAAACCCTAAAAGGAATATAGACTTCTCAAACTAATGGAGCATTAATTTCAAGTTTTTTTTTCAAGAAAGTCTGTACCAAAAGCCCATTACTAAATATTTATAGCCGGAAGGTTGGTGGTTTGATTCCCGCTCTCCCCACTGTTCATACTGCCCCCAGTGGTGCCCCCAGTGGTGTTCCAGCTGTAACATTGATGAATAGAAGCTCAATGTAAGTCGCTCTGGATAAAAGCGTCAGCTAAATGAATAAATGTAAATGTATTTTCTTTTGTTGATGGTGGTCACGTCGTCAGAAAAGCAACTTGTGTCTTTAATGTTTATGTAATTCAATAGGTTTTCAGACTTTTTTGATCTCAAAATGTATCTTTTAATTTAGCCTGAAATTAAAACAAATAGCTTTTTCTTTCTTTTGTCCCGACCCCAGAAAAGTAAATCATACTGAGGTTTGTCTGCTACATTTAAATTCTATGAAAAGCCAGTGACACTTTTCTACTGTCAGTTAAAAAAGACGTCACACTGCGATTTCATCTCCCAAACAGTCAGGGGTCCCCTGTCGGTTCAGGACGTTCAACAGCCTCACAGTCTCTGCGTCTGTGCCCCAACCAAATATCTCAAAGTCATCGTCCTCGTCCCGGTCGTCGCTGTCGTCAGAGTTCGATTCGTATTCGGACGCGATACCGGACTCGCGAAAACCTGCAAAGTCCACGCAGCTCAGAGGCTTGCTGTCCCGGGACACTACCTCTGTGTGCTCCTCAGGTGTAGCTGTAGCCTTTAGCGCTGCCAGCGGAGAGGGCAGTCGAGGAGGGGGTCCCGGAGGTCCTGGCAGAAAACGGAAACGCTCTGGTTTGAAAAGACATTGGGCCCTACCTAAAGGACTGCCCGGTGTCCCGTTGGAGGAGGAGAAGGCGTTGCTCGTCCCGTCGCTGGAGCCCAACGGGGGCATAGTCACCTCGGGTTTGGGGGTCGTAGGGTCGCAGATCACAGGAGGGATCGTAGAGCGGAAAGTGATCTCCAGCAAACTGTCCTGGGATCCCACTGCAGAGAGGAACACAAGGAGAGTCACACTTCAACCCAAACCAGGACAGAAGGGCTGAAGTTTAGGCTCAAAACTCAATACTGCACCAAGATATCATTAAAAAAAAACATGCAAAAAAGTGTTAGGGCCATTAATGACATTAATCCTGACGGGTTCTCCTGACTGGCTTTTTTTCTGTTAAATAAGTAATGTCCCACTGAAATAAGTTTTATGTTATTGGTTCTCATATTAACTAAGCGTTGAAAACTAGTCCAACCACCATAACCATTCTGAATTCCCGTCTTTCACAGCAATCTCCTCTCAATAGAAAATTCATTGGACCAATTGTCTGTCGTAAAATGCTTCAGGCCTTTATACAATGCTTCATTTCTCTGTTCGGTTGCACGTCTGTTGGTATTGCTTCAAGGAAATCCCACTTGAATCCACAGAGACCAGGCTCATTCTTAAAATATATATAAAACAATGACAGCCCAGGACATGTAAAAACAGTGTACACTTATGGAAAGCACGTCCTGAGCTTGTTCTGGGTCTAAAACCTGACATAGTCTTGATTTAAATTCATCGTCTCGTTTTGCTGATACTGGGTCGAGACAGAAGAAGACTAATGTCTGTGATGATATCCATGAAAATATATGGAAAAGCAGATTAGAGCAAATTCAAAAAGAGAATCAATCACAGGCCACTAATAAATCCGAGGCCCTTTACGTCAGGGACAAAACAGGAAGAGGTTTCAGAGAGTTTCATCATCGTCTGTGTGACTTTCGGGAAACGCAGCAGAAAACGTCTTAAAGAGAAGAATAATGTTGGATTTATCAAATATTTAACAGCTAGACGAGGAAGTACATAGACAGGTCTGAATTTAAAGCGAGACAAATGTAAGAAACTTAAATAAGTCATTGTCTTCTGGTGTTAAATAATATACAGTAAGAGTTTTTGGACAAACATATAAAACTAGACTAAATCTAATTAGGATTTGATGACTATTTTTTGACTAAATTTAAAATTTGCTGTCAGAATTAAACTGACCTGACTCTCACTGTTTGCCTCAATGTCATTGTAAAAGAGCGTTACCTTTTCTGAACAATGCACATTTTCCATATTCATCACATTCGACCCCTGTATGTGACCGGAGACCAATGTCAACGTTTATTCTTTCAGTCAAAGTGAACGTCCTCATCATTGTCACTCTTTCCTAAAGCTCTCAGCAGGAACATATTTTCCCATCGTTGCCTCTTTATGTTTATTACACGCCTCATTCAACACAAGGTCAGGACTTTTATCCAGCCCCAAAGAGAACAGGTGCAGCGCAGTGGACGGGACACTGAATACATTATTGTGTTGTATGTTACTGCTGCATTCATGTGCTCAGAAGGTCCTAGTTTTAAGGTTAAAAGGTAATTTTTTCTACTTTGTTAACGTGCATTTCTTTTATTTTTTATTGAAATCCTAAAAAAAAATAAAAATAAAAAACCTGAACAAAGCTTTAGCTGACGTAGCCGACTGTGATGGAAATTCCTGTGCATTTTTCATCATTTTGTAAGTTTCTGAGGAGCACATAAATACTGTACTCACTGGTGTTTGGTCCTGCCAGCTTGGTCTCGAGTTCCTGGAGTTGTTTAACCAGCAGCGAGATGTGTTGGAGCAGGTCTTTGTTCTGGAGCAGCAGCTGATGGACTCGAGCTGAGCCTCCAACCGAGCCGTGGCCTCCGCACTCAGCTGGTCCTTCAACAGGTGGACCTGAAAACAAGAGGAGAAAACCAGGGGATGAGTGAATGAAAGGACTGACGAGTGCGATTAAAGGCTGAAAACCTTAAACTTCAAACCCTTCAGGCAAGAGGAGTTCATATATATGCACACCTACAGTTTCATTTTCACTTCAAAGTGCTCCTCAAATCAAATGTTAGTGGCCCCAGTCCCATCCTGAGACTGTAATTACTTCCCACTTTTTCAAAAGCTCATAATATCCAGGTTTCAGTTCACAAGAGGAGTTCAGGAAAAGGTGGAGCAGCAGGATTTTATTACAAGGGACAAACTGTGGGACTCGATGACGTGACAAAGAATAACTCAAGGGTTTAAACAAAGGCCATGTGTCTCATAACAAACAGTCAAACAGGAGCTGAAATTGAAATTTTCAGCTTTCACGGCTTAAAGAAACTAACTTTTTTGAAAGAAAGTAGGTTTAGTAGGTACGAGTTTGGTCTTTAATTAATTATTAAATAAGATTTCTCATTAATAATGTGTCTCAAGCACTACTCCTGGACTTAAAGTGCAACATAAAAGCTAATTGTATCTTGAGAAAAGTTAATTGTGGTTGTATTGTTAGTCTTTTAATGCTTTTGGTGACTTTCTGCAGCAACAAAACACAGCTCTAACAAGTAACTACTTGTTAAGTTGAAAGTGAAGAAAGCAAAAAGCATTGAAATTCTGAACCAAAGGAAGAATGCTCAAGAATATCTATCTCCCAAAAATTAATAAAGAAATCAAATTTAAAAGAGAAATTTCATGTGTTGAATGATTATTGGAAAATAATGTGCCTAAAATTATAACACCAAATTACTTACAAGCTCATTCAGTATTTGTTGATACATTAACATTACAGTTTTCAGAAAAAAATGCACATTATAAAAAAATAAACTGAACAATGGATTAGATTTACGTTGCACTTTTCTCCTAAGGACTTTTTCAATTCTGAGTTCTACTGGTACAAGAGCTGAGTTTTATCTCTAGACGGAAAAGTTTGACCTGAAACTAACTCTGATTGGACCAGACTGTTCTGGTCTCATAGTCGTTAACCTCTAAAGGACAGTGTAACTCCGGATGTGAGAGTCGTTAAAGCTCAGTTGAGTCGTTATTGTCGCTGTTCCATTCAGTTGTTGTTGTTATTCTAGAGGGATTTAGGTTTCAGAACACTTTAATAAATAGTATAAGTATCTGAGGCCTTCTCTTCTTTTCAGAGAGGGCTTTTCCATAAAAAAAAATGTTTACATTTTTCTTTTTGCTTCTCAAAACCTCACCTCAAATTGGCCTTACAACAGGAATTCAGCCATGCGCTTCACCTTAAAATGAAACCATGAGCAGGTGTAACTTTCTGCATTGAAATAGCTTAATCGATACTGGAGTGTGCTCGAGCCGCAGACCATTAAAACTCCAGACAGGAACGAGAGCAGAGGTGTTGTAGCAGCGCCATGAATCAGGCCGATGTCAGAGCGACTCGTAAAGACTCCCCTGTTTCTCATTGAAGCGTGAGTCAGGACACAACGAGGCAGTGGCAGGACAAAGGCCTGACGTCAGCAGAGACGCTTCAGATTTTCTAAATATTTGTAATTCCAATCACACAAGGCAGGAATGTCATGATTTGTGGATATAAATTGTCAGAAGGGTGATCTTTTTGTCATGTCAGGATACAGAACGTAATTCTGTGACAGAATATGACTGTAGCGCCTCATTATTCAGACTTCCATAATTCCATCTGAAGGATGTATCTTCAGCCCCTGAGCCCAAACAAGACTGAGTAAAAAAAAAAAATAAGATTTTAGATTCACAAAAAATAATAGAGAAATAATCCTTTAGGGGGGTCTGGCTCCCAGTAATCCGATAAAACCATAAACCGGAGTATTATGATAAATAGCTATTTCTGCTTGTACATTTTTATTTATTTTTTTCTGATCTGTTTTGTCTAGGATGTTTTAGTATGTTGTTTTTCAGTAGCATCATGGTTCTGGAGGAACGTTGTTTTGTTTCACAGTGGACCCGCAGAGATGGTTGGAATGACAATAAACTTGAAACTTGAAAGTATTCCAGTGTTAAAGTCCTGGGTTATTAGTCCCATCCTCTGCCTCAACCAGTCACCTCTTAATTAAGAAAACACACCTGATATTTGCAAAAGCATATTTCCTGTCTATTTTTGTGTTGGAAGTTTGATTTTTGTTTGCCTGGTGACTTGAAGAAAAGTAAAAGCAAAGGCATCTGGACTTAGTTTTCAAGGTGAAGATGTTATGTCTCTTTAATTCCAAAAGACTTTTTCAAGGTAACGACTATGAGACCAGAACAGCTGGGTCCAATCAGAGTTAGTTTTAGTTCAAACTACTCGCTCTAGAGATAAAGCTCAGCTATCGTATCAGTTTGTCTTGGAATAAGAGATGAAACGTCTTCACCTTGAAAACTAAGTCCAGATGCCTTTGCTTTACTTTTTTTTCAAGATGACCTGGATGACTGAGAACCTTCACAGACGTCTGGTGACTTGTACTTATCTGATTTTTTATCTTATTGCTACCTTTTGTCTCCATTATGAAATATAAAACCAACATTTTCCTATCACTGCCTGTGTCTTTTTCTCATAAGGAACCAGTGAAGCAGAGAAACAAAAGATGACAGTTCAAACTCAAAAGAAATAACCCAAACCCACCTCCCAGTTTCCAGCAGACATTAGCCCGAGCCAGGTGTCTGAGGAGCCCATCAGCAGCATCCATTATCCTCTGGCTCTGCACTGATTTCAGCTTGGATCTGGGCCAGGCCAACTCAAAAGACCTCATTTGTAACGACCCCAACCTCGATGATGACTTTGCGGTTGTAATTTATGGCCGACGGGACGCCATGATGAGCTGCTGAGGAGGGAGAGGGGGGCGCTAATGGCCCTTCAGACCCTCCCACACGGTTCAGACCGGTCCTGAACGTCTCCTTTTGGACGTTTCACTGAGACACGGTTAAAAGGCCGATGGCGAGTGTGTAAGCACAAAAATTACATTTACGGGAAATATTTGTGAGTTTGAATGAAAAATAAAGAATGTAAAACCTTTTATTCTACAGATTTTCTTTTTGCATGAAAGGTGCTTGTTAAACTCTCAGCCAATCAGAGCTTATAAAAACAAATTATCCAACACAATTTTAAATGAAGTGGCACTCACGACTACACTGCCTCTTTTCTTTTTTGTTAAAAGTTAAAGAAAAACCCTGACCCATTGTGATTGGATGTTTACCCATAAAGAGGGGCTTTCTTTTGGTGTTTTGTTGTCACGTAGAATACATTCTGGGTTGGCATTATGGATGTCAAACGTTTTATTCTAGATTTGAAATGTATGTTTTAATCAACCCACTTTAAGACCGCTTTTACCGTTACAAACATAAACAACATGGAACTGCTCTGATTGGATGAAAACGACAGGTATTCATTTCAAGAACTTGCCCTTGTGCAAACACTTTCTATGGAAGCTTCTCAGGTGGAACTGTGAACAAACTATCTTTTTATGTTAACAAACATATGCGTGCCTAAACAAATGACTATGTGGCCACATGTACTAAACATTAAATAGTTTTACATCATTTTATCTTGTTGCAAACATTGTTATTTGGGACTTGTTTTGTGGCACCGAGGCATGCAGCAGTATTCATCCACAAAATAGTGCTTTAGACCTGTGAGCGCTAACAAATTGTCCTTTTTAGCTGCTGAATATAATGTGTCTTTACAAATTTTTTTATGTTTTACAAAAAAAATCTAAGGAAAAGGAAACTTGTCAGTTTGTTTTTACTGCAGGCTAAACATGTTATTGCCTTAACATGGGAGGACATGGAAAGACCCAGCACAAACCACTGGATTAAAGATGCTGGAAAGTTAACCTATGTTTTAAAGGAAAACTTGGGGATTTCAAAGAAAGACAGTGACATGTAAAGACCAAAGACTGGAGTTCATAGGCCGAGTGGACTGTGAGTTCTGTCGTGTTTTTCTGTGTTATGTTGTGTTTTGTAGGGTTTGTCACCTATTTATGTTATTGGATGAAAAAACAATAAAATACATTTCTGAATTTATTTAGGTCTGCCTGTGTGGTGTTTAAAACACGTCTTGTATACGATCTCACGTCACTAAAAGGAGGCCTAAAACATTGGTGGTGCCTACTTCCTGTTCTCAAAACTGTTGTCATAACAATTCACAAGTAACACATAAAATCCTATTTCAAAAATCTGAAATCTCACTTTAGGTTTAACTGTGTTCCCTTCAGACAAATGAGACTATGTTCTGAGACCTCGCTGACGCAGGAAAAGCATGTGGCGATTATAACTCTTTGAAACAGATCTATTTCCGTAAACAAAAAGACCATAAACCAGCCTTCGGCAGCAGATTACCTCATTTTAAGAACACTTCACTTCAATCAACACTTTCCAGCCTGCGAGCTCAGAAACAATGGCTTAGAAGTGTAATTCCCGAGCGAATAAAGATAAAAACCTGAAACATGCTCCGAGACAATTAAAGGTGCAGCACTCGTGTTGAACGTCAGCAGAAAACACAGTTCTTCCTCTGAGTGCTGTGGAAGGGGCTAGGAGCAACTCAAGCGTCTCTTTAAAAGTGATAATTAGGCAGCACTATAACAGTTATTACCTTTTAAGAGCAAAGAAGTGAACAAAGACAAGGGTGTAGATGCAACCGTTTTCTTTTGAAGTCATATCCAACATAATGCACAGTTTATTATCTTCTGTTTTAAACATAAGCAATAAACATCTCTGTTTGGCAAAGAACTTAATTAAACTGAAGGCCTAATTTATTCAAAAGGAAATGTTGGTCAATACAAATATTCAACCAAAATAATGCAAAAATGACTGCTGCTTTAGAACATCTTTGGGATACAAACAGCACATCTTTAATCTTTATTATTATAATTTTTTATTATTATCCCTGTGGGAAAATTCCTAGTCGGCAGCCAAACCAGGGGGTGCCTACCATGTTTTTGATGTTAATGGGAAAAACTGGAGTACAGGGAGAACATGCAAACTCCAGAAAGGTCCGATCCGACCTGGGAGTCAAACCCTGGACCTTTTTTAATCTCCATGTCCACTACTGTTGCTGTCAGTTATGATTTCCACTCTAGAAAATCTATATTATGATCCAAAAGGAACAATACTCCAGATGATTGGTCCTCACCAGGTGAACTTTTTGCAGTGAAACTAGATCTTTTATTTGGGGGCTTTAAGATAGACAGTAGATTGAGGAAACAGGTTGAGAGTGACATTGGGCAAATGACCCGAGCCGGAATCAAACACGGGTCTCCCTGGGTATTTGGTATGCACTCTACCGACTGAGTTATGGGCACCCCGTAAAACTAGATCTCGAAGCGTTGCTAGTTTCTAAGCATCCACCATCAGTTTATTTGAATTGTTCAGATCAGGTTACAGGATGTGTCTCTTACAGTTCAAAGATTACAAACAGTCACCATCAGTGAGAGACATGGATCTGTCTGATGGTCCCCTGAGCTCCTCTGACTCTGATATTAAAGAGTTAATCATTCTTAATTATTATCCAACAAAGACTTTTTATTAATAAATTGAATTAATTTGATGTTGATTAGTTGTTGAGTTAAATGCTTTTACTTTTATACTTAAAGCCAATATCACAGGAAAGGGCCACTTTCAGCTTTTGTCTCTTTGAAGCCTGCAGATAAGGTTTCAAATGATTTCTTTATAGACAAGGCTTGTAAACACACTGGGTCTCTCAAAAACAGATTTCTTTATTTCATTTATTTGGGGCTTGTAGCTTTAAGAGTGCACTCAGCAGTGGATTCCCATCATCACAAGATCAGGTCCTTTTGATGTGGAAGTGTTTGAACCATCTCCAACATTGGCTTGTCTCTTTTACAAATCTCATTTTAAAGGAAATGGCTTATTTGGCTTGTGCAAAAAAATAAAATAAAAAAAACTCTGGTACTGCTCTGGTAAAATATGAGAGACAGCAAAGATGTGGTCAATGATGTGTGTAGAAGCTGAAATTGTACTTTTGTAAATGTACAGGGAAATTGAGATGTCCGTCAATAATGGAATGATGTGAAAAACCAATGAAGAGGAACCATGCCCTTCAATATAATATCATCTCTGCAAAATGACAGAACATCAATAAGTATAATAAAACATAAAAACGATGAAAGATGTCATGGTTGTCTTTTGCTAAAAAATTCTCAAGTTGTGCTGCTACTTGTTCATGGATTCCAATCTGAACATTTTTTTTCATGTTTTCTGGCTCCACGGGGTTATCAGGAGTAAGACACTAACCCAGTCCCATTAGACAGTCAGAAACAAATGAAACCTTTTGTCTATTGTTTAAACTCACAAAATTCAATTAGACTTTTTGTTACATTGTCAGTATCAAAGTCAACAAATAACATAAAATGTGTTCAAAACTGAACAAAAAAATAAATAAACCATCACATCATCAAATTAATATTTAGTTCTCTTGAAGAGTGATTCTTAACGCAATATTTGGGGTGTCCAAAAACTTTTTTCCACCACTGTGTATGTGTGTAAATATACTGTAAATACTGTATATACAAACATACAAATATATATACATTGTATATGTGTAGCTCTGCTTAAGGCAAGTAAAAACAATAAAGTCACCACAAGACACATTCATTTTATTAATAATGATTGAGTCCTTGAGTTTAATACAAAGTATGCAGTTAAATGTCACTCTGATTTGTGCTGATTACAAATGTAATGTCGGAGCCTCAGAAATGAACTTTTCTTATTAAAACCAGCAAGAATCAGCCTGAGGTTATGTTACTTTAGTGCGTTTTTAAACAGGGACACATCTTTCTTTTCCAAGGATCAGTGTTTGTAATGTTTGGGTTAAACTATGTTAAACAGGTTTGTTCTTTAGTCGATAACACTGCCCAATCAGGAGAGGAGCACACCCCTGGTCCTTTTCTTAATGACACAAACTACCTCAAGCCCAAATAAACAGACTTTTTATAGAAATCAATGCTCTGGACAAATAGTTTTACGTTTTTAAGTTGTAAGGTTGTGATTATGTAAATTTTGGACAATAAAGTGTATTTTATCATTAACAAAATTGAAATGAATCATACAGTTGTCTTATTGGTAAAAAAAATGGGAAGAATAATGTAGGACTAAACCAGGACTAATCCAAAACTAAAAGTCTTAAAGGACTCAACAGTAACTAAGATGAGCTTAAACATTGTAAAGAATAAAAGGGACAGAAACATGGATCTAAACGTGAACTAAATCTAGACTAGACAAAACTGAACCAAGACTAAACCAGAACTAAGTCAGGACTAAAATGGAACTAAACTAGAACTAAAGTCTAACAATAAATTGTGAGTAAACATAAAAGTCTAAGTCAGGACTAAACCAGGACTGAAACAGTACTAAACATAGGTCTATACTGGCACTAAACAAAGACTAAACCAGAACTAGTACTAAACCAGCAATATATTATGACTCAGCCATAACAAACATGGACTAGATATGATCCAAACAGGACTTAACAAGGACTGAACCAAAAGCTAAATCAGGACTAGCACTAGCCCAACAACAAAAAATAGATTTAAATCGGAACTAAATCTCTGTTTAAACCATCACTAAACTTGTTAATTTACTTAGACTTAATCTAGACAAAAACCAGGAGTAAACCACAAAGACTAAATCAAAGACATCTTTACGCTCTTCCATTTCTGAGCTTATTTTTCTCACCTGACAATGGTCCTTTCTTTTATTCAATAATTCATCCATCTATGTCCCCTGGATGCTTTCTTGTGACTTAATAGAATATTAATGTATAAACACAATGTAGTTCTCATTGCTTTGGTTTTAGTCGTATTCATTTTGATAAAGCAGCGGCGGCCACATCTGCGGTTTCCACGGCAACAAACACCGAAGGCCACTGCACCATTTATTCGAGTGTCAGACCTGATCCCAACAACAATAAGGCTGATGGGATAATTGCTTTGACCACAATCACCGGCACAGAGAAAGAGTCATGACACTGTTTGAACTGTCGGCTGAGAGACATAGGGTTCACAGAGACAGCTTGACTTCCCAACAAAACAATCAGTCATCAGGTTAAAGGGGTTTTAGAGAAATGCCAACAAATAACCTTTGTGTTCTGTATGCCTTAGATTACACAGTATTTATTAAGAAAGTTATTAATAAAGATGTTATAAACAAGATTAAGAGTCAGGGCCAAGACCAGAGATAACAAGGAACTGTCATTAAATCCAAACATCCAGTACAGTACTCATGGAGGTTGGTTAGAGGGGGATTAAAATGAAGTATTATGTGGACAAATAAGCTGTGGTTTTATGTTACGTCCAAGACCGAGACAAGAGCAAAAACAAGTTAACTTAAAGTAGCACCCTGTAAATTTTAGTTCGAAAATATATATTCACAAAATAATTTTTCTGCTTCTTAGACATGATCTTTCACTGACACAGATCCTTCAGGTGGACAGAGACCTCCTGTATCTTTTCTGTTACTGAGATGACTGAGTGAGACGCTCTACCACACGATGCATATATATTAGGAAAATATGGACGACACCCGACTGAGATTCTTTGATAATAAAGCATGTCTTAAAGCTCCACTACCTGCCATCCCTGTCTCAATTTCCACTTCACCCCAAAAGCAGTCCAGGGACCTCTCCTGCTTCTCTTTATTAAACAAATAAAACCGGAACGTTAATTCCACCTCAAAATACAAATACATTTCACCAAACTGAAGTTTAGTGCTAAGGGCTTAGCCTCAACTTTAGCGGCTATTATCTCCTCCTCGTTAAACATTACGTGATTGAAGTGACAGTATTTGTTCACGTTTTATGATGTCTCCCTTTTCTTTGTTGATGTTTTTCTTTTTTCAGTTGTTTCTCTGTTAAAAGACGTTTTCAAAAATACACTTTATTGGGAGCTATTACACTTCCTGGAGTCATTACATGAGAAGCCGGTCGAGAAGTAGATCAATTTGGAGCGCTTATTTTTCAAGCGTGTGTTTTTTTAATAAAATCCCTTATAATAAACAGTACATGATATCATAAAACCTGTTTTTTCACTAATAATTGGCTTTTACAAGATACTATTTGAGCTTTAAACCCACACTAGAAGAAAAAACATATCAGGTAGAATATGTTTTTTTAATGTTTATTCACAGATACTGTAATTCTTGTTACAACATGCTGCATAAGAAATAACATTCTTCCTGTTTTAAGTCAAAAATAGATCTCTAATGACATCCTTGCGTTCTCGCAGAAGGGGCATCACATTAAGCTCTCTATAAACCTATCTCATGATTAGACCAGTGTATTTGTTGGATGCCTATGGCTCATGATCACCAGTAGAAATTTCTCCTAACCAACTTTATTTCTAATCTATCATGCAATATCTGGCATTGACATGAATATAAAGCACGTGTCTTACCTGTGCGACAGCCACTTGCGTCTGCTGCTGCTGTTGTTGAAGCTGTTGCTGTAATAACTGGATCTGGTGATGGACCGAGAGAGGGGCTCCTGGGGGTAATGTGCCCGACGCTGGGAGCAGCATCTTGGGACTGGACACAAGCAGAGACGCCTCTCGAAACCTACAACCAGACAAAATATATCAACATTTTACCATGAGAAGGAATTAAATGGGTCGAACTCATTTGGAAAACAATGCTACAGAATTTTGTTCCATAAAGTGAAGACGAGACAAAAGGATTTACAAGAAAATGTAAATGAGATACATTTCTTGCTCAAAATAGGTTTAATTTTCATTCAACCTTTAAAACCACTGGGATTAAAACACACATTTAAGGAGTTTTCTGGCAAGATTTCACATTCATTATTCATATACACACACATAATTGATAATAAATCAGTTTTCTTCCGAATGAGAAATCAGGCAAAACCTCTTGAGACAGATGTTTCTGCCTCCACGTTATTTGTGTTTGCTTAAAGCATTTAGAAACCAGAGAGACCAGTTATAAAAGTAATGTCAGAATTTAAAACAAAGAGGTTCAAGATGAGTACAAATCTTACAGTAACTTGGACCAAAAGTAAGATTATGTGCTTCATTTATCCCAAAGGAGGAAAGACACAGCAGCCCCTTCAAGATGCTGTCTTTAAAGCTGCCCTTTTACACAGTTCATTGTACACTGGGTGTTTGGGTTTGTAGTCTCTAGACAGTCCAGTTCCAGTCCAACAACAGATTTGGTCTTTTCTAATCAGCTTGTTCTGTCTGTTATTGTCACCAGCCCAGCACAAAACTGCAAGAACAATTCACTCACTCCATAAACGGATTCAGCATCTTCTCGAGCGTGTGCTGCTCAATGCTTCATTTTCCTTTTAATCCTTGTGCTCTGGAGAACTCACAGTTGTTTCCTTGTATATAACCCTGCTGACCTGTATGGCAATAAAAATTTAACAGATCCCAACAACTTTATTTTTGTCTGAGTACACAATACACAATATATTAGGACAAAAACACAAGTATGTAAATACAGCCAGGACGAGTACACTTTGACAATTATAATCATCCCAAAGAAAGATTTTGAAAGAAAAAGCCTGGATAAAGACTGGATATAGTGGGTTATAATAATACGGTCTGCTTCTGTTATCAACAATTCAGTACAAAGCAAAACACATCACAACTATAGGCTTTATCATATATTTGGTGCATTGTCTTTGTTGAATAACCCAAGAAGAGTTCAGTAGGGGCTACTTTTTAGGAGTTCTTAAATCTAGCACACCTATCCTGACATTATCAACTCCACACCCGTGTTTCTCAGTGAACTGATTAGCAGGGTGGGGTTACTACAACTTTTAAATATTCATTCATTGTGTGTTTGTGAGTGAGTTTGTTATTGTCCTGATCATTTAAACCAATCTTGCAAAACCTGTTTAGAGATGTTGAGGTCCTTCTGTGTTCAGCCATGAAGCAAGAGCAGATGTGTTATTGAGGACTATAACTGTGTGCAGAGCTGGAGGTGATGATGTTTTTTGGGGAAGTAGACTAAAACAGAGTTATTAATGGCATTAATATTGTGATAAATTGTAGAATAAACAGATTATTGAACGAGGTGAGTATTAAGAAGCCCAAACTTTGCTGCATCTCAAAAACTTGAGAAGGACATAAACACATTTAGAAAAGAAACAAAAACACCTTATGAATAAATAAACACAACAGCAACAACATAATGCCTTTGAGAACAAGCCATCACCAAAACAAGCGTTGAATTTGAAATGGAGAAATGCTGATTAGCAATGAACAACTGTGTTTTGAATTTAGATCAGCCCAACGCAGCGCTTCGATGATAATGAGCTCTGGGATCGCTTCAGCTTTGTCTGACGCCATCTCGCATCCTGATGTTCGCTCGCTGTGAGCCATTTACCACTCAGTCAGCCCCAGGAGCTATGTCAGACAACTATAGAGCTGTATTTAACTCTCGCAGCAGGACGAGACATCACTTTACACTGAGAGAAAAAACCTGAGGGTGAAGCTGTCTGCTGTCTTTCAACTGTCTTTGAAACTTTGGTTGATATTTTAACATCCAGCGGAGGAAACTAACAGGTTGTACTTGGTCCATAGAGTGTGAAAAATTATAAAGAAAGAAAAACCTGTCAATCCAAGTCAGTACAAGCACAACCCTAGTGTTTAATGGAGTGGAATGAATAGCTTGGCTTCAGAGACAAAGACTGAAGGCTGTCTTTTGTTGCAGGCTGTAAATATTTCTATTTTTTAATTTTCATTGGATTATAGAGAGCTCTGGAGGTCACGTGACTGTTCTAACCATCATTTTGGCAGAAGAAGAGTTCCTCATTCCCTGGCTGTATTGTACTAATAGCATCAGCTTTTTGTTTCAGTGTCACAAAGCTCAGTTTTTATTCCTTTTGCATTGCTGTAGGACTTAGTGTCTATAATACAGTGCACTAAGCTTGAGTCGGCTTTAACTCCTGGCACCGTCACTAGGTAAAAGCTCCACTCGATTAGCTTTTTGCTTTGTTTAACTGGGACACAATGAAAGAGGACTATTAGTGGGACACATGAGGAAACTGTGAGGAAAACAGTTCAATGCATTTGTACAGATCTTCTTCAGATGCCAACAGTTAAATTATGGTTTAACTCTTTGAACTTTGTCACAAAGCCTGTTGATTATTTTACGGACAGAATTTCAGTCAGGCAGTCTGGTTTGGAGAGCCCAGGATCACATTTGTCAGTATGTTGTTTGCTTTATTGAACCAAGACATTTATGTTGCACTGGGACGGTTCCAGTTTGGCCGGAACACAATCAATGCCTCCAAGTCTGAGGCCATGGTTCTTTGTCAAAGGGTGGCGTCACCTTCAGGTTAGAAAGTTACTGCCTTAAGTAAAAAAGTTCAAGTATCCTGGGATACTGGAAACTTCCTGAGTTACCGAAGCCTCTTTTTATTTTGTTTGCACTCTCAAAACAAGAAAATCAAATTTGGACATGCTCAAAGACGGACTTGTGTTTACGCTGTTACAACAGGAAACTAAAGTCAAGTCATATTTTCAGATTTTATTATTACTTATTTTATATGTGCATCAAAAAAAGAAGTACAACAAAAGGAAAGACTAGCCTCATGGTCATTAGAAAATGTTAAGGTTCTGAGCAGTTTTTGTTAAAACCTTTAGATACTTAAAAGAGAATTAGAGCAGATTTTACCAAGTGACATACATTTATAAACATAAACTCAAAGCCAAAACAATGACAATTTTTTTTCTTTTTTTTTTTTACAAATTCTAAAAATTCCATTATGGTGATGTTATGTTTCCTACAATCAGAATCTGTCAAATCTTCTTCTTGGCAATTAATGTCAGGCTTATTTAAAACTGTATGGCTGTGACATTGTTTATGTAAAGAAAGTCAAAGCGTGCTGTCGGGGAATGGACACCTGATTAAATTAAACCTGGACGTGCCTTTGGGAACATGTGCATAAATCTGGGACCATCTGTCACGTCTGAAGCCTTGTGCAGGTCTGATGACTGATGGCCTGTCTGAGAGGCCGGTTTTTACGTTAATGAGGGGGCTTTGTTTGGTGCATAAAATTTAAAATGTCTGTAAAGAGCAATATTAAACACAAAGAAATCATTAAAAGCATTTCTCCTTTTGTGACCTGTAATTACAGCTGCCATTGAAGCAAGCCAAAGCAGTTCATAAAGAGTCACAGCGTCAGACTCTGAAGATATAGAGATTCAGTGTAAAAGGGTTTCAAAGACCCAAGGGCACCGGTTAAAAATATTTATGTCAAGGCCGTAGAAGTGTTCAGTTTAAATACATCTGTATGCGCTTAGGGCTTAAGTTAATTAAAAGTCTCTGTAAATGGCAGAACTGCTGGTACATTTCATTAATAACACAGACAGATGCCTTACAGTCAGAAAGTCACTCATTTCTCAACCACACGAACAGAATATCTCACATTAAAAAGAGATAAGAGTTCATAGAAGTATAATTTAATTTATTACTTGGATTTTGTCAAAAAAGTTCTTACTATCTGTAATTATTTTTTTAATGGAATGCAAAGGCTTTTTGGTAATAAGTCCAGACCAGGAACAAGACTTATATGACCCAATAGAAGAGATAACAGGGGTTATACAATCCAAACAGTCCAAGTCCAGTCTTAGACCAGGTCCAGACTCATGGTGGTCAGTGTTTGTGAAGGAGACAGAGTTAGTCCGGTCTTAGACCAGGTCCAGACTCATGGAGGTCAGTGTTTGTGAAGGAGACAGAGTTAGTCCGGTCTTAGACCAGGTCCAGACTCATGGTGGTCAGTGTTTGTGAAGGGGGCGCAGTGGCTCAGTGGTAGAGCCGTCGTCCTTAAACCGGAAGGTCCCGCTTCTCCGCTCTCCCCACAGGTCATACTGTCATTGTGTCCTTGGGCAAGACACTTAACCCACCTTGCCTCCAGTGGTGTTCCAGCTGTAACACTGGTGAATGTAAGTTGCTTTGGATAAAAGCGTCAGATAAATGACTACATGTGAAGGAGACAGAGTTAGAGGATTTTTGGCCTTTTGTGTTTTCACTGTCGAGAATTGGACTTTCTCAGAATTTCAAGTTCTTGATTGTCCTAAAGTAAAAATAATCTTGAGACAACAACTTAAAAAAGTGGCATTATCTAAAACTAGTAAAGACGGCCAGTGTATTACCAGTTGTAGCCATACCACAGTCTGAGAACCGCTGCTCTTTCTGCTCAAATGTCTGACACACTATTGGCCCTGTTTTCTTGCTCATCAATAAGAAGTTGAGAAATTTATGGATTTATAAACAAACTCTAGATTCTCAAAGATCAATATTTATTTCAACGACAAGAATAGAGAGGCGCTGCAAGTCCCTATTTACAATTATACACCAACTCTCAGAAATCATCTCGGTTGTTTGTCCAGTAAAGCCCTCCAGATCCAAAGACTAGCTCTGTGTTTACTTTACAGAATGAAGAACAACAACCCCCCCCACAGCAGCACAGAGTGATATTCAAAAGGAGGGAGACAGTGGTATTAACATCTATTTCACTCAGACTCATGTTAAAGCAGGTTGTTAGCAGGGCTCCCATGTGTCCAAAACAAAAATGTTTAAATGTCCTGAAAAAGGTATACTTCAGAGCATTTGAATTGCATTTTAACAACCCACTAGCTTGAGATCAATATCTTTCTGAGAGCAATAGTCAGAATTGTACAATAAAATATTGCTATTAATGCTATAATGATATTGTGGTCTCTTTTTGCACATAATATAGTACATTTATTGTTTTTTTTTTGATTGTTTTAATACTTATTTTCTCTTCTCATATTTTTCTAATAAATAAAATTAGTACATACAAAAGGAAGTTATGGTGTTTTCTTGTTTACACTTGATAAAACTCTGTCTAGCGGATGGACATTGTGTATTTAAGAGACAACAGGGCGACATGAAGGTGAGTTCTCCTGCTGTGTCCCTGCGCCGCTGCGTCCATTCAAATGATCCAGGCCTGAGTTATTTCACACAAGGCTTAAGTCGGACTAAGAGCAGATCAACTCGAGCCGTAGGGACACAGCCTCTCATTTTTAAAGCAGAAGAGTGAGTGGAAAAGATTAAAGTTTTGAGGAATTTGGAGAGTTATTTTGCTGCTTCTCACCACCTTAATTGGCTTAAAATAAAAATAAAATAATACAGTTTAAAGCCAAGGCCACTCATTTTCAAACAGTTCAGTGTTTTGAACAGATTCTCACACATCTTTTATTTATGTCCAAATGACATAACACCTATTATTTTAAAATACTACTAAAGCCTAAGTATAAAGTATGTTGGTTTTTATTGTGCATTTAATAACTTCATCTTTGCATTTGTCCATCTTGAAAAACTAGACATTTAAAGCTAAAAAAAATCAATTGTTTTTTGAGAAAAAAAGTGCTAACTGCAGTTCCACACCTCCCACTCCTTCCTTTATTTATTTATTCACATTTTTTTCGTGAGGAAAAATCCCTTGAGATGAATCATCTCGTTTTCAAGGGGGTCCTCACTCTCTAGGGACTCTTTTAGATTTACCAATTAACCTGTACATGCATGTGTTTGGACGGTGGGAGGAAGCCGGAGTACCCGGAGAGAACCCACGGTAACACGTGGAGGACATGCAGACTCCTCACTAGGACTGAAAATATTACGTTGGCCGGGTTTTGAACTCACAACCTTCTTGCTGTGAGGCAACTGTGAACCACTCTGCCACGTGCACCTATTGTCCTTATTACAGGCTATTGTCTTTGTTACCCTCTTTACTCATACATACACAACACACAAATACAGAAATGCCCTTACTGAGAGATTGATTGAAAAGACTGAGAGGCTATTTAGAGAAATAAACTCCACATCAGCAGCAGGACCTCGAGTCCAAAAATAAACAGCACAGTTGATATTCTTACGAAAGCCATTGCGAGTATAGTCAGTAAAACAGTGAGCGGCTGCGTTTTTATTACCCGCTTTTGGAAATAAAGTATATTAAAAAGATAAGTCTTTGTCCTCCAAGGCCTGGGAGACATCAGGGGGAATGGTCACGAGAGGATCACAGTGGTGAGAATACAGTGTCAGACGTTAGAAACCTAGCAACTTCACAATAAATGTGTTTCATGGGCTGGAGAGTTTTGTATAAAAGGCAACAGAGACACAGTGATGCCAGGATAATATGCCAAAATTGACTGATTTCATTCTTCCCACATAGATCTGAGACTGAAAATGTTTAAGTACAATAGAAGTCAATAAGGATCACTATATTTTTTGACATCTGTGTGTTATGACTTATGCTCTCCATAATGCATTTTCCTCCTAAGGCTTAAAATAAAGATTATTATTATATTATCACTATTGACTTTTATTAAAGGACTATGATTTCAAAAGTGCTATGTATTTTTCTTATTGGAGGCCCATCTGTAGATTGTTGCTTTGTTTAACATGACACTGACATAATAAAAGGGAAAACACAAAACTTGTAAAAGGGAAACACTTGTATTCAAACGATACTTACATGTGACCTCTTGAGTCTCTGTTCTCAACACCTTCTTACTTTTTAGTGCAAATTTCTTTTTCATTTCTTCTTATGTTTACTCTCAGACACTCTGGATCCAACATTATGAGCCCTCACCGCTGCTTCAATGGCTCCTGTTAATACACACTATAAATAATTAAACACATAAATACACTATGCAACAACGATGAGTGGCGCTTTGGCTTTGTTCAAGGTCTTCACTGGACATTTATGTTTAGTCCGATTGTGGCCAGAGGAGATGAAAGGATGTTCCGCTCGGAGCCTCTCTGTGCCTCGTTTTAACCTCACTAAGTATTTAAACACCCCCCTTTGCATCGGCCTGTAGTCTGTAGTTAACGCGGGTGATTAGATGGTTTCCTGCGGCAGTCTTCATTAAATCTAAATAATTCAACATGCAGCTGTTCGGAAGCACTCCAGGACAGAGGTGCATTGTGACAAATTTTGTAGAACACAGTTACACCAAATGGATCACATGAGTCAAAAACACACAAAGCAGCTCAAAATAACACATACAAAGACATTTAAAGCTCCAAAGAAACCAAAGAAATTAATACCTGTTTCTACAAATACCCAGAGCGGACAAACCATATGCCACCTGCTTTCTTTGTCCCAACAAAGAAAAGTCAAATTGTACAGTGCAGTTATTTTGAGACTCCTTTTTCGACGGTCAAAATGATTAAAAACAGGTTTTATTCAACGGAAACAGCACAGTTAATAATAAGAAGCCAGGTAAGCTTTCCCAACTCTTTTTTTCTTTCCTATACAAAGAGTTAGCCAAGTCTAACTTGCCAAAAGATAAGTTTTCAAGGACCAACACAAAGAGAAGCAGAAAAAATGACCTGTCTATGCAATTGAACAGAAGACATTCTGACACAACCAATCAAAGAAACACAGCTTGTACCATTTTAGATAAGTCTGATAGGTCTGGCAAAACAAATCAAAGGGAATGAATCAGACAACGATCACACAAGATTATCAAAAGTTTACTATAACTTATAATTTACAGCATGTTTTCTTTTGTCTTTAGTATTGAACTGTAAAAAAGATTAGATTTATAGTTGCAATGTATATGTATCATGATGCACTTTATAAATGTCCCTGTATTTTCTACTGTTGATGTTTTGACAATGTGGGCTGTAACTTCCCCTCACTGCAGAAATGTGCTGTTGCGTCCTGACTCAGTTCCTAAACAGAGCGACTCAGCTGCCCTGGGACCCGTTAACGCCACAGACGTCTGACTAAAAGCAACACAGCGTGAAACCATTGACACAACCAGCTCCCGTGGGCTTTGGTCTCGGGTCACTGTAGTTCCCGGGCTGCGGTGGTGAGCGAGTGTATGTACAACCCATTTTTCATTCTGACCATTTTGACGGATTACACTAAAATGAGCCGGGACACTTCTGGGCGAGGTAGCGTTAAGTAAGACGTGTCGAATTGTGCCCTTCTGATCGTCCCAAGGCTCGGTTTGATTCACTCTGGAACAAAGCTCATGAAAGGTAAAGCAGGCGGCCAGTGTTAAAGTTCATCTCTCTGCCATCAGCGCCTGTTAGACTGACAAATCCCTGGTTGCACTCGGGTTAAACGGTGCCTGAAGACTTTGGGGGCACATCAATCCTACTTTAGACTTACTGTCCATAGGTTGAGAGGAGAGACTTACTTTAAAAAGGCTACCCTCCTTCCATATTGAAAATGTGCTTGCTATGTACTGGGAAATCTGGAAATTTAGAGAGTAGTTTCCAAATCATGGTAATTATCTGAAAAAAATGTTTAAAACGCCCAAATGACCTGGAAATAATGTATGTATTTTATTTGAAACTCAACTGGCTTTGGTTCAAAAATGTAACTTCTTGAGCTTTTGGAAGTTTGACTCGGCTTTAGTTTGTGGAGTTAAAGCAGAGAGTAATAGTCACACTGGAATGAAGCAAGTCCGTGATGAGTTCAATTACTTTTACATGAATAAAGGGACTTAGTGTATTCAATCAGATTATCCTGTTTGGTGTTAATTGACAAAAGAAAAGAAAGAGAACTGAGTATGTTGTAAATAATATGAAATTATCCTAAAAAATACGGTTACCTTCAGCACAAGCTTCCAACAACCCCACTATCACCTATCCACTATCCACACCTCTTCTCTCATCTCCAGTTAAAGACAGAGCTCCTACCATCAGCCGAGTGCAGACGGATCTCTGTCACTATTCGTTTGCACAAACTCATCAAAACGACTGGGGCTCAGCTGCTGGCCTCTGCTGACAACTTTTAAATAAAAAAGTAAGGGAGACAGACAAATCCATTTTAAATCCAAATCTATTATTAATCATCACTGTATTGTTAGTCATCGATATTCAAACAAAGAAAGGACAGTTTGATTGAACTGTCGGTGAGGAAACCAGCTGCTGTTTATCTCTGGGGTTAAACGGGACAAAGGTGACACTGCAGATATTTGATTTGCTGCCAGCTCTGAGCCTAAAGCGTGGATCTGAATGCACAGGCACACAATTCTAGCTGTCCATCGCTTTCCTAATCTTTTAGGCTCCTAATTTAAATAGAAATGAACAATGACCTGTTCAGTTTGTTTTGGACTGAGTGAAAACACTTCATTATCTTGGTATTTTATGAAATGGTGAATCAAATTTGTATTATTTCCACAGTTTTGGACAATCCCCATTTAAAATTGGACCAACTAATATAAAATGGTGTCCCGAATATTGAGAGAATAGTGGCCAGCGGAATAAGCTGATGATCTACCAAATGTTTGGGAACAAATAGAACCAAGAAGCCTTCATATTGTAAATGGCTTGTGTGATGTAAACAGTACCTTGT